>CM018079.1:19702842-22102842 GCA_008658365.1 Alca torda | reverse complement strand
CCCAAAATTAAAATTCACAAAACCATACATCCCTGCCCTCAAACCTCAGCTCCAGACGGAGACCAAGAAATACCTAAATCCAGGCAGCAGTAGTTGCTTATGTATTATTGATTTCCAGTCCTATGTTTGCTTTAAGTGCAGATCAGTTTAATCTAGGTGAGCAGAACAGAAACACAAGGGGGAAAACTCTCAACTTCTTGTTCAGAGAGAGAGATTTTCTCCCTGCCTTTGGGGAGGCAGCCTGCTATCTTCTCCCTCAAGGAACTGAAGAGTGCAGTCCCACTGCCTTGCAGGGAGCCTCGCGCTCTCAGATCTCCTGAGTGCTTCAGAAAAGTTGCCTACGGAAACAGTAAGCATGAGCCATTGAAACTGCTTCCTCAGAGATCTGAATGCTCACTTCCTATTAATTTTCTTTTGTTTCAAAGCACCTGGAAAGCCAACAAACGTAGTTCCCAAGGGATTCCCTGAGTGGGGACAACTTTGCGCAAACAGCCACCACTGAAAGCAATTTGGCAGCTGCTACAGACCTGCAGGACATACCCATGCTGCCATGACCAGCTTGATTTTAGAGAGGCCTCAGGTGGTACAGGAACAACAGAAGCTATCTAATATTGAATATTTCAGACCATCTCATCCATTAACTAACGACTAGTGGGAGATAAGCCTTTTGGTGTTTTTCCTCCAGCTGTGGGCACCAAATTCTTGGGAAACTGATGCTGGAATAACTCAGAAATGGTTATCCCCAACATGGCGCTGTGGCATCCCCTCAGGTAGATGTACAGCCAGCCTCCCCCGACGCAGCATCTATGCCCTGCAATGTCACTCTTTGCAGCAGAGCCTGCTATAGCCCCTAACAAGCCAACTCCAGCTCTGACAGCAGTACAGCTACCCTGTTGTGGATGAACAAACACCCACACCGAGCCCCAAAGCCTTGCTGCGAAGCCATCTTAAGGTGCGACCCTGCTCCCATATCCATCTGAGGGGCAGGGATTATTAAGGGAGGCCGCAGTCATGCTCTACTGAGAGGAAAAGGCCCATCCCGCTTATCCAAAAAGGAAAGTGAAGCAAGACAAAACTGTCTACAATACCTCGATAATGGGTTCAACACCATTTCCAGGATTAGAGACAGCCACTCTGCATGGCGCTGAGTTACGTGGAGAGAGCAAGCATGCTGCAGGGAGCCTTATAGCAACAATTACAGAAAATACAGAACTTAACAAAAACAAGGTCAAGAATTTTGGTATCTGATAGCCCAACAGCAGTCAAATTGAAGAAGGTACTTTTTGATGATTTGTATGTATGAAGAAAATAAATATTTTGTAATTATAATAGCTAACAAGCAAGGCCCAACCATCTAAACACTTGCCAAACTGTGAAAGAAGTTACCCTTTAACCTTTGTCTCTATTTTATATGCATTATAGCTATAATTTGTAGCAGAGATACGGTAGATGAAGCTGTACTAGTTGATACTTGAAACATAGAATTATCGCTAGATAAAATACATTTGAAAGAAGTCAATTAAGATTTTTAGAAACCATGCCCCAAAATTAAAGCTATCTAAACATCTTCTGTCACAGACCCCTCCAATTTAAGGAATTTTGTTGCATAGGCAACCTGGTCACAGCGTATCTCAGCCTGTTCAGACCATGCTCGCTGTTTTAAATAGCAATGCCATCCATTTAATGCACAGCTGATTTTTAGCAAAAGGTATATACGTGTAATACATACCGACAGACCATGTATTTGTTTTGCGTTAAGAAGCCAATATGCTCGCAAAGTACTTGCAGAGCCTAATGTGAAGTGTAAATCTAAGGATGAGTGAACAAAACCGTAACAGTGCCGAAACAGCACTAAAGCCTGATTAGCTGGGTGGGATTGGCAGCGGCGTAAGAGCCCTGCATGTATGAAATGGTCGTGCTGATCTTATCACAGAGAGGTAAGAAATAATCAAGGAGTGTTAGAGGGGGCGTATACAGCTATTTTTCTTTGCTTCATTATATCCAATTAGAAACTGGCCAAGCAAGTGAATCAAATGACTTTACATTACCACTTGAAGAGCTACCAGCTAAAGACAAAACCATGCAGGTCCATGAAAAGACTTCCCCACAAAACACACTCCTCCAATTCCAGATCTAATGTTTTCTTCAGGAGTCAGAAGTGCTAGCAATCGGTGTGGGCTTACACATTGCTGCATTCCTTGGCAAAGGCATTGTTGGAAAACATGCTGGCGGTGGCCAAACACAGAAAAACTAGCAGGTGTTCAGTGCAAGGCTCAGTACCTTCTGTATAGGTGGGTATGGCAGGTGATGATTTCTGTGAAGATATTAAAATTTCCAGGCAAAGCGACCCAAAAGATGTCCAGATGGAGAGGGGTGACAAGTGGTGTCCCTCAGGGATCCGCACTGGGACCAGTGCTGTTCAATACATTCATCAATGATTTAGACAGTGGGTTCAAGTGCACCCTCAGCAAGTTTGCCGATGACGCCAAGCTGAGTGGTGCGGTCGATGTGCCAGAGGGACGGGATGTCATCCAGAGGGACCTGGACGAGCTAGAGAGGTGGGCCCGAGCAAAACTTGTGAAGTTCAACAAGCCCAAGTGCAAGGTCCTACACTTGGATCGGGACAATCTTCGTTATCAATACAGGCTGGGGGATGACGTGATAGAGAGCAGCCCTGCAGAAAAGGACTTGGGCGTACTGGTGGATGAAAAGCTGCACATGAGCCAACAATGTGCACTTGCAGCCCAGAAGGCCAATCGCATCCTGGGCTGCATCAAAAGAAGCGTGGCCAGCAGGTCGAGGGAGGTGATTCTCCCTCTCTACTCTGCTCTTGCGAGACCCCACCTGGAGTACTGTGTCCAGCTCTGAAACCCTCAGCACAAGAAGGACATGGACCTGTTGGAGTGGGTCCAGAGGAGGGCCACGAAGATGATCCGAGGGCTGGAGCACCTCTCCTATGGAGACAGGCTGAGAGAGTTGGGGTTGTTCAGCCTGGAGAAGAGAAGGCTCCGGAGAGACCTTATAGCGGCCTTCCAGTACTTAAAGGGGCCTATAAGAAAGCTGGGAAGGGGCTGTTTGCAAGGGCATGTAGTGATAGGACGAGGGGCCATGGTTTTAAACTAGAGCAGGGTCGGTTTAGATTAGACATTGGGAAGAAGTTCTTTACAATGAGGGTGGTGAGACACTGGAACAGGTTGCCCAGAGAGGTGGTGGAGGCCCCATGCCTGGAGACGTTCAAGGCCAGGCTTGATGAGGCTCTGATCAATCTGATCTAGTTAAAGATGTCCCTGTTTACTGCAGTTGGGTTGGACTAGATGACCTTTAAAGGTCCCTTCCAAACCTACACATTCTATGATTCTATTCTATGAAAAGATGTAAAGCAGCTACACTCTCTTGCTACAGGATTGTAGGAAGTTATACAACATTCAATTCTAGCTTGGCTTGAAACAAGAGGCACTCTGCCTGATCCATAATGGCCTTGTCAGAAAGAGGAACAAAGCTCAACAAAGGATGTATATGATGTCTTGTTGTGCTCAGTCATCTGCACGGTATATTTGGCATTGCGTTACCAGCCCAAAAAAATCCCACTCACTGCTTGGTTGCAGTCTTGTCATTGCCCAATATCAGCAAGTTTGCCTTCTGAAGAAGTTGTAGCAGAGGGACTAAAGACCTCCAAGAAGAGGTTGAGCCATAAGTAACCACAATGACTAGTGGGAATTGTACTGATGGGCACTGCCTACATTGAAAAAACAGGCACTGGAACAGTCGAGCTGACAAGGGAGAATCAATTTTTGCATGAGTTTCTACTTATCAAAGTACATACATGATCTTTACAAATGTATCACCTAGCCAAGCAATGCCAAGCTAAATGCTTCTCAGAACACATATACCCGTTTAGCCCTTTGAATCACTACTGAATCCCATGTCCTGCCTTTGCAAGCGGAGGCTTTCCACATGAAGATGGGAAGAAATGCCTAGAATAGTACCACGGCAGGAGAAAATCCTTAACCTAACTCTGCCTGGCATGGATTTTAAATGACGAACTCTGCTTTCATACGGCCTAAGTTACTTATGGGAAGCCTTGTAGATCTAAAAAAGATGTCAAGAGATTCAAGGCTGTTGTAGGCAGAATGAGGGAGAACCTTCAGAGATTGTACCCCTGAGTGAGCATTAGTTAAATGCAGCGTAAGACCTCACAAGAGCAGTGACATTCCAGAAATACTTATACTATTTTCCAGTTACTTTTATATACTGTTATATATTTTATGCCTGATACTTAGATAACGTACAGTAGTCGCATAAGTTTAAGCGGCCAGGCTTAGCTGCAAGCATCATTCCAGCAATTAAGCCATTTCCCTAAATCTATAAATTCTACTTCAGAGTTGTTTGGGTGACAGGGCACCATTGATTCTCCCTTCTACAGAAAGCTTGCAAAGCAAATCAATAGGACTGTACATTTGGAGGTCCCTGACACCAAAAAAAAAAAAAAAAAAAAAATCATCTGCCATAAATACTACCATTCTAAGATAAAAGTTTGCTTTGGAACAAGATTATGCTAAGGCACTGAATTAATTGAACTGATTTATTACCACTTGAAAAAGGTAGTAAATGATGTTGACCTCAGCTTTTGTGCCCACAAATACCATTATCTAACCATCTTTATTTTCCTCCTTGTAATTTTTTATTTGGGTAAAAGCCTTATTTGCTAATAAAACTCATACATTTATAATAATTCTCCCATCCTGCACTGCAGGTAAGGAGCACAGACATAAGGAATATTGAGAAATTTAGTATAGATAAGTGACTAATTAGATTATGATATATACATTGCTTAAATAATTTATGATCCTCAGAGTACAGATAAGCAAACTGTTCATTTCAAATAGAGAAGATTTAACTTTCATTCCTCCTTTGATCTGAACTGAATTCTTCCACAGATTATTTATCAGTTGATTGAATCTTGTAGGGAGATGGGGGTTCTGACCTCTGCTTATTTATTCCATTTTGCTATTTAACTTCACTTTGCTAGAAAAAACAAGGACAAGGCTGTGACAGTTCACAGAGATGCAATTTATCTATTAAACTTAGCTTGGCATCTGTTAGACACACAAAGAAACAAAAGAAACTGCATAAATATTCATCAGCAAAGAAGTCAGCCACGATGCTGGATTTGAAGCATTATATGTTATTTTTGTAATGATAATAGTGATTCATCAGCCCTAATGATATCTCAGTACATTGCCTGACTGATCTTTTACTTGTGTGAGTATAATTTGTTTTTCCATTTTATGTCTTGCCTATCATTTGTTCCCAAAATATGGAAGTAGATTTACATAACAGAATTCTGCTCAGTGGTACTGGACGGGTTGGAGGTTTTTCTTTCAGGTAACGACAGCGGTATCAGCTCGTTCTTCCCTTTGCATCTCATTTGAATAAAGCCTATAATGTGACAAGCAGAAGATGGCAGTGCCTTAATTGGGGGAAGAATTATGGTGTAGGCATTAGGTAGCATGGACTCAGCTTTGAAACCTATCATCACCTCTTGAGAAAAAATACCTTTTTCAGCCTCGTTTCAAAAGCCAGCTTTATTTGTCAACTCTGTGTATCCTTATAAATGAATCTTTTAATGACTTGTTTTTCTGGATTGTAAATCTGCCAGAACAGAGAGAAAAACTATCCTGTTTTACAAAAAGGCACAGTTCAACTTAATACCTTACCACTACAGCTATCCCAGCTGGGATTTTTAACACGTTGAAGAAAGTTACATTTCTGAAAGCACAACAGGGTCCTCTGCCCAACTAACTTTCAGTAGGTTCCTAAATCACTCAGGGTCTTTTGCATATATGCCTGAAACCCCCTGAAAGCTGGTGGGACAATGATATCTAATTCTTTTAGACACAAGGAAAATTCTGACCTGGGCTCATAAACCAACAAATATCCCACAATGCCTAGCAAAAATGCCTACAAATCATCTGGGTTCCATTCAAAATGTGAACTGAGGGCTTGCTTGATTTGTTGGAAGGAGGCAAAGGGAGGAACACACAAATGCTTTGTTGTAGTTTCCCTCTAGTCAAAGCATTGCAAAAAGACTGGAACAGATTTTATTGAAAAGTGTCCTTCCTCCTCCTTCCAAAAGGAAGTGGAGAGAGTACTTGAAACCACCAAATATGCAAGACAAGCCTCCTCAAGACAAGCTGCAAGGAGCAACTGAAGGGAAGAAGTAGAGCACTGAGAGATCTGCAAGGAGCTGAGCTACAGCTACAGCCTGACCCTGCCGGGCTCAGCGAACCTCTGGCAACCCCAGTCCTGAGAGCAGATAATGGATCTGCCCGACTCAGGACTGGCCTTTTACGATTCCCCTCCTTTTAGGATTGAATTCCGCTCGCTGTGAGGACAGCCAAGCACAGGAAGAAGGGCACAGAGGGGCTATGGGAGCTCAAACATAAGAGGTTTTCAAGACTGGACAAAGACCTGAGCAAACCTGCCTGGATGCAGCACTGGCCTTGCTTTGAGTGGGAGCTCGACCTCTCCCTTCAGCCTCACGCTTTCTAAAGGATCACGGCACGAGAGTCAGAAACAGAGAAATCCAGTAAGTTTCTGCCATTGTCATTCAAATCCCCAGTATTTACAGTATGGGTTGAGTGATTCTGGTATCACTGTAAAATGTCACTTCTTTTTGCTGAAAAGAAATGAGATTTTGATGAGCCGTGTTGGCAAGGTCTGTTTGTTTTAGCCTCTGCTCTCTTGGGAGACACTTTCCTCAGCAGCCTCCTCCTACCCAAACTGCTCCCTCGAAACCCATCCTTTACAGTCTCACGGTTCTTCCTCAAGGTACATCCAACAACACCGGGGGCCTCAGAGGTCCCTAGCAAACACCATCCTTGTGGTTCCTTTCACTTGCCCTTTGCTGAACTCCGACCAGCGCCAGCCACATTGCTTTGAACTGGATGGAGAATCTTGCATAATTAATACGCATCCCTTTCCCTCTGCTCATTTCAGAGAACATTTTTGCTTATCGCTTGCTTGGTTAGGAACCATGAAACCAAACAAAATAGGTCTGGAAGGGACCCCATGGGATCATCTCATCCATTACCCCTTCCCTAAGGCCTACAGAGTTAATAACGGAACGACAAGCTTGCAAACCCCAGCTGCCAGGCTTTGAAAGTTTGACTTCTCCTAAAGAAGTATGTTGCTCTTATCAACATGGGAGATTCTGCATGTGCTTGCTGATCTGTGCAAAGATTAATTTTAAAGCGTACATTGTGCTCAGACGGCCCACTGCTACCATTATATGCATCAGTAAGTTTCATATTATGCAACTACCAGCACTTACGTTCAAAGAAAGCACTTTTTGCTCATGACAAAAGGTAGCTGCTATGCTCTCATTAAAAGACAAAAGCAACGAAAGATTGGTCTTTGTGCAGCATCATCTTCTGCCTATTCTGTTAAAAATATTTATTATATTGAGGAATGCATCGTTAATTTTCTGCACCTCTCTCTCGTGTAGCACAGCTGATTTCTAACGCACGTCTTTATTGGATTTGACTTCTCAGTGAGTTTTAGCCATTACCAACTACTCCTTTCAGTGCACAGTTTCTCTACAGGTCATTCTCTGAAGACACATCCATACATGCAAAACATTGTTGTCTTTTCTCTCTTCCTTGTTTCATTTAGTATTAATTTTCTGGTCATTCCCACATCTGTAAAGCTGAATTTAGAGACATTATGTGACGAGGAGCTCAGATATCTGAGAATGAACTGGATCTGTTCCCTTGCAAGAAGGTTTACATGTATTAAGTCCAGTCCTGGGAGAGTCAGGGCAGTCAAAAAACTGTTCTAAACCACAATGCGGCCACTAAAGTCCTACAGTATATCAGCAGCTAAAGCAGCCCGACAATGACAGGCAATCTGCAATACCACAGAGACCCTCAGGTAGCTAATTTGGATACATCTACACAGGGTCATGCGTCAGCTCTGAGACGGATTAGGAGTGTTGCCTCAGGCTTTAGCCAGTACAGTCTAAAATGGGACTGGAGTAGGTGTGAGCTGTGTGGGCCCCGAGGAATGGTTGCCTGTTCCTTGTAGCCTGCTGTGTCCCAAAACTTATAGAAGCAGTACTGGACACTGAGGTAGGCAAAAGTATAGTCATCATTTCAGCTAACTGGAGAGCACTGTCAGTGATTGAGGAGGCCTTGGGCACAATAGCATTTCTGTACCCACAATGCCAGCTGCAACGTCCTTTGGGACCCTTCCAGCCATATCTGTCTCAAAAAAGCTAAGATTTCTTACAAGTAAAAGCAACGGTGAATTTTGCATGATTAGGAGTGAATTCCTTGTGAGGGCTCTGCAATAATGGGAACCTGGGAAATGCCCACGGCCCCCTGAAATCCTCCAGTTGCATTTTCTGCTCTTGCCTATTCAGCTGCAGCAGCAGCAGTCTAAGGCACCAATCTACACAGAACGTTTACACACGTGGTGTGAATGCACAGCAGCAGCAGCGTATAGCACCAACCTATACAGAACAATGTTTACACACTGGTGTGAATGCACAGACAGCACACACACCCCCCACCCCCCCCCACTTCAAAGAGACGGCACAGAAAAGTTGGACCACAGACCAAAATGATTTGACTCCAGCAGCAAAACCCACCAACTTGTAGCTCTCTCCGGAAAAAATGACCATCTATGTTGTGACCATGGTGTGGAAGCAGCTTTCATGGCTGCTGTTTCCATTCCGGTGGCAGGGAGGGACACAGGACAGGCTGTTGACGTGGCTGATTGATCCTCTGTGCCTGTCATTTCCAGCACGTATCACTGATTACTTCCTCCATGCTTTTTAAAGCGTGTAAAATTCTTGTGTGACCCCCCACACTTGTTTTGAATTCTGGTGGAAACAGCGGCTTGTGTTTTTTTCCTTATTACAAATAATTATGTCTTGCTGCCTTATAACATGCTGCAAACTTTTTACTACAGCTGAAAGTCTACTTTGCAAGCATCCCTACAAATAAAATTCTTAGCACTTAACAACACACTACACTATTACACAATTTTAAATTACCAGTCTCAGGGTGCCAATTTCTAGAATAATTAAAAATCACCAGTAAAATCCTTGCAGCACTGTTATACAAAAATAGAGAGGTAGGGGAAAGTATGGAGAAATATGCAGGATACAAGAAGAAAAACACTGATAATATGGTATATACTGTATATACTTCTATACATAAAGGCAATGTTAGCTTTCATTGCAAATGAAGGATATATATTCCTAATTTACTAGTGAATACCAGCCTCCCATCTTTTCCTTTTTCCCGTCAGATTATAATACAAAATTATCCTTTATGGTGATGTATCCTCAACCTTGACCTAACATGTGAGCAAGACTAAGATCTAGATTTAATAACAGAGCTGTACTATGCCAAGATGGGATTGGAATCAACACACGTTCTTTACAGAAACCTTCCTCAAACAAGAAATCACCATTTCCAGCCAGTAAAGTTTTTCACACAAGTACAACTTGAAAAGCATAATATATAACAAGGACACAAAGGATAACAGAAATGGCCCAAGTAGCAAAATACTGGTAATTTCCATGGAAATGTTGACAGTTGATCAGAAAAATCATGCATTTTACTGAACCCTATCTGCTCATTTGTATAAACTGACAAGTATGATTTTAGGAGGTTAGTCATTCTGCATGGGAAGGGCTACGGAGAGCATTTCATTGCCAGAGCTATCTACTCCTGTGTCTATGTCTATTTGGAGCCACAATGCCGTCTTTCACAGAGGTGGATGTTATGAGTTCAAAGTTGTTTTAAATCCTCATGTAAAAAAAAGGTAAAATTTTAAATGATAAACAAAGAAAAGTTACAGAGAGACCACTTAAATTTGCAGTAAGCTTTTTCATGGATATTTAAGGTTAACTTTAAAGCCTATGAGCCAGGCTTAGACTGCAGGTCCAAGCACGTGACAGAGCAGGATTGAGAAAAAATAACTTTTACCAGTATTCACCGTGAGAACACTACCAGCCTTGAAAGCAATGAGGAAGCAATGGAAAGCCTCACAGACTACAAAGCAAAGATCAGCATTTTGATGAAACAGTTAATACGCATTCCTTCCACAGATTTCATATATAAGATGTAGATTGAGAGCTACTCTGTGAACCTGCAAAGAAAACTTATACTGCTCTATCCGGAAGCAAAGATTTATTTTGACCCTGATAGTGGAAGTTATTGTAATAGTTCCTAGCTGACTGCGATGTAAGAAAACAGCATTTTCTTTGGGCTTTGCTACAGCTGAATTAACTGCGTGTTGTGTACACAGACTTCATTTTGCTTAGATGAACAGGGTGCATGCAGCATTGTCTCCCTTCCTTCTTACCCCACTCCCCTCATTACAAGGTGATGTAAATTCAGTCACACCCTTGGTTACTGTGGATGGAATACTGCGAACACGGAGATGGGAGACAACATGAAATGAAGCTGGGAGTGATACAGTAATAAACGCAAGACAGGGCATTGCAGAGGCACAATTTCTCATGAAAGAGATTAGAAGAGGAAAGCAAGCCGCCTTCCCTCGCAGCCTTCCACAGCAAGAATACTTAAATAGTCACTTGGTTGTCAACAATGTTGTGATTTGGAAGCGCAAGACCTAATGAAAAAGAAGACTGAGCACAAGCAATGTGGATAGTGAAGAAGCATTGACCAACTTACAGGGTCCCCCTTGTCTCGTGACCGGTCAGTGAAGCTGTGAACAGGAACCTGCTCAGCCCTGCTGATAAGTATATTATTTTCTTACTCTGTGTTATTTTAACTTAGGGAAAAGCTTGATGCTGTGTTAGCAGCATGCCTTTTAGGACTAGAACAGCCTTGCTCCAGTTCGATCATAAAGGCAAGTTTTTTTCAGAAGTAGCAAAATCTAATTTCCAGCAAACGTCAAAAGGAATGTGGATCTAGTTCCTGTAAAATGCCTGGGGAAATTTCCCTTAGTAAAACTGCAATCCAGTCCGATCCTCAGCAGCAACAACAAACCCCATGCTCTTCAAGGTTTTTGATTTCTGAACAGTTTCTAAAGGCCTGAACCGAAGGAAGTGACAACAAGAATCTTCCCATTGATTTGACTGACACCTTCTTCCATACCTGGGATCATCTCCCAGAGGACCATCTAGAAAAAACGCAGCATTTGGCTGCTCTATCAAATACAGAAACCTCTGGTTAGATGACAAATTCCCTCAGGATCTCATGGTGACCTCTGCAATTTATGAGCAGTGCTCAAATAAAGATTTACAAGCTTTGATGAGAAAAAGGAGTAGGGAATTATCTAGGCATTAGCTGGAATGTGTACAAACATTTGCAATGTACATAATGCCAGAATCATCTACATCTACATCCTGCAAAATCGTTAAGCTGTAGTATCTAAATCACTTAGATGGCTCTGAAACAAGTGTCACCCATCACGCATAAATAACAATTGGAAGCCCCATGGAGTCACTGTAAAGAGGTAGCTATATTGTGTTCTCGGGTTAAAAATAATGTGTTGATTCAAAGCAGAGGGTCACTCATGGCACAGTAATTAACCTAGGAGGTTATCAGCAGTGATTTCTTCTGATACCCTGTCATGCAGAATTGCTTGCTGCTCCACAGAACAGTACCAAAGGCTCCGTTTTCCACTATCAAATAGGCTTAACACCAAACAAAAAATCCCAAAGTAATTTTCCACAGCAGGGGACAAACTGATCCCATATGTTTTGTTTTCCTGAGGAATTAGTTTAAAAGAATATTACTGGCACTGGACAAGAAAATGAACTATCAGGCAGAAAGGTAGCTGTAACTGGACTGAAAAAGAAATTATTACATGGACAGAGCAGGACTCGCCAACTGGAAACAAAGAGAAGAGAGAACAGTGCTTGGATAAATAGCTCAACCTCACTGCTCACTCCTCAATAGTTATTCTGCATGACCATCTGGAAATTCCTCTGTGGTAATTCCTTTTTAACAGTTCTATAATCACATCTTAATTTGTAATTTCTTAGAAGGATTAAAAGAAATGTTTTGCCTCTGCCAGCCCCATCTGTGCCCACGCACATGCAGACCACATGTGGGCGAGGCAGACGCAAAGGATGGAGATGGTGGCACCAGCCCGCCAAAACCAGTACTGTCTGAGGGAAACTCTTTGAGAATCTGCGTGCTGCTCCTACAATCTCTTACCAGACTCCTTCCACATCAGTAGTGTTCTATCTTTAAGCAAACAGCCTTCTCAACGTCAGAGAATCCCAAGGCTTGGAGGCACCCCAGAGATCACCCAGGCCTCAGGCAGGACAAGTCCTTGCTGTTATCCTGAGGGTGCTGCTCCTCAGGAACAGGGTTGAGATATCTTGTTGGAGATCTCCAGTCAGGTAGTCTTCTCCAAGAGCTATAGCCTTACCAGTAGAAAGTTTTACTAATGCTTAGCTTGATTTTATTTTTTTTTTTTTCTCAGCAATTGGAGTCCCATTACATTTTTTTGTATCCGCCATGAACATGGAGAGCAGATTTATTGCCTTCCTCACTGCAGCACCCTTTTATTTATTTGGAGAGATGCCCTCCATCATGTTTCCTCATAGTAAAAATAAACCAAAATGTTTTGCTTTTAAGTGTCTCAATTGAATAAAAAAAAATAATGACATGAGGAGCTACTTTAAACTGAAAGTTCAGATGTTTCAGCTAACAAAATGTTGAAATTCAGTGCCTCAGATAACATTTCAGATATTTTAATGCATCAAAACAACTAAAAGGATGTGCCCACAAAACATTCTGGTGTTGACACAGCATTTTTCACAAAGATGTTTGCAATGAAAGAATCTCTCAGCTCTGTCACTTACCAGTTTGACCCAAACTGAACAAAGCTCTTAAGAATGTGCTTACCTTCAAAGTAGGAGCAGCCCCACCACAGGCAAAACCCAACGTAGAAGTAAAGTGTTGTCTTAAAATCCTTTCTCTAGGAAGCCAATGCTTGCAGTTCTAAATGATCCCTACTGTGGAAGCATCCACACCATAGCACGTCCAACATTTGAGGGACTATTTCCATAAAAGTATGTATTTAAGAACGCCCAGTCAGCATGCCTCCATAGAGAAGTATGGTCCAGCACACCAGCAAGAGTGAATGGAAGAGATGTGGCTTACTTTGAGCGGTGTGGAGCTGATGTTAATAGTAACGCAAGCTGGAATGGGCGCAGGGATATCTTGCATGACCCAGTCCAGTGATGATAGCTGTGCTGAATTACTCAAGATATCCTCTGAAAATTGATAGTTTCATGGCCTAGATTCATGGAACTTGTTCTGGGAGGGCCTTCATGGTCAATAAAGAGAGGCGTCGCCAAAGGGGAATGAAACTGTAGGTGGGCAGCTGGAAGTACCATTTGCTCTCCTGTGCCAACTAGACTTCTAACTCCAGGCATCTGGGAAATAGCAGGACGAATCTAGGTGTGTCTGTATCTTTTGGGGATTTCTTTTTGTGGTACTCAGAAGAGACTGCTCAGAAAAGGAGCAAAGTGTACGTGCAAAGTGTCATGACTTGCACACAGGAGGGTTGGCATCATATCAAACCTGTACGTTACCCATTGACTTTCGGGGCTAGTCAGCAAGAGAATACCAGTATTTCTCAAAGGGGAAGCAGGGTGGTGTGGGTGTTATACCACTCTCCCCTCTAATTACTGATGTAGAGTTACACTGCAGTTACCGTGTGTGAAATGGATGGATTATAATGTACTTTCTTTCCACTGCTGCAAAGTCCTGTTGCACGCACTCCTCCCCTTCATAACAACAGGCACCGGCAATGACGTACATCAGATTTCTGTTAAAAATGTCGTACGTATGTCTTCTGTCCCAGAGTTTCCCTAATTTATCTGGTACTAACTTTGCTGCTTTCATAGTTCATTCCTAACCACTCTAATTAAACTTATTGATTGCTTCAGAGGAAGGATGTGTAGGGAATGGGAATGCTTTTTACCTTACTTCTATCCCCCGACTCTGTGAACAGCTGCTCCCCAGAAATAAACTTACCCTTTTAATTACTGGAATAAAATGTAGGTCAGCTATGGCCTAGAGATGTTAGTTAACTGTGTAACAGTGAATGCTTTGGGAATCTATATTCATGGGATCACACAGTTGAGTGGGCCAGGCTGGGAGGCTGCACAGAAGGAGCTAGCTCAGCCCAGATATCTGGGCTACTGTAGATTTGTCAGAAGCTGCAGAACCTACGCAGGTAATTGGAAGTACTCTGAGGACCAGCTTAGACTGAGCCATAATTTGTCACAGGTAGACAGGAGGACCAGATGCACATACAAATTATATTTTCCGGTCTCTTCTCCTCTTCCTACTACCTTCTCAGGAAGTTCTCATGAACAGTTTTTCCATGTGCATCACCATAAGCATTGTCTCCTTGCATCTCCCTCCCAGACAAAGTCCCATCCCCTGGGAATACATCCAGAGCCTCTCTGCCACCTGCATCATGGCTGCACCTCAGCTTTGCTCCCCCACCCAGCAGCCAGCACTCTCCCGAAACACGGGTCAGAGCAGGTGGGCTGTCCTGGCATGGCAGAGCTGGCCCACAGAGTTGGACGGGAGAGATGCGGGGAGCCAGCACGGCCCCTGCGTCCTAATTGTACGTTACTAAAATATACGGTGACAAGACATACGAGTGCTTTGATAGGGGAATTGTTACAAGTGGGGAAAAAGAATAGCCGAAGCTGGGAAGTAGGGAGAAGAAAAACCTTTCACTTGGAAATTTAAAGTCCAAAGCAGAAATAATGTATTTCAATGATCATATATCCCAGTTTAAAGCTAATGTATCCTCCTTGAAAAAGTTGCGGCTTAATGCTGAGCGATATTATTTCATATTCTTTGACATAATAGAATACATATATTTATGTATGGCTGTAAAACTGTATTATTTTTAAAAGTTATTTCATTGAAGTGGTTGACCTTTTTGTTTCATGGGTACATTTCTTATACAGTAATAGAAAAACTGACTGTAATCCATTTTATGTTAAAGTACCTGCTCATTTAAATATTATAACCTGGATGATTAAATAGAGACCACTGTGCAATATTTGAGGTTGCTGAGATAAAGAAATGGTCCATAACAACAACAAAAAAAAAGACTGTGAACCTTTTACTTAGAATTCTGCTCTTATTTGTTTGCACTTAAATTTGATTTTCTTGTTTTTAATTTTATACTACTGGGTTTTAAAATGTTCAGCAATTATCTGATTTGTAGCTACAACTGCGGCATGTTTACTTGTAAAATGTCTTTCAAATTAAGATCATTATTCGTCCTTTTAGATTTTCCCTTAACTTTGCAACTGAACATTTGCAGCTCAACAAGAAGCAGCAGTATTTTTTACATTCCAAATGGCTCTAATGCCAAAGCATTTTGCTGATTTAACGGCTGGTTTTGCAGGATAGAAAAATACTAATAATTCTCAGCAAGCAGAAAATCAACAGCTATCATTTTTCAAATGGGATTTCTATAGCTCTGTCAAGTGTTCCATATTGTACAAAGGCAATTCAATACAGCATTTGATTTTGCCTCCAGAGATGAGAGCTTGGTATGCCTTTTTCTAGAACCCAAAATGCCAAATAATGCAGAGCCTTAAGGTGGTTGGGAGCTTTAAACACAAGACTTAAGAGTCGGGAGTGCCTGAATAACACGGGCCCTAATATTCAATAACATATTCAATGCTTAAGAGCTACTGCTGCCTTTAGATGCCTGCCATCAATGTCTCAGCTATATCCGTGCTCATATTTCTAGTGCTGAAAACCACCTCAGAAGCCCTGAGCAGACTGAGCAACCCACCCACGCTGTAATCCAGCAGATCACTTCACCTCTGGAAGCAGAAGTGCCTCGCAACAGATGCAACCGGTGGGCGCAGCGCCCATCCTGGCAGTCTGGATACTGGCACTGCAGCAGAGCTGGGTGCCTAGCTGTCAGGTTACGTTACCTTGAGCACAAACCACCCCGAGTTTACCCTTTTCCATACATGCGGGCTCTGACATCTGGGCTGGTTGTTTGCAATTCTCTTCTTCCCTTGCCCACGAGCAGAAAAACAGGCTTATGCCCAAAATTTCAGGACAGCCAATGCAGTGGAAAATTTCGGTGAAAACTAGATGAGTACATTTTCCTGCCTTGGCCAGTTGAGCGGTTTCCTGACCTACATCCTCCACTCTTTATTTCCTCCCTGTTTGGCTTTGGCAGTTGCTTGAACAACCGCTTTGGGAAGAGCTTGGGAAGAGGAATACCTGCTGTCCGCACTGCGGCTGGGGTGCTGCGCACACGCGTGATGGCTCAGCCGCTCCGGGTGCGAGAGCAGCATGGCCCTCTGGTATGGGTGTGCTGGGACTCCCAGGCTGCCAGCTGCAAAGCCTTTTTGCAAGTGCGGTTTCTTTGCTATTTGCAGCGTGGCAGCGAGCTGACAGCTAGCCTGGGTGTACCCGCACGTGCTGCTGCTGCACCCCTGGATGGCAGCGTACACATTGGCGCAGGGAGAGGGACACGGCACCGGCGTGGCGCACATCTGTACCACAGCTGTCAGCACAAAAGTGGGAGCTCTTGAGCGTGAGCTAGCTCTGAGCACATCTGCATGCACAGAGGACATTTTGTAACCCACAGCAAAAGGCAACTGTTAGGTAAAATAATTTAAACGCAAATTCGCAGAATCTTAATTTTCCACTCAAGCTTACTTCTGGGTGCTCAGGGTGTCATTGACATTCATTGCACACAGCAGCCGCTGGGGCTACTCCGAAAGCAGTGCAGGGCACGGGATGCAGCCGTGCACGTTACCGGCATTTCAATGGGGTTGGAGCCCTCGTGCCAGAGCCAAAAGGGATCACGCAGGCAGTTTGCAATACCTGAATAACCGCTCCATTGAACGCCTCCTGTGACTGGTTAATTCCCAGGGGAAGCTGCAAAGTTTCAGTGAGCTCAATACTATAATAGTTTTGGTTTAGAAAAAGATAATTGGGAATCCTCTCTGCCTTTTCCTGAAGCAAAACTGATTTGGAAAGGGGATTGCTATTGAAGAACCGTGGAAACGCTCAGCCAGGTCTCAGCCTATGTCTGCACTCCCCGGTGACCTGCACTGCTGTGGTGGCAGCTCAGACCTGCAAGCTCAGCTTACCCGAACAGGTGAAATGAGGGACGGGCTGCTCTACAGCATGGCTGTGTCGCACCTGCCCTTGCGATCTGGAAAGCAGTCAGGACTGATGACCGTGACTCACACTCCTTTCCCAGTTCCCCTGGGTGGCTAGTGGGTGTTTTTGCATTTTCCTGGCACCTATATCAGGTATTCTGCAGCCTTGACCTTTTTTTTCCGAAACCAACTGCATCTGCAACTGTTGAAAGTTTTTAAAAGGTCAAGGACAAGGCAGTGAATTCCCTGGAGACTGACAGTGGGGGTCCTTGCAAAACATTGAAATGCAACGACTCTTCAAAAGGAACAAGAGTGATGGCCTGAAGAACAATATATGGGAGAACACACTGTTTGTTGCCGTTTCTGCACTTCACAGGACAGCTGGAGAGGCCAGGAAAGCTCCCATACACCAAACGGGGACACGGCAGAGCGGAATAAAGAAGGACAGGCAAAGGCAAGATGGTACCAGGCGCTGCAACTGAGGGCAAGAAACCTGAGGTGTTGGAAGGATTCCTTTAGTTTAGCACCTCGGGAAATACAGGCTTGTGTCGGTTTTGGCACAAAAGGAAGAAGGAAGCTTATTTGGGGAAAATGCTGTACATTTATTTACATCCACAGAGAATCTGTGAGCAGACTCCACACTAACTTGCCCAGAAGGTCTTCTATAACCGTGGGACACCTCACCAGCCAGCTGCCTTCACTCTGGCCACCACGCATTTGTCTTGCCTATTCCAGAAACAAAAGCAACAAACTGCTCGGCGCAATCAGACATAGTCTGAAAAATAATAACTCTGCTTTTGAATAGTGTTCCTAGTGTAGACTGATGAAACGGTATGTATCCCCCCCCACCACACACCACCTTCTGACATCCATCCATTGGCTTGACAAAGCAGGTAGTCACACACACTCCACATGAATGCACCCGTGGCCAGGTTGCCTTGGAAACCTTCACTGCTACCTAATATTGTTATAATTGTCAAGAAAATATAGGTTTTCTCCAATGATTCACAGCATGCTTCCATTTTACATAAAAGCAAGCTTTCCATCTGCAGTTTTCTGAAGGTTTCTTTGCTTTCTCCTGAGAAATTTTAGAGACAGTTTCTCCCCAGAAAAATTAAACTGTTGTTTAAATGTTAGAAACGCAGTTGTATCAGTTGTATCAGGCCGAACAGCAATTCCAGCTTCCTTGTGTCTGTCAAGAGGGATTTCTAACATTCAGAAAGAGGAGCCCTGCAGTCCTCTCAACTGCATTTTATTCTGTGCTCAGCTCCGAGGCTATAATTCAACTATAGGTCAGCCCAAGTGCCCCCACACAACCTTGCTCAGGCTGCACGGTCTCCACAACACCATCTACCACTCACTGGTGTGTCCAGCACAAACGGTAGAAACCCTGAGCAGCTTTTACTGTATGAACATTTCCAGCGTGTGCTAGCACTGTTTCTGTTTTTTTTTTTTTTAATGCAAAAGCATTGACGTGTATTTTATCAAAAGAAAAATGTTCAAAACAATTCATTTCAACATTTTTAAAATTACATCTGCATGGGTTTTTTTGGAGGACATGCTTTTAGCAATGTGTGCTTTAGTCAAATGCAATTAAGTGTCTCAGTGCAAGGTTACCTGATGGTTTTTCCCACCTATCTGAACCAAGTCAGTGGAGTTTAGGAGATGCAGCAGTTACCTTAACTTTATCCAAATGAGCTGCACACCTGTGTTTCCAAAATGAATGCAAAGGCCTAATTTCTAAATGCTCAGCACGCACATTTAGAGCTGTATTTTTCAAAAGGTCTCAAGGCTTTTGAGCAGAGGCGGTATAGATGCTAGGTTTTGAAAAGAGCCAACAGCTCTGAGTCAGATACTCAGATTCCAGCATTTCCACTCTTCAGAACACGTGGGTATTTGACTTCCAGATCAGCCCTGGCAAATTTGGCAAATCTGCTTTGACAACCTTGGTTTTGATCAGGAAGATCTGCTGCAGAAGAAAATCAGCTAAACCAGTGGATCTGCTTTTGAGATTACGAGAAATTTAGCAAGAAAGACAGATGATAAAATGAGAAAGGAACGGTTAATAACTCACTGGGTGCCACTCGGTACTCATCCTCTCTGGATGCCACACTATTTATTAAGGTGTCTACCTAATACTTCAAACCCAACATCAGATATCAATGTACGTGCTATTGCAAATGCATCTGCTCTCAAGTGCAGTGAGCCCATTCAGGTTAAAATAAAAACAGCCTAAATGCACCACCATGTAAAACTTGGGTTATACCTAGCAAAACACCTCTTTGGTTCACCCTGCTTTCAATTTTGATACGTCTCCAAGGTTCCCGACTTTGCAAGCAGAAAAAAACCCAAGAAGGTAAAATGCCAGAGTGGAGAGCTCTCGGAAGAATCCAAGCTTATAAGACTGGAAATTAAACTCTTCTGTGGAGAAATAGGGCACTACTGCAAATGTTTTAGCAGGTTTTTTAGCCAGAAGGGCTCCTAAATTGAACCCTTCTTTAACACAGACCAATAAAAGTTGAACTAAAACCTAATGCTCCAACCCTACACAGGCTTTTCCTAAAAGCATCTGATCCAAGGGGACAGTCGCATTGCACTTCAAAGCATCTTGTACCAGATCTTATATCTGCAATTTTTAAGACTAGAGCAACACAATTCTGTTCACCTGGAAGGCTAGATCTGCTATTTGTAAATTTTACAAAATTTTTTTGAAATCTCTTGTACTGTGGAAAATCAGATGGTTTTACAGTGATCTCAGACACTATTCTTACGTTCTTACTAATTTGAAGTACTGATGATCCGTCCTTGTAAAACCTGAAAGAAATTATGAGAGTTGGGACGTATTTTCTCCTGCTGAAAATGTCAGTGCTTGATTTATCAGTCAATTTCTCTTATACTGCTATGACTTTGCCTGGAGTTGCTGCATTGTTGTTCAGGGGCACGTAAATTTGTTTTCTTTCAACCCTTGCTCTGTGCTTATGCTCTTTACCTTTCTGATTAGAGCAAAATGCTGGGCAGATGATACACAGCAGAGGGAAAACATTCTGATGGACCAGCTGTTTCCTTAAATGATATTGTTTTAGGAAATATGCCAGTTTAGATAGAAGAGAAACTGTCTGACATAGAATAAAATACTGAGTGTTTTATTATTGCCTTTTTTGGGGTCTCAACTTCCTATTTCATTCCCACTTTTATATGACAGCCCATCATTTTGAGTCCTGCGTCTCATAATATATACAACATATCTTTATTTATTGTTCTCCTTCAACCCACTAATCGCATCAATGATTCCAATGTGGCTGTTTCACTAGCCTCCATCTAAAGTTGCATTCTGCAAACAAAAATAGCCAAACATCCACATTTCCAGTGAGATGGCACACGGGAAGAAGAGCTCTTGCCCCAACCTGTTGTAAACAGCTGCAGAAATATCCTATTACACTCACAAATGCCGTAACAGAGATTATAACTGCAAAAATACGAAGATGCAATGCACCCCCCTCTCCCCATCTTTGTAGTAAATGCTATCAAAACTGCTAACCTGGGCTGGCTGCACGCCGTAGTGATTTCAGCAGAAAAGAAGTGCCTGGCTGCAGGAGGTTCTGCAGGATGGGAAGCAGAAGAAGGTTTGAAACTCAGCAGATGGCACAGACAGGCACTGTGCCAGCCCAGGGGCACTACCTGGTGAGCCTATGGGATCGCTTGCTTCATTCGTTATCGAGCTGGGAACAAGAGACATCTTTGTTTTATTCTCCTTTCTCTTCCCCCTTTATGTGATTTTACTTTTAGCCACCAGACAACAGCAGTGCTCTTCTCTGGAGTGTGAAAGATTCAGCAATAAAAGGAGCCCAGGAAAAAAAAAAAAAAAAAAAAAAAAAAGAAGAGAGAAAAAAGAGGGGGAAAAAAAAAAGAAAAAGGAGGAATCTGTTGTTTTTCTGTAACAACTGGTCAGCTCAAACCTGCAACCTGTCGGCCTCCTGTGACTGCTAATAGCTCTGTTTACTCGGAGCCAGACCACAGTGGTGCTTTTGGACCACAAACTGGGCTGGCATCATGTAAGCGTGTAAAGAAGCAGTACTTATCATTGTCATGATTTTGTTGCTTTCCCCCAGACTTGTAAGAGTTGATAACAAGCGACTTGGAGACAGCACAGCTGGCCTGCGAGATGTCTCTGCATGAGCAAAGGAATGTCTCTGTTCAGAGAGCAGGCACAAGTTATTCTTCCCAATCTATAAATAAGTGCTACAGTAATGGAAAAATAGCATTTGCCCTTGCACCTTCTCCCTTTGTTTTGGCTCAGGGCTTTGCCTTCCCATAAGTTCCATGGGGAGATCTGGAGTAAGTACTCAGGGCAGTTTGGTTTGAATGGCAGAGAAGAGAGGTGGGTTTTTTTTTTTTCCATCCATACATTTGGGCCTTCCCAAGCTAAGGCTGAGCAGAGGACTAGGCACTTATTCTACCAGCGTGTAAGGCTCTACTCTCTGTACTCAAGTGGTCACAGAAAAATCTCTTGCGTGCACTTGAAAATGAGGATTTCTTGGAAAACTATAAATAAGGAGACCCGGAATAAAAAATCCCTACAGATTTCTTGGCTGAGTTTGATGTGAATTTTACAGATGACACAACTGACATCCATCACCCCCCAGGGTGAATATGCGGACAAAAAATAATGAAATCTTTTTTCCTTCCCATTGATGTGGTTCCATCAATGTAGCATTTTCCTCTCCTCTTTTCTCCAGCCATAACATAGGACACGAGCAAAACCACCCTCTGTTCCAATACAGCTCAGCAAGAGTAAATGTTTTCTCTTGGGAAGGTTTGCAGCAAAGCAATAGAGAATTTCAGGGTGAGTCTAAGGTAAATTGACTCAAGCTGCCTCAGAGACACTTACCTAAATCACCCTTCTTATAGTGCTGGCACAACTATCCTTCATTTTCATAAGCACTAAAAAGAAAACAGAACCATTGAATTCATTTCTTCACAAATAAAGAGATGTTGGAAAGCAAACTCAAGTTAACCACTTGAAAAATACTTTCTTAGCACTGTGATTCAAAATAACAAGGAATGAAAG
The DNA here is from genome assembly GCA_008658365.1 of Alca torda. NCBI lineage: Eukaryota > Metazoa > Chordata > Aves > Charadriiformes > Alcidae > Alca > Alca torda. The sequence goes on along the minus strand of CM018079.1, from coordinate 22,080,610 downwards.
GAAAAGGAAAGAAAAAGAAAAGGAAAGATCTTATATTAAATTGCATTAGCCACTAATCTAATAATCAGTCGATTGAATTTCTTTGTGAATAACTCATGCCATATAATGGCAGCCCACATACAGTACCTCCATACTTGGTAGGAACTAGGTCTTTGCCCTCTCATTATAAAATAAAACATACGGTATTTTAATGTAAAGGATAATGTCAGGTTTGATTACGTGAGGCAGTTAGTAGCTACGTTTTAATACTGCAACAACATCGTTCAGGTTTCCTTGCTTGATGAAAAGTAAATTCTTTTTGTCACACAACGAAATTTTTGTTGTTTCAAGACTTTTGTGAGAAAAATGGTACAGGCATTAAGTCAGAGGCATGAAAGATTATTCATGTTCAACTTTAAAATCAGGCACATCCAAAATATTCTCTTTCAATTTGCATTTCTTTTGATCCACTAGACTTCAGCTGAGACAAGAGAGGAAATTAAGTCAAAGACCGATTCCCTTCCAATTAGAATCTAATAGAGACAGGAGGATTAATCCTCTCCCCTGTTCTGTCCAGGCTGCACATCCTGCAGCTCCCAGGGGAAATGCTGCAGGGTGGCAAATGGCACCCACAGGCTTACAGGGAGAGGGTCTCCTCCACAATTGTGGCTCTGATCACGCCTGCTGGATGCAGGTCACCAGTGATGAATTCCTCTGGAGCAGCATGGGATGCTCCCTGCCCTGGCATACAACCCACTCTTGCCCCAAATGCCCCCACGTACAGCAGTGGGGCATGGAAAAGTTATGCTGGAGCTCAGATATTGTGGGCTTCACCCTGAGCTTTTCTGAGGGGGGAATCAGGGAGGGGGAAGGGAACCTCTGCAACTATGTCCCTCTGCCAGTGCCAGCAGGCTGTGGGGTAAGGGGCTCTGAGCCTTCCTTTCATCCCCCCTCCATCAACCAGGCTTGGTGCATCATTTATTATCTGACTTAATTGATTTTGGGGAGTCGGACTTGAAGACGGGGATGGTTTGTTGACAGGGACTTCTGTGCTGTGTGTGACAAAATGTATGCCATGGTCTTCTTTTGCAAAAAACCTATGGTCTTCTGCTAAAGCAAGAAGGGGTTAAGCTGTCTATGCAGCTGATACATGGTAGGATTTAAAACTGTCAGCAGTAAAACCCACATCATTCATAGGGGTATGTGCATTAGGATTTAAATATGGATGCCAAAAATGAAAATGCAGCTCACTGAAGAAAGGAAGAACACGTTTCCTAATATAGATCAATTTTCCCATTTCTGGAAGAAAGTGGGAGAATTAGCAGCACCTGCAGAGGCAGAAAACAAGAACAGTAAAAGAATCATGGATAATTAATACTCCAAAGGCAAAGACATCTTTCATGGAAAAACATAATGGGCCAGAAATTCAGCTGCTGTACATTAGTTGATTTACATCAGCTGAGGAATGTGCTTCAGTACGATTTAACATTTTTCTTATGTTACCTGGGAGATAAACGATTCAAAATACAGAGAGAACTTAACATGCATTATCTGTCATCTTTTGTTGTTTAATATTTGCAAATGTTACTATTATTTAATATAGTCATTACACAGTAAATTAAGATACAACAAAACATTAAATGCAGCAAAGCATTACTTAAGCATAATCTCTTAAAACCCAAGCAAATGAAGCAAATCAATTTTAAAGGTCATTAAGGGGAGCCGAAGCCGTAAGAATGAAATTACCAAATTATCTCAGGTTCCAGCTGCTCCGAGGACAGCTACCGGACAGGGCAGAGATAGAGGCAGCGTTTCCAATTTTGCTCTCACAGATCACCCTGAAACACTCTGCTGGGGTGAGAACATCCTGTTATGTTCTTATTCTTTAGCTGGAACAGGATGTTTCTGGCCCTGGTTTTCCAAGGGTGTGCGTTTGCATGGTTGCACTGTGGCTGCCTGAAAAGCTCCGTCTAACAGCATTTGAGCTGCTCGCCTGGTTTCAACCGAGTTGGAAGGGAAGGTAGAAATCTCAAAGATGAATCACAGCAAACTGTGAAAATCGGGGTTAAGTAGAAGGGTTCAGCGATCCCCCATGCCACGTGTCCTGCCAAAGAGCTGAGCAGCCACTGGGCAGTTCATATCGAGCCTCAAAATATGCTGTCTCCTGCCTGGGCAACCATTAGCAGAGGGATGGAATAAGGGACAGGGAACTGAGGACAGGGAAAAAAGGAGGCAAGGGAGATGAGGAACAACTGGAGCAAGTGGGTGGAGGAGAGTGAGAGGTAATGGGGAGCATCCCCTTCAGCATCGAGAAACGCTAACAGACTTTTGCAAATAAAGAAACTAATGGAGGGGTTTTGGGGAAAACACATCAAATTAACTTGAAACATGCTCCTTTATGGCATTTTCCTTAGCAGGACAACAGTCGGCAAGAGACATAGTTTGTAGTGCTTGCAGGGGGAGAACAAAGAAGTCCTGTTTCCTCTTGTCGTCTCTATTTATGAAAAAAGTTATCTTTTGCTTGGGTTATCCAGACTTTAGTGCTGGGATAACTGCTGGAGAATTAGCATCCAGCCTTGCGTTGCTTCCTCCAAGAGGAGTAATTGAACCACCCCATTGCAAAACAGCCCCAGATTTGAAGCTCGCACCCCACATAGCAGAAGACTTCTACAGCAAAGGAAAATGCTTAACGTTAAGGAATGTAAAGTGCACCACAGATAAATCTTACCAATAAGGGTGATATAATCCCTCTATAAAGGAATCCCCCGATGTGAAATATATAGCAGCCAAATGGATTCATCTTGCTAAAAGCACTGTTATTTTTTTATTGACTAAATTGCTAAAATAAAGGATATGGGTGGTCTCTCCTCAAGCAGAGGATCATGAGCCATTGAACAAGGGCCATGTTCTGCCCTGTGACGTGGAAGCTTGACGCAGCTTCTTAAAGGAGGGATTGCTGCAGATTTAAAAGGACTATCACTTGCCAGTTTGTTTTGCAAGCAAACTTTCCCATACTAACTGCTGCATTTACTGCTGCTCCTATAAGAAGCCAGCAAGGACTGTTTAGCCATTCTTTAGAAGTCTGTGCTTTATAGCAACTTCATTAAGAGAATGCATAACCTGAAATTTTCCCATCAGGCTCAGGACCAAGCCCTCTTCCCTAGCTCCCTTTCATGGAAGAAGAGCCTCCTTCCAAAAAAAGGAGAGAACACACCCGAGGGGTACAGCCCAAGCTACCAAGGTGGACACTGTCGAACACAATTCCATCAAATTCTGGGTAACAGGAGTGTGTTTGGCTGAGCTTTCAATATATATCCCTTTTATTTCCTATGTTGGCATGGTGGCTGGGAGAGCACTCTGATAAATAAAAAGTTCTGCTTTAGCTCGGTGAAATCAAGGACTAAAATCCTAATTTTACTGCTAGGACTCCAAACCAAATGTGTGGCTAATACTCGCTGGCTCCTGCCTGTGCATGCTGTTGCCAGCTGGCAGTCATTCACCAGGCTGTTCTGGCATCTTAAGGCCACCGCTCATGATGCCCCTGTACATGTACCGCTCGCCTTGGTGAAGGAGGCCTAGAGCAATGGACCTCCTTGGACTAAGGCGCAGCCTTCATGAACACTGCAGTGATGGGCTCAAAAAAAATATTGCATGTACTTTATTGCGGTGAGAATCAATAAGACGAAGGCTGGCGAAGAAAGTGCATAGGAGAAAAACAGGATTGTGTCTTCACATGTAACAGGCGTGTAAGTCCAGCTTTCCAAGTGGCAATTTCCATGTCCTTCATATCCCTTTGGGTTGTGGTAGAAAAGAATCATGTTCTTTGATTTAAAGCTAAGATTAAAACATGGGCCTTTAGTGGACAGAAAACATTTGCTGATGCTGGGATCACATATGAAATCCTGCACTGGCACTTTCTTCTAATACAGTAAGACCAGGATATACCTTTTTTTTTTCTTTTTTTTTTTTCCTGGGATCATACAGACACTTCCCAAGGCAGATCAGAGTGCGCTACCTCTTCCTGCTGCAACTAACAGCCAGCGTGTTTGACAGCTGAAAATTTCGTCAAAGGGAGGAGAGAAAAAACTTTGAGTGCACCCAAAAAAATAAAATGACCTACAGGTGCTAAGCCCGTTGCCCACCCATGTGAGGCTCGTGTATACAATGGATTACAATACATACGCAATACGTGTGCATAGACCAATACATTTAAAAACTATTTACTAAAATGAATGGAACCTAACAATCACATTTTCCTGCATTCTGAGCTGAACTCTGAAGTTCCAGTTGAACCTAGGAAAGAGGGATGGAGGTCTGGCCACAGATCTACCATAAAGAGTAGTGTCACTACCCTAAAGAGCAATGTCAAAGGTTTTTGGGGCAGGCTAAACAGTTGCCACCTGCTCTCTTTCCCCATTTAGTGCGCTAGAAAGCAATACAAACAGCATCTGATACCGGTGCAGATATTCATTGTGGATTATAGCAGATTTTAAAAACCCAGGAGTTACCTAGGATCTAATTCCCTCACAAAAAGCGGAGCCTACTTTAGCCAGCAAGAAATACTGAATGCAAAAATAATTAGAGATAATGTAAAATAGCTTCGCTCTGTGAACAGCAGGAAAACATGCACTGCAAGTAGACCTGCCTGCCTAATTGATTTGAGGGGTTTGTTGGCAGTCTGGAAACCAAATACACCCAACAGGTAGGTTTTTGCATTCAATAGAGCTAACGTATCCTATTACCCAATAAGCTCTACTGTGTGGTTTCCCCAAAGTCTAATACAGCATGAATTTGGAAGCTCTTCCCTCAGCAGGGTATTTCTTTTCCATCTGGACACCTATTTTCACAAAATTCACAGGAGCACCTGTGAGACTTTTGGGTTGCATTCAGACAGTGGGTATAATTTTATTTAAGGGGGGACAGACATTCGCATACATACACACAAATGTGTGACAAGATGCCACCTTCATCTCTGGATCCAGACTGTATTTTTTATAGTCTTCACTGGCACCAGGAGACAAAACTGACCCACTATGTTGCCAGACAGTCGCAGGTTTTAAGCTTGCATGCCCCACGCTGCTGAACAGCATTTGGCCAAGAAAACTCTTCCCACTCACCCATACAAAGATATATCTCTTGCAGTAAGCGTTGAATTACCTTGAGAAAAGAATTATTCCAGCTGTAGCCCATTGTATCCACTTCGTAGCTCCTAAACAGGTTTGCTTTCTCCTTGGAGAAATAAATGAAAGGGTTAGGTGAAGGGAAAAAACAGGTATCTTTGCGTCTAAGCTTGCAACAAATCATCACTGGATAACAATCAGGTCCTTTTCCTTTCCCAGCAGAGCAGCCGTGGGCACTGGCAGACAACAGCTGATTGTGTCAATACCTGTTGGGAAAATTTCCCAAATAATGTGCTACTCTGGTGGTCTAGTGGTCAGAAGAAAGGAAAAAAAAAAAGAAGAAAGAATATAACCTTTTTCATAAACAGAGACAATGAGGGGAAACAGGACTTCTTTATTCTCCCCCTGCAAGCCCTGTGAAACAGCCCTTCTGTTTATTTATCAGGGTACAAATGGAGCTCCTTCCTAAACCAACTGATCTCTGTGGTTATTACAGCATTTGTCATAACAGCAAGTTTTCACGGTGAGACAATGGTACCAGAGCTGTTGAGACAGAGTGAGGGATATAAATACAAAAATACAAAACGTCCTGACTTCCTCATTAGAGGAGAAAGCTCTTGCACAGGCAGTTGTCTGACAGTGACTGGTGTTCATCCACTCTCTTCCAAGGTGCAAGCTTGCAAGAAAAAATGACAAGAACTCCCTTTTGGGACCATTTCTGCTCAGAGACGATGAGATGTCACCAGTTCTGTAGCTACAACAGGGATTTTTCCAGAGAGAACGCAGACTTATATGAAGTTTTAGGGTGGTCATTCCTTTTTGCCTTGCTATACAGATTTCCAATGTCTAATGCAACCACAGTTTAATGTAAGGATGAATTACCTTCTCCCTTGGAACAAAAGAACTTGGGTCAAAAATCAATAGCCTGAATTGCTCTCTGCACCTCTGCTTTTAAGAGCAGTGTCACTTCTATCTCAATAAAACATAAACACATGCAAGTATCTTCTGCTTTGTTTTCTTAAATGTGGTGATCTTTGCAGAGAGACAGAAAGAGGTGTGCTTAACTTCTTAGAAACACGTGACATATTTATTCCTCATTTCCAGGCCTGAGAAAGAGGTTGAGCAGCTAATTCACAGAATTGAACCATTACAGCACTGACACCTTGGTTCAAGACCGTGGAAGAGCACAACCTCTGACCATGACTGAGGGCACAGCATAAAGGCACATCTAAGAGGCAGAGTTTTTACAGGAGTAGCATAAAATTAACAGTTAGACATTACCCTTTATGTATACAGAGTGTTTATTTCCCGAGTACGTTCAAGCCCATAAAAAGAAAAGATGTCTCTGTCCTCAGGAGGGCTGAAAAGAAAGGCTGAACAGTGGAAGAAAAAAGGCTGGTGACAAGGGATTTTGTGATGCTGCACAGATGCTGCAATTTTCTTCTTTTCCAGTGTGAAATGTCATGACACAAGCGGGAGCCACATTCAGCCATCAATATATATAAATCTCAGAAACTACTAACTTGCTTTTGAGAGCAGTTTTTTATATACAGTGCACCTCCAGCAAACTAAAAGACAAGCTCGATTCCAAACTAATGAGAAATGAGATGAAGTTAATACAGTGTAAGCCTTAGCTAAATCTGTTTGTCCTATTTATTCATTGTCTTGTTGATCTGGAACCTTTAAATAAGAAATCTGACCTGTTCACAATTATTTCTTAATTGATCCTCCAAAGGCCTACGAATAATGAGACTAAAATAACAGCGCCCATTGTAGAAAGGAAGAATATAAATAGAGATTAAATATTTTGTCTGGAGCAGGCACTTGTAGAACGAATATCCCCACTTCTCCTCCTTTAGCAAATGTGAAAAAAAAAATCTTTCTTAAAAAAATGAAAAGGCTGCAAGGATAACTGTCATCCAGCACCAAGTTGATCATCATCATCTAACCTGAAACAAAAAAATATTACCATTTATGTAGGAATACCTTGGCTGCTAGAAGCTGCTTGGCATCTCCCATGGCCAGGCCACAGCTTGGGCAGTGAGTGAGATACTGAGCTTATGCTCAGTGTTCCCGTGTTCAGTATTCCCAGTATTCCCAGTACCCAACCTCTTCATGTGTACAACTGCATTCATCCTTCTCACACATTTGCCCAGCAAGGGAACACTTCAATGCCTGTTTCAAAAGAGGGAAACATAAACAAAGAGCAATTAAGTGTCTTGCCAGTATTGCAGGAAAAAAATGTCACACAGGGAAGATGTTGAGGAAAACGCTCTCGTTTCACTAGCTTACTAGGGGAAAAAAATATGTATATATATAAAAAAAAAAAACTCAGTAGTTCTTCAGATGAAAGTTTTAGATGAAAATTTTCCAAAAGAGCACCTGGGCATGAAAAGTAGCAGAAATTGTGGCTTGAATGAATGATCCCTAAAACTATAACCCACCATGAATGGAAGTCCAGCTAACGCTATGTCCCATCTAGCCCTGGCTCCATACACTTTTATATGGTGTAAGGCTTGGTCTGGAAAACTCTCATCTACACACATACTAGTGCCTGCAAATGGAGCCTGGAGGACTGACAATATTTCCTCTAGCAATGACAATAAACCCAATTATTAGAGATTCCTAAAGCAAAGCAGCCTCAAGGTGGCAAAAATGTTTTGTTCTGCTTGAAAGGAAAGTCTATTCCAGCGGTCATCAAGGCATTTTGTTTCTTTGCTTGCAAAAATAAGTTGTTTCCTTTCAGGGAAGATCCAATACTCCTCAGTGGTGATTGAAGTTGCAAAGAGAAGTTACCTCCTTGCTCTGGACTAAGAATAAGGCCCAGGAGAAACAGGCTACCTCCACATGAGAAAGAGAGAAAAGGATTGCTGTAAGCTTCTAGTGAACCCCATGAAGTATTTATCCAGAAAATATCCATCCATGCTCTTCTTTGGCTTGTCCAACCTCATCATACATGTCTGAACTCTTCTCAGAAGGCTAGCATGAAATAAAATGGAGAGGTCCTTTGTGAGAAAAGGATTGGGGGGGGGGGAAGAAAAAAAATCAGGGAAGAAGGGTAAAACCGCTAGGAAAAATGTAAGAGGTCGAACAACCAAGTCACTCTGAAGATGGAGTCCTTTATCTCATTGAAAGGCAACATGGAGTGGGCACTGCCCAGCTAGCTGGGGCCCAAACTTAGGCTCTTCTCAGTCCTATGTTTTTCTAGCAAAGTGAGGAGTCCAGCATGTTGCTGTATTTTACACAGAATAATGCTGCTCTACTGGATATGCCAATGGAAAAGCTCCCACGTTGCTGAATTCATACATACAACTCTATCAATTCAGGCACTGACAGTCTGTAGAACCTGAAGCCTTTCACACAGGCATCCCCCCAGTTGCCTCAAGACTTCCCCTGTCTCTTGCCATCCCTCAGAACTGGGACTGCCTTTGTGCTTCACCCAGCCATTTCCGTTGCAGCCAAAACCCATTGCACAGGCAGATGGCAAATGAAAGTAACCATCCCATTGGTATACAGGCAGATCAGGAGTGTCTTCCCCCATAAAAAGTGGAACGACCTCAAAGCAAATGAGGTGTTTCTTACTACCTGCCTTAAACACCACTAGAGTGTGGAATGAAACCACCTTCTTGCTAGACAACTGAGCATTTCAAGTCCAGACCCAACACTACTATTGACCACTACCCAAACAACCAGCAGCACTCAGACTAGTCAAGAAAAAGCATTACTAACAGTAGCTCTTCTCCGCTAAGCCTAGTGGAAATAAGCGGTGCCACATTGTTCCTGAGGACATATTTTGCAGCTAGCATCATCTCAATAAAACACACGCATTTCCCAATTAAGAAATGCAGTCCCCAGCCAGGCTTAGCACAGATCTCATGGAGCTGTACTCTGCATAGGTGTGAGATCAGCACTAGTCAGGCCTTGTATCAAGTCAATTGCTACACCCAGCAGCGTCTCAGTGCCCCCAAACCAAAAGTTGAGCATTAAACTAATTAGCAGTACGCTAGTGGTTTTATACATCCCCTGCAACCAGCAGGATAAAAGATAAATAAGTTGTTAGCCTCTCCTAAAGGCTTCCAGACTATTTATTTATAGACTCATTTATAGGTGCCCTTCACAGAAGCATCTGACCTTTTCATAATGATTACTGAACCTCTCCCATAAAGTCTGTGCATAATGAGACAGCATTATAGTGCCCATTTTAAAGAGATCAGAACATGGACTGAAAGCAAGTAAATGAAATGATCTGGTTCCAGAAGCAATCTGTTCCACAGACACATGCCAAACAGAGACGCCATTACTCTATCACATCGCCTTTAAAAAACATTCAGACTGCTCTGCTGCTGCTGCTGGAAGAACTTTGCAAGACCCTAACAGCTGTGGATCAGCATTGGACCCAGCAACGGCAGGAATAAGATGCTTACACTCAAGCCATCCCATCAAACAACAGCAGCACCTTCTGATTACTGCTCCTCTTCGTGGAATGGACCTACAAATGACAAAACCGCAGTTTTGAGGATGTCTTTCCTTCCAATTTCCTAAGCTGCTCTTGGTGCACGTCTCAAGGTGGGCAAAGGTTTCCTCTGCCTGGAAATTAAGGCTGTTGGAAAGTCAGAACAAAGCTTCATTTCGGCCCTTTGAACAACCCCATCACTCACAATATTTACCTTTCATTTGCTATCAGTGAGACGTAGGTTGCTCTACTGACACTTGCCTGTAAGTACCGACCATGAATTTTATTCCTTTCTGCACTACCATGCTGGAAAGTTTCCAGATTGTTTTTCACAGGCGAAGATGCCATCTTGTTACCAAAGCAAATACAAAAAAAGACATTGCTAGAGCTGCATCTGGGGGACAAATTGAACCTGAATGAATTGTTAGAGGATTACTGGCTTGAAGCCTGCATCCCAGAGCACTGAGAATCACCCGATGAAACCAAAGACCTGTGAAAACTCACTGACTTTCATTATCAGTAAAGAAAGAGAAAGCTAAGATCCTAAGGTCCTAACTTTCTCCTTTTTGCCACATAAGCAGCTGACATCTCTGCTAAAAGTTCTGCGGGAAATGTAAGAAACATAAGGGACCATGACCAAAACTCCTTCCAGGTTCATGTTTATGCCAGAGTAATTTTTGTCCAAACTCAGGTTAAAAAAAATAATCAAGCCTGAAAGTTTCTTCACAGCAGGAGCAGCAGTGTGGGCATAACATGTCTCTCCCCAAAGGTAAGTTGTTCGCAAGTCCCTGGAAATGTCCTCAATTCTACTCTTGCCCGATGCTGAAAGGCTGCACTACTGAGGAACATATTTTTCTCTTTAGCTGTGCTATCAACAACCTCTTCTCCTATATACAGAATCATAAAATAGTGGAGATGGGGAAATCGGGCCCATTTCTTTTCACACCAAAACAGCTTCCAGAAGAGTGTGAAATATCCCCTTACCTCTCATGTCCTAGAGTGCCAGGTTTGAGGCACCCAGGGATTCAGCAGCAATGACACTACAGAAAGTCACCCAGGCGGCAAAGAATAATCCCGGCAAAGAATAATCCCAGCAAAGCGCAGCTGACGGCTTGGAGGCAAACTCTTTTATGAAGGATTTCATGACCTCATGGGAAGCTATTGCTCTGTGCCTATACAGCCTGTACAAGTTATTAATGGATATTTATCTTCCAAAGGAAAGAACAAGAATAAGAACCATACAGTTTAAGAAACTGAGAAAAGAATGACTTTTTAAGTACGACCAGGTGATCACAATCACTTTTGAAAGGATATCTTGTGAGATACACCATGTTTTACCTAAAAAGAGCCAGGCTCTCTTGAGTGCCCTGTATAGCCAAGGTGCCCAGTTTGTCTAGGTATATTTGAAAAGAGTCAGGAGGTTGTTTTCCACTCAATGTTTCTTATCACTGCAAATAGAATTTAAATTTCAAGATAAATGTTATTTTTAAAACTCAAAACTTCAGTGATTTAGGTCAAATAAAATTCTTTCAGCACACCGGGGTTGTCTTTTCTTTCAATGAGAACAACCAGAGATTTTAATTACCTTTTTTCCTTTTTTTGGCCTGTGAACAAATAACCATAGTATTCATACAGTTCTGTTCTACATTAAGGTTCTGTACTAATGAACTATTTAGGAGCTGGGATTTCCATCCCAAACGGTTAATGATTTGATTTTATACTGTAGTATTTTAATTGAAACAACCCCTTAGGGCATCGCCATACAAGTAACTCCAGACATCTGTACCACATTAACTAAACCAAATTTTCAAGTAGCAGCTCAAAAGCTACATAGAGGACACCGCACTCACATTTCAGTTTGGCATCAGTGAGGGAAGCAGCACCATCATACTCTGTTAGATTATATGGCTGCCCATTTAAAACTGTGCAGTTCAGAGGTCACCATGCTATAAAGTATTTGTTTTTATTGCCTTCCTCTTTTGATACTTTGAAGAAAGATAAGGGTAAGAGAGGGACACATATAAAGCAGTTTTATTGTCTGTGCACTCACTGGGTTACACAAAGATTCAGTGCTTGCTTTCAGCTTTTTTATTATTATTTTTTAAATAAGAAAAACCTTCCAGGAGACAGAGAAACTGTTATGATCATTTGTTCAATTGACATGATGCCTCTTAGGCTAGTTTCTAGTTTTAAACTATCATTTTGCCAAATAAAGATTAGACTATTTCCAGACCAAGGTGGATGTGCTAAACCTCCTTGTAATGCCTGCAGAAATGGAGGAGCTAATGAAGCAAAAAAATAACTTTGGGATCTAGACCTGGCCACAAGTGTACCCTTGCCAGGGTATTTAATGAATATTTTGCTGCTTTGTGCTGTTTGTTAGATACCTGCCCTCCAACAACTGCAGATTCTGGGAAGACTCTGCAATCACAAGAGATTGTGCTGTAACAAGCAATATTTAACTAAAAGCCCAACAATATTTTTGGTGGGTCTTAAAGGCAATTTATTTTGCAAAGAAAGACTCTCTTGTACTTCTAAATCTTGCTTTTTTTTTTTTTTACTTTTTTTTTTCCCTTAAAGGTGTAGTGTTTTGCTCCTGAAAAAGAAGCAAGAAAAGAACCTGCCTGTGGAAAGTAGTGGGGAAAAGGGAAAAAGCAAAGCAAGCCTAGCGTTTTTCCCTACTTACAGGATTTCCAGTGAAAACCATCAAACACTAATAGCTGTTTTCCTGAGACAAGTAAGTCCAGGCTAAATCTTCCCTGAACGGAGCTGACCTGAGTTGCTGTCAGGCAACACAGCATCACTGCAAGCAGGACATCTGGAGGCAGCCATACATATGATCTGAATTCATTACACGTTGCTAATTCCTCTATGGCCATACCTTTACCTCCATCTTAGTCAGCATCACACCAAGGTGCCAAGTTACCTTTGCCTTGCCTTTGAGAGATGTGCTCCTGCTCTTGGTTCTTGGAGGTGCTGGCTGCAAGAGCTGGGAATGTCCGGGCTCACCTTGGGAAATATGGACCTGTGCTGCACAAAAACACAGGCTCAAGACCTGGTGATGGCACAGTGTAAGACACACACCCCTTGTGTTCAATGCACAGGACTTAAAAGGGGTGAGGGAAGCTTCAACTGGGGGCCCACAGCACAGCATCAGACCCACCCCTCCAGCCCAGGCTTGATAACCTGCAGTTTTGCTTACTCCTGCTAAAAGGCTGGGTGGAAAGTCCCAGATGTCACAGAAGTGCTACTAAACCTATTCTTGAGTTTTAAGTGGCATTTAAGTGGTCAACAAGGTTTGTTCTAGACCTCGGATTTCACCCGTGCCAGAGCAGTACAGTATTTCTTGCTTATATGAGCATTTCAGTGTGATTGACTTTGTGTTGCAGGGAGCTGAAGTCATGCCAGACCTGTTTCATTCTGACATTATTTGTGCATTGAAATCTAAGGATCTTTTCTCTCTCTCTTTTTTTTTTCTCTATGTGCTTCACTCAGTACTCTCTTTGTGACATTAAAATCCATCACGCTGCTGGCCCTGGTGTACCCATTAGATTGTACGTGCCAGCAATGCTACAGCTCCATGATAGGGGAAAGACAGCAGAAAGAAAACAAATGTCTGTGGCATGAGGAAGTCAATTTTAATTTCTTACTAAGATTTCTCTGATTTAGGGCAAGATTCTTGTTGCCCTTAATCATGCTGTGATACACTAACCTCCCTCTCAAGGAGGTGGCAATGAATAAATGCCATGCAGCCAGAGGCAATTCTCCTCCCTCTCATTCAAGTGCTGCACAAGATGCCCAAAGCAGCCTTTGGTGCCGTTACGGTGCCCAACAGAGAGAAATGTCCACAAAAAGAGCCATTTCCTCAATTAAAGAAAATTAGAGGCACAATTAGAGAGAAGGGTCTCTTTCCTGAAGTTCCTGATTACTGACAGACACACAAAGCCGCACAGCTCCAGGGTCTGGAAGAGAAGGCATCTAGTCCTCTAACATTTCCTATACAAACTCCTGCATTTCTTTTTACTGTCCTTTCCCCCCCACATCCAGAAATTGGTTGAAATGGAGTCCCTGTGGCTGATGCCTGTAATTTCAGAGCCCTCCTGCACTGCTGATGAGTAGCCGGTGGAATGAGCCTTCCTCCTGTGCGAAGGAGAAAGGTCACCTGAAGGACAACGTAGAAGAACCTCCCCATTGCTACCTGCGTGCTATGCCGTTGGAGGCAGAATAAACATCAGTCCCCACTGTCACAAGTCCTATTAACCTTCAGCAGTCACTTGGCGTGCTCACAAAATCCCATACAAGAAGGCAATCCATATACCCAGTGTTTGAGCGTACGGTGGCAATCAAGCATTGCCAAGGCTATGTGCTTGCAAATGTAAAGCAGCACGGAGGCAGAAAGAACAGTATTGACATTTAGGGGCAGATATGTAGTGATGGCTCACTTAAACTGCATGAGGCCAGCGACTCTACTGCTAATTTTATCTGAGGCCTTTTACATGCAGTTTTAGGTGATTTGTGTTCAATTTGGCTTGAACTTCATTCATAGCCAATGGTCCAAAATAATAGCAAACTGAAATAGCTGAGAGCACACACTCATTTCCATTGTGTCTCTTGGAAGTGAGCGCCATTAGCATGCCTGGTTTCACCGTCTTACAAATACAACATGCAGGTGTCAAGTGAAACTGGGCAGCCATAGTTCTGTTCTGCCAGAGTTCAGCTCTGCTATTCCCAGTTAAAGACCACTGGTTCTAATGGCACCCAATTCTCCACGCCCCTTAGGGCTGCAGGAAAGTCAGGCCATGGTCAGGGAAAGATGCAACGTTGTTTCAGTTAGAATATAGATGCTCAGGCTTGGTCTTTAATTGATCCCCATCAAATGAAGGGTCTCTTCACTACCCAGGGAAGGCTCAAAACAGATAAATGAGATTTACCTGGAGTAACAAAGTAATAGGGAGAAAAAAGAGAGGAGAAAAAACACAAAGTCAGCTGCAAAGAAGTTCAGAGAAAAAAGGAGAAACGGAAGATGGTCGGGAGACGCTGAGAAAACTGAGACACAAACCGAAAGGAACAAAAGAAGAAAAAATTTAGAAAAAAATGGAAAACAAGCCATACCTCTGACTACTGCTTTCTACCTTCCTGAAAGCTAACTGAGGTTTTGCAAGCAGCTCTGTTACCCTGGCCTTGCATTTAGGCTGTTATTCTAAATGAAACATGAAAAGTCACAGAAATTACACAGCACATGACAAAATGGTGTTTTAGAATCTCCCATTCTGGGCAAAACCCAGCTCTTTGTTCATGTCTGCGAACAAGTTGCAGCATGCACAGTTTTCTGAACACAGTGTTTTGCCAGACCAGGCAGCTGGATCTCTTTGCAGCTTGCTGTGTCGAGCAGTGCTACCTCCAGACAGCAAAGCCTGACAACGCCACCCTCCTTTTCTACCAACTACTGCTTTTACCTGCCAAGGCAGAATTGCAAACACCAGCCCTCACCTTCACAAATAGCTTTTATTTACTTTGTCCCATTTGCAAAGTATTTCCTCTGGAAAAGAGATGGAGGTGTGATGGAGAGTACCTGAAAGGCAGGTTTTGATCCCTACTTTCTTATAGATCTCCGTTGATGAAGAAGAAAACCCAGGATGAAGCTCTTCCTTCAGCCGTGGTGTTTATAGAAGTGCTCTTTCTTGTGCAATCTCTGCTTGTCTTTTGCTGAGCTTAAACACCATCTTTCCTCACTGAGGACACTGACAGAAACCCTCTCCTATACTTGGCTAGACAGAACTTGTAAGAATTGACATACTTGTCAGATTTGTTCAGAGTGACAACTACTGGGAAGGAAAAAACCAGAAGAGGATTACTTCCTACGCCCCGTTTCCTTTGGAAACCAAGCTAAAAGCATTATAGATAGGCTTAGAAAATAGTTACACCCATTAATCTTTGATTGACCTTTCCTGACGCTATCAAAACTGAGAGCAGTGAACCATGTGTTTTCCATTTGATTTGCTGTGTTCTTGTTCAATAGGTTAAAATCTAGGACACATCTTGAAAGACAACTGTTTGACTGGGGCAACCAGAAACTGTCTGCTTGATGATGCTCTTCCACACTACCTGTAAGTTTTTGTAAAGTGTTTGCTTTCTCCTGATGGCAAAGGAGCTCCCAGGTCTGAAGGCTCACAGCTCAGTGACACAAGTCCGACTCGCAAAATAGGAGTTGTCACTATTGCAAACCAACTTCCTTAGCTCCATTGGCATCTCATGTCGTTCATAGGGCTAACGAGGATTTGCCTAAGTCAGGTTCAGAAAGTCAGGGAAGAGTTTAAGGTACTTTGAAACTCTAAGTGCTTCTCGCACCACACCAAATTTCTGCATATGTGATAATTCTGAACTCTGAAATAACAAACTGGTAGAGTAAATACAAGTATCCAGAGGCAGACAGACGGGCTGAAGCTGCACATGTGAAAAACAGAGTGCCAGAAACCACTTCTGGGTCGGCTACACTACACCTGCAGATCAGCTCCAGCATGCTTTGGCTTGTGCCAACAAGTCATTTCGCAAATTCTGCCATTAGCACAGCCCAGGAACTACATCCAGCAGGCAGTTTCCATGTAGGCAAGCAGCTCAGCTAAAGGAATTTGACAGTGTGGACAAGATCAAGTCCTGCCAGCTGGCCTGAGAACCAAAACCCACTCTCTGCTACAGTTTAGTCTACTAGCGCAGCTGTAGCCCACAGCTGATGGAAGTTCTGACAGGGCTTGCTTCCTCATATGCCATCCACCATTTATTTTCTCCAACTCAAATCTTTGAAAAAATGTCCTGTTCTTTAAGGATCACCATCCTATAGTGTCCTACCCTTCCAACACCACTCCAAAACACAACTCTAACTGAAAAATTCATACCTTTAGATGGTGGTTACCAATCCTTTCACAGTTCCTCCCTTTCCAAACAAGGCGAGTAACATGTTAAAGAGATACTGCTGTTTTGTCTGCTATCATACTAATTTAGATGTCTTTATATTACTACATTTTAATCCAATTTGCAGACATAGGGGGAAAGTTTGCTGGTTTGTTCTTCCAAGGAGTAACTGCACAACCTGATATAGCTAGACACCACCAGCTAATGCTTACAGAGGACTCTAAGCAGTCAGTAATCCTAACAAACAGAAACTGAAGTATTTTGGTATATTTAACCTTCATTTCACAAGTCATGCAGCTGCATTTGAGAGGGTGACATAGATGAGAAAGAGGAAGTTGAGACCAGATTTCGTATTAGATTCGGAAACTGTGCATGACATCAATTTAGAAGTACATGGATAAGATGCATCATTCCACTAAGCTCACATTATTCATGACAATTCCTATAGATCCATGAGCAATTGCTAATCACACTTTAGATATGTGACAGTCAGTATGGCATATATAGGATCACCATCAGAAAAAAATATTAAACATTCAAGGAATAGAAGAATCAAGGAAATGATGATTAATACAATTTTAACACCTTTCAGCTAGGTATACATCTCATATCCCTTAAATATATGGAAGTTCAAGGTGGAGCAAAACCTCCACCTTGGACTTCCAGAGGGCGGACTTTGGCTTGTTCAGAACACTGGTTGAGAGAGTCCCTTGGGAGATAGTCCTGAAGGGCAAAGGGGTCCAGGAAGGCTGGACGCTCTTCAAGAAGGAAATCTTAAAGGCCCAGGAGCAGGCTGTCCCTAAGTGTCGCAAGTTTAAAGGACGGGGAAAATGGCCAGTCTGGATGAATAAGGAACTTCTGATGGGATTTAGGAATAAAAGGAGGGTTTACCACCTTTGGAAGAAGGGACAGGCAACTCAGGAGGAGTACAAAGATCTCGTTAGGTTATACAGAGAGAAAATTAGGAAGGCAAAAGCCCAGCTGGAGCTCAACTTGGCCACTAACATTAAGGACAACAAAAAAAGTTTTTATAAATACATTAACAAAAAGAGAGCCAGGGAGAATCTCCATCCCTTACTGGATAAGGGGGGGAAAGTTGCAACCAAGAACGAGGAGAAGGCTGAGATACTTAATGCCTTCTTTGCCTCCGTCTTCAATAGTCAGACCAGCTATCCCCAGGGTGTTCAGACTCCTGAGCTGGAAGATAAGGATGGAGAGCAGAAGAAACCACCCATAATCCAGGAGGAAGTAGTCAATGATCTGCTTCTGCACCTAGACGCACATAAGTCTATGGGGCCGGATGGGATTCACCCAAGAGTACTTAGGGAGTTGGCGGGAGAGCTCAACAAGCCTCTCTCCATCATTTATCAACAATCTTGGTCAACAGGGGAGGTATCAGATGATTGGAAGGTGGCTAATGTGATGCCCATCTACAAGAAGGGTCGGAAGGAGGATCCAGGGAACTACAGGCCTGTCAGCCTGACCTTGATACCAGGAAAGATCATGGAGAGGATCATCTTGAGTGAGCTCTCACGGCAAGTGCAGGGCCGCCAAGGGATCAGGGCCAGCCAGCATGGGTTTAGGAAAGGGAGGTCCTGCTTAACCAACCTGATCTCTTTCTGTGACCATGTGACCTGCCTTCTGGACACGGGGAAGGCTGTGGACATTGTCTATCTGGACTTTGGTAAGGCCTTTGACACTGTCCCCCACAACATTCTCCTGGACAAGCTGGTGAATCATGGCATAGATAAGTGTACTCTTTACTAGGTAAAAATCTGGCTGATGGCTGTGCCCAGAGAGTTGTGATTAATGGGCTGAAATCCTCTTGGCGGCCGGTCACCAGTGGTGTCCCTCAGGGCTCAGTTTTGGGGCCAGTTTTGTTTAATATCTTTATCAATGATCTGGATGAGGGGATTGAGTGCACCCTCAGTAAGTTTGCAGACAACACCAAACTAGGTGGGAGTGTTGATCTGGACCAGAGGAAATGGTCTGAAGTTGCAGCAGGGGAGGTTTAGATTAGATATTAGGAAGAATTACTTTACTGAAAGAGTGGTCAGGCACTGGAACAGCCTGCCCAGGGAGGTGGTAGAGTCACCATCCCTAGAGGTATTTAAGAAACGTGTAGATTTGGCACTTCAGTCCATGCTCCAGTGACAGAGATTGTAGGTGGGTTTTTTTGTGTGTATATGGTTGGACTCGATGATCCCAAAGGTCCTTTCCAACCGTGAAGATTCTATGATTCTAGTCCAATCCCCTGCAATGACCAGGGACATCTTCAACTAGATCAGATTGCACAGAGCCCCGACCAACCTGACCTTGAATGTTTCTGGGGATGGAGCATCTACCACCTCTCTGGGCAACCTTTTCCAGTGTTTCACCCCCCTCACTGTAAAAAGTTTCTTCCTTATAGCTAGTCTAAATCTACCCTCTTTTCATTTAAAACCATTATCCCTTTTCCTATCATATCAGGCCCTACCAAAAAGTTTGTTCCCATCTTGCTTATAAGGCCCCTTTAAGGACTGAAAGGCCGCAACAAGGTCTCCATGGAGCCTTCTCTTCTCCAGGCTGAACAACCTCAGCTCTCTCAGCCTGTCCTCTTAAGAGAGGTGCTTCAGCCCTCTGATCATCTTCATGGCCCTCCTCTGGACCTGTTCCAACAGGTCTATATCTTGTACTTTCTTGTACTCCAGGTGGGGTCTCACACGAGCGGAGCAGAGGGGGTGAATCATCTCCCTTGACCTACTGGCCACGCCTTTTTTGATGCAGCCCAGGGTACAGTTGGCTTCCTGGGCTGCGAGTGCACATTGCTGGCTCATGCCTAGCTTTTCATCCATCAGTACCCCCAAATCCTTCTCCGCAGGGCAGCTTTCAATCCCTTCATCCTCCAGCCTGCATTGATACTGGGGGTATTCCTAAGGAACGGAATTAAGCAAAATGACGTGCATGCTGAGGATGTTCCCACAAACCTATGAAGTTCTTTGAAGTTCTTTATAAAACAGCATTTAACTAAAAAAAAAAAAGTTTGTTTCAGAAGAAATTTAATGATGCATCCTTAAGTGAATGCCTGGTTTCATACTTCACTCAAGTGTATTACTTCATAGTTATTGTATTGTCACAGGTGACATATAGTATTAATTTATTTAAGATGTTTTTTCTTCTTTTTAATTATCTCTTCTGTGAGTCATTCAATGAGAAGCAACATCACTGAAAACGTGCATTCCTGCATAGTTCCACCCTGTTGGCTGGCTTCACTGATGTCTAATAAGATGTAAGTTTTTTTACTGTCAGGATGCTGCTGTACCATGTTGTTTCGCTGCAATCAGTGGTGTCCTTTTGGTGGGAGCAATACTGGATCTCAGTCTCTTGACATCTGACCCTCCTTTCTCATAGGAGCTTAATTACTTCTGTGCACCCGTGTGTTAAATTCGGTTATGAGTGGCATAAGAATTCAAAAGTTATATATTAAAGGAGGGAGACTGAAGAAAAAGACAGTTCAGTGTGCCTGAGCTCATTTCTTCAAGAAACTTTCAGAAGGAAGGCAAGGAAGGGTGTCACTCTTTAACCTCACAACAGCTTTGCGCTTTGGTGCACAAGGTCCTTACCATGCCTGCAGGAGCCCTGCACCACTCTTGGCTCTATCCAGGTCATTCTGTGTGTCCAAACAACCAGATCCCTGAGGTACGGTGGTTTTCAAAATCACTGATCTTTAAGTATGTCTATGGCATGAACTGGCTTGATTTTGAAAACACCACTCGCAGCAACTCCATCTTTCAGCTGAATAATCCATTTTGCCCAAACCACGTGAGAAAAAGCAGATGTTAGGAGATGTTAGGGAGGACTTTGCAATGTTCTTAGCTCCAGCTGAGATCAAGTGACAAAGTGTTGACATCCTGAACATTTTTAGAGCTGGGAGATCATTTCCCAGCTAGCTTTATTGTTTTTCAAAATCAGGTTTGTTTATCCTGGTGCTAACATGAGGTGTGAAAATGACGTATGTACTTATCCAATCTTAGTTATCAGGCTTGTCAGCCTGTACTCCATTCTAACCCAGAAAACTTGGCAGGCTGCAAATCTGGCTTACTGACTTCTAATAGTAACCCATCTCCATGGTATTATAATATCAGTTCAGCTATCAGAGCAAAAACCCATTTTTTGGGTCCTGAAGGACTGAACGGTTCTTGGATTTTGTCTTCCAAAGAGGGAAAATAGACGGACAGGCTGCTGTTCAGGCTGTCACCTAAACTGCACTTCCAAAAAAATTCTGCAAGAGCAAAATGTATAGAAACTGTACAGAAATAATTGCTTCTGTTGGGTCTGCAGTCTGAGCCACAGCACCATTTCAAGGCTGATAGATCACAGGAGAGCTAGGTGCTCCTGGACTCTTTTGGCATTAAAGAGGTGGCCAAGATAAATAGCGAAGGTCTACAGAAGAGAGTTTTCACAGCTCACCCACAGTCTGGCAGCTGGGCCTCTCTGAATCCCCGAAGCATAAAAAATTGGCTCACGCCACCTGCCCAATCCAAAATTCAAACAGTGGAACTAGCCTAGGCAATTAGGGAGAAACTTATCACCAGGCAAAGGCTGCGTGCTGTATTCTCGCAGCAGAAAGAAAACCGGCATTATGATTAGAGTATCTTTAACACAGTAATATTTTATGGAGGGGGGAAATCTATGTATTCAACTTAGCA
This sequence comes from Alca torda, assembly GCA_008658365.1. Lineage (NCBI taxonomy): Eukaryota > Metazoa > Chordata > Aves > Charadriiformes > Alcidae > Alca > Alca torda. The sequence goes on along the minus strand of CM018079.1, from coordinate 22,059,461 downwards.
AAGAAAGGGAAGTCTAAAGCAACAGGTTTCACATTTTTTCAGAGATTCAGCACACAGCAGTTGCCCTTGGTCTTAATGAGGTGAGGAAGATGGGATTTCTCTGGTGCTGTCACAAGGGTACAGACTGCTGAGGATTCCTGCAGCCAAGCACGATTTCTCTGAACATTTTTAAAGAACTTCCCCCCCACCACCACTATCCCTCCCAAAAATACGTGTCAATGCTGCTGAATTCATACAGATTCAAGATCCTGAGAAGTTCAAAAGAGTCAATGTCAAGATTTTGCAAAAGGAAGTGCTGCTGGTTTTTTTGTCAGATTGAAATAACATTTTTTTTTTGTAAAATTAACTATTCAGTGTGCATTTTAAAATATGCAAACCTCAAAACCCAAAGTAAAATAGACTCAGATTTCCTTTATTCTGGCTTTGGGGGAAAACAGAATATTATTTAACCTGACCACAAATTCAAATATACATATAAGCTGTGAAGCACTTGACTACTACAGCAACAGGGTAGAGGGTACGCAGAAGAGAGAGACAGACAAGTGAGTAGGATGGGATTCTCATGCTGTTTCTTAAGCCATACAGAGATCAAACAAAAAACAGGTCCAGAGAAGACAAATCCTGAAATCCAGCTGAAACGCAAAAGTCTTTGTTTTGCTTACCTCTTGGAGCCCTTTCACTGACCAGGGAAACATCTGATTTAATGGTCACTGTTTCTCTCTGTCCCATCCAAGCTATGATTTTCCAGCCCAGCAATGCCATGCTGACAAACCCGACCTCACAGGAGACTGAAGCTTTCCTCAGTTTCTCAAATCAAAGAGAAGGAAACATGCTATATTAGGTCAGACCAGTGGTGTAAGTAATGCCACTACAACAGCAGGCACCCTTGAGACTTCCCAATTTCACTGGCATCTCTTGTATCACAAGAAAAGTATAACCAATCTCATCCTCATTACTCGTGCATACCTCACCTGTTTGGTCCCTCCCTCCTTTCCTAGTCATTTTTTAAGTCTTTTTTCTAGATATTTTCCATTTCTCCCATTTGGGCCAGCTGTGGTAAGCCCACTGCAGGAAAAGACAAGCTGCAATGAACAACCTGTGCCCCACTGCAAACATCAGATAACAAGGAACAGCAGCTAGACTGTAACAACAGACCATAATATGGCTACTCACACCTCAGGATGGTTAGTGAAGGACCATCTTCTGCGAGGATAAGCTCAGTATTCTCCTCTGCTCAGGAGGGTGGGATACAGCAGATGAGCCCTGTGCAGCCCCAGTGATGCCCGTAGCAAAGCAGCAGCTCACATGCAGACGCAGATCCATGCACAATTTCTGCCTGGCTGCTTCCACTGAGAACCTGATTCAACAACTTTTGGCGCTGGCACAGCACTCCAAAAAGCTCTGGGTGGAAAGGAAAGTGTAGAAACGAGGCACTGCCTAATCAGGTGCCTTCTCACATGTACTTTGGTTCGTTTCATAAAGCAACGCTACTTTTGAAGCCCAGACATTGCACCTCAGCACACCTGCTCCTCCTGCAGGAAGGCTTGTGACAGAGTCACCTTCTCGCTAATGAAGCAAAGCCATCATCCAAAGTAATTTAAGCCATTCAGAATGGACAAGTTCATCAAGACAGCAATGACTGTGACTAAGACCCTAGCTGAAGGAATCACATTCAAAGCCTTTTTGCATCTTTGGCCAAGGGAGAGGCAGGGATGCCAGGCTGTAGACCTTAGGGGAAATGAACTGCTCTCTGGAGCTCCTGTCTCTCTAGGACTTGAGACAGAGTTTATGGTGTCTGATTAATGCACCTCAACAAGGTATCTGAGACTAAACTGGATAAGCAACACTCTCTGGTTTTAGAAAGCCTGAAGTGATCCCTAGAGAAGAGCTGGAGCTTGCATGGCCAGTGAGAGTGCTAATGCTCATTGCTGCAGCTGTGGATCTGCTGTTCTATACACCACCAGAGTCCGACCCTGCACTCACATAAGGAACCACAGAGCAATAATTTTGCAATCTCCATCAATAAGTAGCAGGCGACAACATGCTGGATACTGCTAAGTATAACTGCAGTTTATCTCCGGTTGAGCAGGATATAGTGACTTCAGGCACCTTTTTCCTCTTACATGCCTCCTCCAAAACCAGAGAGCAACTCATGGTCAGCACTGCTTAAGGTGGTGGGGTTCAGCTCCCTTAGCAGCAGCTGTTCAGATTTTCTGTCTCCTCCTGTATTTTTTCTAAAAGGCCAGGTAATTACTCAGGACTGAAAAATCTAAGTCAAAGCAATGAGTAGTGTCACCTTGTTGACTTCAGAGAAATTGCAGCAGGAATTATTCTGACTTCACTATTCTTCCTTTCCCTGTAAAAAAATGGAATTACCTATGTAGATCCTGCCTGTAGGCAGCACCACGCAAGAGGCCACTCCAACCACCCGTGGGGCTTGATCCCTCTGGAATGCCATTTTCCTCATTGAATCCTCCCACATCTGGCAGCTAATGTTAGCAGTTGGACTGAGACAGCAAGGCACTGAGATGTCCCCCGTCTCAGCCAAGCCATGCGAGGGCAGAGCTGACAGGGTCCCTGCTCATTCTCCTCCTTCCCTGTCCACAGGCTGAGATGGACATCGGGGGCCACTGTTGGAATTAGGGTCAGGAGAGGAAAAAATACAAACACAACAAAAGTCCTGTTTCTGAACTTGTGGAAATACACATAGTTCACCTTGCTGTCTAGCCTACATACAGAGGAGTGCGGGGGACTGAAAGACAGGTAAACAGATATTTATCCTTGCTCTAAATGCTACTTAATTTTTGCACTTTCTTTTCCCCAGAGCTCCTTATGGTCTAACCAAAACCAGTCCATTGAAAAAAAGGGAAGAACAGAAAAGGAATTGTAGTGGTAGATGTTAGTTTGCCGAACAAGCCATCAAACAAAGTGTGCAGAAAAAAATTCTCTGCTTGAGCAGGGCCACTTGTTCATCATTTACCTCATGTGTTTACCCTTGGGCTACCATTATATTAGCGACATTTCCTGAGCTGGAGCACCTGGTAACTATAGTAACCACATTTTCAATTCTGCCCATAAATTCCTTCGGTTCTAATTAGGGCACTCATTTATAACAACAATAACAACACGGGAGAAGTAACAGCAGGCTTAGCTGAGATGCAGCCACCTCTCTCCCTCATGTCACAGAAATGACCCATATCTGAGCAGTACCATAAGACATTGCTTATAGCACAAATCCTACCTTACCTGCCATGTCGACTGCTTTGTATCCATCTGCTATGTTGTCTGTATCTTCTCACTTTCCAAAACGTCTGTTCATCAGCCTTCCAGTTCAAACAAAAGCCTGACTCTTCTCCTTGCCAGCAAGCTTCACACCAGGCTGCATAAACGTGATTTTCTTGATAGAAGGAAGTATTCACACCTAGCCTACAACAAAATCGCACACACAGCACCATTGCAAATTTTACAGACGGTAGGTGGATGTTATTACAAGCAGAAAGGCTAAGCAGTTCAACTTACAAATTTACCTATGCAATCTAGATAGCTATGAAAAGAGGATAAACCACGTCATCCAAAACAAATGACAGGTAAATGATGAAGCAGCAATGTGCAAGAAATCAAGACCAAGTAATAAACAATTGCAAAGTTCAATGGCTCGGTGTATTTTACCACAAATTATTTCCTTCTCTATGAAACAATAAAACTCGGTGAACAATTTGAAGTCTGCTGACATGATTTAAAAAGATGGATGGGCTGGTAGGTAGTTGAGAGTGTTTGCTTTATTGTTCACGGAGTCACTGCTCAGAAGTACATTTGTTTTGGAGTCTATGTGAATTATTGTCAAAAAAATGACAAATCTCTTTCTCACTGCAGGCCACACTGTGCAGGCCTTACATGAAATTTCTTTTGCTAGAAGAAAAAAGACATCACGTCTGTGTATTGGCAGAGGTAAGACAGTAAAGCCCATCTCTGCAGAGATCAAGAGAGTGGGGCGGCTCTGGCTTCAGGTGTTGGGGGGCTTGTTGCCATCAGAAATTTTTGTCTTGATAGAAAAGCGTGCCAATTAGTATATCTTAACTGTGACTATCAACAAGAATATCTTCTCTTAAACCTTTATCTACTTTTCCTCCGCATCCGCTGGAGGCTGAAAGAACTGGGTAAGAAAACATACTGGAGCATTTGCTGGTGCTGTTGGTGATTTCTACTTTGGAATATTAAATATCCCACCAGGTATTCTGCTTGCCTTTGCTTACAGTGGCTTGATGGCTGACCTCAGCCAGGATTTTGGGGACCAGATGATCCTCGGCAGACAGAAAGGGTACCACCTTGCATGAGAAAGCTATCCACATTCCCACTACCAGCACAAAAATTCAGGGGCACATTCATGCTCACTTTGATCACCAAGAACGGAAGGTATTTCAATGATTTTTTAATTTTGGAACCCACTGGCATAAGAAGGGGTGCTGCGGTCATGCTCCAGAAACCTTCCCCATTCTGGTGTGCCTTGCTTTCAAACAAAGTACCCACCAAGAGAAATGGCACCTTCCTGGCTCAGTGAAGTGATACCTGCTGCCACTGGTGCCAGCCAGTGTGTGTACCTCTCCCCTGACGCCCCAGTGGGTTTGCATCAAGGCTCAAAGCGCGCTGGGCAGAGTTGGGTCAGCCATCCTTAGGCTGTGGTTGTAAAAAGCAGGTAGGGTTTGTTCACTGCATGCTATTTTATCGCTTTATCAGCTCTTTACACCAAGTAATAAGAGCTTTCAAAGCGAACAGTGTTGTGATGAGAAAATGTAAACTTTAGTGAATTGCCAAAGAAAGGTTCGAGTTATTTGCCAATTTAGTCATCAAGCACCATTTAGAAGCGTGGATAGAAAACATGTTGATGACCAAGTTCTAATATAACCACAAAAATTGATTTAAGATGCTGCCAAACGTGAAGCACAGTAACATTCAATACCACATATATGTTTTTTCGTTAAATAAGCGAAAAGTAATTTCACTCACTGCCAGACTGGATTAATCTTTGAAACTTCCCTCAGTTCATGAGATGTTGTTTGGGACTTGGGAGGAAAGCAGCCTGTTGCAAGTTGTGTCACTCATCGCTATACCCTCATTTCTCTGTCAATCTTTTATTTATTCAGGCTGTAGTCTGTTAAGAGGTGGGCATTTGCAGTATGCATGATGCATAATGAGGCTCCAGTCTCTATGGAAGCCTCTAAAATTGCCCATCATACTTTGCTTACTGCTCTTCATAATTTTCATTATGAGGGAACACTCTCAAACTGTCAAAATCTTTCCAAATGACCCCATAGTAACCACTGTAGCCTAGAGTGCTGCTTGGCTTATTAAATATTATAAACAGAATGTGAAAAATATAAGGTTTTACTTGATTCTACTAGTTAAGGAAAGCAAGTCTCTGAGAGAAAAATAATTACCCATAAAATCAGGCAAAATGCTAATTGAAAATAAGATTAAATAAACAGTCTCTATGTGATCTCTTGAGCTAGTTTCATTGCAAAGACATCCTTTACCTAGCATGATGTGTGGTTTGCAAGACCCCTATGTAAGGTTAAGCCTTCCTTGGCAGTTGCCTGGAAACGGTGCCAATGACAGTTTGTTCTCCTTAAGGGCAAATAATGCAGAAAGACTGTTACGATTGTACATCTGAACATTTAAATCAATTCATTTTGGACATCTTTTTCTCTCTAAAGATGCAAGTTCTGAAATCTTACCAGAAGTGTTAGCAAGAAACAGATTCCAGCTTACATGCATGAGTCAGCACAGAAATTAATTTGAAATTACCACTGTTACTATTATTATTCTTTAACCTAATTAATGCTGAGCAGGAAACAACTGTCTTGGTTTATGAGCGTTTTTGAGGTGTTTGTGGTTTTTTCCTTCCTGTTCTGCACAGTGTGAAACTCGTCGCTTTTTGAAAAGGTCCTCTGAAAAGTAGGAGAGACACCTTTCAAAGCTACTGCTTGGAAAATGAGTGAGAAGAGCAGAAATCCACCCCAAAATAGCTACCATACTGGGAATTGGGGAAATCCTTCTTGGAAAGGAGAGCCCACAAGTTTAGTCCTTGCTTCACAGTTCGTTGAAACCACACTGCTTCACTGAGCCCCGATCAGTGATGCCTGCGCTTGCCTGGGGAGGTGCTTCAGGCTCACGGCTACTGGGGCACAGCTGTTATGCCCCAAGCCTTACAATACCTGCTTTTACCCTGTAAGATTCATCTACCGATGGCGTTAATGTTCCAGCTTAATTCAAACTCCTCTGAACCAAATGCAAAAACAATCTGCACAAATTTCACTGCTTCGGTCATCCGTTGGGGCACCACATCTACTTTAACTTCGCCAGTTAACAAAGTTCTGGCCCCAAGCCGTCTCCCTCTGCTTTCCATCGAGACTTTCCTTTACGACCAGGTGAAGCCGTGGTCAAACATGGAAAGCGCAGACCAACCAAAGCACCTTCTTTACAGAAATCAATGACAGCATGAAGCATCACAGCTGCAGTTAGAAGAGCTTTAACTAGTTCAAACTGCCGGTAAATGAAAAGAAAAACCACTCCATTTAGAACTGGGAGGAGGGCATCTATTCTTACAGTATTCCAGTCAAATATTGCCTCGTGGGGATGAGCAGGTGGATAGGTGGACATATTTGTGATGTTGAAGTGCCGCGGCTGGCAATCCTGCATGCTCTTTTCACATTTTCTGTGCAGCTTGCTTGTTACATCGCATTTGCCTTAGATTCATATAATTGGTTTTGAATTGATCTGATGGAGGAGAGGACTGCAGTGTTACAAGTAGCAGACATCTTCTTGTGGCCAGAGTCAGGAAATGTCTGTTCCCATCAAGAGATCCACAGGTTTTCCCTGGAAGGCATCAGTATATTTAGTACTTATACTAAATTTAACACTGTATTTAGCAAAGTCCATTCCATCACATGAAATTTTCTTCCTTTTTTTTTTTTTTTTTTTTTTTGTATAAGAGATATACAACAGCTTAGGGGAAGCAGTTATAAGAGGGGAAAAACAGTACACCATTTTTGTTTAGCTTTTGTTTTTTGGTGTTTTTTTTTTTTCTTCAAAGTGAAAACCACACGCCACATAAAAGATGATTAACAATAGGGAAACATCTTCCTGGATGGATGGAGTTGCCTGAGGTTACTATGAAGACAGGTTAGTGATCTGTATTTCTGCAAAAAGGGAGAATTTATCCATTTCATTTCCTAAAGCAAAATGAACTCCGCTTTACGGAGAAGCTTACAAACAGCTGGATTGGCCAGCTACGTACTACTGGACAACAAGCAGATTTTGTAAACAAATAAAGAAGTTTGCCATCTTATTCCCATCACGCTGGGAATAAAAGATGAGGTTGAACTCCATCCCATTAAGGGAAATGAAGACAAAGACTTGTGCCAGACCGGGAGGGATGCAGGCAAGACAACCACTGGCAACAACGCTTTCCCACAGAGTCGTTTCTCTTCTCCATTGCTGCAAAATCAGTTTACAACCAAACAAACAGAAACTGCTGAAAGAGCGAATGCAAGATATTTTCCCTGTCCTCAGAAGCTTTACGTTTCCAAAAAGCATGGGGCATAAGGGGAAATCTTTGGAAGAAAGCATAGTTTATCTTGGAAAAATGACCAATAACTAAAATCTGTCCTCCTGAAGAGGACTGCAGAACTGAAGTTGAATCAGAGACAAAATCTTTGCAGAAGTACAAAAGCTTGGTGTAAATAAACCACCACATGCAGCAAACTGTCTCGTGTTTGTGGCCTCTTGGGCTGCTGGAACAAACACTAGTCGGTAATATACAAGCTTGAATTAGTAATGGAAAATAGCATTAGCTGTAAATTCACCTTCTTTCTCTCATTGATCATTGGAGATCAAAATATATTTGCAAGCCCGATTCTATGCGTGCTGGTCAGATGGCTATAAGGAAGATTTTTCACAAAATGTACAATTTGAGACAATTTTCAAAGCAGTCACTTGGTCCTCACAACGTGTTATATCGAAGTTACATCTGTCTTACGTGTCTGTATCTCCTCTCACCGACTGGAAGACTGAAGCTTCCTAAACAGAGGAATAGTAAGAAATGAGTAAACAACCTGTTCCCATGACAGTAACCCCTCCTTATTCTTCCCATTGCAACAGTGTGTCTTCTATTATAAATTCTAGCCTCACGTGAAGACCCAGTGCAAAGTCCCACTAAGACTTGAATCTGCATCATCTCACTCTGGCTGCCTGCCAAAAGGGAAATTTTTACCTGTGGCAAGTAAAAAGCAGCCCCAGGTGTAGGCAAAATGAACTGCAATTGAACTGCAATGAGAATATGCAAATACCATTTTGCAGCATTTGACCCCCCTCCAGCGAGAATACTCCAGTGCATTGTGCAAGACAAATAGACCAACCCGCTCAAAGAAAAGAGTTCTTTTGCCAATTTGAAAGATATTCTAGTTATAATTTTTAATCGTAGGATCGACTGAGGAAAAAAAAATGAAAAAGGACATGTCCATAATTCCACTAAATCCATTTTATGGCTTGGTCTTAACTCTCATACCTTCTACCCAGGGACAATGGTGCCTACAGCAAGGGGCTTAATCTGCCCAGCGATGCGTGGTTCCAGCCCAGTGTCTCGCCACCACCTGCAATCCTTTTCTTTGCACACATTAAAAGCAGACTTTTACATGGGGTAACTAACGCACACCACCTTCCTCCAGTACAAAGTCATAAGGCAGATGGGTGGACATACGTACAACTGCAGCTAACTGCTAATGCAGCCATTAGCACTCAAAAACATGACACCAGTTTGGGACATTTTCTGGAAGAATTTATTTTTATAAATAAAACCTTGGCATCCTGAGACTGATATAATCTTGCTTTCATGCAACCTGTGCGAGACATTTAAAGAGACACTGACCTCATTCTCCTTTTGCCCCTCTCTGATGAAGGTTCAATAATATCTCTTCCTCTCATCACGAAAATACTATACTGACATGAAAATTCACTATATGACCCAGGACTTCAAAACCCGCTTTCCTTTAACTTCCATTTTTATAACTTAGGGAGACTGATTTCTGATGGAGAAGTTTTACTCAAGAAAAGTCCTCCACTGGCCAAAATAAAAATTAAAATGGAACAAGAGCAAATGAGAAAATGCAACGAAAGACTACAACAGTAGAAGTCTTCTTCCAAAATACGTTGTCTCCATATCAGGAATGGACATGAGTACATATCCATCCACACATTTTTTCAAGGTCCATCACTACAGACATCAGAATTTTCCGTATGTGGAAGGAATATAAATACAGGACTTCATTAACAGCAACTGAGTCTCCATTATGTATGAGAGACAGTTTGGCCCTGGGGGTTCTTCCACAACTAAGCTAGGCAGATGGTGAAGTGGAGCGGAAGAAAACAAACAGGGTCCTCTCCTATTTAGAGCATTCAGTTGGCAGCTGATTTTAGGTGATGTTGATGAGGTCTTCCCCAAAGAGGTTACCTAGGTTAAGGCTGTCAATGCGTTACCAAACTTCAGAGGAACTGTCTTTGCCTTTTGCATGTAAAGCCTTCTCTTTAAGGGGATGGTTATATCATCTCATGGTGTTCATATATGTACACACATCCAAAAGGACTAAGAGCCCTTTTCCAGGCTCCCATTGAAACAATTATAGACAGATTGTTCCTGAAGAAAGAACAAAAATTTTATTTTTAAAAATCACGTGTTCACAAATATTTGGGGTTTTTTTCAACATTTACCTAGCACTATTAATAGGTAAACAAGTAAAATGGTTTCCCCTACAAAATCAGTCAATTTACAAAACTTACAGTAGAGCTTTAGTTATTTTTCCCATCCTTTTTTAACAGATTGTTTACTTCTCCCAGGTGAAGCCAATACAGAGCTATGGGGGAAAAATGAAGTGCACAAGGAAAAGACTCTTTCAGTCATTAGGTCTTTTTCATTGGCAACTCTCCCTGTGTTTTCATCTGTGAACTTTCTAAGGTAATGGCCAATCTCAAACCATGTGCTGAAGTAATAATTTCATGATAAAACTAATCTTTCCAATAAACAGCTCTCTGAAACACTCTACTTTTCATTTCCAAAGAGCCAGGAGGATTATGGTAGTGATTTAGATATCTATTTTTCTAAAATTGCCCTCCAAGTCTTCCTTACTCTAATGTAACGCTCAGAATCCTTCGCAAATAAGAATTGCATCTAGAAGAGGGAAAAAAAATACAGCAAAAACAAATGTAACCTTAGAAAATCACTGATGTAAGTAGTTTCATTCCATGTACTAAAACCCATTTGAAAACTAATCTACTGCATATTCGTTCCCTTCAGAAAATGTAAATTGATCTTTCAGTTTGAATACCTGTCAAAGTACAACCACTACAACACTGATAAGTCATTTTTGCTCGTCAGTTGATAATATCTGATACACTGTAAACTTACACATAGCTCCACAAGAACTGCTGGACCAGATTACACCCAAACCAGGGTGGATGATGTTCACTCTTGGAGAACTTGGCAACAGCATGAGTGAGGAGTGTCTTTTTCCCACCACCACCTCCCAAAGCGGGATGAGAGCACATCACAAATAAAGACAACTGAGCATGATAATTCCCAACACGGCGCTGGCTTTTTAGTCTTCCACAAACTGTCGCCATGCCCCTTCCATACAGTGAATGGGGAGGATTATTACCAGCTGCTAGGAACCTAAGGATGGGTAAAAAAGTACCAGCCTCTGTTACTGGGACATTCTGGATAAGCTCCCAACAGTGACGCTATGCAGAGGCCCACTTCAACAACCATAATATTTAATATCTACTCTGGCAAAGCTGGATGATACAATGGCTTACTTTACCAAAAAGTACTTTAAAAATAAATTTAAAAAAAAATCCTAGATACCCTTTGAATTCAACCACTTCACTTAAAAAGTCTCTTCTGGGTTATGGATATGTCAGTTTCAATAATATTGCCCCCTCTGGAAAAAAAAAGAAAAGAGAAAAAAGATGCTTTTGGGAAGGCACAGAAACATTGGGTGTCTGCTGCTCTTTTTGCTTGTTTCTAAACTTAAGGTTTAGCACTCAACTTACCCTAAATTTTATACATTTACTCTGAGTTGCTGGGGGACATTGCTTCCTAAATGGGAAGACTCTTGTTCAGAAAATACTGAACAAAGACAAAATTACCTTTGATTGTAACAGAACTGCGAATTCACTCTGTGAGCAGTGCTTTTCCCCGACTTTACCCGGTTTGAAGTAAGATGTCTTGAATAACCCTGGGGTGTGTGCTCCTTCCAGAAGCAATGGGAAAGGACAGCATCTCCAAAGTGAGAGGCAACTCATTGAATAATTGTACAGACCTTTCTGCTGACTATTTGAGAGTGCCTACACGTCCGGTTAGACTTTTAGATCAACACAGCAAGGTGAGAAAAGTCCCAAAAAATCCTTTTCCAATTTTGATACCTTATTTCTGGTTTGCATATTATTCATGAGCCACCCATTTCTCTCAGAAGAGCATATGTTTTTCACAAGCACTCACTAGCCATGAGAAATTGCTTTTAGCCTACGAACTGTCTCTAAACACTTCATCTCAATTATTTGTTATTTGTGGAGTGCAATTGGTCTGCTTAATTACTTGCTTCTGTCTTTTTGTGCCCTCAACAGATGGCTGAGCGCACTTAAATCAAGAGAATAACCAAGCTGAAAAATAATGACCCTTTTTTTTTTTTTTTTTTTTTGGCTGAAGAAAGATTGATGATACACTTTGCAGGATTTTCACAAATCACTACCATTTAAATATTTGTGAGCAGTGAGCAGGCCACACACTCACATGGCAGAGTTTTACGTGTGCTCATCTCATTCATGAAAGCAACTGCTCTGCATGCAAATCCTTTCTGTTTAGCCAAGTTTTTTCCTGCTTCCCAATACCAGTGGTTAAATCCTGAACAGAAAGAGATGCCCAGCCAGAAGAGGGCAAGTTTTGGGTTGCCAGACCATGGGTGGCATTTCTCAGAGGGGACTAGGAAACTGTACAAAGCTACAGGTGGTATTTTTAGACTCAGGGATGATAGAAGGAATGAAGGAGCAGGTCATAGCCTTGAAGATTCATCTTTCAGCTCTAAAGAAAACCCTCACAGGTGTTGTTTGGGCCTGAGCAGATGCTGCATCTCTGGCCACAGCTCAGGCATGACCAGCCCGAGCACAGCCTTGTTTTACCACATATGCACCCTTCAATGCAGCAGAGCTGCTTGAAAGGCACTGAATTACTCATTTCTGACAAAAACTACCCATTTTTTTCATCTCTTTCTATGAAACTTTCCTTGAGCAGCATGTAGGTGTCTGAAAGTTACCTGAAAGCCAAATCCCTTCCCCTTTGCTGAAAGCAGAGGGGAGAGCTTCATAACAAAGGCGGCTTTTTCCTTTCCTAGAAATCACAAAACCCTCCTAAAAAGTATGCACAGCTTTGTCTCACACTGACAAAAATCCCACCCTAAAGGACAAGTAAATATGCAAATTTTTGTTCTGGCTTTTAAAAACAAACAAACCCACAAAACCCCCTCTAAACCCAGGAGACAAAACCAGAGCCATAAATGTCAGTGCTGTTGTAGTGAAATGCGCGTGTGTGGACAAAGTTCCACTGCCAAGCAAAGCAGTTTTGGAAACTAAACCTTCAGTTTTCAGTTGAGTGATGTCTTGCCTCATGTCAGTCATGAATTTGGCTGTTCAGTCAGACAGTTATTTCACGAAGGTTGTGTTCAGCTGGTGGGACTTTCCTCCCACTGCTCGTGTGGCTCTGCTCTGGCTCCTAGTCCTCCATGTACTCACTCGTATAAGGGTTGCAAAGTGGATGCCACTTGCTGCCATGCCGATGGCTTTTCCTAAGCTCCACCAAGCCAGCCATGGTCTGTTTAATAGTATGCACTAACTTGTTGTTATTTGGCACAAAAGTCTAGCTTTTAGTCTGTTTTTCTGTAGGCCCCTTCAGGTGCCTGCTGCCTTTTCCAAATGCAGACCCAGTTCCTTTAAGGAATCCCCTTTATTCCCCCCCTTCATTTTTCTCAATCACACTGAAACTAAGGTTGTCTCTAAGCTTCTCTCTGCTTTCAAACGCAGTTTCACACTTTCTGTCTCAATTCTGTTACATGCTTGTCAATCCCATTTGCTCCTCAGCGTGGATAAGACCAGACTGGCTCTGCTTAGAAACAACAGGCTTTTCTGGGAGTTATAGTATTTCCTGAATATTGTTCAGATTTCCTGCAGAGTGAATTGACTGCAGAAGGCACACAGCTATTTTTAAATCATCTTCCTTTTTTTTCCCCTTCTCATCTGTCCCAGATGATTAAAACTCAAAGGGATTTAGAACAGATGCTCCCAACTCATCACAGTCCCTCACACATTAATACCTCAGGTCATTACTAGCAGGGTCTTGAGATGTTTCATGTTACGTGGTACACGTTTAACTTCAATTTCTCTTCTCCTGAATTTCTAAATGTATTAACTCTGTTTCTCCTTGTAAATCTAAAATTTCTTAGTTGCAGAGCCTGAAAGCATCCTGCTGGGAACGGAGCTCCCAAAGTTTCCTGAAGGAAACCAGGTTCTTTTAGAGTGAGATTCATCGAGCAGATCATTAGTAAAGGAGTCGGTAGGGTATTTGGTTCCTCCAGCTTTGTGAGAGCATGGGTGCAGTGCAGGATTGGGTGATGTAGTTAGAATCCCTTTTAGGGAAGAAAATGTGTTACTTCTTCAGTACCTTAACAGGCTCCAAGTCACACCTAGGGATAAATCTCTGAAGAACTGTGAAGTCCAGAAAAATACCCCCAACATGAAATTTACACCAGGTGTTGCACATGAGACAGTATGTCTGTAAAAGCAAGCGTGTATGTATGCCCACTGCACATGAGAATGGTTGTGTATGACACGACTGTATGTGCAGGACTGTGTGCAGGAGTGAGAGTGCAGCCCAGTGAGTGAACATAGCTGTTCTTCTGGCCAGGCAAGATATACTGAAGGGGGTGAGGGAATGGAACGAAACATCCTTGCAGTGAACAGAAAGGCTTAGGAACCGACTTCTCCATACCTTTCCTACATCTAAGTACTCAAAAATGGTGCCAGCTTCCCCCTGTGCTAACGTGCTTGTTCTGCGGGATGCTGGAGAGTCTGAGGGCTTTCACACAACCAGGCAGAAGTGTTAATGTACTCGCGAGACAGATGTCTTAAACTTTAAGGCTTCTTTAATCTACTGGAGGTGAGGTGTGGATGTTGTAATGAATTACACATCATTAGGTTACCTGACAGCTCCTTATTGCCATTAGTAGAAAGAAGGCTGAACAGGTGAACACTACAGGGAGCAATGGAGAAGCAAATGCTGGGACTTCTTGCTCGTACCTGCAGGAAAGATGAGAAAGAAAAGAGCACTGTGAATGAAATGCGACAGGTTAGTACATGAAATTAGATGCCACACAAACTAACTCGCTCCACAGTAGGGCTATAGCCTCAGGGACACATCTGGAGTAGCAAGAGGCAATGTTTCTTAACTGAATGAGACCAAGGTAGAGGGAGGCATGATAAGGCTCATACCTGGCCTAGCTGAAGGGGAAGACCAAGCCAGGACAGGGCACAGCCTCAGCGGGATGAGCTACTAAGGAAAATGCAGTGCTTGAATTTTTTTATCCTGGAGATTTAATCTGCCTGCTCTTGGCTCTGGGTCACTGTAGCAATTAAATGAACCCAAACTCACACAGTGTACTGGTGACAGATCGAGGCAGCTCCAGGGGAGAAGGGGGCCCCAGACCAACTGCATGGAGAGAGGAAGAGTCTGATGGAAACAGAGCACTTGGCTTTTCTCAAGCTAAAGTGTGGCCAGAGATGATGCTGCAAGAATTTCTCCAAGCAGTATGATGTAAAAAAAAATCTAGTTTTGTGCAACGGAAACTGTTTGGGTCAAACAGGGCAGGTAGTTATGGCCAAAAAACAGTATGGAGAGGAAGAGAGAGAAGGTATGAGTTCCACATGTGAAATATTGTCTTACCCTTTTTTTAGATAAAGGTGTTCAACTTCTCATTTCAAAGCAAAACTTCTTTTTTAAAATTTAAATTATTAAAAAGTAGGAAAAATGAAATGTTTAGGTCAATATAAAATCATGGTTCTCTATTTTCTTCCCTCCATTCTCCTAAAAGAACAAAAAAATTTGTCTGGGACAACCATTTTGACTGCTGAACTAAAAATCCATTTTCCCAAAAGCTCTTCACTGGCTGTCAGTCCGTTAACACTTCCCAGGGCCAGGTATTATAAGAGCTAGTATAAGCTGGCTACTGATGAGTTTGAGAGACCAGAGTAATGGTCTTCGATAACGCTAGCTCTCATTTGTCTTTACACTAATCATAGTTAACTAGAGTCTGGCCATATAAACAGCTCCTATTTTTTAACACTGACGGCTAGCAGAAATAATGAAAGTCATGTCTCTTCCCAGAATGGAGCCTATTTTGATTCCAGGTTGAGCATTTTCAGGGAGAATTCCAGAGGCAGGGAGAAATGCCCTGATACCCCTGGGGGACACCCTTTGGGGAATATCTGGGTGCTGCCTCATGTTTCAGAGATGATCAATATTTTACCCAAGCATGAAAGGAAGGGCTGTTCGCTAGATCTCTTCCTTACTACAAATTACTTGCCCACTCTGTTACCGAGTGCTGTGTGTTCAGGAATTGCAGGAGCTCTTGTGACTGGCTTTGAACTCAAAGCCTGGACAATACTTGACAGAAGGTGAAAGAGGCCCTCTGGCTCTACCTCACATTTATGTCACTGAAGTGTAAGTACCTTTCTAGCAGTTTAGTGCTCGGACACCACTGCCGGCCTGCCTTAAATCTCCAGTATGTTGAATATTTAGCTATAAATTGTGATAGTTCAGACTACCCAGTGCGCGAACTCTGCCTTCTCAACTTTGGACAATTTTCCTATGTACAAATCGCTCAATCTCTCCATAGTTTAGTTTTCTAGATGTAAAACAGAGATAACTTTTACTTTGGCCCCCCTCTATTTTGTCTTATCATTAGCACATGCTCGAGGGGAAGGCCTGTCCTTACTATATGGTTATACCTCACCTCATGTAGAACTGAGTCATGACCATGAGTACCTGGGTTTAAAGAAAAGACAAATACAACACACTACACAAAGAATAACTGAATGCAAATAAAGATTAAAAACTATTAATGTAAGGAGGCATGCTGGTGCAGAAGCTACATGGTGCAATGGTAAAACTGAGTTTCTTTAATTTTCTCCTGCACTCCCAAATAGAGTTTAGTTCCTCTCTGACACAAGCACTTATGCAACACTTTTTCTAGAGGGTACATTTTACCTCAATGCTGTCACACACATCAGTCTTCCTTCAAGGTCAGGATTTTGTTTGATGTCTTTGTCTTCAGCAAACAAAGGTAAATGGGAAAGAGAAAACACACACTAAACTAGAAACTGCTGAGCTTTCTGTATAAATGTTTCCATTTGCTCCCTGAATTGGCTATGTGTTTCCTCTATTTAATCTTTTATAACTATATAAACAAACCAATGAATCCAACCAGCTCACATTTCTAAATGAAAAAGAGAAAGCCAAAATATGGTAGACACTATAGTGTCCAGTTGGTGCCAGTTTTGGGAGACTTAATCTTACATGAAGCCTGTAAATTATGAAATGAGTAAATGAAATGCCATTACAGACTATTTTTTTCCTGGTGAAAGCCACAGTATTAAGATCTCCATCTCCTTTCTACTAAGTGCTGCGTCAACGCAGAGTGGTAAATAATCCGTCCCATCGGACCAGAAAGGACCATGATGGAAATGAAAAATTAATGGTTTACACAATGGGAACCAAGACTATGAGGCTATCTAATATACCTGAGGCTAGAGAAGTAGCTTGGGACAGGGCTAGGACTTGAAATCAGCCCTTCAATGTCTTAACGTAGGTATTTGGCTGTTCGTCCTGAAGTAGACGGTCTATTTTGTAACACTGAACTTCATGACCATTAGAAAACGGGGCAAGGGGAATTCCAGCAAATGCCAAGCTGAAAAGCATGGGTTTCTAGTGAATTCTTGAACACGGACTATTCTTTCTGATACCAGAAGAAAAAAAACCCAACAATCTAATGAGCATGGGAAAAGGTAAAGCAATTCTGAGCAAGTTGTAATTACAGCACCTTGTGTAAAAGTCTATGAGAAAAGGCAGAGCTGGCAGAGAAAAAGGGGTTTACTGCTTCTTTGATCAAAAGGAGACCAGAGAAGCTGGGGGGTTAGCCCTTTTCCTGTACGACTTTTTCCCTCCCACTTAGAGGAACACCAAGGTCACCCTGCAATCAGTGGCTACTGCCTCATGAAGGCAACGGTCCTCTCTTGGTTCTTTCCAGCCAGCAGCACTGGCAGTGGCTGGCAGCCCCACAGCAATGCCCTGGCATTACCTGCTCTCCATGAGGAATAAGAGCTTACTTGATAGCATCTCACTAGGCAGCAAATTAAAAGCAACCTGAACGATGGCCTATAATAGCAGGAAAACGACATTTGCACCCCTTTTTCCTGCATATATAAAGAAAATGTTCAAAAGAACAGGGGCTGGTGTAACACAGCACAGCTCCACTAAAATCAGTGAAATGAAGTCAAATGGGACGGAGTGAGGATCTGACCCATTTCCAGTGACTTTTTTTTTTTTTTTTTTTGTTCATTTGGTCGTAAAACAACTGCAACAAAAGTAAAATATAACCTGAATACAGGTCAGCTGCTAAGCTAATACAGACTTCCCATAAATGACTGGAAGACTTTACAGACATAATTCATGTACAGTAGACCTCGGCATTGCCATGGAAACAATTACATTCAAAGAACAAAACACAACTGATATCAAGCCATTCAGAAGGCATTTAAAACTTGTTACGCACTTAAAGTACAAGGAAATTAGTTTGCTAATTAACACACTGTTCCCAGCCATTGTGATTTCTTTCTTTAATGGGGAGAGCGGTATTTGCTGCTTTGCTTTCCCTCCTAATACTCCCTCCAACAAACACACTTAGCTTAAATACAATATTTCAGCATTTGTTTCAAACCATGTAATAAAAGCTCAAACCTCAACTAGTCTTTATCCTTTCTTTTTCAGCCAATGCCTCCAATAGATCCTTTTTAATCTCCCCTAATGTCTCTAATGTAATGAATCCCATATATAATGACATTATAATGGTTGGAAACTGCTTAGGCAAGCCTTCCAAAAAAGAAATAGACTTCAGACTCTTTAAACAAAAAGCCAAAACAAGAATAACAACCCCCTCCTCCAATAAAAACACCTTTTAATTAACTGCACTGCTCAGGGCACTGCTTAATTATGAATTATGATTTCTAATATCCCAGTCTTAGTTTTGCATGAGATCAGTCAGAATTTTGCCTAAGTTTGCAGCAGAAGAGTGGTCTAAGGACACTGAATGACACCTAGCACTTGGAAATGCAATGCTGGTTACATGTTAATGGAAAAAAATCTCTTCTTTATGATGATTTTAGCATAAGCCTCCAGAAGCGACAGGATACTAGGAGAGATTAACCATGTGGATGACACTTTCTCTGGCTGCCACCAAGAAAAGGGTCTTTTGTATATTACACTTGCAAAATTCCTGTATAGCCAGTGAAAATATTTCAGGTGGTGTAAATTCGGTAACATCTGTAGCTCTCAAGATCTTGATTCATTCCACTGTCCTACAGGCATTTAATCAAGATGCCTAAAAGGGATGTGCAGGTGTCTTAACTGTCTTCTCTAGCTGCTGGTCAGAGATGAAACTTCAGAGAGCAATCAGATCTCAGCTGGGTTCATTTGCTCTCTGGAGGTTCTTCTGTCTCTATTACGTACAGAGAGACTGCCACATGATTAACTCCTGTATTATGGGGGGTAAATCCAACCCCAAAGGTCCCTTTAATGCAATAAATACTATTGTCTCCCCTTGATTTTGTGAGAAACTGAGGCACAGAGAGATGCTGTGACCTGACTCTTGATATTAAGAAAAGCAAAAGAAGCACGCGTTTCCAAATCTCTCGTCCCAATGCCTTCTGCAGGAATATAAGACCTGCTATCGCTCATTCACACCCGAACACTGATTTTGGCACCAGCTGAAATGAACCCGAGTCCCAAACTACTTTTATTTCTGCTTTTTCAGACTGCTACGTCCCATCCTGGGCAGAATAGTCTGCAGCAGCTTTTTCATCTCTCTGCAAAGCAACTGCTCTGTAACTGCATATTTCCTTTCTTTCTTTCTTTCCTGTCTCAAAGCTGCTGTCTGAGTGGACATAAACCACTTCCAGGCTCCTCTCATTCATTTACTGGTGAGCTGGAGACAGCTACATTAGCAGCACTGCCGATAAACAGCAGAATTAGGGAGAAGAGTGCCCTTCAATCCTAAATACTGTAGACATCCTGTAGGAATAACACACCTCCTAGCTAAAATTGTGTCCCAGTCCCCGTCTTCAGGGAAAGAAAATGCGGTTCAGCACTGCCATGCATAGATAAAACACCACTTCCAGGTGTGCTACTGGCCCCAAAATGTGGCTGGAGTTGAATAAAACCCTCGGGGGTTCCCAAAAGTCCATTTTGCATGAAGGAAACTGAAGCACATGGTCAAAGTTAAGAGTTTAAGACATTTCGGTGCTTAGAACTCTAAAGCAGTCTTTTGGCAATTCCCAAACCAATTTGGGCTTCTAGGAAGTGAACCAAATTAAAAACCAAAGCAACAACCAACCTTAAAAAAAAACACACCACTTGCTGTGCTTCACTGTACCAAAAGGCCATAATCATCAAGGCAGTTTTCAGGGTTAACTGCACAAGGAAGGCACAAACCCCAAATGAGAAAGCAGACCAAAAAGACAAAACAGCTAATATAGGAAAAGGAGGGATGCACTTAATGCCTCAGCAGCTTGACCTTTATAGTAGAATAACCACAAAGCTCAATATCTAGCCTAAGGGAAGAAGTAACCTGAGCTCTAAGCACAACCCAATACTCCAACCAGAAGCCTGATGACTCTTACATGCTAGAAGGCAAAAAAGGCCATTACAGGTTATCAAAAAAGTCACCAAAATGTTTGCGTTTGACCTTGCCCTAGGGTCTACTTGCAGCTAGAGATCCTGAATGTTTATTTCTGTGTATTCTGTAGCCTAGAAAAAAATATCCTTGCTTCCATCAGTTTTATAATTGGCTGTAGTATTTCCTAGAAAGACCGCATTATGGCCTGCTAGCTCTGCACATCACTGCAAGGGGATCTGATTTGGGGTGAAAATAGCCAATGAATTAAATTGTATGATGTTAATTACTAAATTACTCCTATATGTCATCACTACTACAGTTGCTATATGCTATACCAATGGTATTACTGTAAGAATAGCACAAATTAATGGAGAATGAACTTCGATAAAAATGAAGTGCAGTAGTGAGAGAAACCAGATCTGGCATCCGGCAATTTTCTCAAGATCAACATCTTCAACTCACAGACCTTGGGCACACATCATGCCAGACACACCAGATGTGAGCTCCATATGCAGCATAAAATGATTCAACACCACACACCATCTCTCCTGCCCCACAGACAGCCCCAGACACTGTCTCACACACAAAGAGGATGATGCATTTCTTCATGGAGACAGCATGGCAGGCTTGCCTTGAATTACACACTGCGGACAATGGGTGAGTTTCTATAGAAATGGGTGACTGTTCCTTCCTCGAAATACGCTGCTCAGGGACAAAAACGGCATGCTGGCCAAAACTAGCCTTTATCCAGTTGGGAGAAGGCCAACCAGAAAGCACCTTAGATGTGAAGGAGAAACATGGTCACTGAATGTTGGGAAATGAAGGTGATCTTTAGCAGAGCAAAGGCTGAGTACAAATAACAGCTCAGAGGGAAGAGCAGCCATCCAAACCAAGTGCCCCAGCAGGGGAATTCGTGATGACTCACCAGCTCTGTGGACCTCAGTAAAACATTTGTATCATAGGACAGAGGCAGGGAAGGGATTCAGGAGCACAAGTGTTTAAGGAATTCTTCTCTCCTAAGGCAGAATTACTAGACTTATATGAGAGTAAGTTCCAACTAGTATTTTATGCAAGCCTGTAAGAGTTGTTCTTGTGTGCAGACGAAATTAATGCCAACATGCCAAGCTTGTAGCAGCTCCTATTAAAAAGCTTCAAGGAAGCAGTCCTAGATTTCAAGGACAGAGACATCATCAGTAGCACCAAGAGAAGCTCAATCAGTCAGTTCAACTACCCCTTTCCAGTTGAAATATGGTGCAAAACAAGCATGTGTGGTGCTTCTTACCAGTGTTAGGAAGAAGAATTTTCTGTTCTACCATATTTGATAGGACAACATCAGCTTGTCATCAAGTCAATGAGAACAGGAGAGCTGAGCCCCACTGTCTCGCAGCAGTCACAAAGCCTGGCCACAACACCGGGGTGTGCCTGCTGCACGAGGGGGCCATGTGCCTACACCCTGGGTGCAGAGATGCTAGAAAGAAGTTGAAGCACAATACTAAAAGCGTGTAACCTGCCACCAGCATGTTTGTGGATAGGACTCACTTTGATGGGTGGTGAGTATTCTGATGGCTTTTCAGCAATTTCGAACCGTAGAGCTTTTCAATAAAAAATACTGTCAATGGCTGGGAAATGTTTTACTCACTTCCAAGAGGTGAAGAGATGGAGTTGTCCCCCAGGGGAGAGCAAGTTCAGATCTTTGCAGCCTTCCTGAGCTGTTTTGGGTCAGTCCACCCAGTGCCTAATTTTCAGTGGTGCAACTGGACATGCAGGGGAGTTTATAAAATGATCTAGGCTCTT
The DNA here is from genome assembly GCA_008658365.1 of Alca torda. Classification (NCBI taxonomy): domain Eukaryota; kingdom Metazoa; phylum Chordata; class Aves; order Charadriiformes; family Alcidae; genus Alca; species Alca torda. The sequence continues at coordinate 22,037,625 of CM018079.1, read as the reverse complement.
GCACCTAAAAATCAGACGCGAAGCCTCAGACATCTGCCTAGGCTCACTCTGAAGTCAATGGGGAAACAAGACAGGGGCATCCCACATCCTCAGATTGTTGCTACACCTGTATTATGGTGGATCAGCACAATTTTCAAGGCACCAAATTGACTTACAAGCCTCAGTGTCAAGGGAAGGCATAACATCCCATATCTTAACAAGGTGCTTCAGAAAACAGCTCTCAAATCAACAGTTTTTGTCCTAGCTGGAGTCTGGCCAGCTTGATGTCCTCCATATTTCAGCAAGTCCAAGAGCAGAGCGTCCTCTCCCAGCTAGCTGGTGAATGAATTTGCTCTTCAGAGGGAAAAGTAGCATTTATTTCCCGAGTTATCCTGGGCTTTCATTGCATTCCCATAATCCCAGCATTCATACAATCATAGAGCTTTGCACAAAAATGAGAACAGTGGATTAAACATGTGTCTGTCACCTGGATGTTTTGCTTGTTACCTATTACTGCTTTTTCTTTTATTGAAGAAAGAAGGCATCTTTACAAGAAAACATCTGGAATAAGTAGAAAAGTCTCACCTTAATTTTTTTATTAACAGCTTCAAGATATAAGATTTCTCCAGCATTAAAGATGCAGAATACTTCATCCAGGAGCAGGCTGAATGGCAGGAAACGCATGATGAGATACAAAGACCCAGGCTATTTAAAGATAGAAGATATCTTATTATCACAATTATCAAGTTGGAGCCAACAGGAGGGGGATGGACAACTCAGCTTAACTGGACACCATCTGTTACCACCCACATTCTGTGAGTAAAAAGGTAACCTGAACTGTCAGGTTATTGCTAAACTAATGCACATCTGGCTCTTGAGTAGCCAGAGACAGTATTTGAAAATAACCATTTGGAATATTATCAGCTAGGAATTGATATAGATTCCACAAAGCAGTTTGGTATCTGAAGGCACACACCTGCTGAATAAATATTTTAACTTGCTTAAATGCAATTATTATCCTTTTACAGGGTGGAAAGGCACTTTCCTGGCCCTGTATAACAATCACATGCCTTCCTACGGGCAAGATTTCAACCATGTGTGCTCAGCCACAGAGTCCTCCTCATCATTAGTTCTTTGAACAGAAACAGTACCCTCTCAGAGAACAAGTATCACCATTTCATTGCAAGACTCACAATATTTATTCTATGAACCCTTAACTTTCATGATTATCAGATAAATTCAGGTTTTTAATCTTTTTTGTAACTAACTGAGAGCTGCAATTAAAAACTGAAACACACAAAGCAAGCCACTGCTAAAGGTTTAGAAGCTACCACATGTACAAAAACAGAGAAGAAATCTTAGGATTTAGGTCTCACTCCTACTACTTGAGAGAATGTGTTTGGCAACCTAAATTGCCCTTTCCTTCCCGCCGTAATTCTTGCTCTTCTATCAGAAGCAGAATAGAATAAAATATCATGACATCCCCTCTACATTGCTAGGAACATTAATTTGAGATCTGGCCTTGGTTTAGGACTATCCTTGGTTGTACCCCTTCACTGAGTTTTTGTTTACTTTGTTTACCTGACACTCTTGCACTGATTTCTGTCTCTTCTTCTGTGTGATGCAATTTGACCATGAACACAGTCCACTGAAATGTAAAGATCTTGCTCTCGCTCCTCACCATTTATTACTTGTTGTGTGAAATAATATATTATTTTCTCTGTGAAGTAATGAAACCTTCCCACTCCTGTAACAATAAGAAAAGAGCTTCAGTAATACTTCTGTCTGTTCCCTAAAGTTCATGGTACAAGAATCCATCTTTTATTCCTCTTCACATTAATCATCCAGCCGATGACTGAAGACACGCTTTAGAGCAACCAACAGTTGTGTGTCACCATCACCTCTCTGCAAGCTACCTGCTGCTTGGATCAGCCCTCAACATTAGCTCACAAGTAACTTCCAATAAAAGAAAATTAAAATCTACTGCCACGTTTGGCCATAGAAGTGATACAAACAGCTCTCCAGCACCCTTAGCTTCATCACTGTGAACTTCAGCTCTCAAAGCAGTGCCAGGGTGCTTTCATTCAACACTCGCTACTCCGAACTTTTCAAATTATTACAAGACCCTGACAACCTTTATCGATGTCTCTCTCAAAATCCCTGCCTCTGGTTCAACAAGCCTTGCAAAGGATAGTCTGTCTCTTTGTCTGTTCTGTGTCTTGGAGTGGGCTCTGATGGGATCAGCTCTGCGTGGGCACAGTAAGTGCCCTTGGCCCACATTGCACAGAACTCCCCACCCAAGGCAGCCCTTGCTGGTGCTGTAGGCTAAAGAGTCCAGTGGCTGCTACACAAGAAAACTCAAACATTTTAACAGTGCTTTTATTTAATTGGCTCAGAATAGCATAAACAGTCTGTAGGAACATATTTCAGGGTAAAGTTAACAAAGCCTTTAGGCAAACTATAGCCAATAAGGGAGGAGCACAGCCCAGAATCTTTGAATTGAGGGGGATAAAGCACTAGGCTAGGGCATCAAATGCCCATTTTGCATTTGAGCCCTGTCATCTACAAGGCAGGGTGCGGGGAACAACATTTGCCCCCTGCCCACCCATGCTGCCTGGGGCTGCTGAGCTTACTCTGCCTTCGTGCATCTCTGCTCTGGTCCCACATCAAGAGGTCTTGTTTGGGGACTGAGAGGAAGAGGGCGCAGATTCCTATGTCAACACAGGCAAGGGCAATTATCACACCCAAAGGAATATAATAATATAATATAATATAATATAATATAATATAATATAATATAATATAATATAATATAATCCAATTCTCCTCCAATATTTGCAGACAAAGGGGTCAGAAACAATGAAGAAGAGAAGACACCACGCCCATTAGTGCGCACCTCAAACATACCTATAAACTGCACGCGTGTCTACAGAGGATAAACTAGACCTGCAATCGGTTCCAAGCAGTAGCAAGTCCCCGGGGAGCTACTTCTTTTGTACTGTAAGTAGATATCAATGGCGGGGAAGACACACCACTATTTCATGCCTAAATGTTTTTGTAGTATTATTTTGCAACAGTATTGCCAGGGCTGCATTATTATTGTTCTTGAATTCTTCCTTTCCTCTCCTGGAACATTCCTCTGGGCAAGCTGTGGCTTACTATGGGCTTTTACAGAAGACAGTCAGAGACAGAGCAGATAAAAATCCAGTTAATTTAACAGGCAGTAAAGTGTAGCATTGAAAAACAAGCCTTAAGGAATGCAGTAGTTAAGCCAGCAGAAAACAATACTGTTTTCTGTAGCAATTTAGGACGTTCATAAAAGACAAAGGAGTCTAATAGTGTGCAGCAATGGAGAAGGGTGTAAAAGTGAGAAATCTCTAAGCCCTGCAAATGGTCTCATCCAGCAGCGGCTGGACTTTGTGTTTGCAGGCAGGGTGAGAGAGAGCATACAGCCTCCCAGGGAAGCCAATACCCAACTTCACCCAACAGGCACACACCAACTAGGCATGCACCCAGTAGCTGACACTGTCTGTTACAATGGAATGAACGGTGTCCATTACCTTCCTGGCCCCGATTCTGCTCCACAGGTCCAAGCAGAGAAGGGGAAGAGATGTGGATCCACTCATTCCTAATCAAATTGCATCTGGGTGGGAACCAGCTATGCAGCCAATACACCAGCTGAGGAACAGAGACCAGATATTGGAGTTTGCTGTCCGTAAAGCTGTGAGCCCATGACATCTGCCATGTCATCGATAATCACAGTTGCTTCCAAATCTGGTTTCAAATTATCCACTGGAGCAGAAAGCAAGCGGGTTAGTTCATCAGTGAGAGCATTTTGTAAAGCCTCCACCTTTATTTGTGCAAGGTTTCATGGTGCAAACAGGGATGATGTGGACATATTGAGACACTTTGTAAGGACAGTACGGGTAGGCATAGCAGTGACATGGGCTTCAACAAGGCCACCCAGGCACCCTTTATAGTAGATGAGGTCCATACTGATAGTTAACTCGGATGTAACTATAGATATGACCTGCAATTCAACACCTGTACTGCAATGTAAAACAGACAGAAGAAAATTCCCATTTAGCTCCTGGTCTGTCACTGACAAGTTGAATGACCTTGAAAAAGTCACAACTCTTTTCTACCACTCTGTTTAAACTGTAGAACAAGGATGGGAGAGGCAGTCTGCTATAATGGGACCTTGATCTTGACTGGGATTTCTGATGGCTCAATAATCCCAATAATAAACATTTCAGAGGCGGAATTACCTAGAGTCATCCTCAGGCACTTTTTGTATTGCATATGTATATATTCTAATTTAGGCACCTACACATTAACTGCAGGTGAAGGCATCACTTTGTGCTTTTATTACTCAAAGTCCAAAGAAACTGCACATCCTAAAAGCCACCTCATAGGATGAAAGAAGCTGAAATACACAGAAGCTAGCAGAATGCCTTTAGCTATAAATCTGCATGGTAAAAACTGGTCTCTCTTTCCTCCAGTCCATTCAAATTGTCTTTTATCTACATACTGAGAAAACTTACTCGATACACAGTCTGAGGTAAAACATCCATGGTAGGCATTTGGAGCCTCCAGGGGCGTTGATAACTGAAATAATTGGCATATTACCACCAGAGACTCTGAAAAGTCACCTTCCAACTACAATGGGTTGGCTTCTGACAAAAGTCAACTGAGGCGCGTAATGTCGTTGTTGTTCATTAGGTTACCATTGATGATAAAATTTCTGATTTCAATATTTAATACAGCTCAGAGATCATGGTGCATAATTTAATGTGCAAGCAGATAATTTGCTGATCAAGGTAGATGTTTCACATTAAGGCAAATTGTTGCACACTTTGCTGATTAACTGAATCACACACACACAAACTATTCCACTCTTATATCAGTGAAGCATTGTCCTCTCTGGAGCTAGTTCATCATGGTAGACAGCTAAACCCTGGACATCTCAGCTCTTTTATGTGCAGTATACATGCTGTATCATCCGTACTTGAACTGTTTTCTATCCTGACATACTGGTTTCTTGCACATACATCATTTCAGGACACACTTGTCAATAATGAAGTAGCCCATATGTTGAGGATGCAGTGCCACATGCTTCCCAGTATCACCTCTTTTGGCTGTTTGCCTCTTCACCTGAATCCACTCCTTGCCTGGCATCTTAGGTGTGGAGAGCAGCTCTCTGGGCAGGAACCATGTTTTGGGGGTTCCTACACTTTCATAGCCAAACATGAAGGCACCTCAATGAACGATAGATACAAATTCCTTTTAAGCTGGTACGCTCAAGGCTTTGTGGAAACAGACAGGGACATCATGAACCGTGAAGTTCAACTAGGACAGAATTGCAGGTTAAACCCAGAGATGGGTAAAGTGGGAAAATATTATTTTTCATTCAGCAATTCAAAAGTCTCACTTTGCTCCAGGGAGTAGCGAGACCCAGGTGCCAAACCTCACAATGATTCAGAAAACAGAGGGGTCACTTTTCACTTTCCTGCCTCATGTGCTCTTTTTTAGGGTGGGTTTAACTCATCTCAGGCAAAGGAAAGAGTTTAGTCAATGGACAACTGCTCCTAACCACTCAACAAAACACAGGGGATAGAAGCAGGCTGGGGCAGCTACTCATGGGTTACAGCCCAGTGGCATTTCAATAGATCTCACTACTATTATTTGAGCTATATAGCTTACTGCACTTGCTGATCTGGGCTATAAACATCCAAACCAATTTTATTCACACTGTAAAAATTGGGCAGAATATCAGCAAACTCTCTGGAAGCCCAAATAAAAGGCTAGATTATTCCTGGAGATAGTATCATTCCCTCTAAAAACCGGGACCAGACACCACAGTGTTTATGCTGAAACCATTCTGCAAAGTTTTACCTGACCACTGCCCATTAACATGCAGCTAAACCCCTGTGAACCATTTAGAAAGTGTACCCCCAAGTCTGAATTTGCCTGAGATCCCAGAAGGTACCAGCAACTTGAAGAGGGTTTTATATTTCCTTTCTGTCTCCAAGCTCAGTCAAATTAATAGGAATATATTGGCTTAGCCAATCACACTAGAGGAAATTGAGCTGGCTATTAATGATCTCAAACAGCAAATGGCCCCGGGCTAGAAGAGCTCCCAGTGGAGAACCACTGCAAGTTTTAACAAAAGCCAAACTTTTTCTAATGGTTTCACAATCTTTTTTTTTTTACCCTTTCACTGCCAATTTCCCCCCAGACTCTCTCTGTGGGCAGCAAATATTCCTTACCAGGTGCTGTTTGCCTGTGTGCAAAGCAACTCTTGTCTCCTGGGTCTGCTTTAAGTGGTGCCCCTCGCTCTGGATGCCAAACTCCAGATTTGAAGTAAAAAAGCAAAGGACAGCAATAGGGCCAGATTTGCAGTGGAGACAAGTTGGCTTTCTTGGATCTACACTAACTAAGAGCTTGGTCCTGGGGTATCATAGCTGGTGGGCTAGTGGGTTTGTATCTGATGTGGTCCTAACCTGGGCTGCCCAGATTTCTGTAACCAAGCACAGTTCAGCTGATCCAAACAGTAGCTGGGGAGAAAGACAAATTGTCCCTTTTCCTTCTTTCTGTTAAGATATTTTGGAAACTCTCCTGAGAACAGCTATAACTGAATGCTCTTCACACATGATTTCATGTGGCTATTAATCATGACAGGCCTTGTCCTTTTATTAACATATTGGTTAAACTTATTCCCTCTTTGAAGCCAAAGAAAGGCAATCTGTGGTCAGGAACAGATGGGACTCCCTGGCTACTCAGCAAGTATAAGATTAAACAAAGGGGGCAAAAAAAAGAAATCCAATTCCAAATCAATGCCGCAGTTTTCAGAAGCGCACCAGCCTGGGTATTTCCTTTGATTGCCATCTTATTTTGGTGTCAGATTGGGGGATGAGATCTATTGTACTTTCTTTGTTTCATCTGCTGAATTCAAAATGCTGAGGGTGCTGGGAAGCAGGGCCTGGCATGCAGGTTTCACCACACCCTGCCAGGGGAGCATCCTACCCACTGCATTACAGAGTCAGGCCCTTGCATGTAGCCCTTCCCCTTCTCTCCCTTCCAAACAATTCCTGAGGACTTTGCCGTGCCATGGCATCGTTTTCACACCATGGAGAGAATGTTCCTGCTCTGCCTGGTTATTCCTGGGGGGAGCAAATCCTCCCTGGCTGAGGATTGCTCTGACTGCTCAGGGTCAGGAGTTCCTCTGTTAACAGCAGCACATAAACACAAAAATTATTTTTTCTAAAGTAAGACTACAGGCAATGCTCCTATACCAGGGGATCTCCCCATACACCTTGATGCTCATTTTTATGTACAGGTCATACACACAGATGTAGTTGCAACACAAGGAAACATGCCTGGGCCAACACAGGCCTTACAACCTAGGACAGAAGAGACATGGTAGCACAAAGCTCCGTATGAAGGCAACGCTTGCTGGAGAGCTCCAGGCGCTTACACAGGTTTCTATCCTGCAAAACCAGAAAGAGTAGAAAGTCCATAGCATCCTAACTCTTCACTGAGGTAGCCAAGTTGCCTGCACTCAACCATTTTAACTGCAGAGCCAACAATCCTTACTTGCTTTAGGAGTGGTGAAGGGGTTGTGATAAGCCCAGCTAGGCTTCAGAGAAATACATCTCCTGCCAGAGTCCTTCCTGGTTGTCTGTGATGCATCACAAGGAAGATTTCCCCCAACGCACTTCAAGAGTTGATGGAGGTACCTGCATTAAGAGCTCCACCTCCCTCTGCCATCTGCAGATTGAAGGTTGCTCCAGCCAGGTAAATCCCGTGGCCAGACATGCCAAATTACTTCCATTGCACAGACAGGTTATTTAGAGCAACTCACACGGAAAGCTCTGATTTTCCCCTGATTTTATTATCTATCTTGTGCAGTCTATCTCATTCCTTGCTAGTGACTCTATGTCCCTTCTACTACAGTTTGCAAAAGCGATCACTGAACTACAGGCATCAAGCTCTCAGATTCAAAGGCCAGATTCATCCAAATATTCAGGCACCTACTTCCTGCTCAGTCAGCAACAAACTAATTCCTGCTGGAGGAGGAGGAGGACACTGAGACGCAGCAATATAACCACCCATTATTATGAGCCATCCCTCCCTCCAGCTGTGCCAGCTTAGGTTGAATGTTTTGCAGGTGTCTGTATGGCAGCAGACTTCAAACTAAGCCACTCTCCAAACCTCTTAAGGTCAGAGATTTTAGACTTTGCAACCTTAAGTACAAAAAGTGCACTTCACAACAGCTCCTGTGGGTGTTATAAGGAGCAACAAATGCTTTTAAGCGCCCTTAAGAGAGAAGATGATGACAATGAAATTGAGGGGAAATGGAGAAAAAGATAATCATGCTGCAAGTTGCTGCTCTCATCTCCCAACTACTTCCAAGGCAGCAAGAACCCAGGCAGCCGGCAACAGCTGCCACCCTATTAAACTCAACAATTTACAGGTGCTCAGAGGGAGCACTTGCGTGCAATTAGCCGAGCAAATTCACTTACTTCAAGATGCAGGGCCCAGCTCTCTGCTGCTGCAGTTTGGCTGCGCTCCGTTGACTCTGTGGAGAACTGCCAAGTTACTCCAGATGAGGGGTCTGGCTTGTGGATGTTAAGGAAGCTGGGAAAGCCTTGCTCCACAGTGTGATCTTGCAAATGATTACAGGTGTATCGGAAAGCATAACGTGCTCTCCTCACTCTGCAACTTCTCTCTGCCTATGGAGGGTACTGGAGCAGTCTATTAGGCCTACAGTAAAAGGAGAAAATAGGGCTCCATCCCACACAGGCCTATTTGGTAGTATTAATCTAGCCAGCCCAGAAAACAGAGATGGGAAAGATACAGGGGAGTAAATTTCATGCAAGTAACAAAGCTCCTACGCTTGCTTGGAAGCCTAGTGCGGGCAAGAAGTCTGCATCATCGTTGACCCAGGCTAGTGCTAGAAACGGCGTGAAGACGTACGGCAACACGGGCCTGGCCAGGTCTGACAGCAGTAGGCACTGTGCCACTTGTGCTGGATGTCATGCGAGTCCAACAAGGAGCCCTGGCCAGGAATCCTGCAGCCCAGACAAAAAAAAATAGAATAATCACAGTCATCAACAACATCCCTGCAGCTGGGCAAGCAACCTGCTCCACCCTGACCTTCACCCCAAGAGCCTCCCACCTAGCCATCTTTGCTCCATGCCTATTACAGCCTCCCCTTGCTTCTGTTACCTGACAAAAATGATAATCAACAGCAATAAACATTGTCTAGCAATGCCACATCTACAGTGAGGCCCCATATTATGAATTGTTTGCTTACTCGAGCTGGAATGAAACAGGAACGGTTTGGTGAACACAGCCCTCTGCAATCAGCGGAACTACTTGCACTTTTTCCTGATGAAACTCTGTCCCGGTGATTTAGGAATCAGACAAAAGAAAACTGGGATGATTGTTTTCCGCATGGAATAAATAAATATGAATACTTTGTGATATGATGTCTCTTCTTGTGCTGTTCTTTCCCTTCCAGTTAATCTCATTACTGCAAATTAGAGAGTTTCTCTGGCAGTTTAAAAGGTGTACTCTCACACATCCAAAGGAAATAAACAAAGTATTTTACTTCAGATCTCAGCTGCAGTCAATTTATTCTTTGAGCCTCTTGACTTAAAAACTGTAAGACTTTGGTCTCTTTGCTTGTATCAAAGTCACACACAAATTGAAACAGCCCCTGCTCACATCCACTCAGATTCAGTAAAACTGCTGCTCTGATTTCGGAATGACCTGAAAATGCTTCTGTATTCTCTTTGTTTCTACCTGCTTCTTTATACCTGTTCTCCAATTAAACAGCAGAAAAATTCAAAGTACCTTCTAATTGAGGGTAATCCAAAAGGAAAGCTGTCTAGAAGGCTGAAATCAAAGAGCTGAATAGGATATCTTTCCTTACACCAAACAGCCCCATGATAGCATCTGAGAGGGGATGATGGCTTTCCTCCGTAACAGCCGGGGTCGTACTCACTGCATAGGAATGCAAAACCACAGAGCACAGCGCAATACAAAGGTGATGTAGTGTAGTCCTCGACTACTCCAAATTAGCTTCCTACTATTTGGTACACACACTGTGATGATATTCCCAGTGCTCAGAAATGTCCTTTTCCTCTGAGAATGCCTCGAGTTGAGCAAGAACAGTGCCTGAGAGTAAAATGAGAAAGACTGATGTTAGAAAATCCTTGCTAAATCGATGCTTCGTTTAACTTGATAATTAGAACAAATATCTCGGAGACTTTGGGTGTTGTTACAACTTTAAGGCACCCTGGAAGTGCTTAAATTGCATGTTTAAAATTGTCAGCAGTCGGGAAACTGGCTACGATGCTGTTTTGAAGCTCTTGTTAGCACCTTTAGGAGGAGCCTGGTTCTTGGACTCTGTATGCTGTGCAGTGGTGATTGCCTCAAGATACAGTATGTACTAAGAGCAAATAACTCTCTGAAGCCATCAGGGACATGGGCTGATAAGAACAGCAGAGCTGCCCACCTATCCATCGGGGACCAAAATTAAGAATTCCACTTACATGGAACTGCCAGAACCAATTTCCAAGGGGATTTTAATCTAGCTCTTTAAAAAAAAAAAAAAACATTTTTGAATACAGGGAACTCCACAGGATAAGATTTTAAAAATGTGGGAGTCTGTCTGCTAGACTTTAGGCATAAACAATTAAAATGCCGCCCAAATCCCACATGCCCATGTGTCCTACTAGCAGAGTATGAAGGTCTCCAGTCCGTCCACAGAAAACACCAAGCATGGGGATTTTGAGGAATCCGAACTCCCAAAAGTACTGAACTGCCCATCTCCCTGGGCTCCTGCTGTACTCAGCAGAGGGAGATTGCTCCAAAGCATGAACCTGGCCCTCTATGAATGCCTAACTCCTACAAACTACAAAGATGATGATGAGGTCAAGATCTAATGTAGTTGCCTTCATTAGATACCTGAAGCAACTGGATGGGTCCAGACTGGGATCCCAGGTGCCTGGGAACTGTTAAATTTAGCAATAACAATGCCTAGCTGCATGGCTGTGGAATAACAGGAGAGCAATAAAAAGCGTGAAGATTTTTGCCCTTCCTGCTGTGACTTGTGCAAAGAATTTTGGACTGCATTAGTCATGGCAAGCAGACAGTCACATAGTGAAAGAAAACTTTAATGTGCCCCAACTCTATTTAGTATGAGATCCAAAAATCAGATGACTGTTTCTCACATTGTAACTCTTAACTGAGAGGTAATCCCCCAATTTCACCTCCTATTTTCATTGTAGCTGCTGCTTATTGCCATAATCCCTGCAAATCAACTTGCTTTATGACACACCAATTCATCCCTAGACTCAGCTTCAGGTCTCTTGAGGTATTAACAGCAAGATAAGATCCATTGAGAGATGTGAATGTAGGCTCAGTCACCCAATAAACAACCTTTTACCAACTGGGCATAATCCCCTTATCAGATTACGCCTGATGCATTGTATTCTTTAGCCTGCAAGTGGTTTTCTGGGATCAATTAGAAGTAGCATTACAGGAAAGGAAAAAAATCCTTACCGAGGAATTTCGCCACTAGAAGGATTTCTCGGCTGTAAACCAGCCCAGGCTATTAAAAAAATCGGGTAGGTTTAAAGGAGAGCAGCAACTCATACCATCTAAAAGGCTTCCTCTTAAACTCAACTGGGCACTGCAGTTTATCCCAGAGCACTCTGTTCGTGAGGTGATTTATGTGCAGAGAGCCAGGAGAGGGTGCTCAACAATAACTAGAAGAGGCCCTGTATACTGACTATGCCCTGGCAACAGTGATGGTTGTGCACAGCCACTTACATGGAACTGCCAGAACCAATGTGAAGAATAGAGGACTTCTTAATTCATGCTCCAGAATTTCCAAGGGGATTTTAATCTAGCTCTTTTAAAAAAAACATTTTTGAATACAGGGAACAGGATAAGATTTTAAAAATGCGGGAGTCTGTCTGCCAGACTTTAGGCATAAACAGTTAAAATTCCACCCAAATTCCCATGCCCATGTGTCCTACCAGCAAAGAATATGAAGGTCTTCAGTCCGTCCACAGAAAACACCAAGCACAGGCATCTTGCAGAATCTGAATTAGTTGGATTTGTCCTTAACCTATTTAGACAAAATATTATGTCCTAACTCCCAAAAGTCCTGAACTGCCCAAAGATTTTTGTTGAGCAAGGCTTTTCACCAATTTTTTTTTCTGATTTTGAATAAATTGTTTTAGTTGATGTTAACTGGAATAAATCTACAGGCTTCAACATTTGATAAATAAGGCAGTGTTTCTTAATATAGGAAATGTCAACCTTTTTGTAACGAGTTTTTAAAGTAGAGAAAAAAAGAAATATTTATTTTCCGATTGAAATACCCGATTAGAAATAATTACTAGTATCATAGTCATTGTCTTTAAAAATTATTCTTCAGCAAGAAAGAACGAACCTCAGCTGTCCACGCAGCTCCTACAGGAGTAGGGCAGGAACCAGGACTCCAAGCAAAGGCTGTGCAATGTTGATATGTGAGGTCCAGCAGGATGGGAATCTGGGGCTATGGGTTTACTAATGACACATGTCCTTTATCCAGCTAACTGCAAAGGTTATTATAGAGTCTGTACTGTTTCTAACACAAATAACTACATGGGATTAAATTTGCCATAGCAGAATGAGAGAAAAAAAAAAAAAAAAAGGGAGGTGTGAATTGATCGATTAAATTTGAAGCAGGACTTTTTTATGGAGTCTGCCATCACAGCTGCCTAAATTAGAAAACAGTGAAAATTCAGGCTCTCTGGACTGAGTAAATGACTATAATTTGGATTTAAATGGCATAGGAATCAAAAGTTGACTCTATTTGCTGATTCTATAGCCCTGGTTTTCCTCATTGTTTCTTCCTGAGCATCCTACTGTTTATAAAATTGAAAAATCAAGCTGAGCTGAATGTCCAATGCCTTCACTATGATTGAATCACTCTTTCTATGCACGTGATTGACAGCATCAGAAAAGAATGTTTTCCTTAGCTAACAAGCACTCGCTTTGGCTTCATTTTATCTGCCCTTGCTTGGGATCATTCAGCCCCTGAAAGGAATGCCACTGGGAGTGACCTTCTTGTTGATAACCTCCTAATAACTCAGACAGATATTAAAACCAGTTCTGCTAGACAGGTGCTGGAGGAATTTCATACACGATACTTGCAAAAAATCCTTCCATAGCTCTCAAAAATAGCAAAGTATCTCTTGGACCTACTTGGCAAAGACCCTGTGTAAGGTTAAAGATCCTTGTTCATGTTCTTGTCTGTGCAGGGGAAAACACTGATCCACATAGACATTAGTTTCAACATCAGTTTTAAGTCACTGTCACTTTCTAGCCTTCTGTGGCGCTGCCACTGCTTTATTCCCATGTCTGGAACAGGAGAGTCAGACCACGCTGTGTATTTTGGCGTTGCAAGTCTTGCTAGCTAAAGTCCCAGATTATTAATTTCTCATAGAAATAACTGACCACTAGATCTGTTTTCTCCATGGTTGCAAGTGATGTTACCTTTACAAAATCTTAGGAAACAGAGGTGGGAGGGACCTCAAGAGAATATGTGTTTGATGCACCTGCCCACAGCAGCATCAAATAGACTAATCGTGCAGGATAGACACTTATCCACACTATTCTTAAAAAGAGCTAATAATGGTCAGGGTTTAAGGTCTCCAGGCCTGCTCTTTGGGTGATTCTGAATGACACTGAACTGCCTTATACTGTGAGCTGCATGTCCTTCTTGGAACAAAATTTGTATTAAAATATTACACTACATATGATATGCTCTTCTCAGCATTCTGAGAAGAATTCCCATGTGTACTACAAAGTCCCAGCTATATAATATCGTATTACAAAGTCCCAGCTATACAATATTGGTGCACTGTCTGAACAGAGTCCACCTTCACCGAAACTCATCTAACAACTTTTGAAGCCAGATACCGCAAAAGCTGATGTCTATAACCAGGCTACTTTAAACAGCCTAAATAAGGCTCAGAAGTGAGATAAGTTCCTATTACAAATGATAACCAATCAGTATCTCCCAATTAAACCAGCTGAGGATAAGAAAAAAAAAAAAAAAACAAAACCAAAAAAACCCACAACACATAAAACCAAACTCCAAAACCAAACCAGAAATACTGCGTTCTCTCCGGTCTCGTTATCGTTTTTACTTAAGGGATCTCAGCTGATATTATTGCTCAGTACTTTAGGAAATCTGGCTACTTAAGCCTCTATATATGAACCTCCCCATGCTGAAATATATCCCTATAAAGACACTGATGGTGGAGAGAAAGGCTGATTTCCACAGAGAAACATTATTATCCCTTATTCTGAGATAACAGAGATGTCTCTAGACTAACAGTACATACAAGGCAGCATAATTGTGCTTGAAAGTGAGGGAGGCGGAGCTCCCTTTGCTTTCACAACCCAGTGCCCAGGCAGCGGACTTGCAAACTCGAGGGCAGAGGGGACTGAGGGGCCACCACCCATTTCTTTCTCTTATGAGCACCCAGAAATCATTTGATTCAATGTGCAATCAGTGCTTGAGGAAAGTTGGAAGAGGTGGAGAAAATAATAATGGCAAGGCTGTATTCAAGCACCTGCACTTGTTTTACTTCAGGTGCATTTTAGTGGGCAAGGTGTTGTTATGGCGTGAGAAAGTCCATGAGAACCTAAAGCCATGCAAGGTCAGAAAATTGAAAACATAGACTATAATTTTTGAGTTAGGGACGGTAAGCAGTCCAGAACAGAAACGTGCAAAATACTGACAGGGAAAGGTGGTGGTGGTGGGAAGATGGGAAGACTCAGGAGACAGAAACTGCAACATCAAGGATCAACCGTGATCCAAAGAGTGGAGGAAAAAGATGTCCCTGCCTACTGGCCTGACCAGTAAGGACTGTTTCAATGTTTCATTGAGGTATTGAGTGGGTTAACGATCAGCCTATTAGCTGATTCATTTTATTGCGTGCATTAGACTACAACTAATGCTTTACATTTTTCATTTATGTGTATCCTGTTTACAGTCTCTTTGTACACAGAAGTGACCCAGAGAACAAAGGTTATGACAAATGTAAGAAACCCACATTAAAGCATAGTGGGAAAGAGGCAAAAATATGTTAGACTAATAAATAGGACATTCTGGCTTTCTTACTAATCATCAGATTTAATCAGATAACTATTAGCTCCATATTAGCTCTTGAGCATAGAAGTTCCACCTAAACATGAGGAGGAACTTCTTTACCCTGAGGGTGGCAGAGCACTGGCACAGGCTGCCCAGAGAGGTGGTGGAGTCTCTGTCTCTGGAGACATTCAAAACCCGCCTGGACGCGTTCCTGTGCAACCTGCTCTGGGTGGCCCTGCTCTGGCAGGGGGGTTGGACTAGATGATCTCCAGAGGTCCCTCCCAACCCCCACCATTCTGTGATTCTGAGATATTTTCTACCTGGCATCATATTGTACCAATAGTAGGAGGATATTGGCCACCCATTCTCAAAATCTGTGAAGATCATCTTAAATACTCAGGTAAACAGGATCCTTACCTGGTTGCTAATGTTGACAGCCACAGTTCTTTGATGCAGAACTTTAATTGAATTAGATGCTCCTGCAGTCACTGATTCATCATTGTAGTATTCAGTGCAGCTCTGCTGAAAAATCGGCAGCATTTCCAGTCCTTCAGAGGTGGCCTTACTGGGAAGAAGATTCCTTCCATCCCATAAACTATTAAAGATACAAACAGTTTGGCACTGAATCATTTTTATGTGACTGCTGGAACACTAGTCTGAATTAGGGCTGTATTTACGTAAATCAGTGTGGTAATGGCCTTCACCTTTTTTTTATTAAAAAAAGAAGAGAGAGAGAGGAATGGAAGGAAAGAAAGAGAAAGAAGCTGAAAGAGAATGGGAACTGCAGTGACATACAATGGAATAATTTTGTGCTGCTACAAATCAGTGTCTAACCACTAATGACAAGCTATGGATATATATATAAACAGCCTTAATAAAAAAGCCCTATTCCAATCACAGAAAAGCAGCCAACGCCAAGGTTGTAATGTTACCAATTCAATCATAAAAGCTTTCAGCCCTAATTTGTAATGCTGGACTCATTACTCAGAAGTGCCCTGCTCTTCCTATTGTCTTATAACTGTTTCTGGGGTAGCTTTCAGGCTTGGTCACACCAGGGTCATGTCCTTCAAAGATCAAATTGAGAATGGCATTTTCACTCTTTTCTTTACATATGCTAAAAAAAGTCCCAAATTGGGCTTGCTCTTGCTTCTTTTGCAAGGCCAGATAGTCTCCAGCAGTCCCACCTGGGAACAATCAAATCCCAGCTACCACACTCCCCACTTAGGTATCTGAAAGCAGATGCGCTGGGCGCTGAGCCATTTCCAAGCCTGGCCCACCACCAACCGCAGGGCTATTCATGGCAATATGATTCATAACAATAAACGTTTCTGAAGTGCTTCTCATTAAATTATCAGCACAAGCTGATGGTAATTCCTCCGTGATGTGGAACAAGCCTTTGCAATGCTGGGAGCCTGCTAAGCGCCATGCAGAGGAACACGCCTGCTCAGACAGACAAATTTCCATGGCAGACTCTGTGCCTTTTGTTTCCTGCAGTGAGACCCAGAGGCAGCTCATGAGAAGCACAAACCCAGAGGCCATGGTGCAGGATGATTTCTCTGAATTTGCCCCTTCTCTGCAAGCTTTTAAAAACAAAAAAAAAAGCTCCAGCAACTCTTAAGCTCCCAAATCCCCCTGGTTTTGGCAGTTTCACTGCAAATAAACAAGGAAGACACAATTTGCCAAAGGCTCATAGAAATGCAGTGAGGGAATGTCTGTCCCCTGTGGCGTGCTTTAGCCCTCTGCACTAAATAAAGCCATTTTTCAAGATCTTGCTATAGACGTAAATGCTCGGTCTCATAGCATCTTTAGAGGGATGTGTAGCGATATATATACACATGAAAACCTCTGAGTTTCTTGACTGCAAGGAGCTTTATAGCTAGCAAGTACGGTACTATTACATACTGCATGTCATGCCAGGATACCAGAGTTTGAAGTATTGCTACCGGCCTCCTCTAGCCTAACATATTGGCCCTTAATCTGGTCCCCCTATGAGGAGTCCTACTATCATGTCCACATGTAATCAGACCTGTGCAGCTGCCTACATGTTCTTTTTAATTGGATTGAAGTTAATCACAGTAGGATTAATTTGAAGAGATCAAGAAAACAGAGTGATTTTTGGTAGAAAGCAGATGGTTTCTTCTGGATGGAATAAAGCTCTGAAAGCAATATGAGGTGTTTAACTTTTCAGGTTTACTGAGATTAAAAGCTCAGGGATTCTGTAACTTAACTGTAGTGTATTTAATCACGTTTATGCCATGTCAATGAAAGAACCCTTTGGAAATTAACTGTGTGGTTTTCAAAAAGAAGTGGCTTACTGACAGATACCAGCATCTGATGATCATCAAGTACTGTGAAGGGAGGTTATGAAAACATATGTCCAAAGCTGGCATAATTATTCTCAAGCAAACAAAAGTTAAGCACTTCCGTTTTCATGAGAACCAAGAGCATCCTGCCTCTCCAAATGGCGTAACATGTGTCATTGTTAAAAATTAACCATAATAAATGGATTGGCAGGTCAGCACTTACTTGTGACTTCAGCTGTTTCCCTTTTTGCCCTCCAAATGGAGTTATTGTAAAGGAGTTCGATATCAGAGTAAGTACATAGCCTCTTTAAATTAGGCCACTAAAATTCAACCACCTAAAACCTTGGGCACATTTGAAAATCTGGACTTAAAAGGAAGAATCATTCCATTAATCAGCCGCTGTTCTTTTTCCATCTCTTACATATGCACGTAAAATATATTTGCCCATTCCCATGCTCAAATGCACACAGATATCCTGATTTCTCTACAAAGCCAGACCTTGCTGGTGCCATAATTTATATGCGATATACACATTAAGCAGGAAAGAAGCACGTCACTACAATAAGGATGCAAACTAGATGAAGCTGAGCCAGGAATAGAGATAGCAGGTCTGCGGAGCAAGGGAAATGGGAGTCTGGGGAAAACCCACGCAGGGTAACGGTGGTGTGTCCCTCAAACTCCAGAAAGGAGAAAGTTTTCCAAAAATAATGAGCAGGTATAAAAACCTTAGGTCTTCAACCATGAAAAGAGACACCTAGAGCTCACTCACACTCTATAGTCACTGACTTCCCGAATCTAGTGTGAACAAAGCCATTTCACTCCCATACAGTGTCAAAGAAAGAAAAGAAGAAAAGCTCCATCAACCATTCTGAAATTAAACCACAAGGAAGTGCATTACCAAGGCTTGCACAATTCCTTTCACAACATGCCTTCTAAGGTCAATGCACGTGGGATTGCCATGTAGGCAGGACATAAGGCAGGGCTAATGAAAAGGTCTAAACAGATATGCTGGATTTTATTTTCTAATTTTTCTTAGCACAATTTCCCCCAAATCTGATCAACCAATTCAGTTCTGCCCGTAGTTTTTCTTTACGACTGAGTTTAGGGCAAAAACCAGAAGTGTAAGCTTTATAGCGCCGCATTTCTATTTCATTTCTAAGAGCACTAAACAGCAATGATTACTCAGCTAGATTTGCCCCTTGAAAAGAGGATCTTGACTTACTTGAGAAGTCTGCCCACTTTAATTATATCCAATTATCTTGTGTAGGGATATTAAATAGCATACACCAGTAATATTAGCAGGGTCAGAACACCATTATGGTGAAATGCATTCCTTCATCCAAAACTTCTAATCAGAGCTCCCCTGTGATGCAAGACACTTCCCTACAGATGTGTCCCCTCATCTTCCACTTACTGTAAGTACTACAGCCTTCATTATCATAATAGATAAGAGCCTCCCAAACAACCACAAGTTTATCTTCACGCAAAAAAAAATTGGCATGAGGTCAGTATTCCCTCTTGGAGCTGGAGAACAGAGAGAGGAAATGCCAGAGCAGATCCTCACCTCTTTCTGTGCCTGCTAAAATGGGAGCAGGTGGAAGAACAGTAGGCTCTGGAAAAGGAAAAACAGAGAGTTATGAGTAGAGAAGGCGGCATAGCATTAAGAGCACAAGGTTACTTCAGTATGCCCACAGGCTTGCAGTGTTTACCCTACTTACAACTAAATACAACTTTACGCAGAGAAGGCTGTAAGAACAATGAAATCCATTAAGATGTATTTTAATCTGCTTTAAACACAACATAACTATTCATTTCCTTTAAGCATGTCTCATTTAAACCCCGAGGTCTAGTTCTCCTCCTGTTATATGCATTTATTTAACATTTCATAACCTGCTAGTGCTGAAAGGCAATTTAGGGCAGGACTTCATAGTGATTATCACTTAGTACAAAGGAACTTATTACTTTACACCCACACTCCAGGACAGTCACTGGAGATACACCAGAGTTTATATCAGCTGAAAGTAAAGATTAGCTATCAATATTTAATAGATACACGATCATATTTTTCAATAACATTTATGTAACTACATATGTGTTCTGTTGTAAAGTTTTGCTTTTCATCATGTAATTAAAGGTGATATACATGAGGCTGAAGCTAATAAAAACATTGTATATATTACCCTTTTGACAAACTAAGAGATATACTGCTAATAGCTAAGCATATTTACTCTACAATTGCTATAAATCATGTAGGAAAATGTTTGGTTATATTATTAACAGTAAATTACAAATATGAAAAAGTATAATTAAGTGATTATTGGGTAACTAAAACATAATTGCACTGCAAGTATAACAATCACTTTAGTTTTAAATATGACACATATATTTAATTTGTTTTGGACAGCTTTGAAACAAACATAGTGCACATATACCACCACTTCACAGAGAACAATCTTCCTGGCCTTTCTTTGGCATAGAGAATACTGCAGCTGCTAAAAGAGCAAGTTTTCTTCACTAATATTAAGTACATTAAATTAAATACTTCTTTGTTGCAAACACAAAGTGTCCTTTCATCATTAAACAACATCTACAGTCTTTCTAGCTGTCTTCTGAATGTCTCGATCAGTGCCTTGGGGTCATTTCACACCAGTGCAAAATGGGCGAGAAAGAGTTGCGCTCCCCCCCCCCCCCCCCGCCCCCTGCAATGACAGTCCTAATCACAGTGCACAGCTTATTTAATTTGGGGGCACTGGGATCAGCAACTAAAAAAATAAACCTACTTCTATAGTTGGCCCTGGACACAAGCAGCTAGTTCAACTGAGCAAAAATCACGTCACCTCCATCTCCTTTTCTTTTGTAAGACTGCAAACTTTCTGGGACATAGTGTAGTATAGTATAGCCGATACCTATGCAACTCACTTTACATAGCTCAAAAGCTGAGGACTGTGTAAACTGGCAATGAAAATTTCGTGGAATGGTACTTTTCTGCATTTATGATTTCTTCTAAAACTGTGGCCTACAAAACATACAATTCCTTGTGAGCGTTAATTGAAACAAACTCCCCCAATTATCATATTCTTAATGCAGATTTCTGGTTTGGAGTTATTATTAATGACCGAAGTAGAAAGGCCTTCTCAACAGATTCGCTTCTAGCCAAGCTGCAAAAGCTCTCACAGGAGGATGAAAGAGTTAATTAGAAAAGAACGATCAGAGTAAAAAAAAAAAAAAAAAAAAAGTAGAGTACAAATGACTGATTAGGGGAGAAAATGAGAGATCAATTTTTATAAAGGGAATTGTATTCAAATGCCAACTTCCTCCAGCAGTCTGCATAATTCATGTAATACCTCTAAGCCCATACACGCCAATTGATAGCTGTACCTGTTTGAGGACATTAATCACACACTAGAAAAGTCAGTTATTGTGTTAAAAAAAAGATTGGATAGATAATGAAAGTAGCAGGTACAGAACAGGAAGAACATTAACTCTGGTGTCAAGACATCGCAGACATGGGTGGATGGAGAATCTGACCTTCATTCTGTGACAGAAACAAGCAGTATCATTTTAGAGAATGTTATTTTACTATGAAAAATTGAAATTAGTGTAGTATAGCCTCTGGGCAAAATTTTAATCTAATTTCAGTTTTGGAAAATAAAGATTAAACTAATTTGAAATGAATAACTTTTCAAAGTTCATTTTCCTGAGAAAAATTCAAAAGACTTTCAAAAATGAAGTGCCTGCATAATGTGAAAATTAGGTATTAGTTGCTCTTGTAAAAAAATAAAATTGAAAATGTCCCTTTTGATTACTCAAAAGCTGTAAAAAAACCTTCATATTGAACCAAAAAAAAAAAAAAATCACACTGAATTCAATGAGCATTAAATCACACCTTTTGGGACAGTCCTTCTACTCTAAGCCTGATAGATAAGAAAAGTGAAGATAAATATTGTCTCTCATATTGCCAGCTTCTCAATATCCACAGCACACCCATGTTATTTGTCAAATGCATAAGCTAGGATGGCAAGTAGCTACGGCTACTGCTCGACCCCAGTTCGCCTACACTGTCTGCAGTGTGGGCATGGACACCTGGCCTCAACATTCTGAGACGCGCCAGCCAGAGCTTATATCTACCATTCTCACAGTGGGTACGTACAGCTTGTCCTGCTGCTCATCAATGCTCATCACACAAGATAAAAACTAGCTCAGGTATGTCTTGCATTACACGTGTTTCCCGCATGGATGGTCTGAGTGGACGGTGGTCAGAGTCAGCATCGCCCCAGGAATAAGGACTCAGGGCTTCCTTCACTGGAGACTGAATGCTTTTCCCACAAAGGCAAAAATACTTGTTGGATTCTGCCTCCTTAGCAAGCCCAAGCACAACCAACCTCTTCCAGTCCATTTCGCGTCCACCTCCATGGCTCCTATGATGAGGATCTTTCACTGTACGTCATCCCCTGTTCCCCCTGTTGCATTTACCCTAGTGATACTCAGGAGCAGGTTTACTTCACAGCACAGAGCTCTCTACCTCTTTACTCAGCTATTTGTACAATTTGCCTTGGCCACCAGCTCTTGTACGGTGAGGACCAGGATCTCTGTGCATGCGTAAGTACAATAGGACGATGTAAGAGCATTTAGTAATCAGTTATGCATGCTGCAACCAGTTGCTTCCCCTTGATTGCTCCTTTTGTGTTAAGAGCTTGTCCTTCACACATCTTCGATAGCAGAGAAATTGTGCGGCTAATCAGTGCGCTAATGAAACAGTTGTTCTGTTAATAAAAATTTTTAGAAACTGGCAAAGGAAGAGGCAGCTTTACAAATGAGCCCTCCTCTTCAGCTAGGGCTCCTATTCAACTCGAGTGGCACAAAACAGCACTTCAGCGGTGCTTAAGCTTTACTCCTTCAACTGTTGATTTCTTTCTCCCCAAGATCATGAACCAATTAGAATTGCTACAGGAATTTATCAAGAACAACCAAGTCAGTCCTATGGCTATTACGATAATAAAGTCACACCTGAAGAGTCCAAGCCCCAGTTGAGAACGGAGCCCGCTGTGTCACGGACTGTAGAAACACGCAGCAAGGGTCCCACTTCTAACATTGACAGTCCATGCTTTATGGGGACTCACCTGTGCATGGCGCAGCTGACAGCGCAGCACCCCACGCCAGGATGCAGGGCGGCCAGATCAAACAGGGCCTCTCAGAGCGCATCCAAGCCAGCTCTGGAGGTGCAGGGTCACCTACCTCCCGCTTGCCTGATGGGCATCTATCCTCATGCCTTTTGTAGCTTGACAAACTATCGTTTTCATTTACATTTAACAAGCGGGGCTGAGAAAAGCAGCGGCCAAGGAATCAATGTGTATCTTGTTCTGCCAACAATTTCAGGAAGGCAATAATTGCCACCAAATGGCACAGACTGGGGTACCGGCCGCTTCAGCCTCCCAAGCAGGAGTTGGGTGCTTCAAGCAATTTGTGTTGACACCAAAGTCATCACAGCCACAGGTCTGAGGCAGCAAAGACAAGGAGGGGAAAACGAAATTGAAGAATACGCATTTGCATCGTGGCTGCAAAGTCCCTGGTGACTCCCCGAAGAAATGCAGCTCCAGAAGGGGAAAACACTCCCTTGCCTACAGCTGAGAAAATTATTTTGGTAAATATCACAGCTGCGCAAAGCCCAACAACTTAATATTTAAAAAAAAAAAAGAAAAGATGGAAGTAAGGAAGAAGCAAAAAGAAGGATGGAAAACAGGAATGAAAAGGCCAAGTAAGCACAGAGAAAATGAACAGCAGGTGAGGGCAGTAGAAAGGCTGGCAATGAGTTTATGTCAAAGTGAATGACCAGTGAATCTCCCTTTTCTATAGTGCAGATATTGTTTAAAATGTTTTTTTTTTTTCTTTCTTTTTTTTTTTTTTTGCCAAAGCCACATAAATTCCTCCCATCTTCCTGCCCTTGGTGCTAGAGAGCCTCCAGGTACAAACAGAAATGCACATCTTTGCCCCACAAAGCAAAGCCCTCTCATTGCCAGCTCTGCTCCAGTGAAATCTCTCTGCGCTAGAGAACTTGGCCAGGACGCTCAGGCCACCCGGACAGCAAGGTTTGCTGAGACCTTGACATGTGTGGTGTGTCAACCTTGGGCAGCATGCTCATGGTACCTGGGAAATCCTGTTTCCCAGCCGGGCTCCTTTGACAGCTCCTCGTGAAGCAGTTGGTAATCAGGGGACTACGTGTCCTACCAAAGTCCTTTGGCAAAGAAAAACAGAATTTGTACTCGGTATTATTTCAAATGTGAAATTATAAGCTGCTTTTGTGCAGTATTAAGTAAATAGTTAAGGACAAAGCAGTTTTTAACAAAAAGTGGTAGTGAGATACTCAAGGATTAGTTTTGCACTTCAGCAACAGACAATTCTTTGAGTCTAATATCTCCCCTTTCTCAGGATGTAGCTTTTTCTTTTCAATGAGCCTGTCACCTCCTGTCAGCATCCCCTCTGCCTTCCTTCATCCTCCTAATTAGTGACTGTGAGCTCTGCCTTTGTTCTCTCCATTCGGCTTTAAGCTAGAGAAATTAAATCGGAGGAATCCTCCAGAAGGCTTTGTACCTGCACATGAAGGTGTCATAAATACCTTGTTACAGATTTGAAAAGTGACTAATAAGTAGATACATTGGGTAACCTTTCAGCATACTGAATAATTTGTTAAAAACTTAATCAGTTTAATGGGGGCTAGTTTAGTAACAGTATGGAAACAGGCAGACTGAAACTCATACCAGCACCATTGTTCCCTCTGTGCCTCTGTGACTGAGAGACTTCCCCCCAGATGTCAGTTCTGGGGCAGAGCCAAGGATTAGGGGGGAATTAACTCGAGGGCCAAAGCCTAAGGCAGATGTTAGGCCTAAACCCATTAAGTTTGCTTAGTAGAAAACCCTGTAATTAAACCAATCCAGTTCAAACACCTCAGCTAAAAATAATTGTCATCTTCAGGGGATACCCCAATATCTGCTAAGTCCCATAAAAATTAATTCCTCCATTTTGAGTACCTATGCTGTCGTTACAATTTCATTTCTAATCCCTGTTTTCTTGCAGCAGGTTCAATGTCATAATAGTGCACTGGAAAGTTATAAAATACTTTACCTTCTAGCTGTTCCTGCCAATAAGCCAAACACCTTTGAAACTTGAGCAATGGCAAGAGAACTTGATGTACTGTTCACATCCACTGCTACATCTGCCAGTGCTGATTCTCAGAACTCGAGATTCAGGAAAAAATGCAATTAATTTTATTTTTTTTTTTTAAATAGTTAACAGAATGACTTGTTTGCACAAGATACATCCCTACACCCCAGCTCCTCAAACATGTTCATACCTAAGGGGAACACATGTATTAACAGGAGCTTAATTTTTACAGATTTTGTGCATTAATGGGGACTGAAAAATGTGCTGCTATGGCTGGCCACATCCCAGCTTGGGATGCAGTGGGACTGAAGTTGAACCAACGCATGATTCTAAACCCTTGTGGCAGGAAAGTACCCAACGTTAATTATTAACTAATAATGAATTACTCTAGCA
The DNA here is from genome assembly GCA_008658365.1 of Alca torda. Classification (NCBI taxonomy): domain Eukaryota; kingdom Metazoa; phylum Chordata; class Aves; order Charadriiformes; family Alcidae; genus Alca; species Alca torda. The sequence goes on along the minus strand of CM018079.1, from coordinate 22,012,626 downwards.
TTGACCTACAGGTTTGGTAAGATATTAGGATGCTTGTCTAAATCTAATTCTGTGTAGAAGTAACAGAAATATTCTATAAAGAATAAGCCTGCTGAAAACTCTGTACATGTATCATTAACAGTCATGACACTGTGAACAAAATAAAATGTTCCTATTGTTAGTGACAAGAAATCAGGGTGTTTCTGTTTCCAGCTGGGCCAAGCAAAAAGGTTTTTTTCAACCACAAGACTGTAGCTTTCACAGTATCAGCAAGCATGTCACAAATTCTTACCCTGAACCAGGCTACTTGCTCCAAATCTGTCTAAGAATCTGAGACAAAACATTTCAATTTTTCCTTTTGAAATCATTACCAATTTGGAAATACCCTTGAAAATTTCCTCTTTTTAAATATTTCAAAAGTCTTCTTCAAAACACAGTAGCTCAATCTGGGCTTTGGCAAAACATATATGCCAGGGAGAAGTGAGATAGAAAACATCTGAATATTTATTTCTTTAAATATTTTTTCCTTCCCTCCTCTGATCCTTTTCTGGAACTGGCAGGTGACCCGCCAAATTCCTAATTTCCATTTTTTCTCAGGCAGAGATCTCGACTGGCTAATTTATCACCATAACTGTGCAGACATAGATCAAGGATCCTAACCTCAGAGCAAATAGCACAGTGGGGTTTCAGAATGTATAATGGTTGAGCTCCAGCAGCAAGAACAGTTTGGAAATCTTCATTTGGGAGCCTGATCCAAAAACTATCAAAACAAATGCAGGTCCAACCTGGGCAGTAGCCCCAAGAGAAAACAAAGTGAAATACTTTTTGGGAGACAGAGCGATTTTTTTTTGTTTGTTTGTTTTGTTTGTTTGTTTCTTTTAGTTTTTTTTTGCAGGAGGGTGTTAGAAAACAGACTTCGGTTTCATGCTTCAAATGAAAATAAAAAACAGTGAGGAGGAAAATATTGTGTTACAGCATGAAAATATCATAAGGGTTTGCTTTTAATTTTTTTTTTTTTTTAATTATACAAGATTGAATTCCCATGTAATGATCCCTGAGACTCAAACACACAAAAGCCAATGACAGTCTATTCATGAAGCATGATGCTGGGGTTCTTTTTTCTGCTTGGGAACGTGCTTACTCTTCTCTTCCTGCCTAAGCTGCGTCTCGCTAGCCTTGACTAACCTTCAACTCTGTAACTTAAATGCATCACATTTAGGCTCTGGTGTGCTTTGGAAACCTTGATGCCCACCTATAAATGGGAAAACATGACTCCACTGTAGTTTCTTCCATTTGTAGGAAGATAAATATGTGTGGCATCAATGCTTCTTGGCTCTCTGACAGCAGAGCTGCCACCTCCTGATCTGAGGCAAGCTTTAATGATGAAAATCAGTAGTGCTTTCTGACTTGGTACTCACAGAGAAGCATTAGTGAGACAGAGCTCCAAGTAATTTTTGATTAGTGTATTTCTCCAGGCAAGTGCCTGATTGAGTAGCAATTTCCAGGCTGAAGCCCTTTGGACCACGAGGGCATCCTTCACCTGTCAGACTAAAGTCAGTGGCAACTAATTCCGTGACTGCAGTGAGCTGAGACCTTTCAAAACTCTCTTTCACAAAAAGGATACCTACAGTCAAGTCAAATAAAACAAACCAAAGCCAACTGAGACCCTAATTTTGACAAGATTTCTGATTAGCCCAAGACTTTTGGGCCTTTACATCCTGCCGGACCTGTAGTTTGTGGGAAAATAGCAATGGAGAGACTATTTGTAGGATAATACTTACCAACACAAATGCCAAAACCCTGTGTTTCTCCCAGTCATCAAAGTACACAGTTCAGGTAAAGAAATTCCACTTTTTAAAGCATGCAGTCCAGGGACAAATCTACCAGTTGAGGTCTATCTTACTGATTTTAAGAGAAATATAGTGCAGTTCACTTCAGTCTGCATTTTTCTCATTTCACTGGCTCATGATACACACCTTATGCAGACTCTAGTAAAACTAATTATTGACCTATCTGTCTTGCAAAGGTAAATTCCCTATGGATTTCACTGGAAAGATGACAACTGTTTTGAAGAATGGTATTGCTGATCCTTTGTACCAAGGAAGTCATAAGAAATTGGAATCTGTGATAAACGCACATGTCCTTCTGATAAAGGTCCATGGTAACAGAGCAGAAAAGACGTAGATGTTTTACTCCTCCTATGTTCTCTTATTGCATTGTTATTTATGCATTTACTAAGGTCAAATCTATACTATGCAAAACCTTTAGCTTTTTAGTGGCTATTCCATACAGTCTGTAAGCCTGTATTCTCTTCTTGCTTTGGTGTATGTATCAATGCTTTAGAGTGTTTACTGGACACATTTCTGAGTACAAAAATCTATGATTCTACTACAAACATTTGGTTTGTTTTTCTGTAAATAACAGCAGCTTTATACTTTCCTGTAACTGAATAAATCACTGCTGAATCTCAGAAAAAATAAAATACTAGCTCAAACCGAGTATTTATTACTTTTGGTATAAAGAAAAGACCAGGGTTGGGTTTGTTTGTGGGTGGGCTGTTTTTTTTCTGTGTTTAGCTGGTGTTTGTTTTTTTTACACTAAAATAGATGACTTGAAAATAAATGCTTTTCAGCTTTGGATTTTTAAAATTCTGACTTGAAAACATAGCCACAAAATCTTCCCGCACAAAGCAATTTGATCTCACTTAAAATTTCATCTTGGAAAGCAGTTGTCAGTATATTCTGAGAGACTGCGTAAGTTAAAACCTGCTGAAAACAATATTAGGAGAATAAAGGCAAATTTCTCGCTTTTGTGTCCTCCCAGCTTGACTGTATTACAGCGTGGAGGTGCACTAGCTGTCACATGAGCCTGCGTGTGCTGTGATCTGCCGTACAGATTCCTCCACTAATGAGGAGCAATGAGCACGCTCTCATGTCCTGCTGCATTTTACTCAGCCTGTTTCTTTGCACGGATCTCTTCTCATCACTTCTCAGCTGGAATTTCTTTCTTTCACAGAGGAAGATGGAGACAGCTTGGTGGGTGTGTCGTCTGTATATGGCTTCAGAAAAATATGTTTGAAAGATGTACGTTGTACAGAATAATGCTAAGCTGCTTAGCCTCCCCATCTCAGTTACCCTCTAAACAATAGGAGCTATAACACAGGGAGGTACAAAGACGATCGTGTAGAAAAAAATTTAAGGAAGCTCCAATGTTAGAAAAAGAAGTTATATAAATACCACAGACACAATAATAGTTCACTGAATATACCACACCTGAAGAAATAACATGCATGCCCATCAACATTGACAAGTTGTGCAAGACTTCTCCCAGGTCTGAACTGTAAGTGGACCCTGTTGTCTTCAGGAAAACATTTGGAATCTCAGTCTGAGTCTTCTGCTGTCATCACTAAACTTCAACTTTTCTTTAGTATCTGATTTCAGTACATGACTACAAATGACAGAGTAATCCAATTGGTTTTTAACTGAGAAAGCACCCAGTGGAGCTACAGAAACGATCCCCTCTGCCTATCATGGGCATTTACTTCAAGCCTAGGGTGCGGGCGTACAATGAATCAGCTCTCCTCAAACAATTACACAAGACAGGCCTTTGAGTCCTTGCAGAGAAAAACGTCCATTATAGGCGAGTCCTGACATCATCCCTCTTCTAGGCAGCAGCAAAGTTTAGTTTTCCCTTCACGGCCAAGAAGCCATATGCTGGTACTGCCTTGCCTGTCACCCACCACTGCCCCCTGACACTTCAGTTTCGAATGAGGGAGGAACAGACCCAGGAAGCTCAACCTTCTCTGCTGCTCTGACTTGGAGGAGCGAGAAGCAGCCCGTGTTTCCAGGCTCATGCAGCGGCCTGGACCAAGCTCTGTGTTGCTTTGCTGCTAGTTCTCCAGGCGAAAACATTTCAAGACAGCTCTAGCACCTTATGGTTGACCATGGCCCCAGCACCCTCACTTTGAGAGAACTCAAATCTGAGCTTCCGTAGCTTCTCGGATGCATTTGGAAGCATCAATGAATTACAGGTTTGTGTTTTGTCAGCTCTCCTCCTCTGAGCTGCTTCATGTGATGGCTTTTCTCAAAGCTTCCTACACGGATAAGCTGCTCCCTGATTGTTTCTCCTCAGAACCTGCCTCCAAATAGGAAGCAGGACAAATAGGTAGGAAAAATATGAATTTTGCCTTAGATAGAGCACATGAAAGTTCAAAAAGACTTACCTAGAGGCCCCCAAAAAGACTGTCATTGGACATACATGGCTGAGTGTAAAGGGTTAAAGCTGTGAGAGCTGAAGCCTGTTCCAGCATCAACTGAGAGGCCTGTCATACAATTAATGACATAGATATATGGAAAAAAAGGCTGAGACAGATGTTCTCTGGCAGATTCCACTGGAGTGGTTTAAGATCTCACCGCCCTGACTGGGTATATAACATACCTGAGTGGCTTATGCAAGTGCTCCCAATTCATTTTAGTGCAAAGTAACATGGATTAATTTAAATCATTCCCAACACTGAAGCAGATCAGAAATCTTGCACAGGTTTGGGAGACAACACAACTGTGAGGACAGACATCCTTCCTGGAAGGATGAGAAAGGGAAAATAAGGAGCAGATAGTGATATAACATCTTCAGCAACTCCCCACAGACCCACAGGAACACCTGGTCTAGACCCTAAAACAACAAGGGCACATAGTTGTGCAGGGGTCTGGCTCAGAGACTGTCTAGCACTTCTTTGCTCTCATTGATCTCAAAGCAATTCTAAAACTGCATTATCTTTTCTGTTTACCAGCTGGAGAAACTGAGCTGAGATACAGTCATGAGGAACTGACTGACCTCCTGGCTCTCAGCTGCAGAACCCAGCATATAAACCAGTTCTATTGAGTCCTAGTCTAGGGTTTTATTAACCAGACCAGACTAAAAAGCAGACAGAAACCTATACCAAACTGCAACTAGGAAGTATCTGACAAAACTCATCTGAGATGAGGGAAGAGGTAGTAGAGCCATAATCTACTTGGTGGAGCCCGGCCACTATTGCCAATGATTGATCTTCAGCTCCCTTAGTCTGAAAGAGCCTCCATTCGGTGCCAAGTTGTATCAGATGAGCTGGTTTTGATATGCTTGCAAAGAGTCCTTGAGCATTTGCTGCGTCCAATTTCACAGTTCGCCTTTTCAGGTTACAATAAGATCAATAAACAAGCGAGTGATTCTGGCCTCCGTGGAAGACATGAGGCTTCTTTCCTGCTTCCTCTCCTCAGCCCCTTCTTGACAGATCTCTCTGTTACTTTCTTTTCTTGCCCTTCTGTTTACTGCTGAATCACACTGTGAGTAATAAGTGTTTTGTGATCTCTTGTATTTTTCTTCTCAACTTTCCTTTCAAAGATGCAAGAACCATAGGAAAAAACACTCCATCAGAAAAGATCAATTTCACACATTATGAACTGTAGGACAAGGTTTCAAGAGAGAAAGTCCTTCACAAAGTAAAGAAATTGCCATCCACCCTGCAAATAGAAGGTCATTCTCTGTGAGATAGTCCTCCCATAGACCTTCCCAGAGGGAAAAGACCAGTGTAGCCATCTCTTCATAATGCTGACAGGGAGAAGAAAAAGCTCTCTTACAAACCTGAGTTAGAATAAAAGAAAGGGTTCACATGAAATTCAACTAGAAGCTACAGACTATAACAACACTCCCTCCCTGCACAAGTACTTGAAGCTCAGGAGACCTCAGACTTGTCATTGTTTGAACCTGAGCTTTTTGCATCTCTCGTGTGGATTTTTCCAGTGGTTTGTTTTGTTTTGGGGGATTTTTTTTGAATGCTTGTAAACTTTCCGTGCTTATAACATTCTGCATCAAGAGTTTCCATGGCTGAACTATATGGTTTGTAAAGATATGTTTCCTTGAATTGCTTTAAGCCTTTGTGCGATAGTTTTTCCTCACTGGACGCTAGTACTTGAAGTCCTGGAAGAAACACTGAACAACTGTTCTCTACCATGAACTTATTTCACGGTCCTCCAGCCATTGCTTTTCCAGCTGGAAAAATCCTAATCCTGAACTGCTTGGTCACTCCTTGTGCTGAAGCTCTTCCATATTTTTATTGTCCTTGATATGTCCTGTGTATCTTTTCCAGTAACATTATTCAAACGTAAGGCTGCCAGAAACACAGAGCACACAAGAGACGGGACTCATGGATTTATACAGTGCTATAATAATGACTTCTACCCTGTCTATTCCTTCATATTTCCTAACCTTACGCCTGCTTTTAGGACTGCTACTGATCATTAAAGCAATGTTGTGGCAGAACTATCTATTTTAACCCCAACATCTTCCTCTTGAAAGGCTAACAGGTAGCTGGTGACCCATTGCTGAGTGTATAGTTAGAATTGATTTTTTCCCCAATGTGCACCACTTTGGGGTTTTTTTCTGCACTGAATTTGATTTGATATTTTATAATCCAACCACCCAGAATAGTGAGGTTAATGACATTGCCCTCCTGTTCACAGATAAGAAACAGAAGAATGAAGAGTTACACAGGGATTTCAACAGGGCAGAGGGCAAAGGATGGGTCTGCTGCATCCTCAGTTTTCCTTCATGTGAGAAAATAAGTTCCGTCTAAAGCTGCTTTAATGTTCTCGTATACTCGCAGTGTTTGAGGAGGTCCAAACAAAAGCAGTCATTTCTCTTTGCTTGCAGAAGTAGGGAGCATGTATACAGAAGGAAAAAAATCCCACAACTGAACACAAGGACGGAAGATGAGATCCAAGAACTTTTAAGGAAGGAAGAACAGCCAACCAAGTCCTTAAAGTGCCACAAATTTGCTACGAGGGGGTGGGGGCGGAGGGTGGGCATGTCCTTTATGCCAGGATGCTCAAAAGCATCTGTCAAAGCAGCTAGTCAAGCTTAATCTAAACAACCACCCAAAAACTTGATATCTTGTAACCATCTAGCTGACGAGTATGGAGTAAGGAGTTTGGAGTCACTCAAGCCACAGGACAGAGATGCAGCTGGGATGGGGAGACCAGCACAGGGCCCGGAAGATGGGGACTTGATGTTTCTTCTGCCACTAGGAGAGCAGGTGTGTGCATTGTGCAATGTCCCTGACAAGGCTGCTGTGGGCTGGTATGAGCCACCCAGCTACCAATGGACAGGCAACCCGTTCCTGCAGCCTGCTCATGAAGAGATCTGCAGCCATGGTGGCCTGGTGCTGCTGCAGACCTTTGTGAAAGATAATCAGCTGTTAATATTGAAATTAATCTTGCTGCTTGCCCAGCTTCACATTCAAAACCCCTCTCAGCTACAGCGCTACAAAAGATGTGATAGCATTTGGGGATGTAATTGAAAACACTGCAGCCAGGAGGCAGGTTTGGGAAGCATATGGGCAATATCCTGCAAATCATTTCCATATATAGCTGTTATTTCAGAGCAGATCTTGTGTACGTAACTGCAGCTTCTGTTATCTCCTTTTCTCTCCTACCTTCTCAAAACTTCCCATCTGTTTGGCTCTCAAATTAACTGGGCATTTTAGCACAATGGGCAAGCTCCTCCAATCTATTATCTTGAAGGGAATTTTAATAACTTAGACCTGCTGGTCTGCATATTAACTCTTACTTTTCTGCCATTTGCTACAGTTCTCTACAAAACAACCTGCTACATGCCACACGCGGAGACTACCATGGGATTTCAGGATGTGCATGTCCCTATCCGATACACATATCAAGGAGCAGCACCCTATTGGGGCAGCACAGTCTTGTTAGCCTCAAATTAAACCTATTCTTTCCAGTTAGCACCACCTCAATGCATTCGGAAGGCCTCTTGGTCAATCTTTCTTGGATCCCATGAAATCAGCTCTGGCTGATTTCACGAAATCCCACGTGATCCTGATCCCACGAAATCAGCCAGCTAGACTGGCTCAATCTCAGTTAGCTCCACTCCATTTCCATGAGGCAGTATCAACACCACTCTGTCACAAGTGCTTATCTCACTAAAGGCACCTTTAGTCAATACCCTCTCCCCTGGCACATCAAGATTTTAAGAACATTTAACTAAAACGTAAGAGCTTTGTAAACTAATGAACTCTCAGCAAGAGTGGGCAACGGGCTTGCTGGGAGCACACTGCCCCTGCCCAGAAAAGCAGTCTGCAACAGGGTGAAATCTAACATTTCACTCCACATCAGGGTATTGTAGCACACATCATCTGTAAAGTCATTTCCTTAAATGACACCCGTTTATGACCTATGAGCCCTGGTACTGTAGGGCAACTGCATCCCAGAGAAAAACTGAAACTATCATATCACTAGCTTCATGTTCACAACCCTTTTTCAGAGCTGAGCTAAAGGCTCTCTCCTGCAGAGAAGTCTCCTCTTGCTTATACACATCTATTGAAATGTCTGTTGGTCAAAACCATGGATGCTGAATATGTTTCCGATCAATATAAGGAAAACCCCACAAGTAACAAAAGATCTATTTTATCCATACTGGAATTTCCTATCAAGGACACAAACTAGCCCAGCACCGAATGAAAATTAGTAGCAGACTCTCACACCTGGAGGAAGACAAACACTTGGTTGGAGAGGAGGCCAAGTGTTTGACTAAACTGACTGAAAACAATCAAGAGTCTTGCAAGCTCGCTGTGGGCGAGACACCACAGCGAGCTTCCTGCTCTGATTTTCATCATGGCGCAAAATCTAGGCTGCTCTCAGACTCGCTGTCCTGGGCGAATATATGACTTCAATAACCAGAAGTGCCTTCTGCTACATCTGCCTGCATTGGTAGTACACAGCTGCCCCAAGCCTATAAAATATACTGCTGCCTGTCTTTTTATCCTTGTGCTATGGGTTCCCTCATTACTGAATGTCTTTTCCTCATGTGCACGGAGTCTGACAGAGTAAAACCTTGAGACACTTCCAGCACAAGGACGGTCTACGTCCTGGGACAGAGGCTACAGCACAGTCCCTTCCCACTCACACGCTGGTTATTTGCTTTACTATGTAACATAGGCTAGAGGAGCCACCTATGGCCTGGAGCTCCACACAATAATTAAGTTGTTGGTGGGTTGCCCCAGCATTACAGTAATTGATGATTAAAGTAGGCACAGGACACCGCTGAGGCCTGGCACACAATAAGGCTGCTCAGTTGCTCTCCTCCAAATTCACACCATTGAGCAATTTTGTTAACACACATCATGTTCCAGGATGCTAACAGCTTCGCTGTTTCCTAATCAGCTGGGGCAATTTACACAGTCCCTGGCTGTGTTTTACATCAAATCTCATTTGATTCTCTGGTATGTTGCAATAATGCTAAAGACAACCATCCTTCAAATATGCTTTCCACACACATCATTCCTCTTTACCAGTTTTGGATGAAAAGGGCAACATACAGCTGCGTGTGTTAATTAAGAGAATCCTTATATATTGCACTCAGCATATTTCTCTGCTTTGTTTCTGAAACAGTTCTCTCATCTAACCCCACAGTTGATATAGTAAAAAACTGATAATACAATGGTATCAATAAGAACAGGTTTGACATGGAAACGACGACATTTTGTCTTGTCTCATGCAAACAGCTCTACATCCATCCAGCAGCGACGCAGGGATCTGAAAACTAGATTAACCTAGCACTAGCTTATCTTTTTACATGCGCAGAACTGAGAGAAGAAACTTGTGACATTGCTGTGCATAAGCTTGTATTGCTACTTTATAGATCACCAGCTCAGAACAGATCTCTGATAACAAAGGCTGCAGGCGAGAGGGAGAGATCTCCTTCAGTCTGAAATACTGCCTAATTGGAAGTGAAGTGCCTCATGACACATTACAAGCAAATACATTTGTATCACCAAATGCTTACCCATAGGCAGATGGCTGGAATTGCACAGTGGGGTTCCTTCTTGCAATCTGCTGCCACTAAGAGCCTTTTGAGCCAGATCCAAAACCTCTTCAAGTCAATGGGAGTTTTTTTCAATTAACTTCAATAGAAGTTTGGTAGGATCCAGAGAATTAAGTGACCCTGGAGATGTTTTCTGGGCATCTGCTGACACTCTTCAGGGGGGAATTTCCAACTCCTTTGGGTTGTTTGTTTTTTTTTTTTTCCAGACAATTCTGAAACAAGAGAGGTTTAGTTTAAATTTCCAGAACTTCACACTACAGGAAAATCCTGGCCCTGTTAAAGTAAGAGGAAATTTACACTTATGACTACCATTTGTTCTGCTCTAGGAGTTTCACCAGCTCAGAGCTGCTCAGATTGGCAAACTGGTTCTTGTGGTACCAAACAAGCAAGGCCAAAAATAAGCACCTAAACGCTGCTCTTGATATGACCCCTACAATTTGGTAGTATCTGGAGACTTTCCACCACACCATTTCATGAGGGCTTATAGCAAGCCTTACCTGTGAGACCTATTAACACCAGCCTTTCCATTCCTCCCAAGCTTGAACTATTTTAAAAACATTCTGCAGTTAAGCTAAAGTCTCCATAAGTTTTGCATTAAGCTGGTCCGCTTCTTAAATGTGAAGGGTAGCTATTCCCTAGTTCTGTCTTACTTCTGCGCAGAACGGAAAGATCTACTAAATACTGCTAAGAGCTATAGCATGGCCCATTGGCAGAAATGCAGCTTTGATAAATGTATATGCAAGGCTACGACAAGCAGGCTTGGTGGCTTTTTGAAAGAAAAACAAAATTAAGCATAACTTTCACTGAAAGCAAGCAGCTCAGATATTCAGGACTTAGTCTTTTCAGAGAGCTAGTAAAGAGGTCTACTGGGGATACAGCAAGTAAAAATTTCCTATATTTACCTCAGCTAATTATACACCTCTAGTAAAAAAAAAAAGTGGGGGGGAGGGGCAGAGAGAAGCTTAGTCAATGGTGGAACAATGTTCAAATGGTTCCTCAAGGTGACAGTCCACAAAGTAAAAACTAAAGCCCATTTTGAAGCCCTATCAAGTGGGATGTGCTGTCTCCCACGAAGTCCTGCTGGGGGCCAAGGGGTTTGTAACCATTGAAAAGGCACCTTCAGGGATGCAGGACACTGTGGTGAAGGCGGGCTGCACAGGGCATGTTAAGGATGCAGTCAAGGAAAGGGAGCTGTTTAGGGAATTTCTATCCCACCACCTCCTTCACGTCCTCAGTTACTGTGTCTCCTGAAGTCTTAAGGTTAAAGTGGTGCAACTTGATGACTCTTCCATGTACAGCAAAAAGAATCTGATATATGTTGATAGAGAGGTATATATACCAATTCAGTGATTTACTGAGCTTATCTGGTTTTGGTTTAAACTCAAAAATTCAAGTCTCTATCTTGGCACTTGAAAAATGAAGCTTTTTGATTTCTTTCCAATCCCAAACTTTCCTTTTTTATAAGTAGAATACTCAAAACAGGATGTTTATATTTTGGAAGAGAAAAAACACTTTCAAAATTCTCTTTCAAAAAGTAAAAAGTTGAGGGGTTTTGCTGTTGTTGAACCTCAATGTGTATACTAGCCTTTTTTTCATTTGTAACCTTCCAGAAAGCCTGCACAATCATCTGGCTCTGGCTGGAAGACCTAACTTGACACAGTGCTGCATTAGCTTTCAGATGGAAATCCTACAGGTCCACAAATGGAAGGGCATGCACAGTTCTTCCTCCAGTCCATGTCTGTTCTGTGCTTTCCACACAGAGAAACTTTGCTTGGGAGAGAGGCCTGGGAGACTCTGTGGCTGCAGACCTGCTATCAAGACACCTACAGACCTCCATCAATTTGAGGTGCTCCATCAGTTCAAGTCCTTACTGCTTATTCCAGACTTTCTAAAATATTAGCAGAAGGATACTGAAGAAGTCAGTATTCTCTTTGTTGATATCATCAGTGATATCAAAATCCCGGCACGCAAGTATCTCCATGATATAACATGGTCTGCAGAGTCTAAATCTTGACATTCCTAGAAGTATGAGGACAGACAAAAGGGTCTGACTTTGCAGAGTCAAACTACTAAAAGGAGTTTCTTCTGGGAGGTAATTTGATCTTTCATTACCCGTTTCAAATCAATCTCACCCAATCTTCCAAACTGTGTCCTGAGCAACTGAATATCTTTCTGTGCTGTAAACACCAGAACAAAGTCAGCGTAAAAATCCTGCCATCAGTTAACTAGCTCGAAGTCTTTCCTGTATGTGTTGACTGGAATGATAAATAATTTATTTTCAGAGATCTCAGAAATAAATTTCTAAAACAAAACAACTGCAAAACACAATTATTATTCAACTAATTTTAACAATTCGATAAATGCAGTGCAATGACTTCCGTTAGCTATTCTCCTAGCCAAGGTCTACTACATCATTAAATATTATTGAGTTGGGTCTGCCATTTTACTTGAAATTATGCGCCTGGCATTTTAGTTTGTGGCCATAAATGCTGGAAATGTCAGTTATATAAGCATCCATCTTTTTCACTACTGTCTCCCATCAAACATTAATGGTAGGAGCTCTAATCCATTCTACAGAGTCCCAGATATCTACATTTGCTAGGAAAGGAACTGTAACAGAGCGCACTGACAACTCACAGTAAGTAATTACTCTTAGAAATATCTCAGTAAACTCAATTTGCTCCCAGAGGTCTTTTAAATTATATCTCGTTAGAGCGCAATGCTTTTTCAAATGACAAGGTCACACAAAAAAGCAAAACTCTATTTTATCTTTATCAGAGCTTTACCCCCCCACACCATAAAACTGTTATAACACATAATTTCAACCAGATAGAGATATTGTGTTTTACTGTTGGAGCCCAGGAAAGCTATAAAGCAAGCAGAGTTGTTGTTTACAGTCACAATAAATTTGGAATATCGTATAGCATTCTAGGTGAGGCAAACGCGTCTACTAATGTCAGCTGAGTGGAAAGAAGTATTTATTTATTTTTTTTTTTAAACTTTGCTGGTAAAATAATTTTCTTGTGAATTTACACTAAAAATCTTCTCATGAATCAGAAACTATTAATCTCAGACTACATTAATATAGCAGAACACACAGTTTATCTCATCACCCTGCTTATCTGCCTTGGTGACTTTACAGCGAGAGGTTATTGAAAAGCAACAAGGATTACATAGTTGATCAACACTTGTAATTTTATTATAAGTCTTCATAGTTGTTAATGCTTCTTACAATACCAGCTTCTGAAGCCATGCAATTAGGAAAAATATGAAAAATATTCTTACCATTGTTTTTCTGAAGAGTATGAAAATTGTTGTAGTGTACCCTGAGTTCAGAACCAAGAGCTAGATAAATTATTTAGAAAGCATAAGACTCCCTGAATTCATATGCTAATCTCTTGCTACTTGTGAATGGGGTAGGAAAGGACTCCTCCATCTTTAAGTCTTCAGCAAATGTACCAAAATAGTTGCCATGCAATCACATGGGACAATGAGAAAGATAACTAAATTGCAAACGTAGCAACATAACCAAATTTTAGCAGCAGTCATTTTGAGTCATAGAGCTGCATCTTGTATTAATAAGTAGAGATTTTATTTTAACCAGAAAGAAGGAGGTAGAAGCAGCCAACCCCTTCATTAAGGATATCCTTAATTTTGTTCCCATTTAAAATTAAGTGAATATGTGCTTCTATTCTTAAGTCCAAGTTATCTGACACATTAAAAGAGTGCACCAAATCGAAACCCAGCAGCACTGGTTTTAGCAAGTAACTAACTCCAAAGAAATTCTCCAAGGAATTCAGAGGATAACATGGTGCCCTCATAGAAAATGCACAGCCCAGTCTGAGAGCTACTATACAGGGGATGGGATACAACATCATTCCGCAAGTAGGGATAAGCCCAAGTCTTTCCAGAAATGTACCTAAATGAACTCACCTACTCAAAGCAGAGGTCAGAAAAGCAGGAATAATTTTGGAAGAATAGATGTCCTCATAGTGAGCATTTTTTTAATCCTTTTCTTTCACAAGGGTATTACACAGGAGCGATTTGGGAGAGAGTTGCAGGAAATTTAATGGGCATAGCACAAGGACTGTCACAACAGCCAAGAAATTTTCTGAGCAGCACTTCCAGTTCTGTACACTTCACCATCTTGCGTTTGACTTATTTCCATTTTTTTCTTTGACAAGCACAGGCTGAGATTTGCAAAAGGACAGCATCAACAGACAATGATCTTACAAACATCTTTCCCAGAAACTTTACCTTCTCTGAGCCCTGCCAACGAAAATAGGAGACCCCTCTCCTTCTGACAAGGGCTTTTCTCATGTTGTTATATTTCCTTGCACTGCTTATAAAAGGCAGTGCATTTTAATTAATGCTTATAAATACAGACCACAAAGCTATAATTTTAGTTTGGGACTGGAATGGAAGGGCTGCAAAACCTAAAAGGTGGGAAAAAATTAAATTAATAAATTAAATGACACCAATTTGTTGGAAAGTGAGATGCAAGCTTCCTAAACACACAACTCAACTGCATGGTCAGTAATATGAGCTCAGACAAAAAAGTACCCAGCATTGCATCCTTCAGGCTCTCTGTGGCTTTCTGAATTTGGGTTTTGCTGCTCTGTTTCTGTCAGCTAGAAACCCATACCTCTTTGACAGGGGATGGCACGGACTTGACTAAAATCTTGCTGACATGCCATGACTGCCTCTTGCTGCTACAATGGCATTTGCTGTTATTTGCCTTAGGTAGAAAAAAAGTTATATATAACCTTATCCTATTTCCTCAGAGGCAGTAGTGACTGAAATACAAAGGTATTATGTACGCAGGGCAGGGTGTAAGGACTCAGCAGAGAATTAAAGCTCTATCTTTAATGTATCTGGCATAGTCCTTCTAAAGGGGTTAAGGGAATGGAAGGGTGTCCAGTCTGGTACTACAGGACTGTCTGTTGGGAAATTTTTTAAGAGGGGCTCTTTCGACACGTTATACCAGTGAGAATTATGAAGTCCTCTTTGAAGAGGAAAATGAAGGAGTCAGGAGCTGGGGTGGGAAAATAATTTCTCCTCTCCTGATATTTCTTTGATCTTCATTAAGGATTAGTGGCTATGAAAAAGCTTGTGGATGCAAAGCCTCAGAACAGTTATTAATGGATATACGTCTACAGTCTGAAAAATCCCCTGTGGGGCACCAGAAGGCAGCTGCTTGAGCACAAAGCAGAAACCAACCACGGTGGAAGAAAGCACCTTCCCCCTTCTGAGCTATTGCTGTAAGTCAGGGCACAAAGTCAGGCTGTGACTTTCCATCCTTCCATCCCACGCACATGACAGTGTCTGTGGATCACTTGGTGCAGCAGTAAAACTAATCCAAGAGAAAAAAATTGGATAGAATGGAAAATAAAAAACTAACAGCACAGACTGTATAAATTGCAGGTCATTTTCCGTATCCTTATACTATTTAGACTATAATTTGCATGAGCAACAAGCACCGTTCATTTCTCTTCCCTTTTCAGCTTTTCTATGCAGAACAGCATAAACAGAGTTAACACCTCCAAAAACTGATTTTAGAAACACCCGACCAAGCCACCCTGCTCAAAGCTCCTCAGTTATTGAACTTTGTAGTTCAGACTGTTCAATAAAACCTCGAGTAGGTCAAATCTGCCACTGAACTGCATCGGGTAACTTCATGAATTTAGGTTTATACCACTTCAGATCTGGTCTGCCTGATTTCATGGAGAGAGCTGTTTCATTGTATTCCAGATGTAAATTTGACTCATATCAACGAGTTACTCTGATTCATATCAACTAGGAATTTGATCCCATGACTGCAGAAGAGCTGAGCTAATTTATACCACTGGAGAAAATTGGGACAAATGTCTATATCTGTAAAGCCATAGTCTGAGGTCCCTCTTACTATAGTATCAAACATTTCAAAAGCAACTAATAGTCCCAATTCTCTTCCCTTTTTTTGGCCCAGTTCTTTAGCGAATATCCACCCTGATATATATTAAGAAAACTAGAACTGGCTGAAAAAAAAGTTACATAAACATAACTGGAAGTTACATTTATCTCTTTTTGTAGAAATATGCCTTGTGTCTGAAATTATTCAAGTTTTTTGCTGAGCTTTAACTTTTAACGCAGTTTCATTTTGTCTTGCCCCCAAAAAAACCAGAACGTTTCAAAAGTCCAAATGAAAATGATACATTCAAGTTCTGCACAACAACTTTTGCTTGAGGAAAACAAAGACTTTAATCAAAACCATATTTTTCAGTAGGAAAGCATTAGGATGGAAAATTTTCAGCCAGCTCTACTAAATATCTGAACCCTTTCATTCTGACATTTTTACGTTGCTGGTAACGCTTCCATCCACAGTGAGTCCCATTGATCTCCCAGAGCTAAGTGGCACCTTTGCAGTTCACACCTGGCAGACAGTGGTGCTTGAGCCATGTCATCCTGGGAGCGCAGTCAAGTGATGTTGGGCTCTATGGATCCTCTTAGCTTTCTAAAAAGGAAGGGGAAAGATTAGTAATTCGCCACTGCCTTAATTTCTCCAAGCAGAAAGAGCATTTCTAGCGCTTCTAAGATTCTTCAGTTTATCAGGCACATCATTCCTACCTCTACAGGCTGTAAATTGAATTCAGAATAGCAAAGAAAAAGAGACACGTGTTTCCATTTGCTTTTTCTTTAAACGGAGTTTCCAACTGGCAGAACATTATCCAGAGGTCTTGGAGGAAGTTCTCTATCTCCTTAAATCTTAAAGATCACTAGATCTTTTTAAATTTCTACATTTTTACATCAAGACTGAATACATATTTTAAGAACTTTGAGTCAGTCTAGCCACAGGTTGTTAGGCCTGGTGCAGGACTCAGTGGGTAAAATTTCATGCTTGCAAGTCGGTTTAGAAGGTCATCACAGTCCCTTCTACCTTAACAATCTACAAATCTATGCAGTGAGCAACAGACTGCAATCAACCTTTGGCTACCCCTCCTCATTCCCCTAGTTCTTTTTTTATTGCAATCCTACAGAGACACAAAAATTAAAAACATAACTGCAAGTCTGAAATCAAAACAATTAGATGGGAGAACAACTGAAACAAAACAAATGACCAAAGCTGCTGCTTTTTTTTTTCTTTTTTTCCTTTTTCATTACGCTTTTTCTTTTTAATGTATAGATCCCACTTGCAGCTCTTCAGAGCCACCAGAAAACTGAATCAATCTATTATACACACAGCTCTGTTGCAAAAATCCAGGCTCTGCTGTCATTCTTACTTCCCACTTGCAGCACCACTAAACTCTCAGACATCCCTGCACAAACAAGTCTTTTACCAGAGCATTTTATCCTTCTTTTACCATTGTCACCATGAAAATATCGTCTAGGCTTTCATCAAGCTGAGGGATGATCAGAAGTTTTGTGGTGTGCTGATAACAACCAAATACAGTGAGTCTCCCAAGATTGTGGCTTGTATTTCACAAGTGCATGGAGGAAGATCACAGGCAGCTGTTACACCTTTTCACCTCTCTGCGTCAGGCAGACAAGTTGCTATCTTCATGACCATGTGGTGGAGGAAATCTGCCACAGCCTGCAGCAGGGTTAGCTGTTGCAAGCAAAGCTGGTAGGGGGAAGAGCAGCGATGGGATTATTTTCCCCCTGATTTCCTACTAGCCAGCACTTTGGAGTTGGAGCTGTGGCTAGGCGAGAACGCACGCAGCCACTTTCAAACAAATCGCCTAGGCTCATTTACAAAACTCAGAGAAAATCCATTAACTCCTACAAGGCTTAATCCATATTACACCACCACTGTTGAAACTGTACGCTGGCCCATGAAGCGCTACAAATGGAGTTGAACTTGTGCCACTTTGTGTTTCTATAGATAAGAATGGGCTATCACCATTTTAATGCCCAGTATCACCCACAAAAGACCATAAACTTTTAACACAACGATAAAGCCAGGCTTTAGCCTTTTAAATAATCTGCGTCTTGACTGGCTGTCCAGTCTACTTTCTCCTTGCCAGTTATATTGAGGGGCCATAAACAAAGGGGAATGAGAATAGCCAGGAAATTAAAGTGCAGGCAACTGAAAAGGTCAAAGTAGTATGCTTTATTATTGTCTGTCACTGAGTATATGGCATGTTAAAATTCATACACTGGTCTTTCAAGAAAATAGAAACAATCTCTAAAGCGCGTGAGAAATCAATCAGCATGCATTGACTCTACTAAAAATGATTGGACTGGGTGCATCTCGAAAGGCCTGTGGATATAAAAAAAAAAACCCCTCTGTTTCCTCTCTGCTGCCTTAATGGATGGGAACTCAGAGAGGGACTGAAGGACAGACACTTGC
The DNA here is from genome assembly GCA_008658365.1 of Alca torda. Taxonomy (NCBI): domain Eukaryota; kingdom Metazoa; phylum Chordata; class Aves; order Charadriiformes; family Alcidae; genus Alca; species Alca torda. The sequence continues at coordinate 21,994,442 of CM018079.1, read as the reverse complement.
ATGTATCTCAGCACTACTGCAAATGCAAAGCTAGTGAGAGGAACTGAAGCAGCAAGGATTCCATTGGAGTCCCTTTCCCCCCATGCTCAAATCCTAATAACAACAACAACAACAAAGTGTTAAAGCCAACTGTTAAATTTCACATGCAATTTTTACCTCAATTATCAGCTGCTGAGGTGGTGAAGGATTAAATAAAAAAAACGAAATTGCACCCTCAGCTGCAGATTGCTCACTTTTTTCATGAATGGCCTGCAGTGTACTGGCATCAAGGCATAGATCCACAGCCCTAAGTGATTCTGGCCTTTGTTAATGCTCTTATTGTGTTCAGTCTCATCCACTGGAGGAAAATATTGGATCTCAAATGGGATCTCTTGGATCGTGAGTGCTTTCTGGCCAGTGCATCTCAGGAGTACTTAGTAAGGCCAGCACTGATGTTTGAAAACTGCATTAAGCCAGTTATCGTAACACACCGCACAGGGCAATTTGGTATGATTAACTGGGTTAAAAATGACTGCTCGCTTACTGAGAACAGCCTGCCTGCTTTTAGTCCCTCAGAGTGCAGCTGCTGAAGGACATGTCCCTTTAATTCCACAAGCAAATTATTAGAAACAGGGCTGGCCAGATGAAGTCTCTTTCCAGGCATTGGCTAATTTTGAATACGATTGTTTGTGAGTATAAGCACAGAAGAAGAATTAGAGGGAGTTGACAGTTTTGAAACATGTTATTTGTGATCAAGTCCACCAAACACTAATGAGACACAATGTCTTGCCTGCAGCAGAGCCCGATATATTTTTTGTCACATAATTATATCCTACTGTGGCAGAACATATTTTCCACAATGATTTTCCTTCTATCTATCTATCTAACTATCATGGGGGAGTGGACCAGCAATTTGCAAAAACCTGTCTTTAAACAATGATAAAAGATAAGTAGTGTCTGGTCCTACCATTTCTCTTACAACCTGACTAAATGCTCAAGCTTACTGAATCTGAATAGATACAATTTCTTCTACTTTTTCCTAAAGAAGGATATGGGAGTTGTTTTCACAGCTGCTGGATTCATCGCCACCATAATTTTATTCTCCCACAGAACCAAAAACTATTGTACTTTCATGCTGTAACCGCAGTCCTGTGTTCACAAAATGACACCTCTCCTCCGGGGGTTCAAGAGTGTGAAATGGCCAGAAAAGATGCCCGCGGCTGGTGTATCAAATAAGTGGTGCTTACGTCTCACCACTTTTCAAAGAGGCTAGAGAGTAAATCCTCAGACACACCACAGTGCCTCTTCCTTCACTTGGAGGCAAAAAAGGCACATGCAACTTTATTATGTTGTTAAACACACTGTCTTTTGTCATGCTTCGGTCAACTGCAGAGATAATTTTACCAAATTCTAGTCTCCACAATGGTTTCTCCTCCCAGTTATTATTGTTAGAGATAATGAAATACCATTCAGCAACACAGTTGTGCACTGAGCCTTACTGAAACTGAACTAACAATCTTGTCTCAAGATTAAATACTTTGGAGGTTTAACTCAGGAGAAATGCTGTCTGTGGAAACATGATCCAAACCTGAGTGAGATGCACCAGAACAATAAAGCAGCCCATGGATTCCTGAGGATTTAAGAATATAAATCCTAAAAAAATCCTGTAAGAAGCAGACCAGACTTTCCTGTACTCCCATCTCAAAAAGCCTTGAGGACAGGCTTTTCCAGCACAGGTCTTATCAACTCCCTCTTGGCCCTACTACTATCCTCAAAAGTGCATCCAACAGGGAAATACATCTATGAAGCTGCAGTATGTTCTCTGGAGACTTTCACAAGTACTAAGGACTCTGCAACTTATACTCCTTGGTCCCTGTCTGCGTGTTACATGCAGTATCAGTATAACAGTTCCCAGAAAGGATGTATCCTTTTATGTACTGCACTCAACATACAACAGAGGTAGACATAGTCACAGACCAGCGTGGGAGGGACAAGATGAATACTAAACATAATTTCATTTTTGGGAAAAGGTCCTAAAAGCCATTTTTGTACCCTTTTTATATCTTAACAAAACTTGTTCACGCATTCCATAAGGCATATATGATCCTGAATAAACTCTGGGTACTGCATGCTATCTGTTCCTATAACTTCTTAGCACACACATTGCAATTATGTTAAAAAGCCCAAATATGTAACCTTCTGTGATGAGGAATAACTGCTCCTTCATAAAATTCTAGGTAAATTATGCCTTTCCAACCTCTTCTCTGAACCACATCTTAGTAAGAGTGTTTTCCCTCCTCTTAGCCAAAAAAGAGTCTGGACTGATCATTACTCTAGGGTCTGCCACTGGCTGGCCCCAGGTAACAACACTGTCTTTGCCATTCATACCCCATAAAAGCCAGACCTTTGCCTCTTTGCTCCAACACCTGCTCTTTCCAAACATCCCTTCTCTGCCTCTTTGATCTGAATTTGAAATGCTTTGCACAGCCAACAGGACTTTGCTGCGGCTGCTGGCTATCTGTTCAAGTGGGAAGAAAATGCTAAGGTGAATTTTCCTAGAATCATAGAATGGTTTGGGTTGGAAGGGACCTTGAAGATCATCTAGTTCCAACCCCCCTGCCACGGGAAGGGACACCTCCCACTAGACCAGGCTGCTCAAAGCTCCATGGAACTTGGCCTTGAACAATTCCAGGGATGGGACATCCACAACTTCCCTGGGCAACCTGTTCCAGTGCCTCACCACCCTCATGGTAAAGAATTTCTTTCTAATATCTAATCTAAATCTACCCTCTTTCAATTTAAAACAGTTACACCTCATCCCATCGCAACACTCCCTGATAAAGAGTCCCTCCCCATCTTTCCTGTAGGCCCCCTTTAGGTACTGGAAGGCTGATAATAAGGTCTCCCTGGAGCCTTCTCTTCTCCAGGCTGAACGACCTCAACTCTCTCAGCCTGTCTTTATTGGAGAGGTGCTCCAGGCCTTTGACCACCTTCATGGCCCTCCTCTGGACTTGCTCCATCGGATCCATGTCCTTCCTATGTTGGGGGCCCCAGAGCTGGATGCAGCACTCCAGGTACAGTCTCACTAGAGTGGAGTAGAGGGACAGAATCACCTCCCTTGACCTGCTGGCCACGCTTCTTTTGATGCAGCCCAGGATGCAGTTGGCTTTCTGGGCTGCCAGCTCATATTCAGTTTTTCATCCACCAATTATCATTATTACTAATTAATTATATATTAATAATAATCAGTATTTCACAATGCTGCTGATAAGGAACATAGCGAGTAATATAAAGCCAGGGTCTGTCATGACTGTTGCATACGTTTTCTGCTTTTAGTTTGGATTCTGCACAGCAGGGTAACAAGGTCATAGGCAGAAATGATATTCCTAAATAAGTGAGGAATCAACAGCTTCCATTGTGTAAACTATAGAAAAAAATTGTGCTCGGCTCTTTCCCAACCTATTTATGACCTATAAAACTGGCTTTATTCCCCTGTATTAAAAAGATCAGCTCACAAACTCTCTTCCTTTTGGTTCGGGATTGGCAGAAGATCATAGAAGGCTGTGAACCAAGAGGTCACAGAAAGAGAAAATAAGATGGGAAATTCTCCCAGGCTTAACTGGGTGGAATATGGATTCAATTCTATCCCAGCAATTAGAGCTTTGATTTCATCCCCTTGAAATCCTTCAGTTGGCATTTTTCAGAGATTTGCAGAAAGTTACCTTCCTTGGACTGAGCAGATTATCACAGAGACCACTAGAAAGGGACGTAACTTACAGCATTGCTTCCAACAGAAGTTTTTACTCTTTTCCAATTGAGTTTCTTGTCAGTCTACGATTCATGTTTATCTTTTTTCCCTGCTCATTAAAGCTACCATACTTATGACTGAAAACACTAGGAAAGGCTTTGGTCTAATCAAAGTAAACTCCCTTTTCAATGTCCTTTGCACAGGTGGTTTGTTCATCAGCAGCGAACAGAGCTAGGAGAACATGGCTGGGGAAAAAGAAGAGAGAACATGCTTCCAGTGGCTCCCAGGAAGCTGATTTTTACCAGTATGTCATATCCCATTGCAAAAGGCTGGGTCACTGCTCACTAATATTTTGTCCATGCTGGATGCGATCTAAATACACAGATAACCCTTAAGAAGAGCCATTGCTGTATGCACATTTTCTATTTGTGTCATCCCTGGGGCTCTGTAGAAGCCATCAGATGAGAAACTAGAAACATGTTGCAAAACACATCTGTTGCTCGCCAGTGAGGTGCCACTGGTCCCAGTACCAGCTAAATACTGAGGATTACAAGAACACAGACCCAGCAGACATTTCCCAGAGCCTGCAAGCAGATGCACCTACAGACCACCTGGATGTGTGCCTTCATGGCCGAAATTTGGGGGAAATGGCCATAGTTCCTCAAAAGAAAATGAAAACTGCTATGTTGAACATCTAACATACCATCTGTAGCAACTGAAGATTTCGAAGGGTGCAGAGTCACTACATTTAGCCATCCCAACCTGGCAGATTAGAAAAACAAAGATGGATTTTAAATCAACTTAAATCCAGCCAGCCAGCAGGTAGGTTTAAAGACGTTCTTTTGAAATACTTCCTTTTCCTTTAGGAGCAGTTTGAACTCTGGCAGTGAATGCCGTGCCAGGCAGTCTTAGCAGACAGGAGTGGGGAATAGGATATGTTTTAAGGCCATTTCATCTGAACACCATCAGTAGGAGAGACTGCATGGTCCTGTCACTAGGCTGGAACCTAGGGCACATCAAGAGCAGAGGAGAACCACGTCGAATGCAGACTCGACTCTTGGACCAAAAGCAAAAAAAGGCATGACAGCACCATGCTTGGCCATGTTGCCTTGATCTGCTGTGAGCCCAAGCTTATTAATTGCAGTGTGACACATCATTGGTGTGACCATGCTGCTCAGGGAACCCAAGGGAACGTCACTTGCCAGGCTGCAGCATGATGCCATTGAACTCCCTTGACTGACATGGCCATGGCTGCCCCTGCACTGGGCTCCATGGCACAGTGCAGAGTCCCCCTTCAGAAACCTGAGCACGCCAGCTCGCACACCAGGCATTGCCCAGGACCCTGGGCAAAGCTCTCCACCTCTCCCATGCCTTTTTCGGCTGTGGTTGGCGGCAGATTTCCACATGTGTTCTGGGGTAGCTTTCTAGGCTTCTCAAGTCCCCAGGAGGGAAGAACCAGTCTCACAAAGGATTCTGCAAAATTGGAATCATGACAAAAGTTCTCTTTCTAGGTCAAACACCACTTTCTAATTCCAGATGGGAGATGCAAGCAATCTAATACCTCTGGCAGCCTCAGAAACAGGAGCCTTTCATATCATGACTTGGCTTCATCTGAATCATTTCAGGACAGACTATCAGGGCAAAGCAGAGACTTGACCTCATATCACTACCCATACTGTCACTGCAGAAGGCACGATGAAGCACTGAACATAACCATGTAATGAAAAATTAGCAGTAAAAACTTGAACAAGACCAAAACCTGTCCACAAAGCATTTCAGTTTTAATGAAAAGAGTCTGTTTAGACAAAATTCTCTATCATCAAAAAACTGTCTGATTGAGTCGAGGAGGCAAAGCTGCTGTGTTTTTCATCACCTGAGATGTTCCCTTCTGGAAAGCACATCTGCTGAGATAAAGGGATAATTCTGACGTGTTGGTATTTTACAACAAAGACCTACGTGAAAATTTTTCATCAAAACCACTGAGGCAAACTGAGCTTTTGATTAAATTGGAAAAAAGCACAGTTTTCCACTGAAAAAAAAAAAAAAAGAAACAAAACCAAATGCCCCAAATGGAAAAATCTCTCTAGGGCTTTGCTACTACAGTGCTTCAAAGGAAAATTACATTCCTTCCTCTCCTCCCCTCAGATCCCACTCTACCCTGTTGGCCATGCATCCCAGTTGATCTGTCCATCTCACACCACGGGCAGGGACTCCAGAGGAGAGCTGCCACCTGTCTCCAAGGAATAATCACTAATCACCCAAAATACACTTCAGGTAAAGTTTCCAGCACAGAAAAGGAGGAATGTACAACTTCGGGAGGCAAAACTAGACATGGGGGTTCACCAGTTCATATATACTAACATTGTCTTAGATGCGTTCAGAGCTCACTGCGAAACTCATTCCTCTCTTACCACTTCTCTGGTTTTTTGAAAGTGGGACTAGAGGGTAGTGGGAAAAAGTGTTTCAAGCATCAGGAAAACTTACTGATAAAGAGGCAAAGGGCTAGTGGTAAATTTTTATAGGTTCCTGCCTTGAAGTTGGATTCATTTATGCGCTCCTGCCTGACTTGGAATCAGTTTACTGCACTTTGCTTGGCCATATATGTGGGCTGAACCCTATGCCATTTCTCCTCCTCTATCACCTATTTCTTGTGTGAAGCACAATATCCACCAAGCAACACTCCCCTGTGCAAAGCAGCTTCATGCTGAGATGTTCTAGCTAAACCAGGTATTAGCAGGTAATATTATTTGTCTCCAGAACCTCACAAAATCTTCAACAGAGACATGGGTTAATATAACCCTGTATGTAAGGAGCCTGTCTCTGGTGCCATCACAGGTATCCTTCTTTACTGCAAAGAATAATCTGTATCAGCACTTTCAAGGGGGCAATAATGCACCTGATGATCAATGCAGCACACCAGACAGGTGACAAGGCACAAACCTGTCTTCTCTCTGTTTCTGTCCCTTGTGCAGGTGATGTCTGGACTCAGGACCACTCTCTTGCACTCTGGCTGTCTTTACCTCATTGCTTCCCCAAACCAGGAACTGCAGACACTGCATAAAAGAACTCAGTGAATTACACTTTTTGCCTTTTTTTTTTTTTTTTGCCTTTTTTTTTAACTCAAATGAGATTCATGTTTAAATCAGACTTTGGGGAGAGGTTCAAGGTTAATTCTTCCTTTTCATCCAAATGCAGCTTCTCCCATCCTTCATTTCAACCTGCAAAAATACCTCTGCTCGGTGTTTCCTGACAGCCGTGGCTTTGTCTTCACCAGCTGCTGAGTTGCTTTAGACATACATGGCCTGTTCTCAGCTAAGAAAGTCAGCCTAAATAAAAAAAAAAAAAAAAAAAAAAAAATAAAAGGAAGATATGGGAAAACAGACAAGTGAAACAGTGATGATCCCAGGCCTTTCTCTACCCCAGCCACTGGTGTAAGGTCAGCCCATTCTGAGAAAACAGCTCTCAAATACCATGTAGGTGGCAGCTCTACCATTAATTAGTTCCTGACTGGTTTATTTACCTAAAGTTCCTGCTCCCACTGGACATGCCCTGCTGCATGAACCAAGCCCCTCTACTGCTATCACCCTCTTGCCTACAGCAGCCAGTCTCACACTAATGGGTTGGAACCTATGCATCCATGTGCTGGCAGCAAAGGTAGGGAGGTAAAGTCACACAACCTGACTGTGACTACTTGCTTGATGGCAACTCTTTAGATTTGCCCTAATTTCCCTAGTAAGACTAATGAGAGTATTTTCTTCGAAGATGGCGGAAACGAGACCACCTCTCCCTGAAACGGAAAGGCCAGCGCTGGTGAACAGAAGATGACCTCCATGCCCATGGGAACCACCAACACAAGCCACATGTACAGGAACGCTCTGACCACAGAGTCTCTAACTTTGTGCCCTTAGAGGCATTGTTGCAGTGAACACACCGCACAGCAGGGTGTGAACCTTGTATTTGGTTCAGTAAGTGGATAGATTTCCTCTTGGCTGCATAAATTAGGTGATCTCCTCCATCCCCAGTTTCCCTCACGTCTGAGAAAATCTAATACTTTGGGAAATCAAAAGAGAATTACTCCAAATTCTTAAAAAAATCTAGCCGAATGGCACTGCCTCACCTCCAGATGGCCACTGCTACAGAGACAGGCCCAGCTCAGCCACAGGGAAAGGAGGAGAGCTGGTGTGCCACACGTGTTTGGTGCCTTATGGCAGCACAAACGAAGTGGGCATGTACGAATTAAGCTGCTCTAGTAATGGGCTCCCTCTTAGGCAGGACTGAGCTGAGTCCAGCAAAATGAAGCTGCATACCACCTAAGTATTTAAACAGATAAATGTGAATATCTGTGCTATAATAAAGGAGTAATTTGTGTGAAGGGAAATTGCATTATGCTTATTCAAAGTCGAATTTATTTCTTCCATTTCTTATTAAGAAACTAATTTTAAAAATCCCAGCCTCAGGTCAGGGTTATACTCACAGGGCTGATTTAGTATCTGGCAGTGTAGAATTCAAAATTCCTACGAAATTCCTTACTGTAATCATTCAACAGCATAAGCCCCCTACTTGGGCCAAGAATTTTCTATTTTTCTTTTAATTAAAAAATAGCTTGAGGGCAAGTAAGGCTTAAATTACTTGCATAGAGAAAAATGCTTCTCTAAGAAACCTATTAGGAGATACAGCTTGAGAGCAACAGAAGCCCTTCAGAATACACAGAAGTTTAATTTTTTTAAGGTAATGGAGAGGAGGAGAGGTATTCCAGACAGTTTTCTTCAGCTCATTTTGGACTGTCATTTTCTGCCCTGAAGGCATAGTTGAGTTACCTCTGAGAAGATCAAGAGAGACCTGTTGGGGGAAGAGCCACTCACTTAGCAGAATGGTGGCATGAATTTGTCTGTGCGAGGATCTCCGCCAGTGTGGGTTTATTTAAAATATGCAAACCTTGGATCCAAGTCAGTTACAGAAATACAACCCAATGATTGCTACAGCAGTTTGGCTTGCACATCAGCTGGCAACTTATGACACACATATTGTTAGCATACATAAAGCACCTGTAAGCTCTAATGCAAATAAGACTGTCAAACAACCCCCACTGCCCCCCCCAAAAATACAAGCAAAATCCCAAAGTCACACATTTTTTGACTTCCCAGAGCTGCACTGTTACCAAGAACCTGGAGCTGCCCTTGCCTGCAAGCACATCGACCACATGCTCAGGCAGCCTGTGTGCCTGCCCTAGAGGGAGATGCAAAAGCCCTGTGCCATCTGAACACAGGAGCAGGAAGATTTGAGCCAAAGAGGACTGTGAGTTCTAATTTTTAGCTGGCAGGCAGGGAGTCAACAGCATCAGGTTGTACTGGGACAGCTGGAGCCAACAGCATTTCGATCAGAGTCTATATTTACAGGGTACTTACAGTTTACATTCCCAGGCAAGTCAATTAGTGCATTGCATACCCTTCCCTGGCTGGGGTGGTATGCAGTTCCAGCAAGACATGACTTGACAGACATGCTGTTCAGCAATCTTTTTTAGGGAAGCATCAGGAATACGGCACAGTCCACTACACACCCCCCTCTCCTAATTTTCTTCTGATATCACTCATTTTCACTTAAGTGATGCAGAATCCTCCTGCACCTCACTCTCTAGTAGCAACACTGGAAAAAAAATCCAGTCAGAAATGGCAGATTAGGTTCAGAATTATCCCTCCTTTGAGAGGCAATGACCGCATAATAGTGTTACACTCTAGCTAGGCTTAAAAGCAAAGCCTTGAATTAGAGAGCAGATCATAACATTACAGTGACCAGACACAAGGCTTAAATGACTGAGAATTCCATACAAAAATATGGATGGGCTCATTTATTCAATACTAACAAGCTGTTATCTTGGCCTATCTGCAGAATAACCGAAAAGGGATAGATGAACTTTCAAAGGGCGCTCAAACAGCAGCTGCAACTTTTGAACTATTCTTCTGCAAATGGATCACCCACAGTGGGGGGGACAGGCCAGCCTGATGCTGGTAAGGCTGAAAAAAAGCAGAATGTCACACAGAAGGAGGCATTTCTCCCTCATCACCAGGACAGGAATTTTTTTCTTCCTTAGCTGCTTAATGAGGTCTTCCCTAGCCTTGCAGCAAGAGCCCTCTGCAGCATAGGTGAAGACCAAGGAGCACCTCTCACTCTAAGTCCTGACCCTTGGTTTGCTAAGGAGTATGGAGGCATTCAGATAAGGAGAACAGAAGGCAAAACAAAAGGGAATTCAAATTTTGTGTTGAAAACTGCTATACTCACTTATGCTTCACCTCTTGTGACACTAATGGATTAGACCAGGCTTTCTCTGTCTTTGTGAATGTGTGGATCCTCTTTTGGCTTGTCCATTTGCATGTGACCCTGAGTTGTCAGCAGCTAAGCTCCTCCAGGCCAGGAGCACGGGTTGCAGTCCCAGGTTGCGAGCATTTCCTCCCCACAAGCATTTCCTCCCCACTCCAATCTGCTGGAACTGAGCAGTGACCAGAGATGCAAGACAGTAAGCAGCTCACAAGCAAGTGTAAGCACTTACAGGTTGTGACTTTACCTGGGTCACATGGTCCTGACCTGAAGACCAGGAACCAGTGCTGCCAGCTCAGAGAAGATGGAGCTGTTTCGGACTGCTGCTGACATTTTATTGTTCCTTTTTGACATTCTCAGTTACAGGCAACAGCATCACGTAGCTGACAGTGATTGCTGAAATAAAACAAACTTGACTTCACTAGGTGTCACATATCTTGGGGCAAGAACCAGCCTGCAAGAGAGCGAAGCCTTCACTGTGACCCTACCAGGACTTGCATCCTCTGGGTCCATCCATCTTGCCAGAATGCACATTTTATACTGGACCTGAGGCACAAGGAAAGTAGCCCATTAGGAGAAGACGAAAGCCTTAACCAGCTATGTTTTTTGCGGTGTTTGCACACACAGTCATCTGGGAAGTGGCAGCAGAAAGTTGCATGGTGGCAAACTCTAAAACCATCTTTCAGGTGAAACCGCCACCACAACAGCAGCGGTTTATTCTGACATGTGAAACTTGGCACGGAGAGAGAAGAGCTTCACCACAAGCTCCATTCAAAGGCAGCTGTAATAAGCTGTGAACTCTTTGTTGTCAGTTACCAGCTCTGATCTTACCCAGATGACCTTAACATGCACTGACGTATCAAAAATAATACAGATCTGACCTGGCGAGTCTGATCTCGTGACTGCCAAAGCTGGATTCTCCCTCTATGCCTCCTGCTGCTAACAACCTCTGGGATATAAAGAGCCTTTTCAATGGCTCAAAGAAGCGTTTTCAACACAGAAAAAAAAAAGATTTCATGAGCTGAACATAGAAATCTTGCAACGTGCTGAAATTTCTTTTCTTTGTATGTATTTTTTAACTACAGGGCCTTTAGCTATCTACCAGATGCTCTACAGGCAGGGTAAGTGTTACCCTTTCCAGACAGGTATCATGCCATCTCTCAAGCTTTATGTATGGTCTCCAGACCTCACCTCTTTTAAGGCCTTAAACCTGCTGCGTAGTGGAAATGAAATCAAGCCCATCTCCAAAAGCACAGGGCAGCCCCTTGTACAAGGATGAGGCAGAAAATATACTAGCAGCAACCACTTTAGAGATTCATGGCACAGACCTTCTCAGAGAGAGAAGAAAGAAATATACACTGCTGGGCTAATTAGGAGATTGAATGAAAGTAACACTGTCACGTTTTCCTGCTTGTTTAAAAGAGTGGAAGCTGGAGAGAGAATTTAATGTCGGGTTTCACTACAAAAGATAAAAAGAGACGGGGACATAATAAATATAACACCTTCTGCCTGGGTTGCCTGGGATACAGCATCTAGGAAAGACAGACAGAGTGGGTGAAGTACGAACCAGTCCCAATTCTCACAGCAATCATTGGCACCAGGATGCATTCATGTTGTGCTATTTTCCATCTTGTTATAATCTTTGTCACAAGAATGAGGCTATTGGACGAGAAAGGCTCTTCCATATTGGCTTTAGCAGCATTGCTGCCACTTCCTTCATCTTTTCAATATTCTGTAATTGATCGGTTTGCCATCCCAATTTCCCCTTGTTTACAGCCTCTGTAACTTGTAGCTGGCCAGGCAATTCAAGTAGATAAAGGACCGCTGAAAAATCCCTGCCTTGCAGCACTCTGCTCCACCAGAGTAATCAAAGATCAGGGGTCACATCTTTCGGCCGATGTAAATAGATGTAGCTCCAATTCTGCCGGTTGGGTTTATTCCCTGCTACAGGCCTTGAGCGAGCAAGGTCCATTCTGCAGTTTGTTGAACAGGCCACCATTCTACAGAAATGCCAAAATAAAGTTTCCATAAAAAGATGCAGAATCACAGTGTCTCGTTCTTTCTATGGCACTTCTGGGGAAATAAAAAATTCTAAATAAATTCTGCCTAAAACCCCACAAATAACAAAGAGGAAAATCCGTAAGATTTAAATCCTTTAAAATAGTTCTTAAATTCAGCTTTGTCTGTACTGCAGGCAGGCCCTGAATCTCTTCTCAGCAATGCCAAGATCAGCCCTTCGCAAAGGCACAAAATCCCTAAGCAATTTGTTGAATCCTACCACAACTTAATGCTGCCTTTCCATCTATTTCACCAGGTCTTAAAGTACTCCTTTGGTCTACAACTTGATTTTTCTTCTGGAAAACAGGAATGATGGTATTTTTTCCATCTCATTTACTTAAATGAAGAATTTTTAGGAAAGGGGTTCCAAACTCTGGCATGACTAACACTCACAATTAGCAAGTCATTTCAAAAGGTACTTGCCCCAGCATAGCCTACAACCTCTACTCACTACCAGTGGCAGAAGTTGTTAAAATAGATTGGACGGACAGAAGTATGGGTGAGAATTCCCTGCCAGGGAAAAAAGTCTCTCTTTCCATGTTAAGTAGCATCTAATGCATGGAAAAAACGGCCTCCGTCCCGTTAGGGAAATAACAACCCTTTTGCCTGCTGAAACATCAGCTTCTCCTTGCAAGAACCAATACTGACAGAGCCGCTCTGTCAGCACATGAACCTCATTGCCCCTCACACTCATTCAGGCATCCTACGTATGGAGCACTACAGTGATATCAGCATGATGATATCAGTGGAGGCAGCTCTACCTAAACACATTTGGACAGTGAGGGCTACCAGATGGCGCATCATTCACCAAAATTGGCATCACAAGCCCTGTGCACCTCTTCAGCGGCAAGAATGTCATCCTCGCTCGGAGAGCAGGGGTCTAGCAGCTACCCTCAAGCTCTAATTTGCCAGCTGACACCGCAATTATCAGGCAGCTCGCAGGGGCCGTATGTAAATTTATAACAAAATAATCAATCGGTAAGAACAAAGCACTCCTGCAAGTGAGACACTTACTGCATTGATTGCACTGGGTATGGACACAGCACAGTGAAGGTCAGCACAGAGCTGTTCTACAGAGGCTTATTTTTTCACTCTGCAGAAGAGTGTTTTCTGTTTGCAGTCCTACAACAGAGTATTAAAAGGATTACACTGTGTATACATGCAACATACCTTCTACCACATAGGATAAAGCATAAATGCTCAGGAAATTACAATATCTTTGAACTTTCCAGATCAATCTGATTGAAGTACATACATCATTTTAAGTTTACAATACACTTCTTGACATCAAAGGATAGTGTTTTTCTAATCAAGCTGATTAGAAGCACTGCTGTGACATCTCTTCTATGGTGTTTCAATAATTCAGTGATTTTCTTTTAAATTGCAGTATTTTGTATATTTTAATCTCTTGTTTTATTTGGCTGCCTTTGAATTCGTTTCCAGGGAGCTCTTGTGTTAGAATCTTGGTATTAATTTTTTTGTTGGTTTGGCATTTTAGGTTTTTAATGTTCATAAGAATCCTGAACTGGGAACAATTTGGTTTTATATTAGTAAAATAAATTGATTGAAGGCAATTCAACAAACAATCGCCAAAAAAAAAACGCCTTGTACTGATCTGATTTATTCGGGATCTATTTCTCTGGAGTTAACATTGAGATCACTGTCTTTACTCCTAAACAACTTGTATCCATTGAATAGAGACATATAGTTCAGGATCAGCATATAGACTTGACAGAAAAAAGGCTGCTTCATTTTCTCCATCTACATTGGCATAGTGAGTGGGGAGCTGTTGGTTTAGAGGCATGTGTTTAGCTCATGTAGATCAGTTCAGCTGCCTTGATATCAGCTGGGTTATGCTGATTTTCATCAGTTAAGAATCAGTCCCCTGTTTTCCTTTAAATTCCTAACAATTTCAGTAATGTGCAAGTTATGCTAGAATATTTAAGTAGCACAGCTTCTTTTCTAACCCTGTGCAGCAAGCAGAGGTCACTAGGTAAGCTTTTTCTTCTTTGCTCTCTGAATTTTAATTGTGGTTACTTCACAGCCTGGGTCTAATTTTCAACACTAATTTATAATGAAATCTCTGTATTTTGCTTAGCTCCTAGCTTTATGCTTCTTGCTTGCTGGGTTGCTCTGGATATTGTTAGCTGACTCCCTGCTGAGAAACTCCACATAATTGCAAAAAAAATGTTGCAGTGCCCTTCCCCAAAGGTTTTCCAGGTAGAGCTAGCTAGTCAGCTTTCTGCCCCACAGCTCAGCACTGTTTGCCCTTTTTGCATCATCTTGGTTTAACACAGAGAATACACCAAACACGCAGACCTTCAAGACCATGTAAAACTTGCAATAGTCTAGGACACAATTATGAAAAGCCTGTCACCAGAGCAACTGTGCTGGATGAGTCACTAAAGGCAACAGGATATGTGATGGTGGGCATCTAGGAGGACCATAAGCCACTAAATAAAGTTAACAGTCAAGCAAGTTGACTGCACGAGGCACCCAGACATTTCCTCGCAATCCTCCAACAGTTCCATGTTCAGGTTCACTTGTTAACTCGGAGGTTGGAGTCAGACACCTTCCCCTGCTCAGTTCCCCGTGGGCGCTAGGAGCAGCCAAAATGCAGGCAGCGGGGCCCTTTCTGCAACTGAGAACTATTTGCTGCAAGAAAGAATGTCACAAGCTGGCTCTAAATCAAGGACGTTTTAAATGTCAGCCCTGCAAACTCCACTTAACACAGCAAGTGCAAGCCCAGCCATCACTGAAAGATTTTACAACAGAAGCCAGACGGGGGCAGCAGCGACAATGCCCAAGCAGGGATGAGGTATCCCCTGCTCTTCACCACCCTCTGCAGCGTGGTAGGGCTGCAAAACAACTGGGAATGCACTCAGCAGAGCAGACAGACATCTCACACGTCACTTGTCCAGTGTCTATTGCTCTTTCCTAGTTTTAAGTTAAACGGATCATTGCTAAAGCCCCAACCTACCGATCCTTACTTTTGTTAGGCGATGGAAATATTCCTGCGAGTAAGATCTGAGCAGGCCCGCTCTGGTTTGCAAGATCCTGCCTTATGCTCTAGCCCGAACCACCATTGCGCTGTGTTTGATTTACGGTTAATATTCCTGTCAGCACCACAGGCCTTTGACACTCAAACCACATTACTCAATTCCACCTACTGTTGCCAATAACAAGCGCTGAAGTATCAGTTCCCAGCGGTTTGATATGTGAAGCCAAAGAATAGTTAGATTATCACCAGTTATGCAGACAGCACATTTGACAGCCTTGCAATGATGTTTTCAGCTGTCAGTTATTGCAGCTACAGTGTGGAAACCACAAAAGGGGCATACACTAAATATGCACTACGAAGACATCTACTTTGGAAGAGGCAGGCTTCTGGATAAATACATTATATGACATAATTGTGCTAACTCAAAATCATCTTCTTTATCTCTTGGCAGAGAAGCTGATTTCCACATGCAAATTAATTATAGTAAGCTTGACTCACATCAACACTAAAAGAGAGGGTGGGCATGAGCATTTTCAGCACTAATTCTGTGCTGCAGCAAACTCCCATATGACAAATGCCTGTAGTACTACAGCTTACCTCTGTAGACAACAGTTGGAACTGAACCGCAATATTTGGTCAGATTAAAAGAAATAATTCATTTCTTATTTAAAAGCTTTGGCAGTATAAATAGAAATCAAGGTTATAGAAGTCAGTATTTCAACTGATATGAACATGGTTTACAGAAGGCATATGATCAACTTTTCTCTGGAAATCAGTCTCATTTGCAGTTTCTCAAACCAGGCAATCCACATCACTAATGTCTTAAAAACTATTGCTGGGGGAGGGACTGAAGTTGTACACAGTTCTACTCCACTTATTTTAATGAAAGGGCAATACAGAAACATTAAAAGACACACATCGTCCTGATTAATTAAATTTTAGAAAACAGTATGAAAGTTTCTTTGAATCCTACCTTTACGTGAAGCAATCAACAGTTTGTTTGCAGAAGTATAAAATAAATAACCTAGAACCCTATTGCTAGTCACTATTTTAGCATAACACATGCTGGTAGGTTCCTTTTGACTAAGCTGTCAAAGGTACCTGACTACTCTTTTCATGTAATTTTTTCAATCTTTCCAATAAAACAATAAATTGTTCAAATAAAAATGCAAATTCAAAGTGGCCAACAAAAATAGCTCAGGGGAGAGTTATAAAAACAGAGCAAGCTTTGTCTTTGTGCTTAGCCCCCATTAAATTCTTTTGTAACCATTTGAAAAGCTGGCATGTATTTTAGTTACATACCTACCAGGTTGTGTACAGGATGTTGTATTCCAACATAGTCAATGTTGTCATCTCTGACCTCACTGAAGAAATGAGGATGTGTATTTATTTGCCTTCAGTCCTGAAGAAGCTTAGACCATTTCAGCACTGACCATAGAAGTGTCAGAGAGCTGCCAGTATCTGGCAACTATTTTTGCTTCCTCTGCCATCAATCCTGTAACACAGAGGAGAGATCCTGAGTTAAGGATGATCAAACATTAGCACAAGGGTTCAGAGAGGCTGTGGGATCTTCATTCTTGGAAAAACTCAAAACTCAACTGGACAAAATCCAAACAACTTTCTTTTATAGGACTTACTTTGAACAAAGGGTTAGACTAGAGACATCCAGAGACGACTTCCAACCTATATTATGCCCAAATTCTAGGAAGGCTTTGAGCTCAAGAGGACTCTCTCTGCTGCCACTTCCATCAATGCTGGAGAATCATCAGTATCACAAATCATCCTTACCCCACAGCCAAGAGTCCAAGACAGGTAAATAAGCAGCCTGTGCATTACTCTTCCTGACACATGCTTTCCCCTGTGAGGAAGTGCTCTGATTTGTTTCAGGTACTCAGGAACTGGTTTTAGAGAAAAGGCCCACAACCCACACAGTGGATTCTAGACCAGGATACTCAAAAAAGGTGGAGACAAGTTCCCTATTCCTAGTTTCATCCCAAACTAACAGAGAAAGCATGAATATCTTCTATTTGGGAATGGCTGTGTGCTAACCAGAACTGAAGCATTTCTTAGCAGCTGCAATGAAGATTTTTGCAAGCAAGAGCAAACAGCTGGTTTAGGTGACAATTCACTTGTCCTTTCAAAACATTTTTTTTATGCGGTAATCAGAAAAAAAGCCTACTAGGCATATCACATGAGAAAAAAGGGAACTTGGAGCACAGTGGTGGAGTAATACTAACCAAGACTTAGGATTCTCTGTGTTGTAGTAATGGCTCTGCCACCCCACAGCATGTGACCGGCAAGCTCTGATGCTCATGGTGGCTACTCGTGACCAGCAGGCTTGTGGTGCTACTCATGTGGCTTCCTCAACAGTATGCTCAGTTGGAGATTCACACAGTGGGAACTCATCTCTAAAAGAATAATAATAATAATAAAAAAATGGCCAGCAGCAGTGAGAGCATTCCTGTTGATATCAAAAGCTGCACAACATTAAGAGCAAACCTGCTAATAGCACAGACAGACAGGTGTGCAGCTATGCATGCCCACAAAGAATAAAAATAGTGCAGCCTTCCATTGAGCAACTTGTATTCAAGATCTATTGATTCTACCTTCCACCAAATGAGAAATAAGTGAAGCAAATCAAAGCAGGAGCTAAATGGAGCAGAACAACACGAAACCTGTGCGGGATGAACAGCTCCATGCCCATCGCCTGAGGGCAACCTGCTGCTGAAGGAAAACGTGCCAATGCTAATCAGATGATGGGTTTCCCTTCCCATTAGGCATTCTGCTAACTCAACAGATAGGCATTCACTGTCCTATAGTTCCTCTAGGAAATCAAGCTCAACATGGGAGGTAGTCCTGCTTCCCTTCTGAGCCAGATTTCAACATTCTTGCTATTCCTCAGAATCAAGTGCAGTCCTGGAGATGCTGAACCCCCCGCCATGGTACTCAGCACTAGCTAGCCTGCAGCACTGCACTGCCAGCCTTCCAAGCCTTGCCAAATATCTTGCCCTTTTAAGAAAAAAAATATGTGATCCTGCAGAGCACGGGCTGTTGAAAGACTGTGTGCTGATCCCCAACTGGGTAGAAGACTGAGTTACAGCAGGGATTGCAGAGTATGCACTGATCACAAAACAGCTACAATTACCTCTCTGAGGGGCTGGGAACCTTCCCTGCACTGAGAGCCCAGAAAGCCTGCAAACAGCTTTTGCCGGTCACAACCTCGCACTGTTTTGTCGAGCACTAATGCATTTAAAAAAAACCAAAAACCAAAAAAACAGCAAAACACAACAGACTGTGGAAGAAGTAAAATTGTAGGCTGTATCAGCCTCAAGGCTATGAGTTTCCCACCTCATCTTATTCAAAAGTAAATACAACACAGCTTTCTGGCAAAGAAAAGAGAGAAATGCTGCTTTGGGACACCTTACGGGGCCACAGGACAGAAAACACACAAAAGATTTTACCTACGTTCAGTCTTGCCTGCTGAGTGGCTGGGCTGGCTTACAGGGCCTGCTTGGAGGGCCTGATCCAAAGCACTTGGACGTCAGTGGTTTCCATTAGGCTTTGAATGTATCCCAGTGGCTGATTTGTAAAATAATGGTCAAGCAAGAGGAATGATTTACAGGGAAAAAAAATCCTTCTGCATGCTAAGTAGGACCGATTCATTCTAGTATGTGCTTGATCATCTGCTAACAAAAAATATAAATGCGTGTGTATATATATAATTCTCCGTTGAAGAAGATATATACCAGAATGAGTAACCTTATTCAGCTGCTGAGTCAGACATGTCACTCACCAAGTCAGATATATCACATACAAGCTAGGACACATTGCCTGCTAAATGAGACCGATTAGCCATTACGCTAAACACATCCGCCCTTAAACTGGCCATATTCACAACTGGGTGAGATACGCTCAAAGTTACCCCCTACTGACTCACATAGGTCATTTAATAAACTGCATCTACACAGAGTGAGTTTCCCACCACAATCTGTAAGGTAAGCTTGATATAACGTGCCTACCCGGAATCAAACTCACTGCTGTGCAACAGCCATTAATGGAAAATATATCACCTTTGAAAATTCAGCTTTCCAGGGACACACGAAGCATGTGGCTGGGTGAAGTCACTGTCAGAAAATGTTACAGTCTGCAGTAGCTACACAGGAAGCCATTTTTTTTTTCCACAGCTGATTATTACTCTCCAAACACAGGGGACACCAGCCAAACCGTTCAAGTAACTGGAACCAGGGATTCAGTGCCGACAGAACAGAAGTGCTCTCTCTATCATAAGAGACCCACCATCAGTATTTTGTATCAGCTTTTGGAGACATTTCTGGAAAATTTAGCAAGCAAGCAAACAAAAAATCCCCCCAGGCCGAGCAGAGCTCAGATACCAGGTCATTGCTGATGCCTATACTACCCTATACTGCAGGACAACGTGGTTATTTATCCATGTGTTTAAATGCATTGCTTTCTTGAAGCTCAGCATCAGATTTCAGAGGGCACTCTATTTCTTTAAGGAGCAAAAAATTACCCACTGCATGAGATGACTTGGGGTTGGCTTATTTGCTGATAGTAGCTTTTTATGAATGAGACAAGGGGGATTATAGGCTAGTTAGTCCACATTTTCTTTTACGCCCATTTCCTACTGTTCCAATGCAAATGCACTTTGGGAAGCAGGCAGAATGGAAACACTGGGGATGAAGAAACTGCCTCAGCACTTGCGTTTCTCAGTCCTGCGAGATGACAAAAGTTCACCTCTTTTCCATTCCCACTTCATATATTATTACCAGGTAATAAAACAAGCTTTCTTCTCTTCCCAAGCCACTATCTCAATCAAATTAACAATTTCTGCTATGCAAACAGGAAACAAGGGACTTTGCACTTCTTTACACGTTGCTTTTACCTAGTTCAAACCACCCAAGAGTCTGAGCTCTTCATGGCAGTGACACATACATGCACATGCCTTCCAAGTGATGGCCACCTGGCTATGCCAGCTGCTTGGCACACTCACCATCTCATGGTGCCAGGAACCAAACCTCCAGGACAGGAACAGCTCTGTATTACAGATCAGACTTGTGTGAAAGAGGACAGGACAAGAACAGATGAGGCAGGGGCTAACCACGGGGCTACGTACAAGATATTAGTTGTCTTTCCTGAGTTGTCATTTTACAAATACAGCAACAATGAAGAAAGGGCCTTCCCAGTGACACAAAAAAGAATGGAAGTGGCAAAACCTGAATACAGGAATATCTTCACCTTCAGACAGCCCTTCTCTCCACAGGATTGCCCTATTAAAATACTTCCCCCTCATTTGCAGGTTTGATAGCAACTCACCCTTCTAGGATTAAATATTCCCTAGCCCCTGACACATCTTCTCATCTTGGGGCCAGTTTGCTCCACCCGAAGGTTCAAGCATCCACCTAGAACTCTTTCTAAACTGTTAGCCCACTTGCCTCTCCCACATTACACCCAAAGTCCCAAGTGCTGTGACTGCTGTTCTGTGAGGAGCAGAAGAAAGGCCTGTCCTTTCTTATCCCCTTGAGTAGGAAGGAACAAAATCGTAACACCTGGGAATTAATTCACAGTCCCCAGGACAATTAAGACATCATTTAGCTTTTGTGACATGGACCTGAAATGTATCTGCTGAGCATTAACGTGATCCTGATCATACTGGAAAATATCAAGGGTCTCATTTGAAAGAGATGCTTAAAGACAAACTACAAATCCATTCATTTTCAAGAAAACACTCAAATTTATACCTTGCAAAGAGACTACAGCCCTTGCTAAAACTTTCAGAGTCAGCAACAGGGATAGGGTTGTTCAAGATGAAGACTGTACCAATGCTGATGGACCAATTTCCCCCTTAACACTGATTTCTGGAGGGGACCTACTTCAATCACCCCACCTCAACACAGCAACACTATTGCATGTCACACACAGCACCACCTGTGCTAGGTCCCACTGGCTTCATCTTGTCAATTAGTTACGAACTAGGATGAATAACTCAAGTGCAAATAAAAAGGTGCAAAAGTGTCAGATCTAGAAACTGGCTATGCCTATTTGCTCCCACAGAAAGGTGTGGGAGCAGAAAGAGGCTGAGCCCTTCAGTGCCTCTGTTTATACAGTTGTTTAATAGGAGCTGAGCTCCATGGAAAATCTAATTCATGATCTATGGCATAATTTTGTCTATTCATTTCCTTTCAGTAATATATTTTTTTTATTTTAATTTAATCTTTGGGGTTTACTCTTTTACGTTAATTTTTATACTCACTCCATAGAAACAAACTGAGATGTCAACTTTTAAGCACGTGGGGTTCCACTAGAGGGGTTTATAGTTGAGGTTTCTCTATAACACAGAATCCTGAATAGAGACAGTGAAAGCTGTATACAGGTAAAATAAGTGAGAGAATGCAAGAGTTGATGGTAGCATGTGTTTATGATGAGCCCAAACATTACTAACACAAAGAGCACTTCTGCAAAAAAGCAAATGCACTTGGCATTTTGTTTGTTTGTTTATTCACTAATAGCAGCAAAAAGTTGTGGCTTCTTTTTAGCACCTCTTCCTTCCCAGAATGGTGGCATGGTGCAGAACACCCCCATGCTCCTCCAGCAGCCTAACTCCAGAATGACAGAGTCTCTTCCCAACAACGTGGCTGCACAGTCTGGAATTATGGAGACTGACATCTATTAACCCATTTATTAGCCAACCCCAAGAAGAACACCAAGTTGCCCAAAACACTATTATAAGGTCTTGCTTTTGGCAGCTTGTAAATTTGCCAGTGTCCTATCACTTGAACTGAATTATGCTACATTAGGTATTTTCCTCAAAAATCACTACTGAAAAAGCCTGTAGAAGGATGGAAAACTGTGTTATTTTGTCCACATTGGAACTTGGAGACGGAGACTCACTCTTGTCTTGGTTTTGTGTCTTTTTTTGGAACATCTGCTGTCTAATACGTAAAAGCTTTCCTGAAATGGGGCCTGTGCCTCCTTCCTGTGAGTTCTCTTAGTGTGTGATAACAGACAGATTCATATAGCAATCTTTGCTGTAGATAACCAGCTAAAGAAGAGAGATTTTTGATTTTTATGAACACTGTAGTAACTATGTCTCTTGAAGACCTCTGTCCTCTATGTCACCTCTGGGTGAAATTGGTCATTAGACTTAAAAGTTACCGGAGAGTGTTTGGAGGGCATATAAAATGGACAGGCAGATAGTGATTTCAGTAGCTTTACATTCTTAGGCAAACAAAAAAAAAAAAAAAAAACAACAGGCTGAGAAAGTCTCTGTTTTCCTTACTTAGTTGTAGCTCTTCATGTGGTGGAAGCTGGGACTTTGCACTTTGTACAGAAATGGCCTGGGTGCCAGCGATGCACTATGCTCCTAGAAGAAAAACCCACCAGAATTTCAGCAAGGTGCTAAGACTCGACAGTTGAAATGAGATTATGAAGCAGAATTTATGAAGAAAACTAGGCAGAAACTAAGAAAGATGTTCTGATGAGATGGGAGAGCAAAGGGAGACAGGGCTGGCTGGGCAGAGGCCGTTGGCATCTAGAAATGAGCGAGCGAATATGAAGTCAAAGCGGGACAAATTTTTGAGACAGGGAAAAGCTATCTTAAATGTCATGCCTGGTGTTGCAGTTCTTCATACCAGCAAAGAACTTGTCCTGTGGCTTTTGTATTAGGGCACCACACATACAGTATTAATGGTATGCCTTAGTTTTGTAAACCTGATGACTTCGTGGCGAATAAGATGTATTGAAAGCTCTGTCTGCAGAGATTCATGAAAACCCAATCACAGGGAAGAGTCCACTCCTTCAGTCCAATTCCCTTATGCTACGCTGCAGCAGGACCAATTTTTTAGTAGGGAATAAAACCCATCTATTTTGCACTGAGATTTGTTGTGTCATACAGTAAAACTGCTAGCTGTGCAGAAAAGACAACAGTAGGCTGTATTTCAGACTGAAGTCTACAGATATTTGTTTCAGAACACAAAGTCTTCTCTTACTGTAATGGGTTACTTCTTGTTACAGTAGATTTGTTAGTGTGTCTCGCTGTGTTCAGCACAATAAACAACATCTGCAGCTATTCACTTCACAATCTGTGGAGACAAATGGTTTTGATAGGATTAAAAGTGGGCAATAATGGATTTTATGGTGAGCTGGTAACCAGAAAAAAAGCTTTGGGAACAAGCTCTACTCAAAGTTCAGCACATTGTAGTATTTTAATCAGTGCTTTGAAAACAAAGCATTGGCTTTTTCTTGCCTGAACATTTAGGGTCCACTGAATATCCCCTCAAACAAGCTGGCCAAAGCTGAATTTATGAAGTGGTCAGGACTTGCAGAAACCCTGTTCTCATTCTAAAACCAGTGTGCATCATATAAAGTTACCCAGCTCAGCCTGTGACATGTGAGCCTCCTTGGCATAGCCCCAGCCTTATGTGGCTGCTGCATCCCATGCTGACAGATTTGGGTGGCAGCACAACGCTGGAGGAGTTTGGCTGCTTTGGCAAGAGCAGATGTGCAGAGCATGATCCATTTCTGAATCACCAATAAAAGCTAAATCCAGGGAACACCACTGCAGTGTCTCGCTGGCCCATCTCCTGCTCCTGGTCACAGGGCCAGTTCTCCTGCCTGCAGAATCACTCAGAACCATCTACCTTTTTCCATCTTTTTTCATCAGAAGAGTTGGAGAGAGGATTTCCAGCCATGGAAACACTACAAGAAGGGATAGGCCAGGTGCCGTCACCTCTTTCAGCGCCGCTGTTTTTTCAGTCCACTTACTTTGTAGCCCTAAGGGTGAAATCTCCATAATCTTCCTACTGCAGAATTTGTCCATAATTTCTCACACTTTCTCAGGTGTCTAAGGCTTGCTTTGCTTCCCCTCTAGAATGTGCAAGTGATTTTTACAGTTCTCCATATTTCTAAAGAATTGGTGCAGACTCTACTGCCAAGAGGAGGTATCTACTTCAATCCCAAATACAAAATTGCTGGCTTTCCCACACAGCCCAAGGAGAAGTCCTTATGACTATTTTGCTCAGGTTTTTCGTAGCTTTGCTATTTATATTAGGAATGAAGTGCAGGTCAAATAGCCTAGCAATTCACTTGCTAGTTTAGCAGCTTGAGGCTCTGCCTCAGGGTCTTTCACACCAGCAGCTATCAACTAAAAAGAAATGTCACTTGTGTTGGTCATTATTGTTAATTATGGAAAATTCCTCTATTCACACACCTCCATACAAAAAGCTTTTCCCATCGGATTCCTTCCCTCTTCACACGGGGTCCAGTTATTATAGTACACCTAAAAGTATGAAGCGCTGCACAGGAGAATTTTACAATGAGCCAGGCTGCTACACCTTATCCTCACTGGCTCCAGTAATACAGGGCAAGCAATGGGCTAAAACCCTGCTCTCATTGCTGTCTTGCACTCCCTGTACTTGCAGGGTTAGCTGGGATTCAGGCTGCCCACAGTCTTGAGGTAGATGGGGTCAGAATTGCTCACCCATGCCCATCTGGAGCAGATGAGATCTTAGGATCTAGGTAAGAAGATGCAGGATGGATGGCATTTCTAGATTCAGACATGACTTTTCCTCAAAGGGCAAGGACAACTTTGAAAAGAAAGGAAAAGTGATGGTAAAATGTACAATGTTCAGAGCAAGCCACCTCCATCTTACGGAGAAAGGTTTCCTATTGCGTATGATCTGTGAGCTGCTTGATGTGCCGTGCTGCCTTACGGAACAAGCAAACAAGGGCTGCAGCAAAAAAGGGATGAAGGGCACTTTCCAGAACAAGCAGATGAAAGCTGGAAAGAACCAAAGTGTAGCCCAGAGCCAGATGCATACAACTACAGCCACCACAAATAAGGTGATACTCACTTATATTATATTAAACCAGTAAGGCCCAGGAGACCACCACCTGCCCTTACCTAAAGACAATTTTGATTCACAGCTTTCAGTTCACTCGACTGGAAGATCTTTAAGGCTCTTCTCACTCCTGTGCCATGCGTCCGCAATACGCCTGCAGGAGAGGAACCAGCTAAGTGGCTGCTGCTCAGTGGCATCTGCCTCTATCATAAAGCAAACAATAATCCTTCCACTTCCAGCAGGAATTGCTGCAGTATACAACTATCCTTGTGGATAGTTATCCCTAATTGTCCCCAGAGGGTGCACTCTCAAACTCTTAGGTATTAGTCAGCAATTCAAATCCAGAGTCCTTATTCCATCAAAACTTGATTTGTCCTGCAATCTGTAGTTTCTTTAGAAGGAAACATTCAGGAAACATCTCTTTCCATAAATCCAGTCTGAAAGGTCCCTGGGAGGTAATATGAATGCAGACTGTAGCAAATCATTTCTAATAATTCATGTCTAGTATGACATAGGGTTATAACAGCCAAGAAGTTATCCTGAAAACTATCTGAAATGTGAGCTCAGCATGCCTTTCACTTCTTGAAAGTTTTATATGGTGTATTACTGTGGGGTTGGACTCAATAGGCTAAATAAAGCTTCCTCTTGCTCTTCCAAACTGAAATGTAAAATAACACAGGGGAAATAAGCATTTCTCTCCTACACAGCAGCACATACAAAATCCTTTCACGTAAAAAAAGAACTACAACAGTCAAACCTCTGGGTCGTTCTTCTTTTTGTGAACAGGCTGGTTAAAAGTATATGTTAATGTTCCCTGACAGTTTTTCTTCTCTTCGCCTCTTCCTTACAGGGCTCTCATTACATTCCCCCTCTATGTAGTTTTAAAAGGCTTCCTTGTGTGACAATTTTGCTGAAGGCAATTATGTTACTTGCCTTCTCCTAAGCTCAATATACAACAGCAGAAGTGGCACTCTGTACATATGGTTAAGATGTGTTTTAAAAACACTTGGAGATTGCTATCAAATCTCACAGTGTGGCTTGTCATTTGCACCTAGCAGAGTCTGTGAAACTCTAAAACTCTGCTATGGGATAGTCCCTTATTTGAAAAACAAGAGGTGAAGTTTTTATTGCAGTATTACTTTGAAAGAAGAAACCCATATTTAGAAACTAGCCGGAAAGATAAGCTCCTTGGGATGACAGCACAGCTCCACGTGCTGTGTGAAGTGTTCACAAGTCAAGCCTATTCACTTTTCTGATGAGAAAATGGTTCTTATTTTCAGTTTGTAGTGACACAGATGGCACGTTACTGGTCATAACAGGCTTCATCTCCAGGATGCTCCCTTTGTGCGTAACAGAGCTTGACATTCACCTGCCATTACCAGCCAGACTGCACTACAAGTCCTGCTGCAGGACCCAGCTCCTTTGCCTAAACACAAACCATTTCACCTGTTTTGGAGTTATCAAAGCCAATGTACAAGTGATTACATAAGCAGAAGAATTTTTGAAGTTTGGTTTCTGAGTACTTTCATCCAGTACGACTCTCTCCCACATGAATTCCCTGGTGTTCAATTATACAGTTGAGCTCAAATTTCAGTCTTTCCCTTTAGTGGGGCACTGATAGGAGTGTGAATCTTTTACTTGATTGCATATTTTCAGAAAATTTGCAGAAACTTAGCACACTCAAGACTCCTCTTTCCTTAAAATTAGGTTGAAATCAGCTAATGACTTAAGATATTACCAAGGTGAAAAACTGAAAGTCAAAAAAATCAAGCCAGAACGAAGGCCATGCAGTGAGTGGGAAATCCAATTGGATTGCCTAAATTCTGAGAGTTTGAAATGGTAACTTTAAGGTCACCTGAGTTTAGATTTTTATATTCGTTTCTGGTTCTTTTAAACGCTTATTTTCTTTGCCAAGCAGACTTTCCATATCAAGGGAATCTAAATGATATGTGAGCCATTTAGGTATACAATATATACTGCCACAGCACAAAGGACATTTGGATAGCTGAAATGGGATGAACTTTGCAAGAAAAAGCCAGCTTGGGGTAAGTTATTTCTAAGTATCACTGCCAAGTTTAAGTAATATAGTAATGGTATGGACTTGGACACATAAAACACCTTCTGGATAATTGAAATACACACAAAGGTGGTACGCAGACAAGTATCATCTGAATGTTAGCAAAGCGAAAATGGTAAAAGAAATTACCTCTTCATGGACACATTCATGTCAGAGACAGGTGTTATGTCAGAGACAGGTGTTACGCAGGAGTAGGGCAGTCTGCTTCTCTAAGACTCAAAGCACACATACCTGTCCTCTGGCCAAGCTCATCTTGCAGGTCATACCGAATTTTAGCCTCAATTCTGTAAGGAATTTAACACTTACTTAACTTAAAATATAGGCTCTGTGCTTCTAAATCCTTAAACTCACATATAATACACCTTAGTGCTTTTCCTTACTTCAAACAAGCTTGCTGCTGTCTCTCCCGTCACTTTTAAGAAATCATACTGCATTTTCTCTTTACCATAGAATCCTTTACGTTGGAAAAGACCTTTAAGATCATCAAGCCCAACGATCAACCTAGCACTGCAAAATCCATTATTAACCATATCTCTAAGTGCCACACCTACACCTCTTTTAAATACTTCCAGGGATGGTGACTCAACCACTTCCCTGGGCAACCTGTTCCAATGTTTGACAACCCTTTCAGTGAAGAAATTTTTGCTAACATCCATCCTAAACCTCCCCTGGCACAACTTGAGGCCGTCTCCTCTTGTCCTATCACCTGTGGGAGAAGAGATCGATCCCCACCTCTCTACAGCCTCCTTTCAGGTAGTTGTAGAGAGCGATAAGGTCTCCCCTCAGCCTCCTTTTCTCAAGACTAAGCAACCCCAGTTTCCTCAGCCGCTCCTCATAAGACTTGTGCTCTAGACCCCTCACCAGCTTCATTGCCCTTCTTTGTAGTGAGGGCTCCAAACTGAACACAGTACTGGAGGTGAGGCCTCACCAGTCCCAAGTACAGAGGGATGATCACTTCCCTAGTCCTGCTGGCCGTGCTCTCCCTGATACAAGCCAGAATGCTATTGGCCTTGTTGGCCACCTGGGCACACTGCTGGCTCACATTCAGCCAGCTGTTGACCAACACCCCCAGGTCCTTTCCCGACGGGCAGCTCTCCAGCCACTCTTCCCCAATCCTGTCGTGCTGCATGGGGCTGTTGTGACCCAAGTGCAGGACCTGGCACTTGGCCTTGTTGAACCTCATAAAATTGGCCTCAGCCCACCGATCCAGCCTGTCCGGATCCCTCTGTAAAGCCTTCCTACCCGCAAGTAGATCAACACTCCCGCCCAACTTGGTGTCATCTGCAGACTTACTGAGGGTACACTCCATCCCCTCATCGAGATTATTGATAAAGATATTAAAACATATTATACTACTGTATACATAGTCTCACATATAGTAAAAGTTGTCCTTGCAAAATTGCAACATTGCTCTAACATTATAAAATCAGGAACTGAAATATTACTGTTCATAAAAACTTCAACAAATTCCTTATAACTCAATTCTCCATCCCAAACTTATCAGAAGGTGGCAGTATTTCAAAACATTACTTTTCGGATTTACCAGAGGGGCATTTATTTGTTAATTGGCTACTCGTTAATAATGTATTTTATTATTCCCAACATTTAAAGTCAAGAGCAGTAACTCAGCGGCTGAGGTGCAGTGGAAGCAGTAACCTGCATTACAGTGCAGTTTTGAAGAGAGTCTGGTGAATCCATTAGTATGGAGAGATATGGAGGGCTGCATTTGCTTCATTACTACTTTTATTTGCTGTAAAATATTTGTTAGGATCTTTTATAGAAGCAACCACTTCTGTAAAATATAAGAGAAGAATTTCCAAGGTGTCTGAAGCTTGCTCTTGTGTCCCAAAGCAATCCCTAAATTCAACAATGTTACCAAGAAATATTTTGCCTGTACCTTCTACAGATTTATATAAACTACCTCCTTACACATTTCAAACCGCTGCCCTTTGTTTTATCAAGTTACACACACTGTGCACTGCTCTTCCTGAAACCAAGAATATCTTACTCTTGTGTTTGAGCTACCACTGCTTTGCCTTCTACCCATGTACACCAGAAAGCATATTTTAACAGCCACAACCCTTTAGCACCTATTGCTTTACATACACAAGAACATTCACGCTCTGCGGAAAGACATGCACTGAACAGCTTCATAGCAAATCTACCTGTGGCTTGAAGCTCCATATAATAGCTGAGGAACAGCTAGGAGCTAGTGTATTCAGGAAAACCATTGCAAACAAGGCATGAACCTACAGTCTAGTGTTTCCATGTGCATGACCCCACAGTGAAGGTGTCTGATAGAATTAAAAAGCAGATGAGAGAGAACAGAAAGTCTGCCTTCATCTGGCCAGTAAATCAGCAAAGGTTCCTATAGAAATAGAAAGGATGACAGAAGAATCTTTGCCTCTGAGATTATTCTTCCACTATATACTTCTGTTACTTTTGACATGACTTTCTCCAATAACTCCATAAATGCTGCTCCAGAGTACAAAGGAAAGAAGGTAGAAGTTACAGACTAAAATACAATTGCATGGACTAATACACCTCCATTTCCTTCTGCATAGCTACAGGAATTATACAGAAATAGGAACATTTTGTTGGTGATTTGTTGAGCCCACTCGCTGTGTCAAATCACCTGTGCCAAAATATTTAAGGGAATTATTAAATATCATAAAAATCACTTGTGAGACAAAAACATGGTGAAAAGATCTAAGCCAATGAGATACTTCAGCAAGCTGAAATAAGCACTAGGAATACTGCAGTATTCGTAAATCAGCCTTAGATTGCTGTAGACTTGGGCGAACAATCCCCTAGTTTTTATGAAGGAATTTATTTGGATTTACAAAAACTGTTTAAAATCATGGAGTATATTCCTATAAGCGTCTTTGGCATCATACTAGAAAACGCAGCAAGAAGTATACATGTGGCAAAGCACCTATATGTACTTGTCAGGGAAGAAATGGGGTTGGGTGTTCATTTCTGCAGAAAAGGCTGTCCAGGTGGCAAGCCTACATTTACAAAAAAAATGTTTGGAACCACAAAGTGTAACCTACAAAAAGCCTGAATTTCACTAGCCCACCCCACTGCTTCTCTCTCTTCCTTACCATTCCCCATTTTTCAGTTCCTTTAACAGGACAAGAGACTCTACAATAAATCTTGTTTTTCAGTTTGAGGTTTTTATCACTTAATAGGAACAGAAAGCAAATTTCCAAGTATTACCAAGCACAATATATTCACTGACTGCAGGGTAACTTCGCTTCTAAAGGAGAGTAAATTAATACACAAAGCAAGCTTGTAGCATGGACATGGAGCTGGCAAAACACAGTGTCAGGGAAGCTTGATTAAATCCTCTAGATTTGCGTTCATAAAACCAAAAGGCTTTTTGGTCTTTCACAAGAAATAACTTGTTTGGGCATTCAGTTTCACAGAAAACATTTTTTAATCTTCAAGCACCAAGATGAGAATGGTATCCCTGTGGTAATTGTTAGATACTATAAATGTGCATCTTAGATCACTGAACAGCAACGTCCGAGGTGAGGATTCATCCCGAGAGGTGCACAACAGTTAAGTGGAACGCAGCCCAAATTAGTTTCACTACAGGGCGTGCTCAGGAAAGGTGCTCAGCCGCCTTCTCATTAGGACTATCTATTCCTGCTCCCTCTCGCACACTGGCCTAAACCTAACGCATAAAAGGGAATGGAGACTATAAAAATGAAGAATTCAATTAGCAATCTCTTTCCTGCTGTGGTCTGGGTTTAGGATAAGCATTTCTTATACAGTGACAACATTATAAACACATGTATATTTGCAGCATCACCAACCTGTGACACTTCTGCGCAGGGAATTGCAGCATTCTGGCAGGTGGCAAGCAGAGAGGAAGGAATGGCTTGGAATATTTTAATTCAGTTAAGTCAACACATTTAACACCCCGGAGATTTTAAATCCTGTAAGGTTTTACGAGGTTTTTTTGCAATGCAATCCAGTTCGTCTTTAACTACTGCCCTTTTGCTGAGATCTCTTCAGATGGCAAAACAGCATTACGTTCCACAGCCAGAAGAAAAAACCCCAGTGTATCAAGGTAAACAGTGGGTGGAATTGCTATGAATATGGATTCTCAGTTTCCCTTGAGTAACACTGATCAAACTGACTATTCAATATTCTGTGCTTACCTGGGAAAATGACTTTCAGGTACCGGATGTTGAATATAGGTTAAATTCTACTCACATTAAATCAATGCAAAACAGAGACATTTAGTGGATCTACTTGATGTCTACAGCAAGGCAACTAAGAGGAAGTTTCATCCACCTTTACTTTGATAAGGGAAAATTAGGCAGGGAGGCATGGAGTTAAAACACTGAATGATTTACATCCCCAAATACGAAGAAAAGAAAAGGAATTTCTGTTTCTTTTTCTTCAAAGCAATTAAGACTGCCAGCTGCCTGGGCAAAAAAAAAAAAAAACACCAAGAAAACCCACTATCTCCTGCTAACGTTTTGATGTAGTCACCGCCTGACAATCATTTTTGTCATAAAGCCACATTCTGTAAACACTTGACAGTGGTCTCCACTGCCTTGTTTTGCTCCCATGGTGAAGCATGAAGTGAAACAGCAATGCAGGCATATTACCACTGTCGCTTGCTCTCCTCTTACAATAGCCAGGCTTCTTTGGAAGGACCTCCGTGTTGGCAGGCTGCTTTTCATTACAATAAGGCAGCCAATTTGGGGTATCACATGCAGCTGAAAAATTGCGAGTAAACTGCCATTACTTGCAGCAGGAACTCAAGGGGCTTTGACTTGCAGTAGGGAAGATCACAGGCCAACGAGAAATTCTTTTCTATTCAGGTGGACTGGAGAGAAAATGAGGGTTCATGCCCTCAAATTGCAGCGATCCTTTGTTCTGTTATCTCCTTATAAAATAGTGGGAGAACCAAATACATTTCATTTGTAGTCAGAGAGGAGAGTTACCCCCGTGCTCAGTTATACCGGACAAAGCTCTATTGAATTGGCCGGGACAAAAGCGTGCGGTTTGTGTTAAGCATGCATTCTTCCTACAATGCCATCTGGTTTCTGAGGCACAAATTTTACAAGTACTTAAGCATCGCTTTGCTTAGTGCTGCAGTGTTTAACTGAATGAGGAGCCTGACTGTTACTTTTACAAGGCAGGCAGGTACACAAAATCAAAGTTCTATTTGTTTCTGCCATTGCTTAGCGGCTTTCTGCACGGTTAAGGGCAGACAGCAATTCATCACCTCTCCCCATGTGCAAAGTCATCCAGGTCTGAAACACCCAAGGATTTATAGATATGTCTTTAGGAGCCCAAATTCTTTAAAACCTGGTTCTAAATAACTAAGGAAAACAAATCTCATTAGGGATGACGTGACGTGACACTAAAAGCCAGCTGCTTTCTTTTGAAAATCCTACAGGCCTCTTAGTTTCACAAGCAATCTAGTTTATGCCTAGGAAGGAGTTAAAATCCCCTCCGTACAGTAGTTAATACCAGAGTGAGTTTTCCTCATCTTGGTTTCCAATACACTTAGTTTCCAGAGAGGGCTAGTTTTGCATTGGCATGAAGCAGATTGGAAGAAAACAGCTTTCCAATGTCTTTGCCAGGCAAGGCGCTGCCGCACACAGCTTGACTAGGCTGATACTAAATGCTTTGATTTTCCCCGTAAATAACAGTGCTTGAGAAAAGAGCAAGGTGAAATCTCTCATTACATAGACAAAAGGAGGTAGGGAGCACGAGGCATCTTACCAGGTGGTTCTCCTTTTTGCCTCCCTTTCTTTTTTCCTGGATTTGAGTTTTAAAATGGGTTATATTTTTCCTGCAGCAATTTCTTTTAATAACTGCAATTATTCTCTCCCATTGTTCTGACTCTTACAAGCAAATTAGGGAAATTCAAAGGCAATTTTCATGATTGTTTGTTGTCAGGGACTTATGAATGGCTGTTCTATTTTACTGGGACATTTCATTAAATAAATAACGAGTATGACACAAGAGCTGTAAACAGTCAGATAAAGATCAGTTCATTTAGGGATAGATCCTGCCTGGTGATTAGGTGAGCGTGCAGGAGACCCAGCAGGAGTCCCTCCAGCTAGACATAACTACAGCTGCCATGTTTAAGAAAGGGCAATATTGCTCTCCCCACATGCAAGTGTGCCTCTTTAAAGATCTCACTTAGCGTGTTTTTCACACCTTACCTGGAAATTTGTGCAAAGAGGCGGTAGCATTGTGAGGCCTTCACATCCCCCCTCTCTCAGTGCTTGCATAGCAGGCAGATAGAAGATGCAGTTCACAGCAAAAGCCATTCTGAAAAAATTGCATCAGGACCTTGTGACATACTGTATGCCAAGTAACGTTCACAATGTGAGCTCAGAACAACTGCAAGACTACATTTCTGGAAACAAATCCGAAGTTAAAGCCTCTAAAAGGACTCAAGTATCCATTTACCCTGCTCCAAATTTCATGCACAATGTGTCACTAAGTAGTATCCATCAATGACAGAGGATCAAGAGCACATGCCAAATCATTTCAGGTTCAATCTGTCTGGACGAAACTGAATGTACAAGGCAAATTTAGTTAATAACTTCCAAACGCTCCCATATGTCTGAGGTTTTTAACATATAATAGGACCAACTCCCACTTCCATCAGCATGCAGATCCTCCTCTGCTAGACCACTGTAAAGACAAGCCAGGTATAAAAGATGAGAAGCCTAATGTTTTTAGCCTGGTTTAGCTTTTTAAACCTCTGATCAACTGTAATAAAAATCCAGCAAAGTGCGAGAAGTCTCAGTCTAAGTTACACAAAATTAAATTGGACTCAATACAGCCAGCATTGTGCTGATATCTTAATGGACTGTAGAGGCTGAACAGCATCAGGTATCTTTATAAATGTTCCCAGTCGGTGCTTATAATTAGCCATGAGCCAGGCATCTGCACGATACTGAATTCAATTCCAGTACTTGCTGAACTACTTGACTACATACTTTATTAATGTTGATGAGGAAAGACAGAGAAATGACAAGTTTGAGCAAAACACCTGTAACCTGACCAACAATTCATATGTGGAATCTTCCCTGCTTATTTAATATAATTTGTGCATCAGATTTTGTGCAACCCACCTTTGCTACAGAGAGAAATCAAACCGTTTTCCTCCTCCTGAATGACTCATCAGAGACAAAGCCAGAGACTTTGCTAAAATATGTACCAAATATATCTATTTATCTATCTATCAAATATAATATATAAAAAATGTATCAAATCCTTTGTTCATAAGGTGCTCTGAAGAGGAACTACTCCACAGATACAGTTTAGCAACCCCATATCATCTAGAACTTCTTCTCAGAGATGTATGCTTATGAGAATTTCTAAAAGTCCAGAGGCAAAAAACTAACTCTGCCAGGAGGGGATTAGCAAACTCTCCTCCATCTGCTTATCCCAAGGCAACTTGAGCCTGGTAACCTACTCTCAGCACCAAAAACAATGGGAATATGAATTGCTAAGGTCTTCTAACAGAAGGACCATGGACCCCAACCTAAATAACCATTTTTTATTACTTTTACTCCAGTTTTCAGAATCCTCTTTTTTCTGGTACCTTTGCAATGTGCAACCATGCACAGTTTGGTCTCATAAACTTGCTCAGCCTTGTGTTCTCCTGAGCTCACCAGGCCTAAGGACTGCCATCTAAGAAGAGTATGTTTTTCACCCTTTGGGGTTAAAGGCAGTAGTTCTGTTCAGAAAAATACCTATATATGTTCTCACTCAAAATAATATATAGGCTATTGATGTCCCCTACAAAAACAAAGAACATTTTTACTAAAAGAAATATTGAACATATCAATCTGGAAACTGACCTTGGCACTCGTGAATTTTAGCCTGAGAGTCTGCTTCTCTCCAGAGCAGGAACTTTCAGCAGTTTCTCAGTGTGGAAAAACACCTTATAGGTCCCTTATTTCCCCTTCCCCTTTGGGCTTGAGTGCATGGTGCAGGCAGAAGGCACTCCCTGCTGCCCTGTGCTCTCCTTGCTTGCTGGCAGTCTCTCCCAGCTGGCCATGACCCTGGTAAGGCCCCTCTTCCCTCCGTCCTGGTGGGGCCATCTCTGCCAAACAGCAACAGCCAGGACAAGGTAGACACGTATGTCCTACTTGTCTGCAAAATCTGTGTAAAGCAACACCAGGAATACAGATTTTATCCAGTAACGGGACTCTGCCGACCAGCCTAAGCACCAAGCTGTGGGTTTTGCAGTCTCATGCCTATGTTCTGAGTGACAGCAGGGGTTATGCCAGATTGCAATACACAACAGGGCACAGCCAGCCTTGGCACAGCTTTCCCCAATGCTTCCTATGTTTGCCTCAGACATCAATACATCAATACAATAGGTCACAACTATTGCAGAACCTCTTTGCGTCTACCCAGTCCCCTTTAAACAGACAGCTCCGTTCCCTGCCTTTAGCTCAAGACGTTCCCATCTGAGGCTACTCCCACATCTTCTCATTCTCCAGAGATCACAAAACATCCATTGTGACCTGTGTGAAAGATCCCTCTGCATCCTCTCTTCTACACAGTCACACAAAGAGAAAAGGAAGCTGGTCATGAGCCACAAAGATCCTTAAACTCTTGCCACATAGTATCTATCCCAGTCCTTTCCTTTGCTAAGATTTACACAACTATGATCCTATCCCCTTTTCTTGGTGTTATGTAGAAATTAACAAAAGAAATGAAGAAACTGGACGGATTTTGCATTTATTCAGACATTTTTCCCCAAATCTAAGCCTACATGAAGCAGGAGAGAGAACCCTGGACAAAATAAATCAGTAAAGCTACCCAGGGTCATTTAGACACCACCTATTCCCCCTTTGCTTTGTTCTTCCTCACTCTCTGGTGAACTAAATTTATAAATTGAAGGGAAGGCAGAAAAATAATCAATGCTTTCTAGAGCCATTATTGGAAACATCTGATGATAAACAACTCTGTTAACAAAAACCCCAAGTCTTAACACTGTAGCCTTCTGCATTGGTAGTCTTATGCTGGCTTTGTTGTCCCTGGTCAATAGAAGATCAGTTTATGATAATTTGAGAACGGTTAGTGTTGGTTGCTGAAGAACCATAAATAGTGGTATGCTGATAGAAAAATTAGGGCTGGGGAGCAAAAGAGAAATGATGATTCTAAGCAGCCTGGACATAACCTTTTTTATTCCAAATGCCACTTTTGCCCATTAAGCATGATTTTAAATCACACATGCTTGCCATCCCAATACAAAACATCTGAACAACTAAAATGATGTTTTCAATACAGGGCTTTATTTAGCAAGGGGCCTAATCCAAAGCTGCTTTATGTAAGGGAATTTTCCTGCTGATTGGAAAAAAACGAAGCCATGATACAGGGACAACTACTAAAAGTAGACAGAAGACTAAGGGGAGATGTAACAGCAGTAATCAAGTACATAAAATGTTGCAGAAAAAAGGAAAGTAGCAATCTATTGTCCACTTACAGGGTGGATAGGATAAAAAATAACAGGCTTAAGTCACAACGAGAAACACATTTCACAAGAAAAAAAAAACTTGTTAGCAGTAAAACACTGGACTATGCTACAAGAGGAAGCAGCAATCTCTCTCCTCACCTTCAGAACAGCTACCCAGACAACTCTCAGGAGCAGCTGAAGCATTGGGCACTGCAAGCCCCCTCCCCCCCGCCTCACTTCTGGCAATTCTTTTGTGCCCACTTTTCCAAAGCACAGCAGCTGGCTGCAGGATGAGAATCCACAAACCCTCCCGTGGTCACCAGTACCTAAGCCTCCTCTGTTTCCTAAGGAAAGTTATGGGTGATAAAAATGCAGTTATCAGCATTACTTTTACCCTGGAGTGTAGAAGAGATTGATCATCTCTGGAAAGACAGAGTTACTGGGACAGGAATCTACACTTACTGGGAACAAGAGGTAAAGTCTCTGCAGACCTCCTGTTTTTAACCTGAGAAGTACCCATCTTGGGTCAGAATACATGCATCCAGTCCAAGGTCTTCAATAGGCCAGCAGCCAAACACTTGAGATAAGGTGTAAGAATGGGGTATATACATAACAAGACCTCTCATCAAGCTCTGGTAGCCCTCTGCAGAGCTTTCAGAGACTGCAGCCACATTACTGCATTTGTATAACGTTACAAGCTGGGCAGAAATCAGAGATGGAGCTGGCCCATCTTTTCTTGGAAGCACATGCACCAGAAGACCCAAAGGGACTTCTAGTCTTTTGAACCGCTTTGCACCAGAGTGGAGAAAGGTACCTCTGCAGAGGAACAACGAAAATCTGCTGGGTGAGGCAGATCAAAAGACATGAGAATAAACTTCTCCTTACTAAAAACCACATGCTTTTGTCCCAGACAATTCAACAGAGCTTTGTCCAGTATAACTGATGTAACCCTCACCTCTATGTGAGAATGAAATGTGGTTACAAAAACACAGCCTTAACTCCAACCCTCTTTTCAGTGGGAGCTCAGACTTCGAACAGTGTGCTCCATACCCACTCTGGAGCTTCAGGGAATTCCCTTCCACTCTTGCCTATGCCTCCATAGTGTGGCCTCTGGTCTCCTTCCTGAGACAAGCAGGGTCCTTGCCCCCCCATGGCTCTCCCACTATGCCCCTTGCTCTTCCCAGCAACCCCTGTGGCTCAGCCCCTTCGCTGATAGATTAGACATACACATCCTAGGAAAAGCTGCAGGCTTCAAATGGACACTGCCTAGAGGTAAATTAAGCACAGCAACACATTCAAGACTGCCCAAGAGATTTAGAGGCCTAATCCTGACTGGAAATGAGGCAAGCACTGCACAGCACCACTTCTGAAAACAGGACTTAAATCTCAGGTGGCACAGACACCCTTGCAAATCACTTTCCAAATTTAAACAAAAATAAGAGTTGATATACTGCCATTCATAAAGAAATTTTACGTCTCCTTTACGGCTATTTGGGTGCGAAACATATATTTTGTAAAGAGCTGATAAAGAGTTAATCTGCATGTTAATACATAGTTAATCAGTTGTTAGGAGTCCAGCCATTGTGCAGGTTGCCTGTAAGTTTGGCTTGCAGCCGTCTAGAACACCTTCAACTGATGAGCTAATAACCTCTGTAATAC
The DNA here is from genome assembly GCA_008658365.1 of Alca torda. Taxonomy (NCBI): domain Eukaryota; kingdom Metazoa; phylum Chordata; class Aves; order Charadriiformes; family Alcidae; genus Alca; species Alca torda. The sequence continues at coordinate 21,956,294 of CM018079.1, read as the reverse complement.
ACACCACCCACTACTGGAGCCACCTATGCTTTCAGTCTATCATTTATTACCTTTTCTAAACTATAGATAGACCCTTAATATAAAGAATGACCATTTTATGTTTGCTTGCCTGAATATATATGAGCACTCAGCCACATCATTAAAATAATTTCACTGCTAAGACATACCTAATATTCCAAACAGACAGAGCAGAATTTAAATTAGGGAGAAAAGAGATGGTGATTCCTTATAAAAAGGTCTTGAGATGTGACAGGAAAGAAAAAAATGGATTTGTACAAAATAACAAACCCATAAAAATGTGAACTTTACTGAAGTTTTCTGAGCTTTGACAAAATTTCAGTTCACTTTTAATTAAGATTTTGTATTATCCTTGCAATTTTTGTGTTCTGCTGGCCACAGGAGCAAAAATATTGAAATACCACCACTGACATACCGGACATTTTTAAGTCAATGCCAAAGCTTAAACAAGGTCATGTTTCTACTCCACAAGAAAGGACATGCTTACTAAGATCCCAGCCTCAGATCAAGAACAGGAAATAAGGGCAACTGAGAGCAAAAGGTGAAGAAGGAGGTTATGCTAAAAATCCTAACCAAATATATGCATGTACCTTTTATTTTTGTAAAGGCTCATGTCCTGGAGTCATAGGATGGGAAAGGGAAAAACCCCTTTGTTTTCTAGAAATATGTTTCTCATTTTGTGATTCCAAAGATAGACCCAAATCCATGACTCAAAGGGAAATAAAAAGAATATTAAATGTTCTCAATGCTTTAAAATTTATGGTTTTCTACAAACATGTTGCATAAACGTTTGGGTGGGCAGGCTTTGTGAACAGTCACAGAGACATAAAAATAAGTGAGGGTACTACTGCTCAGAGAAGCAAAGGACCGTTTTCCCGATCTCCCTTTGTAAGAAAGGCAGGTGTTGCTTTTGCAGAGGAGAAAAGCCGTTTCCATCAGAGGTGACATGATAAGGTGTCCTGGTTCTGGCGGGGATAGGGTTAATTCTCCCCAAGAGACAGTATTCCATGCCATGTGAGCCACGCCCTCACTGAGCTGCCGGGGGAGGGGGCAGGAAGTCACCGCTTATAAGCGGGCTGGGGCGGCCCGGGTCCGGTTGGTTGAGTGGTGGGGAGCGGCGGTTCTGTAATCGGGTTTGTATATTCCTTTATTTGTGTTATTGTTGCTGTTTTTCTTGTTCCCTCTGCTGTTCTGTTAAACTGCCTTTGTCTCAACCCAAGAGTTTTGCCTTTTTCTTCTGATTTGTCCCGTATTGGGAAGATCTGAGTGAGCGGCACGTGGTTCTTTGTTGCCATCTGAGGCTAAACCACAACATAAGGGAATGACTAAAACAAAGAGGCTCCAGCAAAGACTTGTAGAACATCCCTTATCACACAGACAAAAGGACAAACTGATTCATACTGGATTAGCGTCTAGAAGGGTAGTCAAACATTTAACCAGGGCTAATGACATTGAGCAATTTTTTACCAAAAAGGAAAGAAATAAACTAGTCAGATAATCCCTTTAGGTGTAGCATAAAGAGAAGTAAACAGAGGCAAGATATCCAGGAGGAATTTTAGGCGCCTTGGACAGACTGTGAATCCTGGAGTACCTAACCAATGGGAAACAGGGGAGGGAAAAATTCAGCCGGGATTAGGAAATAAAAAGGTGTGTTTCAAGAACTGAAGGTGTGCCTACTTGCTAGGTCACCCGCTCTTGCAAGAACGTGAATAAAAATGTGCTTCACAGAGGATTCTGCCTGAGCCTATTTCATTCGGACCGGAACTTATTTCTCACACCCTTTACCTACCTCAACATACCTTCACTGCAGCTAGGGTGTTGATCCCTGTCCATGGCACCATGCCAGTACTGTGTTTTTCACTCAAATTTAACTTTATGCTAAATGAACATGGCATTTGGCCCTGGCATCTACAGACAGATTTTCAGCTACAGTAAGACTTTCAGCTTACCTGAATGATGGCTCCTGAAATTCCTTGCTTTGGATGGCATAGTGGTGGTGGGCATCCCACTATCTTCTGGTGGGGAAAGCGCAGCTATTTTCTTTTGTCTGTTGACAGCCTTGGTGGGAAACTCAGTTCTGTCTATCTAGCCTCTTCTCTTCTTGACCCCCCCTTGCAGCTGGAGAAGTGCCGAGCCTGAAAAAAAAGACAAAAGATACTGTTTTGAGAAGGTGAGAGACACAGGAGGTCTGGCTGGGGAGCCCTTGATGGGGGCTTGAATGCCAAGTATGAGATCTGACAGACCTTTATATAGTATCTCCACTTTGCCCTTCAGTTTGCCACCTGCTCTGATGGCAGGATTTGATTCTTTTGCAAAACACAAAGCTGTAAAACTGCAGAAATTAAATCCATGCAATGCGATCCTCTTGCCTCCTTTTTCACAAAGCTGTCAAAATAATGATGTATTCATGGTATTTTACTTGATGTGTGAAATTCCCAGCACACAGATAGGAATCAAAGCATTTCGTGCTATTTATCCTCTCAAAAGGATTTTGAGCCTCTTTCTTTTAATAGATGGAAACTATAATTTTAGAAGGTGGGTCGTGAAACTCCTCTTTACACTCGAGTGGACAGCTCAAGGTGATAAGGGAAGTGCTTGGGGAGCACAGCAAGGCAAAAGTGTTTTATGCCCAGGTACAGCATGGCTATTCCGTGACTCGGCTGATTTAAGGGAGGAGAATCTGAAGTAGAAGAACACGTGGGGATACGTGCATATAAGCATGTATATCCAGCAACATTCTCCTCCGGGGCACACACCCCCAATTACAATTTTGCAATTCAGAGGCAGGGAAGTGGCAAATCTGTGCCGTTATTATATGGCTAGGTCTTAGCTGGAGGTGGTGCCACACGCTCAGCTGTGCTACCCAGCTTTACTGCAGTGAGGCGGCTAGCTTGTTCAAGGAGGTGGTTTTGGGTTACCTTCAATTCACAGGCAAACTGCAGATATTAAGCAAGAGAAATTTCAGCTGAATTGGTTCAGAATGACATATTTAGTAAAGAGATAGTCACATTTCTGCTCCTCATATACTGCTAAAATCCAGCTAAAAACAGTTAAGAGTTACACTGGCTTTGTATGGGAATTTATTTACTATTTCTTTATTTATTTATCTACTGAGTGTGGTCGGGTTAGAGTGGGAAAACATTAGGCCATACAGTCAAAATGCACGATGAATTATGAAGTTGGGTCAAAGTCCCCAGCTGGGTAAACTGGCACAGACACTTTGTCTTCTAGGACTTTAATGGATTTATAGCCAGATCAAGACCAGAGCGTATCACCACAGAGATTACAGTCTGTGGGACAGAATAGCTTTTCCATTTGCATTTGCTCTGCTTCTAGCTCATCCCCATTGTCAACCATACACGAGACTGCATAATGGGGGTGTAATGTAAATAGGATATCTTAACGGCCAGAAGACAATGGGGTGAACCAGGTTGTGTGTACCACTCCACTGTGGATTTGTACTACAGAACTGAATCCCCAATTAAACAAACAATGAACTCAAAACCAACAAAAGTCCATCAGAAATTTATTTGTTGGGCAGAAGGGTTGAACTTAATGGTTTTTTTTAAATATCTTTTACAGAATTTGGACTTATTGACCTTTAATAATGACTGAAAAGACTACAACATTAATGATTTTTAAAATACCTGTCACATGACTTTTCAACAATTACTCGTAAGTGTAAATATTTTTGGAAACCTGCAATTCTTACCAGCAATTGGTAAGAATTTGCTGTTCCAGAAAAATCTTTTAACACAGCTGCAGAAGATGCAATGCCATTTCTCTAGATTTCAAACCTCCTGAGCAACCAATTACGTTGATTGATAATTGGTTGTTTCCTTCACCAATTTCCCACCAATCAGGATAACATCACTGCACAGGTTCCTAATTCATTAGGGTGGATGCAAAAAGTCTTATGAGGTCTTCTTTTGGATTACTTTGCACTATTCTTTAGTATAAGAGGCTTGACTTTTTTGTTTTAAAAAATCAGATCATTAGAGGAAATTATACATGAGTGATATACAGAAAACAGTAATTGCACTTCTGGAAAAATTACCTGAGGATAGGATATTGTCCAAAGCATATATCTCTTAGATGTAACCCTTTACAGAACAGCCCTGTAAAACTGAAAACAAAATAACTTAATAGGATTTCTCAGTCACATCAGACGTTAAGAGAACTAAATTCCACCTACAGAATTTTACACACAACAGAAACAGCCAGCAACAGAAATACACACAACTGTTCGCTATAATCAACTGTTAGTTTTGTATTATTTTGAAGAGGACCTTAACAAATGTCATAAAAATCTCATGTATTTCCTCCCCGTCTTCAGGGACTTCAGTTTAATAAAAAAAACCTAGAGTAACATTTAAAGTCAGATACAAGGGAAACCACTGAAATGGCTGTTTGGTTTCTACCTGAATTTATTGGTGCTCTTTCAAATGCCAATGCTGACGGCTATTTCTCTTTCAAAAAAGATTGGGGAAATATCTTGACATGCTGCTGGAACTGGTACGCAGCTCCAAGGCATGCCTAAGGCAGCAGCCCAAGTTAATTCTGTGCCTGTCATCAGAGCTTTCAAAACTGGATGTCATATGCTGAAGCAAGCTATAGCATGTGCAGGGCATTTTACTACTGTGTCTTGCAGCAACGTGACATAAGACACACTGGGAATTACCCCAGTCCTCCCCCATCTCACATGCTTTTCGCCTACCCCTTTCCACAGCTCCTACCGTAGACTTTTTAGTATATTCGTAAGCCTAAGTGACCTTGCAGTCTTTGGAAGTTCAGTTCTCCAAGTGTTCTCCCTCTACCAAGATTAATGTCTGGGCACAGAGCTTAGCAGTCTACCATTTTCTGGTGTTATTAACTGCAAAAGACTTGATTGTTTTTCACTCTTTCACCTCTCTCTAAGACTATCCAAATCCAGACAGCATACTTTGCCAGGACAGGAATTACTAACTCCTCCTTGGAAGGCACTTGTACCTAAATGCCCGCAGAAAAGTTTCCTTATAATGAAGATTTTCCCAGTAGAAAAATCACTTATTTATTAGGTGCACTGGCTATTTTAAAAATTTCCACAGACGTGCTTTAATGATGAGCCATTTTGATTACTGCAGTGCATTTTTTTCTAAGATATTCTCATAGTATTTAATACTGGTTTTGCTCTACACTTTCTGTCTTCTAGTCAGGCTGTTGCACTTTCTCTTTATTTTGTTTCTCATCCTTAATAAACTTGGCAGTCTTTTTTTTTGTTTTTAATGAAATGTGTCGCTTTCCTATGAAAGCTGATTAACAAAATACAACTTCTGAAGTCAAAGACATAACCTAAGCTGTAGGATCGCAGGTATGAGAAGTACCCAGACAAGTACACACACACTAACAGCAAATTAAAAAAAGATTAAAGAAGGTATTTACCATCCCTTGGATGGCAAGCATTGCAAGTAAAGTACCAACAGCAGTACTGGCCTCTGACTATCAATGAGAAGGCAGCTTATTCTCTTCATTTAAAAAATCTTTGTCAGACTATTCTTTAATCAATACTGGAAGGCAAGGTGAAGTTATGTATGAATGTATGGATGTACATCAGTGCAGGTATGCCAATGCTAAATCATTTTCAGTATGACAGAAATAATAGAGCCACAGAGTCATCCCCTCCTTTTGTTGGCATGGCAAATTTTGAAAGGATGGGTTTCAGGGCTTCCTAAGAAAAGAGAAAGTGTGAGAGAGCAGAGGATGGAAAAAAAAAAAAAATAATCTCCCTATGTGTAGAAACAGCATCGTAATCATGCATTTCCTAATCATGTGAACACCTCCCCAGGAGCAAGGTGTACATACGCTTTTCTTTTTTTTCCAGCTGGAATAATTTGAGACTCAGATGGAGTGCATGACGCTAAAACTGTAAGGCAGAGTCATTCCACCCAACACAGTCCCAAAGCTCTGCAGATTCACAGAGGCTATCATTGCAAGATTACACTGTTGATTAATAGGGACAATTTAGGCTGATAATCTCACTTCACTGCATTTGTAAGAACCGAGTCATCGGTGTCTCTCCATCTGCTTTTCATCTTTAGGAACCTGGGAAATTTTACCACATTCAGTGACTTAATGGATGATTTGGCTTAGAACTACATTCCACAACAGCAGAGCACCCTGGAGATACACTCGCTTGTCATAATATATAAAGCTTCTTCCAAATCCATTGTGCGTGGCTTTACACTGTTCACTGCAGACCTTGAAGGAAGAAAAGACTCTTTTCTTGTCTCATTGCTCCCAGGATGATGCTTGAAAGCCGGCAAATGAAATATTGGAAAGGAGTTTCAGAGTTCTGTTATATATTTGTTTTTCTCTACGAAACAGAGTGGAAAATGGCTTCACAGAAAGTTGCTTCAGAGCAGGATTATGAACGCTATTTACAGAATACCCTGGGCATTAATATTGGGCTTGTACAGGTATGCTTGCTAGAAAAAAAGATACACATCTCTTGTACAATATTAATCAATACAGCATCCCAAGATATGAAACTGCAGAGTCAGACACCTGCGCGAAATTTTGGCTCCAGCAAAATAAAGAGAAACTCAGCTGCTAACTTCAATTGCAATCAGCAATGTATCCCTGACAGGCCGGCTGACCAGCTCTGGTGCCTCGGTGTCAGGCTCTCAAGCCAGCTTCAAACCATCCATACGCAGGTATACCAATACTAAACAGCCATAGTCTCTTCTTAGGGAAAAAGAAATTAGTGAAGATTTTTCTTCCTTGGCCATGTGAGTTTTCATCAGTCTTCATTTTCTGGCCACATGATTAGAAAATTCAAAAAGAACAGTTTTAGGAAGAAAATTTTTTTGAATTGAAATAAAAGCAACAGTTCTTTCTCACGTGTTTGCACACATGTTAAGGGCTCGTAAAATGGGAGGTGTTGGTTCTGTCTTTTTGTGGGTTTATTACTATAAATATACAGAAATGAAAATACCCTATCCAGCAGCAGCATTAAGCGTTTGACTGCTGCTACCAGCACAAGAAACCTCCTTCCAAAGGGCCTATGAATGAATGATATATGTAGATTTAACCTTTATTTATGGTAGCAGGAAAGCTGAATGGCATTTTCATTTTATACCTGTGGAAATACGACGAGACAGACTCAAGCTAGTCTATATATTTTCTAAATGTACTTAGCTTGGGCATCTCAAGGATGCAAAATTCCACTCTTCTTTAGGATTTATGAGAGCATCTTGTGTGAATCCCTACTCCTTCTTCCTCTGTGAATGCAACTATTAACAGTGTATGACAGTACTGGTTAGAAACAGACAGGGGAATTAACGTTACTAAGGTGATCTTATCTCCTGAACATTGTTTTACTTTCAGTGCTCAACTTGCAATCTCTGCTTTTTCATGTTTTCTCTTTCATTTATGTACGATGTATATGTGTGCATATATATGTAGGTTCTGATATTTTAAAAATATAAACTGAACTCTCCTCTCAACCCCACAAGCCGTTATGTGGGACCATCCTGACACTGATAGGAGTAACTGGAGGGCTGGAACACCGACTGCAGTGTGAGCCAATACAATAACATGGAATAGCCAAATCTGCAGGTAATACTCAAGAATTTCAGGTGTCACGTCCTTGCTCAGTGACAGGCAGTATGGCAGTCCAGGGTGCTCTGCTCATTAATTAAAATCCCAAGATATGGGAGGAAGGATGCAAGCAGGAAACCAACAGCACCAGTTTGTCCCGTTGTACGCTCAGCTGAGGTCTCAGCTGGCAACGTAATGGTGGGGTCTCCAACAAACCTCTCCATCTTCTGCCTCTGTACGACTCTCTCATGACTCTGAAATATGTGGCATGTCCTGTGGCTCTCAGCCAAGTGGAGATTTTTTGAGAGCAGCCTGTGGGCTTGGCATGACTGATTCCGAAACAACAGAGGAGCAGCACTCTGCTCTCCCCAGCCACAGCTTGGCACAAGGAAGAGATGCTTGCTTTAGTCAGGGCCTCTTACAATCTCACCGTCTTTCACACACCCCAAAATGGGTTGTGAAGCTTCTGACTCAACTCCAGGTTGTGACCCTAACCAGATGACTCCTTGACTCTCAGGAGTAACAGGCAGCGTTGCCAACTTGAGGTATTTTCCATCCCCTTGCATGTGTTATAGACCAACATCTATCAAACTGTCCCACTCACTGTGTATTTGTGAAACCTCTCTTACTTAGTTGTAGGACTTGTAACCTTAAAAAATGTTGTTCTAAAATGATACAACTTACATAAAGAATACTCATCTAGAAAACAAAGCTATAAATGTAGTAATTTCTACTCTCAGTATTTAACCTTCATATTTTACTTGGATTCATTTGGAGCTTGTAAGAAAACCAAGAAGCAAAACCTTTAAAAGTTTGATAAATACCTTTCTAAAAACCATTTAATTAAAAAAAAAAAATAACAATGCCTGTACAGAAAACTTCAAGCCAGTAAACAGACCAGTGGGCTGTACGAAGGCATCACTATGCTCCATCTCCAGCATACTGTTACCACCTGTGCCACAATTCCACAGGTATATTGTTTTCCACATGCAGAAACAGGCACATATACGTGAGGGTAAGCATCAACGTATACAATACACAAACTGTATAAACACACATGAACACCTATTGACAAACGTGCAGATATTTCCTCTCTCATATCTTCTTTCTTTTGTGTGCATGTTTAGAGAGAGCATTGGAATACGTGTACAGTATGTATGACATGGTGACATTTGCTTCTAACAGCATGAGCCTTTTGTTCTCGTTTTGCTTACCTGTCACTTCCTCTTAATCACACGACTGATGCAGTTATAACCTAATACAACTAGAAGGCACTGCCAAATGCTTAATAATTCGCAGACTTCTCTTCCTTCACTGCATTCTCAAAGTGCAAGCGGCACAGAAGCAACATGCTTGAACTCTCCTGATCTGGACAGCTGCTCGAATAACGACTCAAAAATTAACACCAACTAAAAAAAGGCGTTGAAGGCAAACCTTTGGCACATGTCCTTCTTTGTTCCTTGGCAGATTTCAAATACCTTCTTAAGAAAATTAATATAAACAAACGAACTAGACTGAAACGTAAAGATCAGAAATTAAGCACAAAGTCATGTACAAACAAACTTCTTTCACACAATGAATTCACAGATGAAGACTTATTTGATGTTAAAATGAATTTAGGGATGTGAGCAATGTTCAAACAGGAAGAAACACAGTTCAGAGTGGTTACTGTATTGCCTTTACCTCTGGAGAATCAAAACATGATTGAGGGCGACAAATGACAACACCAGCAATGGCAAACAACGAATCCCGCTCTCCTCTCTTATTCTGGCCTTACTTCCAATTAATGAAGCCAAGAAAATTATGAGCAGCTCAGCTCCTTCTGACTAAAACACACCATAATCAAAGCCGTTCCCAAAAATATTAGGTCTATATTTTCCAAGTCTGAAATTCCCACACAGGCACCTAATTCTACACCTGCAAAATCTCTGGAAAGCTGTGGGCACCCAGTGCCGGTGCAAATAGCTGTCCCATAAGCACCTTGCGGACAGTCTTCCTAGGTGACATACCAAACCTAATGCCACATTAAGGCCACTCTAATCCATTGGGTGGATTAGCCTTGTCTTCCTGCAGATGACAAAGCACGGGGCTCCCCCACAGCTATTTCCAAGCTTTTTTGTACATGTAATGAGGACTCCAGTGACAAGTAGAGAACCTGCTTGCCATAGCAGGGAAATGTCACAAAAAGTCCTTTATGGGGTTATCCTGAGAGTGCCCTTATACCCCAATCCACAACTTGTACAATGAGCTTTGGCACACAGTAGGAGAAGCCTCACAGAGGATATGGTCCCATGGGTAAATTAAACTAAGGACAGATGGCTAGAAGTATCAGGGTAGGTACAACGTAGCACATTTCAAAGGTGGCTGTTCACTTACAGATGTTATCAGGCACCTCACTGGATTTATACAGAATTTCAGTCCCCAGCTTCTGTTCAAAGCTGGATGCCAATTTCTCTTTTCCCAGCAAGCCAGATCTCTGCAGAGCAGGTAATCAGGCAAGCGGGACTGTGCACCCAGCTACCCTGCAGCAATGGAGGCTGTCATGACTCAGGTCACCCAAGCACTTCATAAAATCCCTCCTTCTTCTGTCTAAACGTCAGTTTGAGCATCCAGTAGAAGAATATCAATAACTCCTGAAACACCTCTTCAGGTCTGCTAAATGATGAAGAGCTGGGGGGAACACAGCTAACTCCAAACAAAGCAAAACGTTAAAGCTCCCATTGCAACTGTCAGTCATGTCCATACACAATTGCTAATACCGATCTCCACTGGAAATCATCTGCAAAGCAGCACAGGAAACATTTCCAGCTGCAGTCAGCACTGTCAGCCTTGTCTGCTTCTCATGCCCTCTGCCACACTCACTGCGATAGATTTAGGAAGGTAGATAAGGCAACTGCATAAAGCTAACCGCTTACGACATTTTATCAGATTTAAAACGTGTTCCAGGTAACTAATTGCGCTAACAGGAGAAATAAAAATATGAAAAATTTATCAGACATTCAAGGAAAAAGTGGGGGACTCCTTGACAGAGAAACCATAGTCAGGCAGTTTGAGAGGGATCAGACACAGCTACTGTCCTTCTGCCACGAGCCTTGGCAAAAATGGAATCAAAATACTCTTTAAAACCATTCCTTCGTTCTAAAGCAAAATCTACCTCTTTCCTTTACTTCCCAGTTGTAAGAAAACTTGTTGTTTTCTCCTCCTTTGCCATGCCCTCTTTTACGGCCCTTTAGTTTCCAATTAAAAATATTTCCTGTGCTGAGCAGAAGGACAAGACGCAAGTCCCACTAGACAAGACACAAAGACCAGGCTGTACCGGCAGGACGTGGCAAGGGCAGTGCCAGAGTGCAGGTGACTGAAAGGCATGGGCTCAGCCTTAAGCCAGACATGCAGTGTGGCTCGTACTGGCCAGTGCCGAACCTTCATTTGGCCCTTTGTGTTTTGGACATATTTTACTACTTATGCCAATAGTGGTTATAGGAATCTGAGCAAAACCCAACAAGCAGCTATATAGTTTCCCTATTAATAAACCTCTCTCTTTTTTTTTTTTTCCTTGCTATTCTGATGCCACCTGAATGCAGGCTTGGTTATAAATCACATGGAAATGCGCCATTAATCAAGGAGCAAGGATGTTCTACATGAGGAATGGTCATTCACAGGTAGAGTGTCCTCTTGTTTTATTTGGAGCTGCTTCATCATAAAGAAGGCAAGTGAAGGGAGGAACCCACCATGGGCTCCTCTTCTAATTCCCAACTCCAGGCTTTCCTAGTTTTGTCTCTCTAGCACAGAAATGAAGCTTACATTAGCACTTTTTCCACCACTGATATATGTCATTGACTGGTAGGTGTTACATCTGATTAAGGGTACTGGCATACAGCGATTTACACTCACATGGAATGTTCTTTTACCTGGTCCTGTTGACATATTGGACTGTAGTGCATTCAAAAGCAAAGATGGAAGTTAAGCAACCTCTGAAAGACAGAAGTCTCTTAAATTTTTTACATGCTTCCTATTTGCATACGTGCATGCATGTGCTTTTACACTACATTTAATTGCAAGCACATTTCTTTTAAAAACAATTTTTGAAAAGACAGTAGTGGTAGTTTATATCAGAACTTTGAGACTCCCAAGGCATTTTAATGTAAAGTCATTCTCTGCAACTTACTTTATATCATGAAGCTGTCTAAAGTACACCTTCCTATTTTGTTGTCAATTATTTCCTTCTGCTGCTTTGAAGACAAGTAAATGGTTTTGCTGATTTATTCCTCAAGGCATTTATAAAACCTGCCCTCATAATAAACCACAAAACAAATAGTTTCTGACGTCAACCAAAGCTTGTACTTATGAAAGGCCCATGAACTGATCAGAATATTTTCAGATTTTTTTATTCAAAAGTAATAAAACTATAATATTACTATTCTTTTTATTTCATGGAATCATTTCTACAGTATCCAGTGTTTTGCTTAGATCCACATCAAATAACTGAAAATTACACAGTTAATTTCTATTTCTTGATTGAACATTTCATACTCGGTTCAAAAATATATATATATATATATATATATATGGGTGTAACGTTATTTTTCATATTAATCCCTGCACCTGCTTCTGAAATACACTTTTTGTCTTCTCTCCTGACAGAGAAGCCAGACTATGGTTACAATATAGTTTTTGCTGGCATTTGCCTTTATATCTTTCTGAGAAAATTTCAATAAAGCCATTTGTTATGAGGTAGTTTACTTTTCAAGAAATTTCATATCTAGTTGTATATCTTTCTGAGACTGGCAAAAAAATCTGAAGCCTCACATGGATCTTTTTAAATAAACTCGGTGATAAATAGTCTGTAATCCCATAAATATTTTGGCCTGCAGTCATTTTCTCTACAGATTCTCTCTGCCATGAGAATATTGTATTCAGAAAACTGTTAAAATACGAGCGACATTTCAAAGAATCCTTAAAAATATATTCATCTATATTAACAGTATTAAGGCAAGAAATGAGCTCATGGCAACTGGCAAATTCACCATCCTCTACAACAAACAATTACAGGAGTGTGGACTATATACAGAAAATCACATAGCCTACAGCTAAGCAGGATATTAGGTTTGCCTGGCTATAAGTAAGCCATCAACTGGCTTATGGCTATGCTATTTATGAGTTATGCTGTCTTTCAAGATACAACTCAGATTTTGCTTAATGCCACGTGACACGTTCAATTTAAATCAAGATCTAGCAGATAAAAACGCGGTTCCTAATAAGTGACTCAAGTATTTAATATTTTTGAGGCTTCTTATTCTGAGTATAGGGAATTTAAAGGCAGATCAAAACATCTTTCATTTGGTACATCTAGGATATCTTTACCTACTGTGTAAGAAAATCATATTGTAAATCTCACAAGACGACCTATCAGCTCTGCAAGTAGCCACGGGGAGGATTTATTTTTAAAACAGGGAAGATTATTGCTGATGTCTGTGTTCCTTCCATGGAAAAATATTTAGGAATGTGCTCACTTGTAGCACTCTCATTACCTCTCCATCTATGTTCCCGGTGCACCGGCATCAAGGCTTCAAGCACTGTTCTAACTACCCCATCTCAAGAAGGATACAAACTAGAAAAAAGGGATATCAAAAATAATGAGGACTGATTTGTTTAAGAGGCTCTACAGATACAGATAGCTGAGCTTGGAGGGAAGATGGTAGAGGGGTATTTTAATAGAGGTCTGTGACGTCATGAGTGGCGGAAGATGGATATGAATATATTGTTTGCTGCTTTTCCTATCAGTTGGATATGAATATATTGTTTGCTGCTTTTCCTATCAGTGAGATGCAGGCATCCAGGGAAATGAAGATGCAGCAAGTTCACATGAAACAAGAGGTACTCCTTCCATACAGCACAATGGGATATTACACTAGCTGAAAAATAAGCGGATTAAAAAATGAATTAGCCAGATTCCTGGAGTCCAAGTCTCTCAGGTACTACTAAATACAGCAGCTCAGTTGCAACCTCTGATCTAGGCAGCCCCTTAGCCAGAGACTGCCAGAAGGCAGGAAGGTATCCAAGGGGCAGGTCATTCAAAACACGTTATGTTTGCTAAACTCCCTCCCTGAGCATCTGCAAGGGGCTATTGCTGTGGGGACAGTACTGGCCGAGACAGGCTTTTGGAGCCACTCTCTATTCCTATGTTACGTCCTCAGCTGACTGCAAAATCTCTGCTCTGGAGCTGATTCCACTACTGTCCTCCTGTTCGGAATAATCACCATTTTGGGCCCGTTAGAAGTCGAAAAACTGCCAGCTCTGTACTTTAAACTAGGGCATAAAAATCAATCTCCTGGCAGAATTGATGGGACATTTGAGCCAAATTCACATGAAGAAGGATATGCTTAGACTTTGCCGGGTTTCTTTTTTTTTTTTCTATTCCCTGGAGTTTCACTATTTTGTGTGGTGCCAGGACACCCCACTGAGTAAACAGTGATGAGGAGAGTGTTCCGCTCTCTCTGCTTGCACCTCCACAGTGAGATTGCCCAGCTCTTACTGTGCACAGCCTCAGAGAAAGCCTTTACAAAAACCGCTTGGTAATGGCAGAGGTGACACTACATAAAATATTCCACCGTGGGCACCAAGTGCGATGGCATCCAGAGGCCATCATAGGCCCCTATTCCTGCAGCTGCTTCAAACTTTGGCACTTTGTTCTGCTCCGAATGTGCTCCAAGGAGTCTGCTGGGGCATAAACTGAGATATGCATCTGAACTCCTTACATGTGCCTTAAGTGCTTTGCATAGTAAAAATGTTTCTGAATCTGCTCTAGGGAAGTAACTAGCCCTACTCCTTTGCAAACCATTTTCATGCTGGTGGTTTTAGTTATTAACATCAAGAATCCACTGAAATACACTGCCTACATGTGCCCAAGTGTCAAGAAACTGTCCAGGTGGCCTACAGCTAAACTCACAGCTATGCCAAATCAAACCTGAAAGATATGAGAGAGGAATCTCTGGATGAGATTCTGTGACATTCAAGTTATCTGACGAGATTACCATAACATTCCCAACTGGCTTCAGCATACAGGGGAAAAAAAAAAAAAGAAAACCTTTCCAGTTATTTGTTGTCACTGGGGCTTGTCCTGGGTACACTTTGAATTCAAACTAGACAACAGCCAGAAATCTTCCACTTTGTATCAAAGATGAATCAAAAGCCATCCAGATTTTTTTTTTTTTTTTTTTTTAATAACGTTACAAATCTCATTCAAAGTTTTAAGCACTGTGCGCCTATCAGCCATCTGCTAGTGTTGGATAGGATGAGTAGGAAAATAAATATTTTAGCATGAATTCAATTACTGGCTCTTTTTACCCAGGCAAAATAAAATCTCTTTATACTACTATGAAATACAGCCAGATGCAATGGGTAATGAGCAAGCTCTTGCACTTAAGGGACTGTGGCTCAATTCCATTATCTGCCAATCAGGATACTAATCACAGAACAAAGCTCCCACTACTGGGAAGGAAGGAAACCCAAAAAAGGAAAAACAAGAAAAAAACCCCACAGCCCCCCCCCCCCAAAAAAAAAAAAGAAAAAGAAGAAAAAGAAAGAAAGAAAAAAGCAATTGCCCTTTAAATTAAAACTATGCAAAGCAAGAGTGCAAAACTGGTAACAGCCCTAGAGCTGACAGTTTGCCTCAGAAGTGAAAGAAGATTCCAAATGCTTCCTTGAAGGAATAATACATGATTACAAACACATCAAAAGCACAATCTGCCAGAAAGGAGAGAACAAAGGTAATAAAAAACAGTCTGAGAAATGCATTTTCTAAAAGCAGCCATGAAATAAGTTCATTGGTAACCTATTCCAATATATCTAGCAGGCAGTTAGCGGAGTACATTAGTGATAGAAACACATTCACAAAAGAATATAGGTAAGAGGAGGTCAAACCTTAAATCAGTGCCAGTACATTGACTTTGGAGGAACATCACTGATATTTATCATGACAGGGTCTGACCCAGAAAAGCTCAGTAATAGTCTCCCCAGGAATCCTGACTCCATAATAATGAAGAAGATTGGGTATTGTCTATGGAAAATGTGTGTTCAAGTACATGGGGCACACATGGAAACCACCTACCCCAGCATGGACAAAAGGCACTGGCTCATGAAGATGTACTAAGTACAAAACATCCACTCATGCACATGTAACACGTACAGGAGATGCAACTCACACCTGTGTACTCTGCGTGCAAAAGTGACAGTTACATACATGTGCAGCAATATCCAATATTCTCCAATCTGTGCACTGCCAGGTGTTTTCCACAGAAGCTGCATTCTGTTCATTCACATTAAGCCTACTAGTATAAAGCTTGCTTCTTGCTGTTGCTTTTTGCAGAACTTTAGACACGGGGTACAGATCCCCGAGGAGATGGACACCACTGGCTGAACACTGTCAATGTTTCATATAGAGAAAATGGATGTGGCCAGCTATTTCCACCCCTGTACCCACAGTGTCATCCTAGCAGTGTTACTGTCCCCCAGAACTCACCTTTCCCTTAAACAGCACCAAAGCAACTTGGAGGCACAGGGTTGTTAACCCACGCACTGTTCCCTCAGCTTTTTCTGTACTTCTTCCATGCAGGTCAGAAAGCCTCAGCCACTAACAATTTCACATAAGCTGGTAGTTATCATATATTTTTTGTGACAAGAAAACTAAAAAGAAGACAGGATATCCATAAGTGAGAGGCACTCTTGCTTGAAAGGCACTCGTAGTTCCTGGTGAAACAGCTATCGAGCGAATCTTGTGACAAAATTTGTCTGTGTCTCTTCTCTAATAAAAATACAGCAGTTGCACAGTTCATTTTACAGCACAATTGATAAATCGATTGGAACGTTTCCTGCAGAGTTAATAGCACCAGACAGAACTTCTCCAAACTTTTCCAAGAGAAAAAGGGTAGTATCAGCAATATCTGCTCCAGGAGGGGACCAAATAAGTTTGCCAATAAAACTGAAAAAGCCAAAAGAAAACTCCAGCAGCAGGCAAGACGCTCAAGGAAGTTTTATCCAATTTAATGTGTGTGCTGGACCTAGTGGGAATCTGGGTCTAGTTCCTGGCTCTGCTGTAAACTTCCTTCGTGACCTTGGCTACGCTCCCTCAGAAACTCCTTCTCAGTTGGTAATGAGACACTGAAATAGGAGGCTGAATGTCTGTGTGACAATATCCTGCTTGCAAAACAGGGAAGAAGAATGAGAAAACATTTTCTGCCTGGAATATCCAACTGTACCATCTCTGCCATGTACTATCCCTTACCTAGCAAAGCGCAGCACAGAGCACATGACAAGGCTTTGATGCTGGTCATGGTCCACAGACTGTATTTTAATACAAATAATAATGAATAAAAAGCATTTTCTGAAGTGTCTTTTTTTCTGGCTGAGTATAAAACTTACAAATGCAATAGACAAACTCACAGTGTTCTTTAAACATATCTATAAAATTATTTTGAAGTAAGAGAGAATGGTTTGTTATTTCAAAGCAGTGCAGCCTTAAACACTGTGAAAGTATCCCCCGTATTTCCCACCATTGTCTAACAATGGCAACGAATGTCATAAATCTCATTTTAAATCTAGTGGTATGTACACATAAAAAGTGTTACATTTATTCAGAGCCTGCAAAAGGTTACTGGGAATGATTCTCAGGCTAAATATATTTATATGCAGTGATAAAGCCTTATTCTACATTAAAATCACTCTGACAGTTTATGAATTCAAGGCTTCACCAATGTAAATAAAAGAAAGTCTTGTTATTATAAAAATGGAATTGGAAATAGAGCAATGATGGAATAAAACTTTGAGATAAATTAAAGACTTGATAAAAGTCTCTTATCCTGAACGAACAGTACAGTGACAGTAGTGAGACTGTAAGTCACTTCCTGTGGCTACATTTTCCGAGAAAGTTTTTTAATGAATTATCCTTTGAGAGTCACAGTCAAGCACGCACACACAAGAAAAGGTGATATTAAAGAGGAAGGTAACAGGGGGTTGCTTTTCAGTATTGCTGTTCTTGGTTTTGCCTCTGTGATTCCTACTAAACAAAGGAGCCATACAGTTCAGATTTCTTTCAGCTCTGAAAGGTGCTGGTGTGAGCCTGACAAGCTCAACTAACAAAGGCAGGCTGCCAAGGATGCTTGGGCAGCAACGCAGTCCACTGTGAGGAGGGCTGCATGATCTCAGTGGGTTGCCTTTCTCCTTCTCCCTTAGACCATCCTGTAAGCCCTGAAGCACACAGGACAGAAAAATCACTCCAAGGCACACTGAAGCAGAGCCTGAGGTGTTGCCAAGCAGCCTCTGCATGTACCTTCAAGCTCCAGCTTTTCCCATGCCCACTTCTTTGCTGCCCCACGTGCCACAGCAATGCATTTCCACTTCCAGCACTCTGATCCAGCCCCTACACACCTCAGCATCTCCATCTTCCCTGATACCGAATCTGTCCTGCTCCATTGCTGGGTCTCCTCAGCTGGCCACAGTAGCTATCCCAGTGTACCGAGCTACTCTCCCTCCCCCCATTTTTCCCCATCACTCATCTTTCAGCTCCATTTCTTCATTTCTCTCTGCCCACCCAGTCTCATGATCTAGGCTGCTGTTCTAACCCCTTCTTCAAATGAGACCGATGCAAGGTTTTCAGACTCCAGCTCTGCTTTACTCCACTCCCAGTAGAAATCCCCCTCCTAACACCCTCCTACTCCCACTGGAAAAACGTAACTCCCCTAGACTCACGTAGGACAGAACAAAGATCATAATGTTCCCCAGAGCTTGGACTAATCTCTATCTGGTCCTCCCCAAGAATCTCATGCCTACACCCAGAGGATAGGTGAAAAGAACTCTCCACTCCCAAACACGATATTTATTTCTCCTGCACTTTGGGAAGAGAAGAAAGGACACAATATAAACCATATTTCATTTGGTAAATAAAACAGTGAAAGACTACAGAGTGGCAGCTAGCCCAGTGGCTAATTCATTAATGCATTCATGGTCTCCTTGTTCCAGGTGGATGCCTAACCTACAATTTGTTTTGCCTAGAGTTTGTTTGGCTTCAACCAGTCTTTAATTATTTATACAAAATGAAAATCTAACAAGAAATAACGACCAGGGCATAAGTCCCCTCTGGAAATCAGAAGGCAGCAGCTTGAACCACATGTGCTGGTCCCAACCAATCAAAGCAATTTTTTAGTGGAAAAAAAAAAATCCTATTGAAAAAGCCAATCAAACAAACATGCTTCTGGAAAAGAGACCCAGAGCTGACTATGACACACAGGCCAGAGCTGGCAGGAGGGAGTTGGACTTTCTTTTCTCCAACCTGTATAGCTACTGCATCAGCTCCAAACTGAAGGATTCAGGCAAGTGGGCTGAGCAGAAGAAATGTCTGTAAAAGAAGACTGACAGGACACGTAAAGAATGGAGGAGAAAGCAGAGGAAAAGTAGACAAGAAAAGTGGGGGGGAGAAAGAAGACAAAAATGAAGACAAAGAACAGAAGAACAATGCAAAAAGGGGGCAGATAAAGGGAGAGAGGAGAGGAGCAAGACAGAAAATCCATCTTGCCTAAAACAAACATTTCTTATCAGTTAGAGGCAAGTGGTACCTCTGCAAAATTCAATTTCAAATGTCAGGAGAGAAGGGATAGGGAAGGAATGAATCACCTACATAAAGGTACAAGCTCCTTAATGTTTGAAAATCAACACTAGGTGGTGCAGAGAAGTCTGAAGGACATACAGTTTTGAAACGATGGTAGGGCTAGGATTAGGAATGGGAAACCTTTCATCACTCAAGGTAAGGTAGTAAGTAGCTTGAGTAGCTCTGAAGCTCCATCCACACCTCTCCAGGTCACCCAGCTGCAGTCTGACTGTCATTGACACTCACAGATATTTTTGCACGCAAGAGAGAAATCAGTGACCTCAGATTAACACTAAGTGAAGACAAGTCCTAGCTAGAAAAGCCAACATATAGTTCTCCTGTTGGGTCAATATTGACAGGTACATCTACTTGGGAATGTGATGTCCCAGGGTTCTGGAGTCACCCTGTGGCACTCGCTTAGACCTCCTAGTTCCCAATGCCACAGACACCGCACACTGGCAGGGACGTTCCTATAAACTCCACCAAGGCTCTTCTCATAGTGCATCAGTAGCATACTCCCCTGCTTTGAACTCATACGCTGTACGTGGCCTCTGAAAGGAGAAAAACCTCATAATTAGGTTCTAAACAAGACATTAAAAAAAATGGTACTTAAGTGCTTCCCTAAGGCTAGGTTTCCCCAATGATGAAGCAGTAACATCTCAATATTTCCTCCAACTGTTATTCCTTGTGCACAAGGAATTGTAGCTATATAGAGAGTATACTGCTACCTGAAAATTAATACAGAGGAGAAAGAGAGACAGACAGCCTAACAACTGTCTCTGAAATCCTTTGTTAGATAGATCCATCAAATAATGAATAGGACCTCAAGACACTACTTATCCTATAACAGAGAGTTTTCTTTCAGGATATAAGTAATATAAGATTGAAACTCTCTGCCTCATATTTGAATCTAGATGAGAAGAGGGAGGTGTGTTGAATGGAAATTGCCCCTTACAGTCTCAATCTGTCCGGACATTTTAAGACACCAGGTAACAGTCTGTTGGGACACAGCTATGCAGCTTCTCGACTAGATATAAGACCAAAAATACAACCTTGTAACAGAGATGAAGGTTTTATACTCACTGCCTACACATCCAAACTCATAGCAGCAACAGTGTTCAGTTTGCTTTCTTTTTCCTAAACTATTTTTCTTTGGAAATATAGCAAAACAGCAGAAAAATATGCATGTGGCAAAAATCCACGTCACCACAGTATAGATTGCTGAATGGCAGCAAACTAGCTGTCAGCCCTTCAGAATAAAGGCATGCACCATCTGCAGGAGGCTTTTCTCTTCTGGCCTAATTTTTGGAAGACGCCTAAAAAAGGGACAGAACAACTTGTAACAAACTCTTTGTCCTGTCCATGGTATGGAATAAAAGATGGACGGGATTTTGCCTGTGGAGAAATTCTGTGCTCAGCAACACAAAAAAACTTCTGGCAGCTAGACAGACAGACACCAGCTAGGTGATGTTACAAAGATGACAGCCAACTCTGTCCTTTAATTGCTAGGCCATCATAAAACGTAATTTCTCTATGTTATTTAAAGCATACACAAAATGCAACTAACGTAGAGCTTTTCAAGATACTGATGAAATAGCATTTGTTCCTTTCAAAGCTTCTTTGACAAGACAGGAATACCTCATGCTGGGAAGGCTGCCACTACGGGATCATGGCTTCCCAGAAGTGTAAAACTCCCATTTCTGAAACTGCAGACGTGTCACATACCAGGCTTGAAATTTCATGACAGTTTATGGTGGTTTTTTTACTTCGCTGTTTTTTGTTTTGTTTTTTTTTAAGGAACCAAGTTGTTATACTTGCCTTGCTGAATCCAACCTAGGATTTTAAAAAAATTATGCTTTTCACAGAAGACCCAAGACTCTGAGTTTTGATGAGGAAAGAGGACGCTTTTCTGCCAAGCTGATAGGGGTTCATTATTTTCAGGGGTTTTAACTACAAAGAAGAAAACCACTAAAACAAAACAAAAAATGATTTAAGGTACACAAAGATGTAAAATGTTAGGATGAGTTTTTAAAAGCTGTCAGTAGCTCCTTGGGTCAGACTGGAATTATAAGGGAATTTAAGCTGTGAATTGTCACTGATTTGGATGAATGTTTCCTACTCAAAATGACCGTACTGCCTGTAACTTACTTGCAATGGGACTAAAGCTCTTCGGTAGCACTGGAACAACTTACGTCAGTGAGAATGGTCACTATTTACCATGTATGTAAGCAGCTACCATTCACGAAGTAGTGGAAGTGCCCACATCTGAAACGAGATAGATGACGGGGGGTGCTCTCAGGAAACAGCCACATCTGTTTGCTGTCCTGTTTTTCAATCTCCAAGCTTGCAAACAGGTGACAGAAACCATAAAACCATATGACACATTAGCAAAAAAAGGGAGTGTCTGCTTTTCAATGTGTCATGACACAATATACAGGTTATTTTCAAAGGTGTAGTTTTTATATTAACCGAATAAACATTTAAAACTGCTTCCCATCACTAGCAGTAACTCTGTCTTCAGTCTCCATATACCTTCTTGATATCTCCAGGACACAGTAGTGCTGACGGTTTACCAAGAGCATCAGCTGGCTGAGGAATGCTTTATGCTCATATCGAAACACTATTTTTCAAATAGTTTCCCATGTGAAGATAAGCATATTGGGTGAGCCGAAGGAAGTGCTGGCAAAGGAATTCCCTTCAAGAGGATGTCAAAATTGAGGCTGTGCATTTCCCGTCTAATAAATATCCTTTCTACAATACCAAATACAACAAATGGCTCTACAAGGTACAGAACCTATGCTGATAAGACAAGTTTCATCTTGACCTAACTCCCACAGAAAGCACTGTCACCCCCATGCATCAAGGGGAGCTGATCAGAGGCCAGTACTGTGGGCTACCACTTTAGGGTTGCAAAGCTTAAGGATTCCCAGCCCTATGTGTTCAAAACTTAACTCCCACAAATTTCTGTAGTGCTATGGCCTCAACAATAAATTGATGCTCATCTACTACCACCAAGTTTTACTTTGGTTTGGGTGGGTGCCACAAAGGAACAAGTTCTCCAGGCTCTCATTTGATGACATACGTTGATAGAGAATAAGAGCTCTGGAGAAAATTACTGAAACAAAAGTCAAGGAAGGTCCCAGTGACTTCTCGCCACCACACTCTGCAAACCACAGCTGGGAGAACGACTTCTGCCTCAGCACAACCAGTATTATGGCTAACTAACATAAAAGTATGTAGTATGATCAGGGAAGAGACTTACCACTTTGCTCCAGCAAGGGAACAAAGTCCTATGAACTTCTCAACACCAATGCTGACTATAGCCTGGATCCAAGATTCTGTTTTTCTAAAGGTGCCTTGAACTTCTTAAAAAGTCAAAGAAGCTTGGCCCAAGAGCTACTGCTGCTGCTTTGCCAACAACAATAACTATTTCGTAGAACGAATGCAGTCCTGCAGTTCAAGTTTCCAAATCCCCCAATCAGGGAGTTGCTAAACAATACTCTAATCCCCAGAGAGTGCCAGCAGGAATTTATATTTGAAGATTTTGAAGCAGAACATTTCTCTTTATCCACTTGCTAAAGCTTTCTGAATAAAAAAAAAAAAAAAAAAAAAAAAGAAAAAAGAAGGTCTGGCAATCCACAACTGATGAAAGCATTTTGCCTCTGGCTAAACTAGTTCATAGAAAAGATGGCTGCTTTGTGATCCCACCTACTTTCATGGATTGTTAAACCAGCATTTTATTTTCTTCTACTCTGGCAGAGTGCAACTCCAGAATTACACTTCAGGCTAATGATATAGTTAGCTTTTTCCCCTGCTTATTGACCAATCACTGTGGCAAATGGCTCTCTAAAGAGTCCCCCTGTCATGGCAAATGGTGTCATAAAGAATTGTCCCAGGATTTTGTTCTACTGGGACATGAAAATGTAACCCAGAGGGATGATTAAATCTTCTCTCTTCCTAGGTAGCCTAAGGTACCACCATAAAGAGAGATACCCTAAACCGGGTATCTGTTCAACCTTCCAGAGTAAACAAAGCAGCGCTATTTTCCATAAGGGTTCCAGAAAAATAGAATATATCTCTTAGGATGTCTGTGGTTTTTCTTCTTTTCCTCACAATACTCATCTGAACTAATTCCAGAGTGCCACAAGCATAGGACTGAGCATGGGGAATTCCTGGGCATCAATTCAGAAGCTGTAACACAGGACAAAATGACTGAGGTAGGTTTAGCTTTTATATAAATTTATATAAATATTTATATAAATAACTAATTTATATAAATTAGTTTGTCCTAGACTCCTTCAATAGAGAGTGGAGACACAGGCATCTCATCCAGTCCTAGCTTGTGATGAACTGCCTTCTGGAGGAGCCTCCTTTCTTTTTTTCTTTTTTCTTTTTTGGCCCACAGAAGACACACAGGGTTAGACAAAAAACATACCTCAGAGAGCTAATCTTAAATTTTGTGGATCCTCATCTTACAATTCAGCTAGTTTTTAGGGCCAATGCTTGTCTTGGCCAAGGAATAGCATTCCTGAGAAGATGGAAGTAAAGGTGAGCAGCATGAACCAGAGCAGCGAGGACCCTTTATATGCATAGAGGCCATGGGTGTTTCCAAAAGCATAGGCACGTGAAGCCTATTAAAAATAAAGACAATTAACACACACAACTTGCAGGAGATGCATTTCTTAATCCCTGGTAAGGCCAGTCTGCTTTTGAAATACTAAATACCTTTGTAGATCTGGTCCAACATCTTAGAGGTTGAGAAACACACTTTTCTGACAGATTACATGCTAACATGGCAGCTGCTTAGTTGCCAAACCCCGAGCTCTCTGTGGCACCCTCTGAAGCACTGGGAGATGCTAGTAGTGCTGCTGGTGTGCCCTTATGGCAGTGGAGCTTCCAAAAGCTTTTATTTCAGTAGGCTCCTTTACATATATATACACATACATATATACTTGTATACATACGTATATATATAGGGATATATTAATGGTATCTTAGCTGTAACTGGCCTGTAACTGTAATACAGTGATAACAATTTCTACCCTCTGCTGTTTTAGTCTTCAGTTTATAAGCAGCTTGCTTTTAAGGAGTAAAATTGCAAATGTTCCTATTCATACACTTGGAGCAAATAAGCATCTTGCTAATAATATTTTACAGATGGTATTCAATGTGAATGTCAGGGACACTCTGAATGTCAGGGAGCAAAAATATAATAGATTTGTCTTTACAGGGAGAGAAGGGAGTGGAAAGACACAAGATCAAAATCTGAGTCAGTTGGAATTATGCAGAAATTTTTCAGAAAATCTTAACTATTTTTCTTGGGATATATTAAGACTGTAGCCTTTTTATACTCACAGGGGAGTTGGTAGTTTTAGGAAGAGGAGGTGGGTTTGCTTTCCTCAGATTAGGAGTTTTCTTCCTTCTGGATTATACAAAAACTGAAAGAGTTTGCAGTTTTTGAAAATGGAAATGCAAAAGACTTGTGAGAAAAATGCTTCCATAGCTTGATAGCTTTTCATTAAAATTTTTGCTTAGGGGTGGGGAAGCCTCTAAAACACCATTGTCAGAAATACATTGAGCAACTTCATGAGGCAAGTGCTTGGAGAAAAGTAATCAAACACTTATATCTTTAGTGAAAGAATAAAAACTTGAGAGAAACAATACTAAAACAGACCTTGGATGGACAATAACAAGAGCCCAGATAAAGAGATAACAGTGAGTTTGCAGGACAAGGTATTGGTCAGAATTTCCCATGTGCTTCTCAGTGACACATCTAGGAGGAGACAGAGTTAGGATGCGTTAATAAGGGTTTATATCTAACCCACTGACACCTGGGAAAAGGCATTCAACTGCCCACAAATCTGTGCAAGCTATTAGCTAAAGACAGGAAGACAAGTCTTTTTATCTATAAAAAAAAAAAAAACCTTTGGCCTTTTATTCGGGGAAAAAAGAAAACAGCAAATACTACCCATAAGACCCTAAAAGTCTAAATATGAGAAAAAGTTTTGGTTTTCTGGGGGGAAAAAAAAAGAGAAAAAAAAGACAAAAAAAACCATCAAGTTTGGGGTTTGGTGGTTTTTTTTTTGTTTGGTTTTTTTTTTTTCCTCAAGAATTCCAAAACTTACTGCAATGGGCATGAAACACAGTATTTCAACAGGAAGACTTCCTACCAGCTGAAGTGTGATCAAAGAGAAACACCAATTTAAAGTCCACATTAACAAAACAGTAGGGAAAGACTAAGAAAGCAGAGGTTATGAACATGAGTGATGGGGGGAACTATTTGTGAATTCTCAGAAGGAAATAATGAGGACAAGCTCTCCCATGAAACTGAGAAACCCAAGGTGAAAACCAAGTTCCGTGGAAAACATCCTGATAGTGAGATAAGGCACCTGCCCATCTTTTTATCCAACTTTGATAGGCCCAGATAAGCACATGCTAAAATAAAGCAATTTCCCAAAGTCCACATCACGAACACGATCAGCTGGCAACCAACGCTGTTTTAAAACTAGTGGGGTCTACTACAAAGCTGATCCCATTAAGAACTGCTGCAAGACCCCCAGTAAAGCAGTGGATGATCCATCATGTGGCGCATGTAACACTGCATAGAAAAAGACTTAAAAAGCACCCTGGAGAGAACAATCCTGCACTGGAGGGGAGATGGACGGGGAGGTCTATAAATCCTTTTCCTCTTTAACTTCTGTAATTAAGCAGAACACATTGCTCATTCTTATGAATCAAACATAATCCTGCTGTTGTCTTGACTGTACAGGATTTGCAGACTCTAACTGTTTTAATGACAATGCACCAAAGAAAGCTTTTTCTTTGCTTTCACAGACAAATCCAGAGTCCACATCAGGAGGGAAAGAATCCAGTGGTGTGTGAGAGATTTTGGCCTTATAATTATCTTTCCAATTCTAGCATGTTCCTTTATATGAATTTTACTTAAACAGCTTTAAACTTGAATCTAAGGCGGGAGAGGGGAGGGGTGTGGTGCAGAACGGAAAAATAAAAGGAAAAGAACCACACCACATTTTCCATTGCAAAGAGATGCAGAAACCCTTATGATACAATGCAGCTTCACTAACTCCAATATATACTAGCAGACATGCATGCATAAGAAAGTAGGTACAAAAAAAGGGAAGGACAACATTCTCCCTTCTGCTAATCAGTATTTGCTAGTGCTAGGCTTTGCTAACAAATGTTCATGGTATCAAAGGAAAGCAAAGGCCTGGACAGATACTTACCATCACATTAATGGTTCTCCTGAACTCATTTTATCTACCTTTTCCAGACCAGAATGAGTTCTGCCCTTTCCCCTTCTCCCTAACTTTCAAATGAGCCAAGTAAAGCTGGGTGTTTGTTGGTTTGGGGGTTTTTTTGGTCAGGCTCCCTAAGTCCCATACCTCTGGGATTCCCACAGCAGCAGCTTCCACAGAAGTCTGCCCAGCTCCATGACCTGTTGCCTCCTCTAAATGTTTGTAGTATCAGTAACCGGGGAACCGGGGAGAGGACAGGTCTGTCTTAGTCGTCCCGAAGCATGAGAAATGCCAGAAACAGTGTGTGTGTCATGGATAGACAGGTGGTAAGCACTGATGTGCTTTGAGACCTTCTGTTAATTCCTGCAGATCTTCTCTCTCACTACAGACATAAATCATAAGATCTGTTTACTGGGAATTTTTAATAGCACCCATAATCTGTGTCAGAAGAGTAACTTCTCCTCATGTTTTTCTATACACTCTAGTGGAACTACTGAAACAAGGACTTTCCCTTATCTTTTACTTTCTTGCTACACCACAGAGATGGCATATCTTTTCCTTACTGAGAGCAGAGTTCCTTCTAACCCCTTTGGCCAACCACATTCTAATGTCCCTGATAGTGTTAATTGGCTATGGTGTAGAAAACTAAATTGTTACAGGCCACATGAAATTGGATTGCAGGCCATGCCTAGGCCAGGGACTATGAATTCTCTATCCTTGCTGGCTTGTAAGGCAGGTGAGGACTTGCTCTAATGGAAAACACCAGTTTGTTTATAAAATTCATCTACAGAAAGTGAAGGATGTGACATCTTTGAGAACAGAGCACTCTCCACCTGCCACTGCCAAGGATTTTGCTCACTGTGGTGCAGTTTAGCAGCTGCATAAATATCCTAAGTAAAATGTATGGCATTATCTTCTCCTTTGAAATTTGGCTCATTCAGATCAATAAACTATCACAGTTATGATGCACAGAAAAATTTTCTCCTGAGGCAATATCACAAAGTGATAGGCTCTTTTAAGATCTCATCCCAGATTCTCCACGACTCCCCATCAAGGCAGACTGAAGGCAAATATTGATACCGCTAGAAATGCTTTAGACAGTTAGTGATCCTTCCACTTGAAAGACAAATGCAAAGAATTCCTGTCCCAAAAGTGATAAGGTGCTTAAGTGTTATTAGGGACCCTCCAGCTTTAGGTAACCTGGCTTGAGAAAGCCATAAGTGATTTTCAGAAGCAATGAGGAGGTGGCAAACTGTGGGAGGAGATGCGCTCTTTTTGTGATGGCTCTGCAGCCTGCAAGGCAGAAATTCTTACTGCACCAACAAGGGTTTCCCTTGGGAGCATCAGTGCCCGTCTGCTTGAGAAGGGCACGGCTTTTGCCCTGTGAGACAATACACAGCAGTACTTGTACTGCCTGCAAAGACTTCTAAAATTAGAAGGCGGCTTCCCACTGCATTTGGGAGGCTTTGGAAAAACACACAAAGTTGAGGAAACACCTGTCTCTTGAACCTAGATAGTGCTAAATGCAAAAGGGATCTCATACTTTGTCTTCCCATGGCTACAAAAACAAGACTCAGAGTCTGCTGCTCTGAACCTCATTCGTTTGTCCCTCAGTGCAGTATAAATTGCTTACTCCTCATGCAAGGCCACTGCATTCAGTCATGCATCATCCCCTATTGCTCTCCAGAAGACATGAGGGCAATTTATGCGCTGAGCCCCAAACTGCAGGCTAAAGTCTATGTACTTTCTCTTGTGCCAGCTGCTGACTCAGGATCTATCTCTGCAGCCACACAAGGTACCGTCTCGCCTGAAGTTTTTCCTGTGGGAACATCGCAGACAGCCACAAAGAACAGAGGACTACCCCTAGTACTCCCACATAGTGTTACTCTTATCCATTTTAGGAAAGCTGCTTCTCCATTCTGTGGCCCGTTTCATTCCTTCTCAACTCAAGAAATCTCATCTGAAGACATGAGACTGTAAGCTCTTCATACCTGTAATACCTTTTTTGTGTATTGGAACAACACCTAACACATCAGATCTCAGCTGGTATTTTTTTTCATTATATCTAGTACTCAAAGTTTGGCTGATTGACTGCAGAAAACCACAAGCTACTTCCCCTTCACATGAAGATATCCTAAATCCCATGCAAATGAGGGACAGATATTTGTTTATCTACACAAGCAAGGACTTTAAATTCAAAGGAAGTGACAGTAATTCAGATAATACACAAACACTGTGCAAAATTATGTGCTGAGTTGCTGCCATTACTCTTTCACTAATCTGCAACATGCAGAAACTGTGAATTTAACGAGCTTCGTAATTATTTTGTTCTCGAAATTACTTACTTTTTGGTAATGTTATTATTTCAAATGACAATTTTTACACCATGTCCCTAGTCAATCATGTAAATTCTCTGAAAGATGTACCTAAAGTAAAATAGTAAAATCAAGAGAAAGGAGGAGAGGTTGATTTATCTCAAGGACTTTGCACCTTAAATAGTCAGTAAAATATTAAACATCCCTATCAATAACAGGTGGACCATATTATAAGCTTCCTCATAACTGGAGTACTTAGGAACAAAATGACATCTTCCTGAAAAGGTGTCAAGAATTTCATTCAGTCCTTTTTATAGTGGGGACCATCAATCTATCTTAATGTTTATTGGAGAGAAAATAATTGTCTTTTCTTTTTGGCAATGGTATTTCATTATATGCA
The DNA here is from genome assembly GCA_008658365.1 of Alca torda. NCBI lineage: Eukaryota > Metazoa > Chordata > Aves > Charadriiformes > Alcidae > Alca > Alca torda. The sequence continues at coordinate 21,927,089 of CM018079.1, read as the reverse complement.
GTAGGATAAATAACTACAGTTCAAAGGAAAATAAGATGAAAATGTCCCTGTATTTTTTCCTGGGGTTTCTTTTCTTCTTCTTGTTTAATTTCATGATGAAAAAGTATTTATAATTAAATTAACCTTGATTCTGATTTAAATGCGCATCTTAAAGTGAAAGCAGAGAAATGATTTTCGTTTTCAAAGTTGTTATATCCCAATTGATCTTCCACACATTGGCATTATTATCTGATTGTGAAGATATATGCATTTATCAAAAGCTAGAGCCATCTGTCTCAATTCTATGTAATTTCATTACATATTCATCATTTATCTAGTCTGAGTATGTGACATGGGACCCTACTGACTAGCAATTCTATACTTATTATCACTTCACACTGTGTTTGGATGGACATGAGGCTGTCGACTTCCATTAATCTACTTTTGATGTAAAAATCATCATCTTGGGATAAGCCTCAGAGCTCCTGAATAATCGGGCCACACTGCTACATAAATATAGACGAACGAGCATTTTTATACAAAAAGCCTGCAGCATTTATTCCCGCTTGTCTTTCACCACCAGTAGGCAGATGTCATCCTGCGGATGCATCTGGGGAATGGAAATATAAGTCTCAGCAGACTGGCACACCTGTATATGCAGGGGCACACTGTCCAAAGGTTACTGTTACACTGCCAAACGTGACTCTGCTGAATGTGGTGATGGGCAGCAGTTAATGGATGCAAGAAGTGTTCTAACCCAGGAAACCAGTCATGGCTGCTGGAAGGTCTAGCATAATTAGAAAGTAGGGGCTGCATCAACCCGCTGCAAATCTAAAGGGATCTAACTTCAATCTATCAGAGTAACTTGAAACTACCAGTTTATTTCAGCACAGACTTTGGAGAAGTCATTGTCTGTACAACAATATTTTGAATGCCTGACAATGTAACTAGCCATCTTCTTGACCTCTCTAGTCTCATAATGCAGCCATTCCTTTTGCTCCACGTGTGCTTCAAAGGGGAGAGGCAGGCTCTGAGCCAGTTTCTCCCAGGGCGCAACTGGCACCAGCTGACAGCATGGACTCTGTGCATTTCCTGTGTTCACGAGTTATCTACTGCATTGAAACAAAGATGATAGAGATAACAAAAGACAGCTCTTTATTCATGTGGAACTGAACTCTGATTTTGAAAATGAGGTAAAGGGATGGTAACTACTGCACAGAAAATTATTTGTCTGCTTCACATGAATTTACTTTGACTGTATCCAATTCCAGGTTGCAAACTTTTTGTGAATGCTGTGGTGAGCAATCTACCAGGCGAGATTATGTGCTTAAACCTATGGCTACTGCAGAATACTTAAGTAAGTGGAATTTGGTTTTGTGAACATGAATATTCACACTGGAAATCTCATTTTAAGAATCAGGCTCATCTTATCTGGAAACACAAAGATAGGCTATGATTTGTCTGTCAAAAGGATATATATCAAAACATGTCTCAGACTGCACATATGCACACTTGAAATTTATGAAGCATCCACAGGGATGGTAAGAGACAGGATTTTATTCCCAATGGCTAACTATTAGTTCTGCTGCTTTTCAGAAATTGTTTTTCATTGCTGCTTTCCCATCAGCTGAACGGGTATGAGAGCACTTACCTTCATCTGTGCATTGCTCTGATATCTACAAGACAAAAACTTCTGTATCACAAATCAAAACTGGTAACAATCAGCTCAGTTACACAAGTGACAATGACTGATTAACTCATGAGCAGTAAAAAAGTGCTGCAGTTGACAAATGCACCTTGTCACTAACCAGAGGGCTGCGTGAACAGTTCAGTGCACTGAGATGGAGTGGAAACTCCCAGGACAACTCCCAGTTGCTGAACCTGCTGTCCAGATGCTCGTGGTGGCAGGCAGTCTCCTTCTGTCGGGTGCAGACATTTGCACAGGGAAAGAGAGTGTACAAGTTCACACGCGGTAAATTCACATCCCACTTTATGGACCCTCACCGTCTTCATGCAGACAGACCTCATGCTGCCAGCTTCTTTCCCAAGGAGGCATAACACATTTTAGTATGTGGAAGCCATGACCACGAAAAATCTAAGTGATGCAGAAAACAGTAGTGGAGCCTGCTCCCAAACCACAGCATGGGAAGCCATATGGGAAGTTGTAATGGCCCTCTGAAACCATTAGGTGAGCAGTGGAAGCAAAATCCAATCATCAACTATACTAGATGGATCCAAAAACTAGGACTTGAGTCCCAGGGAGACACATTGCCTGATTGTGCACAAGTTGATCGCAGGCATGTGGCTAGATGTACAAGTCCACGGTGTTTGATCCCAGAGCTCAGCCAGAGAAGACAGTGCTACAGTGCAAAAACGATCCCCAGGCCCAAAGCAAACGGGCTGTTCTTGTGGAAAGCACTGCAGGGCTGTGTACAGTCCTTGAGATAGCTCTGAGCCCGCTAATACGTGTGCATGGGGTAGAGGGGCTCCAGGGTGCTCTAGATCTGCAGCAGTGCTGTCAAGAGACCTCAGTTTTGTGTTCAGCTCTGGCAGCAGAGCAGACGATGCTAGCTTGGGGGTTCTCAGCACCACAGTGCACTGTGCAGCCTGCAAATGTTGTAAATCACTTGGATGACTTTAAAACTGTTACCCACACTCTTTCTAAAACCAACTTCCTGACCACTGAAAGCCATTAAGCACTCCATTACATCACAAATTAACTGTAACGTTGTGTTCAAATGGTTGTTTGGATAAATAAAGTCCTTTTGCTTTCCTTACTGTACAGGGAAATTATCCCTTTCTGTATTTTTCCTACCTTGTACAGTTCCACTGAATGGTCCTGTGCTGTCAAATAATAGTTGCCTTTACCTCAGCTGTTTAACTAAATTTTTATGACTGACCAGTTTCTCCTCTGGTTATTTAAGGGGGGCTTCACTGACTTTACAAAGGGCTTCACAGTTCTGACAGTAATAAAGCATATTCCAAAACTCAAAGATCTGGTTCACTTCAGTTAAAGTTTAGCCCACCTGTGCCTGTGAACACACACTGGTTTTAAAATGTCCTTCCTTACCAAAGTCACAGATTCTGGCAATGAACCCTCCTGTAACTATAACATTTAGACGCTCGTCAGTCAGAATTAGGAACAGAATGTGTGCTGAGCACCACCGGAAAACTGGCCATTTGTAACTGCTAGCTCTCATCTTTAATCACAATCCAAAGATTTCTTTTTCCTCTTTGCCAAGCATTCCTGTTAGTTCTTATAATTATAGTGAATACTTAATAAAAATTAAGCCACCTACACAAATCTGTCCCCAAAATAAGTGCTGGAAGCAAATTATAACATGTCCCTGTCATTTCATGGGTATCTGTATCGTCACTAGATTTATGTTCTAATGCTACATTATTACCTATTACCATAGTTGTTAAAACCTTACTTTTCATGCTAATGAAAATGATGAAAGACAGGGGTTTTGACATAAATACCGTAATAAGAACCATATTAATGTGACAGATGATTGCTCCTCTGTGACAGACTATGAAATCCTGTGCAAGACTTGCAGAAGGTTCATTTACATGTCTGCTCATCTATTTCTCCCTACAGGGAAGCAAGGGACTCATGCTCAGTATTGGAGGGGGATGAGAACCAGAGGTAAGATGGCAAACAGGCAGACAGCCATCCTAAAAAGAAATGCACCCCAAGGCATACTTCCTTTCTTAAGTGCCCATAAGCATAAAATGTCATTTACAGGACCTAAGGTCAAAATCCTAAAAGCTCTTTTCAAGCATCTAATTATGTACTTCTAGGCAAAACTTCCAAAATGTAGGACAGAAGCAGCACGACCAGCAAAATGGGATTTGTGCTCCTAAGTCACACCCTTCTGTTTTAAAGTTGCGGCGTTCTCCTTCCGCCAAGTTTTCTTTACGCCAGCCACCTTTCAGTCATGCTACCACCCCAGTTTTTTCCACGGCTCTCCTAGCAATTTTCACAGGCTGCATGTGTGTTCTACTTCCAAGGAACATAGCCTGACTAACCCTCCAAAGAGAGACCTGGGTAACAGGCAACTAGGGAGCCAAGATACTCATACACTCCCAAGCACAGATGATCAGGCGAAGGGCACTGAAAGGCAACGTTCAGTGGAGGCACAGCCACTCATCAGCCATCCGTCTGTTGGAGTACTGCATTCAGTCACAGAAGATACAGAAATATGATCATGACGTACACCACTGACTCCCTTTTTGCTGATCACACTCAGTTTTACATCAGTTGTGACCCCACTGATTTCAACCTGACCAATGACTTGGATTAGGAGATTACAGTTTTTCTCCCACTCATGCTACTTCCCGATCTGCTAACATCACAGTAACTGTGATGCTACATGATGGGTGCCAAATGCAATCTGCTCCATCATGAAACAACCATTGTCCCTACCTTACAAAAAAAAAAAAAAAGACCAAAAAAACCAAAACACAACAACAGGAAAAAAAACACCCACAAAACCCCAACATCTGACAAAATTAAAGAAAATAATAAATCCAGACTTGCTTCTATTTGCTTTCCACTAGTAAAACACCTTCCTTACAGCAATATTTCTTTTCTTTTTAGAGCTGCTGTCCTTGCAAAGAAAATAGCAATCACATAGATAATTTATTATTAAAACTCTCATTTAGTGATAACATGCGGACAAAGATTGGTTTCCCCATTTTTAACAATATAAACATGGTATCTGTTACAAGGACTCTCTGAAGATTGCTTGTCTTTTCACGTCTCTGTCCCCTCTTGCTTTATTTTGATTACCTTTCTGCAAACTTACTGTCAAATTAGCGTACTTTTCTACACTTTTCATGTTCATGTGTTTGCTCTTCGGCTGTCCTTGAGCAAGTGGCTAGGTCTGATTTCTAATTTGTCTTGAAAGGTGAATTTACTATTTTCCTCAGCGAGGAAAGTAACTTGGAAAAAAAGAGGTTCTCTCTCATCTGTTTCTTATCCTTGAAAAACTAAAGGAAGTGAAATTTCCAAGGCTGCTTGTGGCATCACCTTTCACTCTACAGTTTAGCACATTTTGCTTTAGCAGCAGTTCAAAAGTTCACTATCTTACATCTGATGCCTTCTGCTTGCTGCAAATGTCTGCAGTACAGCAAGAAGTTAAAAATGCTAAATGATTACAGCATACAGGAACCCACAGACCCCCATAAAAACAGCACTAACATGCTTAAGCTGAAACAGCATCACACAAAATTCCCAAATACTCATGTGTTCTGTACCATATGATCAGTTAAAGTTTTAATGGCTTTGCTGGTTTTCATTTACTTTCACCAAACACATTTGTATTTTTCAGCTTTCCTCTGCAGGGTGCGAGGTCTGAAATTTTAATGTTTGTGAAAAGGAGCAAAGGCAAAATACTTAGCAGTAAACTAGTATCTTCTGAGGTTCTAGCAAAACCCTCACAAAGACTGTCAGTGGAGTTATGAGATGCAATACATACTGTATCCTTCCATTGCTGGGAAGGCAAGCACTGAGCCACAGAAATTCGCCCCGAGACTGTCAGAAAGAGAGGCTTTTCCAGTATGCTTTATTAGCTATTTGCACTGTATGCATGAAATCAGATAGGTAGGAAAGCCCAATACTAAGAGCCCGCTCTTCACTCCGAGTGTGTGGTGAAACGGGAATGGAAACTGAGCCATGATTCCAGGACTCTGCTCGCTCAAGGTCACACAGAACATCCTAACATATTGGTCACCCAGCTCATTCTGCAGTGCTTAACCCACCAGTCCACCTGCCTTGCAAAAGAAGTTGCATTGCCTTTGTTAAATATTGTATTTGTTGGGCATCTTTGTTTCTAGTCTTTTTTTGGATGGAGAAGATACTGTCTTTCATATCATGCGTTTGCCTTCACTACGGGATGCTGCAAAGTCAGCAAGCTTTGATAAAGCTATGAAGTAAGGACCTTTGCATGACTGCTGGGTTAGTTTGGGACTCATGACTCTTGTGCACTGGGGAACTGAGCCCTGACAATGATTTATTTGTCAGTGCACTATACTGACAGCAAAATCAGCCAGAGAGCAAGTAAGAAATAAAAGGGCAAAGGGAAAATATTTGAGTTTGAAATTGTTCTGAAAATTTCTAATAAAAAAATCAATTACAAAAAAAAAAAAGTTATATAGTGTCTAAGGCTATGTACGCTGGCCTGCAGCAAGGAGCAAAGTCATTTATCTTCAAGGCAGTGATCACAGACAAAAACAGGAGTGCCTTTTTTTTTTCCCCACCACTTGAAAATCCTAGGCAAATTAGGTTGCTAATTTGATTTCACCACTTTCAAGAAACCACTTCAATTATTAGTCCTATAGGTTTGTGATACCAATTTTCAAACAGCTTTCAAGGCTCCCTTCTCAGAAAAGTTCTGTGTCATGAGTTTACGATTGCAGCTAACAAAAGTGCTCAAAAATAATTAAAATAAACATCAGAAAGGAGGGATTCTGACTGTAGAAAATTGAGGCCTCAGCAGACTAAGCTTCAACTCCTCTATCTGAAACATTTAGCAAAACACCTTCTCAATTTTCAACCACTCTGAGAGCCAACGATCTTTTTCAGGGTAGGTACTGACTGTGTGCTCTTTCAGACACAGACCTGACCCCTTCCACACTTGCTGCTTACACAGATGGGGAAATAATGGCTGCTAGCACCCTTTGTAAAATTAGCAGTAATAAACCAGCTCATCTTAGTGAAGGGAGAAACCCAGGTAATGCAAGTGGTTGCAGAACTCATCTCTAAATGTCTTTCCACTGTTTTCAGCCTTGCCGCTGAATCAAGCATGCTGATGGGACGTTTCTGCTCCGATTAGCACTGGTTGATACCTGTTCAATCTTTATTACAGGCCCCTCTGCCCTGCCAGTGGGCTCTCTGACTTGCTAAGAAAGGCACAAAGCTCACTGCAGCCCGACACAGCTGCTGAGCAGCAACGAGTCCTTTCAACTCCAAACCAGCTCCACAACGCACCATCCAGCCCATCCAGTGTCTCTGCTGGAAATCCCTCACCACTGCTCCAGGAAACCTGCTCTCAGTCCCGTTCAATCTGTCCTCAGTAATGTGTCCAGTGCCAGTACGTCAATCTGAATGCAGTATAAATGAGCACAAAATAACTAATCTCCCCTGGTACCTAATGAGTAAACTATCATACCACCACTGGTTTATTTTCCTGATACTTAAGAACGTATGATGATCCCTAGTTCCAAGATGAAGTATGCCTGTGGTCATGGCATATTTGGAAAGATCTGGAATTGTAAAGCTATTTTTAATGCATCAAAACAAAAGATTTATTAAAACAGCAAATGAATCACCTGTGCCTTTTTTTTTTTAAGTCAAAAAGTGTTAACCTCAGCATTCAAGAGCAGGCATCAGTACAAAAAGAGAGAACTTTTAGGTTCATTGCTGACATTCTAGTTTATATCAAGAAAATGCTCTCCCTCAACTAAATACTTTGCAATGATTATATTATATTTCAGTTGAAATTTTCTCATTTTTAGCAAAATATGAAGCCAATATAATGTTAGTTTTCAAAAGCTAGTAGTTACTAGAAGCTTGACACTATTTAACTTAAAGAAAAAAAATTGTCGTCTTTATTTTCAATCAAAATACACATAATAGTGTGTAACTCAATGCAGTATTTGCTCTTGAGCTAACCAGGGGAAAAAAGGTTATATTTCTCATTATCAATTCTTCTTAAGTTACAAATCCAAACACCAGCAGATATGACTTGGTGTTTATCCTTCTGAAGCGCAGGAGCTAAAGGCAGAAACTACCCACGCGAGAAACTTAAAGGATTTGCCCTGAAAAATGATCACATAAAATCAGGATCTTCTTATTCAACAGACTAGTTCACCTTGTGTATTCAGACACACCCACTCATTTTCTTATGAAAAATACACTTTTCATCAGTATTCTCTGACAACTATTGGCATAGCTCCCTGTGAATGAACTATCTATCAACTATAAGTATTCCAAAATTACAAGCTAGGCTGTAAAATTAAGGGACTGGCATCTTCACATAAAAAAAAAAGAGAGATAGAGATTTTAAAGGCAACAAGAAAAGAAAGGAAATAAAAGTCCTTCTTTCTTACCTTTTCTTTTATCTGCATGTTAAATGTAAGGTGATTTCCAAGCACCTCTTTGGGGGCTACAGACTTCATTGACTTGATTCAAAAAGACAAAATCACAGGAAAAAAAGTACCACAAGAACCATGACAAATTCACAAGAGATGGGAACACTGTGCTCAGAGCAGTGTAGACTCAAAGATGCTCTGATCTGCTGACCCTGAAAACTACATTTAAGTACGGCACCAAACAAAGCTGCTCCTGTGACGTGGCCTATGAAAATCACTCAATGAGCTAAGATAACTTTGCAAGGTAAAGAACTTGGTCTGGTATTTCTCACCTACAAAATTTCCGCCCCTAAATGATGCTGCAAAGACAGTCAGATCCAAGCTCAGCCCTCCACTGAAATATAATACCTAAAATCAGCCGTCCAGGACCCATACACCCAGCAGACCATGGAGAAGAAACAGCATCTCCACAGGGACAACCAGCTTTCAAAGTGGCTTCTGAAAACTTCCCTTTCTGCTGTCAGCAGCTGACCTAAGGAGAGAAGGCAAGGTGGGATGGCTCCAAGCCTCCTTGCTTTATAAAAGCAAAGTATAGCAAAATCCACTGAAGTCAGCACAGCTGTGAGCTTACCTTTTATAGCAGATTTTTTCTGTGCATAGAAATACTGTAAAACAAACCTCTTTTGATGTGAAAACTGTTTATATAAGAGGCAAAATTACTGTGTTTGTATCCAGGTCATGCCAGAATAATGTACTTCACTAAAAAAGTTACAGTAAATTTTTACACCCTATAATGTGCTGCATATCTGACAGAACCGTAAGCCTTCTTCCCTTTCATATTTATGAACTTCAGCATGGAAGCTAAAAAGCAAAAGATTTGAACAGATGTGTTGTTGGTGGGACTCTGCTCTTTCTAGAATTTCATGTTGTGCTATCATAAGCCAGCTGGGAGACTAAAGAAACAGCCTTCATGAAATTCCTTCAACATGCTTGTGTTTAGCATGTGGGATGTACAGTTCCTGTGTCACATGTCTTTATTTTTGTTTCTTTAAATAGCAAACTGTTTATAGCACACACACAAAAAAGCCCCAAGAGATGCAAAGCTTTGAAGAGCAGTATAAAATAGTTTCTGCCCAGAGGATCAATGAGCGATCTGCAATTTCAGCCACTCTCACAGAAAAATGGGCAAAAGTGTAATCCCACTGGGTAGACATATGGAAATACCTCCATTTTTGGTGAAATAAATGCAACAATAGTCTCTCAAGACACCAACAGAACTTTCACATAACACTTTAGAATTTTAATTAAGATAAGCACAGCTACCGCACAACTGTGTATATTATACAGTACCTGAAGTTCCCAACAGTGAGATTGTCCAGTGCTGTCAGTGCACAAAGACGTGGCATGAACTCACTATAGTCTGATTAACTTGGCCTCAAAACAGAGAATGGAAAATTCCTGAAAAATTATTACTTGTCAGGATTTTTGATGGGCGCTGCACCGATACAAATTTACAACTACCGGGTAAGAGCAGATGGTGGAGACATCGTCCTCGCTTTCTAATAATAATGAGTCCATTGTGGAGACCTGTCTCTTCTTTGCTTGCAAAGAGTTGGGTAGAGATAAATAGAAACAGACTTTCCAAAAACTCAGCATATTAACATCTCTGTTAAATTATTCGCTCTATCAAACAAGATGATGTCCCAGAAGAAAATCTGCGAGAACTGTACGTTGGTTTGTAAACCAAATAACTTATTATTGTAGGGTCAGGAGGAATTCTCCGTCTTAACATATAATTAAACTTAATGGGAAATGTTTAATTAAATTAAGAAATGCGAGAAAATTCCCTCAGGCTACAAGAACTCTGATTACAGTGTTGCAGTAAGCCTAAACAAGGCTTAACATACTGTAGGGCATACAGGACCAAAGCCTCCGGACTATTTTTAACATATTGCAGAATATTGGTAATTAGAAATAGGAAGTGTTAAATATACACATGCCAGGTTCACATGGGGAATCTCATCAATTAATAATTGAAGGGCTTCCGCTACTGCAGTGTGATATACACTCAGTTTTATGAAAAGACCAACCTACATAATTAGCATCTGGATTCAGAATTTGGGAGCCTGGATTTTCTGGACAGAAACAGGGGAGCAGGCTTGTCACTATTATGAACAAAATAGATCCAAGCAGAGAGTCCAGTTGCTTTCTAACACTCAGGCCCATCTCTTAAGACTAAGGAGGGGCTATATTTAAACTTTATGACCTCCTGCAATTTCTGTTAAAAGCCATGGAGACTGTATGTACATTAGAGGTGAAAATGCCCAATAACTGCATGATGGAAAGGGAATTGTGAATTATTTGTAAAGCAGTACATGATCCAAAAATCAAAAGGAGTTATTAAAGTACACAGAAAAAAAAAACCTAAGCAAGCAGATTATAAACAGAGGGATATATAAAAGTCAGTAGTAAACACAAAATTTACAGATAAAAAGATCTGACCATGAATTCCTCTTAAGGCAACAGGGTTCCACAAGTGGGAAAGTTACCCCTTATCTAAGCTGATGTAGCTACACCAACACTACGGCTTTCTGTATGCAAGCCCTGTGGATTCCATACAGATGTAATGTGATCACATCTTCACCACACAACATGCTGAAATCACTAGGGCACCATTAATTTCTGGGATGACTGAAACCACCAGCACCAAGTAAAAAACCCAACCAAACCATAAAATATATCTGAAACCTAAGCAAAACATTTACCCAGACATACATTCAGCACAGAGATGATCAGAGATTTGTATCCCACTGAAACACTATACAAATTAGTGCTCTACAAACTAGAAAAGTATTGCCAAGTAAAGCTACTGTTATGAATCCCTTGGTCTTTTAAGGGCAACTATTCACCTCTTCTTTCACCAGAATTCTGCTTTCTCTGTCATTCACAACCACTCATGAATCATAGAATCGTTTGGGTTGGAAGGGACCTTAAAGATCATCTAGTTCCAACCCCCCTGCCATGGGCAGGGACACCTCCCACTAGACCAGGCTGCTCAAAGCCCCATCCATCCTGGCCTTGAACACTTCCAGGGACGGGGCATCCACAACTTCCCTGGGCAACCTGTTCCAGTGTCACCACCCTCAGTGAAAAATTTCTTCCCAATATCTAATCTAAATCTACCCTCTTTCAGTTTAAAACTGTTACCCCTCATCCCATCGCTCCACTCCCTGATAAAAAGGCCCTCCCCATCTCTCCTATAGCCCCTCTTTATATACTGAAAAGCCGCTAATAAGGTCTCCCCGGAGCCTTCTCTTCTTCAGGCTGGAAAACCCCAACTCTCTCAACCTGTCTTCATAAGATTGGTCCTCCAGCCCTCCGATCATCTTTGTGGCCCTCTGCTGGACCTGTTCCTACATGTCCACATCCTTCCTGTGCTTGGGACTCCAAAACTGGACACAGTACTCCAGGTGGGGTCTCATGAAAGCTGAGTAGAGGGGTAAAATCACCTCCCTCAACCTGCTGGCCACGCTTCTCTTTTGATGCAGACCAGGATGCGGTTGGCTTTCTGGGCTGCAAGTGCGCATTGCCTGCTCGTGTTGAGCTTCTCATCCCTCAACACCCCCAAGTCCTTCTCCTCAGGGATGTTCTCAATCCATTCTCTGCCCAGCTTGTATTTGTGCTTGGGATTGCCACGACCCATCTGCAGGACCTTGCACTTGGCCTGGTTGAACTTCATGAGGTTCGCACGGGCCCACCTCTCAAGCCTGTCCAGGTCTCTCTGAATGGCATCCCTTCCCTCCAGCACGTCAACCACGCCACAAAACTTGGTGTCACTGGCAAGCTTGCTGAGGGTGCTCTCAGTCCCACTGTCCATGTCACCAACAAAGATGTTAAACAACACTGGTCCCAGTACTGACCCCTGAGGAACGCCACTCATTACTGGTTTCCACTTGGACGCTGAGCCATTGACCACAACCCTTTGGGTGCCACCATTTAGCCAGTTCCTTATCCACCGAGTGGTCCATCCATCAAATCCATGCCTTTCCAATTTAGAGACCAGGATGTGCGGGACAGCGTCAAACACTTTGCACAAGTCCAAGTAAATTATGTCTGTTGCTCTGCCCTTATCTACCAACACTGTAACGCCATTGTAGAAGGCCACCAGATTTGGTTTTTTGGCTGTTACCCCTAAACAGTCTGCTAGAAGAGCATCACAACTCTGGGAACTACCTTTTTCTCAACAGGAACCTATTTAGCTACAACAGTGAACGAAGGCACCTAACTCAAACGGACAATCCTCCAAAATGAAGAGTTCCCATCAGTTCCTGTTGGAAGAATAGAGGCTAGGCATGTGGAATATCTGCACCTGAAGAATGAAATTTCTTTTAAAGTATTTTTGGTAATCTAGTTCTGTTGTCTTCCTCCTTTTACCACCTCCTTTGCTGGTTTCCTACCTATTTGTTTCATTTCTTCAGTGTGGTACGTTACCCTGGTTTCAGTTGGGATAGAGTCAATTTTCTTCCTAGTAGCTGTTGTGATTTGGATTCAGTATGAGGATAATGTTGATAACACACTAATATTTCGGTTGTTGCTAAGCAGTCAAGGACTCTTCAGCTTCTCATGCTGGCCTGCCAACAAGAAGGCAGGGGGGCACCCAAGAAGCTAGGAGCAGACACAGCCAGGACAGCTGACCCCAGATGACCAAAGGGATGTTACATATCATATGATGTCATGCACAGTATAAAAAGCTGGGGGAAGAAGAAGGAAGGGAGAACATTCAGAGTTATGGCGTTTGTCTTCCCAAGTAACCACTATGCATGATGGAGCCCTGCTTTCCTGGAGATGGCTGAACACCTGCCTGCTAATGGGAAGTAGTGAATTAATTCCTTGTTTTGCTTTGCTTGTGTGTGCAGCTTTTGCTTTACCTATTAAACTGTCTTTATCTCAACCCATGGTTTTTTTTTTTTCACTTTTCTTCTTCCAATTCTCTCCCCCATCCCACCATAGGGGCATGAGCGAGCGACTGTGTGATGCTTAGCTACCGGCTGGGGTTAAACCATAACAAAAGAGATGTTAAAGCACTAAGGAGTCATTCAGGTTTCAAAACTACTGCAGTTTAAAAAACAGTAGGTTGTGTTTGCAAGGTAAAAAGATACCTGCCATCTTTAAACAAGAGTCTACAACCATCATATCCTTGGTTAAATTCTTACACTGAAGAGACACTTGATTGTAGAATAAGCAGGTATAATTATTTTGTAATGATAAGAAGAGGGAAAATTGGATTTAAGCCCTGCCTCCAGCAAAAAGATTCTAAAGCAGTGCAATTTTCTAATGACTTACAGTTGGAACACAAGCTGTGCTACTCAGAAGAACAGGTTCACTTTTTTAGTTTTTAAATAAAAACATAATTATGTGCATTCTTCACCTGGACAGAGACTGTATCCTTCAAGCTTTTGTCCTCATCCTACGCCAGACTCAAATGAGAAGAAAAGTATGAATGACCCTTGAATTCGGGACAATACAGTACCAAGAGCACAAAATGTGCTGCAAAAGCCTGCTCGCTTTGATCCTGCACCAATACTTGTGTCACAAACCCACTTCACCTACAGAAACTCTCTTCTAATTATAAAGTCCCAGAGCAAAAAAGCATAACAAACACATCAAGTGTCTTAAGACGGTCTGGCATCTCCAAATCCTTTTGGTTTTGTGGGATCTCAACTAAATGCATTGCACAAGCTGGTTTTGTCAAATTGTGACTTAAAGTCAGGCCAGTTAAAATATTTCTGTTTAGGCCCTCACTGCTGCGCAGTCACTGGTGCACATCAGGGGTACCGTGCATGTTTCTAGGGTGCAGTCAGACTGCCCAGACACAGTGCATGGTATCATGATGTGCAAAGCAGAACCCACATTATTGATAGGGCTTTCCACAGAGCACACCTGAGTTTGCTTCTGTCACTTCCAGCAGTCTTCTCCTTGACTAACGTATTCCACCATCACATTTTGTGACTTGCAACAAAGATCTAACAAGCATAAAGCAACCTACCCTCCTAGCAAGACACACACAGGCAGGGGAGCAAGAATTATTTGTAACAGACTATGATCAGCCTACATGTCCTTCCTGGCTTTGGTACCTACATGAACTAGCTTAACTTTAGGTTTGAGACACTGTGCCAACTCTCAAGGAACTGCTAAAAATTATTCTACTGAAATGGCATAAGAGTGTAATAAGGAACCTCCTCAATGGTTCTGGATGCCTTCGGAGCATTGCACTGGCTGGAAAATCAGGACCCAACCTCAGCTTTTAACTAATTTCATATCATCGCCCCTGCATTAGTGAGTTTAAAACATACTTATATATATAAGTATGCTATAACAAAGGAGAAGAACTGGTGCTACCTCTTGACACATAAACACTGAAGCCTGTAAGTCATGTTAGAGTCTAGTCCAAACACACCCCTCATTAAAATGCTCTTCTTTATATTATCATTAATAGGCATCAGATTTATGAGTCTGTGGCATCTTGTTTGATGGCAGCATGGGGCTTCTGAAAAGACAGGAGAAAGCAGTGGCATCTTTGTAAGAAAAGAGTCTGTGCCTTGACTCATAAAACCTTGGACTTCTAAAATATTAACTTTACTTGACAGTATATTTCCAGTTTGCACAGCTTTAAGCTTAGCTGTCTGTCAGAAAATTATATAAATCTGATTACCCCTGTCATAGCCAGATATGCTGTAGCTCTCAGACTTCCCTGAAACGATGTTACTTATCCTTTAGAGACGGAAGTGGTGTACTACCAGTACAACCAGCATCTCATTATGGAGCCTGAAGCAATTAATGCTGCGTTTGTGCAATGCTGCGTTCATTTGGGAGCACACTGACGGCAGAAGAGACAGTAACAGCCACCCCCAACACACAGGGGAATGGATCCATAAGTGGTCTGCCTGCAACTATGGAAGGCAGGGGTAGGAGATTGCTGAAAGGTCCAATTCAGCCAGACGACTGTCACCAAGAATGCGGAACAGCTTCATCTGCTTAAATGGGGAAAATTCTTGGAGAGGGATCAGCTGAACCAAAGCACATTCCCATGGTGGCCGCCACACAGACCACTGCCTCTCCAACAGCTAGGCCTGGAGAAGACATCCACACGTTGGCTAAACCCGGCTCCGCAGCAGGATCAGTATGATGGAACAGTTGTATTTCCAAGTAAAGTCAAGGTGTACTTGAGCATGTATATACACCACACTGGGAGTGTGTCTCCTCCCTTTTTACTATGTTCAGCACTGTGTTGGCAGTTTTCAGGTACAGGAACAACTAGTCAGTACCTGGCCCTTCATTTCTTCCCCCATCCTCCCCACCCCACCCCACAACCCAAAAAAAAAAAAAAAGCAGGGGTCCAGATTCACTTATTTGGCTTAGGATGGTCCAGTGAACTCTCCTGCCTCTGAACTGAATGTTTATATATCTTCTCCCAGAAGGTTTGAAGGATTTCTGTGGTCTCCAGTGGGGAGGAGCCCCATTCATGTTGTCAAGAAAGAGTCAAGAGAGAAAAAAAGCAAGGCAAGATCTAGAGACTGATTTGTGGAGAGTTTCCCATTGGTTTCACCAAAAGAAACAACAATTGTTTTCATTCGTGTTCAAATGATATTTTTTTTTCCCCAATGTGATCTTAGTTAGGTCCTGTTGCGCATATGCATTTTGACAGCCTTTAATTAAAGAACCATATGTTACATTTCTACAGGGTCTCAAAATATTAGCTTATGCAGGCCCCACAAATTGAAAAGTCTTGGTAGAAAGCTGATTAAGGGACCTATAAGAGCAGAATGATCAGCTGTAACTGTAAAACTTTTTGACTGATGGATCTGTTTGGGGTTTTGGGGGGGTTTGCCTGGTCAGAACGACCATCACATATGAGAAGAGTCCTTTAAACAAATCAGTAAGTAATGAGAATTTCAACACTAATAACCATTCCATGAAAGTTTCTTCCCAGGAATAAAAATAACGTTAGTTTTTATCACACGCTGTGTTTTTCTAGCATAGTTTTCCATCTTTGAGTAATGACTTGGGTATAAAATAAAACTGCTAATTTGCTACGCCTGAGTTTTCACTCTCACAACTGCTGTGCTTTAAGCTGTGTCTGCTGAAACCTGTATTTTACATGTGCCTCAGAAGTACTGCAAGGTATTGCTGTATTGCTTCTGAGAGCTTTAAAGTGTTCAAAAATGGTTAAGGTCCCCCAATGACAAGCCAAACCGCATGAATTCTCCACATGCTGGCAGAGCAGCTGCTAAAACCAATTAGGTCATTATTCAATTTCTCAATTTTTTTCTTTAAGATGAGATCAAAATACAAACCTCAAAAGTTTCCCATGTGATTCCAATAAAGCCAGTCCGTTCAGCATACAAACCCAGTGAAATTATTAATGGAACAAGGCCTGTCAACAAGACCTTTCCATTAAAACAAGGTTCAATAACATCACGATGGCATGTAGTTGGGAGAATGTCCTGGGCATTTCATCTCAAGACTGCTCTACCCATTTAGAACAGGTTCTTGGACTCATTTTAGGCTGTATTTAATCCTGTAATTCCTAGTGCATTCTAGTGTAATAATGTTGAAACCTCGATTGTTATCTGCATCTCATTTCCCCACCTTAATTTAGGTCTAAAAATAATAGTTTCAGAGCCATAACAGCTCAAATATTTCCCCATTAGCAAAAAGCTAATTCCTGAGCTCATTCCAGGGGCAATTAAGTTGGAAAAGCAATTAAGGTTTCAGAAATCCCTGACAGTAGGAAAGGTTCAGCCTAATATCCACAAGTACATGAAAACAAAACATATTTTAGGGTTATTAAGAAAATACGGCCTCAGACTGTGGCCAAGAGCTCACAAGAGCTGGGTTATTAATAGCCTTGCTGTGTGAAGCACATTTCCACAGCAGGTGTCACATAGGTCCCGCAAAGCAAACTGTCAGCTCAATGCTGAATTAGTCCATGCCTCAAGGACAGCTGAAGACATTTCTGGCTAGACAGCAGCGCTCTGAATAGGCTGTGCACCACCTAGACCTTCCATTTAGCTAAAGCTCTGATACCTTTCCAAGATCTCCTATCCTTTTGCAATGCCATCTAACAGAGGTTCCCTGCTTCAAGCGCCCTTGCTAGGGGCAAAAAATTTTGGTCTTCATCCCCACCATCATCACCAGCTAAGCTTCACCATGTGCAAACCCGGGGTTATGCCAATTCCTCCCACTCTTTCTTACTCACATGCTCCTCCTCCCCACATAAGTCCAAGTAGGATGAAGAAGGGGAGGGCCTGGGAAGAAGAGCATAACAGAAATGAGTGGCTTTTATGTCAGAAATGTAAGCCATGTTCTAGCAAGAATTTGCATGACGTAAGAGGTGGCGAGCAGAAATAGGAGGTTTAGTGGGAAAGTCCTTGGGCATCTCACGCAAAAAGAACACATTTCTTTTCTGAATTTTCAGATGCCTACACACAGTAAGTGAGCTTCAACCTTGTGTAAACTTCCTCACCAGCCAACTTAAAGTAAGTTTGAAGGTTGGCGTCACTTAAACTCCCTTTCCCTCAATCTTGAGGTCAGCCTGAACTTACAAGGCAAACTGAGATGACTGCATGAACGAGCTTTCTTGCGAGTGTATTTGCCATTAGTAGCCAGACTAGGAAACCAGTGAAATATGCCCCTCACAGCACTTTCACCCTTCTGCAGTAGGTCCCAACCAGCCCCTGGAAGTGCAGATGTGAACACCAGCAAATCAAAACCAGAAGGAGATCAGTTTTGGATTTCAGCTGCAAGTGGTGGAACTGTTACAAAGCACAGGCTACAGAGGCACATAAAATCAAGAACTCTTCGTAATGAACACTTGACACTTACAAATACACAGGGAGGAAATACATCCCAACCCAAATTGCTCAGCAGTTCAGAAAAAACAAAAGCACGTGTGGGAAGAGAAGAATGCATGCAAGAGGGGCTGTTTGTGTTGGGGATTTTTCTGTTTGTTTTTAAAATCAACAAAAAAAGCTCAAAAACCCCCAAAACCCTGCAGTTGGTGTCAGTACTAGCTGGTGGTTGTCTCTGACCAGAACCTGGCCTGAGCCTGCCAGTACTTTCCCTGTGTCTCAAACTGCACAATTTTTATATTGCTGATGCCATGGGCTGTCCTTATTGGCTCCAAGACTGCTAAAAGCCCCTCCAGAACTACGCAGTTATCATAAAAAAAAAATCATCACCAGCATACACCCATGCATCGAGCCATGCCATAGCACATTTCAGAGAAGAGAGATGCCATCTGTGAACCCAAGCCAGTTTATGCCAGCTGAACCTCCAACACAACTGTGACTCCCTGTCCCAAAACATGACTCTTGGCACCCTGTAACTGTAGGGTTTCCTGTGCAGCAGTCATTAAAAAAGTATTTTAAAAAAAGAATAAAAAAGCTCATATCCTAGTTGATAGCATATAGCAAATTAGTTGTGCTTTTGATCTTTCTGTTACATATTTTCTAATTCAGGAATCTTTGCTCCTGGCACAGTTGCACACAGATTTAAAACATTCAAACACACGCGCATGTCCTCTCCTAGTCTTGTTCTCAGCTAAAGTGCAGTTTTCCGTACCTATGAACCTCAGTAACACATTCAGCGGGGAGGCACCTCCATTGTCTCCTCACGTGAATAAAGATGTTTGAACACCTTCTGGATACGCACGGGTGACCAAGAAGCACAGATCATGTTGTCACTTCTTGCTCAAGTCAAGTTCCATAGAAATGACCTGAATGAAGATATCAGCCTGCTTGGTAAGGATAATAAAGTTGATGAATAATGATACATCTTCAGTGATAGCAATTTCATTCACTGAACAGATTTGACAGTACAGTGAGGTTATTATGCATTATTTTTAGTACTAGAAATCAATGGCACTATTGTCCTTTTCAGTTCAATTTGATTTAGATGGAGCTCGGTGTGCAGAGAGAATAATGAGGAGCACTGCCTCACATTAAATGGAAACAGAAATCATGTTCTTAGCAGGGTGTGTTTTATGATAAGGCGATTGTTCTGTGAACAGCTTCTTATTTCAATATTTTGGATGCTTAAATAAAGTGTGTGCTCGAGACAGATGGAAGTCTTTTAGGAAATATATTTCCCCAGCAGAAAAATGACAAATTCTTTTGTGAAGAGAGCTGCTGTCAACATGATCCTTGCTGTAAAGTGGATGGACACTGAACTCATGAGGGAGGAAGACCTCACTGAAGAATAATCGTGTGGCTTGGGCAGATGCTGAGTTTGAGTTCCTTGTTCTAACAGGGCTTGAGCCTGGGGTTTCCAACACCAGAACAGGTCCCCCAGTCTACCCTAGTGCGTCTCATTCTTGGTGAAAAACTTTGTAAAGCTCTCATTTTATTTTACTGCGGAATGCATTTTTTCATATATCCTTTCAAATGTCAAACATTTTTTCCAGGCAGAAAAACTTCTTTCTCTTAATCAAGGGAAGCAGCAGGATAAATTTTCCTCATACAGTTCTGTTAGAGGACTTCAGCTTTCATCTGTTGATGCATGCAACTAAAAAGCTCACAGTTCCACCCTCCACAAAAATAAGTGCAAGTTACCTCCTCTTCTCTTCTGTACAAAATAGATGCAGCCACTTTTTACTGTAACTCTTTGCCTGATCATACCCTGCTTTTGCCAAGTGCTAGAAGACCTACCTGCCTACTCAGCTTGGTCTGCATGAAAAATAAATGAATTAGGGACTTCCTGGTGATGATTACACCGATATGGCTCCTGTTTCATTAAATAAATTTATTAAATTAATTAAATGACAACAATAAAACCTGCTTGTTGTGCATTCCTTTAGAGCTGCCATCAATTTTCCAGCTTCTCCAAATCCAAGTATACAAAGACCCAGGGGAACCTACCTGACACCTGAGGACATGCAGAAGAGAGAGAGCACGTGCAGTTCTTCTGGCAGAAGCTAGCTAGGTGTGTACAGCCTTTTGTGAGATACCATGCCACTTGAGCAGGGTCTCTCAACAGTATCCATTGACCTGTTTTGTCCAGGCAACCCAGTGATCCATTCAAGTACGAGGATGTGGCTCTAGTCCATGAGCTCTTCCACAGTGGGCATGTAGGGTTTTCCATAGACTTTGTAAGGGCTGGGAAAGGAATAAAAGCTGTGGCCAGTTGAAGAGTTACAGCTAGGCACCTTGCATTCAGGGCTCACCTGGAAGCCATTCAAGATGAGCTGCAGCACTCATTTTATTTGTCTTAAAGATGCAGAAAATAATGACATCTTGTGCCAGTAGATGGCACTCTGTTAATGACCTACACACACTTAGGAGCCATGCACGGTTTCTGCAGTAAATCTAGAGCCTGCAGCTCTTTCTCTCTGCTCTGTGGAAGAGGCAGCAGACAGAAGATAGCCAGCTCTGTCCCTAGACCCTTTGCTCCATACACGACTATAGCTCAGCTCCTCTCCGTACTGAGCTAAGCTGTGCTGGCTGAGGCACACCCTGCCTGTCTGCAACCTAGGCACAGATGGGAGGCTTAATGCCCTGCTTACCAGCCACCCACCCCCTTACATCTTCATCTGCAGCACAGGACTGATACAGGATCAATTCTGCCTTGGAGACAAAAGGTTGGGCAGGTTGGGCTTGAGGAAGAAGTTGCACAGTTACCATTCTAGGGAGAAGGTGGCAACTTGCAGAATAACCCTCTCCTAGACGTGGAACACATCTGAAGAAACTCTTGCCTCTAAGAGTGAAGCAGCACACCATAAGTTTTGAATTAAACATGGTCATCAGCCAACTCCAGTGCACTCTGAAGACTTCCAGCTCCCCTTAGCAGGAACCAAGGCCCTACATACCAGTGGCGCAACATCTTGTCAAGGCACTTTCTCACAGTACCAACGCATACAAGAAGCTTTCAATTCTGTTGCACAGATTCAGAGCAAAACAGGTAACTGATGCTTTTGAAAACATGACACAAAGCCTGAGTTCTTCAGTAAAAGAAAAAAAAGTTAGCTTTGCATCAGTCATTCTCTTCAGTGCAATCAGTCACTTCTACTAAGGCTTTTCTCAGACACTCAGCACACCATTGAAGGGCAACTTCATAGCAATAGTCACAGAGACGCTCTACCAACAACATTATTACATTCTTGTTGGCATCATCCTAATTAAGACCACTTCTTCCCTCCCAAGAGGTAGCCTTGACTGCGGGCACCACTGGATGCCTTCAAACAGAAGGCATTTCTTCTGAAAGCAGCACTCCTGTGGCATTAAATAGCAGACATCTCACTCGTTTGCATACAACACCTTTCTCCTTTTGCTTAGAAAGTAGCAAATGATCCTTCTTCACTTTGATATCACTTTGCAAAACTATCATGCTTTAAACGACTTTTGTGTTAAGTATGTAGGACAGGGGTGGGGGGGTGGGGGGGAGAGGAATGAAAGAAGGCTCTCGGAAAATAGGACACAACGAGTGCCTCCACTGGAATGAATATAAACTAGGCACCCAGAAGCAAGAGGGGGGTGACAGTTTCCGCACGCTGATGCTTTTCTGTTTATCCCAGTAAATAGCTTCACTTTGATGTCCTGCCCAAACTGAGGTGCCCAATAGCAGACTGAAATCCGCATCTCATCAGTTGCGACAGTTAAATTCTCCTTTAAGGAGTATTATCCACAAAACACAACTCGGGGCACACAGAGCTGAAATTCCAGGCCTGTCATAAAAAGATGAGATGATTTATTGATCTCTCAGTTTCGAAACTCCAGCCTCCAACCAGAAAGTCAATTTTTCTCCGGCATAGCCTGGAAACACATACTTCTGGTAGCTATAAAGCTTTCAAGTAATGAGGCTTCAGGCTGCATTACCAATCAAAATCCATTAAATGGTCTACTTAATATAGCAGAAAAAATGTGTAAGCATTCAAATGAAGTTTAACAAAAAATCTAACCCGCTCGGAGTTATTCAAATTCTGCTAAGGCTTTAATAGAGCTTGAGCTTATTCACTCCAAGTTGGTGAAAAGCTACAAACAATGTTGTTTAGAGCAGGAATGAAAAACTTTTTCCATTAGACAGCAGGTGCCTTTTCGAATTTTCCACTCCTGTGAATATATGATTTATGGTTGGAGTGATGGATTCAAGATCTGGCCTGGAGAGTGACTGTTGTACACAAATTCTACTTTGGGTAAATAACTTCAAATTCTAAGTACTGGCAAAGGCCCTCCCCCTCCCGCAGTCCGCCTTCTATGCATGTGTAAAATGCCCTCTAATAAGCACGGATTAGATCACAAGCTGAGCGCGTCAACAGCAAAATGATGTTGTGAAAAGGCTAATGTCTAATACATAAAAAAAGGAGGCAAGCCTCTGTGGTACAAAACCTCATTCTTCTCCCTTGCTCCACACTAGATTTTTTTAGCACAGTGTCTACTTTTAGGTGCCATACAGCAAGAAAGCTACTCAGCAGTATCAAGGAATCCAAAACAAGCTACAGAAATCAAGACGACTTGTGTGGAAAACTTGCATAGAAAATAGGCACAACACACCACTGTCAGTGGTTTCATCTCCACAGGTATTTTAGCATGAAGCCTGATAGTTATTTTAGCACATGCATTTCCCCATAAGTGTGAGCATAAAAAGTGATCATCCAAAAATTCGGACAATGTTTTTACATATAAATGTGAGCTCATTAAAAAAAAAAAAAAAATTAAAACCCCTGGAGCTACCCATAAGCATACAAATGCTTGAACCTGGTTTACAGGAAAAGACAAATATTAATGGAACACCACTATAAATCCTTGCAGGGGACCATGGTGCTGTTGAAAATACAAAGAGCTAATAAATACAAAGAAAACTGCTTCTAGTGTTAAAACTAGAACTTCAGATTTCAGTGCCTGTTTCTGGATAAGCTACTGCTTTCTCCCCTGTAACTGTTTTGCGCTGTCTTTGAGGTATGTTAGGGCAGGCAGTCTGCAAACATAAAAGAGCACAAAATCCCAGTATTTTTTTGCAACTGCTTTTGCAGCGGTGCAAGCTGAAATACACATGATCATGTACACATGATCACTACAGAAGTGGCTGGTCAAACCTTAAGTTCCAGAGCAGTTTCAACTGTATTTTCTCTTAAGAGTTGCTTTTCACCTCTTACTTGCTATTGATTTTGAGTGGCCATAGTGTCCATTTGTGAAAGAGCAACGATGTCTCTCATCCCACATCCATTTGAAAGGGCTGATACTGGCAGGTTTATACAATTGTAAAGCAGATGCACAGCTGTGCGCTTGTATTTGTGGCTTTATGGATTCAACTAAGCGGTTTTTCATGGCTTCATAAGACCCCTCTCAAAAATCCTTTGGGGTTGTTTCTCTGGCTGTAGAGATACCCATGCTAGATATAACTGAGCTACCTTACATACCAGAAAGCAGAGTAACTTGTATAGATCTCTGGGCAGTCTGAGAGCGATTAACAGCACTCATGGGCGGAGCAGACAGCTCTCTACTGAGAAAATGGACCTTGTTGGTCAAGCTGGCTGCATCCAGTTTTTGGGATCCCCTTAGCCACTCCTAAGGCATAACGTACCTTTATCCTCTCAACAGCATCATCTTCTGCCTCCCACTGCCAAGCAGTATCCTCTTTCCCCTCCTTCCCCCCATTTTCCCAGCAGCACTAAGCTGCAAGGGACTGTACTGCCACCCACAGCTGAACGATCTACCCTGCTGTGGCAGCAGCAGTGCAGCTTTGGTCAAGTAGCTTCAGACAGAAGGAATTTGGAGGTCCAGGCAATGTCTCCCACAAATCTTCCTCTGGGACTCTGCCCACAATGGAAGCAACATCCTACTCCTTGCCTTAACTGGCTCTAGGAGAGGGCGCTAAATCCATACAAGTCACCCCCTGTGGGGAGTTCTGCAGGTGTTCAGTTTGCTAAATCTCTTTAAGGAGTGGCTTATTTTCCTTGTCCCACTATACAGTTTCTGCTACACAGATGGTTTTTCTTTTAGAAGGTCAGGCCAAGAGACTTGGGTATTAAGTTGGTCTCAGAAACCACTGACTTGCAATCTTCTTTACTTGAAGGTTATTTGTACCCACTGAATGCAACGTCCATGCTGCAAAATTTGTCAGATGAAACCTGTTCTGTTGACTTTTTAAAATGAATTTTCTTGAAGAGGATGAGCAAGCAGAGAGGCACTTAAATTAGCACATCACTGAGCTAATATACTACAATTTTACCAAGGTAATTAAGATGGAACAATGTGATGATCACATTAAGGTCATGATTAAGATCAAGCCAATAAATCAAGAAGTTCAAGTGATGAAATCATCAATAGATCAGGATGAAATATCAAACATCATAATTTACAGGAAAAATAAACCCTTTTGTTCAAACCTTCCTTTGGAAGAGGTCATCTAGTTTGAGGCCTAAGCCCCACTTTCAGCAGTAAGTGCACTGACCTGATTGAGGAAAAGCACTGATGGGTGATTATGTCCTACAACATGACTTGAACGTTTGTTCAGGTCTAATGTCCTTGCCAAGCAGTTTTAAGCAAGCACTGCAATATCTTGAGAGCATGTTAGAGAGACATTTCTGCTTCCTCTCACTCCCTGACCCGATTCCACCTGGCCTTTGTAGGTCAAAAGGGGGAGTGCTGGAGTGCTGTATGCTTGTGGATGGACCCTTTGATACTTCTAGCAAAGCCAAGAGAAATGTCTTGTCCAGTCAGAGTTGCACTAAACTCAAATAGACAATTGGAAAGGACATCAGTAATGAAAGAATGACCATATTCAACCTTCTTATACTACGATTAAGTCAAAAGAGTTTCTCTCTCCGTTAACAACTCATTTGTTGTCCTGTCCTGACAGCTGGCCTGCCAGACATATGCCCTCATATATGACTACAATTACGCTTTGGGTAATATCTAGGAGGAGCTCTCTTAAATACACCCTTCTTGCTGGGAGCACTGTAGCCCTCCTACTCAATCTTTCCTCTCTTCTTCCCTAACGGATCAAGATGGCTTGAGGGATACAGACTGCATTCCTTTTATCCCCTTCTAATTCACAGGGCAGTCTGTCCATTCTTTCTAATTAAAATGAAGAGAGTTTCCTTTCCTCAGGTAAAAAGTACCTATTTATTTAGCCGGTCACCTCCTCCTGTAGTTGACTAGCAAAAGAGTAACAATTGGACTCGTACGAAGAAAAATATAATTTCCTTTATTTACGTAACGCATTGGCCTATTTCACTGTTAAGCATCTCCTACCCTGGATGTTATTCATATATCCTTGTTTTTATCAAATATGCTTGTTATTGCACAGGCTGACACAGAATACATATATAGCTGTATCAGATCTTACCAAGACACAATCCCTCTATAACAAACCATGCCAAAAGGAATTACCTCAGCCACTTTCTCCTAAGCATCCTGCAACACAATCTAACTCTTCCAACCAGATAACCTCCTCCAACCTATAACTCTGTTCAGCGTAAGGTGCTGTGCAGTTAACTGCATCTTGTTTTATCACTTCTTCCTTTAATTTCACTGTTATTCAAGTCACTAAGGATACTTATTTTCTTCTTTCACACCACAACAAAGAATCTGAAATCATACATAGAAGGAGACTGGGGTAGCGCTGCTTTTTAACCCTGTAAAATCTACCACTAATTAGCTCACAGGTCACCATTTGGGCAAGTGAGCTGATACAAGGTGCCAGCCCCAGAAATACACATCTTGTCAGGCATTGCTTTGTCCCATCAGCACCTCAGTAGCAGTGGGGCTCTTAGGGTTCTGTAACCCAGAATGTGACAACAAATAATAGACTGTTGCAGCACAAAAAGTTGTAGGTTCAGATGACACAGGAAAATGAGCCCACAGGATGCAAGAAGAGTCTAGCTAGCCACCAGCTATTAAGTCACCTAGAAGGCACAGACAGCGATGGTTTGGACTCTAGTGACATTCCTCACTGTGAGCTTTCACTCTGGGACAGGTCTTTGATTTATCCTTTTCTTTCATTTTGCCAAAAAAATGGTATTATGTCTTATAAATTGCCACAGAAGTAAAAGCAAAACCTTGCTGTACATTAAAGCTTCGATTTATAAATTTTGCTCTTCGCTTACCTGTGCAGCATCAACATGATTTTCACAGCATTACTTTCTCACAGGAGAAGCCGCCTTGTACCATTGCTCAGCTCTGCAGCACTGGTACTGCTGCACATGAGTGTACGCACTGCTCCTTGGAACAACTCAAGCTACCAACTCAGTACACCCATGAAGCCTCACTGAAAATGGAAAGGATGTACTTTGGCAGCTATTTTCTTGCATAAGAAGAAAGAGGGACCGTAGGAGAGCATGTTTATAAATGGGGTGTTGGTCTGCCTTGTCATTCCAGTCCCCTCCTTGTAACCCTGTGATTAATAAGTGAGGTACAAAGTTGTCTGAAAGTAGCTTAGAGAAAAAACAATATATTAGGTAAGACCAGTGTGCCCTCAAGCCCATCATCTTGTGTCTAATAATGGCTAGTCACAAGATGCTCAGAGGGAAGTGAAGGAATACCACTACAGACAGGTGTGGCTAAATTTATCTTCTGTTAAAAACCCCTCCTTTTTATCCCAAATAATCTGTTTAACCTTGAAGCACATAGTCAAGTAAGTCTTCCATGATTAATTCTGCAATTCCCATAAACTTTTCACTTTTATAACTTAATATATATATATTTTTATATACACATATATATTTATAACTATATATATAGTTATATTTATTTTTATATATATATATATATATATATATATATATAAAAACCCTATATATATTCACTTTATAACTTTAAAAAGTTTTCCGGCATTTTTTGCTAGTCCACAACAGCTTAAACTTCGGTGCAGATCAGAATACACTCCTTATTCTTAAACTCACACATCATCTGTAGTAACCCTCTGCATTCACAATGGAAGCCACTATCTCAGACTACTTATATTCTTAAGTCACTTCTTGAATAGTGTGCTGTTTCAGGAATGCATTATCACCCACAGAACTGCTAGTTGACATATATTGTCTGTTATGCGGGCATTGTTGTCTGCTACAAATATGCTGCAAATTATCTACATTCCTGACTTTTAGGTAGAAAATGAGGAATTAATCTGATGAATGTCAATTTTGGTTCACATCACGATGCTCTTGGTATCATGATCTATCATGAAAGATTGAACAGAGGTATCCTACGAATCATCCTTTTTAGTCAGCAACTATAATGCAAATTCTTTCACTGAATAAATTTATTCCACCTGGGTTACGGTAGCTTTTTATGATTAGATCTACATGTTCTGGTCATGGTTGCATGTCCTGTTTGTGATCATTTCACAACCAGCTACAGCTGTGTATTTACCAGTCAAAGCAAATGCTATGCACCTCCCGTTGACTACAGAAATAACTGTGCATTTCAGCAGATCAAACACAAGGCTACAGATATTAACCCTGCAAGTCTCCAACAGAAATATTTTTTAATCTAAGGTGGGACAGGCTCATAAATAATTTACAGGGAGTTATGACTTTATATTATCTGAGTAATATATCTGGGAGGAAGGACTAGAATCAGTGGTGTGGGCTATTCCCCTCTGAGATCTGTAATAAATTTCTTACATTATAATCTGTTGTGAAAAATATTCTGGTTGTCACGCTCCATACACTGGAGGCATTCTAAGTGGCCTGCCACTGAGTCCCCATTGGATGATAACACTGTCCAAATTTCTCATCATTTCACACTTTCACTCCATAGCTGCATGCTCGTTACATCTCGCTGCTATAAAAATGAATTTTAATGGAAAAAATCTGAGAGAAACTTTATGCTTCCTTGACAAAATTTTTATTGGGCTGAATACTGGAGCATCACTGACGTAGCTTTGGACTGGCAGCTATAAGCTGAGGAATTGCTTTGGGAGGAGGGTGGGGAGGAAGCTTTTATTACTATCCTTATATCTTTGAAATGAAATGCCCTCAGAGCAGAGGGAGGATCTTGGATGCTGCTATCAGAGAACGGTATGATCCCTTGGGGCTTATCACCACACTCGGACTATCAGGAACAAGAGAAGTCATATTTTTTTTCTCCAAAAGTTTAACACACACCCAAATTTCATGCCCCTTTACCACCATAATACATAAATGCCTCCCAGTCTTGTAGTCATCATCAGCTGCTGTCTGCAAAGTGGGAAGTGGGCAAAGGCTGAAGACTCCTAAACACATGGGCCCATTCCCTGCTCTCCCCCTCCTGGATGTGGGATTTGAGACAGCTGCACCTCCCTGCCATCAGCAGCCTGAGATACCAACACAGGTTTGTATCCCATGCTGTAACCATGTAAACTGAAACCAAGTTTGAAACCAAGCAGCACAAACTGTCCAAATTACTGACAGCCATGGTCATCTTCATCCTCGCTCCTCACTGCAGCTTGCCCTTGCACACTCCTTTGTGCTGTCAGAGCTGTTTCAGAATACCAAATAAGAGAAAGGGATAAAAAACCTACAGGCCATTTTTGCAGCAGTAGGATTGTGGCAGATATTGGTTAACTTGGCCAAACTGCGGTGAAACTAGGAGCTGCCCTGTGCTCCAAGGAGAGTAGAGGAGCTTAAACTGCCTGGCCAGGCCAGGTTATACACCTCTGCGTGCTTTCTGCAACAGGCAAATTGTTCAGGAAGGAGCTGGGTACAGCAGTCCATCAGCTTAGTAACTCAGGACAACCAAAGATGGGTTCATTTGTTTCCCATCACCACCACGCTCAGGGTGCACACCCAGGGCTTCCTCCCCTCCAAAACCCGCTGCTCTAAACTCTTTGCTCAGAGAAGGTATCTAGGCCCCTTTCACCCTTTCCATCCAGTGCTGAGGAAAGAGCCATGATTTTCCAGCTGCTGAACAATGCTGTGTAGCACCTTCCCAAGGGGAGAACCCAAAACTGCTCTATTAACTGTGCCTTACCATTTCTACCATGTTAATAACCAGCAGCACCTCAAAGCAGGCAAGTTTTATTCAAGACAAACTTGCTATCAAACCTCGAGTAACAAACCTCAGAGAGCTAAGCACATTAGTAACCGAAGTCTGACCTTCAGAAGTTCTGACAAGCTCCTGCTGACTTCCGTAAAGTAAGACTTTTATTTAGTATCACCAGGAAAATTTTAATGCTGAACATTCAGACGCAGCCTAAAGATGTTAGGTCTGAATTTATGGAAGTATTTAAGGGCTTAAAGATGCAGATACAGACAGTAGCAGAATTTTGAAAAATGCCTAAGTACCTAATATTATGAAAATCCTCTGAAAATCTGACTAGCTAGATATCTGTATCTTGAAGTGCTTAATGCTGAATTGACCAAAGTTCACAGTCGCCCAACACTTTTACAAATACTGCTAAAAACCTGGCCTTAAGGAGCCAATGGCTTTTAAAAAGACTTAGAGAGTTTGACTCAGGTCCTGAGAAGGATTTACATGCCTATAAGACACGTAGATACTTTCCTGTCTTAAATCTGGCCCTTGGTGTACACATTGCTGTCTCCCTGCTTTTTTATGGTGGTGCTTTTCTGCAGGTAATATTGTGTGGTATGAAAATTCCAGTGCTACTTTGCTGGCATCTGCAAGCTGGGAAAAAAAAAAAAAAAAAGATAAACACTTAGGAGAGCTCTTTGATAAAGCCAGATCAACAGTAATTGAAATTATGTGCTTAATCAAAAGTACTGCATAAGGCAACATACTGTATAGAGGCCTCTTAGTGTTCCCTAAGTATATGTTGACCTAGTAGAAATCAGCTTCTATTGAAATAAAGGTTAATTAAAATTTATAAGCAGAATTTACAACTGCGAGCTGTCCCTTAAGGGCCTCCTCAGTTGCATAAAAAGTATCATTTACTAGGAAAAATACTTCAGAAACTTCAGCTAAGAAATAAAGAGTGTGCAGCTCCATCCCTTAAATCAGAATACAGCCTTTTGGTCTAAAGACTTCTAATGTATCTTCTAAGACTTGCAAAGACTCGCATTTCTTGCACTCAACATGATTGACTCAGTTCTGCAAGATAAGGATAACACACGGTCATTTGATTCACTCTATGTAGTTCAAATGGCAAGAGGACAGTCATTAATCTAAAAAATTACTTGATGAATCTTAACACAGCTTCCCAAAAAAGCACTTACTGAAAGCATTATTTCCCTCTTGTGTCATGAACAATGGCACAAGCCTGTTTACCTCACTTGCCTGCCATACTGTGGATTACAGCAAGGTAATGATGTTGGCAGTTATTAGAGGTGCTTGTCTGTCAGTAGTCAAGCTTTCTTACTCAGTGCCTACAGTAAACGTGGGTATGTTACTGTATTAAAGGAGATTAAAAAGGAAATTGTTAACTGCGCACTGCCCACCGAAAGAGCTAGGCACCGAATATTTAAAGCTGCATCTTCCTTCTCGTAGTAGCTCTAACAGCAATAACAACAACCCACCATTTGCCTTGTCTAGAACAAAGAACTGCTCACTGGAACGGCAATGCTAAAACCAAAAGAGATGTAACGGCGTCTGATCATATCTGAAAGGCCTTTGCTCTGTGCTAGTCTTGTTACAGGTACTCACTGGATGGCAAGCCTCTTTGCTGTGAGTTAGTGGTGGGAAGTTTTATGGATACAAGCATACCAGTCAGGCAGTGGCCACTTGGACACCTGTACCCAGGAGCCCAAAGCAGTGAAAGCCCAAGGCCCTGATTTACTTTCCTGACAAGCTGTGTCGCAATAGTTGCTTTGTGCTGCCAGCATTTCTATGTCACCAGCAGGCCCATCTGGAAAACAAGAACCGTATTTCATCACAAACACTGAGGCTCTGACATTTGGTTCTGTTCCACAAACAGGAGGATATCAAGAAATTCCTTGGAAAAAATTGTGAAGCAACACGCAAGCTGAACACGCTTTTCCAAACCAGCCAAAAGCAATTACGTGGGATATGAGAGACAAAGGAGAAAAACACACAGGACTACAAATGCAGCTGAATACAGTCCTGCTGAATGCCCACAAGCTATTGAATCAGTCACTTTCTCCCTTTTAAGTATCTATTGTGTCCATGAAGAAGAAACCTAGCAAGAGAGACTGCAATAAAGTTAAAAAAAAGATTCAAGTCCCTGTTCCCAATTACGTTAAGCAGATCTTTATGTCTGGCAACTGTGGGCAAGAACCCTAGCTAATTAGCTATGCAGAGGGGCCTGCTTTCTCTCACTATCTTTAGCCAGAAATACCATCTTGAGTCTGAAGTAAACCTGGTTTTGAAAAAATTCTGCTGCAGAACCTCATTAACCCCTTGGATCTGAGAGAGGGTTTTCTCCTCAACACCAACTGGAACCATTAAGAAACATCACTGGATAGACTGAAAGGAGGTCAGGAAGAGAAACCAAGGCTAGCAAAAATCTCAGCAGTAATATAAAAAGCAAGAGAACAGCAATTCAAGGGAATTTATGTTTTCATTTATTATTGTAGTACCTTCCTCTACTCAGAGGGAGATTGAAAATAAATGACATGCTCAAGTGAAATACTGAATGGATCAGGTTTTTGTGTTGTGAATATAAAAATCACGCCTGTTTTAAAGTACTCTGGGAGACCAAAAGCTTTAGATGAAATTCTGTGTTTCCATTTTCACATGAAGATCCTGCTGCAGTAGCAACAGGATGTACACATTGGACATCAGAGAAAACAGTTCTAAGATGACTTTAAATCACTTGTCCCACTCCTCACTGTTAAGCCTACAGCCAGTCTACTGGCTGAGAAGTAAGTTAACCCCGTTAGAGAATTCTGTACTGATAGGCTTAAGTTACAAAGCACCAAGCCGCAGAACCCATGTCTTAATTCACAGATGGACCAAAAACTGCTTAAAAGCATGGAAGTAAATACATAGATTTAGACCAAACATTATACCCTTGATCCCATCTCTGACAAGAGCCAATACTGATGCTTAGGAATGCAGATGAGAGCACTGACTGTGTTTAAGAGAGATATTTCTCCTAATAATGACCACACAGAGCTTAAAATTCTCCTCAGCAGGAAGTTACATGGGGACCACAAGGTTTGCTGGTCACAGATTGACAACAAACTTCTCTAACGCCAACTCCATAGCATCCTGAAGCACCAAGTTGCATGCACAGCTTAATTATACCTGGCATAGAAAAGCCTTCCTTTTATTTGCTTTAACCTGATGCCTGGTCATTTGGCAAGAAGCCACAAAGTAAAGATGCCCATTCATCCTCTTCACACTTCTCTTAATTTCAAAAAGTCTCCTGTAATCCCCTTTCATTTCTCTCCCCAGCTAGGGAGTCCTAGTCAAATTAGTCTCTTTCTCAGGGAATTCAGTGTAGATGGAGCTTTTCACCACCTGGTCAGCCAGGTGGTTAATACACTAATAGATGCTATTTGCGCATTTCACGGGCTAAAGTCCACCTCACCGAAATACCAGCCCGACTGCTGAAGAGTGAAAGGGCTGACTGGTGTGGAGAGGTGACCTCTGCAGACCTCTAACTGTGGGCCATCTCCTTTCCGACTGAGGAAGCAGTTTGAAACAGCAGGGCATGGTGTGAAGGGGGAAAATGTCTCACACTGGTTTCCCACTGCTTTAGAGCTTCTGCATTTTGTGGCCCACACCACAGTAAGTGTGTTCTCCCTCCTCCTTTACTAGTTAGCTGACCCCAGTCACTTAACGACTGTTTCTGCTCCAGAATAACAACCCTTGCCCTTCCATGGCTCACAAATGCCCTGAAATCCCTCAGTTCAAATCCTGCTGTCGACCTAAGCGAGGCAAGTTACAAAAGCTGTCCAAACCAGGCTGAATTTGATGGCCCTCCAAGCCCTTTGCAAAAGCCATTTACTGGACAAGTTGCTAGGTTTCCAGAGATAATGGTGATAAATGCAATGACAATCTGCGCGTAGCTGAGTCTGACCAACTTCGTTTGCTGCTGCTGAACAACCACTTTCTGGAGTTGCTGAGTGTATTATGCTGTTTGAAGGTCTAGCACGTGTCATCATGCCACGAACTCCAAGGTCGGCATTGTACTGTGATACAAAAGGGATCAGCACAGAAACAACAATTAACACAGGCTTACAAATGCTGTCTGCAATGCTCCCAGGAGAAATTAGCCCATACCGAGCTCTAGGCTCCTGTTATGTGACAGCTACTGAGACCCCAAATAGACACCATTTGGGGGATCTGTGCCCTTCTGTCACAAACTGCTACATGTGAAAAAATCACAGGAAAGATGAACAATCCCTGAAGTACCAACCATGAGCAAACAAGGACCATAGACTTCTTATGTTCAGTAACCCTGGCAACCATGCTTACAGTGGTGGATGTCCAAGAGACACTGTGCACCTTAAACTCCTGCTATTTTCAGGGGAAGTCTTGTCCCAGTACCTATGAAGTCCCACAAAGCTTTTAACTGAAACTTTCCAGGCAACTTTAAAACGCTTCCTCTCTCCAATCCTCCTCCACCTCCCCCCAAAAAAAAAGCTTCTAAAAAG
Organism: Alca torda; assembly: GCA_008658365.1. Taxonomy (NCBI): domain Eukaryota; kingdom Metazoa; phylum Chordata; class Aves; order Charadriiformes; family Alcidae; genus Alca; species Alca torda. The sequence goes on along the minus strand of CM018079.1, from coordinate 21,893,518 downwards.
TTTATTTTATTAATACACGTGCCTATTCATTAAACACATCATTGTTTAACACACACAGCCTCACTGAGTGGTTCAAATAGATGTATTCAACTTCTAGTTGAAGAAGTCCCTGCTTCCTGCAGGGGGGTTGGACTTCATGACCTTTAAAGGTCCCTTCCAACCCAACACATTCTATGATTCTATGTAGAAGGAGCTAGGCAGGGGAGTAAGTTGGGGAGGTGGCTTCACAATAGGCTGGCAACATTCTTGCACCACCCCTGAGGTACACAGGTTTTACTCATTTGGGAATAAAGATCTGGTTACTCTATCCTGATGACACAGGCACGCTGACACTGTCAGGAGGTAGGAATACAGGCTGTGGCAAAAACTTACCTGTCCTCAGGGCTTGAGAGAAAACTGTTATTCAGAACCACTTTGTTAATAAACCTGGAGCACCCAGGAAGAGTTAGTGGTCTTTTTATTCCTACTCAAACTGTGGGTTGCATTTCACAGGAGGAACAAGCAAAAAACAGGGGGTGACAGCATAGTTTAACTCTCACCTACCCCAGACTGCAGCAGAAGGTTGCTTTCCTAGATTTCCATTTAGGAAGGCACCCGCAGGGCCCAACAGAACTCACTGCCTCATTGTGACCCTAAGATGCTGCGGCTGATTTAACAAAACGAAAGCGAAAGAAAATGGTATGACTAACTGCGTGCAGCAGATCAGTAGCAGAGTTGAGAGCCCAGACCACTGCCTCCCAGTCCTCTCCTAGCAACAAACTACTGGCACTCTCACCTGATTTTCTTCCTTCTTCATATTCTTGCAGAGAACAAGCTATAAAGTTCTTGCACTGCTTCATATTCATCCGTATTTAGATATCTTTGCAACCGACACCTATTTGTGTACCTAACCACAATGCTTTGCACTGAAGAAGGTATGTCTGAAGTTTTTTATATGATGACTCAAAATCTACCCTTGTACTCCTCTCAGGTAACACTGGAAAGCAAAACCAGTATTTTGATGTACTAACGTGCTTGTGCTTATAAAGTCTGCACAGACTTCCCTTTCCTTAGTAAACAAACTGTGTTACAATCGGCACGGGACACACATATACTAGTTTTATAGCTTTGGTGATTTACTTCCAAATCTTTTGTTATTAGATTAACGTGTCACTGAAAGATACAATGGTTAATATTTGTGTGTGGTATGGTGCTTTATCTGAATTAAGGAACAGCTTGTTGATTACAATTTCAAACTCTGCAAGTGAAACTTCACACTACTGCAAACACACCTCCAGCTATTATGAAAATACGTATCATTCACACACTATACGCATAATAACCAGACATTTGGTAACAAAAATTTATTATCCAGTGTTAACTGAGAAAGCCATCCAAATTAAGACTAGATTTCTAATATAGTTAAAGACATGGTATCAGTTATATTAAATCTCAGTGAAACCGCGTGTGCAATCTTGAAGTCAGTCTTTTTAGAAATAGTCTAAAGGAAGTTTCTTTGTGGGAGTGATGTAAGTCACTGTCAAGTTCAGTTGGAAAGGGTAACCTGAACTGCCAATCCACTGGTTAGAAACCTAAATAAAGCCTTAAGCTCGGGCAGATCCTACCCTGTGCTGTCCAGAAAAAGGTCTACCACATGTTCTTGTCTTTTCACAACACCCTGCACAGCAGATCTATCCCCTGGCAGGTGGCAGAAGAAATTCGATCCCCATCCTCAAGCTCTGACTCTAGAGTGAACTTTCCTTACCTGTACCAAGCCCTCCATCACCAGACCCTGGCTGGGAATGAGATTTTAATAAGGTCTGAGCCCCTCTGTATAACAAATTGTCTTTCAAGTTTACATGAAAAAGGTCATTGTCAGTACCGTGGATCACACTCCTTAAATGACGTGACAAACCCACACAGCATGGAATGGTCAATATGTGTATGTACATTTTGATTCAGTCCTACTGCTTTTTAAAATTTTTTGTTCTGATGGGAAGGAGAAGAACCTGAGACTGTAAACATCTGTTTGCCTTGTATGACTATTTATAGGGGGTGGGGGAGAACGATCAAATTCATACCATATTTGGGTGGCTAGATAATGTACATAAAAACGCCTTTATTCTAAATCCTTTAGTTCCACGGATGACATACATTGTTTAGACTGTAATTAGACTGGAATTGCACCTCCTATTCCCCTGACTATTCACTCAAATAAAAACAGCATTTGCTGTGGTTGCATTCACATTCTTTTTCTGCTCCCTCTCCACGGATACTTCTGGCAAGTGAATTTCCTGGCAGGGATGTTATGGAAGCAGCAAGTTTTAATTTAACATCAGAGAACATAGACAGAAAGTGTATTATTTTAAAACTCATAAACAAAACTATGCATAGCAGAAACTAGCTTTAAAGAATTACTCTCATTATACTCTGGACTCAGTGAAGTGCTGAGGAACACACTTACCTTTAAGCATTTTCTGATGTCCCTTTGAAATCTCTGTTTTAATATTTTCCTGAACTGAAACCTCCATCTGGGGAGAGAAACAATACCTTGTTATAAGTGATGTGTCTAATAAAAATGAATCTGCACAGCTTGCATTTTGATTGCCAATTACTTGCAATCAACTGCTCAGAAAAACACGCTGATCAAGAAAATACTCTTAAAAATATTCATTAAAAATATTTGTGAACAGCTTCAAGTGTATATAGGAAAGAATATCTATGAACAAGTTCAATTGAATATAGGAAAGATATAATATAAAGATATATATAACAAATATTTTGCCACATAACCCATGAGATGAAATTTCAAGGTACCACTTTAACTTCTTTAAAAGAAATACAAACTAGATAAACTAAAAGTTCAGTTTGCTGTTCAAATCGCCTACAGTACAATTAATACCACTGGTTAGTTTTGGAATATGCTACAATAAAATGTTTTATTTGAATGCATCTATACTCACTATCAAAAAACTTCATTAAGTCTCAGTTACAACTACTACTCAGAATTGAAGTTAGACAGAATGTATCATAAATACTGAAGGAGAAATTAAGCCTACAAAAAGCACGGCAAGTAATAGGAAAGGGAAACAAAATAAATATTCAAATCCATCTCCATTTCATGCACACTTCTGAATAAATATGAGAGTGGAAAGTACCAAAAATGCTAAAATGGCCATTAAAAAAAAAAAAAAAACTCTGACCCTAAAATCTGGCCCTCAATCAAGCTGAAAGAATACACTAACTCAGCATCTTTGTTATGAGAGGATATTTAAAGGGTTCAAAGACAGAAACATTGAAGTTCCAGTGAAGGCTGAGAGGCTTTGCAAACCTAGTTCTCATTCGGGTCCTAAAATCTTCCCCTGCTTCTTGAGAAGCTGAATAAAATATTTTATACAAATTAAAAGTTAAATTGCCCAGTTGTTCCAGATACCTCTTTTTCGAAAAGCATTTTTGAAGGAATTGAAAGGTTTTAAGGGAAATTTACTATTTTAACAGAATTATTTCAAGCTTTTGATGAAGGATAAGAAAGTGGAAAACATTTTCACTTTAGGAAATGGAATATTTTGATGGGCCTTCTAAAGTCCAAAAAATAGGACCTTTTTTCATGGAAAATAACTACTCTTCTGGTCAGGGATACTGGATCATCTATTTAAAACGTTAAGTAAACAGCTACTAGAAGTAAGTTTAATTTCAGTGGCATCTCCATCTGAAAGTCATCCCATCAGCTAGACTTCTGCCTGGGTTCCCTGTCTTCTGGAAAATCTGCTAATTGAGCAACGCTAACATCCAATGGCAAAAATTTTAGCTGACCTTAAGAATGCATCTCCTTTCTCTCGAAGTTACTAACAGAGTCCAACCCACCACCTAACACACCACTGACAGGTAGAGAGGAATACTTTAGTAAATGTAGTATTATGGGAGCTGCGTCACTGCTTCAAGAAGTATTTATTCAATGGATGCATGTGAGGGGATATATTCAGACGTCTCTTGCTCAGTCAACAAAGGAAAGCAAGCGGAGAAGTAGACGGGAGCATGAATAATGGGACCAACCTAAAGGTTTTATTGCTGACTCCAAATCTTGCCGTTGTCTTCTAAATGCAGCAGGTCATGGCACATTACAGTCTCTCCTCATGCTGAAACCACGGTCAAATTCAAGGCACATTTTACCGCAAAAGACAAAAAGACTTGCACTGCTGCTCCTACTGACTTTCCTGCTGTTGTCTTACAGTTTGGCACCATTTATCCTTCTATTATTTCCTTCATAAGAGCAAAATATCACTTGTATTAAGTAGGTGACAAAATCTTTAACTTCTTTTCAGAAGGAGAATGAAATTAGGAAGAAGAGGAATTTGATGATGGCTGTATTATTCATAGGAACACATACCTAATTTATATAGTGCTGCTAGTATGCCATCTAAAATTGCTATAACTCCAATTAAGCCCATTTAAGTAATGAAAAGGACTACTCTACTGTGTCTGAATATTAATTTCATGGTTTGTTTTACATTTCAGAAAGTAAAAACATATTCCTAAATCATATAGTAATTTTACAACAATTACTAGCAAAACTTCCCAAGGTGCAAAGGTCCTTCCAAACAATATTATTCTTAGATCCTATGACCAGATTATAAGCATTGGACAGTACCTTGGGGCAAAAATATCACAGAGAGATTAAATCTGCACAAAGGTACTTAGATATCTGTCTGGAGAAGATGAAATTTTTAGCCACCTTAAATAGCCTCCCAAGACCCAGAATTAACTGCAAAAATCAAGCCCTGTAAGTATTTTTAAATTGGAAATCTATAAAATCAGGTAACAGCTTTGAAAATCTTGGGCATTCGAAACCCTTTAGAAAATACAAGATAATTAATGAATAAAATCTTTCTTCAAGTTTTACACAAAATTTTGTTTTTTCTAAAAAAAATGTTAAATGAGGTTAGACAATCTCAGTTCAAGACTAGAAATACCATTCACATTGGGAACCAGTTTTGGAGAAGAGGTAACGTGTGGTTTTGAAACACAGTACAATGAGAGTGGAAATTCACTAAACAATGTATTAAACCAATATTTATTTCTACTTTTAACCAACTCCAGAATGCATAGTATGTATATCACATTACTCTTGATGCCTCACAGCCTGGTGTGCATGCTCAGCTTCAAGCAAGCAACTACTGCACTCATCACCACAATTAAGTGCATAAGAAGCCTGTGCAGGATGGAGTCCAGTATCACCAAGGACACAGAAGGACTGAAAGAAGAACTGCAGGAGGAGTAATAAGTAACTCTTCAAGTAACTCTTCATGTAGGTAATGACTCCAACTGCTCTACATCACATTCAACTCAAGTAGGAACTCAAGCAGCTGCTATTTGTATTAGTAATATTCACCCACCTAAAGCATTTGCACCTCTTTTTCCAATCCATTAGTTCTTTGGTAAGTCATATGCAAGTAATTTTCTTTTGCTTTCTCAGTTTCTTATCCCTAATGCTACCTTTAGGAGGCCGTTTCTCCTTCTTCCTAGCTAGCAATAGATAAAAGACAGCTATTGAGTGCAGTTAGGATGACGGTTTGGAAAGCTTGAGACTTAGTCTACTGAATATATCACAACAGTAAAATGCAACACCCAGCAAGCAAGGGGAGAAAGAAGCTAAAGATAAGATTGATGCAGTGGGAGTTAGTTATGCAAAGAGTTACAGATCTCACTACCTGCATCCCATGCGTAACACAGAAGCTGTCCCTTTGACTCTGCTTAGACAGTCCGAGTCCTACCAGAATTTTCACAGGAAAGAGAGGCGATTTGAGGGCCAGTGCTGGTACGCTGCTTGCCCGTATGTCTCTTAGGGAAGTGAAATCACCCAGACTGGAGAGAGGCACAGGTGTATGTGGTCCTCATGGATTAAGACTTAACTCTCTGATGTTCCCGGATTGCTACTTTCACTTGGTGGTAAAAGGGGTCATTTCCAGACATAGAAATACTTTTGGTCATGAATGGAAATAAAGCAGCAAGGACGAGCAACTTTGAATTTTGGTGCCTCAGAAGATGTGCTTTGCGCTTCTCATACTGCTATCAAAAAGAAAACAGACAGACAAAGGAAAGCAAAAAACTTGCCCCAACATACCAGACACCAAGAAAGACTCCGTGGAGGTCCAGCTCTAGATAACAAGGAAATTGGGGGACCAAAGAGAGTGAAAATGAATGCATGCCATATTTTTCTAGATCTTCCAGTACATACAAGGGCTCAAGTTGCCAGTTCAGCTTTGACTCTTACCCACTGCACTCAGAAATGTGTGCCCTTGCACAAGGCACAGATATGTGCCTGGCTTTCTGTGATTAAGATCCCTTTCCTGTACCTCAAACCTCCCCTGTCATAAATCATTTAACTTCATTTTGTCTACTCCTCTTCAATTACCACTTGCGTATGGATGCAATTCTCTTATTACTTAGGTAGGCAATTATGAAAAAGCAGCTTTTCAAAATCAGAGCCAGCATTCTCAGGCATGAACTCCTACCAGTCAGGTCCTACAGCCTCCAGCTTGTTTTTGTTGGAGCAAGGGCAACTTCCAAAATATTGCAGTTCAGCTGTGCCTGGAAGGGGGTTGTTCTAGCCCTCCTTTAAGACACACAGGTTGGGATGCTGGGCTTCTGATATAGGTGGCAACATCAGGGAGGCCCCTCCAAAGAAGGATTTAAAAAAATCCAGCTCCTGCTCCACCATATTCATCACCTAGCCAGCTCTACTGGCCTCATAGTGCAGCCCAGTAGCTTGGAAATTATGATAGCAATTTTTATGAAAGTCAGAGGACAGCAGAGCCAGCATGGAGGAATATGGAATGACAAATGCAGGTACAGTCCATGAAGAATTTGGTCATCTTAGAACAACAAGGTCAGATGCCCAAATCTCCCAATTTCTGAGGGCAAAGCTGGGACAGGGCAGACAAAAAGGGTGATCACAGCCAATACACGAACACAAGACAGAAAATGGCCTCCATTTATATGAGGAAATACCTGAGAGTTTAATGCCCAGTCCCACAAACATGCTTCAAGAATCTAAACCCCCTTCCTTCTCCATCTAGGACTTTTAAACCTCTGCTGCTCCTTCTGCTAGGCTCTGTGCTTTCCAGCAGCACGGCAATGACTGTGACTGTTCCCATCACCTGTTCTGGTCTAATTCAGGTACTGTTAGCAACGGTGCCGCAGCAGGACAGACCAGAATACAAGCTGACAAACGTCATGTCATTGCAGTCAAGTGGTCACTGCTACTGTAACTGCCAGAGCGAGCAGGTTTAAAACAACAGCGTCGTGACCATATGGCTATCACATGCCTTACTTTATGTATCTAGGCAGCAAAAATGACAGTGGATACCTTAAAGAATGAATTAGCAAGATTCTGCGCATATTGCAAAACCTCCAAGCATTCCCAGTCATTCCCCAGATATTGCTACCCAATTGAAAGGTAGGGATGTCTAACATGTAGAGAAAAAAAAAATAACAAGAAATGGTTATATATTAAATACCCATTAAAACTCACATTTTAGAAGTACAGGAGTGAACACTTAAGGTCACTCAAGCTGTTAAGAAATGTGATTGTCTCACATTCGTGCCAGGAAAACTTTAAACTAAGCAACACTGCTTTGTACAGTATTGTAAGAGAGGTCGAGAATCAGACACACACATTCATCACAAGACGAATGGATTATAAATAGACTTTTAAGATGGCAATAAAATAAGTCATTACACTTTTTAAATGAAAAGTTGGAGTGAAAAAAGCAAGCAGTGTAATAATTGCTATGAATAGCCACAGCTGGCAAGCAGCTGGATTTCAAATGGACTTTCTTTCCCAAATGCCAAAAGCACTAAATTAATTGCTCTGACTCTGCCTATGTGAATTACAACTTTTGCAAACACTGTCTATTAGCATTATGTACACAGCCCCTGCATGTTCTGTGCAGAGCACGCTGTATTAATCTGTGGAATGGCAAAGCAGAGGGGATGAGTATGACCTACATCATCAGAGCCATCTCTACAAGCACGGCATTGACAAAATTTTACATCCAAGATAAGTCTATTTCTGAAATCGCCCTGCTGGAAACAGAAGTTTCTGAAAGAGGGGGTAACCTCTAGTAAAAATTAAAGCCCTGCATCTGCACTTTGGGAAAAATTACTTATTTGTGAAGAATGTGATTCTTTATAAATATATACAGCAGTCACACTTCCGAAATATATACAGCAGTCAGGCACACGAGCCCAGATTCCCAGCCGACTTAAGAGGAGCCGATCAATTCAAACCAACAAAGCTACAATGATTTACACTGAGGTTTTCTCTCTTTGCATTAAACATCTTTCTACAGTTACCACTGTAAGTATTTATCAGTGTCTATAAAAGTGAGTGGTACCCAAAACGTATCACCTTTCTGCCTTAATTGCACAAAATAGGCTGTGGGTGTCCACTGGCACAGGTCAGGGATGCAACAGCAGTTACAATATTCCCAAGGAGCTAAGTTCCACTGAGCGCACTGGACAAGCCACAGAACAGATTGCCTTGGGCATCTCCAGACCTAAGGGGTCTTCAGGATCATCTGCCATAGACAACATCTCAATAATGTTGCTGTAGCCGCAGTGGTCTAAGAATACGAGGACATGATAAAATTTGCAACTACAGATCTCAAGATCTGTGTCTATACTTTCCAAAAAAAGCCTCTCTATTATTTTTCAGCTATGAAGGATAATAGATTTAACTGGCCCTGCACTGCGTCAGTGGAAAGACTAGAGGAACTCTTGCAGTTCCTTCCAGTCCTGATTTCGGTGAATCTTTGACTTTGACCATGACACAGAATACAGCCTTAACATTCAAGTTGAGAAGGGATTAATAAGGAGTATGATTCAGAGACTCTGAGGAAAAAGGAGCACAGATCAAAGAATTACACCCTCCCACCATACAAAGTCCCTGTAGACTGATGCAGAAAAGTTATTGTGGCTGCTGAGATGATACTGAAAGGCAGGGCTGACACAGGCTGTGCCTGCGTCGCATTGACCACAGCAGGGCCTGGGCATCTATGTTCCCCTGCAAACACCAGTGAGAAAACAGCTGTCTTAAAAAGCTCTATTTAAAAATAGAGCATGTGGACACTTTTGTACTGTGGCAGCACAGTAGGTTCAGGAAAGATGTCAAATATAAAGCTATCTTTGAGGAAAAAAGAGGTCCCCAAAACAAAAAGGAATAAAGTGGGCAGTCAAGCAACAAACTTGTAACTAGCATCTTCTGAAATTATAGTCTAAGTTCACACTTGTCCAAGACACTGGAAAAATCTTTCATTTGGTCGCTACAAGCTGCCATAAAAACATTCCTTTTGGGCTTGTCAGTGAAACCTGCTAACTAGTGTAATTGTCCAGCTTGCTAAAATAAAAAAAAAAAAAAAATGTTCATTTACCACAACTAAACTCAACTGGTAACCTTTGCCCCAAACCTACTGAGTAAAATTACTGTGAGTTCAATAAAGTATACTATCCCTACAGGTAGTGAACACACGCAGAAGCAGACAGCATACTCTGCATACCAGGAACAGAACAGCCCTGTACCATTGCCTATTACTGCCTGTGGTACTTAGACGTCTATTAGCATAGTATTGGGCCACCCTGTGGTCTTTAGCCTGTTTCTTGCACGACTCCTGATGCTCGTATCCCCGTGCTGCCACTGAAAGGATTAAAGCACAGGCAGGCTGACTTGCTCACATTCATATGAGAACACTTTCTGAATGTGGAGTTAAGCGTGCATCTCCAAACTGCAGAAAAGCCTGCTGGTGCTGGCTAGCTTCCTTTCTCAGTAACGCAAGTGTTCACGTAAAACTTTGTCACTGGCCTGGTGTGGTGATAGGAACTGCTGCAGTATTTACATGAACCTTGGGCTATCACAGTTTCCCTGTCTGGCCACCTAATCCATTCTCCTGGAAAATAAATGGTTTAACATCTGTTCCGCCGTAGAGATAAAAGCTCACAAATAATCAGAAGGTAGATGCTTCAGTGAGCGTAAGAACTACTCTGGGCTACACAGAGAAGCAGGAAACACTTTCCCTAGAACGCAAGGCCCAAAGACTGAGCATTGAAAGTGAAACATAAAACACAGGTCTGTTTTTAATTTGTCCAGCGTTACAGAGCTAAGGGAGAGGTTCCCAGACAGCATGACCCACTGGAGACCAGCTGGTCCTACTCAAAAGGAGGCAGGCACCAACACCGCACTGTTATAGTCACTTCTGGATGCATCACTTACCCCCAAGGTTCACTTGGACACAGCTCGCGCTCTTCCCTAGCCACGTTCCCCAGAACACACTCTCAGTCTCCCAGGACCTCTGACTCAGACTTTCTGAGTCAGAGCTACATATATTAGCCCCATAAATTTCTCCAGCTGTTTCTTTTAAAATCATGTAAACTTTCAGCATTTTGGTTGAGACAAGAGTTCCATGGGAACCCGGGTAAGATAGTCCACGTGATACATGAGAATCATGGCAGGGGGAGGGAGCGTTGTGCTTATGTAACTGTATTTGTAGCCTCCCAGTTGCAAATAAAACCTTAAAGATGTTACCACAAAGGCTATTTCACTAACTTGAAAAGAATCATATATCCTCTGTAGTAAAATATTACCCTTAGCTGATTTTTTTAATTATTTGCCTTTTAGGCCTGACTCACTCCAGTTTTTCAGTTCCTTCAGTTTCTAGCATGGTCCAAGATGTATATACCAGGCAAAGAGAGACAGCCTTTATTCCTAATATCGCTTCTTAACTCTGCTCATCCAGGTTTATACCCTGTGGTATATGGTAGTAAGAATGGACAAACCAATTCAAAGCTGAAAAGACATCAAAAGCCGTATACAGCCACAGGATAGACAGAAATCAAGAGAGTCCAATGAATTCTATTTCTCCTGTCAGAATTTTCTTCAACCTTAACGTGTTTTTGAAATCTTACTGAGACCTAAACACGAAACACAGTCTGCAATTCCGTTAGAGTTAGGGGAAAGGATCTAATCTGTATTTCACAATAACATTTTTCCCTATTAATCACTAAGCACTTTGTAATCTACATATTTCTTACAGCATTTATTTTTTGTGTTTGCCTTGAAAGCTGTCCTTGCAAGTGAAAAAAAACAGCTCAGCACTTAAATGACACAAATTTAAGTATTTTCTCTTCATGCATTTGGCATCAAAACTGTTCCCCCTCCTCGCATATTAAATGTCAGCAGAGAACTAGAAGGAAAACACAAGCATTTTTATAGTTCTTTTATATCATTTTCACAACTGAATTTCTTAGGGGCTAGGAAATCTAGATGCCAAACAAATCAATGTTATGACACAGACCTTTGAACAACAGACAGTTTGAACTCATCCTTCACGCTCAGATGCCTTTTCGTTCCCCCACTGAAGAAAACTCAAGACTGACTGTTTTGGTGTTAGAAAAGATAGACTGTGATCTTCTGATGGAACTTAAGGTGACAGCGCACATGCACGCGGCAAGGTGCAAAGTACAGGCAAGAAGCTGAGACAGCTGTCTGGTTCGTTGGGTGGGTTTGGATTTTGCTTTAAAGAGAGGTCAAGTGAGAATAGTGTCAGGACAGTTGTAGCCGCAGGGCCTTGTGACAGCAGCTGCCCGGGTTGGGGACACATGACCCTTTCCCAGGTTGTTTTTTGCTTGTGTGTTTGTTTCTTTAATGAATACAAGCTCATTTGAACAGCTGATGGAAATTTGCACCATGGCAAGTTCACAGTGGAAAGTGCAGGTGAATAAAGCAAACTGAATCTGAGAGGGAGATCAACAAGACAGGGAAAGGTATTTTCTCAGTTATGAGAGGAAATGCAATGCTACATTCAGAGTTTCAGTAGCACAGGTATTGTGTCAGTTAATGAAACAGACCATATGTGGTGAAGCTTTTGCTGGGCTGGAAGTTTTAATTCCTTGCTTTTCTGCTGATTGACAACCCACAAACACGACCCTCCGCATGGAGCCTGAGCTCTTCAAAACACAGTTGAGATCACTGGTTCATTTGGGCAAGCCACGTACGAGGGGACTCTGGCTGGCTGGAGACTGAGTGTAGTCCTTCTACAAACCCTCATCCATTTTGTTCTTTTTAAGAGAACAAAAATACCCTAAATAAACCCCCTGTACATTAAATTCTCCTCATGGAAAGGATGAGCTGTGAGTGAAGGATATTAGATACGTTACTTAGTACGGTATTAAAGGGTGCTAATGTATAGGACTTAGGAAGGAACATGTACAGAATACAAGGAGAAGCACATGACTGTTCAGGATACTTGAGCACAAATTTAAGAGTACTTCAGCACTGCATGGATCATAGAGGCTTTTTTCACCTGAAGCCCCCAAATAACAGATTATTCTATGCTGGGAGGAGGGAGGAAACAGCATGAACACTGCCAAGCATTCTGCACCTAAATCAGTGAATTTAGGAAGTTCGACTCCCTGAGCTTCCTACACAATCAGTAAAGAAAGATTTCTGCAGAAAGCAATACAGCGTGTGTTTCCCAAAGCTCCTTTTACAGTCAATGGAGAAAAATTAACCTAATTTGTGCACAAGAAAACTAAACTAGTTGCATTAGACGGGGAGGTATGAATCTTTCCGCAGCACAGCACACAAGCAAGCGTTTCAACGCAAACACACAAGCAAGCATTTCAACGCACACATCTGGGAAGACAATAAATGCACTCAAATATTTCCAGAAGGTAGTATGGAACACGGTCCAAGTTAGACATAACAAAACAAAGAGGAACCAGGACTTCCAACATTTGCCTGCCTTTTCACTGGGTAATATCCCCTCTCTACCTTTTTAGACAGGATAGAGAAGGCAGAAGGGTACGGTTTTGCTCATCACCAGCTGAAGCTCGTAATTGTTTTCCTTGTATCAGCATCCAGCTCCAACGGCTGGTGTATAATAAGTAATTGCCACTTCACATTCATAGGAACCATTCAGGAAAAGAGACATTATCTGTGCTTAGGGGTTGGAGTGAAATAATCAGGAAAGCAATTGTACTTCCCAAACATGCACCATTTATTGTCCCTTATTTTCTGTCCCCCCTCTATCCCAATTTCCCCATTTGCTCTGTTTGCATCTGCCACAGATGACCAGATCTCTTTGTCTTACACAAAGCTCTGCAGGCTTCCTTGAGCCAGCCTTCCTCCCTGGGGTGGGAACAAAACACAGAACACAAGCAATTTTTTGCAGCTGTACTTTTCTACCCTCAGAGGTGTCTCTCAAGGATCAAATCCAACCATGTTTGAGAAGTTGCACAATAAAGGCATAGTCAGCAACAGTACGGTATTTAACTTTGTAAGATACAAACCAGCCCAGGTCCTACTGTATGTGCTTAACTCAAAGTAAGCAGCCACCTCATTGGGGAGGACTGGGACCATACATGCCCAAGGGTTTTTGCTAAGTCCTAGCCAGGGTAGTACTTCCAGGACCAAGTCCATAGTACCTCCAAGAAAGCTAAACAGGGTGCAATTATCTGCACGTCCTTTAGGATTTTTAAGGATTATCTATAACACACGGTACTAAGACAAAGGTAGAGATGACTGCAGAGAAAACATTTGGCTTTTCAATTCCAAGCTTGTCCATTCTGAATGTGGAATCATTCAAACATGGATAGTTGAGCCCAACTTTCAATAAGCAACTGGTAAGATGACTGCCCAGTACTACTTAGCATATTTAGCCTTCCTTAATACTGCAGATTTGGAAATGCAAACCATGTTATCACCATGCTCAACTACATTCGTGTCCCGTCAGAATCAAGATTCAATCACCTTCAACACATGGTCAGTCGCTCCATTTGGCTGTATCCTTACATTTCATCAACTCACACTTTCAACTATCTTTAAGCAGAGACTTTAAACGCAAAACAGAGGTACCCAAATGGGACAGTCAGCTCCTCATTTTAAAGGGAATTAATAGACTAAATGAGAACAGAATCTATTTCCAAACCCAAAAGGCAGCCCATAGTTTGTTGGGACGTTGCTTATACAAGGTCATAAATACATTAGAAATAAGCCAGTTTTGAAGGACACAGGTTAAATTTGAACTTATAACCCCACAGGAGTCCCAGAAAGAGACAGGCAACAACATTTAGCATGTCACACAAGAGCGAGGTCACTCTGAGGAGCACTATGTAAAATGTAGACCAGATCAGAAGATCAAACTCCTGACCACATCAGTCAGATGTGTTGTAGGATCCAAGCAGAGCACCCAACAAAATCCCCCAAGTCAACAAATAAAACTTAGGAGGCAAAAATCAAAAATGCCAATTTAAGCCTTTACTCAGTTCCAATTTAAAGCCAGTTTAACACAGCGGGGACTGAAATCACATAGAAATGTTGAGTAGACCTTTGATTTAATAAACAAACAAACAAAGGGAAAGACTGGCCTGGAAAAGGAGCATTGCACCGAGGAGACCTCAGCAATTATCAGAATTTCACTAATGGCAGATGTGTGACCTCTCTCCCATCCAATTCCCTGCCTGGTTTTTGTCTTCTTCAGTTGATTTGCTCTCTGAGGCTGCTTTTTTTCTAAATAAAAAAAAAACAATTGGCACTAAGGAGTCCTGTTTCATTGCAGACTGCAGACCCTATCATAATAAACTGATTATATTCATATTAATGAGAAACTGTCTTTTTTTCTGCCTGTAATTGGTGCAGTATGGGCCACGGCCCATTCCTGCTGTCACCTACACTGAATTAACAAAGCAGATATACTCAGCTTCCAAGGTAAGAACTTCGACGGTGAGAAAGTAAAAGTATGATTTTGTTAATGTAATCAGGAAACTGCACTGGAAAGAAGGGAAACAAATTATGCAAATCAGTAACTATTTATGCTGCATTATTAAATGAGACACTGCAGATTGCAGAGGTTTCTGGAATCCTGTGAACTGTTACTCGACTAAATACAAGCAGAGAAAATTCCCAGCAGCTTATCCAGACAGCAACAGCGTTTTAGAAACCAAAAGAGAATTTCAGGATTAAAGGAGAGGAAAGTCATTCCTGAAGTTGGTTTACCTTCTTTCTTTCTTTTCTGTTTAAAAAAAACCCCAAAAAACAAAACCCAACCAAACCGCACAAATTCATGATGACTGACACAAGAAATTTAGAAAAAAAAGCCTGCACGTTGTTGATGAGTTGAATAGGGGCATTTCAACAGATGAGATCCCTGACCAGAGCAGAGGATTGCTGAAGATCAGCGTTACCTGAAAAACCATATTACAATTCTACATTATAAATAAAAATGAGACTATTTCCTGCAAAGAAATTTACCATGAAGAACTGTTGCTCTTTATGAAAGAAAACCTTGTTTTTTTTCCTCAGGAGTTTAAAAAAAAAAAAAAAAATCTATTTGCAATAGCCAGGTACTCATTTCAGTTTGCAAATTCAAACAAAAAAATCAACATTTGCCTTATTTTTGGTAACCACTTAAAACATCAAACATTGCACTTCTCCAACAGAGGTTAGTGTAGCAGCTGAACTGTACTTCAATTTCTAGGGAAGCCAGGGGAAGTTCAGCAGTCCTGCTCTTTCTGTGATTCAGTACTGCGGTTGCAGAAACTTCTTTCCTCAGAGGGATCCTTCTTCACTCTTTCTTGATGTCTGTGGGGTGTTTCTTCCAACGATCTTTTGACATTCATGACTCCTCGAAAGGTATTCATCCAAGCCCAGAGTGTTCCATTTTCAGCAATTCCACCAAAAGGACCCAACAGGATACTCTGAGCAGGTGGCCAGAAACCTGCGGCTTCTGGTTCACGTATCAGCATTTTGGGGTGTGGTCCATTCTTTCCTTCATGGTAGCTTACTAGCCCTGCTTTGCCTGGAAGCCATTCCAATCTCCTAGTGAGCTCTGGAGTACCTAGTATCAAGTCTCAAGGGCTGGCTTTACCGCCAGACAGAAACATGCCCTCTTCTCGGTTTCACAGAAGCCTGCTAGTTTTCCTTTTTCCTCTATTGCATGCGCCTGCTTGCACACTGAAAGTTAAACAGCTTGAAGAGTTTGGTGTTGCTGTCTGCTCAGAACAGCAAAGATTATTACTTGGCTTGCCTTCTTCTGCAGTTTGTGGCATTTTCTATTTGCCTGGATCATGTACATATTTTTGAACCAGGTAAGATCCACAGGGATCCAGGTTTCTGGTAGTGCTCGTACATTTTCTTATTCTTTTATAATATTACATGGCTTTTGGCATGGCCAGAAGATGCATGAACTTTTCCAAATCAAACATCTAAAGCCACCTTGTTTGAAGATGCAATTTATATGCAAGTGGCTTAAGAGGAGTCCACAATGTGGACAGGTCCTGTTATTCAGTCCTTTCTCTTAACATCTGCAAACTTTTCAAATGCATTCGGAAAATAGAAGTAATGACATTGCACACAAAAAGCCATTACGGTCTCCTCCTGCTTTTGAGAGTGTGGTAAGCTTAGCAGAATTCAATTAAAGTTTATAGTGCACTTTACCAGGAGGGCAATTTTGATGTAATCATAGACAAAATCAGATAGGAAAGTTGTCATAATGGCATCAAAGTGTGCAGAGACAACACAGCTAAAGGAGAGTCTTTGATGTGCATTCCAGGTCTAAAATACGTTTCAAGTTATCCCTGAAGGCCTCTGCTTTGGCCTAATAGCCAGACAAAGCCAACCTCAACAGCAGGAGGAAGAATTCTACCCAGACCCCAGTGTTTTAGATGCTTTGTCATAAACAAAAAGAAATCAAAGGCAGAATTTAACTTTAGGTTTTTTTTCCCATGAGGTTCTCAGAATGAGCATCAGGATTCTGAGGTTAAAGATTTTAATTAAAGGAGTACAAATTAAAACCTAACAATTCACTACACCACTTGTGTTAAATCTCATGAAATATATGAGGCTGCCCTTTGTCCCCATTACCTCCTGGCTTTTTTCAGAGCCACTGCCAGAGGAGATAAGAAGTATCCCTCGACATTTTTTCCCTCCACATCAAGGTGTAAAATATCTATTCAGCTCTTTCCAGGGACTTCTGCAGGTCCAAGGACAGCAAAATCACAGCAAAATGCAAATGATATATACAGTTAAACACTCCACGACCTTCCAAGAGAGGCTAAAACGCCGTGGTGATTTATTGATTATTTGCAAAACAAAAGGTCAAAGATGTTCCATCTCTCTCATCGTCTTCGTGGCCCTCCTCTGGACCCGCTCCAATACTTCTATGTCTTTCTTGTACTGAGGGCTCCAGAGCTCGACACAGTACTCCAGGTGGGGTCTCACGAGAGTGGAGTAGAGGGGCAGCATCACCCCCCTCAACCTGCTGGCCATGTTTCTTTTGATGCAACCCAGGATACAGTTGGCTTTCTGGGGTGTGAACACACATTGCTGGCTTGTGCCCAGTTTTTCATCCACCAGTACCACCAAGTTCTTCTCTGCAGGGCTGCTCTCAATCCCTTTATCCCCCAGCCTGTATTGATACCAGGGGATGCCCTGACCCATATGCAAGACCTTGCACTTGGCCTGTTTGAACCTCATGAGGTTCACGTGGGCCCACTTCTTGAGCCCAACCAGGTCCCTGTGGATGGCATCTTGTCCCTCAGGCATGTCGACTGCACCACTCAGCTTGGTGTCACCTGCAAACTTGCTGAGGATGTACTCAATCCCACTGTCTATATCACTGATGAAGATATCAAACATACCAGTCCCAATATGGACCCCTGAGGGACACCACTTGTCACTGATCTTCATCTGGACATTGAGCTACTCTCTGGATGTGACCATTCAGCCAATTCCTTATCTACAGAACAGTCCATCCATCAAATTCATATCTTCAATTTAGAGAGAAGGATGATGAAATTATATTTCTTGTCATCCCTCCCATACCACCCAGTGTTGTTACCCACCATTGTATTCCCTCAACACCTATATCAGACCACTATCTTTCTCTGAATCTTTTCCAAGTTGCACCACGTCCTTTTTGAGATGAAGGGAGCAGAACCACACAGGGTTTTCAAGATGCAAGCAGGCCACAGCTTCATACAGCACCATGATTTTGTATTCCTTTCTATTGTACTTTTAATATTCCCAGTACTGCTCTGCTTTTTGACCTCTGAGTTGATGTGTTCAGGGAACTCTCTGTCATAAGCCCAGATCTACGTTCCAGGGACCAATGGCCAGTCCAGAACCTGTCGTATAATATGGGAAGCTAGGATTGTTTCCCCTACATGCATCACTTAACATTTATTTATGCATAATTTGATCTGCTCATCCATTGCCCAGCCGTGAGTCTCATAAGGTCCTTCCATAATTTTTCAGTCAGCCTTCATCTTTACTGTTGTGAATAACGTTTGCTGATGGCACTAATTCATGCCCTTAATAGCAATTCACCCCTTTTCCAGCTCATTTATGAATATATCGAGAATGAATAGATGAATATGAATGAGTATTAGCATTGATCCCAGCACAAACCCTTTGGAACTCCACTGGCAGTCTTTTACTACTGTGAAAACAGATCACAGAGTCCTATCCCTCTTTTATACCTTTTAAACATTCTGTTTCTGTTGCTAAATTAATGGTCATTTATGCAAGCCTCACATGCTATAAATGCCCTGTTTTCTTAACAGCTTTCAGATCTTGTTGAAAGGTCTACAAATGTAATTTCTCCTGGCCTTCAAGTTTCTTATGAAACTTTTAGCAAGGGGCAGAGGAGTTTCCAATCATTATATGCATAAGAAACTATGAATTTTAATTTAGTTGTGCAAATGGTTTGAGGGTTTTTAGGCTGTTTTCTGAAGTAAATCAATTAGGCTTAAGAAAAGATGATCAAATAGAAAGTTTACTTAAACCTCTACAAAAAGTTTTTAAAAATAAATCAAATTCACAAAGTCATGCACTGGCATGCACTGCACACCTAAAACTTCTTAGAATAAGCTGAAACAAAAGGAAGCTGAGACTGTCTGCAACTTCAGCAGAGACCTACCTTTTGCCTTATATGCACAAAACTGTTCCTTGCTGTCGTGGTTTAGCCTCAGACGGTAACAAAGAACCACGTGTCGCTCACTTAGATCTTCCCAATACGGGTCAAAACAGAAGAAAAAGGCAATACTCTTGGGTTGAGACAAGGGCAGTTTAACAGAACAGCAGAGGGAACAAGAAAAAATAGCAACAATAACACAAATAAAAGAATATACAAACCCGATTACAGAACCGCCGCTCCCCGACCGCTCCCCGACCGCCCGGCCCGGGATGCCCCAGCCCGCCTATAAGCGGTGACTTCCTGACCCCTCCCCCGGCAGCTCAGTGAGGGCGTGGCTCACATGGCATGGAATACTGTCTCTTGGGGAGAATTAACCCTATCCCCGCCGGAACCAGGACACTTGCTTACTGCTCCGTGCTTCAAGATATTTCAAAGTGTAGCATCTCATTGGGTGTTGTGTAATAAAACAAAACCCAGACTAAATATAAGCACTCATCTCAAGGGCAGTTAAAAGATGATTCCCATTTATCAAAATATCTCACTGAGGCAGAAATGGACACTGACCAAGACACAAAAGACCAATAAGGAGTCTGACCCTCCTCCTGCTCCCCCAAATCAGGAGTGATGGCAATGGAGCTAGAGTGGTATAACGCTCCAGCTGTGTTAAATATCCAGGGTTATGGAGATTTTTCTCACAATTCAGGATTTAGAGTCACTATGCTTGACCTCCTCCTCCTGCCTAAGAGCTGTGCTTAGTCCACCTAGAAAGCATGTTACCTTCTGTGCCCACATGACAACATTCATATCTACATGTAACCAAACAATTAAACAAAGAGAGAAGGCTGACCTCCCCCTTCTCTCCCGTGAATCTGGAGCCATCTCAAACTAAAGGTGCCTCAGCTTCAGCAGCAACAGTACTTAAACGATAACAAGCAGTTCTGTCATATCAAATGTGAGGCAAACCCTACTCCTGAACAATCTCCACACTGTAAGCAACAGCAGCACCAGAAGGATGGATGGCTACAATGACAACAAGGTTAATCACTGCCTTAGGTGACAGTAAGAGCAGCCCAGTACAGTGCTGTTGCAGTCTGTGATCACATTACACTGAGAGGGAAGCAAGAGAATGGTGATCAGGGTGATTTTATGGAAGATGGATGCCAGGAACTGTCCTGCGTTCATGAGCAAGATCACAAATTTCCCAATAACTTTTGTTCTGACACCCATGCAAGCTACCAACACACGATTATAATTTTGGAGTCTGCATTGCTACACTGCATATCTGGTTGTGTCGATAACACCCCGTCCTGAAGGACTCAAAGGCATCATCCTGAGTATTGAGTTTCAACCAGTAAGGAAGTGCGCAAACCTTGTATTTTACCCACTGCAACACAAAACATCTTGCCTTTTCATTGTCTTTCACCATAAAATCAAAAAGAAATAAAAAAGCGTTTTAAAAGTTATGTCTGAGATGGATATGTGAAACTGCAATTTCATAACCAAAATCTGAAAAAAATGCTGATTCATAAATTCTCCTGCACTTGCTTACTCTAAGGAAATTGGGTTCAATTGTCCTCTTGCTGACACTACTCTGAAGTGTCAAGTAACTATTAAAGTCAATGGAGCTATACTTAAATATATCCTCTGGGAACAAATTAGATCTGCAATTTTCATCGCATGCAAATTTCCAATCTATTTCTACATGATTAATCGTATTTTCAACATCTGCAGATAATTTGTTTCTTCCAAAACTTTGCACTGGCTATAACTACCCTTTTACAAACGCTTTTTAGGCAGGTTTTTCACCTACACTTCATCAATGTGGGAGGCCAGATATCACAAGCTCCATGGATTCAAAGTTCCTGAATCTTTAAACTCTGAAAATCTTATACTGAAAAAAACATGTTTTAAATTAATGAAAAGAAGCAGCAGTTCTCCTAAGGTTCTTTTCCAGCCCATCATTGTCAGTTTTTTAACATTTTAGAAGGAAAACCAGAAAATTTCACAGAATCATAGGATAGAATAGAATTTGAATTCAAGTTTCAAAACTGTAATTAATAGGAAATGCTTTGGATATTTATAGCTGGCTATTGCCATTTAGCAGCCTATATTAATTTGCTTTTTATTACATCAATCTCTTTTTTGTTAGGAAGGAAAAGAGAAAGTTAATCTTGGCATTAATGCTATCAGATACTGGTGAGGGGAACAGTCGTAATAACTGCATCTCTGAAGATGGAAATAATATTCAACACAGCCATGCAAATCCATACAGCAAATTAAAGTCTGCTGGTTACCTTCAGCACAGCGAGTGTCTATACTTAGTTGTTGTTGCGTGCTTATGTTGTGCAATCTTGGTAAAGCACTGAAGAAGGCTTTGTTTTGATTAGAAAAACCCTCTTTAAAGAGCCTGCATAATCTGGCACTATAGATTGCACCACTCGCTTGAAACACATCCAAGAGCAAACCACAAAGAACCATCAAAATATTTTTTTTCTATTTCCCCTAAAAGAAATAACTCCACAGTAATTCCTCCCCCTCCATTTATATTCTTTCTCTCACCAGACAGCTAATATTCACACTAATCCTTTAGGCCAAAAAAAAAAAGCAGAATAGTCTGTCTCAGAGTATCTTCATGCACCTTACCCCTTATTTTCCCCATCCCTCCAAAGGCAACAGAAGAAAAAGAAATATGCCTGAGATTAATTCTTATCACCAGCCCTGCAGGGCTGTCATGTTAGGGGCTTCTGACGCTATTTATTCTGGCTCCTCCACCTGCAGGCACTGAAGGTTGCAACAAGGTAAGAGAAAAAACCTAAAGCCTTATTCACCAAACAGCAATTAAATATGATGTGGCAGTGCCTGCCTTTACTTGCAGCACCCAGCAGCAAAAGCTGAGACTACAGCAGGACAGAGGTTTGCTCTCCAGTTCCTAATTGCTCTCTGCAAGCCCTTCAGAGAGCGACAGAAGATTGAACAGTAACTGGTACCTTAACCCCTTCTTTCTAACTGTATATCTCTGCCTCTTGGCTTTCCCTCCTTTTCCCTTCCTCTGGTTATTTCTGCCCCCAGCTTTCCCTGCTTGTGCAGCTCACCCCTCCAACCCCATCCCACAGCCAGGCTACAACAGGTGCTGGTGGCCCTTCCACAGAGTGCTGGGCTGTACCAGCCCTCCTCCAGACCTGAGATCACACGTACTCAGGGATTCACAGAATGGTTCGGGTTGGAAGGAACCTTAAAGATCATCTAGTTCCAAGTCCAACAACAGTAGGAACCCTCAGCAGGAGCCTGGAAATCCTTCTGCTGAAGGCAAAACCACCCTGACCTCTGCCGCAAGGAGAAATACAAAGCCCCTGAGTTTAAGACAATGTTAGCCTAGCTGCTTTTCATAGCTGCCCTAATCGTTTGCCATTATGGCCTGTTTGTAGGCCTATGGTTGTTGTCCTAGGCCAGGTAGGGGAGAGAAGATGAGATTCATCTCACACACCTTCTGTTCCTCAAAGCATCAGGATATGCAGCTCGGCTCTGACCCATTTAAAAATTGCTCAGTAACCACTAAGTCCCTGATTACCGCTACCTGCCACTAAAACAAGGGCAGAAACACAGCCACCCCTAGCTCCCTGTCCTCAGATGTTCCTCCTCCAATTCCAGAAGTCTCTTTTCCGTATCTGATCTCCAATTTGCCTGCTGACTGATGACCAAAGCCCTTTACACATAGGGAGTACTCTAGGTTGACCCTTAATCCATCACAAAGGCCCCTGGGTCCTGACAAGAGAGAGATGCCATCACTTTTTCATGCCCCAGATTATCTCATGAGGCCAAAGCACTGAACCACACTTTGGAGACGCCTGGATCTCTGATGCTGCCCATACCTGCTTCTGGCAGCCCTCTTCTAGCTCCTGTCTTCCCACTGTGCCAGGAACCTGTGGCAAGCCATGTTTGAGGTCACTGAAAGCCAGCTGTGCTCCTGGTGAAGGAGGGAAACGTGCTAAATGCTTATTGTTAATTTGCTTCAGACAAAACGCCAAGCTGATAGACTGGACAGGAGTTTGTGTGAGTGTTTGACTTCAAGAGCAAAAAAAATCTAAGAAAAATCACAGCCAAAGTCAGAAGCAAAGGAAGCCAGGCAGGGTTCAACCAGAGATCCTATGAACTGATGCCACATCATTTCACTCAGTCTTAACGTAACAACATCTCTCCCACATCCCAACACCACAAGGCTCCCGACTCTACTCGGCACAGTAAAATCCTCCTACTGGCTGTTGCTCTAAGACCCCATGGGCTAAATGCCCTGCAACACTGGTGGGGTAAGGATGAGGGAGAGCTTCAGATGAAAGGGGGCTGAGGTTTCATTTAGTAATCAGCAGATTTCTGGGAACTATATACTGCAGGGCACAAGCAAACGGAATGGTTTATTTTGGAATAAACAAACCCAAAATTAGAAAGTAATGCCGGTCACTGCTTTTAAGAAGGGAAGTCTTGTAGGAGGGTGGGAGGATGACACAAGTCTCATTCGACAGTATGTGTGTCTCATCCACCTGTTTAATAAGCAGGACTGCCTTGCTTTGGGAATATTCAGAAACCCACCTTGGATGCATCCAAGAGGAAGTGCACAGTAAAGGAAGACAGGGCTCAAAGCAAGAGCTGGGCATGGGAACAAGACTAAACCACAACTGGGAAGCTCCAATGGAAATTTTCCTGCACCAACCGGTCAAGAAGTCAGACTTCCTTAGGTACCAAAACATAAAGGTAGGTTCAAGCACATATATAACATCATCTCTCCAGAGACAATTTTCTCAGCATCAAGATGAATTTCCAGTTGCTATCATTACTTTGCTGCTACTTCTGAGCAGCACAGCCAGGATTTAAACCAACTCTGGCTCCTAATCAGAGGCAAAAAATCTGCCACACAAGGCAATTATATTTCCCTTTCTGAGCACAGATTTTGTTCAGCACTACCAGCACTGAAAAATCAAGACTTATCTTAAATAACGTACGGAGAAAAATTCTCGGTCTATGACAAAGTATTTTTATGTTTTTCATATCTTCAAAAACATACGGGTAGCTCATATGCCACTTTGGAAAGGTTAAATGAATAGGGGAGTTTGAAACATCTCATATTTCTTTCATTTAATCTCATCTCCTTTATCATCATTTCTGCAATGACTCCAAAATCCCCCTGGTGTTCAGAAAGAGCTCAAAAGGGCAAGAAGAGCTTTAAGACGTCACTCCTTGACAATCAATTGAAACCAAGTGAACAAATGCCTTGCTTTAGCTTGGACAGTTGTTCAGAAATGTTCCTAGCCACAAATCTACTTACAGATTTATAATTCAACGCATTCCCGAGAATGAGCATAAGCAGCTGGTGAAATGGGATTAGCCAAGCTCACATCTCTGCTTCTCATTCTCATGGCATCGCTTGGCCATGACCCTTAGGGCTGGAGGTGACAGCCCTCATTCAGCCAAACAATCCAGGCCTGCAAGATCATCTGAAGGACCATATCCTCTGAAATTCATCCACCAGAAGATGTGGACTCTGTGCCATCTTCTTTTCTCATGCAGTTTCTGACAACCCTTACTCTATATCATATAGTTCAGAGAAGCAGAATACTCCATTGTCTCCTTCTTGTGACAACTTAAGTACAATTCAGCTTTTAAGTAAAAGCTTTCAGATCCTATTGGATCACTTAGTAGAAACAAATGTGAAACAAAAAACCAAAAACAACAAAACACCACAACAAACAGAGATGTAGTCACTTACAGGTAGGCACAAGCAACAAAATATCTGCATCCATTCAGGACTGCGGGATGTGTTCATGTTTCACAGATTTAAAAGAAAAAAAAAAGAAGAATACAGAATGCATCTGAGAGAGTTTAACAATTTGAGGTAACAGCCAAACAACTAAAAATCACATGCATACATAGTCAATTCATTAAAATACGCTATTACAGCCAAGCATTTCCTAATCAGATAATTAGCAGCCTCTAATGCAATTAAGTTTACACAGCCAGCTAGCATAATTAAAAGACATCACTGAAACAGAATCACTATCACAGGATAAGGGTCTTTTGTCTGATTTTTATTTTTCTTTAGAAAGGTTTAGCCAAAACTGTATGTCCAAGGGAAATAAGTAGATGCCATTTAAATGCTAGATGCAGTTCCACAGAAGATCAGAGGTTATTCTCAAAGTGCAAAATGAAAAAAAATCATCCAAGTGATACAGGAATATTTTGAAACTGTATTGTAATTATGCTACTCTACTATTTTGCTGGGGCTGTTGCCTGAATTTACTGTCTACCTACCTGCTCTCCCAAGAGCTGGCACCTACTCACAGGTCCCACACCAGGGGAAGGCTCACAGTGCCAGGCTGCAGTTCAGGAAGACTTCAAAGAGCAGCTCCTTCAGCTGTGGGACTTACAAACACAGGAGATGTGTGTCTAGTTAGAGAGCACACAATACGTGCATCACATTCAGTGCTAGAAATTTACCAGCAAGAATCTCCCCACAGTAACAGCATTTAGGAGAAAGCAGGCAGCTTTTACCTGAATATTTACCTGAATTCAGGGCTCACTGAATACGGCTTTACTCGATACCTGAACTGGCAAGTACCTGCTAGCGGGATCTACAAGAAACAGCAAACTCCGCTAACAGCCTTAGAGCTGATTAAAGTTTCAGGTCCCGCAGTTTCCTGCTCCTGGCTCCAGTCACGTAGTCACTACTTCTACTCTAGTGGATCCTTGCAAATAAAACCAACAGATTTCCATTGGCCCTTGCAGTTTAAGTCGCAATCAGATTCAGGAGTACAATTGCCTGTTGTTTTAGTCATCTGTTCTGGATTATATTTCTCTTTCTGAACAGGGAGAGTGTATGTGCTTTCAGGCTTCATTACTAATGTCCTTTTCCGAGGTTGTTTCCTGGTGCATCAGGACAACCCACTTAATTCTGGCTGAGAAAACGAGGAGAAAAACCCTCAAAAAAGCAATCATGAAAGCCTGTGTGTTTTACAGGAAATTTTCTTTGAAAGCCAGATCCTGCAAGGTCCCCAGGCAAACTGAATCTTTGTGTTCAAGTCTACAATGACAAGTCATGAAACACTCCCAACCTCTTTCATCCAGCAGAATTATATTTTTGAACTCACGTGCCTACCCCTATGCAACCAGCAAAGCAAAGATTTGGGGACATGGATCCCATCCTAGCTGCTAATGTTGGCAGACAGCAATCTGACCCTTCTTCTAATCTCTGTAGAGACGGCCTGCAAGGTGCAGTGATCTCTGCTGAACACAGAAGGCAAGACATGTAGCTTAGAATGGATGCCATGCCACACTTGCGAGGGTGGAGGGTGAGGTGACTTGCATGCTCTGCTTTGACACAGAAGGACTCAAAGACTGACTTAGGGCAAGTGGACAGAAGCACCCGTGCTCCAGAAGAACAGCTGAAAATGTGTTGAGGTATCTTTGCACTGTGATAAATAAACATGCTTTTTTTCTTGTCTTTTTGTGAAAAATAGTAACATTATTTTTACTCTGTTGAAATATGGAAGTTTGTTTACGTTCCCCTAGAATTGAATCACGCCCAGCTGTCACTCGTACTAGTGCAATTTAAAGCTGCCGTACTGTGTGCAACGCAAAAGGAAATAAAAGGAACCTCAATAAATATGCAGTGCTCAAAAGGAACCACAAAAGCTATGAATCTCACCAGAACAAGGGGAACCTGGGGGAAAAAAAAAAATAAAAAAAATCACTCTTTTACCACTTTCAAGTCACTTGGCAGTGGCAACCAGGCTTAGCAAACCCAGAAGAGGTAGAGCTGGGCTGGACTGATGGACAGTGTGACATTTTACATCTATTTTGTCACCTGTGTAGCCAAAATACTAAAAAGAAAATATTTCCACCAAGGAAACATTTGCCTGGGAGGCACAGCAAGAGATGGGATCAAAGTTGAAGCGACTTAAACACCCACAAATATTTAAAATTAGACCAAAATTAACCAAATAAATTAAGCCACACAAGACAGTACTCAATAGCATTCACACAGCTTTTGATGTAGGGTATTTAAAGTTGAAGGATCCAAAGAACAAGATAGGTCATGCAAACTCTGACATAAAGAAAGACCTAACTCAAAAGGCTGTCTGGATGGAGGAGCTCTCAGAGGTCATTAAACTTGGCTGTCTTTCCTTCCCCATTAAAGTCTAGTTAGACCTGGAAAACCTCAAGGGCACTGGGGTAATCCTATTTTTCACTGTCAGAAGAAAAGCACTACTTACCTTTTCTGTATAATGCAAAGGCCTTATGAATGGTGGGGAACAAGCACGAGGATGTAAAACAAGCACCCAAATCTTTGTACAGATCACGTTTCCACTGACTAATACAAAAGTGACTGCAAATCAAGAGCAAAGCTCCTCTGATCGCTTATTAGTAACACAGGACACCACATGTGCTCCCATCAGTTCCGTTGTCACGTATTACACGTTCTGCTGTTGAGTGCAGAGAAAACAGTGACTCGCCTTGCAAAAGCTGACATTTTCTTGCTAGAAAGGGCTAGTTTAGGGAGCTGGATCTGAACACAGCCTCAGAGGCCTGGTGGCTCTCTGGCCCTCATTAGGTGGGCCTGGTGGCTCTCTGGCCCTCATTAGGTGGGCCTGGTACACTTCAGAGGAAAAAAAAAACAAAACAAAGCAAAACATGGAGTTGACTGGATCTCAACAAACTGTGTTAATTAAAAAGAGCAGGGCTCTGATGAGACTTAATTTCACTCACTTTGTTCTGGCTTCACCAGCAAGCATATGAAAGGCAGGGAAAAAAAGCCAGCAACTTTTCTAGCTCTTTTCCTACCTGTCTGTAAATTGTCTCCTCCTCCCCAGGAATAGGCCTCTATTACTTAGACAACTTTCTGTCCTTGTTCTCCATTAGGACTGACTTGTTGGACAACAAGAGCTGCAGGGAGCCTGAGCCAGCCTGTTTCGCAGCCTCCTGGCTCCACTGGAAATTACCACACCAGGGAGACAATAGAGCCAGGGAACCAGACACCATCTTACTGGCATCCCTCTCCCTGCTTGCTCACACGAGAGAACCCCCTCACCGCCGTCGTTCCAGCCCGTTTGATTTTAACTCTCTGTCTATTTAGGATCTACCTTGGGACGTGGAGGGAACACCACACCGCTGCTGTCTTTACTTAGTCCTGACAGCCCCCACAGCCCCATCTTTCCTGCAAACAACTGGGTCATGATTTAGGTGGGCCTTGCTCTGCTGGCAGAAAATTGTAGTTGTCAGAATTACTGAGTCTCAGGAAACTGGCTGTGCTAGTTAAAAGGAGCAGGGGGCCACAATCTGTGCTATTTCTTTATCTGTGAAGCTTTTTCCTAGACTTTTTCACCTGAAACTATTAAATTTTGAAAGGACACGCACATCTCAGCTGGCCAAGTGAGTAATGCAGATCTTCTATGCCTTTACCAACTCATCTCTACAGGAGCTGACGCACATCTTATGGAAAATATCCAACCTCAATTCACGGATTAATTTAAGAGATTCCAGTGAAAAGAAAGCAGCTAAGCAGGAGAAGAGGGAAAGCTGTCCCCTGCCCAGGGGGAATGTGTGCTTTCCTCCTGCCTGCAAAAGGAACACGCAGGGTCTTTAAACTGCTTCCCTCCTTTCACCGGTCTTTCCATTGACCTCCTCAGGACAAAACCATGAGCAATAAGAGGGTGGAGCACCCCTCCCTTCCATTATCCGTTAACACAGCAATTTTCTGAGCCATTATTTCCCTGTACAGGTTCCCTGATTTTGCAGCCTGCTGCACACGGCGATGGCGTTTTACGTTTTTCCATACTGCTGGAGCAGTGGCATTTACTTCTGCTTTCTAATTACCTCTTTCTGCTAAGCAGCCTTCTGTAAGTCTTAAACTGTATAACCTTCACTGAATAAAGAGCTCTCTGAAGTCCAGCTCCTGACTTCTCCCAAAGAGTTTTGCAAAATCGCATTATGCTTAGCCAGAACATACAGCAACTAAAGCTGCTAGCAGAGTTCTGATATTGATCTTCTCTGTCTAGTTAAATTTGCGAATAAGAGACTGTAAATACAAGATTTTAATGGGTGGAAATCAGTCCTCTGCATATTGTACTCATTTTCTTATCTTTTCTCTCATCTAGCAAAGCATCTGACAAGGAATTTTTTTAAGCATTTTTTTTTGCTTCAGCTCAGCATGTGGCAAACTTCAAAAAAAGAGCCCAAGTTTCATGTGAGAAAGTGTAAGCAACATTTCAAACACATAGTATGTCAACACCTTTCTCTGTCTCAGTAAACCTGGGCTAAGGCACTCAATGCAAATCATCTCTCAAGCTGCTGAAAGAACTTTAATATGTTGACTGCAGTGCAAGCTTCCCCAGATTTGTAAATACAGATTTGTTATGCTTTATTTTACTGTGTGCTTCAGAGCGAGTGTGCTCACACACCTGCCAAAGAAATACCACTTGGTCCCTCTCGTACTAACACTGAGAGATTAAAATTAATTCTGTTTCATCCAAAAGGATCACGAAAGCCTGCACAATTGATTACCCTCAGCACATTCAAATTCATTTTTTTCTTTAGATATATATTTATGTATTTATCTGTAAATAAAATAAGTAGCTCTAAAAGCTCAGGGCAGCAGGATCTTTTACCTACAGGGAGAGTTTGCTGCCCCATCTCTTCCTGTCAGGTTGGAGATCATAAGGCTCCCAAGCAAAAGGAGCTCTTTTGTTCTGACGAGACAGCTTGACAAATCTAATCACATTCATAGGAGTGTGTATACCCCACACAACCCATAGGAAACAATTTTCAGGTCAGAGAGAAGGAAAAGCCATAAGAGCAAGCAGGCAAGGTTAGGAGAAGAACGGAGGCTCAGCTTTGTGTGTATTTTGTTTTGAGCTTAGACTGGCCCCAGCAAAGAGTTAAATCTGATTTCTAAACCCCATCCAGACTTCCTTTACAGCAGAGTGGGAGAATATGCTGCATTATAAACAAACTTTCCCTGCAAGCCCAGAGCCCCTGCAGGCTACCCTGTTAATAACAAGTAGTCTGTGAACTACGAAGCCTGGCTTCCTGCAGCGTGCTCCTGTACAGATTCTCCAGTGCCTAATTAAAGTAGCTGGGCTCCTGCTGCCCTCTTTTCCACTGTGGAGGCATCAATTTGGATGTCATTCTCCTCCAACACATCACAAGTTCTCAGGTATGTTTTAGGAACATTTTATTATACAATCCCTGCCCTTCAGCTAACTTTGGTTCTAAGTGGCAAGCAAATTCATATGCTGCTGAGGGAACAGAGAGGCAAGCAGCCTGTGCAGCCACATGAGCCTCATATCCTTGGGAAACTGCTCGTAAGTGTGGCTGAGGGACCTGCCACCCTTCAATAGAGACAGCTGCCTTCCCTCAGCCTGCTTACACCCTTCCACAAACCTGCCGAATTCTGCTTTCACTGCCCTACTGTGCTTTCAGTATTTCTCCTGGCTTGCTGAGAGGCATGGAGCAGGCAGGCCCCCATCTGCCCACGGTACCAGCTTCTGAATATGGAATTTTGGCAAGGATGTTCTTACATGGTATAGGCCCTACAGGAGCAGATGGACACATGTTGCCATATTGTATTGGTCAGCAGTTGGTAAGGCATCATGGATTGCCCTAAGAAACATATTTGTTTCTTTTTTTAATCACCTAGTGCTTCTTAGTACCTTTAGTCTGAGCTGGAAACACTGCTCGGTGTTCCCAGATTCCCTCCACCCCCTGGAGGACAGTATAGCTGAGCATTCAACCAAAGGCTGGATCTGATACTGACAACAAAATGTTACTGGTGCTTTTGGGAAATAGCGTTGTTCATACTTTTCAGAAGGGAGTAGGCCCTCATTGTATTCATCACCTACAGCTTTGTGCATGGAACTGCGTGTACATGCAGAAGTCAACTTGAGGCATTTTCAAACAGAAGAGCTCATAGTTTTAGCGACCTCCTTTCCACAGAAATGCTGTTTCTGTGCCCACGAGTTAAGGTTTGCAATTCCCAAGAAAGGAGAGCTCCGAAAAACTTCAAGACTGTTTTTCATGTTTTTTCCCATCTGGCAAATCCTTCCCTCCCCACCCCCAGTAGGTCTGGAAAGTTTAGCTGTAGGTATCTAAATAATCAGAGGAATGAAGTCTACTGCATATAATCAGCTTGAAAGCTTGCTTCAGTCCAGATGGAGAAATACTACTACAGGCCTCTGAGTAGGCTCCTCTGGCTGTTTCTGGGTTAGAGTTATTAATTTATGACTTCGGGTCTCAACTTAATGAATTGCTGTATTATAGTTACAAGGGTATTTTGCAATGGGCATAACGTCACATCCCAAAATATTCCTCTCCTCCCAATAAATATAAAATGCTATATCACTGCAAACAGTGACAGGAGATGATCAGATTGACTTGCTTTGCTCTTTCCCCCCAGCTGTATGTGGTATCCATCCAAAAAGTAAACAAACAAGAGTACAAACGGGTTTGATTAAGTTACCTGTGATTGGAAGGATGTGCCTTTAACCCCATGGCTCAGTGCTGCCCAGATGCTTTAATTGCAGACAGTGGAAAAACTCCCTTTGATTTTAATGCGAACTAGCACGACACTGATGCTGTGCAAATCTCATCCTAGATGTTGTAACATGGCGACTGCAAATCATCTAAGATCTACAAATCCAGTATGAGAGAGACTGCATTACATAAGGCAGGCTTTCATGACATATGTTTACAATTCCAAATACAAAGTATTGATATTATACTTGCAGTCCAGGAGTTTCTGTTAACCTAAGTTATATGACACAAAATCATTACTGAGAAATCACACAGCAATTTGACACGAGTAGAAGGAGGACCAGTGTCCGCCTAATGATCTCAAACAGCATAAACGAGACTAGATGAATAGGAATCATTAGCTTATTATTTACACAGCATTTCTCAAAATACCAAGGAACTCTACCAAGTAAATGAAGAGCACAAACTAGAACGCAAGGAAAGGGAAAATAACGAGTTTTAAGAAATCTCAGTCCTGCTGCCTGCAGAGAACACCAATTACTACTGTTTTACATGCACACAGCACACGACTTCCTGTCCTGAAACAAAACATTACTCCCTAAAACTTTGCCATCTTGCTCAGCTAATACCTTACATTCCGTAACAACTTGGTATGTCCTCAAAATTATGGGCACAAAAGATTGCTTTGCTGTGCAGGAATTCAGCCTTCAAAAAAGTTGGCACAATGATCTCAGGGCTCAGAAAGAAGCAGCATTCAGAAGAAGCAAGGCATGTCAATGATTTAAATAAAAAAATAATAATTAAAAAAGTTATCTCTTTGCATAGTACATCCCCTGAAAATGAAACAGGGACACCCGAAATCAAACAGAGAAACAACATTATCTACCTGTTTTTGGACTACAGCCTGCAGGTTTGTAACACTGGATTGCAAGAAAAATATTGCCAGCTGTTTTCAGGAACTGATGAGTCTTGGTGGAAAACTCAAAAAAAAAAAAAAAAAGCCAGTCCCTGGGCCAGGGGACTGTCACAGCAGGGACAAACGCAATTGCCCCAACTCCATTACAAGCAGCATAGGGACATCCAACCCATTGCTTGACTGGATCTCTATTCTCAGCTTCTCGCTAGCCAACCCTCCACAGGCAGAAACACAGGTTGTACTGGGGTCACT
Source organism: Alca torda (assembly GCA_008658365.1). Taxonomy (NCBI): domain Eukaryota; kingdom Metazoa; phylum Chordata; class Aves; order Charadriiformes; family Alcidae; genus Alca; species Alca torda. Next base: position 21,860,887 of record CM018079.1, on the reverse strand, counting down.
TGCCCCGAGACAGCTGCAGTGACACCCAGCAACTAGGTGGTGTAGCTGTCTTATCCTTGAATGCTTCACGGCAGGGGAGGTGAATACATAACCGTGTGTTAGAGGGAACAACGCTAAGAAGAAATTCTGATAAGCAATTCAGCAGATGCAGAAGCAAAGGATGGCTTCCCTGCCAGAAAGAGGAGGTACCCAGCAGTACCTCAGTGCTCCTGCAGCAGGTACCTGCCCCGAGGTCCAAGCCAGAAGTTAAGGGAGAAGAGAAAGAAATAGGCAAAGCTTATGAAAGCTGCCCTCACCTTGACCAGTGTGCTGGTGCCTCCTAGGAAGGGCTCAGCTAGTAATTGATTATTTTTTTTTGGTTCAGTAACTGGACTGGAAACCTCTGAAAATGTTGGTACGTGCAAGCGTGTGCAGAAAGATGCTAATCCTAAACCAAAACTATTAGTTTTGTACTAAAAATATTTCTCAATGGTTAATGCAAAAAGTCAGAAAATACTGCGCTTCATCCAAAACTTTCTTCGTTTATTTTTTAAAATTTAAAAATAAATAAATGAAGCCTTAAGCTGAAATAAAAATATTTTGAAACATAATGACACAACCTTTTATTTTGAAAATATTCAGACTGTGTGGGGTTTTTTTTTTTTCCCAATTTATGTTTGCATTTCTGTTTCTGGCAGTCCAGAAACATCACATCTTCTCAAAAAATAAACTACCTAAAATGTCTCATTTGCTTGATTTAATGCAGCTTCACACTTAATCCAGCATTAAATACAACAGGCAGGTTGTGGGAGGTGTCCCAAAGAGGCTGCAAGCTGAAGGGACACAGTGAGGGGCCCTCCAGGCTCCCTCAAGCCCATGGCCATAAAGCTACCAGTGCCTACCTCCCAGTCCCTTCAACTCATGGTACCTGCAATAATGGCATCACTAAAGCAGCAATAACAATGGCAAAGTACAGGGATGAATTTTAATTTCAGGTAAAGTTTGGAGCATCCAAATAAAGCTGAGCATGTGCTTTGTGTTTGCAGCCTTAACACGACTGCCATTCTGATTTCTCATAAATAGCCTAAACGCTTTCTTTCTGAGAAATGTATCAAAGACTGTAAAGCGAGGTGCTAGAACACTTAACTGCCAGCGCCCAAGCAAACAGTATCATTACAGTATATATAAAAGTCTCCTGGGGGATAGGTTGGGCATAAAAATTCAGCTGGATCATTAGGAGCTGATGATTTAACTGAGAAAGCAATATAAGTCTCCAAGTTGGCAACAGAAAGACATAAACTGAGTTGGAGGAATTATTTAATGACTAGCAGACCAATAAGGGAGGTATTTCATTGCACTGTAAGGTACTCCGCATTACAGAAAAACTGCAATTTATTAAATATGAGTTGTTAGGTTTTTTGTACCCCTGCAGTTAATTCCTGTCACGTCAGTGACATTGGTGCTCTAAAAATCACAACAAAAATAAGCATGAACCGGAGTCAGAAGGGGCCAATAGTGCAGAGTATTGAGCCTCCCCGGTATCAGACAGAGCAGAAGACTTTGGGGCCTGCATGTGTTGTGCATAATTTTGCACGTGTGGGAAGCAACTTCCTTGCACTCTATAGGGCCTGAGGATGTATAGGATACCAGTCTCAGATGCCAGAAGGCTGCATTCAAGTCCCCAGTGTGCCTGGGATGAAAAATTTTGCTCTGACTCACCCAGATCAGAGTCCAATACCTCATTCATGTGCATCCCAGGACATCTGCTCCAACCTCTTAACATAGTTTTCGGCAAAATTGTACTGCATACATAACTCAGCAAGCTGGGCCCCGGGTTAGTGCCGTGAAGACCTGCCTGCGCTGTCACACCTCTTCCCCTGGGCTCCAGGAGACAGGAGGTCCCTCCACTCCTTCCTCAGCTTCCCCATTCCAGTGCACAGAGAAAACTGCCTCTGCTCTGCAGAGCACTGATGGGAAATGCAAAGGACATGCAGGCTATAGCTAGAGCATCACACTTGGTATGTTTAATTAAGACAAAATAATAAAAGCTAGGTTTTTCTTAAGCAGCTGCAGAAATTAGACTCCCAGCCAGCTGCCACTGGCTTCTCAAGGAGAATGTAAGCCCAAATGTCACTACAAGCCTTTGAGAATGCAACCTCAGAAACAGACAGGTATGGATATGATGCACACTAAAAAAACAAAGACAAAAAAACAAAACCACAAACCAAACATTTTTTTTTTTCTTTACATATATCTAAGATTTGCAGGAGAATTTTAGATCCTGTCCTTTTTCTCTTTGGCCCAGAGGAGCAAAACAAAGGGCACAGACCCAGCGGCAGGAGCTCCTGGATGGTAAGGCAGTGGGGAACTCCGTTACTGCTCACACTGCAGTATGAAAGGAGCATGCCACAAGAAATGGAATTGTGTTTTGTCGTGAGAGCAATATAGCCCAATTTGGCTACAAAAGAATCACACTGGAGCTCTTGGGTTTGGAGCTCACTGGAGCGCCACAGTGATATCTTACTGTCAGTGATGCCGTTAGGCTTCTCCATGGCCCTTCTTGAGCCAGGTCATTCTCTACATGTACCTTCCCGACTTACAGCAACAGGAGACACATTGAGATAGTTAAACATCATCTAGCAGTGCCAGTGGGAAGTTTTAAAAATGGCCAGCATCGGTGCACTAAGTCCTCTTGAAGCTGGTTTGAATTTCAGAATCAACTTCTCAGTGAGACGAGTGAATGAAAAATGGGAAAATGGTACTCAGGGAGGAAACCTCAGACACAAGACTGTCAGACTGCAATGAAGCACAGTACAGCTATGAGTTGTGAGGTTTTTTTCCTTGTTCTCATCAGGGAGGACTCTTGGAAGAGAATAAAATGTTTCTAAAAAACTTAACAGGAAAAAACCCAAACAATTCTCTCTGCAAAACATGTTTGGTTCATACTCTTTCAGCCATGCAAACATTTAATGAGTTCTGCAAAATCTTCGTTTCCATCGTCTTGAGGCTAGCAGATGCAGTCTTGGTAACTGAATTATGGTTTAGATTCCTAGAAATCTGTGTTGAAATGGGAAACATCTGAGCACTAGAAAGACCAATAGTGTGCATAAGTATACACAGCACAAAATTCATTATCAAAATACCATCATCAATCCTGTAACAAATATAGATCTTAGAAGATTGGATAGGAGCATCTCTATTGTTCATGAGAAGTATGGCGCTAATAAGTCTAAGTGGAAAGACTAATTTCCAATATGGTCCTGGTATACCGAGATTGAAATGTCTTATACTTCACAGGAATGACTTATTAATATCTGGGGAAAAAATCATTCATTTTCTTCCTTAAAAATCTCAAAACAATTAAAATATCTTAAAATACACATTAGGCTTTTTTCAATTACAATGACAGTAAAACTCCATCTTCTACTGGAAAACATATTTAAGAAAAGAAATGCACTGGTTCTTTTACCCCCGTGTTATTTGATCTACATTTGGAAAATTAAAATGTCACTGCTCCCTCAGTAAGGCATGTATTACTATTATCACGTATTAGGATTAAGTTAGTATCCCCAAACTCCCAGTCAGGAGCAGGCCATACTGAAGTAGATTGTGTTAAAACACAGGCTTGTACGTAATTCCAGTAAAGATTTTATGATGATTTAGTGCTATTTTGTTTTCCTGCGCTGCAAGGTCCACAGATTTCTTAGGGTTGTATAACCAAGAGAAAAAAGTAAATTAACTCAGTACTTAGCTGGAGTCAAAATCTCTCTGCTCAGCATGCTTCCTGTGTACCTGGGCCACTACATGATACAGTACTTTCTTCCTAAAAAAGACATTAAATATGACTTGCACTCTACCTCTGAAGGATCTGATGGAAATATCTTCAAAATAACAGGAAATCTCACAACTGAAGGACCCATCCAGTTATTAAGATGACACTTCAGGACCTTGGGCATCAGTGAAAAGCACTAATGCTTTAGTCCTTCCTTGCCATGGTCTGGCTCCGTTCTTATGGTCTGACATTATCATCAATTAGTGAACAAGCTTGAATGAAAAGAAAAGCACTTTTCCTTCTCTTCCTGCTGAATGCAGTCAACGGGTACCTGGATGTTCCAGATTTCGAAAGATTTTTTTGCTTTATAACAAAGGCAAATGCTTTAATTTGGGCTGGATTTTCACAAATGTGTATCTACACATAGATACAGAGATGCCTTGTATAAAACTACTTCAGCTACTCCAAACAGTACACGTTGCTGCCGGTGCAGGCTGTGGTACAAGAGTGAGCTCCATCACTCCTACGGTACAAAGTACCTGGTGTAATCCCTCTCTAGCTGACCTAAAAAGAGAGAAGAGTTAGTCCCAGGACAGAAAAGGTTGGGCTGCCTTCTTGCTGCTCTATGCTATGTTATTTATTATATTATACTGGGAAGCTTTCAATTGGCTTTCACCGTTCTCCCATAGTGTTTGACAGAGTTTCCTAACAAATATTCTTTCCTGCCTCTGTTTGATGTTTGAACTAGACTTGACTTTTCTTTTTTTCCTTTTTTTTTTTTTTTTTTTTTTTTAGGGGGGGGGGGTGAGGGGTGAGAGGAAGAGTCACAGAACTGGTATTCTTATTTTCTTTTGCTTTAGAAAAACTGAGCAGAAAAATCAATCAAAACATTATTAGTGTAATCAATTCCTTCGCTGTAGCTATTACAGCTATCAAATATTTGCAATTCTGATAACAAATTGATTGTTTTCACTGCAAGGAAAGATCAGGCCTTGCTGGAGTGAGATTGCTGCTGCTCCTGCTGCTACATGTTGATGCAGCATTACTAGTGATTTTTATTAACGAGAAGGAAAAACGGGCTTGGAACTTTCCAAGTGACCAGACTGAAAGGAGCACATGCAGAAACATTTTTTCTATAATAGTATCTATAAATCCCATTACAAATGAGGGTGTCATTATCCAGAGGTTTGCTAACACAGTGAGAGAGCACTCCAGATCCAAAAGCCAACAGGCTGAACAGAGGACACAGAAAAGGGAGGGGAAAAAAAAAGGTAGAGATGCATATGCTGGTGCCACAGAGCCACAGCATGATGGGCCAGAAGGCAGTACGCACTGCTGCTCTACAAATAAGGATGACTGTTTTCAAAGTTACTTCAATGAGCTGAGAGTCTATCTCCTGCTTGCAAGATGACATGAGCTATCATCTCACTGACAGCAATAGCTTCGGCAGCACAGAGAATGCAAATAATGAGGGCAAGGAGGAGGAAATTCAAGCGGCTTTGTCCTCCTCTCAAAGCTGGCCTAGAGGAAGGGGAGGCCTCCGATGTCAGCAAACAGCCCTCAGGGCGAGAGAGCGAGACAGCAGCCGATGCTCTAGGCTTCCCCAGGAGCACGAGGATTTTCCAGAGCATCTGCAGCACTCAGAGCACTGTTCCTTTGACAGCGCAAGGACTTGAGGGAAAATCCTTGGAGCTGGCTTGCACAGTGAATTCCTGGACCTATCACAAAACCTCGGTGATCCTTTGGCCTTTTAACACAGACAGCATAAAGCAGCCAGATCAAGGGCAAGAGATCCAAAGTTACTGCAAGTGGGAGAGTTGAAGGCATAGTTCTAAAGTGCCTATATTTCACAATGACCAGGGGCCAATTCCACCTATGTCAAGCCAAAAAGCACTGAACCATAAGTTTGGGTCAGTAACAGTATTGCTCACTTATGTTATAACGCACGCAGCATGTCATGAATGACAACACAGACATCTTCCCTTCCCTGGTCTGTGAAACATATTCTATTATGGACTCGTGTTTTCACAATAATTTTAAACCACAACAATCACTTTGTATTTAAGAAAAAATCCAAAACCAAACAAATGCCCAATATAACCACAAACCCCCCCCAAAAACAGCTTAAGCCCCCTGTGTGCTGTGCCTTCCTCTGCTGATGACAGAGATCTCTGACCAACAGGATGCACACCATCTCCAGATTCCTGCCACCTTCTATTATCAAATCACTTTACTCCCAGTCCAAATACTTCTCTCCATACTTGCACAAATCATAATCCATTTGACCTGCTGGAATTTAAACATGAAATGCTGGCAGAAGTAAGAGGAAAAAAAAAAAATAACTCAAGCTGTGTGACAGAAAGCATCATAGCCACAAGTGATGTGTAAAGAGGCCATCTCATGTTCTCCCATTCACATTTACCACAAGTTTCTCATGCCTGTCAATCTTGTTTTGATTAAAGCAGCCTTCAGGGCAGTCCCCCTTGCATTTGTAAATGAATCCTGCAAATACACAAATATCTCACTGATGCCAGTAGCCCAGTTAAGCACTTCTCCCCTGTGGAATTCTCCATAAGCTCTGAAACAACCAACAGCCGTGGTAACACAGGCAAAAACACAAGACAGCTCTTTTTCAAGCTGTTTTGGGACTAAACAAAGGATCAGATAGATTAATAACCTTTTAGAGAGTTAACGGAAAAGCAGAATAGGAAGTGCCCCAACAGGGAAGACTAATTGAGTTATGTCCAGCTGATTGCTTGGGAGAAATGAATTGTGCTGACACAGGTGCTGGGAACATTCCTTCTCTTCTGGCTTCTGCAACCAGATATAGACAACTCTTAAAAACATTTCTGCAGGTTTCTACAGAGTTGGATCCACAGATCTGAGTAAAAGGTGCCAGAAAATACTTGTTAAAAACAGAAAGAAAAGTTAGTAATCCAACTTTATGAAATTCTGTTCTGGACCAGATCAAAAAGTAGAAACAATAAGGGTATGGTCCTTGAGAGACTAGAGCTGATCACAACACATGGGAAGTAGGAGACATGGATCTCCTCTGGAACCACATCCAAGAAAGGACTTTAGCACCACAAAGGAAGACTCAGCAGAATTACCTAATTCCTTAACTTAGATTAAAATAAAATTGACCGCTTGACTGGGGCCTAGTCCAGGAGATGCCTCAGTTCAGTCGCTGCCTAACTGTTCTATCTGAAACCTTTCCCTGGCAGCTGAAGCTGCGCTGTTACAAACTCCTAGGGTAGTCCCAGCCAACACAGGGAGGTACGTGATTATGTTCACCATACCAAGGTAACCTGCTCGCGCACCAGGATGTCATATAAATAACAAAAAAATGTATCACCAAGTTATTTCTTTTCAGGCAACCCAGGCACCTTGCTCGTGGTTCTCAAATCCATTCCAAATGCTAGGCAGACTTTTAAGGCACTTACATCCCTTATTGGACATTGTTCCTGATGCATGTTCCGGACTGATCTTGAAATACAAGGAAAAAACTTATCCCAGATGTGACCCTAGATATTTGTATATCCATAAATCAGACTGGAAGTTCTGAAACCACCAGACAGCCTGAACAATGTCACATTCCAATGACTTCTGCATTTTCTACTAACAATGGTGCTAGGCATTTCATAAATACCTAAGGAAGTGTAGCCATACACATACAGCTTATAAACTAAAGCTACAAAAAGCAGAAGAGAAAAAATCCTGTACCTCTGATCTAGTTTGCCATTCACTGGGCTATTTTTGTCTTTAAAAATTCCAGCCTTGGTCTTTACCATAAAGTTCACAACTGATCAAAATCAAAGACTTCCATGTAACCTGTAAGAACAGCATATTGGATGAACAATGGAACATAAACAGTGATAGGACATGAAAAGCACATGTGCCACACAAGCCTAAGAAAGGATGGTTTGTTTGAATGTAGTATTTTTCTCTGTAAAAACTAAAAATTAATTTGAGCATTTGTGCTAAGTAACTGAGCAACTATGAAATCGTTACTATCCTAACAAAAAGGGCAGCTAAATGGCAGAAATTTAGGCTGCCTAGAGAGGAATATGTTGTACTCCTTGTGATGTTTTAGAGGGAGCAATTAGCTTTCAGATTGGCTGAAAACTTATTCTCCTGGAGGTTGAGAGCACACGGAGCAAGTTATCCCCCAAAATGCAGCATTTACAAGTTTTTACAGTAGCTTGACTAGAATGGGTATATGATAAGAAATTGCAAATATGAGCTAGGGGAGAAAAGGCTTGTTTGGTACATAGAAATTCTGAACACCCTCAAACTTGCAACCCAAAGCACGTCATTGATGCAGACCTACTGATCATGTAAGCAGCAGCAAAACAATCCATGGAGATCTTGTGAAGAAAATGTGAAAACAGCAGGTTTGGGGTTTTTTTCTTCAGTTTCCTTAAGCCTTCAGGTTACTGCCAAAATTTAATCACTTAATTTAATTAGATTAGGTGTTACAGCTAATTTGGAAAATACAATCATATTATTCTGTTACAAGCACGGGTTCTTAACGGTGGCCAGAGGACTCACAGTGAAGTATCCTTGCTTGGCCGGAGTCACACAGGGCCTGGAAAGTGCCAACAGAGACCGTGTTTCAGACTTCAGCACACCAGACCAGAAGACCTCTCCTATGAAGGCAGGCTGAGAGAGTTGGGAATATTCAGCCTGGAGATGAGAAAGCCTGGGGAGACCTTATAGCAGCTTTCCAGTATCTGAAGGGGTCCTACAAGAAAGTTGGAGGGGGACTTTTTACAAGGAAATGTAGTGTTAGGACGAGGGGTAACAGTTTTAAACTGAAAGAGGGTAGATTTAGATTAGATATTGGGAAGAAATTTTTCACTGTGAGGGTGGTGAGGCACAGGAACAGGTTGCCCAGAGAAGCTGTGGATGTCCCATCCCTGGGAGTGCTCAAGGCCAGGCTGGATGGGGCTTTGAGCAACCTGGTCTGGTGGAAGGTGTCCCTGCCCATGGCAGGGGGGTTGGAACAACATGATCTTTAAGTCCCTTCCAGCTCAAACCATTCTATGATTCTATGAATCAAAATAAGTTGTTGAGGGTAACACGGCTCAAGTGGTGGTCTCAGTCTGCCTTGGCAAAGATGTACTTCATATGTACATTAGGACTAAAGGGGGAGAAAAAATAATGATATAAAAGCCCAAGACTGTCCCTTTCAAGCACTATTCCAAAATAGCACAATGACATGCCTCAGAGATGTAGTGATTAGATTATCACTAGAGAATATGGTATTAGTTTAGGGAGTTTTGCAGACATTATTATTTATTTTATGGCAGCAGTTAAAGAGCCCAAATCATGCACTGTGAGACTCGAGATGGTGATTATACAGAGAGAAGGAAGAAGAAAAATCCCCACCCAGGGAGTTTACATTCTAAATGATACTCAGGTACACTAATTATTAGGTTGCCTGACATTTAATCAATCGCTGAACAATTTAAATGCTTGACAAATGAAATATCTGTCTTTGATTTATGTATGAGCAGGTTTCTAGCAGCAAAAACTTAAAACCCTATAAACCAATTATTATTCCCATTACCTCATCCTGAGTGACTCTCTGGGATGATAAAGCCCATCTTATTTGGACTTATTGCTGAGAAATAGACTTCTAAGGCATAAAGTTCTCCAGATGGATGCTTTTTGGGAATTAGTTGAATAAGAGAGATTTAATCCATCCAAAAGTCAGTATACTTAAATACATGATGAACATAAAAAACTCATTGCTAATCCAAAGTGACAGGTACTAATAGGGTATTTAGTGGATTAATAGCTAGCATGCTATGTTGTTAGGACCATGCTGTTTATTTCAATCGTGTGCTTGAACGGATGCAGAAAATAAAGTCAGTCCCTTAGGCACATTTAATTCAAGTGGACCAAAATGCACGATTGTACATCTAAGCAGGCAATCGAACCTGTAAGTTTATCTTTAAGATGCCATACTCCTTCAAGCTCTTGAGAAAAAAGTCATAAACCAATTTTGGAAGAACTTTCCAAAGGCTACATGTCGGGGGGGTTACTGGTTTTCATTGCACTACCTTTTGGCAAAGTGAATTTTTCAGCTTTATAGGACAGTCTCCCCAGGTCTTAATTAATACCATGCAGAATAACCACAGTAAATCAGACAAAGGGTTATGAGTCTCTGAAGAACTGTTATTAAAGATAGTCACATCATAAAACAATACGCTAGAAGGACGAAACTGTCACATGCTACCCATTTCAGTTGGGGCTTTTCACGTCTGCAATTTTTCCTTTTACACAGAAGGTATCAAACATACTTAGCCAGAGGTCCAGCCCATTGAAAAAAAAACCATGGAAAGACAGACAAAAATGCATTAGAAGAGTCTGTGTCACTAATGCGTTCTGTGACTCAAGGTGCTGCAAACAGCATACCTGATGAACAGATGATATCCCTCGTACTCATAGCATATTATTACAACTGCTGTTTTGATGAAAGTAGCATCAGATTCCTAATAGCTAGCCTCTGAAATCCCCCGACTACGTGGCACCAGAAGTTGCAAGGGTCTGGCGAGTAAAAATTAGAAAGCAAAGTTACTCTCTGTGATGAACAAATTGCCATCCCTCCTTTTCTCTGACTGTGCATTAGACATGGTTCCAAATCTAACCTTTATGACTTAGGCTGCAAGTTTCTCTATGGTCACACACTACAGAAAATATTTGTTCAAACCTGACAATCTGCTCACTGCTAGTATGTAATGTGACAGACTGCTCCAGAAAGACAGACTGAGCCAGATACTGTGAGATCTTCCATATTTAAAGGACTAAATCCGTTTTCCCACGCTGTTGGAAGAGGGGTAGATAGGAGGATGCTCAGTACATCTCTACGTGCTCCTGGGAAGCTGCAAGGATCAGGGTCTCTAGACTGCCCTGCTCCCTGGCAGGCTGCTCTGACCAGCTCTACAAGTCCTTGGGGAAAAAAAAGTAACAAATAACTTCACTTTGATTTTTTTTTTTTTTTTCTAAGTACCATTTCAGATTTTTTGGTCTCAAAAAGTATTTTTCATTTTGCTAAGAAGTCTTGTCCTTGAAATCTAACTAACAGACTTTCCATGCAGTAAGAATTCCTGTTGCATCACACGCTAAGCGGTAGTAATGCAGTAACACCAAAGGATGCACAGAAGACTGAAACAAAGAAATGCTGATGACCACCAAACTCTGCCCTCAAAAGCTATCTTGTAAGCAGATGCAACATTCATAGCAACACACCAAAAATTCACCTTGCTCAGTTTTCCATATCCAGCAGTGGTGCCCAGAAGATACACAGGAGGGAACTAGAAAGAGCACAAGCATACAGTTTTACCATTTACCTTTCCACTTACTGGCAATCAGCCAGTTATGGACTTCCTGAGACAAAGGCTGTACCTATGTCTAAGTGTTCAACAGATTTTTCTACCATGAATTTTTTAATTATTTAAAATGTTTTACCTTGCACTGAAGAGACCGAAATGTAAGAATTAAAGGCCACACCTACATTTGGATTGCTTCTACTTCTATGATTCTGTACTTACAGTAACCACTTGTGCAACCATTCTATGGCATCTTTCTAAATCATAGAATCATTTAGGTTGGAAAAGACATTTAAGATCATTGAGTCCAAATGAATATGCTGAGGTCGAGCTCACAAAGTCTTCTGGAGTGGCACAATTTGATATAGCTACACGAGATGCTTCCTAAATATAGACAAAGTATATTTGATTTGCCAGGTCATGCTGGAGGTTTATGATAGATTAAGGAATTAAACATTTTTTTCTTAAGTACTAGTACACTGCATTAACTGCCAAACCGTGTGTCCTTTTCACCTGCAATTGAAAAGTGAGGTACAGCACAATAAACCAAAACAGCAGAATATGGTCACACTGTTGAGAAAAGGAGCATGAAGATGAAAACCTCTTGAGTTCTGTCAACAGAAGCAAAATAACAGTAAGCAAACAAGAAAGCAAGGAACCATTAAGGAGCCAGGCATGCTGCTTTCCTGGAGTTGAAATCCTCTAGATGTTTTTTCGGTTGTTTTTAAACTAGCCACCACATACACTAAGAAAAACTCTGAATATTTGCATACTTCACAATATGGAAACAAACAATTCTCTCTGCTTACAGTGAGAAAACTGAGAAGGTAAGTAAATAGTTTTAAGACAGTGTCATCACAATTCAGGTATGAGCAAGAAGAAAGAAAGCTCACTTCCTAGATGAGAAAAAAAGGAATTTCTCACTCTACAGATGCATAGTGATGTAAAGGTATTATAAGACACATCTGAGTTTTCTGTCAGTAGATGTTAGCATACCAGAAAACAAAAGCAAAGCTACTCAGGAAAGCTTTTTTTTATCAGCTGGCCATACGGCTGATAGAAAGTAGCAAGGATTGCTAATAAAAGGAAAAATAAACTGTCAAAAACCTCAAAGTCAGAAAAGTTTTTTGACTGTGAGGGAAAACTGTCTATGATTTCATATTTTTAACAGATACAATATTTTAATGGTTATTCCAGAAGAAAACCAAATTTCAGCAATTTGTATACTAAGATTTTGGAGCAGAAGAAAACCACACACACATAGAATCATAGAATAGTTCAGGTTGGAAGGAACCTTAAAGATCATCTAGTTCCAACCCCCCTGCCATGGGCAGGAACACCTTCCACCAGACCAGGCTGCTCAAAGCCCCATCCAGCCTGGCCTTGAACACTTCCAGGGATGGGGCATCCACAGCTTCCCTGGGCAACCTGTTCCAGTGTCTCACCACCCCCACAGTAAAGAATTTCTTCCTAATATCCAATCTAAATCTACCCTCTTTCAGTTTGAAGCTGTTACCCCATGTCCTATCATAACACTCCCTGATAAAGAGTCCCTCCCCATCCTTCCTGTAGGTCCCCTTTAGGTACTGGAAGGGGCTATAAGGTCTCCCCGGAGCCTTATCTTCTCCAGGCTGAACAACCCCAACTCTCTCAGCCTGTCCTCATAGGAGAGGTGCTCTACCCCTCGGATCATCTTTATGGCCCTCTGCTGGACCCATTCCAACAGGTCCATGTCCTTCCTGTGCTGAGGACTCCAGAGCTGGAGACAGTACGCCAGGTGGGGTCTCACCAGAGCTAAGCAGGTTTTAGCAGAACTGCACCCAGGTATTTATAACTAAAGGACTCAGGACTCTGGAAGCAAACTCCACCACTTCAAGTACTAGATGCAAAATCCCACCTCTGCAATAGATTTCAATCTCCCTACACCTCAAGTGTTTCTCTCTACAATGAAGACAGTGATCATCTGACCCAGTGCTCAGTGTCTAAAAACAGAGTTGTTGAAAGGCACCTTTCCTTCACTTGAAAGCTAAATAAGGCTGTTTATTCAAGAAGTTTTGCATTTTCATCAGTAAAACAAGAACCCTCAAACCAAAACATAATTGCCTTACAGAATGTATTAACTGGAAGTTTCCAGGTAAAACTATAACAAATTCCAACCATGCACTTAAGAATTTATAATTTTCTGCTGCCCCATGTTCTGGTGCAAACCATAGTACTAATCAAACACAAAACCCTAATTTTGTAATTTCTGGTTAATAAACAAAACAGTCATATTCTAGCAAAAGTTTTCAGAGAGAATCCTCTGCAGTGCTACTTAGGAATCCATTTCTTCTTGTTATCCAGAGACTAGGTGACAGTTCTTACAACATTCCTGAAGCCCATGTTGTGACCATCAGTGAGTAAAAATACATTTTGGAAGCTGCTGACTCATCACAACACAGAAACTCTGCACCCACCCAGCTGGGGTCCCACCAGGTGCAGGCGGGCAGACAGGACAGGGTGTGCAGAGGCCAAAGCCAGTCTGACAAACAGAAAGGTTTGGATAAAACAGCAGAATACTGCTTGTCTTTCCGATTCATAAAACTAGGGCAAGTTTTGCCAAAACTAAGGCAGCCTGTTTCTTGAATCACACTGTCTAGAGCCCAAAAGGTGAACGCTCCTACTCCACTGCCAATCCACCTACAGGCATTCATCACAAAAGGTTTGGAAGGAAAAAAATCTGCAGTTTGAGCATCTATTTTTGCAAATCTAATCTTGCTGCAGCTGTTTTGCAAGACTGTTCCTACTTTTTACCCTTGCTCCCCAAATGACCTCATAAAAAATGAGATATCCCTTTGCCTGCCTCACTGACGCACGAGCTTTTATTTATATAAACATGTAAGAAACAAACACGTCCCCTTTGCTAGAAGATCAAACTCATCCTCTTCTTCCCAAAAAGCTATTTGGTGAAGTGACACAGCATCAGTTGTACCATCGCACTGTCTCAGAAAGGAAATCAGCAGGTACAGCTGTTACTCAATGATAATCTAGTTGCACAAAGATTACACTCTAATTAGGAAGAGCTGAATAGGTTTCTAAAGAAACTTTGTCCAAACTGCCAGTTAAATGCAGCCTGAGTTTATTATGATTTTCACAAAACTAGGGCAAACTGGTTTCATCTGCTTTGTTCACTCTCACAGTCCTTTTTCTGGTTTGAGTTCTGGCCAGGGCTGAGAAACAAAAGCAGCAAAAATGCCATAAAGGGGCAAAATGCTGTTCTTGTTGAATTTATAATGCACAAATGTTTATTATCTCAGTCACTCATTCTCTGAATGAGCAGTGTCTACCAGGCCATACCGACCTCCTCTCTAATTCTAATTCCTCTTAATTTAGGGAAAGCTCTGGGATACAGCACCGAACTATGGCTCCAAGGCTCCCTCTAAGAGGTTTTAAAAGACAATTGTTCTAGTACTGATTGCTTTTTAAAGCAATTTAAAAACATTGAATACTATCTATTACTGATTCCCACAGAGAAGAGGAAAGCACTGGAGCTACAGCCTTACTTTCCCCTCTTTAGTAAGGGAGTAGCTGTTATAAGAGTGATTAGGTATTCCTTGCCCTAAAGGGGTTAGGCAATGTTAACACCTCTCCTACTTAAAAGAGTGGAGCAACAGTCTACTTAAAAGTCTGGGAGACCCAACTGATCTTCCCATTTTAAGGATGTAGGGATCGTGAACTCATGAGATCTGCCACCTTGAGTAACACCATGAAATTTCATTCACTCATCCCATAACTTATTAGTGAACCAAGAAAAACGTTACTGAAAAAAAAAAAAAGCTGACCTCGATTTGAGATGGTTTTCCAATGGAGAACCTTTTATTGTCCTTCTGTAAGTCCTTCTGTTGCTGAACACCCTCAGCCCCTCAAACTCACTCCCTTTACCTAACCTGGATTTCTCTAACCTGAAGTCTTATCCTCTTCCTGGATCCTGGCAGATCCATGCCTTGACAGAGTTTTCCTGTTTCATCTCCACAGTACAAGTGCAGTTGGCAACACTTTCAGGGGCACCAACTAGCCATGACTGCAGCTCTGTCAGCTCAACATAGAATCATAGAATCTTCGACAGGACCAGAAGACATGGTCAGAAGTTGCAGCAGAGGAGGTTTAGATTAGATATTAGGAAGAATTACTTCACTGAGAGAGTGATCAGGCACTGGAACAGCCTGCCCAGGGAGATAGTTGAGTCACCATCCCCAGAGATACTTAAGAAACATGTAGATTTGGCACTTCAGGGCATGCTCTAGTGACAGAGATTGTAGGGGGTTTTTGTGTGTGTACCTGATACTGTTCTCTTCTGCTCTGTCTAGAAAACCAGGTAACAGACCTTAAACTGGATTGACGCAAACCACACTGAATTCTGGTATACAGAAATACCAAACACTAATTAGATCACAATAGCTTAAATGTTCCTTTTATGAGACTGTAAATTTATCATTTGATTTATTGCAGAAAATTTGTTGAGGAAAAATTCAATTGCTGAGTGTTCAATGACTCCTGGATGATTGATTGTGATTATCTGCTATTTCCCTTCATTGTTGTCTGTTATACTGTTTGAATTGTCTTCAAAATTAAATACCTCTAATAAGATATCTTTCTTTAAAAAAAAAAAAAAAAACCAAAAAAAAAAACCAAAAACCAAATAACACCCAAAAGACCAAACTCGGTTTCTTATGACTGACTGTAAAACAGCCTGGAAACTACAGCTGTATGAATCCCATGATGGGGCCTGAAGTTTAAGAATCATGTTCAGTGACGTCAAGGCACGTGTTCAGGGATCTAACTCCCCATCAGAACATACACACGACAGAATACAAGAAAATTGTTAATGGTTATATTCTGACACTAAATGCAGCTATCTCCTTTACTGAAAACTGGAAGGAGTTATAGGATCTCCAGATGTTTTCTTTAATGGGATCCACTTGTTTAATTGTTTGCAGTGAAATCTACAAGCACTTGTTTTCTGGTTTAGCAGTTTTATGTATGGAAGAAAAAAAATAAAAACACTCTTTCCCAAAATGAAAGAAAATGGTGATGTGATCATCATTCTGCGTATCTCATAAGCGGTTGATGTCATGAATAAGTTTCCTAAACATGTTTCCTGTGCTTGAGACTTGAATTTGTCAGGATTTGTCAAGAACTGAAATGCATTTATAGATCTCTGATGAATTCTAGTCTCATCCCCAGAAAATCAGAAATGTCCCACCAGCTAAGAAAACAGGATTTTTTTGTTTGTTTCATGAAACATTTTACATTCCTAACACCAATCTTACGCAGACTCTCTGCAAGTCAAACAGCAACACTGAGAGTTTAAATAGTCCTTGAAGCGATTATTACTTTTTTTTTTTTTAATTGCTGTTCCACAGCTGGAAATCTTACCAAGGTCACCTTGGTTAAATTATACATGTGACTGACAAGAAAAACAGAAATAGCTGACTACAGTAACCCAAAAAGCCCAAGTAATAGCTCAATCGACTTGAGACACTTAACAGAGCCTTGGGCTTCAGGATCTCAGAAGGCAGAAAACCAATACAGTTTAAAGGGAGAGACTCAACACAACAGAAACTGGCAGGTAATACCAGCTTCATTATAGAAACTGCTAATTTGGATGCAACAGTGTCAATAAGAATTATACTAATGAAAACATCCCCCAAAATGTCAGTCACCAACTCAAGTAAGGCTCACATACAATTTTGTAAGCTGGCTTAATGTTTGCAATTAGATTCATTCCAAAGTTCTACATTGTCTTTCTAACAATTCCCTTCTGTAAGACTACGCCATGCAGAGACAAAAGCAGGAAAAAAAAAATACAATACAGAGAATAACTGAACTTTTTTTTTTTCCTGCACTGTGACTGCATTTCCTGGCAGTAGTGGCAACAAGACGCTTGCAAGCACAGAAGAGAAGTGAACGTCTTACAGAAAACTAACATGTTATACCTGCACAGAAAAAGAGCTGATTTTTTCCTTATATTTTAAACTGTACAAAAAACAGCACTGTTCATTAAAAAGCAATTCCTTAAAAGTTGAAGGCTTGAAGGGCACAGAGAGCAAAAATGATGTGCCCTTTTAGCACAGCTGTTGAGTGGCTGATCTGGAACTGCGTAACATGCATGTGGTAACAGCATTTGCATTTCGGAGAAGAGACCTACAATTTGAGCTTTGAACAGCCCTGGATCTCACAGTAGGATTGTTTTAAACACTGAGGTTGCACATGGCTCTCCCCTTAAGCATCCACTGAAGTCTGTACAAGTCTTTGCTCTTAATTCAAAGGGACAACAGATAAGGCTGTGGGGCACATCTATTTGCAAACAATAATATGACTTTGGTAGTAAGAACAGAACTTAAAAGCTCTTTTTTGATGGATAAAAGCATTTTAGGCATTTGATAGTACAAACACTACCCCATAGTTTTATACTAGATCTTACTTTCCACTAGGATTACCATGTGATGATTATCATGATGAAAATAAAGTCCCATCACTGAAATGGAATGGTCTCCAAGTGGCTGTTACAACAAATCTTCCACTGACGAGAGAATCAGGAAAAAGGTGAATCATTTCTTGGAACTCACATACTATATATCAGACAGGAACATATAAAAAAATACATGTATTGTTGCTGTGAAGAATCCTTTGCTGTGTGCCGCGGTTTGGAAAAGAGCTAGTTTCATCCTGATCTAACTTCTTCTTTCTCCATTCAGGTTCATCACTGACTTGAACACAAATCAAGATAGGGCTAGACCTATCTTTGAATTAAGACCAAAGACTTTCCTGTCTGGGAAGTCCTACTGCTCCAGGACAAGCATGCCTTGCTCACAACACGCATTCAGTTTGCGTATCTTATTTGTTCATCTTATTCTCTGCTGTTTTGACCCTTATTGCTCTCTGGGGACACCCAATGTATTTTCAAGAGAAAACAAGTTTCCATGAGAAAGGCCGCAGCAGCTCTGGGTTTCTAGGTCCCTGACAAAGAATTTAAACCTACCCAAACCAGCTATCCAATGAATTTTGTAACAAATTGAGCAAAACTGTTCATGTTCATCCCTGCTGTAATACGGGTTCCATTTAAGAATGGGATCCACCTGATCCTTCAAGGTTGCTTGGAAGATGCCTCCCTTGCACTTCTCACTGCAAATCAAGGTTTGATTTCCCTCTCCTCCCCCATTTTTTTTTGTCTGCCTCTTAAAGCTACTTACAATTAAAACAATAAGCAAGCCAACTCCATTAGTTTGGTCTCACTCAGAAAATCAGAGGGAAGAAGAAAGGTAATGGGAAGCCCAAATTTTTGGCAAGACTGAACACATTTCTAACCCAAATTTCCTAACAGTAACTGACAGCAAAGAATATGTATTCAGTGACATTTTGAAAATAACAGGATTCAACTTCACAAACCAACCAGCTTTGCAGCCTACCATTTAAAGCCTCTTGAAGCCAGTGGGATCTAGTTGGATTACTGGAAGATGTTCAAACCTCACATGAGATTAGGATTTCTTATTTTACAGTTCTATAAACACACAGGCAGAGAATTCTCTGATCCATGGGGCAGGCATGGCCTCTAAAGGGGTGTTGGTCTCTTCCAAGCAACAAGCGATAGGACAAGAGGAAATAAGCTCAAGTTGTGCTATGGGAGGTTTAGATGGCATATTAGGAAAAATTTCTTCACCAAAAAGGTTGTCAAACATTGGAACAGGCTACCCAGGGAAGTAGTGGAGTCACCCTCCCTGGATGTATTTAAAAGACATGTGGATGTGGCATTTAGGGACATGGTTTAGTGGCGACTTGGCAGTGTTAGGTCTACTGTTGGATTGGATGATCTTAAAAGTCTTTTCCAACCTAAACGATTCTGTGATTCTGTGACAAGACATTGAGACAACCCTCTTGTGCTTATTTTTATGAGCCCTTTCATGACTCGAATATCCTCCTGCAGGAGCTCTGCTAGTCAAAGGCAGTTTTCACAGATGGGGAGCACCCTGAGGATGACACGGCTCATTGTGCTGTCCATAGGCATGACCAGCACACCACGTCATGCTGACTTCTCCCAGTGAAGCTCAGGTCCAGCCTCCCAGGGACTACTGGGAGGTGCTTCCATGCAGGATTTGGCACCATCTCTTCTCTGGAAGCTAGAACTCAGTGGCAGTATCTATGCCACTAAAGGGAAGAAAGAGAGCCCTAGCATAGACACACAATCATCTAAACGGTGCAACTGTTGCAATGGTTTGGACATGGATTTGGTCAGGCCAGTTAGGATTGTCCCAAGCAGTGTTAGGATGCAATTATCAGGATCTGTTCCCATTTGGTACATTGGATGAAGCCATCAAATCTGCAGAGAGAAGGATTTAGTAAACTGGTTGTGAACTGAGCCATGCCACTCTGTTTCACTCTCATGGCTAGGGAATACATCCTGACCTGGTTTACTTAATAGCAGGGACAGCAAATTGGCATAGTCAGCTGTTGCAGATCTTAGCCCCTAGGCTCTAGGTCTGAGCAAAAGCCCATGCAATATGCCTGAAACTGCAGCTGCTACTCACAGTTTTGGACCAACAGCAGCCCTTGCTGGTGCCAGGCTGGACCTAGTCATCCACAAATGTTGCCATGTAAGTGGGATTTGTGGCATTTTGCCATGGTCTGATACAGATTGAGGAGACTGCACTCCCCCAGCAGACACCCAGCTTCCTCCTGCACTGGATCTTTGTGCAGCAGTCTGGGGGAAGCTGTCTCGTGCCGTCACTGTCGTATGACAGGGAGTAGCCAGCTGCAACCCAGAAGCCTCCTAACCCTGTCAGAGCCAAGGTCTCAGGCATTTCCTAAGGCAACTGGGAGGCCCATGAACCACATGGAGACATTTCGCTGCCCGTGGCCTTGAACCCTGCAATCTCAGCTCTGCAGCCAGCTCTAGCTCATCTCTTCACCTTGCAAATACAATACTCCCAACCAGCACACTCTGCAACAGGAATAGGAGGGTCCGGGATCATTTCTGACCCACATACATTTTTCTTCAGGGAGATGCCGGAGCATAAACATCATTCAACAAGAGCAGCCTTTTCTTTCCTTTCCACAAAGAGGCATTTAGCTAGGCTTGGCAGAAAGAGGTAAGCCTCCGGGAAGACATTATCCTGACAGCAAACACTGGTGACTGGCTTTGTACGTATGAATGTGTGTTTGGCAGGCTCTAGATGCTAAATAAATATGGGTTATTAATAAAGCGCTAGCTGGAGATGGAAAATAAGATTGAATGCTTCATCTTCCCAGAGATGTTTCAGGATCTTAGGAGGGAAATAAAGAACAAAGACAATGGAAAACGGAGAGCCATAGGGGAAGGACTGGGGGAAGGGTAGCCAATAAAGAGGAAAATAGCAGCAAGGAGGAGGCAGTAAATTTGGTTGGCTGTAAAAGAGGCTCAAGCAAACAAAGGGTAACAAAATAGCACTAGTACAAACAAAACGCCAACCACCTCTTGCTCCCCCAAGATTCAAACCAAGATGTGAAAACACACTACCTTGGCCAAGAACATTTGCAAGAGACTGAGAAGGAACAAGAGACAAAAAAATAACCTGAAAGGGAAAAAAGAAAAGGCAAGAAAACCAGGCATAACGTGCCTGGAGCCACCATACCACAAAAGGGCTTTAAAGTGCTGCAGGACTCTGCAGAAATGACCAAGGGTCCCAGAGGGGCTCTGCTCCTGCCTTCACCCCCATTGGTGTCCCACCCAGCACAGCCATGGGTTTCACCTACTCTTCTGTGTCCCAAGTCAAAGCCTGTGCTTAAGAGAAAAGTGCCAGCAGATTTTCCTTTCACTTTGCCATTTTCATATCTTTTTCCAGCTCACATACTACACATACCTTGGAACTACATTTCTGTATATTCCCTTCTACGAACTAACCACACACGTTGCTTCTGCGGCAGAGTTATGCTGTCATACAGTGACATTATGATAACCTGACTTTGTAAATGCCTTATCAAAGCATTTAGTACTACAACAGTCTTTAAACTTAGACTGCATGTATTTTAGCCTAACAAGTCTTTACATTGTTATACTTCTCAATGAACAGAGGGGTTACTTTTCTGGATCAAATGGCAAATTGCTATATCTATCTTTACATATGTATACTTCGTTTATTTTTGCCAAGCAACAAAGCACCTCATTAATTAGGTCTCTTGGGCCTAGTTCTCTTCTACTTGTTCTACAACAGTCCCAAAGCCGTCATACAATTAATAAATGCTACAGCTTAGAGTCACTGTCATATTTTTAACCATGGCTAATAGAGAGCTTCAAATTTGGCTTCCTGGACTTAATGGTCCCAGGAACTCCACTGGTTTTAATGGCAGGTTTGCAGACATAAGAGATTCAAAATTTGGATAATTTACATTCCCTTTGTGTAGGAGTGGAGCCCCTTTCCTCTCAGGGTTCCCAAAGCCTAACCTGCAACTATTTCTTTAACTCCTTCTGACACACACCACCAAAAAAAACCTTTTTGGAAATGCACACCCTCATTAGATTTTGACTTAACACATCCAGGCTTTGACCCATCACCTTTGTTCTCCAAGATGAGAGAGACACTGAAACTATCTTTCAGGACAAGGGCACATTGTAAAACAAACTTACTAGTTCCATACTTTTTTTTTTTTTAAACACATGACTCAATGCATATATTACATAGGTGGGATTACTGCCTCATTTTGCAGAAATCCAGCCATGCTGCTCAGCATGCCCATGTGCAGATACAGCACATGCACACAGCTGCTTCAGCAAAGCACACTGGTCTGACAGTCCATGAAAAATTGATGTGCACATGCACACAGAGGGCAGGACACGTGGGATGCATTGTTCTTGCTTCACAAACCCAGGTCAGCTATGTATGAGGAAGATGCAGCAAACTTATGTCAACCATCAGAATACAAACTATTCACTGGCACCCAGCAAAGACTTACACGATAAAAACCCAAAAGGCAGGACAACTGAAAACCTTCCTACTGCCAGCTTTGGTCTGGAGTGCTATTACCAGCAGTAGCTTATTGAAAAACAGTTCACGCTCCAACAAGTGCTGTTCAGGCAGAGATAACATACAATTCCTTTGCCTTCCCCTTCACAGCAGGAATACGATACTCCCCCAAGGAGAATGCAAAATGTTCAGTATGAGGCAGCTTAGGTGGCTCTCAGCCTCGGGTTTCATTTTGGCACTCATTTTTACCCCCTTTACTGATATTTTCTTCTACTCAGGTACTGGACCTTCAGACGAAAACACTTTGATTAAACTTTGCAAGCGCTGTGTGATATAGCATGTACTTCATGGGTCTTCACACAGCTCTTAACTGAAAACATATGAATCAGTGCTTACGGTAGAGTTATACAAGTGGAGAAAAATGAACTGATTTTACAGAATTATGTGACTGTACGCCTTTTGATAAGTACATCAACTGAAATAAAATATACTACTAAGTCAAGCACTTGTTATCCCCTGCCAGCTAATTAACTGGAGGTCATTTGTATCTTCAACTAGTAGTGTATACCACGTATCACTCAGACATCAGTCTTATGCAACAGCTCTGTTTTGAAGGTGACATCAAAAGCCTGAAGTCAAGGCACTGTTACACACAGTGTGAAGACAACAGTGACAATTCTGTTTTGGTTTATTATTCAAATAAAGAATTTCCAGGAGAAATGCCACTGGAGACTGTTAGAGATGTCTAGCATACAAAAAGCCCAATCCAGTGGATGCCAGGGGATGCCAAGGGCTCTGCAAAAAACAAACTAAAAAAAAACCCAAAAACTGTTAGCTGCAGTGCTGGTTTCAATCGTTCAGGCAAAGCATTCGAAATACCTCTCACACAAAACCCCAAAACTGTTGTTGACAAAAGATCTCTTCTGCAAACTTTACACTCACTTCTTTCCTTTATCCTGCAGAAAGACAATTTCTCTCTTCAGTGGACAAGGCAAGAGCAGCTCAAAGCCCCTGACACTGCAAAAAAACTTCCTCTCTTCTCAATTAACTATCAGTGTATTTCAGCATCAGCATATGTGAGCATTTTTGAGCCCCTCTAGTAAACAGCATGAAGGATTTCAGCTAGTGTTTGTGCAACAGCTTTCCCTTCCTTTGAGTCCCCTCCTCCCTAAGGTCATCTGCATTTCTGAAGGGGAGAAGCAGGTGATTGCTGCAGCTCACAGAGCCACATCAGCAGCCCACTCACTCACTGTGCTCCCGCAGGTGGTTTTGCTTGTCTACGGCAGCATGGAGAGGACCATGTGTCCCGGTTTTCCCTGCTCCTGCCAGTTTTCTGTCCAGGAAGGGAAACCAAGGGCTGTGATGTCTCCTCCTCCATCCAGCACAGGCTGCAGAGCTGTGCTATACTGCGAGGTCCCTGCCACAGCACTCCAGGGCAACAAGGGTGAGGGTGGAGTTCTCTAACCCACCACGCTGCTGAGCAACACGCTCTCCTGAACCAAACTCGGAGCAAACACATCAAATGAAGGGCCTGATCCAGGTAGGCAGTCACTCCTGCTGGCAAGATAAACCCTGCTGCAACAAAGGGATTATTCACAGGAGTATAGGCTACTCCAGTGACAAAGAGCTTGCAAGATAAAGGTTGCAAAGGGAAGAACTGTGTGAGACTGCTGTGCACGCCACATGCGGCCATTCTCAATTACTCTCACACCTGAGGACACACTGCTACCATCACCAAAAATCTGTTTTCACTTCAGGCATTTGATGTTACACACTCTGCCTGCCAAATGTTTCCTGCAGCCTAGGAATGGGAGAGGTACTTTCTTTTCTTCTCTCTCTTTTTTTTTTTTTTTTTAAAGTTAATCTCGTTACAGGCAAAGGAACGCATATCCCACAGAGTTACACGCAAGGAAAAAATTAAGAAGATTGCTGATTAATCCCCTGAGACACCCTTCTTCCAGGTATTGCACCCTGCTCTTCTAGCCCAAATTTAGGAAACCTTGGAGCAGATGCTGCCTGCAGTGGAGGGCAAACCTTCAGATGATTCATGGCTGGGGATTTCTAGCTGCCACTGCTTATCATCATATTGCTCAGAGGAGCTTATAAACTTGCAAAAAGCAATAAATAGCTTCCTAAACCCAGCTCATTTGTATAGTTTATACTTTGATTTCATGAAACGGTGGAATCTATAGCCAACAGAACCCAAACAGAATAAAATTTTCACTGCACTTTAACAAAAGTCTTTTTGCTGCTGGAATTGAAAATGTATACCACAAGGTGAGAAAGCTTGGTAATTGCTCAAAAGGGTTCCCTGTCTGTCATAGCATGGATTTGAGAAGCAAACCTAACCCCATCTAACACGCTGTGGCCTAACACTGCTCTTACCAAGCAGTGTGATTTCCTCATAATACATCTTGACATTAAAAATCTCTACCAGTACTGGTTGAGGAAGCATGGCTAGGTAGAGAAAGGCTTGTGACAGACACATGGAAGGCACGTCATGCATAGCACAGAAGCCCCCACCCAGCTTAACTTTAAGTCCAGACTCCCCCAAGCACATCTATCACTATCGACAGGGTTACTTGTGCAAGCAACACACAGGAGACCAGGAATCAAGGGCACTAGCCAAAATACAGTCACATTGAGCAAACTCCTTGGGTTGATGGCAGACCCTGTGAGAAGTAGTTTGAAAAGCAAAAAGCCCCAGGCCCCTGCCCTAAACAGCCATTAAGTACATTGCTTTGCGTCTCTCGGAAATCAAATCCAAAGCAACTGGAGAAGCAAGTAAACCAACTGCCTTTGGAAAGTGGTATTATTTCAGTCTCCTTGGGGAAAAAAATGTATTTATCCCCCCTAAGTACTGATCTCAGTAGATAACTGCAAGTGCAGCTGTTTCTGTTTATTCCTCCCCACTCCTACAGATATACTGAAGCCTCTCCAAGCATCTGGCTCCTCTCTATTGACCGGAATATTCATGTTATGAAATATCTCTCACAAAACCAGCATTAGACATGAGAGGCAGAGGAACAGCAGCACCTCAAAAACCTAATTCCTGGAAAGAATAGCACAGGCTGTATATAAGCTCTGCATGAAGCTATATCTCAGAGTAAAGAACATCTTGGGAACACCATCTGTTCAAACCCAGTCAGAAGTTAGAACAGACACAAAGGCCAGGCTTTCCTACCATCACTGGTAAATGCAGGCTGTGCTCGGGACTCTTCCAAATGCAAAAGAGTAGCTAAAACATCATAACAACATTGATCTTCTCCCCACCTTCAACCAGCTAACAGGTCCAAATCATTTCACCCTCATTCTTCTCTTTCCTAAAATGACAGCCTCCCTTCCCTGTAGGTACTGCTACTCTTAAGCAGTCTCTGAGACCATAACAGACATCCCACAACCACAGACTCCCTCTACATGCTCCTCTCTGCTGCACTGCATCAGCTGGACTGGTGAGCTACAGGCTCCCAGCTTCTCTTGCCCCGGGTCATAAAGCCCAAGGCTTGTCAGGGATAGCCTCCTGAACTCCCAAACACACCAATGCAGTCTGTATCTACGTACCACATACCCTTCTGTTCCGACTGAGGAATCAGCTACTCTAGACCTCCAGTTGGGCTTGTGGTGGCAAACATCTCACAAAAACAGTACGTTGGATCCCTGCCATAGCAGTTTCCCAAGAGAATGGTCACCAAAAGACGGGATGCAAAGTTACACCAAGTGACCTCTGGGACACAGTGCCTGTGCACTATTATCAGAAGGATGGTACCGCTGCTCACTGTGCCAGCAAATACACATGGTGCAGCAGAGACTCAGCAGAAGAGTCTGCCAAATATACCCACACTCAGAGCAACAACACTGGTACTTTATACAAAAGATTAGATAAGTTGAAAAGAGCACATTTACTGCACATACTTCCTATCTCAGTCTCCGGGCTTATATCTGCATTATCTGATTAAGTGCCTGTTAAATAACCTAAGCTGACAACATAGGCTCAAGAAAACTCTTTATCTTGATCTGGAAGTGTTGAAGTAATCTCCAAATATGAATTTCAACAATGGAGGGCATATACCCAATACAAACCTATTATTCAAGGCATAAACGGATCCCCGCACTAAATCAGGCCTACTTACGTCTGATAAATACCAGGCAAAACTGCTTCAGAGGAAGATGCAGCAAACTCTTGCGTATTCACTCTTTTTAGCAGTTCTTAAAGCAGTTAACGAAACACAGTCCAGTCCATGCTACCAATGAGGGAAACCAAAGTACAAGAAAAGGGAAAGGGTTTGTAAGCAGGAAAATAAATTAGATCTTTTGAACCACCCACAGTCAGCTGCTTTCTTCACCTAGGGAGAACATGGCTCTAAATGTTACGTCTTCTTGCAACACAAGCAAGGAGAAGAAAAATCTCAAGAAAAATCCTCAAACCCTCTTTAAGAATATGAAAAATATCTTCAGAACATAAGTGAAAACACTTTTATTATGAACACAAATGCAATCCCTTTTGAAAGAGCATGAAATGGTAAAACAGTATTAAAATATTTATGAGGCACTAATATGGTAAACAGTTTCATTAGGTGAAAAGAGCATTCATGAGAAAGAAAAAAATGTTTCTCCTTATTGCTGCATCATGAAAGGGACTTGAAACACAGCTGGGCAACTGGCTTTGGAAACATTTGTTCCACCCCTAGCCCTAAGTCTCCGCCTGCAAAGACATGGGGAAGCATTTGTTCTGTTTGCGAAATCAGAGTGAGGCTTTTATCCACCCATTCTGGCAATGGTCTCTGGCTGTATAATGATTTCCATATGTTTATCACATTTACACAAGAGCAAAACAGTACGGTACCAACTGGTTTCTGTTTACATTATGATTTAGCCATGACATTTGTTTTTGGGAGAGGATGTTTGTCAGGAGCAACCAAATGCTTTTCAAAGTACCTTTCACTCTTTCACACTGAAATCAAAGACCCTGCCAGTGGGAAAGGGAAAAATCTGGATTCGTTAAAAAAGGAACAAGGTCAGAACAGCATGAAAAGAATGCTGGATAATATAGATGGAACTGGCAGTAACACCAACATTTAAAGTTGTCTGACATGTCTCATTATAAGATGCTGTTTCAATTACTTACAGCTTTGCCAAATTAACTGATTTGCCAGCAATTGCCTTTGCTAGGTGTCTACCTCAGGCTGTGGCTTTTTTTTTTTTTTGTGGGTGGGAATTCAGGAAAAAAAAAAGTAGCATTCCATTGTTTCTGAAAATTGGAAACAGATTTTATTAAAGAAAACACATTTGTTTCCCCCTTTTAAAAACAAATAAGCAAATCAGATTTGAACAACTTTCTCAGTGAACAGCAATAATGTTGTAGAACCGGACCTCACAATTTTGCGGTGGGAGTTTTGAAGATATGAAGTTTTCATTGACATCACAGGGAAAAAA
Source organism: Alca torda (assembly GCA_008658365.1). Classification (NCBI taxonomy): domain Eukaryota; kingdom Metazoa; phylum Chordata; class Aves; order Charadriiformes; family Alcidae; genus Alca; species Alca torda. Next base: position 21,833,390 of record CM018079.1, on the reverse strand, counting down.
AGTAATCCTGTGACATAACATACATGGTTGAATCTTCTAGGAAATCAGCAACTGTACAGCAGCACCTTGTGAAACAGAGGAATTGGCAATGGGATTAGCCCCTGAGAAATACAGGAGGCTGTCTGAAGGCAAAGCTGAAACCAGGGCTGGCTATAGCAAGGGACTGGGACTGACCACCTGAAGAGAGGAAGAGATGAAGTTTGCAAAGATTAATGCTAGATGAGAAGCTCCAGGAAAACTGGTGCTATCAGCTGTAAAGGGAAGACTCAAAAGAGCAGAAAAATGGGTGAATGAACAAGCTTGGCATAATGAAAAGAAATCAAGGGACAGGGAGGGAAAGACTGCTATGAAAAAACGTACCAGTTTGAAAAAATGATTGGGGGAAAACTGTCTATGAGAATCCCAACATAAATCTCCTGAACCAAGAACTGGGTTTGCTTTTCCAGAGTTTCCCCATTCCTCAGCTGGGACAGCCGGAAGTCTGTGCTGTTCATCTAGCACGCGATGTCTGTGCGACACTGTACTGTGGAATTTCAGTATTTTAAGTGCTCCAAATAATCATAATAAACAAAGCTGAGGAAATGACACACAAACACACTTTTGAGTTAAGTGCTCAAAATCTGAGCACTGCAATTTTAAGCTTCTACATGTAACCTTGATATGGCCCTTGACATGACACTGCCTTTGCAGCACAAGGCACTATTAGAGCTAATTCCTGTTCTGCAGGACTTCTAGGAGCACCACAGGCAACGTGTGCCACTATGGCAAGCACTGGGGACTTTAGTCAACCCATAAACTGGGCTTTAGGAAACAACAGGAACTTTAATGACTACAGCTCAAAGTCACCACAATAGCTCAGGCACAGAAAGATGCTGTTTTCAAACTAACCCAAAACACATTCTTTCCTTTTGATTTTTCCCTATAGAAAATATCACCTAAAAGGAAGCTTTCCCCAGCAAACATATTTCTCAGCAAGAGAAGACTTTGATACTCATCACTAATAAGCACGTGATTACAATTGTCCAGATATTGATGAGCCAAGCCTAAAAGTAAAAGTAGGCCCAGGAGGAGAGAAGTGTTTCAGCACTGTGCAGCTTTGATCTGGCCATGGGGGTATGCTCAGGAAACATGGCTGTGTCAAAGCTAGAATTACAGTCAAGCAAGGAAAAGAAAAATAAAAAACAGGCATAGGACAAGAAGGATTGCCTCAGTTACTGCAGACAACATCGCCATTGCCACTTCACCCAGGAGAGTCCTCAAAATATATTCTTTACATAAATCCACACGACACAAGCTAGAGAACATTTTCACGACCACCCTGTAATAAACTTGAGATGCCCAACAAAACAGATCAACACCCACAGAAACTATAAAGCGCATTTTGCAAAAAGCTGGTGAAACTAAATATGTCACCTGTTTCCTAGGGCCAGGCAACAGCAGTAGACTTCTGACATGAAAATGCCCGGTTGATCCTTTAATAATGTCAGGCTGACAGAGGCTTCAAGGAGGATTTAAAGGGCTGAATCATGTATAATGTGTGAAGTTCAAAGCACTGCCATGTTTTCCCCAACCAGTTGGGATGGCCATAGCAGCAAGAAGCACTTTCCCCCAACTGAGCACACCTAGAAGTAAGTAGCAGTAACCAGACACAGCTGCAAATGAACTCCCTACCTATGCTCTGCTCCATTAACATCACTAGCAAAAAATTCTGGAAAGGATTAGAAGTGTTTGCAAAATGTTTTACACCTATTGGCATGCTTCTCCTGCAGCAGCCCTTGAGCTACAGGAGGAAATAATAAACATACAACCAAAATTCTGTTCATCAGTTCCCACAGCCTCTCTGAGAAAGCATTTTTCCAGTTTGAAAGGGGAAGATCATGTTGTCACTGGAAACGCAATACACATATTTTCCATTTTAAAGGGCAGCGCACACCCTCCTAAGACAGTTCTCAGCACTGCACATAAAGGAACAGGCTGAATCCAGCATTGCTAGTGCTGGGAACTATGCAAACATGTAGGGTTTTTCATTTCTACCAAGCAAAAATACTTAATTATGGCAGCAGAGGTAATGAAGGAAAAAAAGCCCATTATCAGAAGGCTGAAATTTACTCAACTGGGGTCCACACCTGCACTGGATAATTTCCAGAGATCTGCAAATTGAGAAGGCTGAAAAATCAAGTCTAGAAAAAACACCTGTGAAGAAAAAAAAAAAAATGGAGACAAGTCTCTCCAAAAGTTATTCACATAAGTGAGAGAGCAGCCCTGTTCCAGTAGGTTGACCAGCCAAAAAGGTCTGGGTGATAGAGAGAAGTGCTTTGCTGAAGGTAAGAGCACCAGCCAATGGCAGAAGTGTGACCATATCTACTGTGGGGCTTTTGGTTCCCAAGTCAGTGATGCTTCCATTAAACCATATCCAGAGAAGAGGACTTTAGTAAAAGAGTGACTGTTTGTATATTCTAATGGAAAAAGTCTCATATGTCATACACGTAATACGCACGTATATAAGTATGTTTTATGGAGGTTTACTCAGGCTTCAGCAAATCAATGCAATTATCTGTAAAGATGCAGCTGAGAATCAAGTTTCTCAGCAATTCCTATCCCACTACACTAAAAGGAAGTTATGCACCATGTGGGATGGAGCCAGCTCCCTCTGAGAGCCTCGCTGCAGGGTAAACTGCCTCTCTAAAGCCTCCTGTGTCTCCCCATTGGCATTCTAAGCACCACAGCGTATCAGTGCTAAACAATGCCTCGAGCCAAGTCTAAATCCTGGGTATGTAATTAAACGCTAGCAGGGCAGATGGCAGAGGCAACTCTGCTGCCTCTCTTGCTGGTTTAATGAAAGGTTTCCCACTGGGGTTAAGCATTACTACAAGTTAACACACTAGTACTTCTATTTGAGGAGCAAGAAACCAAATAACCAACTCTGAACTACAGTTGTTGTGAGATTATTAAAGTTCTTGCTTGAAGGTTTAGGTCTTAAGAGAATATGAGGAAATGTATGTAAGAGCAGGTTATTCCACAGCTGTGTCCTGTAAAAGGACAGACACCTTCCCTTGATGGATCTGGTGACAGCCATTGTCACAGCCAACAACCCAGACTAGGCAGGCCTCAGGTCTCATTTGTTCCACACATATCTATGCTCCAGCTTTGCAACAGGTGCTATTTTTATCTTTACTCTTTTGTTTTCTCGATGCCATTCACTGATATTCATTGGCTAAGCACCTAAAACTGGCTTTATATAACAAGAAGTGAACATACCTGTAAAAGCAGCTGAACAAGAAACCATCTTCAATCCTTCCTGGTCATTGCTCCAAAGAGAAAGTGCCTGCTAAGATCATCTCTGAAGCCAGCAACTTGCTTTGCTTGGTTCTGACTTCAGGGTGCTTCCTCAGGAGCTTCACAAGAGTGCTGGACAAAACATGCTTTATGTCTAGGAGCTTGGAGACTGCCAGAAAGTCCTGAAAGGCAAAAGTGTCAACCAGTGAGCTGCTCTACAAGTCTCTGCCATGTTTTAGCAAGACACAGAAATCCAGCTCAATGTCCGTAAAGATTTTTTTTTTTCTGAACTTTTCACTTAATGGTCAATCAAACAGAGTAGAACACGCAGAACTCTGGCCTCGTCTCCCCATAGAGCTCTTGCAGTGTGCAGAGACAGTAATATTCAACATCACATTAAAGAACAGTATCCAGAAGGACAAACTTTTATAATCACTAACATTCAATTCACTCGTTTATTCACTCATTTTCTTTTAGAAATCATCTTCTGAGGAGAAAGTTTTCAGTCATTTTTTTATGGAATGAATTACTAATTCCTTCTAAGACAATAAAATCACTACATTGCTCAGATTCCTGTTGATTCAGAAGGTTCTATCTGAATATCTGGAAACACTTTTTCACTGTGAAGGTGGCTGAGCACTGCCACATGTTGGCCCAGAAAGGTTGTGTTATCTCCAGCCTTAGAGATATTCAAAAGCCATTTGGACACAATCCTGGGCAACTGTCTATAGGTGGTCCTGCTTTGGCGGGAGGGTTGGACCAGATGACCTCCAGAGCTCCTTTCTGATCTCAACCATTATGTGATCCCACTAGAATACTTACTTTCACATTTATTTTCCACAAAGGAGAATTTATCTTAGTAATTCCACTCACCAGCACATGAAAATACTGCTAAATTCTATCAAAATAACAGAAGAACACACAACTACATTACAAATCCAAATGAAATCATATGTGGACACCTGACACCCTCAATACATTTAATTTTATTTCATTTCAGCGTTCAGTAGTTGTATGCTAAAAATAAAAAACCAAATGAGAGACATAGCTGCCGCATCCCACCTGCTGATAAAAAAAAAAAATGCATTTAACCCTCTGAGGGAGTGCAGGGCAAGTGGCAAACCCTGGACAACCAAGAGACATGCACAGAGGATCTGCTGAACTGAACCTCTACTAAAGCATAGTCTTCTCTTAACCAGAAATCAAATTTTGGGTTTCATTATATCTGATATTTTTACACCCTGATTATAGGCTATTTAATTCTCAGTGAGGTGCAATTATTCCCAGTTCTAATAATAACAGCAGAGAAAACAAGTAAGATATGAAGAGGCAAAGCCTGGGAACAATCATGGTCATGGGTATGCAGTGTTCAAATAAGAACCAAAACAGCTCAGCCAAAGCAAAGTGAGTAAAGATGGATGGAAGGACTTCAGTGGGAGCCATGTCCTGTTTGACAATGCATTCCTATACATATCAATGCACACGATGAAAATTTCATTTTGGAAGAAATCTGACCCAGAGAGAAAAAAAAAAAAAAAAAAGCATGAAATAGCGAGACTCAGCTGTTCCCCCCTTTTGGAAATTTCCTTCCCAACCAATCTCAGTGGGAAGTACTTGAAGAAACCCTTTGCCAGCTAGAGCGGAAGCCTACCTCTGCTACACACGCCCCTCACCCCGAGCCTGCCAACTCTCTTTCTGCATTTCCCAGAGCACTCAGGATTGAACTCCCAACTACTCTGACAACTGTCTAACAACAGTAGTTTGCACTGTTCAAAGTTAGATATGCTGCTACTTAGTTAGTTAGCTGGTCTCCCTAAGTCCCTCCTATAAAGAACCCATAAAGACCACAAAAATAAGCTTCTCCTGGAGGCAATTCAGAGCAATTCAGAATGTATCCCAAAGTGCTTTGGAATGCCCCTGTAAAAATCTCAATTGAGTATAACTTAGGAAGATTAGTTTTTCTAGGCTAAAAGTAGTGTCATTTTAAGCTAAATATAGCCTAACCATCCTCTGTAGGGTCTACCAACCTCCCCTTTCATATTTAAGGTTATAAATAGCTTTGATTTCTAGAAGAAAATGCAGCATTTTATGAAGACATACAGTTAGGCACTTAGATAATTTAGTTTAAATTCAACAGAAAAATAAGAAAAAAAAAGGGGCTTTCAACTTTGTAAGAGTTCATTTTAAGAAATGAACAAAACAGACCAGTGAAGTCAACTGGATTGACAAGCGCAAGGATTGGAATGTGAAGGAATTCATCTCCGTTAAGATGCCTCTCACGCAAAGCAGAAAATCTGTAGGACTAGGGTGCAGACTTGAGCAGATTTAAGCATATTAGAAGTAAGCAGTGAGCCTACAAAAAGAGGAAAAGGGACTGATAAGCAAAAGTGTGGGGCTTATGTGAATATTACCAAGACTCAAGTCACACTAGATCTCGAACAGATATTGAAAAGTTAGTAAAAGCGTAAGCAGTAGAAAGCAAGAAAAAAGGGGGAAAGTGCTTTTGTCCAGAGAAGGCTGAGTTAAGATTAAATATCTGTCCCTAAACTAAACAAACAGTGGCCCAGTTTTCAGTAAGAACAGTGATACTGAATAAAGAAAAGAGGATGGTGAGGATAGAAATTATAAGGAAATCTCTAACCATAAATTTGTGAAGCTTTTCAACAGTAGGAGTAATGGGAATAAGAAACACTGGTTTCTAAAGGGAGCTAAAAGCATGGGGGAGCAAGCTGCTGTGATCTCTTTCCTTATAGCAGTAGAAATCTAGACTAAAGTCCCAGAAAGTTACCTTCGGTCCCTCTTTACTAAATTTCTTTGTCTACTGTTTTCCTTAGTCAGGTGCATAAATGCTTATCTAATTAATGCAGAACAGCAGTTTTAGAAATAAATTTCCTTTGCCCCTTTCTTCTCATTTTAGGCAGCAGGAACATCTTCCCATAGAACAAATGCTGCGTATTGTTTGAGACCTCAGAAAATCACTAACAGAGCAGAAAAGATGGGAGCTTTACTGCAGATGATAATTAGTACAGGAGGGCCAACAAATGCAATATAGCTTATAAGATTGCTTTACTATATTACAACATGAAATAAGAGGAATTGTTCTTTGCCCATTTAACTACAGCATTCATCTTTCTTTACAAAGCTGAAGTATCATGAAAAAGGGGTTCATAATCTATATCGATGGGCTGCAAACAAGGGCTACAGGTCTGATTCAGCAAGCCAAGGCAGGTTTTGGATTTTTCTAAACTGAACTTTGGTGCCCAGCGACAGAGACCAGCACCTCTCAAGATGGGATCTTACAACAGGATGAACTGGTAAAGCACCTTTAAAATGTAAATATGCTTAAAAATCTGGCTCTCCAACTAAATGCAGCAAAGGAACCACACATCTCCCTGATGAAAATTAAGCACATACTTTACTTAAGGGGAGTGAGGGTGCTGGAAGAGGCTAATACACACCCTTCAGTAGCCTGAGTGTTGTGACTCCTCAGCTGGAAAATGCAGATGGCAGATACTTACCTCTGCATACGGTCAGCACGAAGAATGTTCAGTGTATCTGAAAACTCTCAAGTCCCTACAAGGTTACTGCACAAGTCAAGCCCAGCTTTACTAATGAACATAAAATCTGCAGGTTTTCCATGAATCTTTAAACATCAGGCTTTAAAGCCCTGTGCTTGTTATCACTTTGTCAGATCCATAAAATAACCACAATTGGGCACACAGACATGGAGAGCTAAATAGTACCATTCCAGGTACTACTACTTGATAGAAGTAGCAAAGCCTGAATCACTAGTACTCAAGAACTACTGCTACATCGTTACAAGGGAGGGAAAAACAGGACCTTTAATTTTGTCGTAGGTGATGGAGATGGACCTCAAATCCCAGGAGTTTATTGGGAACTGGAAGAAACCGCATTCACTTCTGTGTATCCTGGAAAGCTCAGGGGCTCCGTCAGGGACTTGGGGCACTACTGAGGTCCCCTGTGATGCAATGTTTTCTTTGACTGTACTTTAAACAGTATTTATTTAGACATTGGTTGACAATGGCAAAGGAACGATCAGCTGAGCCTGCCTTGTTTTACACAGAGGTACAGTATGGTCTCCCATTGAGATTTTTGAGAGGCTTTCCTGTATTATTCCTTATTCCTACACTTCCAAATTATCCCACCTCAAATGTGCCAGGCTTTTAAATGAAGCCCTTTAAGGCGATTATAGAGACAGGAGCTACACTCACAGACTTGCTCTCTTTCAGAAACCTAATTAAATGGATGAAACTTCCTTCCCTCTCATCTGCGATGGCAATGGCAGGGAATTTTAGACTATTAGTTCAACATTTCAAAACCTTTAAAAACCTTTTTCTCTTTTTAAAAAGCAGATATTTATTACCACAAAATCACGGATAACTATAAAACATCACTGCATTCCTCTACCACGGTTGAAGACAGGCTATTTTTAATAAAAATGTGCATTTAAAAAAATCTCTCAGTTTTTAATATCCAGAAAACTTGACATTAAGTTCAACAAAAGTTGAAAAAGTCTGTTTCTGCCAGAGCATGAAAAAAGTGTTAAGGTTTCCCTCCTTAACACTAGTGCATTTGAAAATAAAAACAACAGGCAAAGATTTCCTGATCAATTTGGACTATATTCTACGAATGCCATTGTTTTCTTTTATGAAAAAAGGTTAGTTTTCACCCCAGTGTTTGGAGGACTTACAGAGGATGCATTATTAAATTGTTTTATGAACAATGTTCAGCATTTTTAGGGCTTCTGGTAAGAAGTAGACCAAGACTTAACATTCCATAGAGACTCCTCTACTTTGAGACTATCCACGATTTTTAGTTCCATATAATTAATGTTCCTTCATTTTGAGCCAGTTACTAATATGAAAGGTGATTTGTGAAATTAGGTAGCCCATTAAAAGAACTGTTTTTTTCCTTATCTCTCCTAGGATACCAAGACTAAATTCACAGTCAAATGTTTTTTTCCTTTTTTCGTTGGTAAAAGACTCTATTTAGACTCATAGATAATTCTGGAAGGACTATGTAGTAGCAGTTCAGTTTGACGCCTCTTTTTGTGTTAACATTCTGCTTTCCTAAGCAAACTTATAAAAAAAAAATATATATATATACATACACACATTGAAAAAAATATTCAACAGAGCACAGAATAGAAGATCACTTCACACTAAGACAATTATACAAAAATGAATTCTATTTTTTTACCAGTTCAGTGAAAATAAGTATTTTCCATAAAACATTCATTTTGTAACTTGCAGTTCTCATCAGTGTGAAGTATCTGAGTGACAGGCAAAATACCGCAGACATCCCAGAGCTCCAGAGAAACAAATCAACAGTCCCATCCCCAGCCAGCATAATACCCATGTGCCTCAGGTAGGAGTACTGAATTCTCCAAATTAGGACAGAGTTGTAATTTCCTGTAAGAAGTTAACGGGCTTAAAGCACCAGGGCTCTACAGAGCGTTTCTGAAGCAGAACACCATCATGTAGAAAGACACGGTATTTAACTCTGTTTCTTCCCAGCCAGAACACCTCTTTGCATAATGATTTCTGATTTTCTGCTTTATAGATGAAATTGTGAACAATATCTTAGCACACTTGAAAAAAGAAAATAATGTATTTTTCAAGTAAAGCATTTGGTCTTCAGTTACTCACTTTCTTCATATAAGTTGAGATTTTAGTCTTAAGAGTTGCCCAGTAATTTTTAGGTTTACAGAACATTTTTCATAAGAGGAAACTAAGAGATGATTTAAAAACCCTAAACCCTGATGGTTCTGAACCCTGCTCACCCTTAGGTCTGCTGCCTCTGAAAGGGTTTTTAACTCTTTGGCATCTGATTTCGCCACCAGCTACTGGGTTTCTGCATAATGTCTTATAAACTGACCAAAGCAGCAATGAAAAAGAGCACTTGCTGGCACATAATGACTAATTCTTACAGTTGATTATTTGCAAGCAAATTCTTCGCTGAAGATTTAAGCAGATTGATGGTTGAGTCCATTAATTGCAATAACGAGTACTATAGGAATTTCAAACAAATTTAATAAATAAGCTTGCACCTATTATTCATGTCCTTTGTTGTTTTGAACAACTGCATACTGGATCAGCCCTGGCATCAATGATAAAAGTAACTTTATAAAACATGACATACAAGTGATTTGGGAAAGAAAATTCCATTTTCAGGAATGACTTCAACTTTCAAGATGAATTTAAGCAAAACAATGTGAGTAAATACCTAATAAGGGGTGGGTGTTGGTTTTTTGGGTGGTTTTTTAATGCAAAGAGTCAAAATACAGAAAAGTCTGCAAGCCTAAGACCAATGTTTAAGCATCCCTGAAATGCTCAAAAACCATTGTTCAACTTCCACATTTCTCTGCAGAAAATGGCTGAAAGTTCTTCAGTGTAATTTTCCACCCAAAATGGCAGACTATCAAGAAGAGTCCCAGAAAGGTCTTTCCTACTCCAGCATTATCCAATGCCATTGCTGACAGCCTGGACTATAGGATACAAAGTACTCTTCTGAAATTCTGCAGAAAATCATTATCAGTAACATAAGGTGATTCCCAACTAGTTCAAATAAGACAAAATACACAAATAAGGCAACCAATACAGCAGGGGATGGCAAAGAGAGAGTACCTAAATAGGTAGAGTGCTCCTAGTCTCAACAACAGCAAGGCACAGCAGAAACACTCAGCAGTTTAGCACTTTAGAAAGGACACAGACAAAGCAAAAGGACAGGGGACAGCAAAAACTAACTGTGAAACAGTTAAGGAAAGACTGGAAGGCTGTGTATAAACTGCAAGGGCACTGCTAAAAGGTTGTTAAATACAGAAAAGATTGCTGCAAAGGGAACAATCTATTCCCCACATCCATGGGAGAAAGGTCAAGAAACAACTGCATAGATACATCAAGCCCTAGGGAAAATACAACATCTACAAGTGAATTAAAACTACTTAATGGCCAGTCTTTCATCTCCTGGAGTTTAGAAGGGTGGGTTAGGCATACATATGTGCATGATGACAGAAAGAGTAATTAAGGGACTGAAAAAAAAAAAAAAAAAAAGAGAGAGCGCGTGCATGCAAGTGTGACCCAAGGGCCTCCTGAGGCAGTAGTTGGAGGCGGCAGTCAAACTGGACTCAGGCTCCTGTTCTGTAAGTTTCACTCTATGTAAAAAAGAACAGCTTAAACAATAAGTTTTCATGGTATTGTGTAAGTGAATCCACTCAAAAAAAAAAAAAAATGAAAATCAAACCACAAAAAAAAATATGTGAAACGATTCTTTTACACGGTGCCATCCCTACACTAATACAAATGAGAGCAGCAGCCCTAATGAGCATCCCTGATTATACAAAGGATTTCAGAGTTGTGACGGCAGCCTCAGTTTCTTCTGTTAATATTTAACCATTGATAGCAGTAAATTGTAGGATTCTTTTAAGTTTCTCAAGTTCAGAGTGCAAATGAATTATTCGGGGGAATCACAAATAATCAGCTAGGAAGAAGCTATCTCAGAGAACGCACAGTCCTGTTTATTATGACTTATTTGAATGGCCACCTAATATAACAAGATTATGTATGGTATTTCCTAGTTATAAATACTGTTTTCTGTTCATGTGCAACATTTCAGTACTAGTCACTCCATTCCTACATATGGCCCTGTGACTTTCCTGCTTGCACACTTGATTGTGGTTCCACTGTTCAACAGTGCTGTTAATTTTTTCCTCCATTACATTGAGGTCTTCCTGGTTAGATTCTGCTGTTGATCAGCAATTTTCCTGAGCTCATGTACTGTAAATAAAGTAGTAAAGTGTCCATTAAACGTGTCTGACATCATTATTGTCCATCTTTTCTTTGACAGATGTTCCATCTTTTGCTAACACAATCTGACTAGGATTAGGAAATGAAGATGTGAGTTGCAATCTATGGTCCCTGCTGTCAGGCTCGACTGAGGAAGCCTGGTATACGACAGTGAGCTCTTAGTTATGACTCGGTAAATTCAAACCTAAGGATCTGCCTGGGTAAGATGATGAAAGCATTCGACTGCCAAACACCTATGGAACCAGAGCAATGGGGACAAAAAAAAAAAAGTCGATGCGGAAGCTTCTATTTGGGCTTTTCATGATGTAAATACAGCCCCGTATCTGTTAAGAGAAGTGGGGCATTAGACTGCACTGAAGTAATTGAGATATGGCCTCGAATGGGAATACAGCACCTTCTGAAATATGCACCGAGAGAAACCAGCATTTATTTTAGAGAACATAGTTTAAACATATAGATATTAGTTCTGTCAGCCAAAGCTCCGAGACAGCCAAACCACTAAGTATATAAAACCTGACTTAAAATTCGTGCTCAGTGACCATAGCTCTTTTCCCTTTCTACCGCCACATTCCCACCAGGGGAAACACACACAACTTTTGCTTGTCCCAGTGGCCTGAGATGCTTAGGCATGTTCTCTTAAACCATTCAGTATCATAAGTTAAGGAAGAATCAATCAGGAGGACAGAGAGCCCTGATGAACATTTGTGAAAGGCTGCAGGCTTATGGGGATCCTGGTAAAGATCAGAATCCTCCAACTCTGTTGTTCTCTCTCAGAAATACATCCTCCTCCTTATTTCTCTGCCTACAAACGTGCAAAGGATTCCTTGGAGAGGCTTATACACTTCCCATATATACAAAACCATACTTCCTTGCTTCTTTGTATGACAGGAATAAATGCAGGACTTGATCCAGAATTACTGCTTCCTTCTGCATCTGTGCTTTACATCAGTTTACTAGCCAGGGACCAAACATCTACATCTGAGCCTGCAGTGACTCTGTTCCCCAGTTCAGATAGCATCTGCTTAGTTAACCTCATCTCCTTCACACTAATGAGCACCCAGCCCTTTCCAAGGAGTGCAGCTTTTTAAAATATTAGTGCACAAATGAATAATGCTGGCATACACAAAACATTTTGCATAACATAGGGCATAAATTCTGGCAAGCTAATAAACATACACTGTAATTTTAGCTAGATGACATATGGGCATTTCAGACTCCAGTTTTCAGTGATGGTAGTGCTATACACAGTGATATGATTGATGTAATATTTCCCAGATACTGAGAAATCCAGAAAGTAATTCAAGCATTGCTCTGAATCACAATAAGGACGGACATAGGGATCATTCTTTTGTTATATAAAACCTCCTCCCTAAATAAAAGGTTTCGAAGCTAAGAGAGACACACAGAAGTGTATCCAGGCAGATGCCACTAACACGGTATTTGCCACATACAGGAAACAGAAAATATCAGGGAGTTCAGGCCATCCATAGCTTCTCTTGCTGGAGCAATATAAACTGCAGTGATGGGGTGTGGTAGGGCGGTCAAGACACAACTTAATCAAGGCACATGTCCTCAGGCTTGGCAAAACACGTAGGCTCTTCCATCCCTGGTGTGAACACCTCTCCTCAGCCACCAAACTCTTTGCATTAGGGTAGGATTTGGCAAAAGTACCAGTTAGGTACTTCAGATCAAAGTATTTTTTTCACAAAAGTGTTATTTGTAATTGTTCAAAACCTCTAAGAAATAAGTTTTGCTTATTTAGAAAGTATGACTAAGTCATTAGGGTCCGATTGCAGCCCTAAGGGATGTTATTCAGAGCCTACCCAAGTTTCTAGAAAGGTTGCTGTAGGCCAGCTCTAGGCTGCTTTCTGTTCGGTACCTTATTTAAATGCTAAGAATCACTCCTTTGAAGCCTAAAAGGGCAACGAGCTTCCTTCACTGACCATGCAAAGGTAATCAGACTAAGTGTGGTCCCCAGCTTGCAAACCTTGGCATTCTTTCTCACTTGGCAATGACAAAAAGGGATACAGCGACAACTCGGGAGCTCCATGTAATATCCAATGTAATACCTAAAGATAATTTTTCATTTATTTGCTTGCTCTAAAAACGTGTCTTTCAGTGAATGAAGAGCTACAGTTACAATCCAGATATAGTCTCTTCAGTAGCATGAAATTTTACCCAGTGAGAGAGATACTAAAATACACGAGTTTTTACTTCCAGCTGTTATTTTTTCCTTTCAAAAAAGCATGCCTGGAGAAACAGTCCAAATCACTGCATCATCGTATAGGGGTGCTACTTTTATTAAGAAATTTCTCAGAAGTCTGGTAGCATTTATTGTTTAAGGGTCATTCCTTTACATACAACAGGTATTAATCGCCAGCTTCATCGTGTTCAGAAAAATCACAGCTGGGTAAGCCCTCAGCTGCTAAAGCTCTTCTGTAACAAGATGTTAATTACTTTACTTTGTTGCAGGGTGAAAGCTTAATTATTATGGATTTGTAACCCCCTGTTTGGCACTTTGGAACAGAATTTGTAGTATTCCTTTCAATCATCAGTGAGTCAGGCTGCGTCATACACAAGGGGGTACTATAGCACAAAAGCATAATCCTAGTTACATCATATTGTAAGGCATGCAGAAGTAGAAAAGCAATACAGAAACATTTTAAGTGGTCTTCAGGATTCCTTTCCTCCCTCTCACAAAAAAAAAACCCATATAAAATCTGGATACACACTTTGCATTACACTTTCCACAGATGTAAATCAGCTTGTTTTCACTGACTTCTAAGGGAGTTGTGCCAATTGACATCCACTCCATTTCTGAGCCAAATAAGAATATCAAATGCTGTCTGTATTTACCCATTGTACAATGTCCTCCTTTCACCTATCTAATCATCCTCTAAGCATACAGACCAGGAAACTACCTCATTCCAAAAATGTAACTTTTACTTCTTTTGCAGTAATCTTTTAACAGTTCCACTAGTGGACAAGCAGAAGTTACCTGTTATTAGCCAGTGAGCCTCAATGGAAGATTGTTCTATGTGATCATTCCATATATAAATCCTGACAACTTTATTCTGGATGAGCCATAGCAACTTCCTTACTGGATTTACTGTAATCTTTATGTTGTCTTCTTCATACGTTTAGTATAAAACTCAGCTTCCAACATGAGAAGATTAGAGTTATTAGGCTAAAAAGAAGCACAGCAGAGGAGACAATGTTGTTTTTCAGATTCCAACTGAAGAATTTCTATGCAAGGCATGCATCTCAAGAAGAAAAAAAAAAAAAAAAAAATCCTTATTGGCCATACCACTTGTGGTTTTGATGCAGTCTTTTGCTGCTCACTCTCAAGATCCTCCAACCAACCAGAAAACTTAAGGCATGGCCAACACGGCGAACACTGCTGGTTGAAAGTCCTGTGGAACGTGCATCAAAGAATACAGCTGTGCTACATCCAGGCATCCTGGCAATGCTGAAATACTTATTTTCACCTTGTACACCTGCTAATTGTGTTTGCAGAATCTGTATAATTTTTGTCATCTTCAATGCTAAATGTAATCTTATTTTAATTTGCAGGTTTACTGCCTCTAAGGGCTTCTGTTCCTCCACATGGAAAAGCTATGTTAACTTTAAAATGGTGACCAGAAACAGAATACAGATACCACTCCACCCAGGTGGGGCAGCATTATTTCCTGTTATCTGCAGCTGGAGCTGCACAAGTTCAGCCCCTAAAGGAGTCCTTGGTATGAAGAGAAGACAGGTGTTTTTTTCTTTAAATACTGAATTAACTCCAGTGAGTGGGGCCAAATGATACTGAAAGAAGAGAAAGCGGCACTGACCGAATGTGTTCCTCATTTCTAGCCTAAAGGTTTTAACACAGAGTTCCTATCATTCCCCGGAGAGACTAATGAACCTCATTGTTAGGAAATCTTACCTGACATTTTCTTTAATTCTCTTTCAGCCTATTTCTCTGAGTTACTTTGCCTCAGCACAGCCCAAAAAGCAATTCTTGACCTTTCCTCCACATTAAACTCTTGAATTTCATTTTAGAAACACTTTTTCAGAGGAAAGCTGACCTCTGGCAAACATACACACACAAGATCAAACCTAAAAACCGAATACAAATCATTTCAGGTGAAAGCATAGCATGTGCCTGACTGTAGCTTCAGATTGCCAAGCCTCCATCCTCACCAACAGCTCAGATTCCTTGAGGTACCACCACCTTTCCTCACCCAAGGTCCCGGCAGCACACTGGGGTCTGTCACTGCACTGGGGGATTTGCGGGGAGCGGGGATTTACAGAAGAAAACAGGAGGGTAAGTCGCCTGCACAGCAACATCCACTGCAGTAGATGCACGAGTAACCTGCGCAGGACTGCCACACAAATCCTTTGAAAACAAGGTACTAAACCGTACAAAATATATTTTGTTTGAGAAATTAGTTAGATGGAAAAACTCAAACCAGCTGTAATGAACATAATAGCTTGTAGCTCAGAACTACACATCTAGGTTATTTAGCAAAAAGGCAGCTTTATGGGATCACAAATGGACAGAGCCTGATCAGAATAGCGGTGTCATCCCAACTAGATGGGAAGAACTAACATCTTCAAAGTGAAAGAGTCAGTCCCTTTCATTTTATGAGTTTCTTTTCCTCGAGTCTTTTGTCCTTTCTTTGCAAGAGACAATTTATCAGGTTTGTTTCATGCCAAATAGAGCATTATAAGCGATATCATGAGACAGCAAGTACAGCACAACAACTACTTCTGAACATGACCTTTCTCATACAGGTACAATTTATAATGTATATACAATTTACGAAGTTTTCCGGAACTCACGCTTCACAAAGCAAAGGCGAAAAGTGTTACCATGGCTAGCAACTCTGTTATTTTTAAAGGATATATTTCCTATGATAGATATATTCCACCCTAGTTGAACCCTATACAAGCTCCAGTTTTACAAGAAGTCCATGTGTTCATTACTTTAAAAAAAAAAAAAATCCTTAAAAAATATTCTTCTTTACCTAGTACTCTCCCCTTGAACCATCAACATTTTAGGATGGATGGAGACTGTCTTTTTGTCACATATTTAAAAATAGCGCCTGCTAAAAGGCATCCTTGTCACAAGTCTCCTGAACAGTATGATAATACAAGCAGTGAAAAGCCTCATCGTTCACATTTGGTGCTGTTCCTTGGTCCCATACCCAGACAAAGCACCTGCTTTCAGACAGTCTCTGAAAATTCCTTTTTATTGAGCTTTCTCATTTCTCTTTAAAAGCTAAACACTAGACTGGTGAAGGGTTTTTTTTTGTTAGTTTGTGCATGGGTTTTTCCCATGGAAAAGTGGCCGCTGCATAATACTGCCTCCAAGGACACCT
This sequence comes from Alca torda, assembly GCA_008658365.1. Classification (NCBI taxonomy): domain Eukaryota; kingdom Metazoa; phylum Chordata; class Aves; order Charadriiformes; family Alcidae; genus Alca; species Alca torda. The sequence continues at coordinate 21,816,919 of CM018079.1, read as the reverse complement.
TATGAGCATTACTGCAAGATAAAGCTCTGGCAGTTTATAAGTTGAAGTAGATTCTGTGCCTTACATGGGGCTGTTTCAAGAGTTTTCTCCCCTTCACATCCAGCAGAGTAGTTGCTTCAGATAGTTATTAACTCAGTCTAAAAATGCTGTCTTGCTATCATTCCCTCGTATCCCATGTAGGTGCCCATTATTTCCCCTCACAGACCCTTTGATCTATGTATCTCACAGCTACTCTGACTAGCTGATACAACGGCTTTACAAAGATTTCTCCATTCTCAAAGAGAATTTTAATCTATAAAGATACTTATTGATAGCTTGCTTCCTGCACTGTGTTCTTTCCTTAGCACATAACTGCACTTCCAAATAATTACCTGCTCTAGCATTTCTATAGACTTTATACCTAAAGATAGCAGTGCCCCATTTTTTATAAACATTTCACCCATTTTATAAAATAGTTGTTATATCAGTGCCTTCAATTATAACATATATTCCCATTTGTCCTGGCTACTTCCTAGTCTTCTCAGGAAGGCCACACATGTTTGAGGTTAGGCTGGTTGGGTCTGCATGTCCTGATAAATTGAGACTTTGTCAAACTCTTTTTTTTGTTATTCCCTCTGTCTTACCAACTGGTGTCCTAGTTCTGTCTGGAATTATAGTTTCCTCACTTCTCCCTGAAAAGATGTTTATCCCATCAACATCTCCCCTCAACATATCTACATTTCTTATCTTTCCTCTGCCTTTGGCTTTAAAACTCCCTTAGATTATTTTTTTAATTTCAGTTTCAAGCACTGCCTGGCTTGTTCCACATCAGTTCTCTCTCCCCGTACAGCCTCCATCCATTCCACTTTTCCCCCAGTTTTCTAATGGATATGATGTCCTTCCCCTATGCTGTTTTCTTTTGAGCCATAACCTGAGATTCCCCAACTCCATCTGTCCCGGCACATGACACTGGCAGCATGTCAGAGAATACTATCACATAGACTCTTGTCTCAAACCTACTACCCAAGACCTTACTATCCCATACAATAATTCATCTTTTTCCCTTCCATATGAGGGGTACATACATGCAGAAAACACAACTAGCAGCTCCACTACAACATGACATATAGGCTGCGCCTATCAAGTTCACACACATATCTACTTAGTCCTTGCAGAAGCTCACACTTCCACCAAACACCCTGATATCTGCATCCCTTATAGGTTATTGAACTGGGAATTTGGCTACCTCCTTCCAACAGCTGAGATATAACTTCCCTGGGTGTGTGTCCACATTACATGGGGATATCGGACCATCATCCTGAGCACAGGGAAGGAGACAGCCGTGGCTACTCAAGCAGTCTTTCTCCCCATTCACACTGCTGTCTTCTTGTCAGGAGACTATTCACTCCCATCAACGCAGGACCTGAACATCGTACCATGTGATGGTTGTACTGCTCCACGATGCCTTCAAGTCTCCTCCACAGGTTTTTCTAATTCTCTGAGTTTCTCTTGTTCATCCCAGCTAAATCAGTTGAGACACTGAAGGCCATGAGCTGCTAAGCACTGACTTAATATAAATACCCTCTACTAACAAGGCAGGTGCCACTCAGGATTGTGGCAGTCACCCAATGACCTGGATTAACCAAATCCATAACTATTTCTTTATAGAGTAGCTTCACTGGAACTAGGTAGATGGAAAAACACAACTCACCCACTTTATCTTTCATTAGGAATCTTTGTCAGGTCCTGTTACTTCTCCACATGCTATCAGTCCTCTTCCCTCCTCACAGGATTTGGATCCTGCAAGGGTGCTGCCCTTCCTAAACCCATCACTTTAAAGGGATGTCACATGGCCTTGAAAACAGAAATTAAGTGGAAATTTCTGAGCTACATACATTTGTGGTCTCCACAGCAATGGAGCAATCAAATCTGTGCCCCCTGCTGTATTTCAAAAGGACATAAATATTTCTTGAATAATACAAGGCTGTAGAAGCAACCACCACACATACATCTAGTTTGAAATCAATATTCTCTTTACCCTCTTTCTTCAAAATAATTAGTCTTACCTATGTTGATACCAAAAACTAGACCTCCTTCAGCTTTGCCTCTTCTTTGGTTTAACAATTGCTCTATTAAGACTCCCAGGCAGGAATGCAATCCTTCTATAAAATGTAACATCCTCAAGTAATACAAACCACTCTTAAATCTATCTGCAATCTCCAAAGGAGAGAGAGCTTTTGACATTTGGCTCACCTCCGCTAATATTTTTCAAATACATAAATACAATAAGATTAGAAATTAAATTAGAAATCACTTAATGAATCAGGTAATGTTGAAAGATGAACTTTGGAGGCAGGCATGGGTGGGACTCCTATGACAGGCAAACATTTGTTTCACCAGAGAGGTGTTGATGAAATTTTGACCTAATAGTCCTTATCTACTAAAAGAGTAGAATTAACTATTTTGCAATAAGACTGACCATGACAAAAAAAAAAAATATACACGATTAAGAAGTGTGAGATACCAGCTGAAGTGGTGAATGGAAGACCGGCCTGGCTGAACAGAGAGCTTTGGCTGGAACTCAGGGAAAAACAAGAGAGTGAATGAACTTTGGAAGCAAAGGCAGGCCACTCTTGAGGGCTACAAGAATGTCCTGACGTTGTGCATGAAGAAAATTAGAAAGGCCAAAGCCCAACTAGAACTTAATCTGGCTACTGCCATAAAATACAATGAAACAATGTTTCTATAAATACATCAGGGACAAAGAAGGCTAAGGAGAATCTCCATCCTTTCTTGGATGCAGAGGGAAATACAGTGACAAAGGATGAGGAAAAGGCTGACTTTTTTACCTCAGTCTTTAATAGTGAGACCAGTACCAGACTCCATGTACCCAGCCCTCTGAGCTGGAAGACAGGGACAGGAAGCACAATGAAGCCTTCATATTCCAAGGGGAAATGATAAGTGAACTGGTACACCACTCAGACACATACAAGTCTATGGGGCCAGGTGGGATCCACCCAAGGGTACTGAGGGAGCTGGCAGAATTACTCAACAAGGCACTTCCCATCCTTTATCAGCAGGCCTGGCTAACCAAGGAGGTCCCAGTTGACTGGAAATTAGCAAATGTAACACCCATCTACAAGAAGGGCTGGAAGGAGGATCCAGGGAACTACAGGCCTGTCAGTCTGACATCAGTGCCTGGGAAGGTTACAAAGCAGATCACCTAGAGTGCCATTACACAGCATGTACAGGACAACCAGGTGATCAGTCTCAGTCAGCATCGTTTCATGAAAGGCAGGTCCTGCTTGACTAACCTGATCACCTTCTATGACAAGGTGACCTGCTTAGTGGATGAGGGAAAGGCTGTGGGTGTTGTCTACCTAGACTTTAGTAAAGCCTTTGACAGCGTTTCCCACAGCATTCTCCTGGAGAAACTGGCTGCTTATGGTTTGGATGGGTGTATGCTTTGCTGGGTAAAATACTGGCTGGCTGGCTGGGCCCAAAGAGTTGTGAATGGAGTGAAATCCAGTTGGTGACTAGTCACAAGTGGTGTTCCCAGGGGTCAGTATTGGGACCTGTTATCTTTAAAACCTTGATCAATGATCTGGAGTAGGCGATCCAGTGCACACTTATTAAGTTTGCAGACAACACCAATTTGGGCGGGAGTGTTGATCTGCTTGAGGGTAGGATGGCTCTACAGAGGGATCTGGACAGGCTGGATCAATGGGCTGAGGCCAACTGTATGAGGTTGAACAGGACCAAGAGTCGGGTCCTGCACTTGGGTCACAAACAACCCCATGCAATGCTACAGGCCTGGGGAAGAGTGGCTGGAGAGATGCCCAGCAGAAAAGGACCTGGGGGTGTTGGTTGACAGGTGGCTGAATATAAGCCAGCACTGTGCCCAGGTGGCCAAGAAGGCCAACAGCATCCTGGCTCATATCAGAAACAGCGAGACCAGCAGGACTAGGGAAGTGATCATCCCCCTGTACTCGGCACTGGTGAGGCCCCACCTCGAATACTATCTTCAGTTTTGGGACTTTCATTACAAGAAAGATATTGAGGTGCTGGAGTGCATCCAAAGAAGAGCAACAAAGCTGCTGAAAGGTCTATAGGGTCTTATGAGGAGCAGCTGAAGGAATTGGGGTTGTTTAGCCTAGAGAAACGGAAGCTGAGGGGAGACCTTATCGCTCTCTACAACTACCTGAAAGGAGGTTGTAGAGAGGTGGGGGTCAGTCTCTTCTCCCAAGTCACAAGCAATAGGACAAGAGGAAACAGCCTCAAGTTGCAGCAGGGGAAGTTTAGATTGGACATTAAGAAAAATTTCTTCACTGAAAGGATTGTCAAGCATTGGAACAGGCTGCCCAGGGAAGTGGTTGAGTCACCATCCCTGGAGGTATTTAAAAGATGGGTAGGTGTGATGTTTAGGGGCATGATTTAGTGGTGGACTCGGCCGTGTTAGCTTAATGGTTGGACTTGATGATCTTAAAGGTCTATTCCAACCTAAACTATTCTATGAATCAGAAGATATGGGGCCTAAAAAGGGAACTGTTTTATCCGTATTTGAATAGTCTTCAGATGAGTAGATGCAATTAATCTTCCTAAAGAAGGCACTCAGTTTTCAGAAATTTGGGATCATTATCTTTATGGTTTCTCAGGTTGGACAATCAAAAAAAATAAAGGGATCCAAAATCAATAGTTCTTCTTGCAATGCAGATTTTAAACACCAAAGTCATGTCAATAGTAGGACAGCAGGTATAATGTCCAAGTAAGCTAGCTGATTTAAAAGTTAATAGACACAAAAAGTCTTTGCATGCAAGGAGGAACAATTCTAAAATTACCTCTTTCAGACATCAACAGCACTATTGTGGGGCCTTGCTAATCTCTTCTTCCCAAAATCACAGTCACCTACTTTAGATCACTGCAATTAGCACCAGCACCAGATGTTCACTTACACCTTCAGAGATCCAGGTTTGTAAACTGAACACTCGTGTGTTATGCTAATGTAATTTTAACACCCTCAAGAGGCATCTGATTTCCTTCTCCTCCCTATCTTGGAATCTACTGATAACTTTAATCCAAGAATATTAGACCCAGAGCTCTAGAATAAACTTCAGTCTTAGTGTCATTTGGTGGGGTGACTCAGGTTCCTTAAGGTGGGTGTTTTTGCCATCACAACACACCCTAGGTACCTAGGACATCTACACACAGCTGACAAATATAACATGAAACCTATGGGAGACCTGCACCTTTCTGAAAAACAAAGCCTATTCAAATAACATAAACTATCTCTGTTACATATTTCAAACACTCCTCTTTGACAACCATAAGGCTGAATCATATTAATTTTTTTCAAGTGACAAGTAAGAAGCTGAAAGCTTAGTACAAAGCCAGGAGCATGTTTTGCAGCAGAACACACGAGTATTAGGCTTTCCAAATTTCCTACAGGCTGTGTCCTGGTGTGCTACAGCACTTCTGAACATTTTAGGTTAATCTAGTTCTTTCTGTAGGTGTCTGTTCTAATCTGTCTTTAAAATAGAGGCACTGTAATGCTTGACCAACATCCATAACTTTTGTCCTTTCCAGTTAAGTCTTTCCTAGAAAGGTATTGCCAGTGTGCCTTGAAGGTCATCTCATTCCAGTGATGAGTAAGTTCTACAGTCAAAAACATTTATTTAAAAACCTATGAGCTCTTCTATCAGCAAGAGGTTTATAGGATGAGCATTTCACATTACCTCTACCAGAAACTGAGGGTGTTGTCTCACACCAGCTCAGGAGACGTTTTTGCATAATCTTTAACGAACACATTAGGACACTTCTCAGTTGTTTTGTTGTTTGGATTTTTTTGTTTGTTTGTTTTTTTAAATAATTAAGTTTTTACCCTTCACTTTTTAGAAGTCTTTTCCAAAAGCTCATTTTCCCTACCCTTTCAGACATTCTGTGACACAGAAAGCCCCCAGCTACTCAGCTGTCTCATAGATGAACTCTGCAGAGGTCAGTGTTGGTCAGCACAGGGTGGACACAAGCCCCTTTTAGCTCACTGTCAAGTCTAAGATTATTGGCAAAAGCCAAGTTCTTCAGTAGGGGCCTAGGGGAACAGTCCATCACGACACATATTTCTCAAATCAACATGTAAAATGACAAACCTTTTAATGAAAGATTTAGGACATAAGAGGTAACCCTCCTGACCTTACAAACTCAGCAACTGCAAGCTTTACAGCATATGCCAGATACCTCATATATTGAAGAGGAATTTCTAGAACTGTTTGCAAACAGGCATGACAAGACTCCCTCATGCTTTGCACTGGGAGGTGTGACCATGGTGAACGTTAAGATGAGCCTGAGGATGCAGAGCATTCATCTCCCTTGTCTTGATTCAAACCACCTCTGTAAGAATCAGAAGCACCTTCACTAGACCACGGATAGGAAACAAACCATTCCTGAAAAACAAGCAAGCTGAAGAGTTCTCAAAAGAGAGTTACCAGCCTGGAAATACAGTCACCAAATAAGAAGATGCTCATAGAACTAAGCACTTCCAACTTTAAAATGGAAGACAAAAATACAAACTGAGGAGAGGGATGATAATCCACAGCACTCCTTGAAAGGTATGAATGCCAGATAGCTAAAGGAATGGTTCAGTGTAAGATAAAGGCTTTCACTACAAATAAAAGGTGATATTACAGTAGTGAAAACGTAAGCTGGATATCATAGTTGAAAACTAATGCTATGCAACAATTTCACAAAGAAAATAAGTTCCCTGACTGGCACACCTAAAATTAGACCAGATCAAACTTTACAAAGGATCAGCTCTTCAAACAAATTCAGCACCCAACAGCTCCCAGCTGATCTCCCAAAAAGCCACAAAAGCCAAGTCTGAAAATTCTGACACTTTATTTACTCAGTGCTTTTAGCAGGAACTGCAGTGCAGTGACCTGGCCCAAAACATGCGTTATCCAGCCCACATAAGACTCACTTCTCCACCCTGTGTTTTATCCTTAACACTATTAAAAAGAAAACCAAAACATTTAGTGAGTTGTATGATAGCATTTTTTTTTTCCTGTCACGACATTGACTAAGGTTGGTTAAGAAGAATCAAAATGAGTGTGATGGAGGAAAACAGCTGCTGTTGTTTTAGATTGGATTTACAAAAACCTGTTCAGCCTGAACATGATGATGATGAATCATATAATTAAATAGCACTGAAAGTATTATTATTATTGGAAATATCTTTTCTATTGCAGCCATCCCTGTGAGTATGTATACCTGTTCTTCTATGGTTTAAACTGATGGCAATCGCCAAGATGCACCTTCTCAGCAAGTTGTTCAGGTACATCAGACATTGCCCTCGTGGCTACACACGCAGAGGCAAAGGGACACAGAGTGGAATATTATTGCAGCCAACATGTCTCAAAGTCTTCGGTAAAAATATCAGGAGTGGGTTAAACCACGAGCACTGAGCCTCATACCCAGCTTCTGACAGCAGCTGATGCCATGCACCTCAGAACAAGATGCAAGGAAGATTTTTGGACCAACATACAGGATAGCATCCTCCCGACTTCAAATAGACAGATGGTGATTCCTGTTGTAGAAGTTTTTACCTCTTTCAGAAGCCTCCTTTGTTTAGTATTTTCTCTTGACAGTACACAATCTAGTTATACCTAGTAATATCCCAGTTTATCTTTAATGCTGTTAAGATTTCACCTGACAGCTTTTTGAGGAAATGAGTTTCATAGGTGAATAGAATACAGAAGAGGGGGGAAAAAAAAGAAAAAGTGCTGCCTTTACACAGGTTTTACCAGGTTTCTTATAATGGCTCCCTTTGTCAAAAATTCTGCTGGCCTACCCACAGTCTTATTCCACAGAAGAAAAATCTTTCCTGCAGTGGGGTAAACCTTCCCTGAGATGATCCTGGAGGCGATTCAGCAGTCAGCTGTTAGGCTGCCACATATCATCTACCTGGTGTAGTAAGCCAATGAAAAGAAGAAATCAGGCTGTGATACTCATTTTGGAGGCCTTTTGACCTTGGAAGAAGCTGAGACTGAGCGGTTTTTCTGAATTCACCATGCTTTTTTGAGGGAGATTTTTTTCCAAAGAGGGGGAAGCAAGGTATTTTCATGCATAGCCAGCCCTGTGATGCTGGACCATGAAAAGGTTGTAACAGCTTGCTACTTTGCATTTATTAGGAGCACCTTTATCACACACACTCTAATGGAAAAAAAAAAAAAGGCAGAAAGGCTGGGCATTCTTCAGATAAATAGTTCGCCATTTCAAATAACAAACCAAAGAAACAATTAAAAGGCTTTGGCAATAAAAGCTTAAGAGGTGATGCACTGACAAACCACTACAATTACAAAACATATTTTCAGCTAATATGGTTAGCATAATGTACCCCCCAAGCATTAATGTATTATCAAGGTGGCTGTAAATCACTTTATCAATTATTGAACTGCAATAAATATTTATAAATGAGCCCTTAATATCAAATGCAAATGTGATACTTTTAAACCATGGCAAATGCAAGGGAATGTGCTTATCTTTTCATTAACAGAAACTTGTGGAGTGTTAATAAATGGCTTTGCCTTAACTCATGCTTTGCATCTTCAGTAGTTCTGGCTTAATGGAATAATACAACTGAACAGTGACTCCCTTTTGCCATAGTCTGTGCAATAAAACAACCCATTTGTGAGAGCACTTGGATATTGCTGTGAATTAGAGCCATCACAGGTAAAGAGTCTACCTAGTTTAAGAAGTTCCTTCCACAAAGGATACTGGGACTGAGTACATGGGGTAAAATTATCAGTTCATCTTCTATGAACTCTTTTTGGACTTGTTACACTAAAAATTGGTTTGAAACTATTGCATTTTTCGTTTAATTTAGGGGCAATCAGCAGAACACATAACATTTTCAATTAAATGTGTGCGTTTAGAAATACTCAGTTTCAGCTAAATCAAAAATTCCCAGAAAAGCAAGAAGTTTGGCAAATACCACTCTAAAAAGCCTGAGGAGGTCCAGGGTGCTTCCCTCAGCCCACCTGACCCACTACCTGACCAAAAAAACCCCAAGAGTACAAAGTACCCAGGCTAAAATCTGGACTTTCATTCCAAAAAGGGAAGCTTGGCCAGAAGTCTGTCAGCCAAAAAAAAACTTTTCCAAGGTTCTGCTTAAATTCCAGTGAAAAAGGAAATCATTGTTGAAGCCTGAATAGTCAGCACCACTGTCCATCTACAATAAAAATGATTATCAAGTGAAAATGATAATAGTAACAGTTAATCAGGTGTCTCCTGAGTCCCTGAATGGAGATCACATACTTGCTTTTTAATGTTACAAGGTTAAAGTTTTGAGGATATTCTTTCATAGCAAAATTGGAAGAAAGTAGTCAGGCTATTATTATACCGCCCTTGATGCTGCTGATAACAGGACAAAAGTGAACTGAATTACTGAGTGGTATTCTTCTAAGCAAGAAATCACTAACTGCATTTTTTTAGTAGGAATCTGCTGGAGTTTTCAGCACGGGGGGCATGACAGGGCTTTACTCATCCTGCTTTTAGGCCAAGAAATCTATTTTGGTTCATAAAGAGGGTATGCAAGAAAAGAGCACTCCACTGCCAAGTGATACAGCAGGTAACAAGAGCCATTATACAGATGCGGGTCTGACAAACACCCACAGTCCCTGACAGACTGTACCAAAGCATACAGCCAGATGCACAAAATTCTTTCTTCAAGGCCTTTGGCCAAAGTTCAGGTACTCATTGTAAGATCACACCGTCAGAAAAGGAGTTGCTGAGAACTACCTTTGCTGTTGTCTGTACAGCCACAAAACTGCACTGTCAGAGTGATTCTGAACTGCAAACCATCTAATGACACTCTGATTGCACAGTCCAAACATCATCTAGAAACACTGAAGTGCTGCAGAGAGCATTGTTATACTTCATAGAATAAATTGCTAAGTATGGGTATACTTAATGGGGTAAAAGCACTACACCGGAAAAGTCTGTGTTAAACTCCTCCTGCCCTCCCAAATGCCAGATGAAAAACATAGCCCTGTCTCACAAGGCAATCTCAGGAAACTCTCTGAACCATAGGGCATACGCTGTCACTAAGTCATGCCCATTTGGCTCACCAAAACCAGAGACCAGTAATTCTGCTAAGTGCTGGTAGGAATTTTCAATATTTTCTTCAAAGAAGAAAACCACAGTTGATATGAAAAGACGTATCTGAGGTTGATCTCAATCTGCTTCTCTGTTGCAGAGAAATGCTGCTTTTGAGCTACTGACTGCCAGACGCCTACAATGCATTGCATCAGTAGCCACACCACAGAGTCTGCCAATTGGGCTTCAGCTAAGGAAGGGACACAACAGGAAACAGCAGCGTGAAGGAAGACTCCTCTGGAAGAGACTAGGAGACTGTCAGCAGTCTCCAAGCCAACCAACACAAAGTGTTAAGGACCTGCATATGTCCCACAGCCACACCAGCCCATTCAGCACAAGTACAACTGAGACCCTCTCTCCAACACAGGTCTGCCAACTGCTTCTTTTCTGAAGGCCTTCCCTGGTTCATCTTGCCATGACCTACTTGAGCAAAAGCCTTGGGGTGGGCGGGATGAGACCCTGCTGACAGCACTGTCACTGTAAGCTCTCTCCTGCAGGGAGAGCAGCAGCATATCTCAAAGCCTGCAGAGGACAAGCGCTTGGAAGAAGGGCAGCCTGTTCATGCCCAACCAGAACAGCATAATCCTGGCAGGATCCCCTGGACCATTTTGCCTGCCAGCTTCTGGAAGGGTGTCCCATCAGCTGGGTATATCTTGCATCTGGAAGTGCACGGACCTTATGAGTAGATCAAGCCTCCCAGTATTTTGTCCTCTGGAAAGGTTTCTTTCAATCTTTTCCATTTAAACCTCCAGCCAAAGATACAGAATCACATTTTTAAGGGAGATAAGCAAGGGAAGAATAGAAAATACATTTATGGCCACTTCATTTGGTCTCTTGAATACTTGGGTTGACTTTCATTTTTGGTTTTCCTTCATTTTTTGATGCTGGACAACAGCATGTTTTTCAGAACACCCCCCCTCATCCTGATCAAATTATGTGGGTGACAGAGAACTAACCATGCTCCTAGGTAAGTTATTGCACTAGTTAGGTACCTTTGCACATGACATTTCTAATTGTATTTAGCTTTGGCGTCCAGCCACTGAACTATCATATTTAGATATCATTTTCATAACATGCAGTAATGAATTAACTTTGCTTCCACTGAAATTAATCCTGAGCCAGTAAGATTACACAGCTGGGTCCTTCACACATACGTGGTACCGGTACACATCATAAGTTACACACTTCCCAACACTGTGCTGACTGCTTTACTGCATGCAAAGAGTACCAGCTTAAAGAGACTTTTTAGTTCACCATGAAGAGTATTTCAAGTTTCGTAGCTTCCCTTTACAATATAAAAAATACACAACCACAGCAAATTTAGCAAGAGTGACAGAGTGTTAGATGCTAGTGGTTGCTCCTCCTCACAGAAAATTCTGCTTCCAGAAATTATTGGGCTCTGTGGAGATGCTCCACAATGGTTTGCAGCCCGTGTACTCTGGTAGACCAGTATCAGTGCTGATTTGCTACAATTCACTAAAAGGTAAAATGCAACCTCTTCAGGTAGCTTCACAAGAGCTGCAGCTTCACAAAAGCGGCAGCTTGTCTGCGGTGGCACAGCAGCCTCAAGGTGAGAGGCATAATAACCAGAGGCAGCAAGACAAGTATAATACCTATACATTGCAAGTCCAGATGTGTCCTGCCACTCTGCATAACAACTTTCATTCGAGCAACCTGACAGCTGAACAGTTCTAATACCGGGCCAATTCATCCATGTACAGTGCCTGCCCAGTTGCAATAAATGGGCTAAAAACATCGAAATGTCAGCGTCATTCTGCACATGAAAGATCTACAGCTAAAACAGATGCTTCCAAGACGCGTCTTCAGTTACTGCTATCTCCCTTGTCACTGTTTGCCCTAGTCAACACAGGGTGTTTGGGACAAGTGCTGATACCCATCAGAGTCAATGGCATGCTGATCATAAGCTCCGGTAAGAGCTTGACCCACCCCATAATCTTTTGGTAGCTAATTTGCCATTCTGGTGTCTTCAGGTTTGTTGTGGAAAAAAAAAAAAAGATGGGCAGGGAGTATGCCCATCGCTACAAGGCCAGTGTCCATGTAGGTTTTATCTTGCAACAAGAAGGACATTCCCTTTAGAAGCTGAAGAGCTGGAAAATGACTACTCTTGCAATTCATCTCCTTTTTATTTATTTTTTAATTAAACCTCTGGTCTGACATCCACTCCTTTTTGGAATACAGTATCATTGTTTCACTAGCATTGCAAAAGTAACTGTCTGCAGTTTCCTAAGCGGAACAAAGGGTTCTTTTATTTTCCTTTAGCCACTGCTGCAATCTTTGTTAAAGAACTCATTACAGAAACACTTCTGAATGAATGACAGTACCTAACAATATTCTTCTTATAGCAGCAATACACAAGTGGGACTATTTTACTTAATTTTTCTTCAATGGTAGAACACTCCTGCCACAAAGTTATGCTAACTTAGGCTGCTCTCCCCTTCCCTAGTTATTACAATGACACTTAAAATGCAGATCTTAAATAGACCCAGCAATGATCTGGGGTTTACCTAATAACAAGTACATGATAGTTATGCTACACAGCAAATATTTTGCATCCTTTACATTGCAAAACAGTTTCTACCTCACCAGAAAATAATTAAGTTGGAAAAGTGGTCTTGTGTACTTAATGAAAGTACGGGGCAGGGGGAGCTCATCAAGCTTGTTATTAAAATGATCCCAGACTAACGGCTTTTCATTTTCTGGTTTTACTTTTACTTTTTTTCTAGCAGCTAAAACCACAAATTTTATTTTTACTGAAAATATTTTTGAAAATTGAAGAACCATTGCCTTGCCTCAGAGGCCTGAAATTTAGAGAAAAACACCAACAAAATGCGTAAGTTTAAAAATAAGCTCTTTGGAAACCATTGGTATTTTAAACTGGTTTTAATTCACAACCTGGAAGGCAGTACCATGGGCACCCTACGTTCTTTATGAGACCTGTGCAAAGATGTTCCGAAATAGAGAGCTACTGATGAGGGAGGCATGTGGCACTGCAACCAAGTACAAGGGTTCTGCTGTACCCAAACTGATCCTGGCACAGTGATGCTTAAATCCAATGTTTCAGCTAAAAAATTAACTTGCTGTTGGAAACAAATCATTCCACTTCCTAAATGATATACATTTCTAAAAGACAAAACATACTTTCCATAGTTTAAATATCTCAGTAACTTTTTAAGTCCATAAATACAAAACTTTTTAGAATTCCAGTATCGAAGGCATGCTCTTCTCACACCAATCCCATTTATTGTCTGCAAGTATTGCCATAAGTCTAGACTAACTGCCTTAAGTCAGGAACTCACTATGCCATCTTTATAAGCCTTGGGTTGATAAGACTGTACAAGCCTTTAAAAAGGAAGTCTCATAATATTTACAAGTTACTACATGATGTGAAAGAAGCTTTAATTTCTCAACCTTCATTCCAGCCTTTCCCAGAATACCATTATCTCCTCATTAACAAGTTTTTATCCAGTTCATCTCACTTTCTGCCCTTGATACACTCCTCCTGCTTCATTAGGTATCTGCTGCTTTTATGTTTTACAAGATAAGGACCCAAAAAAACACTTCACAGAGGGACAAAAAAAGTACTTCTGTGAAAAAATACCATCCCAATGTCCCACACAAATAACAAGAGGCTGTCCACTTTGAGTGTTAACCAACCTAAATCTCTCCATCCTGAGTAGCATTTATTTTATTTTTCTCTATCACTTATGTACATGTACGACGTCACATTCATTAAAAACACAACGTGACCGTTGTTTGGCATCTGATAGCATGGTGACAGGATAGATCAGTTGTTCAAATATTTAGAGCCTGAGATGGAATGGAAACAGCTAGCTCATTAAACCCAACCTAGCAAAATTGTTGTGTGTCTTCTATTTTCCACCTACTGCTGAAAACATCATTGGAAAGTCCAGATGATATCTCAATTCTCCTCTTTTGACACAGCTTAGATCTGTATTTCTGCTCTGTTGTAATGCTCCTATCTGAGAGGAAAAGGCATCTTTATGCATTTTGAAGGAAAGGTGTGATCTCTATCCAGATTATAACACACCTCAAACACTCACCTATGCAACAGGAATAGGAATGCTTCATGTCTTCGGTATCACAGCCAGCACCAGTGGTGGTGCTTCATGGATCCAACAAAATGGCTCCAGGCAATCTCCTTCCCCAAAAGCAAAACCAAGATCAGCAAACTCCACCACTGCACTCATACCCAATAGCTGGTACTATCTTGTGTCACACAAGTTATTCACGTCCAAGCTTCCCTACTGTCCCTAAGCTGACTGACCTGTAGAACCTTCCTGATTCTCTGAAATGCCAAGTGAGTTCTTTTATAAACCTGGCTTTATGCTGTGAACTATCACCAGCATTTGGAAATCAGAGAAGCTATAACATAACTAAATGTACACTAAAAGTCTTATTATATTCAAATACTTTATTAAAAAAGCCTGCCTCCTAGTACATTCCAAAAGCTTCAGCTCTCATGAAAAGATTGTTCCGAGTTCTTCAAGACATGCCTCATCAATGCCGCCACTCTAAGGGGTTAGATGTGTTCCAAATACACAATGTGCAATTGTCAACAATCAAAATAGTTATTAAATTGGCTCATGAAGAAAGGAGCTTTGAGAACATGCAGTTTTGGTTTACTGTTAAAAACAGGTCTGCATGAATACAGAATTCTTCATAGAAAACAGTATGTTACTGGAAGAGAAGCAAACAGCTGACACACCATGAGGAATCATACCCAATTTTCCCTGCTTGGTTTGTCTCACAGCTGGAGAGAACTCTTGTGCAATAAAGATAATTGCCCACCAGCAAAGAATTAAAACATATACAGGCAGCCTCCACTATCCCTAAACAAATAACTGTTGACTTCCTTTTCTCTCACCATGCAAAACCAGAATATAATTTGGCAATTCATTTGTGAGTTCAAAGAAGGTGCCAGAGAAAAAGAGAAGGTGGGACTGGATGGAAACCCATGGACATATTAATGTATTAACCTTTCAAAACTCAAGCTGCTTTTGTTTTTAAAAAGCTGTGAACTCTGAACACAGCTTATTAGAAGTAAAGCAGTGCCAGCTCAAGTGGAAGCAAATTTACCCCGTGGTCATTTCAGAGTCATTTTCTCACACTCTAAAATAAACAGTGTGCTTCTACATGCTCACCTGCTACACCACAACCCACCCCAGCCTAAGGCACAGCGTCACTCAGGAATGCACAGTCTGGGAAATATGCAGCTGAGCTTTGGAGAGTAGTGACTGAGGAGTCTGTGCATCTTGGGCCTGAGATTCTATTAGAGGTTACAAAAGGTAAGTCCAAGGAACGGTCTTTTAGAATAGAACCCAGGAAAATATTATATTTAAGAGGGGAAAAAAAAAAAACAAACTCCTCTCCCATAAAAGCCGTGTAGACAATTTTTAAGTATTTCAATAAATGCTCATTGCAATACGGGCATTGTCACTGAATTTGTTCTTAACATTTGGATTGAGAGCAGCCCTGAGGAGAAGGACTTGGGGATGTTGGTGGACGAGAAGCTCAACATGAGCCACCAATGCGCGCTCACAGCCCAGAAAGCCAGCTGCATCCTGGGCCACATGAAAAGAAGTGTGGCCAGCTGGTCGAGGGAGGTGATTCTGCCCCTCTACTCTGCTCTCATGAGACCCCACCTCCAGTACTGCATCCAGATCTGGAGCCCTCAGCACAAGAATGACATGGACCTGTTGGAATGGGGCCAGAGGAGGGCCACAATGATTGTCAGAGGGCTGAAGAACCTCTCCTATGAAGACAGTCTGAGAGAGTTGGGGTTGTTCAGCCTGGAGAAGAGAAGGCTCCAGGGAGACCTTATAGCGGCCTTTCAGCATATAAAGGGGGCCTACAAGAAAGCTGGCAAGGGACTTTTTTCAAGGGCATATAGTCATAGGATAAGGGCTAACAGTTTTAAACTCAAAGAGGGTAGATTTAGATTGGATATTAGGAAGAAATTTTTCACTGAGGGTGGTGACACTGGAACAGGTTGCCCAGGGAAGCTGTGGATGCCCCATCCCTGGAAGTGTTCAAGGCCAGGCTGGATGGGACTTTGAGCAACCTGATCTGGTGGGAGGTGTCCCTGCCCAAGGCAGGGGCATTGGAACTAGATGATCTTTAAGGTGCCTTCCAACTCGAACCATTATATGATACTATGATTTAGCCTGTTCCAATCAGGCAAAGGACATAAACCAAGACAACAGAGAAAGAAGATAAACACCTGGCCTCCCCCTTTAGGACTTTTTTTATTCAGGAGGAATAGCCATTTCTTACAGTGCGAGACCTTTGTGATCTGAGCTTTAGAGTGTTATTTAATTTTTCTAGCTACATGTTCCTCATCACCAGAAAATGTGAGCACTCTACAGTCGCTAAAGCAGATATGGTCCCGATACTCTTTTAAAGCTGAGAATCATAAACATCCTTCTAAAGTAATTGCCACATTGTATATTTCATCGCAGCAGGAGACCCCACCTCACTCAAGATCGCCTCCAGGGAAAGTAAAGACTGCCTTGCTGTCAGCATGAATAATATCTGTGCTTTGCAAAATACTTCAATGCTGCTATTTCCAAGCCTGTGTAAATCTCTAGGCCTCTTCCCTGGAGAGGCAGATCTTACCCCAGACATCAGGATCTAAAAGCTTTGGCTTTGCACTGGCTCCTTCCACCTTCCTTTCCAAAAAGGGTTTGAAACACAAATGAAATACAGTCCTCTGTCCACCGCGTTGACCACCACAGCAGTAGTTCAGAATCTCTTTTAAATCTATTTAGTGTAAAAGGCTGATAAAGTAGTACGATTTCTCCTCATTCATGGGATGGTGCAACAGAGGAGAACACAGACTTAAGAGACACCCTGAGCTCCCATGGAATGAAACTAACTCCTCATTGGAGCTATACCAACGCACTCAGGGGCACACACTCTCCTGAGCCACTTGCCCAAAATCAACTAAGACAGTTGCACTGGCCACAAGTATGGCTCCAGACCTCCTAGGCTGCCACTCCTGTCTGGGGATGCAAAAGCATGAGATGGAAGCATTCTCTCCAGGAGTCATCCTTCTCTTTTGTGCAGCTCTGGTCTGCCAGGCAGTTTAGCACGTCGCTATAATGAGACAAAGCTGATAAGGTCACCCAGGCTTTGATGTGAACCCTGTAATGAGGCACAGGGATGCCAGTATGTTTTCTTAAGGCTGTTTAAGAAATGGAGACTGTAATCCATTATCATCAGCTCTGGAAGTGAAGCTGATACAGAAGGTGAAAGAAAACTGCTAGAAAAATGCAAAGATCCCCACTATACTGTGGGGATCTTTGAAAAAAGTTTTATTGGAACCTTTTTTTTTTTTTAAACACACAACAACACTGAAATTCCAGAAACTACTTCTTTAAATACAAGCTGACAAAGTTCGATAGGAGATTAGTTTGGATATTCAGAAGGAAGGACACTTACAAGTAACTGAAACAAAACCAGCAACTTCCCACAGCAAGATGGGGATAAAAGAAAGGACTGAAGGCAACTGGGTATTGCTAAATCATAAAGAAAGTTTCCTGCCACATCTTTGAGCTACACTCCCAAGAAAAAAAAATCCCAAGAGAAACCATCTTTAAATTCTTTCAAAGTGTACTCAAGAAAGCAAAAAAAGGTTAATCAATGAAGGAAAAATGCCAAGAATGATTCCATTCCAAGGGCTAGATCCCAGGTACTCATCCCCTTTCTAGTACAGTATTTCTTTCTTCTTGTTGTGGCTAAGAAAAAATGGAGTTTAACTAAGAAAAAAAAAAAGCCCTCCAGACATTTCGTTTAACTTGCAAAGCTCTCTTTAAACTGGCCTATGATCTCACAACAAGTTTATTTTAATGCACATTCAAAATGTAGAACTTGTGATGATGCAAAGGTATTTGTTTCTGAATGGTTTCCAGAACTGTTTTGCAGTGAAAACAAATAACAAACAAGGAAAAAAAAAATAATCCTATTGTTCTGCTACAATCCATGAGCTAGATTCTCATTTAAGGCAAACAGACACAAATTTACCAAGGCAGTGGAGCTGAACGCACTTACACTGCCTGATACTCAGTTCCTTATATACACCTTAACCATGTGCAATTTAAAAATGCATGCTTCAAAGTGGCACTTAGGAGGAAACACACTTCTGTGGTAAAGTCAGATTTGCCAAGGCAAAAGTATTCCTGACCAACACTCCTTTGAAAGAGGTGCTGAGGACTCCCAGGTGATGTCAAGGATGCAAGCTGACATTTATAAATTAGGCCAACCCTTTTCCTGAAGAATAAACATCACAGGAAATCAAGGAAACCAGGCCATTAGGAAGTTTGGTTTATAGATTTTTAAGCACCAAGGGTTACAGATGCTACTGAACAGAAATATTTGCACCAAAGGAATTATATAAGGAAACCACAGAAAACCGAGCAATCAGATCCACCAAATTACCTTGTACAAGTTGAACTGGGGAAATCGTACCAGGACAGTAGGCTGCAGCAAGTACAAGATGAAACAAAGCAGCTTCATCCTCTTCCTGGTGAAGGCAAGACACTGGGCTGCACTTGCTGTGGTCTAAGCACGTAAGTGCCACAGCCCAATGAGGAGCCTGAATCTTTAATTACTGACCCAATTGGCTGCAGCTGGGGGCAATTTTTTACCTGAATTTTTGGAAAGCAGCAGACCATAAGCAACTCTGGTCACTGTTCTGCGCTGTCAAACAAAGCCTCCTGTGATGCCTTGCTCAGTAATGATAACGTCCACTTTGGAGGCAAACCTAGTGTTTATTTTATCTGCAGTGCCAACACACCTGTCTTGCATAGTAATCTTTGGACTGATCTATCCAAGCTCAGCGCTATGGACCATAACGCCTCAGGATGCTCAACAAGCAGAAAGTCAGACAGATGTGCCATGTATGATGAAAAGAAAAATCTTTTAGAAAAAAATTTTGAAACTTCTTGATCATAAGTACCCTACTTTTACAGCTCTTCAATGGCCATTGAGCACTTAATTCCCTTAGGTTCCTTGAAAAACTTCAGCACAAGTTCCTTTAACCAGATCAATTGGCATATCGTGCCGTAATGTTGTAGTTCTGCTGAAATCCTTATTCTATTCTTTTATTACTTTAGAGTGCGAGAAGCACCATGGTTGCAACTGGGCAAAACAGAAAGTGTAGGCCTGCAGAAACCTGCAGTTCCTCCCTGCTAGCAGCAAAACTCTCTGAACTGAAAGTTCTTCAACAAACTGCAAAACCTAGTGGGAAGAGAGAGTGACAGCGTGCGGTTAGCCCAGACTGATCCTGCGCCATCGTCCCTCCTTTGCTGAAGAAATGCAACCGAACCCTTCACAGCTACTTTAGCTTCACCAGACCAAAGTGACTAAAGCCTAGGTTTCAAGAGCAAAACTATAAACATGGCACAGAGTTCCCGTATTTTGGGGTGCCCTACAAACAAAATTTCCTTTTGGGACGTCCTTCCATAAGGAGAAGAAAGTTACAATACACATCAGCAAAACTGAGAAAGAAACATTCCTTGTTTGCTGTAGTAAGAAACAGGATTAATCTGTTTTAACTCATAGTGTCAAAAGGGAAAATTCATAATTCATAAATTCTCATCAAAGATGATCATCCCACGATGGCTGTTAGCTTACAGATGACAAGCCTTATTGCTCAAAACCTTCCTGAAACGAGACATTAAGTTGATGTTTAGATCCAAATCTGTCCTGTTTTGCATGCACTGTTTTATACATTAAATGACTAGACTTGCTGCCAGTCTTCTCCGAAGGATGCTCTTTGCTCTTCACAGAATGTTGTGCCTTTCTTTTTATATAAATACCATGTAATTTTTATTTACTTCTGTTCTCACAGACATTCTGTGAGAAGTTAGAGCTGCTATGCTACATACACCCAAGTCTTTCCTGTTAGATCAATCAATATTTTATTTACAAGGAAAATGCCTTATTTATATTGTGGCAGAAGAAACATGTTTGCTGGAAGGTTGGTGCTTAAATAAAATGTTGAAGGAACTGCCTGAATAGGAAGCTTTTCTCTAAAGAACACTGTCCCACGTAGAGTACAACTGGTACTTTGAGGAAACAAAAAAAAAATAAAAATCACTGGGAGAGCATTATGTCATGTTATAATGTCTGCTTTAGGGGCCTCACAGAGAGCAGCCTGCATCAGGAGCAGTGAAATCCAGCTACTCTAACCACAGTGAAACAACCAGCATGAAGAGCTACCTTGGCATTTTCTCTATAGCTATGCAGGAAACAGTTTCTCTACCTTGGGACCCTCTTGAATTTAGGGATCTCCCGTCCTTTATCTGGACAGCATAGATATTTTTGAAAGGGTGCTTTTTGAAGGGGGGGGGGGATCATTTTTGCAAGAAGGTGTTATTGATGGCAAATGGGAGGGGGGAAGGTCAAGGTAGAAAAGTAGAGGAAGAACACAGAAGGGAAAAAGAAAGGGGGAACAGAGCTATTTCCCAGAGCAGCAGGTAGCTCAGCTGATGACACACCCCCTTGCCATAAGGCACTAGGAAAGCTCCTATGAATTATGTTCTACGAGAGCACAAAACTTTGGTTCCCACACCCCACACAGTTACCTTACTTCTATTGGCCCTCCTGAAGACTCACTAGTTTTGGCTTGAAACTCTATTCAGAGCTTGAGAAAACTTTCACATTGAATGTACTTTGAAAGCTGGTACCTTCTGGTTTCAATTCAAAACCATCCCATCAGAAAATTCCCAATCAGTTGCAATTCTACCACCTGATGGTCCTGGGAAGACATGATGTAGATATTACTAAGATCAGTTCTGTGAGTTTAAAGAGTCCTCTTATTACCTGCTTTCTTCTTCCCATAAAGGTCCTCTGACTGCAATCAGGTCACTTCCAGATCTTTTTTGTAAGCTGAACAGACGGAGTTCTTTAAATCCCTCACCACCAGGCATTTTCTCCAGCCCTCAGCCTGTTTTTTGTGGTTGTTCCCTGCATCTTCTCCAAATTTTCACCAAATGTATTTAAATACCTAAATAAGAACTTGAAATCCTACCTTCTAGGAGCGTCTTACAGGAGAAATTGAACAAGGTCCATCTTCAGGTATTATAATTAATGAAGAACTTTGCATAATGTACAGCCTTCCAACATGTACTGCACTGCATTGTACTTCTCACCCTACTGATAGATCTCTTCACATTTTCCAACATTTACTCACTGTGTTTTATTAGCTTGCACAGGAGCTCTTGACAATGCTTTTCAGACACAGCTTTGAGTAGTGTGAATGCTTTACATTCTGATGATCCACTTCCTCCAGATTTTAACTTGCTTGGTTTTTAGTCACAGTCTATTTTTTTCAAATGTAATGACTTCACAGTGGTGTTCAAAGTAAATACTGGGAGCTCCAGTTTTAAATATTTTTTCATGCATGGTGACATAAAGAACGAACTATGCTTTTTTTCTTAAACCGGTGCCTGCCTATTCCATAGCCCTAGTTTTCACATCAGGACCAGACTTTCTACAGGACACTCTTTCTCTAGTTGTTGGATTCTATTTGCAAGTAACTGGATGAAAAGGATTATAACAAAACATTTGAGGAACCATAAAAGTGCTGTTGAATAGTGCCATTTTCCCTGGTGAACTAGTACAGGCAGACAGAGTTTTGGAGGCACAGGTTCCACTGCTGACTGGGGGCAGCAGGTCAGGAAAAGGAACAGGGATGGGTATTGGTCAACAATCGGCTAGTATGAGCCAGCGGGTGCCCAGGTGGCCAAGGAGCCTAACAGCATCCTGGCCTGTATCAGGAACAGCATGGTGAGCAGGACTAGGGAAGTGATCGTCCCCCTGTACTCAGTACTGGTGAGGCCTCAAACCTGAAAGGAGGTTGTAGCGAGGTGGGATTCTGTCTCTTCTCCCAAGTAACAGATGACAGGACAAGAAGAAAGTGCCTCAAGCTGCACCAGGGGAGGATTAGATTGGATATTAGGAAAAATTTCTTCACTGAAAGGGTTGTCAAGCATTAGAACAGGCTGTCCAGGGAAGTGGCGGATTTACCATCCCTGAGGGTATTTAAAAAATGTATAGACGTGGTGCTCAGGCACATGGTTTAGTGGTGGTTTTGGCAGTGTTAGGTTAATGGTTGGACTTGATGATGTGAAAGGTCGCTTCCAACCTACATGATTCTATGGGTTTCCTACACTTACCATAACAAGAAAGCTCTCTGGATTCTCTGGTTGTTTTGTGTAATGGCATAAAAATCCAGCATTGTTTTCTAATGTCTCAGCTTCTCCTAGAAGGGAGTAATTAAACAAGGAACGATGTTACTGTTTACTTCATAATACATTTCCTGATATCAAGGGGCAAGACACAATTGGATAGTGAGTTGTATTACATAGTGTGGCACCCGTGCAATTCTGTAGCCTAGTCTCCAAGAACCGACCTCTCTTTTGTTCAAGAAATTAGTAAGTAATGAACAACAAGGAATGAGTGAAAAATAGGTTTTTTGCTGATTTCTGCACTAAACTGAGCCAGCAGCATCTTAGAGTAGCCAACTGTTAATCCCACTGGCTCTGCTCACCAGATGCCACCCAGAAAAGTTAGAGGAGCTTGTGAGAGTAACCTCATTTCACTTGCTAAAAATATTTGCAAAATAAGGGTTTGCAAAAATACTGCCTGAAATTTTTCATTGCTTTAGGTTCCTACTTCTGCTTCTCCACTACAAGCAATTTATTTCCCTTGTCGGTGTTTTGATAAAAGACTCTAATCCTGGTGGGAGTTTCAGATTTGCCAATAGAATGGAATATTCATACAGGCAGTTCTGTTATTCCAGTTGGACGCCCTGTCTTCACCATGTTCTGTGAATACTACGCAAGATCTTGGGAAGTGATCTAACAGTGGCTTGTTTGTGCAAGCAGTGATCTCATTACAAATTCTGATCATTAGGGTGCAAAATACTTTTTTGGTAATTTTGAATGATCCCTGTGCCCACAGGTAAAATCAGTGTTGCCCAGTAGAACATATATTTTGCAAGAAATATAAGCCTGACTGATAACAGAGGGAGTGACTAGACTTGGGATGGAAGGGCACAGGACTGTGCAACATGGTGCACAGGAGGCCAGCAGAGCACAAGGAACTGTTTTTGTAAGCAGCCTGTCACATGAAAAGGGAGGACACTCAGGCGTGGGCTTGTCACATATAACTTCAGATGCTTAGTTAAAACCACTTAAATGAGAATCAATGCAGAGAAAGAGGGGAAAAAAGGTGTGCTGAATTACCTTCTGGAGGGGCCAGAGATTTTAATTTTCATGTCCTGTTTCTCTCTGTTAATAGAAGGATGAGAAGAGCAATCCAGAAGCGCTCCCACTGCTAGCTAAAGCACTCCCAGTTAAGTACGTGGCAATGGATGGGATAAGCCTCAGCTCACTACCAGATCCTCCATGGGCACCCCAGTAAGAGATAATGCACTGCTACAGTCTGGCTACCTCAAAACATCTACGTCAAATTTACCACACAGGCACAGAGGACTTAAGCAGCAGGGTCTATGTAGCTCAAAAGCATCAGCCTTAGAGCTCAGGGGAAAAATAAAGGATCAAGATATTCGTGGAAAGACTTACACTCTTAGACTAAGCTCAGTATATGATGGAGGCTCAATGTATTTTTCTTTTCCGCAACTCAGGAGCTGAGATTCAGGGAAGGAGTCCCTTAAGACAATTCCTTCTCATTTTCTCCACTGCTGCAGTAAATGTCTGTGGAAAATTAAGGACAAATTGTAAGTTCCTCTTCAGGGCTTAGTCTGTGGAAGGCCTTATCTCCTTATGAAAAGGGAGCTTCTCTTTGAGATCCGCAGCCAACACTGTTAACATCTTTTTCTCCCATTCACAAGTTAAAGAGCTCTGTAACCTTTAAATGGGTTGCAAATGGACTTCACTATTTACGCTTTATCTTTACGCCTGGAGGAGAACTAAGGTCACAGCATCACGGTGAAATGACCTTTAAAATCATCTTATGCTGCAGTGGAAATAGGCACGATGCCCCAGGGCAAAGATGAGAATTTTCTGGCTCAACCTCTAAGAGTTCACTGTGGCAGAGGGAATAGAGGGGAAAAAAAGAATCTAGAAGTTTGTGGGGAAGCTGTTTGAGGGGGACTTCCCACCACAATACAAAAAAATTGAGGGAAGTATTTTGAGCGGGCTTGCGTTGGGAGTATAACTTCCTTCACAGAAGGTGAAGAAGCTTCAGACAACAGTTTATTCATCAAGGTATTTTCCAGAGAGGCAAAACCAGGGATTTAAAACCCCCTCAAGCTGAGGAAGGATTGGCTAGGTCTCCCAGTCACCTAGCAAGTGCTATGCATGTGAAAGCCTGAGGGGAATTAGAAAGAATCTAAGAGGGCTAAGTGTGAAGAGAGGACGGTTACTTGAACTGAGTCAGTCCTTCACATGAGTCCCAGCTATACTTCCCTGAAGGCCTTAGGGGAAATGAAAGCCAGTACTTGAAAGAGGCAACACCTTTGGTGCTTGCATACAGCTGGCAGCTTTTTCTAATTACATTTTTGGGCTCTTGAATTGCTGTGAAGTTTTGCTGTCAGCGCCTAAACATATTAGGAGGCTATTTCTGTGACACAAGGCAGCTCAAGGCTCCATGAAGGACATCAGGACTTCAGAGTGCTTGGTGCAGAAATCCTTTTTCAAAATAAGGCACAAGCTTCTAAATAGCCTTGGGCATTCAGAAAGCTTTAGCCACTACGTATGTTCTCTATAGTAAGTCCTCAGCGAAGGTTTCAATCAGCAAAAGCCAAGGTTCAATGAAGGGTTGAACCAAAGGCCTAGCCCTTTAAACAGTTAATTTAGTGCCACGGAAGATGACATTTATTGAACTCCTATTTCCGTCCAAGCAATCTTATGGTGCTTGAATCTTAATCCATTCCTCAACGGCTGATCGGAGCAAGGATGAAATAAAATGTTTGAATAAACCAGAAATACCAGTCATCAAATCTGCTGTCAAGCTTTCTGGCAGCCAGTGCAACCACAATAAAGGGGAGGGTTATGTGAAAGTACACTGGAAATCTGCTGCAGCCAAGCCAGTTGTAAGCAGCCTCCTCTAATAAGACTTCAGCAGGGATATGTATGCAGGGTTTTTTAACCTCACAGAGGACAGTTTCAGAGCATTATTGCAGTAAGGCAGTCTTTGTTCCTTTTTGGACTGTAAAACCCCATTTGTAATAGTGAAGCTTACAGACTCTTAGACCATTTTCTATTGTTAATTGCCTGGTGCTTTCAGTTTCCTACTGAGATGTGATCAAACCAACAGAAGCATCTATTTCTCCAAGTGACTCCAGGAGGGCTCCAAAAAAGATCTAGTACACAACAGACATGGCACAAAAAGAAGATCAGTCACAGGAATTCAGGGGGTTCTGCTGCAGCATTCAACATCCTCTCAACTATGGCACATTTGCATTATCTGTTATACAGAGGCATTGCACACCTATCGCGTATATTCTTTAGACTGTACTTGGCATCCAGCTTTTGGGTCACTTCATGGGTTATTCATGCAGCCCAGACAGAAGCACAGACCCATAAAGCTGTCAGAGCGGGAGAGATTTCTAGAGATGTCTTTCTACCTCTTTCATTGAGATAAAACAAGGTAAATTTACATCCCTTTCAGTTCCTCTTAACTTACCACACTCTCAAAAACTTTCAGGGGTGGCGTATTCTCATTCAGCACCATCAATGCTGTTAACAAGTCAACAGCATCCAGAAGCCCAGCCCCAGAGAAGCAATATATTCTGCTAGTTTGAGAGTAATATAGGCCAAAACACAGTCCCCGCACCTCTGCTGCTTGGGGCAGACACCATCATGTACTGAATATGATTACCTACAGTAAAGCAGTGGATTCTCTTCTAAAAATGAGTAGGGAGGGATTTAGTTGTGGTACTGAAGCCACATTCAAGAAACCTTTGCCAAAACAGCTCTATGCTTGTTTGCAAACGCACAGGGATCTGAGCATTCTCTCATGCAGGAGTTTTGGTGGCCACAATCTCCAGCCAAGTGGAACAAAAGGTAGCTAACGGCGTTAGCATTGTAAAAGAACTACAAGGCAAGGAATTTCCCAAAGTCTTCGGGGTCTCTGGAAAGTCATCTGCTGTCTCTGTAGCTGCCAGAGATTAGCACCCGTGAGTAAGACTCCATTTGCAACAGAGGGGGCCAGAAGCAGACAAGAGATGGGGCCAACTGTCAGGAGCCAAATAGAAACTGTCCTCAGGATGTTCATTGCAGTTTACAAGTCTGCTGCACAGACTTGCACAAATCAAACTCAAGCGACCCATCCCTGTATCTTGAGACCTAATCCAGACCCACTGAGGTTAACAGCAATGTGTGAACGCATCTGATGGAACCAGCAGTGCCAGCTAAACCTATGACAGGCATGCATTCGGGGATAGCTGTTCAGTTAAAAGAAGGTTGCTTCAGTTAAAAGAAGTATTGCTACAACCACCTTCCCCTCCGCAGCATATTCTCCCAAATCACAGCATACCAAAGCAAGCATTTTCTGCATGCAAATAATCAAATGTCCCTGCCTGTGGTAATAACATCATATAAAGATAGAGCCTTGTGAGATAGCCCCTGCCACTGAACAGGAAATCTTCTGTCCCTTCAGGACCAGCCAAGCAAATGAATGCTGTGCTTGGGAATGATCTAGCAAAGCCAAATCTTCCCTTGTGTCATTTCAGTGCAAAGAAGAGTCCTAAAGAGAGCAATACCTGCACAAGAGACTGTATATGCTCGTACCAAAAGGATACCATAGACCTCCCCTACTGCTACTACAATGTGTATTCCTCCAGAACTGGAGAGGAGCCAGACCCAGCAGCAATTACCAGCCTGGACAAGCCCAGTAGAAGTAACTGCCTAACCAACATACAAAACGGCACACACCCATCTTTCTCAGCTATGCAGTAAGATAAGAAGGTAATGATCCCATTTCAGGAATGTCAACAGCAGTTATCCATTTGACACCAGTGACATATCAGACTCTTGAATTTTAAAGGCAGTACCAACTACACAACCCTTTTGTGTATCATTAATAACCTGGAAGCTATTAATCTACTTAATTGCAATAGTAGCTTTGTGTCTGAGGACAGGGCTTCGATCGTTAATATTCAACAAGCACAGACTTGTCAATTATTATGTTTTGAAGTTAAATGGAAGTGTTGAAAATTGATGGACAACTCTTGAGCTATCTCCTCCTTTGCCTAAGAGAGCTCTTTTTCACCATCCAATCTTAAAATCCTATCTCATGTTTCTTTTCCCGGAAGAGCACCCCTGTACTAATCTAGTGTGAGATCAATATTCCAGTAATCAGTCTCAGAAATATTCTTGCCTGTCAACTGACCCACCACCCCCCAAAAAAATAAAAACAAACAACCCCCTAAACAACTAAAAATTAAAAAACAACCTCCCCCACCCCCCAAAAAAACCCCAACACCTCCCACAATATACCAACAACGGTCATTTCAACTCTGCTATCACAAAATACACCTAGGATGAATGAAATTCAATTTTCAAGCTCTAGCTTGTATGAAAATTCATCATACATATGAACAGAGATTAACATTCTAGTACAATGTAGATTTGTATTAATGAAGAATCAGTTAAAGGGAAAATAGTGAAGTGATCAGTTGTGAGCAGTGCTTTCAGGATCAATCAGCCCTATATAAAACTAACACAAAAGGTCACAACAGACCAGCGATGAACACCCTGTAGCCTGTGAGGTTCATTCAGAAACGTGAAGAAGCAAAAAAGAATCATAGACCAGGAAAGCCTATAAATGTACATTTGAACTCTCCAAGTAAGCAGTCCTAACAGGGGAAGAACAAGTTAGGATTTGATTTTCTGAAGAATAGCCAGTTTTCATATGGGATTGAGAAAGTTTTCATATCAAATAAGAGAAAGAAAATGGAAATCTGAAGCAAAAGTCAGCAGTAGAACCAGGACCCAAATCTGAAGGCAATATTAACAAAAGTTCCCCCTTTTTCAGTAACCGTCAGAAGACCACAAGAGGTAGTACAACTATGATTTTTATCTTCTTTCTTTTTATGTAATGACCACCTAACTTCCAAGTTGCTTAAAAGAACCATTACTTTCTGCATTTATTATCCTTTTATTATTTTACTGCACCACACGGCTGCACACATAATTAAGGATTTAAATAATGAATAGATATTAGCATTATGTAAATCATCATAATTTTCCATTAATGGGAACTGGTGGTAACTGCCTGTGAATCACAAGCATTAGAAGTCATACAGTCTTATACAATTTTAAATTTGAAGCTACATGCCTGTTATAAATTACAATCAAAATAGCTCTTTTGACTGCTCTTAGATTGTTCCCAACTCAATCTGTTGCACATCTGTTAGCAAAACTTTATGTCCAAGGCCCTTAAGAGAATATGGAATATATTAGTATCTCAAATTAAGACAGCATGGAGTGCTCAAACCATGATTATCCCAACCAAAATTAAATCCTCCGAGTTAACATTACGTATGTCTATTCAAATTACATTTAGCTAAGGTCAGTTATGAAAAACAATTGCCATCTCACCACTTACCGCTCTCATCCATCTTTTTTAATAAACTCATTACTGAGCTATAATTGGAGAGGTTTGCTTAGGCCAGGACCGGAAACATTGCTGCTCTTATTCTTCTGCACTTCTTGCTCTACCAATTTCCACTGTGGCTTGGGGCTTAATCCACTGACACCCCAAATAATGAGTTCAACAAACAGTCAAGGCAACAAAGTCTATTCTGAACAGTACACTGCACAATTTTCTTGTTCTATATAAACACGTTTTAATACAGATTTCAATGAAAGATACTGAATTAGCAGCAAAGGCTAACAGGACACCGTTCTACGTCACCCTGGGGTGCTCAAGAGTCAGCCGTGAGGTTCACTGCACTAACTTTGCAGCTATCCATATGCCAGCTATATTAATGATGAATGAGGTCCTTAATCTACATTTCCTGTAATACAACTTCTTTTCACAGGCCATGCAAAGAGAAAACCCACTGCTAACAAGACTAGATTGCTAGAGAAAATCCAGTGCTAACAAAACAATTGCTGATGAAGAGAGGGTTTGGAGAACAGGGTCTAGAACTGAAATCTAGGCACTTAATCTCTCTGTCTCTTCAGCTTCTCCCAACGCAACAAAAAAATAGGAGCTCTTCTGTTCTGTAGGGTAAGACTGGCTACGGAAAAGTCTGTTGGGAGAAGCTACGTGTGCATATAGACCCCACGGTGGCGACTCTAATATTAGGCTGCTCAGAGTTCCTTCATATTCCTCTGAACATTTTGTCCCCACCACAATTCCTTTAACCATCCTGCCTGTATTTCACATCAAAAACCAGGATCTGAATCTTTCCCAAAATGCACATTTCATGTATGTGACATTACAAAATTAATTTTATTAATAAATAAATAAATCAACAAGTAGGTCTTAGAAAGCAGCAAAACACTTGAATAACCTGTGTTTTACTGAGAAATGAGAGAGAAAATAAATGTCATCTTGGAGTGCTACAGCAAGGGTAACTCAGATGTATTGTCCATGGCACATATTGCCTGATAGAAGACTGATATGAAAAGAGGATTGAGATAATAGAACTACCAATTCAACTGTGTCTGGATGTTCAGTGCCGCCTTTTTGGGGTGTCGTCCCCCCACACTTTTTCTTTTTTTAACAAGTACCTGTCAAAAATCCCAGACTATATATGTGTAAAGACTTTAAACATAATGAAGTTGGAACGTTTGAATATCAGAATGCCCAAATTCCACCTAGCACAGTAACTTTTTTTCCATATCGGATGGAGAGGCATGTCTACAGAAGAGAAGGGACAGGACAATCAAAGATATATTTCCCAAACACTTCCTCAGCCTTCAGTCATTTTTGGTTTGGTGTACCTCCTGACTGATTCATTCTAGCAACTTAGTAACAATGAAAGGTTCTTCATTTTTCAAACGCTCATCCAGTCTCCCCAGCCCTTGCAAACTTCTTGCACCCACAGCATCCTCTGGCAAGAAATTCAAGTTCTATGCACAGCGGAAAGAACTTCCTCTTATTTGGTTTGCCTGAACCTAGGTCCTACCACCTCCATTTGATAGACCCCACTCTTCCACTGGAAGAATCAACAAAGAGCATCTGTATCCACCCTGAAGCTAAGATTAGGTAGCTCTCCTGTATGTTCTGCAAATTTTTGTTTTCCAAACACACAGGTTAGTAAGCCATTCAGAATCTTGCACGTAGCTCTGATTTCTGCTGTATTTCTCTGTAACCTTCCTAGCTCTCAGAAATAATTTCTGAGACAAGGGGACAAGAACACAAGCATTTCTCAAGGTGTAGCACAATGCTATCTGTCTTGATCTCCATTTCTTTCCTCATAGTGCCCAAGTGCTCCTGCTATCGTACCGCTTCCCAGTTCTGAGTTGATGTTTTCATGCAACTATCTTTCATAGCTGCAAGACTGCTGCTTGGCAGTAACAGTTCACTCAGAGGCCATTTTTGAATATATGGCACTGGATTTTCCCAGTGAGTCGGTTTGCTCTTGGCTACACTGAATTTCATCTGCCATTTTAATGCCCATTCACTCAGTTTTATAAGATCATTCTGTAGACCTTCAGTCAAGTCTTTGTCCTTGCAAACCCAAATAACTTCATACATCAGCCAGCTTTATCACTTTAATGCTCACCACCTTTGCCAAGTTGTTTACAAACATACTGAGCATCACAGGACCTAGCAGAGAGTCCAAAGATTGCTAACTTTTCCCTAAAAGAACCGCGCATTCACCGATTTACCTAGCCTGCACATACATGTGCACAGACTGCATGCTAAGGATTAACCCCAAATTGACAGGGATGCAGTTGATTTATGTGAAAAAGCCCTAACACCAATATTTCAGGTAAGGTGAGAGTTTCAATTGTAGTGGCTTAAAATGTTTGTAGTTCATATTCACAGATCCTTACTCAAGGAATGGTATCCTGCTTAGCAAGTGGTGAAACTTCTTCATTGGTCTCTGCATGTTTCTCAGAGTGATCTTTAGGCACTTCGGTACAAAGATCCACTTCTGCCAGTTTCCTAGCAGAAATAACAGTATTGGCAATGGACCCGACCTATCCAAACTATATAACTGTTCTTCATGCAAATATTCCAGATTCATGTTCAGCAGTCTGAAATTGGGCTGGAAAATTGGAGGATCGGGTTTTGTGCACATGCACTGTAAAGCCGATCTGCATAGGCACAGTAGCCACTTCTGTGCAACTTCAAACATGCAGTAGTCGATTTAAAGCAACTGCCTGGCCTGGACTGTGCTGCATGCAGAATTGCTAGCCAAATACCCCAAGATCTTTTCTGCACAACTTACACAAAATTTCTGGGGGGAGACAGAAAAGATGTTTGCAGAAGACCAGCCACACTGTAGCACTACACCAAAATGGTGACCCTCCAAATTACTATACGTTAGTCTCACAAGGTCTTGTCTTTTCTCAGGTCTGGGTGTCCTGGTTTGAGGTAAAACAGAACCAATTTTCTGATTTGTAATTTTACTTTTTAGCTGGGCCTCTTCTAACTAACTAAAGTCTGAAATTAACAGCATATTGTTCAGAAACTGTTCGCTCTCAGAGTGGTAAGATGTGATTATACCAAGGAACGGTATGCACAGAGGCTCTTGCTTATACTTATTGCTATAGCAACCAAGGTCAGATAACTTCGCTGTTCGCCCCGTTAGAGGGTCGGAAGCGGAGAAGCATAGAGGGGTCCCACCTGCAGGGAGGAGCAGACGGGACAGGTGACCCAAAACTGACCAACAGGGTATTCCATCCCATCTGCATCACGCTCAGTATAAAAAGCTAAGGGATCAAAGGGGCAAGTAGGCTCCGGCTCTGGCTCAGGCTCTCGCGGTGGCTCTGGCTCTGGCTCGTTTTCCTTCACTGGCCAACGTCTGAGGAGGACCCTGTCAGTTTGTCTGCCTTTGATCCTGATCTGAGCATTCCTGACTCTCATCCCGGAATTCAGCTCCTGTCCGTCGCTGACTCCAGTCTGGGACTTTCCCTGTGTCTGCTGGTGACGTGATCGTCATCCTGGGAGCTGGATACGGTTTTGTATATATTGTATACTTTTTTTTTCTTTTTCTTTTCTCTATTATTTAGTATTTTCTTATTTATTATTATTTTCATTAAAGTAGTTTAGTTTTTTCTAAACTCGTAAATCTCCTTATCTCTTCCTCTCCTCTCTGAGGAGAGAGGGGGGAAGGGCCATCTGCCGTTCCGATTGGTCAATCTGGCCAAAATCACGACACTGGGTTAGGACGCTTTAATAAAGTAGGGCAACATTTTGTAACGAAACCCATCAGAACTGATAAAACGGCACTGAACGTTGTCTATATTACGTACTCACACAGAAAATCCTTGCCCATCAGCCCACTAACCCAACACTACTACTGGTAACATTACAAGTTGGCTTTACACCTCTGCTAGATGGACTTAACTACATGACATCAGAAAAAGAAATAATTCCCAGAGAAATTATCATGTTGAGCTAACGAATGGCAGACATTAGACATTGGCTCTCAATTGAGACTGCTTCTTTTCCTGGCAGAACTCCCACACATGATGCACAACAAAACATCAAAGGGAAGTTATGCGATCGCGCTCCAAATGTTACACAGGGTTGACTGCCAATAACATGCTAATTCTAATTAGGAATATCAAAACAAACATTTGCAAAAAGTCGTTCAATGAGTACTCCATAAGCCCCTGCTGCTGGTTAGGCACTACAGAGTTAGACTCAAACATTTCCAACTCACAGTTTAGTTTGTCCTGCTTAGGTGTAATTGCAACATTAGTGACTTTCAGCACAGAAGAAAAGCAGAAAAGTTGTGATCAATAACTTCAGATGTTTTTAAAACCACCACAAGAATCTACTAACTTTTTCGAAACATAGGTAAACCACTTGAATTATTAAACAGGAAAGGTATGGTTGAAAGAAAGTCTATAGCATAGTCTTTCCCAGATTTCACCCAGGGGGGCTTATCCCTTTTTTCTCCCTTTTGTAAACCCTTCTGGCTTTTGTCCTTAAGGGCAAGGGGAGTGAGTAGCGTCTGTTTAACATTTCCCTTTCCCAGCACATACATACCCACTGTTGATGGCAGAACATATCTGCTCTGTCTTGATCACTTCCAAAAAGAACATTCAAAATAATCTGTGTTGGTCCAGAAAAATAAGTGCCCTCTAGGGATGGGGCACCTCTGCCCATTTTATTTCAGAAACGGACTTCTCTTTTTGACTGATTTTTCACTAAAGAGGAATTACCTGTCTGCAAACTTATGGACTGAGAAAAAGATATGTTTTTTGTTTCCACAAGATGCAAGTGACTGAAATGTCGTGAATCCCTGTCAGAATACAGCTCCACAGTGGAGTTGCTCTGCAAGAGCAGCAAGATCAGCAGGTGGCCAGTCCTTTCAAAACAGTCCTCTTGGGATCAACCATTGCCCTTGGCACTGCTGCCAAATGAAAAAGAGAATTAGACTTCTCCAAAACAAAACTGAAGGCCACTTCAGCTCCAGAGAAAAGCTCATTACCAGGATAGTCAGGCACACAGCTTTTCTCTTCAGGAG
This sequence comes from Alca torda, assembly GCA_008658365.1. Taxonomy (NCBI): domain Eukaryota; kingdom Metazoa; phylum Chordata; class Aves; order Charadriiformes; family Alcidae; genus Alca; species Alca torda. Next base: position 21,783,120 of record CM018079.1, on the reverse strand, counting down.
AAGTGGAACTGTAACGGATCTGCTCTGAAGGTCTCCTGAGGGAGGAACTCTCATGAGCACCAATAAGACTCACAGCCATATCACCTTACTCAGAGGGTTCCAGTACTTCTGCTTGTGGACCCGAAAGGAACCCAGGACACCAAAAACGGAAAAAGCAGTGTTAGGAAAGCTGTCATCAATACAATGAGGTGCATTACTGAGTCCAGGGAGGCCCACAACGGCAGCAATCCACCCCAACATCATACAACAAACTTGCGACCTTTCCACACATACAAGGAAGGCCTCAAAAACTACAGCAGCAGAAAGAGAGCAAAAGAAGTCAAAACTACCCACTGATGTTAAGATCTCTGAAGTAGCAGGGGAGTTGTTAAATGAAAATGCTTGAGCGATCTTGACAAGCAGACTCAGATACCACTATACAGAGGAAAGAAAGAAAGTTTGGACTGGCATTCAGCTGAGACATTACCGATATTGAATGGGACTGATAATTTTCTGTATGAATTTTTATTATTCCTTCTGAGTCATGAAAAGAATAAATATGAGGTTTCATTTCACTTTAATGATTTTCAGAATGAGGCTGTGAAAGCAAAGTCAGAAAATAAATAAAAAAACACCAAACCTGTTTAGATATCTCTTTTAGTTTGTTCTATCATACTGCCAATAATCCCCAGTCCCAGATGAGGAGCTCTGTGAGTTAAGTCATCAGCTTGGAGACAGAAAGGGCCTGCCCCACATGTAATCAGTTAGGTAGAAAATGGACAAGCAACAAAACACAAGGAAACAACATGTCAGCAACATTTGGTGGATTGAGCACACCAAGGGGAATACTTACACTACTTTAAAATAAAGTGCTTTGTTAAGAGCCCTGGATAAGTACAGTGGGAAAGGTATTTAAGTGCTTTAGAGCAATAAAATTAGGGTATAACTAGACCAGAATTTTCCTTCCACTGCCCAGGCACTGCAAAACTACTAAAATAAGCCTTTGTCCAGATTGTAACAGAAATATTAACTTCCTGGTTTAAAATATATGTATCATGACTATTGATGAGGTCTAAACCTAGGTCAGAAAATTCTTAGTTATGGGTGAATGCTTATCACACGCATCCCTAGACAGCATACAATCAGGTAAGTATTTGATCCTAGTCCTCTCTGTTGAATACATACCAGCGGTGGGTAAGGAATTCACAGCAAAGAACTTAAGTCTCTTAACCGCAGTGAGAAGAACCTCAGCTGCTGGCAGCAAATGGCACCAGTCAATGCCAAGCAGAATCTTTCAGATTTAGGACATCTCAAACTTGGGGCATTTGAAGCTGAACAAGTGGATTCAAAGCGTTACTTAATTTCACAGGGCATTACCAGGGGGTTATTGTTCTTCTGATGCCAATGAGTCCAAAGGCTGAGTCATTCTTCAGAGCCCAGGAAACTCTCGGACCATTTTTGGGCTCTGACAGATCACAGACAGTGGAGGATTTGGCAGACTATGGGGGGGGGCTCTTTCCATTTCAGCTCCCTCCCCTGCCATTCCCTCTGATAAAGAGAGGAAAACAATGAGGGTGGCACATGTAACACTCAAGGAGAGTTCAGTGCACTAATGGCTGCTGTTTCCACAAGTCAGCCACACAGAATTTGATCTGAAGATGCAATACATCTATGGAGGGCTTATTTTTTTAACTGAGTTGACAGAAACAAATGATCAGGTCATGTATTCAATCTCTCAGACAACACAGGATTGCTTCATTTACTATAAAGGTCAGAAACAGTGACCTGGTTAAGGGCTAAGTGTCTTTTTAAAGGTGAAACACTGATGAAAGCAAAATTTCATTTATTTTTAATTAGCTACCAGAATGATATTTGATTCTTCTCCAAGCACAGCACAAGCACAGTATTCTTCCTGTACCTGTTTAACTCCAGCAAAAACGTATCACTGCCTTTGAGTAGAAATCTAGTGACCTGGAAACTGTTCCACAGAAAACCATCTGAACAACTCTGCAGAGCTGCTGCCGATGGAGGAGCCCATCATCATCTTCCTGAAGGTCTGAATTCCCCAGGATGAGCAAGGTACAAGAGTTGCATCAAAAGATATTCCAGTTGCTTAAATGAGGATTTTCCCAGCTCTGGTCCATGGCCATCTCTGTGATTGCTCTATTGTGAGACAGGGCCAAGTGGCTAAGAGGCCTCTTCCTATCAGGGGGAGGGGGCTGCCAGGCTCCCACATTACAGCTGGATGGATGCTCTACCACTAGATACAAAGCTAGGACCCGTAAACCAGTGATTTGCAGTTGTCCAAGATGGACCAGCTCCAACAAGAAACAAAAAAAGACTCATTTTTAAAATAGCTAGTAGCCCCATACTTCAGGGACTCACATAGGATGGGTACATCCCAGGCTCAGCCTCTTGTTATGTCCGATTCAGAGTTTGAATCTCCCTAATTCTAGACCAACCCATCATAGTGTCTGACATTCTGCAGCTGGCTGAAGTTTGACAGCCCTAAACCTTTATCCCTCAAAAAACATCACCAAAGTAGACAAACCAATGAAACAAAGTATCATTTTGGGCAAATCGGTATTTTCTGTTTCACTAAGAACATCCCAGTCTGCTCAAGCTGTGAGATTATCTTCAACTGCTGTTTACATTTCCCCTGAAGAAAGATCTCTTTTAGTATTCCTCTCATGTGGTACCAGATTGTGACTTGGACCTTGAAATCCTGCAGCTGGGCTGCAAAACACAGGTATTTAATCTGGATGCACAGACATAAGCATATGCACAAAACTCTACCTGAAACTCAAACTCAACCAGGTGATGATCAAAATGACTTTTTCTAAGTTTGTGCATTAGGGAAGAAAAGAGGCAATTCACGGCATTATACTGAATTTTAGCCACAATGCTGATAAAAATCAGAACACCTTTTAAAAAGGAGCCATTTTCCCTTTGTTCTTAGCATTCCCACAAAGAAAACCTTATACACAGATTCTGATCCACATCCCACATAAAAGCAGCTGTAGCTTGCTATTCTTTTTTATTAAGAAAATATTTTGCTTAAACCTGATATTCTTAAAATAGACTAGAATTTGTTGAGAAGCACAACGTCTTGAGATCTCACAGAACGTTACCAACCATAAGCATGAAGCAGGGGACATGTCATGTCCCATGACGCATGAGGGAACAGTCTTATCTGGATAGCTACTACCTCTGTGACAATTTGCCTGCATTCAGACAAGATTATTTCCCTGATCTTGTCAGGCCACACAAATACATGAAAAAAGCAAAGACAAGAGCTCATATAAAAATTGCAGTCACAAACCTGCGATTAAAGGTGTCCTAGACACATCTTTGTCACTGCCTGCATTCAATTTTATACATCTTTCCCCTAAACAAACCTTGTTTCCTCTTCTGTCTCCACTTTTTTAATTAAAGCTTCTCTTTAAGATCATCTTCAGATGATCAGAGGAGTATTCCCCTATGACATTTTACTGTCAAGCAATGTACTACTCTTGGTGGTTTCCCAGATCTCTTGCCAATGTAACCATGGAGACCTCACCAGCTGCTACATCATCTTGGGGAATTTTGTCTCTCCCTCACTAGCTTCCCCAATGACAAAATCATTATCCAATAATGGAGTCACAATGGCTGCAGGGTTTTCTTCATCTTTGCAACACTCACTAGCTTACATGCTTATTATGCCAACTGTTGAATTTATTGCTCATTATTAAATGACAGTATCTGCTATTTACGTAAGAATAGCATGCAAGGGAAATGTACAGAGATTATCGAGTAAACGCCTATATTCTAAACTGACCAAGGGATAAGACTCCAAACCATGACATAAAATAGTACATAAAAATAAAAATGCTCAATTAGATGAAATAAAAATTAGCTGTATGCATCCACTTTCAGGTGGTGTCAGAGCACAGCTACTGAATGAGAACAGCGTGGACTCTCAAAAGTCAAAGGATCTAGAAGCATATGCCAAACCTACACTTAACTGGTGAACCTACAACTGTAGAAACAGGTTCTGTTTCTGTACCATCACCTCTTTACAGCATCCTTCATGTGAAACAGGTCAGAAGGAAAACTCAAGCAGGATGCCAAGAGGAAATAAAGGGGAGGAAGGGAAAAAGAGTGTAATTTCCACCATTTTCTCAGGCTTTAATTGTCATGCTTTTCTGCTTCTGTTATGGATGCCCCAGCAAGGTTCTGATCCCATAACAAGGCAGAGAAGGAGATTCTTTTCTTCCATGTTCTTTCATTCCCCCTTCATTTCTTCTCTTTCTTATCACTCTCCTCTTTCCTTCACATATTAAGGGCATGGCCTGTCCAAACAATCTTTTGCAGCATTTCTATAAGCCACTAGGTAACAGCACAGTGAAAAGCAAAACTTTAAAAATCCCAGAACAAGCTAGTACAAAGTAGTCAGGATCTTTGGATGATGGACAACAAGCTCTGCCCATTTCTACAGTACCAAAGTTGCTGGTTGCAGCCAATACCAGGTGTAAAAACTCAGTTTGTTTATTTTGCTGTTGTTATCTTAGCCCTTTAAGAGGCATTTATTTCAAATTCCTTTCAAGGAAACATGATCACACTTCAAGAACAAGAATTCCAACAATTTTAGCCCATCTCGTCTATTTTGTGCTCTTTTTCAATCTTTAATTTGAACAAAGACTTCAAAAGCATTCTTCCCCTCAATCAATTCTAAGAAAGAAATAAGGCAAACAAGTAATATTGGTTGAGTGTGCCTTATTTAACCCTTTACATCTCGAACATTGCCATCATTTTTTAGCTTTTCCTATTGCACTTATAAGTGAAAGGTAGCAACTATTTCTAAAAGGCATTGTTGCCCATGCACCAAACAACCAAACAAGTTCAGATATCTAAACAGCACCCATACCTCTGACTCATTTACTCCATTGAAATTAATTCACCAGTGCTGTGTTCACAAAGAGCGAGAGACCGCTTCCATCACAAACAGCGAGAGACCGCTTCCATCACAAACAGCTTACACACGCTCCAGTCAAGGCTCACGGAGAAAAAACCTCTGCCCCCCAAACTCACTACAAAACTTGTCTCACCTACATCTCATAGCACCAGTCCATGGCTTGGCATGTTTGCAAACACGGTCTAAGGTGATTAATTCCACTGGCCTGCAGACCAGTTTAAACCATGTAAGAGAGAGTGTTAGGACAGGGATGGGGCACTTCAAACACTGCAAACTTGTCTGTGGTCAATGGCAAACCTGGCTGGCGTTGTCATGCCCATGGATATTGATGGAAGTCAATGAAAGCAGAGGGTTGCATGGACTGTAAGGAAATGACCTGTCACCTCTCAGGTGCTGAGAGCCTGAAGAGCCTGTCAGGATATTTTCCTGTTTGGAAAAGTGGAAGACAAGTCTGCCCAAGTGAGACTGACAGCAACCAGTTTTCCACCAGCAGCTCCAGTGGGCTACGTCACAGAATTGCAAAATACAATTGCTAGTTTGAGATACTCCAACTCTTAGATACTTTTTTCTTGCTAGACTTTCCTTCATTCCCTCGTGGTTTGAGATGGAGTAAGAGGTGCATGGCACCTGGGGCCTTTATAGCAAAGAAGAGTTTTTCCTGTACTATGCTGTCCAGTGAATAGAACTGTGTCTTCACAGCCCAAAAAGATAGGGCTTGGTATCTTTTACAAGTAGCAGAGCATTTGCAGGAACCCTGTCTTTATTTTCAAAGTATGTGAAGATACCCAGTTACTGCCAGTTTCCTGCAATAATTTTATAATCTATTCTAATATGAGCTATATAGCGTTCATGCTGTACTAACATGCTGCAGTGATGTAGAGCTGTCCAACTTAAAGCATTTCTTGTTCTACTTCAAAGCTCTCAAAGGAAGCTGAAATATACTTGTTAAGTGCACAGCAGCTTGTTAAGCATGGGCGATCTTTGCTGAAGTAGCTCTCTACCTGCATTTTATTAAGATATAAGTGTCAGTCAAGAAGGAAGAAGCGGCATGCTAGGCCTTTTTTAAAGCTCATAAGGAGAAGATGCTAAATAACAGCAGCTCAGGAAGTTCCATACCTCTATTCCCCAAGCATATGATCAATTTATTAGTGAAAAGTTTTGACTTGAAAGCGGTGTGAACAGGCCCCTTGTGCAAATTGGTCAATGGACTCCACAGCAGCAGCCCTCAGATTTTGAGTTAGTTACTCCCTCCCTCAAATCATCCCCATTCCAGCCTAAGAGCTATCATAGGGACCGGTCACATTCAGAAGCCATGAGTGAGCCTCACATACCATAAACATCACAGAAAATGAAGTTACAAAGTTGTTTATTTACTTTTACGAGAATCACAAGGCTTAGGCCATGCACGTGGCTTTACAAGTGGAAGAGAGCAGGCCTACACCTTCCTAGTTGTTCAGTCATATCTAGGATGTGTGTATATCAGGGCAACAGGTCACACTTCCAGGGAAAAGGAAATGTAGTAACAGAGAAAGAAAGGAGAAGTGAAAAGTATGTGCTGAGAAAGGATCAATAATCTGGAGCAGAAGATGAAAACTTGAACAAACCCCTACTTGAGCCCCTCGAGTATATTCTCCTGCTCTAGCAAAGCATCTTTGCTGAAGAGAGAAAACAGAGCATGCAGTAGGAGCAAGCTTTCCTGCCCTGGGTAGTCTGGTATTAGCTCCAGTTTGCCAGGTGGATACAGGGAGAGCCAGACATCTACCACGAGCACCTTTCAAAGGTAAGTGAAATAAGAATATTCTTTCTTTTCCTTTTCTTGACTTTTGTCACTATAAACATAATTTGCATCGAATTTGTCTATTTTGCATTTCATTAATATTTTTACATTTCCTTTAGGCTTTAACTTGACCGGAGCTAAAAGGGCTATGAAGGTAATCACCACCTTCTGTGTATAGGGACCCTTCAGAGCAGATATTCAAAGACGAAACATCTCTGGTGAGACACATTAGGCAGGAAAGTTATCTGACAGAGACTGTGGTATCAGGTAGAATATGGAGCTTGGGGAGCACATAACACCTTAAAATCGTGAACTTTTTTTTAGCCTAAAGGGCAAAAGCCATACTTTCACTATAAAAGCAAACAAACAGAACACATGCACCCCCAAGAAAACCCAAAACACAAACAACAAACTCAGGTCCTCTAATCTCCAGACAGATAGATACCTTATATTTAAACAGAAGGCAAAGCAATCCACAATTTTCACAAGTGTTAGCTGTGAAGATAAGTCTTCATTTTTAACTCACCCTGCTAATCCACGAAAAGATTAAAAACTGCTCTGGCATGACTAAGATTTTAATTGAAGTTCATTAGCTTGAATTAAGAACATCCTTTCTTCTCCACAGCACCTCCCGCCTTCCCCCCACAGGGTGGTAGCAATGGAAAGAAGCCATTCTACTTTGAGAGTAGGTGTAAATGGGCTTCTCAAAGTACTCATCAGCAGCTTGCCAGGGCTCCTAATCCCAACAATTTCAGCGACAGGAAAGCAAGCCCAAGGCCAGTCACTTCTTAAAATCTTGCCTGGTCTAAGTACTTACAAAATTGTTCATTGTGACTGAGAAAAACCAACACCTTTCATATTGCCCTCACCTGTTAGGAGTGGCACTGACCACTCAGAAATTAATTTTAGGTTGTCCTAAGACAAAATGTAATTTGTCATGAAAGCAATATCCCTCCCCCCGCCACCTTCCATTCAATTCAAAATTTCTTTTGTGATGAGTACAGATATGACAATGAAAGAAACTGTCTGGGTTTCCCCAGCATCAGAAGGAAGAGAATGTGTCAGTATGCCAAGGCCATCGGAGCTTTCTTAAGTTAAACAGCAGCTATATAAAACACATTCATAACATATAAGATTTTTATTTGCAACAGATGATGAAGTATTATTCAGACTTCAAGACGAAAATGCAGATCTGAGCCCCACATCAAAAGTGTAGATACCACTGGAAAATATATCCTGAATGAATTAGCACTCTCCTTCAGCAAACTACTGATTTTAGAACACTTTGGACCACATAGCCACCAGGTGATTATCACTGGATTCACAGCAAATGAACCTGTCATACGTTTTGTTCAATTTCCAGTCTTATTTTCTACCTGTAGGCTTTCCCCCAGTGGCTGTGGGCTCTAAACACTTACGGCGCTTGAGTTTAATGGCACTCTAGCTTAACAAAACTCTTCATGGTCATTAAGAGAAAATGATAGAATTAATTCAGGAACTCAAGAGCATTCAATTGAACTGATATTAAACCTCAAAAATATATGAGCCAAAGTCCATTTAGGAAGAAGGAAAGTAAAAGTGGATAATAAGAAATAGGCATAATTCAGTTTTAATCGAACTAAAGCATCTTAAGAAGAAAACACTCTAATGAAGCACTTAATGACTACTTAAAATTATTTTAACAACTGATAACTTCAGAGAGAATTTAAAAGATAATTTCCCATCAAAAAGCCTTATGCGAAGTCACACCAGTACCCATTAAGTCTAAGAGCTCAGGTTGAGTAACTCTGCATAGCCGCCTCATAGAGAAAGGACATGCGTGTTTTCTAGGTAGAGATGGTATTCTGCCTTTTACATATTTATGCACGCACAATGCACAAACAGGATTAGTTTCACAGGAGCATAAAATCATCCGACCTAAGACATCAAGACTGGTTCTTCAAAATGTCTACATAATACTTACCAAGTTGAACAGGGCCTACAGTAGAAATCAATCTGGACTTCCCCTCCTTCCTATCCAAATCTCACAAGCCAGAAAATTTCTCTCAACGTGATATATAAAAAGTCCTTCAGTATGAAACACACGAGGACCTCAAAAAGTAGAATGTAGCATAGAATGAAGAAGGATCAGGAATCACTAAAATTCTTGTAGTACCACAGACTTTGTTAGATGGAAATACTAAAGTAATGCTACAAATGAACCAAGCTCCACGTTACAGAGAAATCTTGCAACCGATTTAAATTTGAGCTTTTAGCACCCTGGGGGTTTCTGAGCATGCATGAGAGCACAAGGGTCTCCACCCTCCACTTTTCCAGGTGATGTCAATATACAATTCTGCCCAGGAAGGCAGAGGAAGGAAAAAAAAAACCCTACAGAGCTTTAATGATACTTCATAGAGGAGGCTGCGGCATGCTCAAAATAATCAGTCCATTTGTGTAAATAAACTCTTTCACCCTTTAATTCTGGGCTGAGCCCTGGGTAGCAATATTTTATTTACTACCTCCTCCTATACACGTTTTATTCTCTCCCATTCCTCCAGTAGCTTAAAAAGGTAAAATGAAGAGAGGTCTACCCACACCTACTTGTTCCACTGGGTTAGCAAACATAATATCTGTTTCCATAGCAATGGCACAAACAGGAGAAATCTGACCAACATTACAGCTCATCTTCAATCCCCTACCCCAAATGCCTTGCTACTCATTTACAGCTAGATCAGCTGCAGGTGGTTTTCAGCAGGAGCAAAGCTCATAGTAATCTGAGGTCCTCAGCAAGGGGCACCGCCCCACCAGGCCCAATGACATTGCAAGTCTTACACAACTGCTTCAGATTTCTCCCGGTCAGCCCAAGGGAAGGACAACTTGTTCCTCAGGCTCAACCATTGCCTTTTTTTTTTTTTTTTTTTTTTGCACTGCAACCTGTTCTCTTTCACGTTCCTCCTAAAAGTCAGACAGTCGCACCGATCCTCAAGCACAAATGCCCTCGTCCTTCTGACTCTTGGGATGTTACAGAGTAAATTCATCTTCTTAATAACCACGGAGCTTGGAGTTTTGCTGTATGTGGTAAGCTCAGCTCTGCTTAGGCAAGCATCCAAGAATCCGGACTCTAGGTATCATAAAGTTGGCCCTCAGCTAATGTGTTTACGTTAGAACTATGTTATATTACTTCACGGTATGAGAAATGCAGCTCAGCAGTTCAGCTTTTCATCTAAGCTAGTCATGTACTAGACGTGGCAAATCTTATACCTGATTCTCAGCAAGATAATTCCTTTACAGATGTTTTCATGGCAAACTGATTTCCCTCGTGTTTCACTGTAGTTACAGTCAGCACTGTTAATTTATTTTTCTTTCTACAAGGCAATAAACTGTTGCACATCTTCCCTGGAAGGGAGAGATATTACTGATTTATGTTACATAATAGGAGAGTCTGATACCAACCGTTGATACTGATGAACAAAGATCACTGCAGAATCTTGATGGAATCAACAAAACAAACTGCAAAATATCACTAGCTTAGCAGGTGACAATAGCATCCTCCGCCTTAACGTTTATCTTCACTATCTTCAGAGCAATTTACTTGCACTATATAACTACTTAAGTTGTATCTTTAGAGAAATCATGATGCTTAATATTTCACGATTGCCAACTGTCTGGAATTCAGATTGAAAACATCCAGGTTACAGCAGCTTTTCATAGCACAGTTCCATGAGAGGTAGGATTTGGCATGGCTGCAGCATACGGATGCCAAGAAGGACATATATAGCACTGGCACAGAGGAAATCCTCTCTCAAGCATCAATACAGAAAGGCAAGGCTTCCCAGGGTCTCGAAAGACAACAGGAAGAGATGATGTTCCAGACGTTTCACTTCAGACGAACCAGACTGCATAGAGGACAAGCCCTCTTCATTGACTGTCTAAAAATTCCTAAGACGGCTCTATTTAAAGCTCGGACATCTCTGGTATCTCACAGAATAGCATGATTCCTCGTCCCCACCATTAAGACAATGTGTTTAGTTTAGATACTGAACAGATGAGGCAATAGGAGCAACTGAGGAGGAAGAGGGACTGATATAAATTGCACTTGCTGCTAAGACAGGGTCCTTTCTCAACAGTAGTCAGGCCATTTAATCCCTATGTAGAGTTGCCGTTCTAGAACAGCACACAGAACTATGGATGTGGGACCAGTCCGTATACTCTGTGGGAGACAGTCACTTGAAATGTTTGCAATGTGATGACACAGGGTTAATCCTCTGCATTCACAGCTCCATCGTAGGCCTGCTAGGAAGCAGCCAAGAAGGAAATAAAACAGCTCTAAATAAAATATCTCCCAATAAGCTTGGCAGGAGGCTAACAAGGAATGCCTGCAGTCAGACAGTTGAAGAGACTGCTTTCCCATTTCCCCTCAGAGTCACGCTGCTCCTATGCCAAGCTTAGGAAAGAACAGACCAAACAGACCTGACTTATGGGGACAGGGACCTCACCTCCATAAGCAGGGAGACTGAAACAGGTCAGCGGATTCCTACTCAGGACTAAGACTAGCACTTGTGGTTTTCCTAAGTCTCCAGGAGATAGCAAGCCTTAGAACAGATGAAAAGCACCTGCATAGGCTGGTTTTTGCAATTCTCTCTCTGCCAGGCTTCACTGTTTCCCTTGCTTTGGAGATTTCACAACGCTTTGGTTCAGACAATGCTACCCTACCCGGTTACAGTCAACAGCAGTCGCAGCTCCCCGGGACAACCTGCGCCTTGCCCACTGGGCAGTGACTGCTGATCCACACAACGCGCTGCTCTAGGCACGGCTCCAGCACAGGGCTTTACCCTCGGGTAGGGGAGGGTAAAGGGCTTCTCTCCTGCATGCCTGCACCCAGAGAGCGCGCACACACACAACGCAGAAGCAGCCTGCTGCACCTTGCTTTGCAGGTAACAAAACCACAGGGGATAGGGAGGATGTGAGCTAGCTTTAATTATTAGATCAGTTACAAAGGTTTGAAGTATTTATTTGAAAATAAGTCAGATTTCCTTTATTTAAAAAATAAACAAAAAAAAACCCCAAACAAACAAACAAACAAACAAAAAAAACCAACCCACAAAAACGAGAGAGAGAGAGAAAAAAAATTACTGTTTTGGAATATAATACAACAAAGACTATTTCTTCCAGACTTTTCCCTTTTGATTATTTTCAATAAGAAAAGAAAGTAACTGCAGCAAGAAAAGGGACAGCAGAGACAACAGATGACTTAATCCAAAACATTCATCTGCCAACGTTTACAGCTTTGTCAAATTATTTTGTTAAAAAAGTCTCACAGAAAAGTCCAGTGCCTCACAAATTTAACTTCCTAGCGAAATGATTTTTCAAATAGTGTGCCCCACCACTAAACCAAGTATTCTGCAGAAGATGGCAAAATTAAAATTGGTTATCTGTTCGAACAGAGATTGTACAGTGTAGAATTCAGTGCCTGAAAACAGTAAGGCCTAAAGACTGAAAACAGCCTGGAAAACTGTCAACCGAAAGGTGTTTACACCTCCTTAGAGCTTCCATTCGAGAAGTTAGCTAGATTCTGTCTGTGCAATTCACCCAAGAGCTCTGACAGTCAGTCTGCTTCTTGTCCACGTAATGCCAGAGTCACAGTCTCCCATGTGCGTCCCCTGGTGCTTCAGTAGAATCAGAAAAATTATCATAAAAACCTGCACCCCTTAGGAATTAAAGTTACCAACGCCAGCGTGTCATAAAAAAAAAGCCAAAAAATAACAAAATAAGGCCTTTGTTACTTCTACGTTTTTATAACACAAATACTTCAAAAATATTTTTAAGGTACCATTACAAAGGTACTGTGCGTATGTTTGTATGCACTGAGCCAAAGAAATTGATTGATCTCATTATAATGTATCATTTTCTTGCTCCATATCCTAAGTATTAGAGAAGTATACAATTACAGTATCTGTCCCTACTACCCTAAAAAACTTCTCAGCCCATAGGATGTATTAAACAAGATCTGAGAGAGGACTCAGAGAGAAGCAGATTTTCAAGGCCTGTGAGCAAAGGCATGCCTAGGCAAGAGAAAAGCAGGACTAATGTTTCTACAGAGAAAAGGCTAGTAAATTCATGCCAGGGAATCCACACAGGCGAGAAAAATAGACAAGCATGTTCTATTCATTCTGCTGCTCCTAGAGTAGCCAGCCTGTCATGCAGAAGCACCTACACTTGAACTTGCAAGAGGAACTTGCTCAGAAAGCAAGCACGGCGTTAATAGGAATTTGATGGCTAGCTCTTTAGGCATTTATTTGGGTTTGTGTTTTCAAATTATTTAAGAAATCTGGATACATCTCTCAAATATACAGCTTCCACTCAAGATACCTAGAAGACAGGTGACATCCCTTGAAGCTGAATTCTATCCCAGACCAAGGACATGGAAAAATCTGGCCCACAGTGTCCCCAGACAGCTTAAGGATTTCATGTTATCAGCATTTCACAAAACAGTATTGAAGGAGAGGGGGGAAGTAACATCTAGGTCTATAAATTTCCCTGGTTAAAGAGGGAAATGAAAGTGGAAAAGAAGAAGGTAAGTGAGCAATCTCAGAGATTTAGTGGTGGAAGAGGGCAGAAGTTCTGTGTTCCCAACCATGGAGAGCATGTACCAGGTATGTCCAGAGCCATTACTGGATGTTATCATCCCTATGAAAACTGTTAGGGGAACGGCTTGTTCACAGGATACCTTAGAGACATAAAATTTTGTGCAAGTGAATTAGACAAGATCTTCCAGATGCCCCTGAATTGCATTTAAGGTTACTTTTCGCTGCAATTAAACATTTGCCCAGATAATTTATTTTCTCTACGGAAACTATGACAACTCACTGAATTTTTATGAGCGCACAGCTGAGCCAAGAGAGGAAGCTTTACAGAGCAGTAGGAACATATTCAAGCAGTTATTAGTAGTCTGGGAGGAAACTTGATCAATAAGAAGTTAGGATATTGGGAGGATTCCCTCTGTTCTGTTCCACTGTTCATTGTTCACCTGCTCCAGCAGCATTTTACATTGCTGCTTCCCCAGCAATGCTATTTCTGCTTGTTCAATATACCATTTAAGCCACCTGCAGTACTTTCACAGGTCTGATCGCTGTATGTACTTTCTAAGAGTGCCCAGCAAAAATAAACAAAACCCAAGTCTACGGTCCTTCTGCTATCATAGGCTCTGATGAAACCAGAATCAGCTTTAATAAACTCTATGGAAGGCAACCAGCAGCCTCAATAACTCATAACCATGTAAAATAAAAAGTACATTTTCCACCAAGTAACACAGTTTGCGCTCTAATGATAAGTTTTTTTCCTGAAAAAAACCAACCAGATAAACTTGAAAACAAAGTGTACCTTCTTTTAATTCATGAATGCCTGTCAAACAGTGTGGTACCCTAGCAGACCCCTCTGTCCTTTGTGTACCCAAAGCTTGCAGGATAATCTGGGATCGGATATTCGCTAATATGAAACCTCAATACCTTCTACCTTGGAGACTGGGGGGTTACGCAATGTATCAGGAGCATTCTAGAACAACCAATTTTACCATTTCTATGTGAAAATTCAATTGCAGCTCTTCCCTCTTCCTCTTAAAAGCTTTTTCTCACGTGTATAGCTTCCTTGGCTTATATGAAGTATTACTTCAGGTTTCTCATAAAGCCTTCCCCAAAAATCCAATGCAGCTTAAGTCTTATCATAGCCTGAACACACTGGCCTGTTCTGAAGAAGAGAGCAAGGTCCACAGCAAGTTCTGAAGCCAACAGCACTGAAAAACACTCCTCCTACTGCTTTACTGACCATAACCCATAAAAATAAAACCAAACCAAACAAACAGACAAACCCCACAAACCACCACCACCGTCACAACAATCCGAAAAGCCACAAAACAAACCCCCCCACCACTGAACTCTCATCTTGAACATGTTCACTTGCACAACACAGTCCCTGAGGAGATGCTAGCTCAATAGCTAGCTCAATACTGCCTTGACAGCGTGGCACAGAGCCAAAGAAAATAAACTCTGCCTCCTGGCCAGGCTAATTACACCAGGTTTAGTGCTTTGCTGACATGGTTATACTGCTTCCAGACTTGGTGATAGGTTTGTCAAATCTAACTCCTTATTTCTGCTTTACAACTTGTGCACGGAGAAGACATGTCCAGTGTCTGCCAACACACACTCAGTTGTACCAGTTTGACTTTACTGCTGATGAAATATTACATTGTTCAAGCAAGTGGGTGCAAAAAAAAGTGGGTGTCCAAGCACAGTTCACAAATCAGCTCCAAGTGTACGTCTTCCAAACTGAAACAAGCCACTTTTGACCAAAATGCATGGGCAGACACACTCCTCTGTGCTGACTTAAGTGAAATGACTACGTTAAAGAGATGTCTAGATCCCAGAACTCCTGCGACTTGTCTCTCTTCCCCTTTCCTCTTTCTCCAGTGAGGTTACTATTTCTGATCATTTATAACAGAAAAAAATATCTCCACTGGATAACTAGGGAAGTACAGTCACAGCACCCCCGCATCTCCCTTTCCCACCCCATGTACTTCTCAGCAAAGCACCCGCCACAACTGCACAGCTCATGGAAGTGAGTTTCTCGCCCTGTAGCCCAATCCACAGTGCAGCTCTGGAGGACTTGACTGCACTTAATACCAAAGTCTAGCAACACTCCTCTGAATCCAAAAAAACAGAGAAAAGATCAGAAGGCAGCATAGCCCCCTGCTACTACTGAGCACAAAGAAGCTCCTTAAGTGCAGCGCACAGTATTCTGCTCTAAGCTCAACTCTGCTCAGCTACATGCTGATAAGAAAGGTCTGAATACTGGCTCTGCCCTGACTGTGCACCCACCACATCACATCAGCTTCTTCAGTCAGGTCCAGTTTTAAGGCTGGCACAATGGATAGGAATAGGTCTGCCACTAACATGGCAGTCACTTCCGTATTTTCATACCTGTATTTGCTTTGTTGATCTTCTCAAGTATATAAACTCTCTGGGGCCGAGAGACTCTCAGCCATATACAGACACAATCATCTAACCTGCAGCATTCCTCATCTCCACAGATAATTTTGGGAAACTTCAGCCGCAGCTCAAGGCACTGCTTGGGAAAGGCACTCCACAGAAAGATGGCGAATCTTGTGATCTTTAGTATTTGCACTGAAGACCGAGCTCCCGGAATTCAATTACATGGGAATCTGATCTTTTCCCAAAATGGAAATAGCTAGTCTGCCTAACTGCAGGGAAAAGCTTGAAGACACATTCTGAAGCTTGAAATGTCAGGCGAATGATAAACAAATAAATGGTTTGGCAGGGGATGAGTTTGCAGCTGGTTAGTATTTTAGGTCGGGCATGTTCTTTTGACGCTACAGGAGCGGAAAAGCAAGACATGTTTGATGAAAAACAGGGAAGCTCTGACTGGACATTTGTATCAGAAATACCAAATGCCTCCAGAAATGCAACATGAGGCCACTTGCATCCTCGCCATGTCCCATACAGGTCATGGCACTCCACCAAAGCCAGGAGCTTGTCTGGGAGCATTGTCTTATAGGCACAGTATGTAACAGACGAGCAATATGTACTAGGGCTACCAAAAGGTGAAGACAGCGAGACTGGGTATTATTTATGTAAAGAAACAACAATTTTTTTAGAAAAATGTGTCTCTCCCCTACCCAGTAGTCAATGGGGGAAGGGGGGTATTGGTGTTTATTTGTGTGATTTGTTTGGGGGAGTTTTGGGTTTTTTGGTGTTTGTTTGGTTTTGGGTTTGTTTGGTTTTATGAGGGAGATGGTAAATTATAGTCCAAGAAGCAATTACAGGTGTGCAAGATGCTGCCTGTAACTTTACTACCTGCTCTGTTTTTCAGTACTCCTTTAACTGTAGAAAAATCTCTTGGCTACTCAGTGAGCCAGAGTTCATGATTTACTGCCCATATTTGGCACTTACTGGATCCATCCTCAGTTCAAGTGCTTTAGCTTATTTCTAGGGACAACAGGTGCCAGCAGCTGGAGTTTCAGAGCCATTTCAGCCAGGACAGCCCCGCCACATTTAGTCTGGCAGTTAACAGAGGTTCATTCTTCTGAGTTCATTCACCAAACTGATAAAAAACATCCTGAATTTTCAGAAATACTTGTTCATCAATTTCACTGAAGCATGGATTAAGCTGCTGAAAAAAATTAATTCATTTGCCGGTGGAAAAGAAGGTGTTTTTTTCCCTCCCATTAGAAATTAAAAAAACCCCAAACACTATTATACATTCTATTGCCCCAAATCATGTTTTTTAAAGCACAGAAAATTAAGAAAACCAGGATATTACTGAAAATTAATTCTATCTCAATCAACTTTGCCTTTGAAGTAGTCTCGGTTTTGATACAGAACTGACTTTTGACCTAAAACCTGCTCAACAGCACACAGTGCTATCTCATATCCATTCTTTTGAGTCAAAGAAACCAAGAATTATACTTGGAAAGGACAATGAAGAGTTAAAAATATGCACTGCTTCCTGAGAAAAAGTGTAGAATTTCTTTAGAGAATAAAGTATAATTGCCAGGCATTGATAAATTGTGTAAGAAACACTATTGATGATTCATACCAGTAGAACTTGCTGCTAAATAAACTCTGACCTTGATACTCAAGAGACCCACTTAGAACATCCTGCAAGACAATGATGTATTTCTCCACACTAACCTTTGTGAGTAGTGTGCCTTTTCAGCTCCTTGAAACAAGCTAGTTCCAATTAAAAAGGAGAAGTGGGACTGTTTTGTACATTTGTTTTAGTGACAGGATATGCAGGGGTTATGATGTCATAGCACCAAGAATATCAGACAGAAAAAGCTGGGTATGAGCTTTCTTCAAATTTCAGATATGTATTGTTGCAACACTGCAGAAAATATTTCCTTCTTTATGAAAAGAGCTGAGCTGTTAGAGGGAGGGAGAGGGAGACAAAATGGCACAGAAGCTAAAGCTTAGAGCTGAAAGGAGGCAGTTGTGTCCACACTCCTGACCAGTGCTCGCTGTGCAGAAACAGACACGTTATTTCACTTTCTCACAGTTCAGCTTCTCAGCTGCAGTGTGGAGAGAACAATACAAACTTTCTCCAACTTCCACCTTGTTAGGTCTTACCTTCTGCATGGGCCGCTCACATACAACACAATTTGGGTTTATCCTGCCAAAGGGGTAAGTCCCAGTAAAGGATCAGTCAACAGAGAAGACCACCACGAGATGGCAGAGTCTTCAAGGACAACTATCTCAATGAGAGAACTGAAGTCCCTCCTGATAAAGGCAAGACAGACACTGGGGACAAGAAGAACAGAAAAAGACCAGGAGGTTTTGGATGTTGAACTCCTCTGTCTCAGCCTCTGAAGTAGAGTGAATCAAAATTTTGAAGAAGAGTCTGCAGCCAGCTGGAGAAAAAGACCCCACACGGTTCCTCAGTTGGCCATGCTAATGCTGTTCTAGTGGTTTTCTCTCACACACTGTAGTGAAGCTTCATGTCCAAACAGCAGGGAGCAGAACAACTAGAAATCATGACCTGTGAATCTAAGGACTGAGGATTGAACAATTTAATTGGCTCCTCTATGTCTTTCTCTTGTAAACACTGTCCAGCATGGAACACATATCCAGAAAGTGCCCAAGAACCCCACTAAACATATCACAGAACACTTGACAGCACCAAAGCAAACCAACAACCTTCCCAGCATTCTTTGTACAGACCTTCAGTACAAAACACAAAAAGCCACAACATTGACATCATTCCTAAAAAACAGAGCAGGAAAGGTGCAGGGTGGCACCTATATCCTGTGTCATTTTTACTCTGCAATTGGAAAATGAGTCTATAGAAGTCATTGTAGATATTATATTTAAGGTCTTCTGTGCCTTGTGTGTTTCTGGGAAAATCACATAAGAGAGGCAACCCTTGCAATAGGGAAAAAAGTGAAGACTCTTAGCAGCATTTCTTAATCCCTGGATCTGTGTATCAGGGAGTAAGGTGGAGGTATTGACTTTGCACTCTCAGACGTAAACTCCATCTGTGATGGCCAGAAATTCCACCCTTTCAGTGAGAAGCTCCCAAAGAACCAAGCTGTGAAACATGGCCTTTATCCTAGAGCTTTGGGCAGTCTAGACTCAGAATGCGAAGAGCAGCCAGGATGGACTTGCTCGGTGTTGAGCCGGAAGCCCACACAGCAAGTAAAGGACAGACGCAATGTACTAATGGAAATGAACAGCTGAGAAAGTGTGCCATGGCATAGTTCGCTTGAGCAGCTGAAACACAGAGAGGGAGGAAGGAACAAGAGAATAAGTGACAGTGATGGAAGCACATGGGATGCAGGGGATGTTTCATAGGGTAGCATGAGAGAGACATTAACATGTTTGAAAGCAAAGGGAAAAGACAGTGACTGATGCAGAGAAGCAGTGAAGGAATATAGGAAACAGCATGGCTAGTGAGGAGAGGGAACAAATAGAGTCAAGGGATTTGCGTTCATCCTGATGTATGCTGAAAGGAAGTCTCAAAACCTTTAGGTTTTGCTGTGAGGGAAACTATTCTCCAATCACATCCAAAAGGAAAAGCACGCCTGGTGAGAAGTCAGTTCTGAACTTCGCAAGCGTGCAAGGCGATTTGCTTCGGGCTCACTTCTCTTTGTTTTTAAAGCCTGAGTGGCATCCAGTTCTGCCTATGACTATAAAATAATGATGACAGAAATCAAACCACAAATGAAAGAAAGAAAAATCCCTTGCGTCATGGCATGTCCTTTATAAGTCATTGTTGCCTGCAAATGAGGACTTCTTGCCATATTCCCAATGTACAGTAAGTCATTAGCATTTCTGATTCTTGCCTCAGTTGCAGTCAAACTGAAACAGGAAAAAACTCAGCTCTGGGAAGGAGTGATGAAGTTAACTGACAACTTTTCTCCAATTACCTTGCTATTTATTTTTAAGATCAGTCCTGCTTGCTATTGAAAACAAACAACAATTTCAGATATTTGGCACGGATTCCATGGTAACTTTATTTGTTCAAGTTACGTAAGTGAAACTCTTTCACCTGCAAGCATTCAATGATGAAAAAGACCAAAAAATGTTGATTGCTTTCTTTACATACAGAAATGCAGTATGCATGAACAATAATGAGCAGTAATAAAAATTTCTTCCTGGCTCCAACCTTAATTCCATAGAAAAAGTAACTTTAGCTCACTCAGTGCTCGATCTCTCTCCTCCACCTTTCAAGTTTTATGCTTGTTAAAGACACTGCATGAAGTATCATTATTAAATGAAGTTGGAAAATGAAACTTCAGCTACTAGTTTCTCTACAAGAGGAATGGTCCCACTGACCTCTTTGAACCCAAAGGCTGTTATTACAGACACTAATTGTTGTAGGCTGTTCTCTCCTTCTTTCCAGGTCTGCTGCTGCCGTTCTCAGAAGATTCAAATTAATTCACCTGATTTGTCACTAGCCCTTCTCTGAACAGACTTTTATATTGCCAATAGTTTAAACGTTGTTGCAGCAGGATTCCACAGTGACTTTTAGGTCTTCAAAAGAGAATTCGCACTTGAGGAGGAGTCCATACAATGCACAGAAACTTCCTGTCACGTACAGGCTTTTGAGTAATCTTCTACGTACTTAATGGGGTTGTACATTTTCCACTTTGCTTTAGCAGAGGCTTCAAATCTTACAAGATCATGGGTTTTGCACTCATGGATTAAACGGAACAGACTTCCTTACATTTCATGTCTAGAATCAAGTCAAAGGCTGAGGACATTTCTAGCTCTTAGCAAGTCACGCTCTGTTGAAACTCCATGTTCAGTTTAAGAAGCCATGTTAAAAGGTGCCCCTTTTTTAATAGGGCATACATTATGTTTCTGTTTTCATAATACCTTGCTACTTCCAATATGTATCATCCTATATGATTTGTTCCATGAAAGTTTATAGGAGTTTTTCTGGCTTTGGAAAAGATGCAGCCAAATTAGGAAATTGCCTACTTTTAAGTTAAAAATGCAATGGAAAATATTTTATGTGCAGCCCAAACATTTTAATAGGAAAATGAAGAAGAAAGAGGAAACTTGCTATTACAGAAGTCAGTCTGACATAGGAAGAGGTATGTAAAAAGAAAAAAGCAAAAACCTTTGGGAAAGCGAAACTGGATTATCGTTGTCACTTTGCAGAAAAATCTGCATTACAGCCAGATCTGATAAGAAAATAGAAGCCCTTTCCAAATGAAACGTTAATTTTCAAATGTTTTAGGAGGAAACCAAAAAATACAGAAATGCCAGTTTCCTATAGAATAGGGTTTTCCAAGAATCCCATCAGAAAAACCTGGGAATTAGTTCCGTCTGAGGCTCCACGCTGGCTGTCTCACAATATAGTACTGACAGAAACTAGCTGCCTCTGTCCTTTCTGCAGCTGCTCATGTAGCAGGTCTCATCTGATAAGGCAGCCCTTCACCCGGAGGAGGGAGCATAGAGATGAGATCTGTCTTCCAGTACAGATTCCCAGCAACAATGAGATTTTGTAGGTGAGAAATTTCCTCTGGGACAAATCATTCCCCAAGAAAACGTCAAGAGTATGCCTAATGAGTATGGGGGAAAAGTTGAAAATGCACGTCCTTTAGAAGAATTTCAACTACGTTGCAGGCAGGCTTTCGAAACCATAGGCCTGACCTGTATTAAAACCAAAACGTCTCACCAATTGCACCACCTTGGTACGGTGATGAAAAAAAACACCACCACACACACACAAACATAGTACAAAAAATTGTACAATGTGTTCTGAACTGAAGCCTTAACTCCACCTCCAAATTAGAGAGCTCTGTAGGCCAGAAACTTTGAGACATGGACTACATTCATATTTTCAGAAAGGTGCCACAGACCAGCATTAGCTAAATCCAGACCAGCTGGTTCCAAAGCTTCACAAGTACCTGCTTTATATTGCTACTGCAGTCGGCAGTGCATTTGCTAAGGTACAAACATCTCAACAGTGACTTTACCTTATACCCGCAATACTCTACTAACCTCAGCTGCCCAATATAAGAAATGAGTATTAAATAAAGGTTGGACACACCCATACAATATAAAATGGGTAAAAGATCATCATTCCAGTGTCAAAAAACAGAGCCAAAACTATCTTTCAGGTTGCATCCATGTGTTTACACAAAGCAAGAAAGTTTGCCAGCAGGCCACAGAAGTAAAAAGTATTTCAGATAATTGGTAACATACAAAGAAACTACTACTTCAACAAAACATGTCCTGCCCAAAATGGTCTGCACAAAGCAGCAGATCTGAGAGCCATTGTGATATCATGGAAATATTTTAAAGGCGAGATTTTTCTCATGTCATCGAATCATAGAATAGTTTTGTTTGGAGGGGGACCTTTAAAGGTCATCTAGTCCAACCCCCTCTCAATGAGCAGGGACATCTTCAACTAGATCAAGTTGCTCAGAGGCCCGTCCAACCTGACCTTGAATGTTTGCAGGGATGGGGCATCTACCGCCTCTCTGGGCAACCTGTGCCACTGTTTCACTACCCCTTATTGTAAAAAATTTCTTCCTTATACGTAGTCTAAATCCACCCTTTTTAGTTTAAAACCATTACCTCTAGTCCTATCGCAACAGACCCTGATAAAAAGTTTGTCCCCATCTTTCCTGTAGGACCTCTTTTAGTACTGAAAGCCACAAAATAAGGTCTCCCTGGAGCCTTCTCTTCTCCAGGCCAAACAACCCCAACTCTCTCAGCCTGTCCTCATAGGAGAGGTGCTCCAACCCTCTGATCATCTTTGTGGCCCTCCTCTGGACCCGCTCCAACAGGTCCATGTCTTTTCTGTGCTGAGGGCTACATATCTGCATGCAGTTCTCCGGGCGGGGTCTCACCAGAGCAGAGTAGAGGGGCAGAATCACCCTTCCACTCATAAAACAAGAAGCATTCCAATAGGTAATCTGTCACTTCACAATAAAAATGTAACACCTTTGAGACAGTGCATACCTTAGTATATTCTATTTTGGGGAATATAAAGGAGTGCTGGACCTCTTAGAGAGTTCATTTAATACAACATAAAAATGATTACACTCACAACAACAAGAATCTAAAGAGATGAAATAATGAGGCACAATGCAGTGAATTGTAAACATTATATTAATAGTGTTGACGTTATGGGTGGTAATACCGTAACATACAATTCGCAGCATCATGCCCTAGTTTATTTCACCAGAGAAGTGAGTCTAATAAAAGCAAATCAGCTCTCACTGGACCTGAAAGTATTTTTCATTTCCCAAAGGAGCGCTTCAATCCTTCAAATCTCTTTAAGGGTGGATCAAAATTGTTATTTGGAAAGCTGGCCAAAACAGTGTTGACAGTTAAGGAAATATTAGGGGGCTAGGATTGGGAGGCAGAGTTTCTTTTTTAAATTTGATTTCAGCCTCAGTTGAACACAAACTTCTCTCTTCCTCTCAGAAAAACAAAATGCTCACAGCAGCTCCAATTCCGTGTGCACACACAGGCTGGGCTGAGAATTTATGCCCCAGCTGTATCAACTTCACAGAGGTCTGATGCCATCTCTCAAAGCTGCCTGTCCTGAATACAGAACTAAACAGCCCAAAAAAAGCAGGTTCACTTTTTCTTGTGCATCTAGTTTCAGCCTAAGCCATAAAACACAGACAAGGCAGCATGGCCAGCAATGACAAACAAAAGCAT
Organism: Alca torda; assembly: GCA_008658365.1. Lineage (NCBI taxonomy): Eukaryota > Metazoa > Chordata > Aves > Charadriiformes > Alcidae > Alca > Alca torda. Next base: position 21,759,734 of record CM018079.1, on the reverse strand, counting down.
GTGTCTGCAATCTCAGAGGGTTTTGAAGTGGCTTTTTAGAAAAAAATCAGCCCCCAGTGATACTGGTTTTACATCCCTGCTAACAAGGCCATATCATTTTTTTTTTTCCCAGGACAGCAGAATCTCATGGAGACTAGTTTTCAGAGAATCATAGAATGGTTTGGGTTGGAAGCGACGTTAAAGATCATCTAGTTCCAACCCCCCTGCCATGGGCAGCGACACCTCCCACTAGACCAGGCTGCTCAAAGCCCCTTCCAGCCTGGTCTTAAACACTTCCAGGGACAGGAAGTGCAGCTTCACTCCAGCTGGAGCTTTACAGTCTCTGAGAGTGCTCAACTGGACACATGCCCATCTTTCCTTTTGGGACAAGGTCTCAAAAACAGTGATGTGAAAGATACGAAAGATATGTAGCTATGGAAACATATGGTTTATTAGTACTCTCTGTAGCAAGAGGCAGAACAAGGACAGAGAAGAGGTCAATAACTTGGCCATGATCAACTCTACATTTAGAGAGAAGGCAGAGTATTGTACTCTCAGTTGCCCTGCTCCTCTGGAGAGCCGACACAGGTGCAACACAACACAGTGCAACGCACCTACTCTCCTTGCTGGAATGAAGGCCAGAAAATGAAGCCTCATCCAAGGTTTGTCTGATCAATACACAAGCAAAAAGCCTTGCTGAGGAGTCAGGTAACACAAGGGGCAGCCACAAGAGTCTTATATGCGCATGCATGGTCTTAACGACTCTACAGAGTGAGCTGGTAACCATCTATCCCCCTTTCCAAAAAGGGTTTTACAGATAATTCTGTGACTCTGAGCTAAGTGGTGAGCTTCTGACCCCCAAATTGAGGAATTTTGATCTTCAGCTTTGAAGGCACAGCTACTCTGCACCTCACTGGCATACCTCATCCTCCTACACAAACTCTTCTCCTAAACAGAATATGTTCTAGGAGTGCATCCCTGGCCATTCACATGAGGTCATGGATGCCTTTAAGCAAGCAGCCACAGGACCCTCAGCAGATATTCCTTCAGTAGCCCCCTCACAAGAATGGTTCTACTCTTCTGTCACACCAGAACAGTATCAATATTAAATTAAGTCATGAAGTTAACTTATAAGGACCAAATGTCTGACCACTGTTCTCCTTAGAGAACATACTCTAAGTTCAAATAGTTGTCCCTCAGGGAACAATGAGAATTACAGTAAACCTTGGTTGTTGCATTTCTTTTCAAAAAGTTACTTTTTTTCACAGGAGCTGGCAGGTACAAAAAAATTGCTGCACTTACTAGAACACAAATGGGGAAAAAAGAAGGAAAAAAGGGTATCTGGAAAGAGAAGAGAAAGTTAGAAGCTGATGTAGCATAGTCTGGAGGACTTCCTTTGTCAAGCACGTTCTCTTGTCTTTCCCAACTAAAACCATTTATTTTTATTCATTACAGAAAGACACGGAAGATTCCATAATTATTCATTAGATACAAATATAGAATAAATTGATCTTTGCACATCATATCACTTCAGACTTTAAATACACAGAGACATGTGATTAAATCAATATTCTCAAAGGAGACAACACACTCTAATAGCTGGCTTTAATAATCATAATTTTGCAACAAACTGTGCTTTGAACACAGGAATGAATTAGCCGTGGCAAAGCCAAGTCGTCACAGGAAGAAGGTAGGCATTAGCATATCATAGTCTTTTTTCAGCTGTGGAAACAGAGGCCAAGCGATTACTGATAGCATTTACAAAAGGAGAAGACACTTAAATACCACGACCCCCCTGGCTTTTGGTCTACTCCTACAAGAATAAATGCCTAACACTTCTGAAAGAACATTTTACTAAATAAAATCATTTAATGGCTGAATTTCTATAAGGATGTTTGAAATCCCTCAAGATACAGGTAGTCATCCAGAAGGTAAGTAAGTTTCCTTAGCTGTCTAGCACTGCTAGGAATGCTGTTGGCTTCTCTATGCTTACCTTTAAATGCATACCTGACTTCTGAGACGGGGTTTGCCCATGTTTCTGAAAACATTACTTTTTCTCTGACTCATCTGCACTGCGAGACACTTTGCACAGGCAGCCCTGGCCCCCCAGAGTTTAGGTATCTGCTGGGGATTGCTATTGCTCCTGTTGGTCAGGATATCTATTGCCAATGCAAAGAGATATGTACAGCCTAAGAGCCGAATTCCTTTCTCCCCCACAAGTTCTTGCCCCTTCCTCTTGACTCTAAAGACATCTTTGGTGAGTAAACAGCTAAAAGAAACACATCCACTCCACATCTAGCAACAAGAAGAAATCTCAGTTGTTTGCAGTATTTAAGGTTTGAAAGAGAAGATAAGGAAGATGTCTTACTCAAGGTTAAAGAGCAATTCAGTATAACAGTCAAGACTACAGCAAGGGACTGTAATTCTCAGGTGATGACCTCTACACCAGTATACCATGCCTCTCAAACTTCTGTAGTAGCAGAGCAGGAATGACTGTATGTTCCCCTCCTCTAGCAGTGCCTTGGCCCATAGTGATCAGGGATCAACCCTGCTCGATATCCTAATGGTAATATCTACATGACATATAAGCACTTCCTGCTCCCTAAATATTTTTTGAGGGAGCAGCAACCAAATCCTGGAAGCCTGTGGTTACCAAACAGGAATGTGTCAGAAACGTCTGCCCTCACTGACTAAGCTCTTCTGAGGGCAATCAAAAAAAGCACGTGTCTAGGCAAGATGCCATATTACTAGGCTCACAGCAGTTGCTGAGAGGGGTCTCACTATGCACCTCTCTCAATTAACAAACAAATTCCCTCCTAGAGTCATCTGAAGTAGGAGCGATGTCTCTGAACCGAAACTGAATACATCTCCCTTTCATTTTTTGTCACTTATCTCCACTTGAATTATGCATTCCAGTCTGAAACTGCACTCACAGAAGCTAATCTCCTACTGGTTTCTTTGCTGGGCAGCTCAGACCCTATCTCCAGTTTTAATAACTATCAGCATGTGACATTTGTGGATCAGGATGTAAATAGATTTAATGATAATGACACCAGAGAAGGTCTATCCAAACAAAAACTCTGGGTTAGAAACAGCATTACCAGAAAATTTATCTGAAACTTTCTTTAAAGCCAACAATAAGAAGAACAATAGAAGTCAGAAAAAGCTGAAAAGATTCTAAAACTGAGCATCTTTATGACACACCACAGTGTAAAAAAAGGCTTGCACCATCTTCCACAGAACAACAGAACATAACCCAAGAAACAGTTAATTTTAGGAAGATCTTTACTACAACACAGGAAATCAAATTTTTTTTTGTTGTTGCTCTATCCTTTAACCCTGAGCTCTGTCAGACACCAGAGCTGCATTTTTGCAACGCAGTTTACCCAGGAGAGTGTTGGATTAGGATACACAGGACCCCAGCTCCCTTCCCAGCTTTGATCCCAGCATAATGCTTGCCTTGGGGTTGCATACATTCTTTGTCTCTTGTTTCCCTAGTATCGCCTTCCGTGTTATTAAAAGGTAAGCAGGGGGTTTCCAGGGGACACTATGATCAAGTACAGGAGCAGGTTACCGCAAACAAAATTTTTTTAAGTATCATGGAGACACAACACCAGAAGAATAATAGGAAGCCACTCGTAGCTGCATCCACAGAGTAAGAATTTGGGTCTCTAGGGTTTGTTCCTGTGCTTGAGAAGTTGTGCCCAGCCAGCCGGCAGTAGGAGGCACACACAAGCAAGTGTCTACCCTAAACATCACTCTCTGAAGTACCAGCACCATGACCAAAGTTTTAAGGGCAATTTCCTTTGTAAATGCTGACATTGGTAGAAGCCTGCTGAGACTCAGTACATGGTGAAATTACAAGGAAGACATGCGAGCCAGTTCAGAATTCAGGCACAAATACCTTACATTACTATGAGCTAATCATTTAATTGTATTTCTCGATAATTAAGGCCAGCTTTCTGAGGTCACAGGTTCTTGGACAGGTTGTGTTTCTCTGCAGATATGAGCAATTGGAGAATTAGATGTGAGGCGGGGGTCAGCTGTTCCAAAAAGTGAGGGAGCCATGAGGAGTATCTCAGGGGAACATCTGCCCTGTGCAGTCGAAACCAAACAATTTAGCTGCATGAGGAGAGGCTGGTGTTTGCAAGCAAGCGGTAGCAGACAGGAATAAGCAGTAGAAGAACATTTTCAAGGAGACTGAATTATCAGTCATAAAACCTAACCTCTAAAATATCTATCTTATAAGTCCAGTTTGATCCTGCATATATTTGATTTTGTGATCCTTAATAGTGCAGATAAGTTTCCAATACATCCCAAAACAATATACATATACCCTGGCTTTACAGCTGAAATTGTTTGAGATGTTCTGGTGCCTGGTAGTAAATGAAAGCAGTAAATGTTCTGTAATCTCTGCAGCAGCAAAAGATCTCACTGAAGGAACCTGCTGCTATGTCATGGACATTTGCAATAATCACATTTAGGAAGGGAACGTGACACCGCTTGTTCAATGTGATTGAGCTATTGCAGAGACTCGTGCTAGCTAATTAATCACCAGGACTGCTGAAGGGGAAGAATCCTTTCCAGACAGATTTATAGGCATAGCTGGAATAAGTCTGAGAACTTCTTGTGCTTTCCCTGTGTACGTGCAGAAAGGAGTCAATTGTGAGGCTGGCACTTGCACTGGTGATCAGTGGTGGGCTCTGCTGGAGCTGGAAAGCCCACCCTAACCTTGAATAAATAAAACCATTCTGTGAATTTCCTCTGCAAAAGCTGAAATCAAGATGGAAAAATCATAACAAGTATCAGGCTCTGAAGCATAGTGACAGCTAGAATAATCTGTTCACTATTTAAAATATTTTAAAATTCACTGCTATTTTTAAAGATCCTGATTTTCTTGTTCTCCTTAGCAATATGAAAAGAAATATGTGGATTGTCAGCTTCCTATCATTAATGTAGATGAGATCTTCTTTTGTTATCAATAACAATTAGCTGTGATGAGTACTTTCCAAAAAAATCTTCCAAAGCACTTTCAAGTCTTAAGGCCCTGATCCTATAAAGCTGTATTCACATGCATAATGGTAAGCTTACAAACAGTGCTTCCGCATGCACTAGGAACACTGATAACTCAATTTCCATCACATCCCTGTTGGGTAAATATACCTCTCTCTTTCTCAGATGACTGGAATGCCAGTAGGTACGGGTTTTGCACTGCGAAAGCTGAGTGTACTTTCATCAATGCATTAATAACAAAGCAGAGAAAGCACTGTATCAACAAGAAAAAGAGAAAGAATGGTTTATAGAAAAGATAAACACTGAAGCAACAAGACATGAGTCTGACATAATCTCATATCTTTGTTCAGCAAGCTGTGTAGACACCTACAACCTTCAAGCAGGCCAGACTGGTTGGAACTTGTTCCAGCATCTTACAAAGTCAGAAGGAAGTCCTCCTATCGAATTTAGTGGACAGCAGATTAGACTTGAGAGTTATTTGACTAATTATTCCATACTCAGGGAGATGCCTAGTACAGCTGATTCACTGGATCAAAACAATCCACCAAAACTAGTAAGTATTGATAGAGATACAAAAGAAGTAGATCAAATGCCAGAGATTTCTAATTAGGGTTCTGACAGAAATGTCTTTATCATGACCCTAGGAAGACAATCCTGTTTTGTCCAGCTACACACACAGGTTCTCAGTCCCTTGCTCCTGCTCTTCCTTGGCTGTTGCTGCATTCATGGACTTCCTCTGAACTTCGCTTCTAGCAGTTCTACTTTCAGACAACAGCATTTTCATTTAACTCTTAGACCAACATTTCCCATGACATCCCAAACCAGAACATTTCTCTTTCCAGATGCCCGCTACTACCTTAAAACAGTCTGTACAGATTTTGATTGAGGAAAGAAGATGACTGATTTTCAAGAAACATGACAGCAGTTTCTCAAAGAGGCTGACCCTGACTTGAGGCATAGCAATTGTAATTTCTTGATTAAACAGCAGCACAAGTATCTCAGGTTTTATATGCTTTTGTTGGATTTTAAATACACTACCAAATTGGAAATGTGGAGAAGGGGGGGTCCCTATTCTGTAACTGCTTCTTTGTTCTTTCCCTTCCTTGACTCCTCACCTTCTAACACAAGTATTTTGTACCATTCTCCAACTGAACACCGGTTTTCTCATGAAGGCCCCGGGTAAAAATTAACATGCCAAAAGGTATATTTACCTAAGGCTAATTCCAGGAAGCATTCTGCCTCAGGGAAGCAGTCAAGAATGTGCCTGTCCCAAAAGACATTAGTATGTGCTTCAGTGACTTTCTTACACTGAGGTTTGAAGGATGTAATCTAGAAAATCTCTGCTGCCCATATTTAAGTCACTTTCCTAACTGGCAAAAGACATTTGCAATTTCAGTATGTATTCCGATCCATAGCAGGTTGAGCTAGATTCCTTGTGAAGAATTCTTTCTTTTTTGTCCAAAGAAACACAGACTTCCTATACCCGGGCACACTCACACACTGATGTGGCCACTCAAGTGGAAAGATGTTATTCAAGTTATTGATCTATCTTCAGATGAAGCAGGATCTCCTAATCCCACATGAATCAAGCCCTTCATCAGCTACCAGAAACTGGGGGGAGGAGGAGGCAGGGCACTCCTCAATTTCCATCACAGACTTCTCTCTGTGTACAAGTGGATTATTTTGCACCAGTCAGCTGCAATGAAAGATACCACACAGGACTGAATCCTTGAACAATCTATATCCAAAGAGTAAATACATGGGAAGAGTTTGTGTTCTAGCTCCTTAACCCTACTCACCAAAAGGCAACTATTTTAAGGATGATCCACTTTTGGGGAGGAAGAGAAGGACTATCTGTGTTGCAATGCACAGGCAAGAGGACTGATTTAATGGCACATCATATTTGGTTTCCATCTAAAAAACTGTAATGTAAGAAAGTGCAGCTCCCCAAGAATAATCTGTGAAATTTATTTAAAATGCATTCGAGAATGGTTACAATCACATTTCTGAGCCTCCTACCGGTGGCAGCTATCAGGATGAAATAGCATCAATGACATTAACAGCATGACAGCATTATGTAAGGGATTATGAAGCAGTTTCAAACCTGCTTTGATACAGCATTAACAATCAGCTGGAAAAAACTTTGTTTAATATTTGAAAAACATGTTTAAAAGTTAAACACTTTCATTCCTCTGATAGTGCAAACGCCCGAGCAGTACAGAGCCAGAAAAAGAAGAGGGAGACATTTCGAGTCTTTTACCTACCATGTAGGACTATCACAGAAATCTTGTCAAAAAAAACATCCTTGCATTCTGCCAAGGTGGCCAGCATCACCGGGAGACCTGACTTGCAGCCATTTCCAATGCCTTTCTTTAGGGACACGTGTTGCTTTCCCTTTTACTCTCATGACTTGAAAATGCAGCTTGGGGCGTAGACAAAGTGAGGCAATTTTATAGAGCCCAAATGGGGACAGAGAACCCATCTCTAGGCTTTGACATCCTTCTGGGTCTTGAGCCCAACCATGGACAAAATTTATTTCCTCCAGAATTCGCATCTCTCAAATGAGAAGGGCTTTCTCTCTCACCTCAGGACAAACCTCAGAACACTAACAGGGCAAGGCCTAATATTAATATTCTCTATTCCCTGGAGAAGACGTGACAGGAAAACGTACCCCTTGACACATGTCAGGAACAAATCAGCAGAGATCAGAGAGATTACAAAACCATAAATCAGCCTGGATGAAAGTGAGAGGACCATGGTTCCTTCTAAAGATGCTCTTTCTCCCCAGACACACTGTCAATACAGGGCAAATATTTAATTCACTTATGATGTTATAAACTCCTCCAAATGTCCTCTGTATTTCTTTTAACTCAAGGTATGTTTCCCATTCCCAACCATTCTTTCTGTTTTCCAGGCGTTCTGTATTTTCAAAATGAAAGCACAGAAATACTCTGAAAATGCAGACAGACTTTTAGAGGAGTAATGAAGCTCAAATGGAAGCTATGAGGCATGGCAATGCTTCACATCATTTCCTACAAATGCCAGATATGATGAAAACAGTTCATTCTGGCCTTACTATCTGCGGCCTCATCCAATGCATGAATGGTGGTGAAGAATAACCCTACGGTATCTTTCTCTGCACAGACTCCTTTTCCCATCATCTGTTTGGCCTGATCCCCTCATTCTAGAGCGTAAGTACATATTCGCCCAGTATTTTAGCCATAAGAAAGACAGTATCTATTTCAAAACGGTGTCAGACATTTTAAAGCACTCTGATAAACTGTATCACATTTTAAACCATTAGAGCTGGCTTCCTATCCAGAACTTCATAACAAAATGAGACTAACATGCAGATTAACAATTGGGATTTTTCTGCCATTGCGTGTGAGTAATAATCAACCAGTGAACCTACTCCATCACTAAAGGAAATTGTACCACTGTCATGACACATATTGTCATCTTGGGATTCAAAGGCTTTTTCAGGTCTGTTCAAAAAATCTAACGTAACTGAAAAATTGTTTCTCTCCTTGGCATAAATCTGGCAAAGTAAATTAGTGCTGTTAGTGTGAAATGCACAGCGTTTGTTTCATTGTATTTGCCACTGGAATTGTGATGACAAGGAAGGAGAACTACCTGCTATCAGAAAGGTCACAGGTCTGAGAGTTTATATCCTGGTGGGAATTAGGGAACACCATTGCAAACATTTCCCTGTCATTTGCTCATGGAAACCCAGCCCCATCTTTTCAAGTATATTTGTCATACTTTAATGTTGCACTCTATTAATCAAAACCATCAGTCACAAAATCATCATCACATTGTTGTGCAATTAACTAAGTTTAGATAATTTGGGTAATGACTGCTATACTATTTAGGTGTTCTTACAACAAGGAGATATATGAACAGTCAATTTCCTGCTGAATGTGTAATACATTTCTAATAGGCAGTTTATGCAGTTTTTGATGGCACGCTAAATCATCCAGTATTTAACTGTGGCACTGAGATTGATTCAGCTTTGCAGCGGGAGTGGAACGACGTAATACACACCAGTGCCACCAAAAGCTGAGAAATGCACGTTAAGATACAATGCTGCCACGCTAGACCTTAAAAGAATATGGGATCTTTTTCTAAAAAACTGAGATCTAGTAGGGTAAAGCAACTTGCTCAATCAAGATATTGAGGCGTGGTGAGGATTCTGAAGTGCTCCTGTTTTCTCTTTTTCCCCTGTCCGTCCATTCTGTGATATCTTTCATTTTCTGCAAACTGAACTTCTTTTGACCACATCCCAGGTAAGGCATATGTAACTGTTATCATATTAAAAAAAAAAAAATAAAAAAAAATCAGTTCTGTGTTATTTGGCACCTCCTGCAAGTCATGCCAGTGCCCTTAGCTACCTCTGTCTCATTTGGGCAATTAGAGACAGCAAAGACTAGCCACCAGGTCTATTCTCAACCACCAGCACAACAAGTACGTGGCACTTCACAAAAAGGAAGCCCTCCTCGTGCAGAAAGAGTATCATCTGCATAGAGTCTCCCTCACCCTGCACACTGCCCCAATCCTACTGGCATCCGGGTATGGACACAGGGTATCCCAGCACGACTTTTTACCTTCAGCTCAGCACACAGCAACTGAGATCACACTGGCTCTCCCCAGCTCCAGGTAAACTTGTGCAGAAATCATTTATATCTTTCTAATGTCGTATCAGCAGGCAAATCCTGGGTTACTTTTCAGACTGCTGGACGGGTATGTCCCAAGTCCAGTGAATAGGCTGATGGCACCAGACAGATCTGAGTGTTTTCCATCTCTCTCATTACCTTGTTACTCAAAGAGATTTTGCTGCCTTCCACCACCAGATGTCTGCCTTCTTGCAGCCTGGCTTCCTCGCCATGCAATATACCAAGCAGACAGAAGCATCACCCCAGCCCCTTAGCTAGAAGCCTCCAACTTATGCTTCTTCCATCTTTCCACCCTGATCATATTAGGATCTTAGTGCCCTAATGGTTTCCAAGAACCACGGTTGTTTGCCCCTAGTTCTCTCCACATCCTATGCAGAAAGCCCAAGCCCTCACTCAGAATTAAGGATTTCCTTATGCAGCAATGGCCTATGCATAACACAATGTTTACATGCTGCAGCTGAACATAAGTATCCACTTGAGCAAGGGCCACATCCTGAGAGATATTTAGATACTAAACTGTTGCTGATTTATTCTGGTGCCTGAATATCTTAAAAAAAAAAAAATAAAAAATACCTACCCCTAACTACCAGGGCACAGATATCCTAGTGAAATCTCCTACTGATTTCACTAGGAGCTCTGTACAGTAAAGCCTTCCCTCCTCTACTGGCACATTTTGTATTTCTCTCCTGGGGAGCTCAATTGAAAATGTCAGTCATCCCCTGCTACAGGAAAAACTTTGACACCCTAGGTTTAAAGAACCCACAGAGAGCGTCTATAATTATTTATTCATTTATGTTTCTTTTATTTTTGATCCTTTGATTTCGGAGAATCACCAGCTAGATTTCCTGGCACAATAATTATAAATACTTCATGATAGTATATGGATCTAAAAATTCTATTTGAAGTTTTGATGAGAGTCTGTGATGAAATGTTGGCGCATTGTTTTTACTCATCTGGGGACTTCGATGCCACAGTAATTTTCAGAATATAAAACTTCTGCATTTACACATTACGTCCCACTTTCTTCATTACTTATCATTCACTTTCTCATCTCGCAGTGCCATCTCCCAGCAGAAAATTCCACCGATGGCTTTAATGTGGCATATACGCTCAAAAATGAGAAGAAACAGAGGTAGGTTAGGCCAGACAAAGGACATATACTTGGCAAGAACGCGTACATATGAAAGCTTATCGCAGCACTAGCAACATCAAGCAAGTGACAAGCTGAAACTAGCAACATCAACCACTGACAAGCAGAGAAGGCCGTAGAGTGCAAGAGTGCAATGTAGCCCACTCTGTACACAACTCCGCTGAGAAAAAGAAAAACAATGTCCGAGACCAAACTGTTATTTAGCCCTGAACAAGTCACTGCAAAGGTCTGTACTTCTGTTTCCTCCATCCTCTCTGCTGGTCTCTAGAGGCTGGCTGACAGTGTTCTTCAATACGTGCCACACAGAACCCAAAACAAAGTACTCATGTTAGCTGCAGCCCCTGAACTAGAACTATAAAGCCACCATCAAGGCGAGGCTGGTTCCTCGTTCTGAATTTCGAGTTGGAGCAGCATGGACTGCACTTGGAACTGGAGTGTATCATCTTCCCTGTGCAGCTCTTCAAAGGGCACGCAGCAATATTGAGAAGAAAACTCATCCTAAAGGAGCAACTTGGACGAGAAAAATACAGCAAAACAGTGCAAAACCAGCAGCCAGGCAAATACAATATGGAGCGAGTTACAGAACATGAGAGGGATAACTATGCACAGAATGTAAACTTCTACCCATTTGTCACTGAAAAATGCATACAGCAATTAACTCTATGCTGTAAAGACTTTAATTCAAAGATACAAGGTTTTAGTGATGAGCCTGCTTGCACAGCTGAGAAATAAGTCACCTAACACAGAGCAAGATCACGCTTAGCAGATGCAGTACAGGAAGAAAGCAGCAGAGATCAGATGGGCAAGCACAGCATGGTCAGAAACTGAGCCAATTCTGGCTGTACCGGTCCTGGTCTGCACGTACACCTTAAGCTGAACCAGAAAGAGAGGTGACTTCCCTATAAGCCAGGAAATCCATTTATTGGCTTGCACAAATAGTCACCCATCTTCTTTCAGAAACAGCCTTTTGATAGGATGCTGTTGAAGCCTTGAGATGAACTGAAAAGTTGAAATGCAGCCCCTATGTACCTTTTTTTCCCCCACACCATACTAACCACCATCCATCAAGTCACTAAACAGTCTGCAGATCGTACAAGCAAATGGCGTGAAGTAGGTAATCTGGAAGTATCAGGAAAGCAAGCTTCTGAAGTAGTAATATCAAAAGCATTGGCAGCAATGAATCATAGTAAAAGGAAATGTTATCTGAAATAAGCACAATGATGACAGGGATTTCAGGAAAAGAAAAAAACCCCTATTTTATTTCAGCTTCTCAAACACCTCATCAGCAATTCTGAGGCAGAGACTAAAGTGTATCTGTGACTAGCTTTATCTTTCTTCCCACAGTTAGAGCTTTTATTACAATTGTCACCTAAACTTAGAAGTTCATATTTACATTTTACTCAGTGCTTGTTATTTGTTTACAATGGTGGCATTTTCAATCCAAGCTCCATAAAATATAAAGACAGAAAAAGACAGCGTATAACCAACTACAGAAACTTTCAAGCAGTCCACGTAAGCTCCACAAAAAGGTGACTAGAGTTGCCAGAGTTCAAATGCTCACAGAAAGAAAGATGACAAGAAACAGTCTTGCTCATCTTGTAAATTAGTATCTCCTTCTGCTTCTTCCCTGAACCACCTCAAATGTGCTCTTTAAGTTTAACTCAAGAAAATATATCTGTCATTTTTAAACTAAAATAATAAAAACAGTTCCTCCTTTGAAGTCTTCATTAGCATGCATTATATCCATTTCCAGCACAGTAGCAGCACATTTTTAGATTTTCATGATTATGAATGTCAAGCTCAGAAAGTAAAAACCACAATGAGTTGATTCCTTTCAAAAACATTCTTTAAAAATAAAAGACAGAGAAATTCTGATGAGAATGGTGATAAAGCAGCCAAATCTTGATCAGACTAAGAAGCATTATGCAGAATGGAAAAGGGAAAACCATATGAAAAGACCTTTAAAAATCATACAGCCAGTTGCAATCCAGGCTGTGGCTGGCGAGTTTTTTATGTGATGATTGCTTTCTGTCTGAGTCAAGAAAACTACACATTCAATCCCATATGCATAGAGGATGGAAAAATCAGAGGCACTTTGCCTTGTAAAGTACTTGATTCATTGGACCTTTACATATTTCACTGCACTGAAAGCGCAGAGGATATCCAGAGAAGTGTCATTCAAGAGATTTTCCATTGCCCCATTTGTAAAAAGGCTCTTAAATGGGATTATGTAAATTATGTGAATATGCACACACACTTATGTATGCACACAAACCTCTGCCATTTCTGAGGCACGGGTACTCTCACTTTTTTTTTTATTTCACCAGGAACACAAAAACACTACTGCCAAGTTTTCAAGTCATCACCACTGCAAATGAGCTTTTTCCATTTGATCATTAATAAAAAAAAATTGAAATGGCAATGGAGTACATGCTACTTTCATCCCCTTTAAAAATACCTTTTACTTGATGCATTATATTTTGATATATCCCAGTCAAATTAAGCAGAGGCTCACAACTACATATGACAATCTGATTAATGACATAATATGATTTGTGTGCTTCATTTTAGAACATTGGGTCATTCTGATTTTTTTTTAATATATTCCTACAGATGTGAATGAGCACCACATTAAATCCTGCCTCAGACAAAAATCTCCCATTGAGATTGAAATGACTGAACATTTACATTTAATGGGGATTGCGTAAGGGATTTGGGTTAGATTTTTTTTTTTTTTAAGGCAGCCCAAGTGCCATCTAAGGGAATTTTCAGAAAAGTCAATACCAGCAAATAGCAGACATTTCAAAGACACTAAATAGCTATTAAAGCGCACATCTAGGCACACAAAACCTGCAGAAGATCCAGACCTTTTAAGATTTTGCAGTTCTCTGGGGTTACCCCAGTCTGCACCAAAGTCCACTGACATCAGTTTACCACAGTTGAGGTTTTCATGCAGGCCCTAGGAAATTTTCACATTTGCATGAGCAGCAGAACTAAAGAATATGCGTGCCAGACAAACCTGCAATGCCAGATCACTCTGCATTGAGATCAACTAGCAAAGGCATGGGGGGAGAACCATGGTTTTTTGTATTTCTTTCCCCTTAGAGCAAGAAGAAACTACATGATCCAGGATCCCACTCCATCCCTCAACCGCTTTGAGCAACTGCGATACTACACACATGTAGGAACCTGTCTGGATTGAATGAAATGTTTCTTTGTACTATTGACTGTCTGGAATGTTGAGGATCAATCAATTACAAACCATAACTTAGGGTCATGTAACTTTTTTGCCATGAGATCCGGTCCAGAATCTTTTTTTTATTATTATTATTATTTTTAATAAATCCACAAAACTCAATGAGAAGAAAATAGTTTTCTAGTCTTTAAAATAGGTCAAATTGCAATATTACCTCGGAGCTTTCTGCTGGCCCTAATACTGCTTCTTCTCATGTCAAACGATGAACAGAATTAGACCATTACTGAGAGCTCTGAAAATCCAGCTCAATAATGACTACTTGATTGATCCAGCTTCTTTCCCATTGCAACAGTTTCAGAAATAATATGGGAAAGGGATCAAAAAAGAGAGTATAAATGCATCATCAAAATATTTGTTGGAATTCTGGAAAACATCAACAAGCCTCTATAACTAGGGGATGGAGGGAGACAACAGGCTAAAATGCAACAGCAGCATTTCCTTTACAGTTTTTTTCAATACATATGTGTTTTGGTCAATTGCAGATATTTCTATTTTAAAGAAACACGATGTCACAATATACTTGTATTATTCCTGCAAAAGCTTCTTATTATATCTCTTTTCCTTGTAGTTTTAGGAAAAGTTTAGGCCTATCTGACACTAAAGACAATTCAATTCATTAAGCTTAATTATAAGGGATTGGAGTCAGGGATTAGTATATTGCTTAAGTGTACACAGTAATTATTACCGATGTTAAGAACGATATTTAATCACTAAGAGGCTCCTATTGCATTATTGCTGGTGGCACTGGCACCAGATTACCAAAATTGTGTCTTCAGGGTTGATCAGCATCACACAGACATACAGAATTTTTTTCATTCTGTTTCTTTCTGCATTTTTTACTTCCCATTGCTTTGTGGACCAACAGAGAAAAGAAGGGAGCAGGGCTGTTTTTCTCATTTAATTGGAGAAAATTAGCAAACACCACTAACACGCAAGCAAGTCCCAAAACACAGCAGTTTGTCTCAGGCTTCGAACTCCAGCAAATCCAAAGAGGCAACTCACAAAGACGCTTAACAAGAAAAGTCAAAACTGACTCACATTTCTTCATTCTCAACAAGCCAATACAGAATTGGCAGTTTACAGCCTGAAGTGAAAACAGCCTGAAGTGAAAACTTGCTGGGCAGCTTCCCCTTCTCCACACTATTGAGATTGCTTATCCGAGAGCCAGGCTGCACTGTCTGTCCCTCATGGTCTTCACACCAACTCTGGATGCTTCTAATTCTACTACTGTTGATCAGTCTGGTGTAGGAAATACCAGCAAGAGTCTCCAGGCTAGGAGACTCTACAAAGTCATACAGCCTCATCCCAGTGGTCTCCTTTCATTCTCTGAACCAGACCATGTGATGCTGAAGCAATTCTATTTTTGGCTGCTTGTTGCTGAAATGATGCTGCTAACCACCAGCAAAACCGTCCCTCTCTCCTTTAACTTTTCAAATTGTATCTGAACTCTTTTCTCACTTCATTCCCTATCATTAATAAAATTATTTGTTATTCCTAATTTGCCTTTTTTCAGTACTTACTCCTCAAAAAAACCCAACACACCAGGTCATCAAAGCAATACAATCTTGTCTCCAATTCATGTTATTTTTGACTGACTGGTAAAAGCTGGGATCTACTACTGACTGGACGACATACTTAATTTAATTAAAGGATCGAGAGACATGTTGTATCAGAAAGGACAACTGAAAATAATTACAGCTGCTGAAAGCAACACCTGCAATGTCTCAGCAAGACCAACATTTTGGACTGTTGAGCAAGCAAGAGGCTACTGTGGCATTTTGCAGTGGGGGCCACCTGTCAGAAATCTAAAGTTCGCCTTCATTCAAAAAAACATTTTCTTTCCACTGTCATAACAGAAAGTTATGAGGACTCAAAATAAGTCCTTCCGTACCCCGGAATTTCCAAAGTGTTTTGAAGAAAACCATTATGATATTACCTTTTTTTTTTTTCTTTTCTTTTTAGATAGAGTGTTGTAATATATGTCCATTTCAAAGGGCATACCAGAACAGAACTTGACATGCCCTATTATACCTTGCCTAACTTTAAGTAAAGTTGATGGACTCTGCCTGGCTTTATACTTAATAGGTATACAAACCTGTCATGTTCGAGAAAGTAGGATTGTTTTTATAAACCCTCTCTCAAAAAAGAAAACTCTATAAATCCTGAAAACAGTTATATATATTAATATTCTAATAAAAAACGGAAAGTGCATCATTGTTTTATAATCACAAGGGACCGGAAATGCAGAATTAAGGGTGAGTTTATTTGCAGGGTGTGTTCTCATGGCAGGTAATGCTCCAGCTCACTACTTCCGTAATGTACTACACAGAAGCAGTTAAAAAGCAAGAACGACACTTTAACTCAACTGTTCATCATAAACTCATTTGACTGGCAACAAACTGTTCATCTGGAATGTGTTATACCAAATGGTGGTAAGCCACTTTACAGGCAAAATTATTATACAGGTCTTACAGATAGCTTTCCCTATGAATGAGAGGTTGCTTAGTTGCTTCAGGAAAAAAAAAAAAATTCTAAAAATTTCCAAATATGGAAAAGGAAAATAGCTTGCAACCAAATAGTTTTTAATATTTATGAGACTTTAAAAAAAAAAAAAAAAGAGTATTTTTAAGGTGAATGTACATAAAGAGTTCAATGCAAAATTAAGTCTTGGTTTTCTTAAGAGCCTTTAACTGTTTCTGAAAGCTTTGTTCTGTCTAGATCATTTGTAAATAACAAAAACAAACAAACAAAAAAGTCCTGTTTAATGCAAGCAACTAAGATATTTCTAAATTCTTTGCTTCATTTTATTTCTATCAACTTAGCTCTCTAGCCACCTCAGAATATATCCCTCCCCTTTTGGGGAAGAAGAAATAGTACAGACCATTGCATTCAGAAGCAGAAGACCTAAGAGAAAATGCCTAAACATCAGGAGTCTTGGTCTCGTTTCCGTTTCCCAGGGGGCTGAGCACTTGTGTATATTATATGTTTTTCACTGCAGGTTAATTATGCAGCTTCTCAGGAGTCCATGAAAAGGCCTAAACCATGCCTCTGTCATCCACAGGAGGAGAGTGGTCTATTCTTACCAGAGAAAGCTGAAATGGAAACCCAGACCAACTATTCCTGCTTCTGATATCAGGAACACTGTTTGTAGAGGCATTAACTGCTCTGATGGTCCTACTGCTATCTTCTCCCCCTCAAAACTAATTGCAGTTTGCTATGACTCCACCTTGGCTTTGGCAGCGGCCATTCACATGGTTTTCCCAAAAATCTAGAATAAGCAAGGAAGACAACGCAAAGGCTGTGGCAATTCTACCTACTCTGTCTCTGGCCAGAGCCATCCCTTCTTCCCTGCCCTTTTGCTAAACTCGAACTAATATCAAACCTAAATGCCTGACTATGAAAATGATACGTGTTTGGCAGGCATGTTATTTTTCTTTAGTCTTCTGGAAATTAAGCAGATCTTTTTTATTTAGCCTCATTGAAGATATGCCAAATCAGCAACAGAACTATTACTTTGGGGCAAATAAAACTAATTGCTTCTTGCAAATAAATAAATAAATGAGTTAAAAATTAAGAAAGAGAAAAAAAGAAAAACCAAGATTTTACACAGCAGATTCCTTCTTCCTACGTTTTATGAGAACTCAGCAAGCCAGCGAAGTTCAATAGGAAGCAGAAATCACGGTTCTTACAACTGTAGCAAGAAATTCTCTGTTTCAGGGAGTTTCTCACAAAGCCTTCCAAGCTTAGGAACCAGCATGAGTCCAGTATTCCAGTATTTGCCAGCATGCCTCAAAGACTGCAGAGGTACATTACAAAATTGTGGTTCTCTACATCTGTGTTTTCTACCACAGGCATTATTAATAGAGGACAACTATTAATAGAAAAAAACTGCCTGTGAGAAGATCAACATCAGTCACGACTAGACTACAGTTCAAGCAAGGGCAAGTAATCTGAACTACTTGGGTTTGAGCAAGGTGTATATTTCCTTCTGTGGACTATACAACCAGCCTGTCATTTTTAAGAATGTTTTTTTGGGCAACCATGCACTTGGCAAGGCAGGCCTACCAGAGCACCTTCCAGAGGGCCCTTTTCTAGCCATCTGTACTCACTCCAAGTCAAGGCTATGGAATAACGTGCTAACTTGTATCATAAGGCAAACACTTGACAACATTGTTTTAAGAACTTCTTTCATGGGATGTGAATTCTATCCATAACACAATTCAGAAAGAGGACACAAAGATGCTATACAGCTTTACAATGACACACATGGAAAACAGAAGTTGCATCCTATTAAATATGGCTTGTTTCACTGCGCATTAACAGCATATTACCCATACAGACACTAAAATTCAGGAAATTCACAGTGTCTGAGATTAGGAAGCCAGAAGAGGTGATCACCATCCCCTTCATCTCATCTATTTTCATGCCACCAGCCATGAGTCCCACCTCCTAATTACCACGACAAGCTCATGATGTATGTCAGGTCCTTAGCAGCTACTTTATAAAGTTTAGAGAGTTCATCCACAGGATAGTGCAGTTGTACTGGTGCTTAGTTAATTACCTTCCCAGACGAAAAAAGTATGCCTTTTACCTAGAGCTCCTGGATAGTTTTTGCTCCACAGAAAGAGGTGTAATCTTTGAATTAGAGTTTTTTGCTATTGCCAAGCTATCTCGCCTTCCATAGGTGGATGAATAAAACACATCCATTTAACTAGTAAAATAGCTTCTATTGGGACAGTAAAATCACCATATCAGCCAATACCCATAATTCCAGTGCTGAGCTGGACGCCCTGGCTGAGGACAACACTCAAAGAAATGAAGAAGCCAAGGCGTGGGGAGGGAAAATATTTTCACAAAGGGGGAAGTAAATTTCAAGTGATTTGATATCCACTTGCAAATTACTAAGTTTTGCACATGTCCTGGCAACTTGGAAATATGTTTGACTAATTATCTTCACTTGCCAATATTTATAGGGGAAGTGTAAAGTACGTGCAGAAAGTGTGCAGATTTTATATAAAAGCACATACTTTGCAATAAAAATGCTCTCTTTGTCCCCTGCTTAAGAATAAAGGCGATAGCATCATCCAATCAAAGGAAGAAGCAAGAGCAGTTCAAGGGGAGAATTATTTTTATTGTAAATTTCCAGAGGGAATTAACCAATTTTCTGTATTATGATAGAATCAGCATATTGTAGATTGAAGCCGTAGATAATGTCAAAGCAGAAGAGGCGCTTTCAGATTTGTGTGCCTGCTGAATCACAAACACAAAAGGCTGCCGTACTTCTATTTGCTCTGCAGTTTTCTCATCAACGTGCACATTATTGGACCTTACCATGGTTGCAACAAGCACTTCAGCTTGGCTGATGAGAGAAGGGAAAATACCCCTTGGATCTCGTGTGATTCAGTACTTGGCAACAACTGCCCCTCCCATCAAGTGCACGTGTGATGGTGAAAGAACAGGAAGGAAATGAGGTCATGGCCATATTCAGAGAATTTTTTGAGCATGGGTACATGCCATGTGGTTTAAAATAAATAATAAAAAAAAAGTCTTATGTTATTATTGCTATCCTACAAGCTAATCCTGAATATGATTACTTCATACAGAAAAGAAGTTGGCAGGGAACTGACAAGAAAATAAGGGCAATACAGAATAGCTAAGAAAAGCAAGAGTGAGCTCATAACCTTCAAATCCTGCTTTCCTACATTCAATCAGCATATAGATTTTAACGTGTCTCCTGCAATGTTCAGGAAAATGACACAGTACCCTTCTGGATATATTTTATGGAAATCAGTGGATTCAGGGCTAGATATAATGAAACAAACATTAAAGATGATAATTTACTCTTCGAGTTTGAATGAATTTTTAGAAGAGCAGGTGTGAATGAATAGGAAAGAGGATGGTACAGAGCTACTCAAGTAGAAAGCTATCACCTAAATCTAATATACAAGTAAATTTGGTGACACAGCAGAAATGGGATGCCTCCTAGTTTCCTACTAAAGTTCTCTGTTATTTCTTACTGTTCTCCTAGTTTCTTAGGAAGCAAATGCAGCAGACCACTCCAGCTTCTAGTCTTGGGGGCACTAACTAGAACACATCCAGTTTTGTAGAGCTGGAAATAGGATGTTGCATTTTACATCCAGGAGGCTTAAGAAAAAGGGGGAGAAAAAACAAACAAACAAACAAAACCCCAGCAACAACAAAAAAAAAAACCAAAACCAAGCAACCCCAGCCTTGGGGTTAAGTACTGCCCCAAGACTCAGATGATACAGCCATCGAGAACCAGTTTCACCTTCCAGCTTCAGCTGTGGTATGACACACACTAGGAACACTTTCTTATTTAATCTTCATTGTGGAGTCGATCCGCAATGACGCTTGAAAAATTTGGGTATTAATTATCCTGATCACTCAAAATGAAGCTGTGCTTTCAACTTTTAGTCACTGCATGTTGCTGTGCCTTTGTTTGATAGCTGGACACCTGTATTTCTCAAGCTTTCAAATAGGTATTGCTAGACTGTCATCACATTGATCTACTTTTTCTTTGAAGAAATAGAACACATAAGCAAGTATGCTTATAACCGATAGCTCAGTTTTCACTGTCTATCTCAGTTATCCTCCTTGCAGTTCTCAATTTTCCCACTTAAGCTATAGAAAGGAAAATTAAAGATGTGTTGCAGAAGTGGTCATAACAGCACCAAAGCACAACATAAACATTGTGCTCCAATTGTACATTGCTCTTTATATATTTGGGATTCAAGTCTCTTCACTCATAAGCACCATAGGGCATCCATCATTCAATATCCCATTCATCACCCGTCATAGTGCCCAGCTCTTTTTTAGAGACACGATGTCCTGTGACAGAGCCCCCACCCATGCATGTACATGGGTGAGCATTCTTCGTCTTTTCACATGATCATGCTGGAATGCGCATTGTTTGCAGTTTTTTAATAAGCTGCATGCAGACTGCGGGGATTCTGACCTCTTCTTTATTAATTGCTACTCCTTTAGTCTTAATGTCATCTGTAGATTTTATCAGTAATGAATTTAGCTTTGTTTGATGAACATGTCATACAGGCAGAGCCAAGGACCAACCCATCCAAGTCCCTACAAGACACACATGTAAAGCTAAAATGATTCTAGATTTACAATTTCATTATAGTTTATTTAATATGGACCATGCTTATATTTCTGCTTCTTAAGTAAAATGTCATGCAGCACCATCTCTGTACTACATCTCTTCTGCAAAATGAATATAAAAGTACTTTTCTGCTTCACAGAGATATGAGAGTCTGTACTGAAGCACTTTGATACTGTGACATTAACAGGCAACAAAGAAATGCAGATATCTGTTTTTAAACCACAACCATTCAACTTTCTCACAGGGAAGTCAGTGTTGAAAAGCACTTACTGCTTTAGCACAAGACGTTATTGGTGGGAAAGCAGAGTGAAGAGATCGCATTTCTGAAAAGTCAGCCCCAAAGGCTTCTGTGAAGAAAGAGTCCTGGAAAGCGAGAGACCAAGAAGAACTGAAGGAAGGGTTCACTGTTAAAAAAGCAGGCAAAGACCTTGTCTTGTCGGAGGGAAGCGAGTGCAAACACTGAGGGAGAAATATGCAATAGGTGGAGGGCTGAGGCTTAAAAATAGGCGTGAATGCAGCAGACCTATACTAAGCAGCAGTGGAAAATTTTCAGGCTGGAAACAAAATTGTTCTTCCAAGCCTGGAATCTGGGAGTCATACTTTCCAGTATGTCCTAGCTTGCCCAACTGAGGAAAAATAAGCATCCCTTGGTGCTACTGCCTGCTGAAGCTAAGTCTTTCTACTGGACCTTCAGAGAGAACCCAGTCTAAAGCTGTATGGATGAAGTTTCAAATGTGCTCAGCACCTCACACTTCCCTTTGCTCTCAATGGGGAAGCTCTTCTCCATTGTTCTTGGTGAGATCAGCTATGAGAGCTTTCAAAAGCCTAGTCCATAATCTCAAAACCCCTTCAATTTGCAGGATCAAAAATAGCTTTTGCAGTGCATAGCTTTACAGCCAAAAGGCGTGTAATTCACACCCATGCTGTGTAAATAATTTATGCATTTATTTATTTTAAGTCTTATTGACTCTTAAGCAAAGTAATAATGATCTTTTAACCTATGTTAATGTGCAGTTTTAGTACCCAGAAATAAATTGCAATAAATAAAAAGAACACAGTACATATTCTAATAAAAAAAATAATTTAAAAAAAGATTAAAAACATTTTTTTCAGCAATGCAGTACATAAGCTTGCAGAATTTCTTTAAGCATGGCAGTTGTTCACCAAAAGCAGTGCTCAGCATGAAAAGACAGGTGTATTTCTAACATTTAAGAGGACTGTGCAGTGTCCCGTCCCTATAACAAAGACACACCAGAAGGTTCTTAAAGTCTCTCTGATCAGCAGGGTCATGAATCATAGAATCACAGGGTTGGAAGGGACCTCTGGAGATCATCTAGTCCAACCCCCCTGCCAGAGCTGGGTCACCCAGAGCAGGTTGCACAGGAACGCGTCCAGGCGGGTTTTGAATGTGTCCAGAGTAGGAGACTCCACCACCTCTCTGGGCAGCCTGTTCCAGTGCTCTGCCACCCTCAGGGTAAAGTTCCTCCTCATGTTTAGGTGGAACTTCCTATGCTCAAGTTTGTGCCTACGAAGACATGCAGCAGGCTAGTAGTAAAACTGGAAAGAAAATACAGGCCCTTCTGTGCTCCCATTAGTGCTCTGTCCACTAACAATAAAGAAATCAATGGAGAACAATAATAATTAAATTAAATTTTAATTCTCAGAAGGCATCATCTCCTTGAAGGGCCAAGAAAGTCAGAGACATAGGACTGAAAAGCACCTCAAAAGATTGCCTAGAGCCATCTCCATCTTCTTCAAAAGCGTGTCCAGGCTTTTCCTACAATATCTCTGCTATTTGAGAGGTCTCCTTGATTTTCCCTTTGCAGGAAAACCCTTTCCCTTTACCAATGGCAGAATATTACTTCTTTACTGTGATACAGAAATGCCTATCAAATGAAACAGTAGAAGCTACGCTAGGTAGGACATTGAGAGTCAAACAGACTACACAGAAACGGGTTTCTTGGGGAAGAATTTGGCACCTGAAGGCAGACATTCAAGTTGAGTAACCCACAAGGACTGTTCCAGTTCTCTTAGTCAGCAAAGAGAGAAGGGCTCAAGCGAGCAAGTAACTTATTAGAGCACTGCCTTCATCCTCCCTTTTTAAGTGTCTTGTTCATGTAGGTCTTGTGTTGAATATGCTTTCTCTGTGTACAGAACCGAGTACTCAGGGGCCTGATCTCAGCTGGTGTTTCTAGTTGTCATTTTAGCAAAAACGCAAACTACAGGTTGATGTTTGATCCCTGCTAGAGTCAACTGCTTGTCTTTGAAGAATCCTGACTGTCCTCAATCAGCTGGAAATACCATTTAAGTTATCATACACACAGGCCCCGCACTTAAAGAGCACATAAAAAAATTCAGACAGAGCCAATATTTACTTAATAAATTGATTTTGTTTCTACTGGGTTCCTTCTACAAATTCCAATATAGTTAGTTTGAAAGTAGTTTTCTATCTAAAATTTTCAAGCTAGAAACATTATATGACAATAAAACTGGGGGGGCGGGGGGAAGAGGAGACAGTTATTTCAAGAATCCAGTGTATAAATATGCAAGGTCTGTGAATAAGCATGCTAATCCTTTCCTGCATTTATTTTGCAAGAACTCGGCACCAGCCTATGCAAATGCACTGTAATTATTCTTGTACTCTACAAAGAGCTCAGGTGTCAGTATGTGGTGGAAAATCCACAGAGCAGGTAGCTGTGATTTTTCTAACTTGACATATTCCTGTTTGCTAAGGATTTTCTTTAATTGGAAATTTCTCTGGTGTGAGAGAGATGTTTTAATCAGGCATCAATCTCCAACTTAAAGATGTAAAGTAGGAAAAAATGAATTGTGAAACTAAAATACTTCTACATGATAAATTTCCAAGTAGGACCATTCAGGGAGAACTTATGAGAAAAGATTTATATATTTAACTACCTTTTTTAAAAATTAAGTAATACATCTTCTGAACATCTTGCCTTTCATTATCACCTAGCAAAATAATCTATGGCGTATTGTCTCTTATCTTGTTATGTGAATAAGGAGGGCTATGATTCTAAAGACAGTTTTTAGGTGAATTTTCAAAAAAAATAAAGAAAAGATTTGTTATCCTTATAATTAGGTCTGTAAAAGACAGGTACATAGATTGTACCATATTGTGTAAGACAATTTTGCTTTAGGCAAGAAATCAGTGCTTGACATTCAGAGCTCCTCTTCTATATCCAGCCTGTTTTTTAAAATCACTTTGCAAATGGGGTCTTCCAGAGTAATTTATGGCAAGAGAGTCAGTCAGTCCTGGATGCTTTGGAAAATTCCACCAGCACCACCCGTATCTTCAACAATCATGAAGTAGCATTCAGAATCTGATGCTCTCCTTACTTGTTCTGCAGTCCCTGCCGTCACTAACAAAGTTAGGTTTTTCTGTGGCTGGTGAGATATAGCTTCACCTTTCCCTGCAGTGTCTGGGTTGAAGAAAAGCCCTTCACCAATATGTGTAAAAACAGACAGCCATACAGAGGTACAGGAAAAAACATGTAATTTTTTTTTCCAGCTTAGATACAGCTCAAATGTTTGTTTGACACATGGAAGGGCTAGAATATTAAATATGCTCCAACAGCATTTTGAATTCTGGGATGAAACAATCTGATTACCATAAAAACAAAGGGGCTGTAGAGCTCCTCAGGCTGTGATCCTGATAAGAGAGCTGCTGCTCTAAGGAAGCCAGATTGCTGTCATAAACTGGATTTCATCAATTCAATTTTTTTGAGACACTAATTTGATTTTTCTGTCTCATGCAAGATGAGATCATGGGAGTGACCTGAAGATGAACAATAATTAAAAAAAAAAATTGTAGTCATTTGTTGACAGAAGCCCAACATAGCTGAGGAAAATGTAGAAGTGCCAGGTACTAGGGCTGTTATCCCCTTCTCATGCTCTTTTAGTGCCATTACACATTTCCCATGGCAGATAACAAAAGCTGGAGCTTATCCAAAGAAGAAACCACCCAAGCCAATGGACATGACCTTCACATCCCTGATTAAGCTAAAATAAGGAAGACCGAACACAATGCAACCATACTTCTGGGCAGGTCCTTCTAAATCCTCTTGCCTCTCTTCCCCTACTTTTTATCCCTTGAGATCACTTGTTCAGCATCAAGCTCAATATGAGATATAAACATGGTTGAAGAGTCCAAGCACTGCTATGACACAAGGAAACAACATCAGTACAAAAAAAAGCTACAAGAAAGCTACAAGGAGCAACTGAAGCACTCCACTGTTACAGACCACCAGAACAGCACAAATCAACCAGAGATCGCACGCAGCTCAGGACTAATGTATGGAATACCCAGTGATATTTAGAAGGGAATTTTCAATCCAGCACACAGCACAACATTCTCTTTAGATAGCAAATCCATGGATTCAAACAGTAAATCTCAAGATAAAAATACCAAAGCACACCTTTCTGTCTTTGGAGTCCACTTCCATAGTCTGCCTTTGAAGTTCTAGAGCCAGACATCAAACGTTATAAAAATACACAAATCCCATCCCTACTTGGGTAATTTTTCAAACCTTACCTTGTGAGAATTAAATGAAGTTTAGGTCTTGGGACTCTCTGTAGCCCCTTTTTAGAGGCAGTATTTCCAAAGCATTTAAGTCATTTAAGAACTTGGGTAACTTAAGGTCCGTAGACTTTGGCATAATTAGCAGGCTTACAAAGCTTTGATTCTGTTTGAAAAACCCACCATCTCCACACTGCAATGTGTTTTGATCACTATCAACACTTTTCTGTAGTTAAATTGCCTTGTCAAAAGTAGCAAACTAGCTTTTCGGGCAAGGCACTGCACATCTCAATCATTTCAAACTGCTGCGCTAATGTTTCTGCTCAATCTGTGTAACTCATCTCAGCATAAAAGTTTCTGTTGGTATGAACTAGGTAACTAGTGCCAGGAAATCACAAGTGTTTGTGAGGAAAGATACACAGACACCCACACTGACACAGCAGTGAGCTGAGAATATTTTTTCCTGCCATTTGTCTATTTGTTCATAAGAAATACAGCAGCAGCTCTGTTTGCAGATGTGCTTAATTTATTTAGATTTCTTCACCTGTGATAGAGACATACAAAAAGTTCTTATTTAGAATAATGAGCAAATGAAATAATTCAGCGTGGAACGTGCTGTAAATAGTGCTCTATTCTCAGGCGACATATAAATGCAAAAGGAGAGAGTGAACAAGTTCTCACGAAACTAAGCAAATGCATTATTCCGTTACCTGTTGTTGAATTCACTCACGAGTATTCCCCACCTCTTCCCAGCAACTGCTGGGACAAACAGTTCCCCTTGATACACTTACGCATCTGCTTCAGACAGAGGGCCACCTGACTGCACTTTATTACTGCAATCCCTCCTGATACATACAGAAGAGGTAAACATTTCAGAAGCTCATAAACTGCTCAGGGGCCCCAGCTTCCAACTGAAAATCATTGGGAGTTAGGGACGCAAATGGAAAGATCTGGGTTGTTAGGCCCCTCTGTACCACTCACTCAGATGAACTTTGGCTCACGCATTTAAAAGCCTTTGAAAATGGGATTAAGTGTTTAACTCCCATTGACACTTGAAAACTAGATCCAGGCTCAGAGAATACAAGATTGAACAGGTCAATAATTTCTCAGTATTATGCTTGTTGTTTCTCCAAGGTTGGGTTCTCATCTAGGAACTCAAGTAAGAACCCATTCATTAGTTAAAGCTTTCCAAATTGCATGTTGCCAATAGGCAGATCTTGTGAAAGAATCACAGCACAAAGTAATCTGTTTGAATCTTGTTATTCTCTGCAATGGACGTATCTCCTAAAGTCATCTGGAAAGCATCTGACCAGAATGCTACTCAGTAGTTTTATTTGGTGCAAAATTTAATTGACAAACTGCTCAATTCCAATCACCCAGTTTAATTCAGGTATTACTGGAGATGAGAAAGCCTCTCTCAGACATTACATCTACAGGATTTTTTTCAATTCCTGCTTTTGGACAATATCATACTCCATTTTGATTCACTGCACGAAACAAAACAGCATAACTTGTGCCAAAGGTAATATATCAGATGTTCTGGTGGGCCACATGACAGTATAGTGCAGATTAGGTTTTAGGGAGAGAGTTTCTATGAACCGTAGCAGTTTACATTCCACATAGGTTTGCCACTACCTCCTACCACATTTACATTCAGTGGTGCTGTTAGAAGGTGTAAGCAGCCTGCCAATACTTTCTCTGTGCCTTTCTCTTCCTCCTCCCATTATCTACCCATCCCTTCACTCTCCAGCACAGAGGGTTGTGGTCTCACTGAGCAAGAAAATAATCTGCTTTGCCAGAACATAATACTTCGTAGTATGATCAGAAAGATTCAAGTAGTCCACCAGGATGTCAAGTTAAAGCCTAGCTGAGTTTTTCAACAAGCTTGCTCTCACAGGATAAACTTTGTAACTTGGCAGGGATTACCTCACCTCACTTCAGTCAGCTACCCAGTCTAGGCCAGTTAACCAAGCCTCCCATTAGGAACCAAGAGAGGTGTCACCAAAAGGCAGCTAATTTCATCTGCTTTAGCTGTGTTTTACACTAAGAGAAATCTTAATCAGGCACAGAAAGAGCTCAGACAATTAGCTTAGATGATGTACCTAATACTGGGAGAGATCAGTTCGACTCGGTGATCGAAAACACTCTCTGGTTCCCACAGTATCAGTTGGGACCATTTGGACTATTCTGCTGCCATCACAGCGGAAAATTGATGGTCCTCTTCCCAGGGGAAGGAAGAAAGAAGCATCCCATCACCTACATCTCTCTTCAAGCTGTTCTTCAACACACCTTGCTGTGGCTCTGGAGTGTACACTGTGAGGAAATACCCTCTGCAGTGTTTATCCTGCAAGCTGTTAAAACTCCCCAGTACTTTGACTGTGCCTGAAATCAGTGGTACCGCTTCCATTAATCATGTTTTTTCACATGCTTTTGTAGTAGAAGAGTCATCTCATATCAGGAATGTCACTTAAGTTGAGAAAGTCTTGTCCCAGTCTCATTGCCATGTTTCCAGAGCATCCAGAATATCATCATCAGATCTAATGACTTTATCTTACTTGCAATCTAACCCTAAATCATGCTGCAAGTCAGAAAACTCATCTCTTCCCTAGTAGCTTTCCCCTGTGCCACGAGCCTGGGATGCATCTCTGGAAAGGCAGAGGAAGTGCATGCCTCTAACCACTCCACGCACCCTTCTCCTCCCATCCATTAATCAAACCAAGGAAGGAGAATCTCGGCAGAAAATCTCCTGAAAAATGAAGACACACTTCAGTAACTATGCCTGTGATGAATGAGGACTTGGGGACTTCCATACCCCATTAAAACTTCTGTGACTTATAGGGAAGAAATTTAAAAAGGGGAAACACATACATGATAGAAAATTATAGAAGCTATTCAGGCGGGTTTCCATCTATACGAGTTATTACTACATGTTAATGATTTATTATTATTGCACCACACTACTTGCATTGTAATCACTTGCCTATAAAATATGCTGTGGGAGAGATCACCACATTCTACTAAGATCAGCTCTGCTGTGTTTCAGAAAGAAACATGTAATTACAAAAAAGGGCATCACGGACTCTAAACCTGTCAGGTTGATTTTTACAATGGGCATAGGCAGTTGTCCAAATCAAAGACGCAGGCCTTACATGTAAGGCAAAACAGACGGCACTGACAGACACAAAAATATTCTCCTTAAATCCCAATCAGAAACTTTCCTGGATCAAATCAATTCTCTTCACACTTTGAATGTGACAGCAGAATCAAAGTCTGGTTTTGGTCTCTTAGTGCAGATAATCTTAAGAGTAGAGCATTAACTACTGTACACAGGGGCGTACACTGACAGTCTGGATACAGCTGAAGGGCAGGAAAAGGTGGCTTCAAGGGAGAAGACAGGTATTTGCATCAGCTTCAGCTGGGCCAAGATTTCAATTCAATATTGAATAGATTGCACCTCAGAATTCAAGCCTTGTCATAAACACCTTCTGCTCAGGTACTTCAGAAACACTCCGCTGTACTCAGAATATAAAAAATGAGCAGGAACAAATACAGAATGGCTATATAGCTACTATATAATGTAGTGATATAAAGCAGGTATGCTGATTAAAAGACGGTTTAGAAAGTTTGTCTTACTGCCCACTGTCTTAGAGTGAAACAACGTAGCTTGCTTAACCCATAATGCAAGCCAACAGAGCTCCAAATTTTGTAACACTTGAACAAAACCATCATGCAGAGAGCTACAAGAAACACCTTCTCATTGAACCATGAAGACAATGAAAATAATTCCATTTTAATCCCAAAGAAAAATTAAATTTTATAACATCATCACACTCCAAGCAGGCCAGTCTCTTGTGTCCCACGTGAATGAACTGACTTAGAAGCTTTCATGGTTTTGTTAAACCATGACACAAGCCTAGAACCTCAACTGTTTCAACCTCTCTCTCTGGCCCAGTATTTACACAAAGCTTAGTGATTTTTTTTATAGGACAGGCAGATGGAAAGTCACAAAGCATAATCTTGTACACTGAATTTCAAGAGGAAGGAGAAAGAAGGAAAAAAAAAATTCTCATTCTGGCTCTGAACCATGTAAAATGGAGCCCTAAACCATACCTCATATAGTCCCAAGAAGCATCCCATCTTCTGAGCTATTTGATGTTCAGGCATCAAAGAGAACAGGTTTTCCACCACAACCTGGGGAATGGTGACCAAACCCTAATGTTAATTTTGACATTTCCAAAATTAACATTTTGGATGAACAAACTTTGTTAATACTTTCAGCAACCTCAAAAATAAACAAAATTAAAAAGAACTTATTGAGAGCAGTTTGCAATTCTCCATTAAGAAGCCTGATATTTTCTCTTCTGAGCAGTTGCGCTACTTCTGAAAGGGGTCAATTTTGTTGCCAGGGGCAAGATGCTATAATTTTCATTCTTTTTGAGCAAGCCTCCAATCAGGTCCAACAAATAAACACTGAACACACGCATACACACAGACAAAAGGAATTTTAGACGCTTCTGCATCTCTACATCTTTAAGATAAACTACAGAGAAAACTCATTCTTTTCTATGTCCCTAGAGACCTGTGCCTTGCCAGTGGATCCTCCCTGCTAGTGGAGCCAAGAGAAAGTGATGATGCTTGTGTATGCCCTTCAAAAAGCATTATGAAGGGCTTTCAAAACATAGGGTAGGGGCAGAATCACCAGAAATGCTGAAGCAATTAAACCTCAAGTATCTGCTGCTGAAAGGAGTAAGAATGCCCTTACTGAGATTGGCAGTAGGGCTTTTGGGCTCAATTGTCAGTCAGGAATCCACAACTTCATTAGGAGTAAACTTGAAAGAAAAATTAAGCTTTTCACCTTCTCCACTGACGTAATGAAAGCCTTTCACCTCCCTGTTCCCATGCAAGTATGTGCAGTTACAGGTGGTTTTCTTTCCTAATTATCCTTGTAAAACACTTCAGCAGGATGATTTCTTTGGTATTGTCTGGCATTTGAATAGCACTTTTCAATTTCTTTTCATCTGTTCAATCTATATTATTAGATTAGATGAGCATCTTTATGGAGTATTCTCTAAAGCTATTTCTTCATCTCTAGCTTTTCTCAGCACTTTTAGGTATAACCCGTAGCAAAGTAAAGGGTAAAGGAGCAATTGATTATAGCACTATAACCACCAATACCATCTCCATAAAGCAGCAATGTTAATGCAACAAACAGACCAAAGGTCAAAATTGATAGTATTTGTTGTGCTATGCCTAAGCATGAAAGGGCTATTGAGCAAATAGTATTCACCTGCAGATTTACCAGTTTGTAAATCAACAGAAAATCCTAAGCAACAGCCTGAAAAAGAAGAAAGGTATCAAATCGAGACAGAATGAAGAAACTGAGAGATCCGAAGAAGAGGTGCTACGTACCCACCGCCTTTCATTATTGGATCCTCTTGCAGGAAGCTGAGTGTGTACTGCCATTATCCACCTGAAAATATTCCTCCCTAAAATCTGAAGCACTACAGATATCTTGGGAGAAGCAGGAAGCGGGACATTCTGAAAGGACATGCTCCTTGATTTTACTCCTCAGAGCACATAAGATTATACAACCCTTTATACACCCAATGCACATCTTTCACATCAGCTGTAAAAATTGCTGACCGCTCAGCACTATAATCCAGGCTCCTAGACACACTGAATTGATAAAAATCTGCTGGAAAATATTACATTACAGCTTTCTATTTACTGGGCTAAATCCAAACGCACGCAAACCTTTGTAGCAACATCACTAAACCCCTCCGTGGTGCATCAGCCAGCTTCTGCTTTGAATAAGGCCTACTGTATATTCAACAAATAAATGTGGAGTCCAGGGTTCCATGTATCCACTGGTACTATATGAGGTTAATGCTCAGCGGGCAGCTAACGGCACAGAAGGCTGTTTCTGTTTTAAGGGGTATGCCTACCTCTTCATTGATGAAAATTAACTCTCCAGCTACGTCAGTGTGTGAACCTACCAAGAGGTGGCACTGGAAGGACATGCTTTGGAAGGAGCCGGGCAAACTTCTGCCCCAGGAAAGGGTGTTGAGAATCAGCTCGCACACACAAAACCTCAGGAAGTGCCCATGGTTCATCTGTTTCAACATGTAACCGAAGGCAGCAAGTTCATCGCTCTAAACCTTCTCACACAAAACAACACACACATGTACACCAAACAATGAAGGGTTCTTTTGGTTTTGAACACAGGGAAACACTAGGAAGCACTAAGAAAAGTTAGCTTAGATCACATTATTTTCACCAAAAAAATTATCAGAATGACTAATTGCTATTTTTTTAAACTGAAACAGAAAATAAAACCAAGCGCAAGACATTCAAACTTAGTTCAAAGCTGCTATTAACCTTATGACCCTCTACGAATCTGTGACAATTTCTAAGACCACCAGGAAAAGCAGGCTTGCTTTTAGTGAGCTTAAATCTGATACACAGGGTTCCACATCTCCCATGGAGAAATTTCAGCGATATTACGTATGTCAGGGCACCCATACCTGTAGTGTGTAGCATATGTGTGTATTTACACATATGGGTAGGTACAAATCTATCAATACATTATCTAAATTAAATTTTAGACAGTTCCTCAGTGAAACATTTCAATAGTATCCATAACAATATGGATCAGTGGTCTTGAATTAACTTATTAGAAATTTGTATTCTGCAGGAAGTTTCAGAGTCAAGTTTTTCTTTTTGTCTGGTAGAGAATACTTCTCATTTTATTATCCCTCCTTCTATTCTTCCCCAGGTTCTCCACCAAAGAAAAACAACAGTTTCTGTTTAGTCTGCTTTTGTTTGTTTTTACCCATTCCATCAAAACAATTTATCACAACATACTCACGTCCCAATGCTGAGAGAATTTATACGCACACTTTAGTTCATCGTAAATGAGCAAGTTGCTGCAGTTCATGAATCTACTCATAAGTAAATCTCAGTGTGTACAATTACATGACTGGAGCCTAAAATCAAGTTACCCAAGATGAAAATTCAGCCATGTACAACCTAATCACGTGTTAATAGCTTCTATGTATATAACATTTAAAGTATTTTGAACAATTTATTTATGAATAAAGGTTTTATGTGCTGGCTTGTGTGCAGTAGCACAATCAGTCCCCAGACATATTACAAGATGGAAGTAAAAATACTTGTTTTAAATGACATTCCACCTAAGGTTAGTCATTCAGTGTCATCACAAGGAAAAAGCTGTAACAGCATTTACAGATGTTTACCGAATATTGAACTACCGTGGAGTCTTTAAGTGACGGCATAGTTTTGCAATTCATCATAATCAAGAAGTAATTTAATTACTAGATAACTTAATTGTGAATATCATAATTGCAATGGCACAGTTTTGAGTTGACATTATAATCTACACCTAAATTGCCAAAGTATGCTTAAGTCTGGTTTACTATCATTGGGCACTAACAGCTCTGTTGCTGGGTTTATTGGTCTGGGGGGAAGGTTTGTTTGGTTTGTTTTTTTTTCTTCCAATGGACATCACAATGGAAAGAAAAATTAAGGCCCAGTGCAAAAAGATTAAACGCTTCATAAGTACCTGTATGGCGAGCAGATGAAAACTCTCATTTGTTTCACCTTTATGAAGGCAAAAAAAGGAAATAAATATATATCTGAGAAACAAGTTGAACTCACCAATTTGTTCCAACAAAACGTTATCAAAGTCTGTCACATTTCAATTACCTGTGTAATCAAATCATAAATGAAAATCACACAGCATTCAAAATACCTCTAATGTTCCAAGTCAAAATATATTCTTTATAGAGAGAGGTACATCACATCATTATGCTTCAAATTGATTACCACAAACTGTAGCTATAATTAGATATAACTAATGCAATTTAAGGAAGAGAAAACTAATATTTGAAACTAAACACTGTAAGTAATCTTGTTGCCTTCCAGTCAGTTACCAAGCAGAAAACGTACTGTCTTGCTAATTTATTATTATTAGAAACATCAGACTCTTAATCTGTTCTAAGGACATAACTAGGTTTTTAAGGTAGTATTTCCCAACTGTATTTCAAAGCAACAAGCTTGCCGGACTTTTGCTGAAGGAAAAAGCACAGAAGTCCTTCACTATTACTATAAAAGGATGAACCAGAAGAGGTAGAGTAGGAGCCAGCTGAAGACTGCTGCAGTATAGCTAAAAAACATCATCTCATTTTTAGGTGCTTAAACACTAAAGGAAACTATAATAAAATAGAAGCAGAAATTAAAAAAGAAAAGTAAAATCTTTGTGGAGGTTCACATGACAGGTGCTATATAACCAAAGCAATATTTGGCATCATTTCAACAGACATCTCTCTCTTAGGACCCCCAAGTAATCGTTGCACTATGCAGATGACAAGACACACAAATGTGCAGGCAATATTCCCTAACAGTTCCCTCCACCAAGCCCTTGGGTTTCTTCTCTAGCATTCTCAGATCATCATTTATACAACTAGGCTTTTACCCACACAGCTTTTCCTTTCTACAGCAGGTATTATGGGTTCCACTACCTTCATGCTAACCTCATGTTATGGGCTCATAGGTTAAGATGAACAATAGTACCATATGTTAACTGTTGAGACTCATACTACAGCCTCCTTTACTTCATCCATAATAGCTGCAATGTGAGCACCACATGCATTCTAGCCTCCCTATCTGAAGTATCATGTACAGATATTTCACAGAATCATAGAATGGTTAGAGTTGGAAGAGACCTTAAAGATCATCTAGTTCCAACCCCCCTGCCATGGACAGGGACACCTCCCACTAGACCAGGCTGCTCAAAGCCCCATCCAGCCTGGCCTTGAACACTTCCAGGGATGGGGCATCTACAGCCTCCCTGGGCAACTTGTTCCAGTGCCTCACCACCCTCACAGTAAAGAATTTCTTCCAAATACTTAATCTAAATCTACCCTCTTTCAGTTTAAAATCATAACCCCTTGTCCTATCACTACACCCCCTGTTCTTTTTGAGTTTGAGTTTCTCCAGGAGCAACTTGTTCACCCATGTAGGTCTACTGGTGTTTTTGCCCAACTTCCTCTTTGTTGGGATGCATTGCTCGTGAACTTGGAGGAGGTGATCCTTGAATATTAACCAGCTTTCTTGGGCCCTTGTTCCCTTCAGGGCTTTATCCCCCAGTACTCTTCCAAGAAGATCCCCGAAGAGGCCAAAGTCTGCTTTCCTGAAGTCCAGGGTACTGAGCTTGCTGTGCACCCTCCTCGCCACAGAGCACTGGAACAGGCTGCCCAGAGAGGTGGTGGAGTCTCCGTCTCTGGAGACATTCAAAACCCGCCTGGACTTGTTCCTGTGCAACCTGCTCTAAGATGACCCTGCTCTGGCAGGGGGGTTGGACTAGATGATCTCCAGAGGTCGCTTCCAACCCTATGATTCTATGATCTCGAACTCCACCATCTCACGGTCACTGCAGCAAAGGCTATGCTTGAGCATTCCCCACCAGCCCCTCCTTGTTGGTGAGAACAAGGTCCAGCATTGCTCTTCTCCTCATTGGCTCCTCTACCACTTGGAGAAGGAAGTTATCATCTATGCATTCCAGGAACCTCTTGAATTGCTTATGCCCTGCTGTGTTGCCTCTCCAACAGATATCGGGGTGGTTGAAGTCCCCCATGACAACCAGGGGCTGTGATCTGTCTATAGATCATCTATACAGTGGGGCAGACCCCCACTGTAATGTCACTTATCCCTGCCCTCCCTTTAACGCTGACCCATAAGCTCTCAGTTAGCTCCTTATCCATCCCCAGGCAGAGCTCCATGTGCTCCAGATGGTCTTTGACATAGAGGATGACACCCCCTCATCCCCCCTGCCTGTCCTTCCTAAAGAGACCACATCCTTCCATTCCAACACTCCAGTCACAGGAGCCATCCCACCACGTCTGTGTAATGTCAGTAAGATCATAGCGCTGCAGGCGTTCACATGTCTTTAATTCCTCTTGGTTCCCACATTTGCATAGAGCCATTTAAGTTGGGCCACTGATGAAGCTGACTTAGTGGCTGGAATTCCTTTGTGCTGCACTCCAGGTGCTCTTCTCCTGACCTGTTATCCTTCTCCAGGCTCTGGGCATCTATTACTGGCATTGGCATTTTACTGGTAGGAATGGGATGGATTAAGGTTCCCCTGATCCAGCAACTCTAGTTTAAAGCCCTATTCATGAGCTTGGCAAGCCTCTGACCGAAGATGCTCTTCGCCTTTTCTGACAAGTGGATCCCATCTGGTCGCAGTAGACCAAGTTTCTCAAAGCGAGTCCCATGGTTAAGCAGCCAAGCCCTCGGCTGTGGCACCAGTCCTGTAGCCATTTGTTTATTTGTCAGATTCTATTGGCCCTATCAACCTCCTTCCCTTTGGCTGGAAGTATTGATGAAAAAACTACTTGTGCTCCAGAGCATACCAGTCATTTAAACTTGTTTATCTCAATTTTCAAGCCCTGAAATACAAGCCCCTTACACAACAACACTTTGTATTGAGCATGACTCCCCCACCTTCAAGGAAATAGCCCAAGACCTCTCACTTCCACAAAGGCCACTGAACAGCATCTTGTAGCTAATAACTTAGCAGCACGACTAATTGAAACTCTTGACATCACACTGAAGTACCTTGATGCCTGGTTTCATCACTACTTACAACAGCAGCAGCATCCCGAGCAGTACATTCACAATCTTCATTTCCACATGCAGACCCCCCTTTCCCAGGCAGTGAGAAATGGAAGAGGAAATCTTGTTACAAAGGTGACTGTCATACAAATAGTTCTGAGCCCTTATAAAGGCACAGAGCTCACTTTAAAAGCCAGTTTTACGACATCAAGAAAAAAAAAAAGCTATGTTTTTCTGCATGGGGGTCCCCATTCTATGAAATTTAACAGGAAGGAACGCTACTGACTTCATTTCTAATTTCTTCCTTAATGCCAAGTGCTGGAAAGAAGACTGCTTTAAAGAACTGACCTGGATTTGGCAGTGGGGCAAAGCATTCAATTACAATTCTCCCTCTTGCACTCATATGCTCCGTTACAGCATTCAGGCCAAGGTATTTTCCAAAGGCGCTTAGTGTTCCCTTTTTACTTTGCAAGACCAAACACCTGACTATTCAAAAAGGAAAACAACTGAGGTGGGCAGCAGCAATTCTGTAAACTTTTGCTGCAAGCTGGGTTTCAGCAGTTTTCCTCAACTGACCCACAATTTCACTTAGTGCAGCCAGCTCTGAGTAAACACCACTGTCTGCTGTCAGGCCCAAACCTAAACCCTGCCAATTCAAGTGCGAGCCTCTGTTATGCAGAGCTTTAAGACCAGAGAGGCTGACAAACAAGAGTGGGTATGTTTGTGTACACACGTGCACCCGTTTAAGAGCCACAGGTGAGACATCCAGATTCGCTGTAAATTCACCATTAGCATTGGGCAAAATGCATACGAAAATCCAACGTGTAAGAATGAATCACAAAGTTCAGAAAGATAGCTTTTGCCTTCTCCTGTTTCAAGGCATCTAAAAGTTGCACATTTAGTGTAAGTTCTTGTTTCTACTAATATACCAAGAATCTTCAAAAGAGGAAAACACAAAAACACCTTTCTGACTAAAATTCAGCATCCCCAAGGACCAGGGTGTACCATTAAGCATCTCAATACAACAGATCTCCCTGTTTCAGGAAGTCACAGCTCATTGCTGTCAGGGCTAAGCAGCTACTAAGGAAGTACTCGGCATCCGTCAACCATTTTTCTGCTGGACTGAGTTCAATTCCGCAGACAGCAAGGTAAGAAATAAAAGAACATGTAGGTACACCCCCAAGCTATTGAAAGAACCAAGAAAATCTTCTACCAGAGAAGAAAACAAAACAACGCAGAAACACAAAGCAGCACCATGTACGTACATATCACTGAAGAGATGACCACAGAGATATGCAAAAGAGTTCATGCTAGAGATATAACAGGTGCTTTTTAGCAACTCAGCCCACTCTGAAAAGATGCTTGCTCACACTTGGTGCATGCATAGGAATCAAGATCTTTCAAGAATTTTGCCTTAGTTATAACTTCTTTGTTTTGGGGTGGTGGTGTCCCCCCCAAAATCTCTCTTGCTCTACCACCAGAATAACTTGGCATCACACACTGATATGTGGAACATAACCAGAACACTGTGCAATAAGAAAAATACAATTTTCTCATTCTATAAATGGGGTGCAGAGGGAGAGCAGTGAAAATGTCCTCTGGGAGAAAGAAAGGAAACTGGCATCAAAGATGGAAAAACTAGTGAGGATTGTTATTGCTCCAGTATTTCCTTTGGTGATGTTATCGCTGAAATTCTCAGGAACCATAACTTGTCAAACTTCAATGCACTTTGCCAATCGTGTGAGCAAATTGATCTTAACGTAACTGAAGGTCACCACTCAAAAAAACCCACCCAAAACCAGAGATTGCAATTACGGATTATATGCAAAGAAGAAGAGACAGATGTAGAGAAATTAGCATTATGCTTTTATAGCTCCCATGTTGATACTCAGCAGCTGATGTTGAATTTTAGTGGACGCACCATTGGTTTGTTAATAGCAGCAGTCATAAAAGCCGTAATGAAGCCCTATGTGCACCCTGACCACACACTAAAATCTTGTATTCTTGTTTCAGCACCTTGAAAAAAATCCTCAGATTTTTAATTATTATTTTGCTGAGGGGTTAAGTTCCTATTTTGTTTGCTTCTTCCTGTCACTACCCTTCACTCCCAGTATTCTGACATCCTGAACTGTGAAGAGTCAACATGTAAAAGCTCTCAAACTTGATTGTCAAAATACTGAAACAATTTCCTTGTGTTTATCTTCTTTCCTCTCTGAGTGTTTGCAATAAAACTGCTTCCAAATTCAATGTTTGTGTTTAAGAAGCTGTAGTATTAGCTAGAGAGGCTCAGAGTGCAATCCCGGTGATATTTCATACTATGAAGCAAGCACAAAAGAAATCCAGAGCTTTCTACAGCCAACTTTTTACTATGTAACTCAGGAACAAACATTTTTTTTCTCTCACTGCCTCTCTGAGACAGTTCATTAAAAAAGCATCAGAAATTGCTTGCTCTTTTTGTGATGGATTTTGTGCTCATGAGAAGTGACAGATAACTCAGATAGTTGCTGTTTAGTCTTTGGAATGTTAATCTGTCCAAAAAGCCATCCCAATTCCCAGTTCACCAGTCAGGTTTATAAATTGGGCAGTGGCAAGTCATGTTAAATGGAAACAATCACAGCACTACGGTGTTCATTGCCACGAAACACAATCTCTGACCTGTTGACACCGGTGATTTAACAGGTTCTCGTCTACCCTGTTGCCACAAGGTTTTTAACAGGCCTTCCTTATGGATCGTCATCAGATGAGACACAGGGCACTAAATGGCCTGCTGTATAAAAACTGCCAACAGAGAAAGCACTTGTCATGGTGCCATACAACAGTGACCTGCCAACATATGGC
Source organism: Alca torda (assembly GCA_008658365.1). Taxonomy (NCBI): domain Eukaryota; kingdom Metazoa; phylum Chordata; class Aves; order Charadriiformes; family Alcidae; genus Alca; species Alca torda. The sequence continues at coordinate 21,720,518 of CM018079.1, read as the reverse complement.
TGTTAAGAAGAACACAATGCCTTTATCTCCGTCCACCGGAAATGCTGACAATTCTGCACAACTGTCATCAGCAGAAACACCATCTTCAGGAAGTAGAGATCACTGCTGAATTTCACAAGACATTTCATGGAATTAGATGGCACAGTGAAATTAAGAGTCATCGCAGACTCACACCAGAATAACTGGCAGTAGAGTACAACCATGTCCTCCTGACTAGGTTCTTCCTTCTAACCTACTGCAGAGCTAAAATCCCACATCTTCTTTCTCTGACAAATCTAGCTGGTTTCAGAATATATAACGTGGCTGCGTGAATTCCAAAGAGAGAACTGTACACAGCCAACCTCAAAGTCACCTTGCTGAAGCCTGAACAGATTCTTACCAGTGCTGAAAAAGTAAACGTTTGAATACTTTACATGCACAAACACCCATTCCCATGGAAAAAATGAGGTGGAAAACAGTGCTTCAATATAGTTTCACAAATCAATATGACAGACTAGTTCACAGTCATGATAGCCCCAAGTATTCTTACAACAACCACAATGTCTATTGATGGCCAGTTAAGCAGAATGGAAGAAAGAGGGGGAGAAAGGAAATGTTTCTGGTTTTCCTGAACCAAAATATTTAGGCATTTGTTTTGTTTACTTTTAACAATCAATTTAGATAAACTAGCTCAGCCTATCCTCTTGAAGCAGTGACAGCTGAAATAAAGTAATTCAACTACTTGTTAAGCTGATGAGAAAGAAAATGCCCAACCAGGTCTTGCAGAGAACTCGCCTGCCTCTCAATCCCTCCTCCAGTGAGTGTCTAATCAGTCATACAGAGCAGACATCATCTTGAGGACTGAAAACCTTTCTTTCCAGGCCCTGAAAGACCATACATTTCCCTGCTGCTGCTTCCACCTCAATAACAGCAGTGCAACTGCTGGGCATGAGGCAATCTGGCAAGTCAGCACTTCTACAGGAGCTAACCTCACAACGAAACACATCATGCTGGACAAACCCAGCCTTGTGCAACTGGGCAAGAGATAGAGTTTGCTATTAACTCAACTAACTATGGCAAACATTTTGCTTAAGAACTGTCCAAATCACCTGACCAAGTTCAGAGATGCATTATGAATTATAATTCTGCCGGCTGACGTTAACACACTGTATGATTTATGTTAATTGCAGCAGAGCTTCAATGGTATCAGGCCCTAAACCACAGCATGGGGTGCAAACGTTCTTGCAAAATGCACTTAAGATGTTCCTGCCTCCTGAAGAGATTCAAGAATTAAATCAGTTAATGTTTATATGGTAGTGTGGAGATAGAATAGTGTTTGCATGGACCATGTCTCCTGGCTCATCACATCCAGTCAATACACTACACTAATACAATACACTAATATTAAGTTATTTAGCTCCATTTACAAGCAGTTTAGCAATCCTGTTGTCCCCATCCACACACACACACACACACGCTCACTGGGAAGCTGTTCCAGAAGCTCGCTCCCCTCCCTCTGCTATACAAAAACCTAAGCTAAATCTGCAGTCAGTCATGGCCTTTTCCCCAGCTATCAGGTGCTGTTATAGGACGCAAGCACTTCATTTCTTTCCCTAACATTAAACTCCACCTATTTTGAGACAAGCCTATTTTGTCTCCAGTTCACAATATTGTTGGCTAGAAAGTCACCTTTTCTAGTTCCCTCAAATGAGACAGGCTTTCCCTCCAACCTCCTTGCCCCTGTTCTGGAGTCCACCTTCCTTGATCAAGAGACCAGAATTGTGCACATGCACACACTCCCCACACCACCACCCTCCCTTCTCCCATGGTTCTTCCAGTAATTACATCATTTGTTCAAGAACAAAATGGTACTGGGAAAAAAGAAACTGTCTTCAATTGTGGAACACACTGTACAATTCCTAGAGACCACTGATGATCTTTCTCTGCACCAACCCTTCCCATATACACTTTCAGTAGCGCAAAGTACCTAGTGAATACAATATGACCCTGGGGATATCATTTTGGGATAAACACGATTTTGATAGACTTGGTTAAGGCTTTTGGATTGAAAGGGAAGAAGGCGCTGGGAGTCACTTCCTGAAAGAGGACAAAGCTTTTCTACAGAAGCATTTTGAAAAGTCTCCTCTGAAACCACTATGTGGAAGCTCCCACTGAATCTTGTTCCAGAGCTATGCTTCTGCACAAACAAGACAGTGTACACATGGGCCCAGATGCACTCAAAAGGACAGGTGCCTTTTCTTTGTGTAGCAAAATTGAAGTCAAGCAATGGGTAAGCACATATAGGATGGCTTAGCACCAGAAAGATAGATTGGAGCATGAGTACTTGTAAGTGACCTGACTACCCAGAGGAGTAGTTTATGATCTCTTTATTAGAAAGCTATTATTATTTGCAATTGACTCCTCAGGAACCTAGGCTCCCATCACAGGACGTAAGTGTTAGCTATTCCCTTCAACCCATACCCAAGAAAACCACATAAGAAGGTCTGACTGGGTTTTTTTGCACCTGTCAAAATTAAAAAGGAAGCATGAAATGCTGTTTTTTCACCCTTGCAGAACTCTAACTCTAGAATGTGGGCACTCATGAGGTACTCCATTTATCCATTGACACCACAGCAAAATTTTGAGCTGGTGTCTCACAGAGACTAGAAACTGCATCCTATTTACACTGTACAGGCACACGTTCATGAGCCCTGTACTTTGTCTTTAAAGTAAGCACTCCATTTGTCCAGAACTATGGACTGTGCAACTTCACACATCTATCAGCCATTCTATAAGCTGCACGATGCAGTGTACTGCTCTTTTCTGAGCTAGGGTCATTTTGATGAACACAGTACAAGTGACTAGCGGGATTGCCTACGCGTCCAAACACGATATATAACTCCCCAACTCACATCTCATCCATAAGGGGAATCACAGAGCTGGAAGGGAACTCAGCAAGTCACTGGTCCCACCTCCTACATAGCAAACAGTAGAAGTGTTTGATTTGCTTGCTCACATTTTCTTGCATATTTGAATATAATAAACAGGTTTTGTCCCCTGCATCTAATTTAACTTTTTAGAAAAGGAGGGAATGTTTCTTCCCTAAGGGTGTCTGAGAATGCTCTGCTGAGTGAGGATGATGAAACACCAGAAGATCAACTGGAGAGAAAGCTTGACTGTGGCATGCAGTACAATTTCACGTAAGCCCTGGAAATGATGAAAAGCAAAATGATTTTACAAGAGATATAGAGGGGACTGCTTGGATTGTGTGCAACCCAGAGCACTGCAATCTGCTAAATTAAAGCAGAACAAAAAGAAACTCACTGAGCAGTGTGGAAGTTTGTTTTTAAGATTCACATTTAAAGGCTGTGTCACTCAGTGGATCTAAGCATTCTTTCTTAGGAGGCTTGCTTTATCTCAGTGCACTCTTCTGTCCTTCTAGCAAAACAAAGCGATAATGACCAGAAGTCTTCACTTAGTACGCCCTTTCTGAAAACAAAACAAAACAAAACAGAGCAAAAAAACCCACCCCAACCAACCAACCAGAGAAGTGGAGGGTCTGACCAACCTAGAGACATGATAAAATACGGTAGGCTCTGTCCTTGTTTGTTTGTAGTGTACTTAACTCTTCTGCCAGAGTTCCACTGCTATGTGAGCAACATACATTCACTGTTTAAAGTTAAGAAGCTTTTCCTAGTATCAAGCTAAGATCTCCATTGCTTCCAATTAGATTAATTACTTCTTGGCTTAACCTCAAAGAGAGGCAAAAGACAATTGTTCATTGCCCTTCTCTTGTGAGTACTTTATACACTGGAAGAGATCTCATTTTTAGATTGAGCAAGCAGTTTCTTTTCTTAAAGGTAACATTCAGTAACATCTACAGCTTATCATTCTTGGAAAAATGATAAGAAGTCACCATGGGACTCTAAGATGAATCCATACTTTCCTGCAGTGCTCACGGGAATGCTTAAACCAGTAATCCAACTAGGTTCTCATTTTTGTCAAATAGAGTGGAGTAACTACACTCCTGCCTAATATAATTCACTCCTATTAACACATCCCACAATATTAATGACTGCGTTTCCTACAGTGGTATCACCTTGTTGCTTTTATTATGTATTCCAATACACCAAAGAGGTTGTTCCAACTCTATATCCCAAGCCATTTTGAAGCTGCCTGAGATTCCAAGGGATCACATGTGTCCAAACAGAATCCAAATGGCTGAATGCCTTCAGGCTCAGATCCCCTCTGCTTCCTCAGGTAATTGTTTTGTACCACTCATCACTTTGCAAAGACAAAAAAGCAAAACCAGAACTCTCCAAAGATAACTAGAAAAAAATCATGGCAAAAATCAATGGCGTGGCTGGAGGCCATTTTCAGCAAGGAGTCCTGTAACTAATGATGTCACTCTTAGCTGACCACTTCTTACTACTTGTAAGCTCCAGTCTCAGTCAGACAGGATCCAGAGCTATCCAGAGAGAAGTTCAACTGACCATTTCTTGCATCTACCATATGTCCACACAATGCATGAAAGAGGATCTCAGGAAACATGTGCTCATGAAATATTGGAAATCAATTCATAGAATCATTAGGTTGGAAAAGACCTTTAATACCATTGAGTCCAATCGTCAACCTAGCACTGCCAAAACCACCACTAAATCATGTCCCTAAGCACCACATTTACACATCTTTTAAATATCTCCAGGGATGGTGTCTCCACCACTTGCCTGGGTAGACTGTTCCTTCCAATGCTTGACAGTCCCTTCGGTGAAGAAATTTTTTAACTCCATTCACAACAACTGTTTGGGCCTGGCCATCCAGCCAGTTTTTTACCCAGCAAAGCATACACCCATCCAAACCATAAGCAGCCAGTTTCTCCAGGAGAATGCTGTGGGAAACGCTGTCAAAGGCTTTACTAAAGTCTAGGTAAACAACACCCACAGCCTTTCCCTCATCCACTAAGCAGGTCACCTTGTCATAGAAGATCAGGTTAGTCAAGCAGGACCTGCCTTTCATAAAACCATTGTGACTGAGGTTGATCACCTGGTTGTCCTGCATGTGCCGCATGATGGCGCTCAAGGTGATCTGCTCCCCATAACATTTCCTGGCACCAAGGTTAGACTGACAGGCCTGTAGTTCCCTGGATCCTCCTTCCAGCCCTTCTTGTAGATGGGTGTTACATTTGCTAATTTCCAGTCAACTGGGACCTCCTTGGTTAGCCAGGCCTGCTGATAAATGATGGGAAGTGCTTGTTGAGCAATTCTGCCAGCTCCCTCAGTACCCTTGGTGGATCTCATCCAGCCCCATAGGCTTCTGTGTGTAGATAGTTCTCTGAACACAGTTTGTTTACCTGTCTGAGATTAAATCAGGGCTTCACAACCCCCATGTTTGCAATTTAATTGTGTCCCTGCACCTTCAGTCCCTTCTTCCACATTGCAGTGATTTCTCTGTGAGCTCGATTTAGGGAGCAGTCGGGGCATCTGTGTGAAATAGCCAGCAGTCACGCTAGAGACAGGCTAGCTCCATTTATTCTGCTGAGAGCAAGTAAATTGGCTGGGAAGCTGTCAAGTGTTGAAAAATTGTCCACAACAGTTTCTCTTTATTTTGAAGAATTCATAAGTCTTTTGATCTAGGTTTTTAAAACCAGTGAAATTTTTCAAAATATCAACAACTTACACACATTCTTTATTTAGAGACAAAACATATAATCCAAGTATTTCAACAAAATATTATCAGCTTTCAGTGGCAAACTAGATTCAGCAGTCTGGAAGACTCTGCCCTGTCACCCTTCAGAGCTAGATGAACTGCTGGAAAACATCCCTACCCCAAGTCCAGTCCAAACTTGCATTACTCCACTCAGAATTTAACAATTGGTTCGTCCTCAGAGCAGGAACCACAGTGCTCCCAGTTTCACTGCAGTCCAAAAGGCAGGACAGTCTGGGAGCAGGGGCTGTTAAAAGACCAGAAGCAGACCTTCTCCCAGTCACAAACTTTAGAAGTTTCCATCTCAGCAGCAGAAACACTACAGAGAGCTGGAGCCCAGCTCTTCATCAAGGCTTATAACAGGATTCTGAGATGCTGAGAAACACCCCCTGTCCAAATCCACTCTCATCTTGCTGTACTGGGAAGGTATACACTCCCAGCCCCACAGGCAATGGCTTTTTGTGTCTCTGTCCTTGTGACACTCCTGTGAAACAACCAAGTGCCACTAGTCCTCTTTTATACAGGGCTAATGAGATAAAAAAAAAAAAAAAGGACTTGTCCACATGGAAAAATTGTTAGGATCAAGCAGATACAGAAACATAATAGCATGTTTACCTTTAAAAGCCTATGTGGAATGACAGGTGACATAAAAAGCAAAGGCTTTCATATGCTGTAGCTTTTCTGCAGAAGGATTAACAAAGAGTTGTTCACTCCTTGGCACTCACACATCACTCACTGACAGTTTCCCATACAAAGCCCAAGCAATGCACCTGCACAGTCATAAGAAATCCATGCCAAAGCAAGGGCAAATGCCAATGTCCCAAGGAAAGACCATCACCACTAGGTCATCTTTCAGCGCAGCTCAAGCATGTGGCAGTTTACTCCAACAGTATGCAGAAGGTTCACACCCTGGGAGCCTATTTCTTAATCAATTCCAAGAGCAAGGCTGCCTCATGACCAGGATATTCTCTGTCTGCTGCTCCAGGCAGGTGAATATGGCTCAAGTGACAACAGTTTCACCTCCTGAAGCCTCTTATTTCCACTGTAAATAAAATTCACAGATAAAAGACTTGTAGTTACAGCTTGATTTACGAGGCTTGATTTATACTGATCAGAGTAGGTAACTAAAAAAAAAAAAATAAATCAGACTGCAGGTGCTATGCAAATACCTCAAAAGGGAAGGGCAAATCATGGCTTAAATTTTAGGTGCTAGTTGTAGGCCATATTTGGACACATTTCCTTTTTTAACTGAAAAATGTTAATGTCATAAGTTAAGCAGCACATCATTAAAATCAGAATTTCAATCTGGGTTCCCAACCACCACAAATATAATAACAAAGATAGGCAAGAAACACTGTAACGCACTTTTACTCGTTATTATAATGCAGAGCATTTAAAGGCTAATTTGTCTGAAAGCACCACAAAGGTAAGACCCCATTGACACCATAGCAGTGACAACTGAGACCTGAAGCAGCTGTCTGATCTGTCCCAAGGAGCAGAATGGGGAACAGAGCCATAGTATCTGATAGGCCATACTTAAGGAAAGCTTACTGTGGACTTGGGCCTGCTTCTACTACATGAAGTAGATGGGGAATTATTTCTGTGAGGATTCATCACAAGGAATGAGTAAATAACGATCAAGTTCAACATATGGGCTCCAAAGCCTATAACTTCCTAGTGACTAGCACTGGTAGCAAGGCTTAGAGAACTGGATCTGAAGGACTGGACACAAGAGTCCTCATAGGTCTGTTTCTGTTGCTAATCCATTTATGTGCTCATGCTTTGTATCAGGCTGTGCCTAAACATGAGATATCCTGCTGCAGAAGCTCTTAGTATCGTATGGACTGCAAGCAGATCCATATCCACATGGAGCAGATCTCATTTCCACTATGGGATATAAAAAGAGCCAAGTTAGTATTTTTAATGATTTCTCAGGTCATCAGGCAATGGAACAAGTGTCCAGTTCATTTTACGCCACTGAATAACATCTAGCTAAGAATGATTTTTTAGGTCATTTCAGCCTTGGTTTAGTTTTAGATAAATTAAGACTGAATGGAGGGCATTTCATATTTAGAAATTCACCGCCCAATACCATTGCCAAGCAGAAGAGAAACCTGTCCGTGGGAAGCATAATTATCATCACAAGAAATCCTACACAAGATTTCCTGAGGCATTACCACAGGGTAATCACCAACAGTGATAATTACAGCTAATGGAGAACTCCAAAATAGAAGCATGCCTTCATCTATCCAGCACCATCAGTCCTAGGTCATTGTTATTGATAGGACATGACCACATGGAAGAATCAAGATATTTCAACACTGTTTCATCATAAGGTGCTTGAATTATTTAGTACAAAGCAGATGCAGAATATCAGTCATTATTTTATCCATAAGTCTTCTAAGAGAAGGGGGTTTACTGTTGCTTGTTAACACATGTGGCTGTCTCCCAGGTAGGAGTGTAGCACACAGTAGGTTGAATCTGTATCCAACCTATTTCAGCCCTGATTAGCATGCGTTCTTCAAGCTTTGTTTCCAGAAGTGTGATAACAGAAAGAACCAGTATTTTCCAGTTCTTGTAGAGAAGGGATGCTGAGGTTTGCATAGGTGAGAAACCCAGCGGGGGCAGAAACGCCCTGCCTGTGGGAACACAATCTTAAACATCAACAAGCCCTCAAGCAGAGTCATTTATAACCAACCCATCATTCCTGACCACTGATTGCTCCTAAGTTACATGGCACTTGATAACAAATTATCCCCTTCATCTCCTTGCCAGAGGAAGAAAGATGTCACTAAGTGAGTGTACAGTACATTTACTCCAGAAAATACATTTGGTCCCTTAAAAATGAAGCCTCCTTGCCCAAGTTTTGACAGGCTCTGAAAAAAACTGCTTTCCACTTAGCTCAGTTTAAAAATAAATAAATAAAAAGCACACACTGCAATAACAAATCATTAAAATTATATGTTGAAAAACTTAGCTACTGAAAATACACAACTAAATTTGAGTAACTCTGTACCTGATGCGCGGATGGAGTAATATGCATTCCCAAAGAACACGTGCATGCCATCTCAAAAAACAGAGGGAGAGATGAGAATGAAGAAATAAAACAAGCCTGTCATTCCCGTGCCTGGTATCGGAGTGTCCAACATTCAATCTCAAGAACTGGGCAAGAGCCAAAGAAAGATATACCTTTCTATCAGGTCACATCCCCTTGAAATCCTTCTTTGGTTCCTCAAACCCAAGATCATCCTCTGGGTAATGCAGGATACTGCCACTGAATTTCTCTGCAGCCTTGGACAAATTGCTTTCCTGACCCACATATAAACTACTTTCCACTACACAAATGTTGTCTTGTCATTCATTACACATGTAGTGCCTACACTGGTGGAGTCTTTAGCTGCTGAAAGACAGAGCTTTACTGGCTGAAAGACAGACCTCAGAGGGTTGTGATTAGGGGCACAGAGTCTAGTTGGAGGTCAGTGACAAGTGGAGTTCCCCAGGGGTCAGTACTGGGTCCAGTCGTCTTCAATATATTCATCAGTGACCTGGATGAGGGGATAGAGTGCACCCCCAGCAAGTTTGCTGATGAAACAAAGCTGGGGGAGGGGGGGGTGGTTGACACACCGGAAGGCTGTGCTGCCATACAGAGAGATCTGGACAGGCTGGAGAGTTGGACAGAGAGAAACCTTATGAAATTCAACAAAGGCAAATGTAGGGTGCTGCCCCTGAGGAGGAATAAGGCCATGCACCAGTACAGGTCGGGGGCTGACCTGCTGGAGATCAGCTCTGCAGAGAGGGACCTGGGAGTCCTGGTGGACAACAGGATGACCATGAGTCAGCAATGTGCCCTTGTGGCCAAGAAGGCCAATGGCATCCTGGGGTGCATCAAGAAGAGTGTGGCCAGCAGGTCAAGGGAGGTCATCCTCCCCCTCTACTCTGCCTTGGTGAGGCCGCACCTGGAGTACTGTGTCCAGTTCTGGGCTCCCCGGTTCAAGAAGGACAGGGAAGTCCTGGAGAGGGTACAGAAAAGGGCTACAAAGGTGATTAGGGGACTGGAACACCTCTCTTATGAGGAAAGGCTGAGGGATTTGGGTCTCTTCAGTCTGGAAAAGACTGAGGGGGGATCTTATCAATGCTTATGAATAGTTAAAGGGTGGGTGTCAGGAAGACGGGACCAGTCTTTTTTCAGTAGTGCCCAGCGACAGGACAAGAGGTAATGGGCACAAACTTGAACATAGGAAGTTCCTCCTAAACATGAGGAGGGACTTCTTTACTTTGAGGGTGGAACAGCACAGGAACAGGCTGCCCAGAGAGATGGTGGATTCTCTGTCTCTGGAGACATTCAAAACCCGCCTGGACGCCATCCTGTGCAACCTGCTCTAGGTGACCCTGCTCTGGCAGGGGGGTTAGACTAGATGGTCTCCAGAGCTGCTGTCCAACCCCTACCATTCCGTGATTCTGTGCTGCCCTAGTATTAATAGAGGGTGATAGTAATCTGATTGTTCATTTTCAAGGAAGCCAGCCTCCTGAACAGCAGTTCACAAAAATTCCCACCTCTACACAGTAAGTAATGATTGTCCCCAGTCAATTAACTTGCTTAATTATTTAATTGGGTTTGCAGACTCAAGTAGCTCAATCTCATGCTGAGCTATGAGGTCTGGTGTAATGCTCTGACTTTGCCATGGAGGTCACCCAGAAGTATCTTTCAAGCTTAAAATAACCAGAACTTCAAAAGCATGAACACAAAGCTAAAGTAGAAACATTTATCTGCATCTATGATCAACTGGAAAACGCATTCCTTGGAGCTGTGGATTGTCATACATCTAGGTAGAGGCCAATAGTGTCCTTCAACACTTCACAATGCAAAGGCCCTGCTGTAAACACTCTAAACTTCAACTTCTACACAGACTTCTCAGTTTTGCTTCAGCTCCTACACACCAGACATTTCGTTTTGCCCACCTGCCTCCCTCCCTCTGACATGCCTAGAGCTTCCAGTACTTCACAGCTTTCCCTGTGGCTGAATTAACTGCAGGCAGTGCCAGGGTGCCTACAGTGAACCGTGCAGTTGAGCACCAAGTGGAAAAGTTAATCTAAACACATTCAAACTATTAAAGGCAGTCTGAGTTCCACTTGAACTGGTTCTTTTCTCTCAGACTGCTCGCCAACACATCTAGATGTCTATACACAATCAGAATTCATCCTTCTTTTGTCATGAAAAGGCTAGTGATGAAGGCCATCTGAACACATTCTTTCTGCAGTTAGGCTACAGACACCCAGCTTACCCAAGGACTAAAATACAGCACTCAAAAATCTCACAAAAAACCGCCAAACACACCTACCCACAACACCCATCACATTCGTACTCTTTACCAACCATTTCCCAGAGTTCTCATCATTCTGAGTGCAGAGCCAACTCGCAACGGACACCATGAGAGAGGAGGACTCAGAAATTTCCTCAACACTCCTCAATTCAGAGACAAGAGACACAGTGCTGTCTCCAAACATGCTCTTTTTAGCCCTCTGAACACACACTTCTGCAAGATGACTGTTTGCAAACATTGCAGTTCATATATAGGAAAACAGAGAAGACTTTCTGTATACTGCTAGAAACTCTAGAATGGTGCAATGTGGGAAGAAGGATTACAAGCTATTTTTGTTTAAATTCAGAGACAAATTAGGTCTCAGTTGCTTAAAGAACAAAACCTTGCGGCACTCTTAATGCTGATTTTATGTGCATTTTGAACATCTTGTCCCCCAGTTAAAAGCAAGCTGCCAAGCACAGATGTTGATTTTGTACAGGGAAAAAAGTTATTATTCATGGGGAAAAAAGAAAAATATCCAACAAGTGTAAAAGAAACACAAAGATTAAACTACTATTAACTAGTTGCCTGCTGCTCTATTCACTAACTCCATGAAAGCAAGCATCACACTTAGATACTGCAGTTAGTTAGGTTTCAAACCAAAGAAATGCACCGAGAAAAGTACTAGTGACCAGATAAAATAAGCCATATTAAGATAGTACATCAGAAATAGACACATTCATTTTTCAGAAACTTGAAAGAGCTGAGTAAAGAATACATGGCCAGGCTGGATAGGGCCAAATACAGCACAAGAGCACAGGCCTCCTTCAGCAAATCAGATCAGCTTCAACAAAAGGTCAAAGTAAATAAGAACTTCCAACCAACCTGCCATCTGACTTAACACGTTTTCTCACAGCACATCAAGATAAGCCACAGAACGGTCTTTCCCATGCAGATCAAACCTCATTCGCATCACCTAAAGGGGTGTTTGCCAGTGAGAACTACTATGATTAGGCCTCGTGTCCTGCATGTTACTAGCTGGCGCTAGGACCAGTCACAATAATCCTCCTACAACCCTGTCTTAGCCATGGGCTTGGGAGAGCCAAAGGCCTCCCAAGGACAAGTGAAAGACCTCTTTTGGAAGGGCAACAGTTTGCTGGACCATGTTCTGAATTCATTTCCCTTATTGCTGTCTGAACCCTCACAGCTGAGCCAAGGTTAGATGCCTAGAATCCAGAAGGCACAAAAAGTCTGGATCATCACACAACTGCCTCATATCAAGCATTCCTCAACAGCAGACCTTAAAGACCCTAAAAGCAAAGAGCCATTTACAGATTCTGCAAAGCACTGTGCGATGCTCTCTTCCAACAGCAGCCAAAGATGATATTTTTTGGCTGCTGCCAGAAGCACCTCATGCTTATTCCCATTTTGAGGGAAATTTGAAGGATACACATTTCCTGTGTCAAAGCCTTCGGTTCTGGTACCCTACCAGCAACAGCTACTGCAAAAGCTCAGCATATGAAGGATTGGAAAGAGAAAGGTGGCAGGTTTAGCCCCAGTCCTCCTGCAGTCGCTTCACAGTTAAAAACACAAAACAAATACCAACACACCCAGGAATGAGGAATGCCTTAATTGCACCTCTCAGCTAGTCAGGAGAAGTATAGGAAAAAAGAGAAAAGAAAAAAAAAAAAAAGAATACTTGCCCTTACTTCTGGCTATCCAAGGTATGTACTTCAGTCTGGATTCGATATATCATCAAGTCTTTTCCTTTCAAATAGTTTTTTCATTGCCTTCATTTTTTAGTTAAATCAGTTGATCTCACTGCCACATTGTTGTCAAACAGATACAACTACTGGTGTTATTTGCTACCTGCAGGTGCAACCAGTGGGGCTGACAGAGATGAGGGATAGCTCTTAACCTCTTCTCTGTCTATCCAGTCAGGGTACTTTTAGATACTGTTTTCATAAAAGCTAAAGGACTTCATGAGGGCCATCTGCTTCCCAGGCTGACTGTTCAGAAGTTCATAATTGAGTCATTCTCCATTATCATTCCAACACAGGCATTGTTTAAATCTATTCTTAGTAATCTCCTATATCAAGCCCATAAAGGAACCCATGTTCATCAGAGACACTGCACAGTGTTGGACCAAGTTCTTCTTGTCATTACCATTAAAAGCTGCAGCTCTGGGATTTAAAAACAATGACATGGGTTATTAGCCATTCTGCATCACGGCACAAACTGATCCCCTTTAAGTGGATATGTTTTTCCAAATAGTTAGGAGGCTGACTTTCTTTTTAACTTAAAGAGCATCAGTCACTATCAAAGATGAGATAACAGTAAAGGCAGCCAGTGGATAAACCTAGGAAGGTAACCAGAAAGCTCCCCAGGCTTCCCCACTCACCACAGCATAAGATTCCCTGCCCTACTTCAGCGCTTGTTCGCTGACTGATCAGAACATCGGTTCTCAAGCAGGCCTGCATATAGAGTTCAGACAGCACGATACCCAGCTATACAGATGGACAGCACGTAGCGCTAGATACAAAACTATGACTCAAATTAGCTGGGCTAGCATGATAAATCATCAATGCAAGCTCAATGCATGGCTTCTCAGAACGCTCATTTTCAACCCAGCAATTCCTTTTCTCTTAAAGATATGCTGCTGGTTTACATCTGCATTTGAAATGCAAATGGAATGTTCTTTATGTTAACTATTGAATTGTTTCATAAAATAAACATGTCAGCTCCTAAGCCAAACCCATGCATTCTCTGAGGGATTCCAAGAAAGGAAGGATTTCTCTGCCCCATTCTTTAAGAGCTAGGGTTGATCATGTCACACAGACATTAGCCTGTGTTGCTGGCACTGCACAAGACCCCAACAAGCCAGCTAGGTACCCACGTGTAATCAAGGTGCCTGATCTTTGAAAATACCCACTTTAACTTGGATTATACTATTGTTTTCATTGAAAAGGTGTCACAGGAAACAGAAGTAAATGAGGATTCTATTGTAAAAAAACACTACAGGAAAAGTTCTTGTCACCTGGGAGTTCTCAAAGGAAATATCAAACCAGTTGTAAGTGGAAAAGAATCAACCGAAATGGCAGAAGCAGGAAGATAATTAAACAGCATCAACTAGTACCAGATCCACATTCCCCCAACTACAATGGCTCTGCAGCTCCATCTTGCACTTTCACATAGCAAGCAACCAGCCATTACTAGAAAGTTGAGCATTTGGGATTAAAACAAAAACAGCTTACCCATTTGAAATATCAGAACCTCTAGGGGAATGTAATGATCTGCAGCCCTGGCATATGCATCATGGCAAACTATTTTAGAGTTTATAAGGCAAACTATTATAGAGTCTATACCAAGACACCACTCAAGTCCCTATTGACAAAATTTGGCAGACCACTTGATCAAACAGTTTGTCAAGTTTTATAAATACTCACATGTGATTGTAAATTTAGGCTTTCGAAACCCTGAACAAAGAGATGCCCTGCTTTTCTTAAAACCAGCACTACTGATTCAGCATAAGGGGACCACAGTAAGAGAAGGACTGTTTGTCCTTTTTGTTTGGTTGGCTGGCTTGGATTTTAAAAGGACACTAGATAGCAGCTAACAGCTTAAGTTTCTCTTAAGGTTTTTTTTGTTTTGTTTTGTTTTTGAAAAGAATCTGCTAAATCAAGACATTATCCTAGCCTTTGTTTTTAAACTGAGCTGTTATACATACTAAACAGTAACACAAAGGTTTTGACTTTCCTTGAAAAATACAGATGCACTCTCATATAATTTCCAAATGACTTGTAACTCCTGAGTCACTTTCCTCCCACCTGTTTCGTTTCAGGGTTTATTATGTTATAGGCTTTATGCAGAGGTCATCAGTTTGCATACAGTGTAGATCATAGGACGTTTTACTGGAGTTTAGGGATGGAAACTGTCTCTTGCCTACAGATTTGCAAACTAAGTTTTACTCTTGAAAAATCTACATTTTCTTTCACAGATAAAAAGCTGAGGCAATATTGTTGCCACATGAACACTTTATGGTGTTAGGTACATACAACTATTACTATGGGAGAACTATGCTTCAGTAGTTTTCAATCTGGATTTCATTCAGCACAAATCGTCTTATCTTTATGTCTTTCTTGTGTTTGACATACCCTGAAACCGTTTACTTAAGTGCCCCTAGAAATGTCAACAAATCCATGAAATACCTCAATAATTACTGCGCCTGACCTCTGGCAAACGATTCTCCTAAATTAAAACCTATTTGAATGAGGACACCTTGTAGAAAAATGTCCAGTAGGGATTAAAAAATGTCCAGGATCAGAGACTCAACCAAAGCCTTTGGTAAGTCACGCTGTGTCCCATTACACCTGCAGTAGGGTTCTCATTCTGTTTCTCTACTTGAATGTCCTCACACAACCCTATAAACAGCATCAGTGCTTGGCCTTTTCATTCCAGTCTCCCACAACAAGTCATACATACAGCTCAAGATGTGGCTGTGTGCTGACCATGCTGACCGTACTTCAGCAAAGCACTGAACAGCTTTTAACTGCAATTTAAACGCGCAATCACTTCCATGAAGTCACAGCTACATTGACCAGTGGAGACTAGGGGTCTGCTCAGGACTCCTCCTATGAAAAGCACAAAAGTCATCCTTTGCCTGGGACCATAGAAGACTCCTATCCACAATCAGTCACAGGAGATTTGTAATTCACTCTTATCACCACGTTACATGGGCATTTGAAGAGCTTTGGAAGCAATGGTTCTCTGGTCTGCTGAATAAGGAAATTATGCTTTATCTGAAACGTGCTGATTCGTTGAACTTAGGAAGAATCTCTTGATTTTCACATATCAAACAATAGCTTCTGTTTCCCAGAGCTCTCCAACAGAGGAACTGCACTGTATACACACGCACAGGAGCATGCTGCACTTGTTTCTTCAGAGCTTAAGAGCTACTTATTATTATAAACGATGCTCTTGCAATCACATGACTCAAAGAGATAGATACGATCTCTACTCAGCCATACAAATCTAAATATGTATTTTATGTAGGTGGAGTCATTTTCCTCACAGGGATGGTTGAAATGAGCTTACGATATAAATGTTAGGTGAACTAGCTCTCCATACAAACCTCAGAGCAACTGAATGTTCAGCTCTTGTACCTGGCCAAGACCAAAGAATACGAGGACATTCCTAAAAAGGTGCATGTTCACAAAGACGGGGAGACCCTTAAGCAAAACATACCACTTCCCAAATGTAGCTGGCAATTCTAGAAGATGAGTCATGGCTATACCATGACTTTTTACCACATTCCTTTCCTAAGGAAACACCTCTTTCATCTTTTCCTGTACTTTAATGCTCCTTTCCCCTTTTCTTTCTTTCCTCTCCCTTGAAGAAATTAACCCACCCATTTTGTAATCTTACTTTTTGTGCGAGCAATTTTGCTCCACAACTTATTTTCCTCTGTGGAATCTGCTACAAAGTAGCTAAGGATAGGGACAAGGACAACAAATACAAGCTCTGGGGAAAAAATGTATCTCCTTGAAAGCAGCTCAAGAACAACTTCCATTCTAGCCCAGAAGTCTCCTCCTCTACAGAGCTAAAAGGATAGCTAAATAAAAAAATAAAGTCACAATCTGTATTGCATTATGCGCTGCATTTGAATGAATGGAAACACGGAAGAATGTAATGCCACCTTTAACGCTAAAACTTGGATCAACGTTTAAAAACCAATCCTCCTGAAAAGACAAGGAAACACAGGGATCCCCGTGAATACATGATCCTCTTCGACATTCACAGATATAGAGCAAATCAGCAGACCTAGCTTCAAGGTACATCTTAGCTGAACAACCTTTCCGAACAGAACGGGATTCAGTTAGCACTCAGGTTCAGCTGTGCAGTGCCTATCTGTATCTACAAACTGCCACACGCAGCAAACTTCAGTCTCAGGCAACATGCTGATATTTCGGTTGGTGTCGCCAATTAAGATAAGGCAGCCTGGCAAACAGCAAGGCGTTATGCAGCAAGAAAGGAAAAGTAAACCTCAAAACTTGCTAGCCTAAGGCCTGCAAGTCAGCAAACTGCACAGCACCTACACGGATGCCTCAATACACTGAATATTCTTATAGTTAAGGATGGACCACCTCTGTGGAAGAGGAATGGATTTAAGCTCATGTATTAAACATTTTGTTAAACTTCAGCCTGACCTGTTGAGATGTATAAGCAGACAGTTTCTGCTCTGTTTAATCCATTTAAACATGCCTGACACCTTCAATGCTGTTAACTCTGATCTTCAGTAACATCACTTAGCTCAAGTGGCTGAGCTAACATTCAGGGTCCTACACATATATAACTGTCTCTGGTACGAAAGAATAAGTACGGGAAAGACGTGCTAGCATAGGGAGTGGAGCTGGGGGGAGGTCTGGGAGGCTAGAAACCAACCTTTATGCTGTTGCTACATGCACACAATTCCACCACCAGCCAGCTGATAATTACACCAAAACCTTCTATAATGGGTTTAATTTAT
The DNA here is from genome assembly GCA_008658365.1 of Alca torda. Lineage (NCBI taxonomy): Eukaryota > Metazoa > Chordata > Aves > Charadriiformes > Alcidae > Alca > Alca torda. The sequence continues at coordinate 21,703,010 of CM018079.1, read as the reverse complement.
ATCCTTCTCTTTTCCCAAGTATTCTCATTAAGGAATCTCAGTGCCCTTGTAAAACCAGAGCACAACCTGCTTTCTGTCACAGAAGCCACAGTCCAGAGATGGATTTGTTTTCTGTTGTGTCTACGTTACCTCTTAGACTATGCTTTGTATTCCTTCAGATACTTTAATTGGGCCTGTAATTAGACCCCACCTCCCCTACCTTTATGTACCTTTTCACAGCTTCCTTTTCAAAGTGCTAGATCCTAACAATATTAACATCCTCTGGAACCTCTTGAGATCCTAGCAGTAATTTCATGCACCAATAATGTTTTACTGAAAATAAGCAGACCCAAAACATTGGTAACCTGGGAATAATCAAGAAGTCACACATGTCCTGATACACAGCCAAACTGCCTAGTGACCTCTCTAATTACATCACTCATTAACATATCCCCAGCCAGCCCAATTTCCCTCTGGGTGATGGAAAGCATACCTGTCCAGCTAAGCAGACTGAAAAGGTGTGACCGACAAAGGTAATGAAACCTAGTGGGATAGAACCCTGGAGCCATAAAGGTTTAAGTTCACTGGAGTGGTTTTGTTGTAAGGGCTGATGATCAAATTCCAGGTCTGAAGCAGGAAATATATTTATTCTGGCACAGCTCTAATATACATTTTGAAGGATTCAAGGCACCTCTTGCATTCCTACTAATTACAGGCCAACCTTTGCCAAACCATTCTGGACAGAGGCATGTGAGACTCCACTACTGCCTAAAATAAAGGAACTATTCCTCTCAAAAGCACAGATGCCTCCACATCCACGTCCCTCCTCTTCCACAGGCAGCACAGAAACCTTGTTAATGTTCCGAGGAACAGGCAAATGTCAGAATAGTATGTTCAAAATGAAACAACACACACAAACAACACACCACACACCAGAGCTTAAATCCTCCGAGGACTGAGATATATTCAGAAGAATGAGACAGTCTCCTTTCTTGTTACACACAGCAAATCTCTCTGCGCCAGCAAAACACTTCCAGTAATCCCTTACAGCATAAGTGCCTGGTGGTTCTTCTCCAAATTATAAAACTTGGCATATCTGCACCAAAAAAGACTGTCTTATTAATTGCAACAGGATCTTCAAGGTGTCAGAGATTACTGAAACAGGGAAAGAGATTGCTCCAGGGGATGTGGAATCTTGGTTACTAGTGGGTTTTTAAGAACTTTCCAAACAAATGCGCACCAAAAAAATACACAAACTTGTCCTTTCTCAGATCAGGAGTACCTGGCCATTGAGATTCATCCTTGAACAATTTTCCTGTCGTGTCGTTTCTAGAAAAAATTTACAAGTAACTAGGAGATGAACAATATGTATTTTCCCCAGAATTATTCTTCGCTTTCCTAAAAGTCAAAAATAAGATTTTTCAGTCTGAACAGCTCATCTCCTAAGGATTAACTTCCTACTCTAAGGTAGTCTAATGGAGAAAGAAAAGCTACTCCAAAATTCGGTTCATCCACTGCCTTCTACAACATACAGGTTGAATCAGCCTCTGGCACTTATCTCTGCCCAAAGGCCACTGCCAGAGTCTGGTTCACTGGCTTAGACCAAAATCTACCTGTAAGCACGATGAACCTTTCTCTTGGTCTGGCTGAGTCAACAGGCAACTGGAAACATTTTGTAACGCTAACGGGCAGAGAACAATGCCATACTCTACATCTTCAAGCAAATTACCATATTCTTAAAATATTTTAATTCGGTTTTATTTCTTTGGTCTTAAACACAACTGAAGTCATTCGTCTCCATTTCAGTGAACAGCTATTTTTCCGAATTTGCCATTAAACTAAAATGGAGAGAGTGAGTTTGTGGTTTTCATCAAAGTTTTTTTTTTCTTTGTTTTTAATGGTATGTTGAAATCCACAGAAGAACAATCACTTGCTCTCATTACACTTCAGTCTTCGATTACAGCACTACAGAGGATCAATCTTATTTCAAAATTACTTTTTTAATGGGAGTAAGTCAATCTCATAATTTATTGAATTCTCAACCACCAACTGCAATGGCAAAACTGTACATAAGCTAAATCAAGATAAAAAAAATTACAGCAAGTGATATAAAACTAAAGAAATGTAATTATACCATTTCAACAGTTGTCCTTGTCAGGGCAATGGAAAGCACACAGACGAATCCAAAATTTACACCAAATTTTGTTGAATTTAGCCTAAGAACCACCTCACATGACAAAGTCGGAGACCTCTGGTCCAAGCTTTGGTGTCCAGTCATGACACAGCACAAGCGCTTCAGGAAAAGCTGCTAAAATAATCCTCACATCCTAGCCTTCATGGATTCATTCTCATTCCCATTGGCAGCAGCTAGATTTTCTTTCTCCTTCTAGGCTTCTCGGTATCATTAAGCACTACCATTTTGTGCATTAAAGACAAACCTCCAGTCTGTCATTCCAGCATTAAGGGCTGGCGCACACGTGAGCTCCCTCTCCTTGCTGGGCAACAGATGTGGATGAAGCAGAAACAAAGAGAGAGATACACAATAGTCTGTGTCATGTCATACGTGAAGAGAGCGGGTGAGCACATCACCACAGTCAGATAAATTATGGGTCCAACAGACAAGGGTTTGGGGTAAGACTCCAAAAAAGATATCAGCTCAGCTCTGTCAGAGACTTTGCTATTACTCTGAGCAAACTGTTTATCTTTCCCCCCTCTTTATTGCAAGGAACTTAGATTGAAGCTTCTTTAGGAAAGAACTACATCTTAGCATATAGAGTAAGAGTCCCTCATCTTAATTTGATCCTCTAGGCACCACTGTAATTACAAACAACAATAAGCAGGGGAAATGATCAAATAATTAATGTGAAAAAACACTGAGATACGTCTTATAAATTATTCAAGCAGCTGCAGTTATTAATAACTTCCTAGATTGTTGAAACTAAGCCAACAATAAAAATCAAATTTGTTTTTTTTACCACTTCCTCCGTTACCATCACCCTGTAAGACAGAAAACTACAATGGCACATTTAACCTGAGTGAGGACACCACCACTGCTAAGTGTTGGCTTTGGACAGAAAGCCTGACAGGGGAATTTTTCCATTGCAATGATTTGCAAAGTCATAATAATATTTCTATGTCCATATTAAATTTTATAGAGGTTATTTTTTTATTACCAAATATAAATTTGGGGCCTCTATTACCTGCCATGCTGTCTTAAAATAATTCCAAGGTTATGCTGTCATCGCATAACTCTGGAAATTTGTAACCCTAATTCAAGCACTAGAAATATAACACATAATGTACAGCAAAAGAAACAGCGTAATGCCAGGCACAATTTTCTACTACAATAAGCTGGGGAGTGGCTGAGCAGAAAATTCATCTTTCATATTGTACGCATCAGTAGTCCATAAGTGAAGATCATACATCTATCAAATGCTTGAATGATAATGTCTCTTGTGAAGCCGTTTCTGAAGTGTCAAAAGACGACAGCAACAGTTTTCTGAAGTCCTGAAGTCAATTGTTTGGCTATCTGGAAATCAATGTAACAGAGAAACCTGGTTTTGCTCATGTTCATTTTGTACTCAGTGTACCCAGCCTTGGCTCCTGGTCCTCTACTCTCTTCTTTATTTGTGACACTGATATACGTAAGAGGAGAAAGCAGCAATAAAGCTCCTTAGTTGCCAGATACCAAGAAAGGCAGGAGCTTACTTGCACTTTGCATAACCAAGACTTTTTAAAGGCCAAGAACTCCATGCAAAACACTCCAGAGACACACTGTCTGTCAAGCTGTTTTTTAAACCTCAGGTTTTGCCACACTGTGACAGACCTTGTACTAAGCACTTCACAGCCCCACAATTCAGCTTTCCATACAATAGAGGGGAACAAAGATTCAGACTTCTCTTGTTAAGCAGCCCACCACATACTGATGAAAAACACCACTCATGAAGCATTACCATCACTGTATCATACAGAAACATAACTCCACTTAGTGGGAAGACAGCAAGGCATGCTGGGAATCTGCTAGCAAGCACCAGGTTCAGCCAGTAACCCACGTGCAGAATTGCAATAGACTTCAAAGATCTAAATAGACTCCAATAAAGCAACAGCTTTATTGAAGGCAGCAATATATGAATTTTTTGTACTATGAAACAGCACGATCTGCATCACGTTAAGAGGTGTCTCTGTGCACAAATGTAAAGGAGCTGGCTCTTTTTCATAGATTTCTCCAAGATAGAAACAATTTAAAGAAAATAGACAGGTCAAAGTCTGTGATAACTCACTGTTTTACAGAAATTACCAAGTCAAAATTGTTAGTTGCTACACTGGGGATGTCCCCACTGTTCTTAGCACCCTAGGTTTCATAGCTGTACATAAAAGATGCTTGAAATGGACCTCAGAACAGTTTCTGACTCCATCCCAAGGCAGGAAAAGTGCTATTAGGTCGGTTTTCATTATCATGCAGGAACTTAAACTGCGGGAGTAGGAGGGCAAAACCCTGACCACCCATGAACATACAGGGAAATCTCAACGAACAGAACACAGGAAATGAAGCACAGAATAACAGCTTGTGGAAAAAAGCTCTGCTCAAGGAGGCAGCCGAACAGAACCTAGTCACGGTAGTAAGAGAACGTGCAGTCTCACATCAGAAAGGGCACTCTCTCATGGACTACACGGGACAAGGTGCCACGCCAATACTACTGTTTCCCATAGAGTCGAACACCCAACAGAGGGTAGCTAACAAAAAAAACCCAACAGCTGCGGAGCTAACCCTGGGCAGAGACTTGTTAGCAAATCTAATATTAGATGTACTGAAAACTAGTTGCACCAGGAAACATTTCAAATGTATTCCCCATGCTTTGCTTCAGAGTCTGTGACTTTGCTGTACTGACGTGTGGCTATGAACGTCCACCCCAAGAAATGGCACACATCAATACTACCCTTTCCCCCTAAGCCACATTTCAGAACTACAAGGAAAATGAAACAAAAAGGACCCACGTCACAGCTATTTTATTTTTGGCCCATTGGACATTTGTGGCAAGAAAATAGTAGCATGAAGGCAACAGCTCAGGACACTCAATTTTCATTTTTATAATGGCAACGATCTTTAACAGTGTGTTTCTCATTTTCTGAATACCCAGGTTGAATCACCTTGTCAAAGAGCAAGCACATGAATCTGCTGCTGGTGTCTAGAGACTGCAGTTTGACACCACAGAAGAAAAGAAGAATTTACGCAGCCAAATGACTGAATTGAGACGATAAATGGACATTTGCACTAATTCTAGTCCGTCCCTCACTCTGACTGCATCTCAGCTACAGGATGAAGCTGAACAGTGAGGTGCACAGTGACAATTCAGTTAACAGAGTATTCAGGATTACTGTAGGAAGCAACACTGGAAATATCTATTGGAAAATAAAGATACCTTACCTTCAGAGCAAGATACAGTGTGCAGCAGAAAATGTACAGGGACTGACTCTGAGAGTGAAGCACAACCAACAGCTACCAGTTCTGGAAGCACTGCCACCCTCTGCTCAGGCCGAGACAGGGATCCTACAGGAAAAACACAAAACATGATCATGTAGCTAAAGCCCTATGAGAACATATATGTAGAAAAGGACAAACGACAGATGTAAACCCATCTATAATCAGAGAGCTTTATAATTATCCATCACTTGGTAAGTTTATCCTTTTTTCTTTTTTTTTCCCCTCCTTAAACGGGTCCTCAGTTTATAAAGCACATAGCTCATTCCCTCTATAAGCAGACAAAAATCACATATATCCAATGAGAAGCAACAGCTGGCAGGAAGGAAAGGCCATATTTCGTGTAACTATCATATACCCACAGGGATGGAAGAAACTTCAAGAAGTTACAGGGCCAACTCCCACCTCAAGGCAAGTCCAGTTTTGCCTGTCATTCCTGATCAACGTTTGCCTGACCTGTGATTACAGACCAGCCCTAGGGACTTCAGATCCTGACCAGAAAGTCCTTTTCTGTTGGAATACCTTTTCTTAACTTTTTCTTCCAGAAACATAAACCTAAAAATTCCTATGCCTTCCACTACAAATGTGGAGTATAATGGGTGGTTTTCACTCTCTTTTTAAAAGGAAGCTTATTTAAATATGCTGATATCCTGATAATCACCACTAACCTATAGAGAAATATACCTAGCAATGGTAATATATCTCCCTAGAATCCCAGTGTAAGATTAAGCAAGCACTGAAATAATAATATAAGATTAAGTAGGCACTGAAATAATAATATTTTTTGGGGAAAAAAAAAAATCAATCCTATTTACAACTACAATATTTTCACTGTTGTTAACAGAGAAATTTGATCATCAGGGTTTTGCTTCTTATGATTAGTGCTACTTACTTTCTGGTCAGCATAAGCTCAGTTACGAAATCTATTTCCATAACACAAAGTTAAATTTATAGTTGGAATAAAACAGAACCATTTTATGTTATAAACATATTGCAACCAGAAGTTCTTGTTCTGCTTTTAAGCAGCAAACACCCCGAAAAGACAAAGCATGTTTAGATATTTGAAGAGATCTTTAAATTTCAAAAGCCAAATTTTTATCAGAAATAAGGAGAGCCAGTCAAATTCTTCATTTGAAGGAGTAAAAAAAACCTGAACAGAAGCAGATCATAAACAATCCCCCTTGCTTGCTTTGCCTTCACTGCGTGTCTTCCGCACAGAGAGTTTGTACCACACCTCCAGGACTCACTGCAAATTCTACATGAGCCTTGGGGTCCCTACGGTGTGTCCACCTGTCACAGCCGAGGCCAAATTGCACGTTCCCTCCCTGCACTCTGCAGAGCCCTGTGGTGACCTTCCACCTTCCCAGCAGCCTGATGCCTTCTAGCCTTCTCTCCAAGGAAGACAAGCGTCAACTCTATTTAAGGAACTAATTCATGCATGTAAGAAAAAGTAAATCTATGTATACAAGATCTGACTCGAGGTAAGGGAAATGAAGAGTGGGATTTTACGGGAGGTTTACTGCAGATCTGAACGGAAACAGAGTTAAGCCAGTGCTCTCTACATCACAAAATTCACCAGTGATAATTGTAAAACGTAGCATCACTAAAGCCAAAAAAGCTCAATGAAGATTAAGGAAACAATTTAAAAAAAAAAAAAAAAAAAAAAAAAAAGCAACGATCCATGCTGTCAATTCTCCAAAGGATCTAATAAACCTGAAGGCAAACAAGCAGTCCAAATCCTGCCCCTCTGGAAAATTTAGAGCAGCAAATTCTGGGAATTTGTCACATACGTTGTTGTAAAACGGCTAGCGGTATGTCTCAGAGTTGACTTACGTCTAAACAGAAATGGCAGCAGGCCTCACTCCGCAGAGTTTTCGCTCTTGAATCATCATCAAAATTCTCCTGGTCCAACTCAGTAGTCTGGACCCAGGAGCATTCACTGGCCCTTTCTCTAAAAAGCGTATGCCTGGCCTATATGGCACAGGCCCATTCCTCTGGGGGGCAGGGGTATAACACCCTTGCACTGTCTTTCTCCCTTTTGTACAAGACAAGCATTTCAATTTCAAAGTAACTCTGCTTGGACATGCATTACTACGTGTAGGATGAGCTTCAGCACACACCTACTTATCCTCAGTAAGTAAAAATTTGAGAAGTTTACTTTTACAAAACAAACACGTGGAAAAGCACAATCTTGCACGAAGGGCAGCTCTGCTGCTGCTGGCCCAGGGCCACAAGGAGCGGCCACTGGGACGCAGCTCTCCACCTCCACTGTCCCCATGGCCTAAGCCTGTGCTCACATTTTATCCGCTGCATCTCTAGCGAACCTCTTCAGGACAAGGGCACTTATCACTACAAAAACACAGGCCCTCAACAGCATTTATAGCGATAGCTCAGCATCTCCAAAGAGGGAACGAAACTCCAGCAGTGCCCAATATGAGAACTGTAAGCTGCTGTGAAAATCTGCACTCAAACTCCGAACAGTGGCCGTACCAGCTGGTTCCCAAATAGCCAGGCCCAGTCAGCCACCAGGAAAGGAAACCTTCGTGCAAGAACGCGCACTACCTGCTGAATAGAAGGGCTTTAGCAATTTACTGGCACAGGAAACGCAGTACTTAAGCGAAGGGTACTTATTTATAGCCTACGTGATTTCAAAAAAAAAAATAGCCAACAAACTTCTGTTTCTTTCCTCATGTGACTTTTGATCAATCTCCCACCTGCATTTTCAATTGATAAAGCCCTTCTTTCAACATGACACCAAAATGAGGCTGTGGGAATTCAAGATTAGCTTACAGCAAGTAGAAATTCAAGATTAGCTTTCAGTCGAAAATTCTGTGGGACTGTGGTTCACAGTTCTACACTCAGCTTGCAAACATACTCTGGAAATATCAGACCCTAAATAACAGATGATATTGCAAAGCTAGTGGATGCCACATGGCGAGATACAAAGCCGTCAAGGAAAGAAGACATTTTGTAAAAAGTAAATAAAAATGTAGTACCAAAAATTGACTATATTTATTTCATACCCCCATAGGATTTGGTTTCATTCCCAAATGTTGCTATACCAATAAATCCTCCTTCCCTAGGAAGTTACAGCAACACAAAGGATAGAGGAAATGACACATAAACAATCTGTGTGTTGACAAGAAGGCAATTTTGTAATATGTTGTTATTTATGGCCAACACTTAAGCAGATGGAAGATGCATCAAAATGAGAGTTTCATTTAGAACATGCAGGCCAGGGAGAAAGAAGCCTTTGCAGGAGAGGCGCACCACGGGATAATACAAAGCACTTCACAGCTAGAACTGCATTATAATATTTGTTTTAACTTAAAAAAAAGCACATGGTAACATACTGGAGACAAGGTAAAGGTGCAACACTGAGGGTGTCTGAAACCAGGTGTGAAAGGAGGAGTAAGGGGTGAAGCCTTTTCCAGTGGTGCACCTCCCCTGAGCAGCCCTCTTGCTGCCCGAAGAAAGCAGCAGATCCCATGGCGCGTCCTGCTGGAAGTCAGCCATTTTGCTGCTCCTCCCCCCCAGACGGGGTGACATCCCTCCGTCTTACAGGTGCAGGCTCTGAACCACAGTCATGATGGTGAAAGCAGGTGCAGAACTCGGCCCTCACTCTCTGCACTATCTGCCTAGATTGGCATTCGTTAGTCCACCGTGTTCATTAGCCACCCCAGGGGTGGCCTTCCTCCAGTACCGCGTAGTGGTGATACAGCGAGGGGAAGAAATGGACTGGCCCAACAAGCCCAAAAAGCCATTTCCACCCATAAACTCTAAGCAACACAGCACGCAGCTCTCAAGGAATGCACTCATTTTAGCCGCACTGCTTTCCATCGTATTAGCTCATGCATGAGAGGGGAAAATAAATTAGCAAGGGAAAAATATTTATGCCTCCTCCTCTCCCCCCGCCACTATTTCATTTGATTCTAAATCAATTTGGAACCCCTGCTGGCATCAGGGCCCTGAAGCGCTGACAGCCTCAGGGAGCTTTTAATATCTGAGAATCCAACTCTCTATTTTCCTCTCAATTGGCAGTGTCCCTTAGTCATACCATGGGACACAAGAGGGAGCAAAGCAGTTTTAAAATAGCAGTCTTTTTCTAATGACTGATCTAACTCCCCAGTCAAAGCTGAATTTTAAGAGTTTCCCACCCACCGACGAGGCACCCACATACAAGGCTAGGATAAGAACTTTCTCGCCCTCCTCCTGCCCCCACTGGCAATCCAGCTCTTCACGTCACATGGTTGTGTTCACCAAGGGTTAGGTTTGTAGTTTGGTTTCCAAACCAGTTATATGCTCTGTATGTGCCTTTCTGCCTCCCTCTGCTAACTTCTGGGCTCATTAGCCACTTTCAGCTGTGTTTGGCAGCAAGGAAGAGCCCCCCAAAACATTCAAGTTTTTCACAGGAAACATTTATGGTTTTTGCTGCGGCAAGGCGAGCGAAGAAGCTGTTTAAAACCCTGGCCAGGGGAAAGGCTGTACCACGAACGCTCCCCCTGACCAGGGCCCAGCGAACCTATACGAGAGATGTGCCTCAAGACACAAACCCATAGGAAACTGAGTTCATTAGTTCCACTTCTCCCCGAGCTGTTCCATTTTTTTTAGGCTTCCTACAGCTTCATCCAAGCTCCACGGTACTAGCTACAAACTCAGCCTGCAATATTTGGCAATATTCTCTCTGCCTGGCAACGTGTTTATATGCAATGTGGGAAGCAATGGACAGGGAGCCATGCCAGCCACAAGTAACATCACAGAAGGACCCCAAATGCAAGTCAGGCTCCTCCCACCTGCTGGCCTCTGGCCTCTTTCATCTTGCAGAAAACATCAGAGAGCCAGCCCATGTAATGAAGCAGCGCCACTACTGCAAAGGTGCCTGAGGTGTCCTCCCTTCCCATCAACTCACTCTTATCCTCAAAGCATGTTGATATAAGCACCTAGTTTCCTGCAAGGATGCACTTAACAGGGAAACGATCCGGCACAAGGAGCCACGTGGAGAAGACAAGGGACAAGAGGTATAGGTTGCACTGGGAGAGGTTCCATCTTGATACAAGAAATTTTTTACAGTGCAACACTCTATCAGCCTCCCCAGGGACATGGCAGTGTGTCCATCGCCGGAAGTTTTCAATACGCAATCGGGCAGTGCGCTAGAGAAATCTCAACTAGGCTCCCTTTCCCACAAAGGGATGGACAAGATGATCTTTCAAGGTCCCTTCCAACCTAGGCTGTTCTGTAATTCTATGATTCTAAAAGAAAGGGTCTGTCCGCTGCATTGTTACCCAGTCCCACACGTACACCCACACAGCACTTATGTCGGGACAGAAACATTCATAATAAAGAGGCTGGGGAAGAAGCCAGGACTAGGGAGGGACTCCCTTTTCTTTTGATGCAGATGCAGATGGCTCAAATGCAGTGCAAATTTCAGTTTTAAAGCATATTTCTGGAGGTCATGCCTGAGCTCTGTTATGCTAATAATTGCTACACAACAGTCTTCATGTGAATATAAAATCAACTACCAAGAAAAAAAAATCTAAAATATAGTTCTGGTTTCTCTGGGAGTATTTGCGAGCACAAATTAAATTTAGCCAACAGGTAAAAAGTGGAAATGAAAGTGGTCAAACAAACCACTTTAAAAAATGGAGTATTTTGACTTTTCTTTTCAAAATATTTTTCTCTCCTCTGAGAAGTATTTGCTTTTTGGTTTTGGTAAAATGCAACATTTCCCCTCTCCTTCCACTGACTGAAACACTGTTTCACCTAATACTTTCTCCAGTTTTTGATAGACTTTGGAAGGCTGAAGTTTCTGCTTTACAAAAACTGCAAGAATAAACATTTCTCCATGCAGATCAATGAGGTTTGGGTGGTGGTGTTTTTTGTGGTTTTTTTTTTGTTTTTTTATTAGGATAAAAGAAATTTGCAATTCCGTGAGAACTTCTGTATCTTTCCCTACAGCTCTTCAAAACTTTGCATAGTTAAACTGCAGATTAGGCTTGGAAGAGTTATGACTTTCACTTTGTAAAAATGCAAGTAGGATATTTTTAGGTCTGAAGCCTAAGAGGGCTTAGCATGACTTAAGAGAGTTAGCTCATTGTCAGTATTGAGACTGCAGAGACACAGATACAGCATTAGTTTAAATGCACAAGCTACAATAACCGAGCTAAATGAACAAGTTACGTTAACAGCTACGGTGGAAAATACAGATATCACCGCTTGTTAAACTGGGTTAGTTAGAAGGCTTGCCAGATTTATTTTGGCAGTGAACACACTGATAAGCACCCACAAGGTGATTTACAGCAACACAGCCACGGCGATACTGCTGATGTCAGAGAAACATTTTACACAATAGCCTCCTGCGAGGAAACTGCCCGGCGGTACAGCAGGGCACATCACCAGGTATTGGTTGTGAAGTCAGCAGCAAACCAAATATGCAAAAGAAGTTAATGTAGAATATATAAAGAAGCAAGATTAGGATTTGGTTGTTTTGTTTGGTTTTTTTTTTTTTTCCCCACAGGAGTCCCTTTTCTCTGGGGTGATGATTATTAAAAGCCTTGATTTGCTAATTATAAAGGTTAACTTAATTTTAAAACCATGAAAATGAATATGGATTAGATACTGTAAACTACCTTGTCTCATTATTCTACATATCTTGATAGCGATGGCTTCTGCAAGGGGAAAAAAAAAAAAAACAAACAAAAAAACCCACCAAAAATCCCAAAGACCGCCATACCCCTCAAAAAGGCCAACGCACATCACTCACTTCTTCCACGATCTCCCTGCAATAACTGCTGAGGCACCTGCTAGCAGAAAGCCAGGCAAACCCCACCTGGCGACTCTCCCTCCATCCAAGGAGGGGTCCCCACCCCACTCTGAGTCCTCCATGGGAAACAACGGCAAGAGCAAACAGGTGGCTGGGCCACAGACAGGAGCAAGCATGAGGAGGGCCAGCAACACGGGATGGCCTGGCATGGCTCTCCCCTTCACCTGCCCTGGGATGGGCCACTGGCAGGGCCGTCACCAGGGACCAGTGTCCTGTGGGTCCTGAAGGGTGACGGGAAGCTTCCAGAAGCAACATGAAGCGGCATGCTGCATTTCCCCCCTCCAAAAAAAAACCAACACCCAGAATAAATAAAATAATTACTAAATTAATTAATGAAATCCTCACATACACCCCTCCTAAAAATGCCCTTTTTTACACAACTTCTCACCCTCTCTGTAGTACCACGTCCATGATTTTTCATAGTTTCACTTCCCTGCCCTGGGAAATATTCCTCTTCAGCATTAAGACGTGAATGGGGAAAACCACCATCAACAGAGACTCTGAGGCTATCTTCACCCAGCTGATAAAAACAAAAGGAAAATGATAAACATTGATTGCCCTATGCTCCTTTCTAAAGCATGGCTGAACTCAACAGGTTAGTAGTCTCCCGTTGAACCTGCACGCATTGCAACAGCTGCCATTTGTATAAAGCCGCACAAGGGGATACTTGGAGCACATCTTGCAACAGGGGAGATTTAAAAAATAAAATTTAAATAAAAAAAATTAAAAAAGAGAAAGACACTTCTGCCCACTAAATATCTTACCCTTCAAACAAATGACATGAAACACCTAACCATCAAGCTGGCAGAGAAGAAAAACCACCTTATTTTGATGCAAACAGGAATTTTTAAGTTATTTTCACCCCAAAGCTTTCAAACATGCCCTGCCTCCCAGTGCATTTCCTTCTCACAATGTAAGCAATAGTCAGAATACTATCAAAATGTTTAACAAAGATTTTCAGGCCCAAAAAAAAAAAAAATAAAAGAGGAGAAGAGAGGAGATTATCTCTTTGCTCTGCCCATCCACTCAGCATCTTTTCTTGCATCAGGCAGCCACCCTGGTTGCTTCCTTCCCATCCCCTCTTTGTTGCTTATCACACCTGCTGTCCCAATTTTTCACATTTTAAATGCACACGGCAATCTTTTGAGGCTGAAACCGAGGGCCAGGATGCAGCAAAAGCAGGCTGGTGTAAATCCAGTGGTGTCATGGAGCTGCAGTGATTTACACAAGCTGTGCCAATGGCTTGCTTTGCCTCCTCTGAAGCACAGCACAACTTGTGTGACCATAAAACAATAAATAACAACAATAAAAGTGCTCTGCACATATTCTAACTTGAATAATTGCTTTCTGTCTTTCTCCATTCCGCTCAAAGTCTCAGCAGGACACAGCTACTCCCATTACTTTCTTTGCTAACCCAAAGAAAACCAAGCTCTTAAAGCTATACATCCCCAGGGACGTTAGGAATGTATTTACACAGCAAAGCAGAGGCACCTTGGCAACAAATGCCAACATCCCTGTGCTGCCTTGAGAGATACAGCAGGGAGACAGTAGCGGCAAGGTAGGCTTTGGCACATCAGCCAAGTATGAATTTAAAAGGGAAACCAGGAAGGTTTTTGGCACTTGCTCTAAATCTCCGCCTCTTGCTCCTTCACCGCAGCATTTCAAGCTCGCACACTCCCAGAGCAGGATGATTTTTGTCTCAGAAACCAGTAAGTGCCTTGCTGGCTAGTCACACTGGGGCAGCCACCTTAGTCACCAAAATACATATCCAGTTCACTGAAAGCATTTGTACCCGGGCTGATAGTGTCCTTGCTGGTGCATCTTCACTAGCTACCTTACCCATGTCAACACAGGACACTACGCGTTTGCCAGGTCCTGCTATAGTCACACTTGCTTTGTTACAAAGAACCAAAACAAAATTGCTTAAAGGGTCCAGACAGAGAAATCACTGGCAGCCCTGTTACTCACCGAGTGCCTCACTACGCAGTGTCATTGATTTATAGATGGTGACAGAAGAGTCGGCTGGTTCACTGACCCTCAGCTGTTTGCTCAAGACCATCCAGGATCATGAGGACAGAAGTGGTATCTGCAGCTCTAGGTTCAGCCTAGGACCTTCACGGTTCCTCAGTTGTCCTCTAATCCTTCCCCTTCTTCTTCTGACCTAGCCTGTGTTTCCTGACCCAATCTTCCCCCATAAAAGCATACATGAATGTAAGTAAAGAAAGACATCAGTAAAGAACCCTGGGAAGTAGAAGATAAAAGAAAGTTAAAGGGCTAGAGATTCACGGAGGTAAATATTGCAGAGGAAAAGAAGATTGGGACGAAATGATGCAAGGAGGAAAAAACCTGGGAAACCATGTATGGATTTATACTGAAATGGAGCGGGCCGATGCAAGGTGGATTGTCAAAAGCTCTGTGCACTGGTCTAGCTTTTCTGTTTATCTCAGTGATAACGTTCTTACCAATATCAACACTTAGGTCAGTGGTAAATAGCTTAGGAGCTCCCCTCAGGGAACGTGCAACATAGATTAAAATGAGAGCACAGAAATGGAGAAAACAGGCTGGGGAAGAGAAAAGAGAAGAGGAAGAGCAGGGTCCCACTGTGTCAGCAGGCATATGTCCCTGTGTGATTATACCTGCTCAGTGACATGCTGTTAACTCTCCTCTCTGTCTTGCGGAATGGGAAAGTCCATACCTATGCAACCATGACAACAGCACACAAATACAGATTGTCTGCACAGTAAAATATGCACCTTAAGAGACCACTGAAGGCAAAAAATCCCCTATGAGGTTTACATCATGAATCTCTTTGGTCGTTGGATCAGCAGCATGAAGCCAACTACCACTATAGGTTTGGACAAACTTCAGAGGTTGATTCACATTTGTTGGGAACATCTAGCCAGTTTTGGTATGTCTAAAACAAACAAGGAAACAGAAAAAAAAAACATGCAGTAATACTAAGCTGTCGTTTCTCCCTGAACTTGGAAAATTATTATGGTTTTTGTATTGTTATTGTAGCTTCAGACTGACGTAAGCCTTAAAATCTGGAATTACGGCATTTATCCATTCACCAGAAAAAGTGACAAAAAACCACTAATGCCACTCAGCTTTGTTTGAGTACTTTTTTTTTTTTTTTTGGGGGGGGGGGGAGCCACCTTTCCCAAGGCAGGAAACACCACAACAACTGAGACAACGCAGTTTTCCCTCAGGCTACAGAAGGACACCTGTGAAGTCTCAGCACAGCCTGGCTTCAAGGGTCAGAAATGAATTACTGGTTGCTCAAGTCCACCAGAAACTGGCGTGAAAGTACAGCTCTGCATTAACTCTTCACCTCAGAGAGGATTTCTTCTAGGACCTTCCGTGAGAACAGCTTTGCTACTCTGTCCATAATGAGTTATTATTACTAACCTTTATATTTCTTTAGCATCTAGAAGCTCTGAGCAAGATCAGGCCCCCCAGTAAATTTTTGCACAGCACTCTGAGACAGAATCCCTGCTGCAAACATCTCTGTCTGAAAGCCTGGCCCCTTTCAGTGGAGCTAGGATACAATCCTGGCCCAAGCAGAGAACAGAAAGCCACACAACACTGTAAGAATCTAGGGGAGCTCAGCATAGAACTCAAGACTCCAGATTTACACCCTGCTGCATCACCTGGCAGACCACCTTCCTCCACAAGATATAGCTGGTACATCAATGGACTGATCCCTGTGATAGCAGCTTTGCAGAAGGGCAGCACGGGGCCACGCAGGTAATTCTCATGTGCACGGAAACAGGCAGCCAGGTAGCTAATACCGTCTGCCCCTGACAGCCTTTCACATCGCAAGTGCTTCCCAGCAGGGCAGCTCCAATATCACCACACAACTTCTCCATTTTCTCCATTTCTCTAAAAGCTGACGGAGCTAACATCCCGTTCCAAAGCCTTGCTTATGGGCCCTGGGAGTTTGGAGGTCAGGAAAAGAAACCAGGGAAATTCGCAGGCTGTCAGCTGCAGATCAGCAGCGAGAGACGGACCAAAGCCTACTGCTTCTCCTGTCCTGGGATGGGAGCAAGCCATAGCCGCTTTAGAGTCGTAACACACTGTCCCCACTCAAAGTGGAGCCAGCCTGTACTAGACAACATGCAGAGGCTGATGCATCTGCTTGCATAACAGAACAACTGTTTTAGCCACTGAACCTGTAGCTTTTATAGCCAAAGACTGTAGATTCCGGCCTTGTTGTCAATGACCCACAACAGGGCCCTTTACATTATAGTATCTCTGTACAGTAAGAGTTACCATGGCTTCTAGGATGCTATATTGCTACTTTTAAATATCACCATGTCAACTAAAACTCTACAAGGAGTTGCCATGTTTCTCAAGGGATTGGAAGTCCGTGCTTGTCTTTTTTTCCTGTCATGGGTACACAGTGAAATGCAAACCAGAAATGGCACCGTGAACAAAATTGTGTTTTCAGTTTTTCAAGTCACTGTGATTATTTCTCATATCTTGTCACCCTTACAGATGTGACATGCTTCTCTGTAAAGTATAGCTAGCACATAGTGATCATTTTTGACTACGCGAAGGGCAGATTGTTGTTACTATGACGATACAGTGAAAAAATGAAAAGGTGACTTCTGAGTCCATGTAAGCCCTCCTCGCTCATGCCAGCATCACTCTCTATTTGAGGCACAAGCTTACTCAAAAGTATCACTTCTTTTAAAGCAAGAGAGGGGCTGAAGGGGTGTATGGGGCATTACTTGCAAGACCAGGAGATTAAAGTTTAGGAGGTCAAGGATGGATTTTCAAAACAGCTCAGTTTTGGCATAACTCTGCTTTGAATGCAGCAGTGGTAAGACTCCCATTGTCTACAAAGTGGGAAGTGCTACTGTTTCACTTGGTGAAAGAGGATCAGCAGCCTGTGATTTAAAAACACCCAGCAGTTTTGAAGTTCTTTGGTGCAAGGAAAACATGTTTTACCACTTCTTACACAGCCAGAAGGCTGGGAAATGTGGATTTCGGATTCCTTTACCATCTTCTTGGGTAGAGACAGATCAAATGAAAAGCTCAGAAACCAATGTCCCTATCCTCTGTGTCCTTATGGGAAAAAGTCTTTACTCTACTCTAGTTTTCCAGTCCAGCAACTTCCTGGGCTGAACCAACTCTACCCATTGCTGAGTATATAGAAAAAAGAGGCAGAAAAATGGGGAAAGAACAGCAGAGCGCTCTGAGTAGCAGGTGATTTTATACTGTAGCCAACTGCGGGCATGGTGAAAGTCTTTTAATGGCAACGTGGTAAAGCGAAGATCAAACAGAACTTGGTAGGAACAATCTTCTACCCCCAGCTTTGCATCCTGCTACACAAAGATGGGAAACCTTGATCAGCATAAAAGGATTTAATAACTGGAGGAGCTTCCACTCCTGGAAAAGCTCCAAGTAACTGATTGGGAGGGGCGGAAGGGGGGAGAAATGAAAGAAGCTTACTTGTTTTGAGACGTTAATTAATCTATCCAGTTTCTGTTGAAGATGAAAGACAATATTCTGATCCAGAAAAGCTGGTGGACAAGAAAGCTCATCAGAGTAAAGGAACTACAAGACAACAAGACTACAAGAGGCAACTCTTTTAAGCCACAAACTTGAGGAGTGTGGTAGGGGGACAGGACAAACCCTAAGACCAGTTTGCACGTGGTGAAGGTACCTTTTTTGGTCACTACCACAGGCCCAACTGTACCTTCTGCATTTGCTTTCTGGATGGCAGGCATGCACGAAGGAGAAACACAGGAAGACGGCAAGGGATCACAAAAGCCCTCCAAGGGGTCCGCCAGAAGCACATGCTTCTCCTCTGAGCTCAAAAATGACAGAGAGACTGCACCTGCTGGTACGGCACCAATGTTGGAGATCAGTTCACAGCTACAATTAGGGATCTTCTGGCAGATGCAAATGATTCCATGGAGCTTCATTTATGCCTTCCTTCTTCACAATGGACGAACATAGGCACACAGTAATGCTACACCTGCAAGAAGCCCTAACAGATGCAAAAGAGCTTCTTTACAGGCACCCAGGTCCACGCGTACTGATAGATTTGAAAGAGCATGGTCTGAGCAGACAGCTTTGGATAACATGCAGCCCCAAAAACATAGAGGCCACCACAGAGGGTAGTCCATAAGCTCGAGTCAAATGAAATCCATGCCCTATCGTTGCTGCAGAAGTTGCTTCTGTGTACCTCAAATTCCTGAATCAAAGGTTTGCTTTTGTCTCTGTGCTGTTTTCCCTGTGCCATTTCCAACTGCCTGATCAGCCCTTACAGTTTTTTATTTGTTTGCTTAAAATGAAATGAGCCTAAGGCTGTGCTTGGCTTCTGCATATTTTATTTGATCATGCTGCACTTCAAGTATTACATCCCTTCAACGACATCATGCCTCGGCAGCTCTGCTGGAGCTCTAGCGCACAGAGAGGACAGATTCACCGCCTCATGTATTTTCAAAGGAATTTTTCCTCTCCTTTCACTGAGAATTATGCAGGAAGCTCAAGCAGAACCTTCATATATTCTGCAGAGACCTTTAATTATAAGTTTCTAGGATGTATCCAGCTACTATATTGTATCAGCGGAAGACACAATAAGAGAACTTGGTGCCCCTTTGCCTCCCACTTACACCATATCAATTTGAGTACATAAATTAACGTTGTATGCAAGCCCTTAAAGGAACACCCCATCTTTAACCATGAGGTGTGCACATTCCCAGTCTCATCTATCCAAGTCTCTTATTCTAAACACAGCCCTGCTTAGCTTTCCCCATTAAATTAATTAGGCATCCTACACATGTGATATGGGATCCATTTAGCTTGTTCCCGATGGGAAGAAAACAAAGTTTACTGTATCTCATGTTGCATGGAGTTAGAGATCAAACTTGGCTTTCATCCATTCCCATATGAAATCAAGACAATTCCAGAATGAGATCACTGTGAACTTACTGTTAAGGCTAAATCCTGATCCTGCATTGCACGGCATAAAGGTAAAAAGAAAACAGCAAACGGAGCGACCTTTGCTTTGGCAGCTCTCAGCAACAGGTCTGACTGGCAATACTACACCACCAATTTTGCACATAAACTCTGCCAGCAAGCTGAAAATCCACCTATTTCAGAGAAGGTGACTGCGGACAAGGGCTTGGAAGCTGTAGAGCACAACAGCAGCAGCAACCTGCAGGTTCACGACGATCAAGTGGGAAGGGTATATGACTTGTCACTACCTAAACAGCCCTCTGAACAAAAAGCATGCAATCTAGCTGGCGATGAACAACTCGTACTCAGTGTTACTATCCTAGACACTACTGCTACACCGTGAAAACCAGCTTTATAAAACATGTCACTTAGAAATATGATTTTTGCCTATATAGCCAGGCTAGCATAAGTCTTCATACAGGTCCAGATGCACTGATACAAACAATCTTATACCATTATGTTTGTGTTTCCCTAAGGTATGCAGATTATAAGTATAGTTAAATTAGCTAGGCTGGTTTAGGCAATATCTGGGATATTACCAGAATTACCCTGTGACAAAACCAAGAGCTAAAAAACACAAGAGGAAAGAGAGCCAAAGTGATGTGCCCGAGGTTATAGAGTAGTTCAGTGGCAGAAGCAAGAATAAGCTTGAATTCTCAAGTCTTATGGCAGTTATGGCAGTATCTACCTGTCACTGTCAGAGTCCTATGCCCTCTTTTTTTTTTTTTTTTTTTTTTTGTGTGTCAGACCACATTTTTTAGATAGTCCACACATGGAGGGTGTAATGTTTAATATCAAATTTACTTGTTTGAAGATCGTTGATGTTACATGGGATTTCTGATTTAGTGCAGTGATACAAAATATACTGAAAACACAATACAAATTAGGTTACACTTAGCAAAATACAGCAATTGCAATACACACACAGTACCAACATGATTCCCACTACTGGTCTCGGTAATATGCAGATCATCGTGACACTGGGCTTCCTCAGCCACCGGGAAGGAATACGTGGGTTGAAGCCAGCTCAAACACATTGTTCTCTTCAGAATTGTTTTGATAGTTGTCTAGGGGTTTTTTACTAGATGTTGGGCTGAGCCACAGATTCACTTCCCCCATGCTGGTCTGGCTGTCTGAGGGAGAGAGTCCCACTCTTAATGAGCTCAGGGAGAAACATTTACACCAGCAATTGATCCACTGTTGATAGCTGTTTAACTGAAACAAAGGCCCCCTCCGATCCCCTTTGTGTTGAGATGAAGCTTTCTTTGCTACAGCTGTGGTCAGTCACACCCTGCATTATCCCTGAGTTTCACAGGCACATTATCCTTGCCCAGTTCCACTGAGCCTTCCTCCATTGCAGGGGTTTACTGGTCAGTCACAATCACATATTGCCATCTTGGGGTTGGACTAGATGACCTTTAAAGGTCCCTTCCAACCCAACGCATTCTATGATTCTATGATCCCACTGTTAAGGCTCTGCCCCAGAAGTGAACAACCATTTGCCTCTGCCCTAGTCTTCAGGGCTTTCCCCGTGTAAGGTGCAGGATGAAGTGGGATTCTCACACGGGCAGAGATCAGGAGCACTCTCCTCCACTTCAGACAGTATGGGTAGTTCAGGTAGCGCTTACAGACTGAATTGTCACAATAACAAATCGTAAAAAACATGTTCTGGATGAAGTTAATCTCAAGCTATACATACATTTACTCTCCTTTTGAGCCCTTACCTCTCCCCCCGTAAAACAGACGGAACTAAAGCCTATGGCAGTTACCTTCACTTCATCGCTAGATCATACAGCTTGCGAAGAGGAATGAGTCAACAAATCACGGACACGGCCAGGGCCAAGAAACAGAAATAATTTTAAACGTCAAGGCGCACTTCTGCTAAGCTGGTAGCGGGGGCGAAAGAAAGCTGAACTTCTGGGAGGAGGGACAAACAATACCCGCAGTTTTCAAGCAAAGCGATGGAGAGGTCAAAATACAGCGGGAAATGAGCTAAGACATCAAGAGCAACTTTGGGGGTGTGGTGGTTTAGCCTCTGCCAACAAAAAAGGACCACGTGGCGGCTGTCTCATGCTCCCCTGCAGCCGTGGGGGGGAATCGCAAGGAAAAGGCAAAACTCGCGTTGAGACAAAAGCAGTTTAACAGAACAACAAAGGGAACAGGAAAACAACGACAATAACACGGACAGAGGAGCGTAGGAACACGATGACGGTACCACCCCTCACCGCCCGGACCCGGGACGCCCCCGCCCACTCCAACCGGTGGCTTCCTGCCCTCTCCCCTGGCAGCTCAGGGTGGGCATGGCTCACTGGGGATGGAATACCTGTGTCCCTGCCGGAGCCCGCGGAAAATTAACCCTATCCCCACCGGCACCAGGACAGGGGGACACAAAGGTCTAGGGACAAAGAAAACCTGTCCCTCATCTTTTCCAATTTCCAGCCCCACTGAGAAAACTGTGCTTCAGCCTTGGAGGCAGCAACAGGCACTTTAACAGCAAACAGCAGAGGGGCTAATATTAAAGGACTCCAAGTCAAGCCAAGCTTTCAGGAGCTCTTTGCAAGAGTGTACGGATACAATACCACTGTTGCACCCGCACAATAAATTAATTAGAGGTCTTCAAATCATTTCTGTAGGCCAAAGAGCTGAGCTTAGGAGAGACCAAACAGCAAGGAACTATCGAAGAGACCTAAAAAATCCTACTGCAGGATGCAGAAATGACATTAAAATCCAATGTATTACCTTCATCAATTAAAATTAACAGCTAAGAGCACCGATACCTAGTTTTATTTTACAGTAAAAGTGATTCATATGCTAGATTCAGATTTATTGAGTTAATTCAGACATATCCTCCTTTGCATCAAATACAAATCTACACTATATTTCACTTTACCTGGTGGTGTCGGATGAAGAGCAAAGATCTTAGATTAATCCAATCATCTGAAATTCCACAGGAGTCACAGAGCTGGTTATGAAACAGAGTCACATATTTTAGAGACTGAGGAGCTTTTTATCTCTGAGAACTTTGGTCTCGGCATTAGTACAGATCTTATACTGTGTTATGCAGTGGAGCGAGAGCTATTTGGCATTTTCTGCTGCCACTGGGATAACTACAAACTCCTTGTAACGTAGCGACACTTCTGAAATCATCCCATCCAATTCATCCAATGCTATTGTTGAATTTCCAGCACAAAAAAAAAAAAAAAGGAAATAAGATTTGAGAACAGTTCACTCCTAGATTTCACTAAAACTAGCATCTGTGTGGTGCTCTCTCTAAAGTAAAGGAGAGGAATATGCAGCTGTTTCACATCATGCTTGACACCAGCTGACCACCAGAAAGATCAAGTGAAGCAATCAGTAGGGGCAATGCTGTAGCTGAATCATAGCCTTTGCTATGTAATGCCTTACCTGGCATTAAAGAGAGGTCTGGAAGGGAGCTTAACTTATTTATAATGCAGGACAGCTTGAGAGGAGGTAAAAAAAAAAAATCATAGGAGATAGGGTTTCATCAGTTCTGCTACAAACAAAATTGTTTATTCCAAGGTAGACATCCATAAATAAGAATTTCGGTGGAAGGTCTGATGAGCCTTGTTATCTGGATAACTCTAGGCAAAAAGAGCTCTGCTAGAGGTACCCAGTTCCTTAAGGGCTGCATTTGTTTGGTTTTGCGTTGAAATGACCTGAAATTAATTTCTTTCTTACATTATTGAAAAACTTCATTCTGTATTCCAAGAGGAAATGCTGCCGGTTTGGGAATCTGCATCTTCCAGGCATAACAAAAGGATGAGCTGTAGCCTTTGGGAACCGAGCACAACTGCAGAAGCAGCGCTCCCAGCCTCCATGTCCGTTCCCACACCCTTGTGCTCACAGCTCCACGGGGAAGCTTCAGACACACTCACAATCACATAAAAGAAGTGTTTTTCCTCCCACCTATTACTTCTAATTCATTAATTTCATTTGACTCATTTTGTTTCATGTGGTTTATTCATTTCACTCCTGCCACTCCTGGTTGGGCGAATTTCTTCCAAAAGTAAAGCATTAGCAGTGTTTCCTCAGGAAGGGGAAATTTTATCTGCTATTGCAGCGGTTCCCAGATCCTACTGCTCCAAACCTAGCAGCAGTATTTTTATTAACAAAAACAAAACTCAATTGGAAAGTTAGCCATTCCATTAACAGAAATTAGAACAACATGATTTTGGCATAACTAGAACAGAACTGTGGCTAAAAAGCTTATCTATATAAAGAGTGGGAATGTTATGGAATTATGCTGTTGCCATTACAGAGTTGAATTTCACACTATGTTGGCTGCTGCATCCAGAGATTAAGTATTTTCTCATTTCATGTATTTTACAGAGACTCAAGCTGCACCTCTTAGGGGTTTTACAAGGAAATATAAGAAACCTTTATTTCCAGTTTATTAGAAAATACGAATAAATCTAGTTATAACAATAAATGCAACTAGAAATAATA
Source organism: Alca torda (assembly GCA_008658365.1). NCBI lineage: Eukaryota > Metazoa > Chordata > Aves > Charadriiformes > Alcidae > Alca > Alca torda. The sequence continues at coordinate 21,679,293 of CM018079.1, read as the reverse complement.
GCAGTTGCTGAGGGCTGAACATGCCTAAAATTCTTCATCAAGAAGCAGAACTTAAATTCTTCTTGATAACTGAGCTAGACCTAAATTGCAGGATGTGAAGACAGCATGTAAAACCACATGGAAGAAAATAAAAGGAAAATGACCATGAGATGACAGGGAGGATAAAAGCAGCATCCCAGCAGCAGGTGACATTCAGATACAGTACATCACCCACTATTTTCCTTCAAGCTGTCCCAATAATACACACAAAAATGGCTACATCAGAAATTTAGGATTAGAAACACATGTCCCATTGCCTTTCTCAACACTATAATGTGCAGAGATCATGGCATAAATGTTTTTCCCTGCGCTCTTGTCATAGAGTGTGCAGTGAAGTGTCACCTTCTGTGGACTAGGCAATGGACACGGCATTGCTGCATTGATCAGCATGATATTCTGTAGGTTCATGTGCAGGAGCTCCCAGGTTTAGCCCTCCTTGGCTCAGTTCCTGATGTTGATATACAAAAGATCCATCTCATCGCATCCGAAGTTGGGTTGCTCCACAAGTGGATGAACAACATAAAATCCTGAGTTGGGTCTAAACTCGGCCTCACACTTTTGAGATTCTTTTGGGCTTCCAAAACCATCTGATGGATTTAGACCTCTCACTTTCCTGTATGGCTTCAATAATAGCCATCCAGAGATACTGAAGTCCAATTCTAATGCAGTCTACTTTATGTGAGGGCAAACAGCTAAAGCAACTTTTTTGTTTGTTTGATTGTAGCTTTTAATATTGTAGACGTCACACTTAAATGCATTTGCAAGATCTGCTTTAGTGTACATAGCTCAGAGAATATGTGTTAAAACATAATCAGTGGGGAAATAATTATTATTTATGAATTAAGATTGAATGATTTTGACTTCAGGGAGAAAAATATAACCATAATAGAAAATCTGGTTCCAAATGCTGTGATATGACTATGATCTCTGAGGTCACAATGTCCCTTCCCAGAATAATTACTTTCCACTGTCGTCTGGAGGCAGAAATAATTGATTTATGGTACGTGATCAATAAGGTTCTACTATATATACTATTTTATATTGTGAATACTTAGCAAACCTACACGGCAGTGAAATTATCTCTGCATATCCATGCAAAATAGTACAATTAGGAGGCAAAGACAAACTGTCAGGTAAAGCAAGAGAGCTGCTATTAGTTTTTATGATAGAAAAATACTTCTGTCCACCAGTACATTTGATTTTTCAATTAGGATTGGAAATTCCTCCACTGCTGCCAGTAATCCTTTTAATTAAGCAGTATCCAGAATCCCATAATTTCTGTGTTCTGCACCTTAAATCAACTGAGCACTTACGTATTGCATTTCTTTCACAACATTTTCACTTTCTGGGCTGGTGCTTCAGAAGAATACATGAGGAGCACTACCCTGAGAAAAGGGGCAGATAATGCTTTAAGCTCAGTCTTCAAGACACCACATGGAATGAATTTGGCATCCACTGTGTCAATGGAGGTCTGCATTTTATCTGTATGTAGGAGATGGATGTGTGTTATTTTGATACTAGATCTCATTACTGATTTTATTAGGATCATTTTGCAAGGTTTTCAGCAGGGATGGCTCTTTTTTCAGTATGATTATTCAGTGCCTTCTGGTAGCTAAGAGAGGGAGCTGTTATCATAAAATGTCAAATGCCAATAATGCAGAGACAACGTCCATTATATCCCTCACTCATTTCCACTACAGGACAGAGGTAGATTCAAGTTCGGTGCCCGGTCGGGACTGGGAAGTGCAGGGAATACTGAAGGTAGTTGCAGGGAAGGCAGCGGTGAGAATTGACATGCTGAGAGAGAGATTCTTCAGTGAAGTGGAGTAGGCTGCAGCGACGCTCAGAAACCTTGAGAAGTATCATGTCTAATTAGTGTGGCTGTGCAATTGATGCAATGAGGCATTTGAAAATGAAACAGAATAGCAGTTGGATAAAAAATTAATAACCAGCATGTCTGTCATCTATCAGAGGCCCAAGACGCTTATGTTGTCGTATACATCAGAAATGTCCAGATACAGAAATACACACTAACACAAGATGGTTCAAAGAGATGCTGGAGTAGCCAGTTGTAAGGAGCAGCTGAGCAGCTGCAAAGTGGAAAGCTGAGAATGGAGCAGGGCCCCATAACACCTAGAAATCCAGTAGTCCCCGAGACACCAGTAGTTAACAGTGGGACAGAGCCCAACCGTGAACAGCAGTCTATGACGGTAAACTAAACGCCAAGAAAAGTTAGCTATTTAGGGGTTCAGCTGAGTCAGCAAGGAATACGTAAAGTCCCTATATCTGCTTTTCACATTGGACCACACTGCTGGTGGCTTGGAAATCCAGCTGCCACTTTGGCATCAGTTTACATCATGCCTGGTGTCCAGTTTTACTTCCACTGGCTTAAGTGTGATCTATTATTTGCCCAGATTATTATTTCCATCTCAGGTGCTAAAGTTAAGAAGCTGCCTCCTGTCCTTCTCCCCCTCCAATATATCCCCATTATTGTTTTGAGATGTTATTAAAAATACAAAGGGAAAGTTCCACTTTCAGAGTTATGGTTTCAGGCTGTCTGCAATCTTGGGAAGAAATAATTGACTTACTTACATACTGATTTTTTTAAGGCTTCCAGCACAAACATGAGAGCTAGGAACTTATTGTGTCTCCTCAAAGTCGAACAGAAACAGCAGTGTAATCCCATGACTCCACAAACTGGGATTACTCCCTGACCCTTGGGATATAGGCATGTCTCAGGATTCAAGTTTTCAAACCATCTTGTAGCAAATGCACAATTAAAGAAAGCGAGGGATAAAGGACGAGCTTTGCACAGGGTAGCTCAATGATGAAAGTGCAAATTGCATCTCTGCCAGAAATTTCAGAGGCAAGGGTGTTATCTTTTGTTCACTAGCCAAAGGAAATGCCCAAAAGCTGACAAACAACATCATCCCATTGCTCTGCCAAGACTGCGAGTCAAAACAGATAGTGGGCTACTTGGTGAGAGAGAGAATATATCCATTAATATTAAATAAATTACACTAACACCTCTGTTGTTAGAATTCATTCAATCACAATGACCAGACCTAGCTACAGTGATTAAAAGACCTCATTCATATCTAATGATCACACAGAGTAATAATCTCATTGTAAAAGGCAATCAGACACTTGTTCGCTCTTCTTATCTTTTCTCCACATTTGTAGTTACTAAGAAAGGATCTGCCTTTGATCATCTTTTCTTGTGCTGCCCTTTAAGTCATTTCATTAAAGGGCCAGAGTTTCCTGGATTAACAGCCATTTGTCATTTCCCCACATCAATTTTTCCTCCAATCTGTTGAGACCTTACAAACATTTCTGCAAATGTTTTCCAGAATTACAGTAGTTACAATGCTGTGCTCAGATGAAGAGGTTTTATTTTAAAAAAAGAAACAGGAACTGCCAGAAGAGCCTTTTTTTTTTTTTTTTTTTTTTAAGGTATGGAAGTCTTAATTGAATTTTTCATTTTAAAAGAGAAAGAAAAATATTGATTCACCCTAGTTTTGTCTGCATCTCCAAGAAGTCTTCATTAGTTCAACTTTTCAACCTGATTGCCTCTCTTGAATTGTCCAGAGCCTGGGCTCAGCCCATCTGTTACGCTGAGCTCTTTACTATCTCTGTTTCATTTATCTGTCTACCACATCTCTTTTCAGGCTCAAGCCTGACCTGTAGACTTTTTGAAAGAGCACAGTATTTCAGTAAAATAAGCACCATGCTTTCTTCATGGGGAAGACTGCCACCTCTGTTGTCTCAGGGAAACACAGCCATTCTGGTCGTTCATAAAGGAAATTTACTCCTCCGTATCAGTGGAGGGCCGAAGTTCAGCGGCTAAGCTTTTCTTCAGCATTCAGATTTACCTGGGAGCTGATATTACTGCCATCCTAATACTGAGGGTGGATTTCAGTATTTAGCAGGGATATGTTTGGGGATTTTTTTTTGTTTTTTTTCTCCAGACAGAGTCAATTTTCCAGTTCTTCAGTGGCACAAGATGGGGGAAGTGCCATTGGTCCATCCCATCCTATGCCAAGACCACTCCCCTTGCAACTCCAGAACATTTGGCTGAGAGGTATAACAAATTTAACACAAACCTTCTCACAGAGATCTCATACCCTTTTCAAGCAAGCCATGCATCCTCATCCAGCAGGTGCAATTTACTCTATTTTTACAGTGATGGTATGGAGATGAAGAGACACTAAGTGTTCACTAATTTTGTCTTAGTTCTTGGGTATGTAACACAAGACGTATGTGACCAGATTTTCACAGTGTTTTTTGGGTAGGTAATTCCCTTGCTCATGGATTTGCAGAGCCATTAATGTATTACTCATTAGGGTAACACCAGTGACGTAACTGAGGCTCTCTAAAAGTTAGTGCCAGAGCTGCTAGACTGTGACTGGTATGAGGTAAGAGCCTTAGCAGGCTTTTTTCCTAAGCAACTGAGGTCTAGGCAGAAATGTATGTTGGGCCATATGTCCAGCATCCAGCTGAAGCCCCAGCAAAAGAAAGGCATTTCTCATCTCTCCAGGTCAAGTGCTTGCTGTGTAGTTTGGCCAGGGTAGGTGAAGATGGAGCCTTGGCTTGAGGTTGGAGATCATGAGAGATGATTCCTGTCCCCCTGTGGGGTAAAAGCACACATGCTGCTGCTAGCACGCAGTAGGGGGACATTACAATTTGCCCTGCCACTGGCAGCCCTCTTTGGTGAGCCTATGCCAGAGAGGAACCCATACACCCATCACAATCAATGCAAACTGACCCTGTTGAAAAGTGGGGCTGTCAGGGTCAGCCTCAGCATTGTGCAAGCCACAACACTACATTCTGGTCATCTAATTAGATACCTCCATCAAATACCACCACAATTTTTAAATGTGATTGCATTGCTTTGATTTTTACGTTTTTAATAGTAATTCACCTAACTGACTGCCATCCAATTGACAGGTGTATACACGTCACGCTTCATTTAATTCAGATGGGTCAGTTCAATCAGCATTCAATGCTCTTCAATGAAACCTTCCAGAAGTAGGCTGGCCAGGACCTGCGAGATGAAATTGTGATAATAAATGCCAGTCTTTTTGAAAGAGATCTGAAATGACTGACCGGCAAGACAGAAGGCAGCAGAGAGCTGAGGAATCAAACCTCATAATAGGCCTTCTTCAACCCACAGTGATGTAGCTACCAAGCATCTTAGTGAAACAATAAATACTATTTTAAATGGATCCAAAAAAAACAAAGGATCCAAGGAAATGTTTCTCCCAGCTGAGTGGGCATTTCCCAGGACTTGTTGGTTTTATTACCTCATCTGTGCCCTTAGCTGTCAGCAGTGCAGTGCTGAAAGCTCCCCATTTAAAGCAGGCCATAGCAAACAGAGATTTACCGTCTATCCAAAGCTTGTATAAATTTACTGTGGGCAAAAGCTCAACAAAAGCTTATAAAAGAGGTACCTGTGGCTTCCAGACTAAGCCCTTTTTCTCTAATTAGCCTCCTTTTTCACAATTTTCTTTTTTCTACCACTCTCAGAAAAAGAAAAAAAAAAGCGACAGCAGTACTGTGAAGGCCATAAAATCCATGTGCTTATACTGAGCAGGGACTTGACAAATTAAAATTTTGCTGGAAGAGAAGTACAAACTTCTAGCTCAACTGCAAAGCAGACAAGGGAAACCAAGCCTTCTGGTTGACTTGGATGTGGTTGTGAGAAATCTTATACATTTGCCTGGCATTAATTTCCGTCTGGTTATATTCTGAAAGAGTCTGTCCTCTCCTTGGAAGCTAATCCCCAGCATAATTGTTCATTGTTTACAAGCCAGTTTCTGTTACCCATTCCCACTGACAGAGCAAAACCTCATTTCATCTTTTCATCTGATAGAAGCCTTACTGAAAGCAACCAGTATGGAACTAGTTTGTGGCAAATGCTCTCCTTGTCATTAGATTATCATTGCACAGGGACGGGCAATTTGTTTGTTAATGTTAAGCAACTGCAAATAAAAGACTTCTTCTAGGACTAGCCTGTAACAGAGGAGCTCTAAGCTAATTATTTTAATAAGTTGCTTAGGAGGAGTGAATGGCTCTAGTAATTAGAAATGGGCTACAGAGCGAAGAACGTGGTGCTCGTGTGCCCTGTGCTGGGCTCAGCCTGAAACCTTGGCTCTCCAAAAGCCCAGTTGACCTAGCCTAGCTTTAAGCTCTCTCTACATCATCAGGAGAGCTGCGTACAGAGAGCGCAAGGTGAAAATCCTCAGTTAATTTTGGCACTCCGGTTGGATGCATCTGGTCCCAAAAGCATCTTGGCCTTCCCAATTCTCTGTCACACAGGCAAAGGTTACCTGCTGCAACTTCCCTTGAGAGCATGAAGCGTAAGTTGGACAGAAACCCACGGCCTGTGCCAAGTAGCAGAACTATCCCTTCCTTTAAATTCAGCAACTTAACATTTCAACCAGCTCTCCTGGAAGACAGCAACGTGCAGGGATCAGAAAGCTAGTGGGTAGGGGGAAGCAATTCTCTGTCCTAAGAAGTAGATATTCAAAGCCAAAGAATTTCAGTTTCTAAATGGGCAGCCCCATTTTCATATCTAGATTAAAGGACCTAATAATAAGTGCTTCAGATCTGAACAGCGGGCTAAGCGCTGCATTTGGAATTAACCCTGTATTTTTTTCACCTGGGCAATAGGTATGCTTCTCTGGAGACAGTAGGCCGGTGCCTTAGACAAATCCTGCTCCTAGGTAAGGATTTGTTAGGGAAAGTTTCCCTTTGTCCTCTTGGTTGGCAAATTTGTGTATGCTGAAATGAAAAATTGCCTTGTGTTGGGTATGCACTGTTGATTGTCTCAAAAGAAGGGTCAACATGGCCCACGGCACTGAGACTTATTTGCACATCTGTTCTCAGCAGCGGCTCTGCTATCCGGAAAGGTTACAGCCCTTCACCTACCCTCTTTCTCCTCATCGGGGCAGCCACTGCTGCTCCCTGCTGTGGATTACACACTTTCAGATCTGCCAACTGGACCACTCACATGAGATGAGTACTCCCTGGCCTCTCTCAGCCAAAGGCAACACTGTAGTTAAGCACAGCTTGAATGGCCACCCTTTGCAAACCATCTTTCTCTTGGTTGAAGCAGGGCAGAGGATACAGGGATGTCCAGGTGGGAGAAGGCATTGAACAGGGGAGACTGTGGTCTCTGTGTACAGCATCTGCAGCCTGAGGAGGCTGCCCAAACACACCCTCATTCAACTTACATGCATTTGTCTCCACAAAGCAGTGAAAAAATACTGCGCTTTCAAATATTCCTGTACCCTGACCTAATTGCAAGAGGGGAAAATAAGTCCAATCACAAGGACAGGTAGCTCAATCACTCACAACTTGCAGCCTGCAGGGATGAGCCTGGATAACCAGGGAGGCTCTTTCTTCTCCTAATACACATTGATCTATTCACTGCATGCTGAAAACCTTCAGGCTTTTATTCTGTACCAACAAACAGTGCAGTCATTTAGGTTGTGCCAGATATTTACCACCTCCCTGTCTCACCTCAGAGACATGAATAGTGTTATGAACGCAGAGAAAATATCTGCGAAAAACAAAGCCTCACAATCAGTGAAACCCAAACTGAACTTAAGAGAACAGGCCTGGAAAATCTTCAGTAACCACCAGTTCTCCATAAAGGTATCATGCAGGGGAAATATGCGTGTAATACAATATTTGGAGTTGACTTGTTTCATTGTTTTAGCAAAGAGAGTTATTATGAAATCACTTTGAAATGTTTATACTGAAGATGAGTTTTCTTTCTATTTGTTTGGTGTCTACAAAATATGGTCATCTTTTCTCTTCATGCAGAGATCTTGATCTGTACCTGCATCCAAAGCTAACAAAGCTGACCCAAAAATAATTCAGTGAAACTGCTTAACAGGACAATAACAATAAATTCCTTCAAAATAGCTGGTGAAATTAAGGACTAATATGCCACAGAAATGATGAATCACCTAGGGTTTAAGTGATCACCTAGTAGTTGCTAAGCCTAGTTTAAATACAGGAAGAATATCACGTTTCATCAGCTTCCATCTCCAGATTTAAGAGCTTCTCAAGTCCTCATTTATATCTGAAGTGTCACTGGCACATACATTAAAGCTGACAAAATTCATTTACTGCAGCAAGGTATTCAAGTTAATCTTCTTATTTTCCCCAATCATGTTAATTTTCCTTCAGTGTCCTTTGTTTATAAAAAAAGAAACAAGCAAGCACTTTGTGTTCATTACTCTGAAGTTCTTCCACAATCATTTATGTGCATTTAGGGACTGCACTTGTGAGAATTGCTGGCATCCAGTCCAACTGTACTTTAAAATCCCCAGCACATCTCATCCTTTGGACACTGCTCCTCTGTATCTCATTAAAAAAAAACCAACCTGTAAAACAACCTGTCCTCTGTAAACACATTTCTTAAAAGGATGCTCAAAGTATTCTGAAACATGTAGCCATCCAAAGTTTAACTAGTAATTAAAATTAAAAAAAAATTAGAGATTTGTCTGAGGCTCTCGGGCATTACTACTCAAGTAAACTCAGGCAACCTTTCCCACCTTCCCTCAGCCATGGCAAGAAACCCTGGGGCAGGTGATCCACACCTTTTCCAGTATACTCATTTTAATCCTGGTCTTTTCCCTAAGAAAAGAGGAATTTCGTCAGCTTGTGCCTGGGAAGGAGAGACAACAGGGCCTTACCTCATGACTTGATTCTTTGGTATATGACAAGGCATGTACTCCAAAGAAAGCATAACACTGGACTCCTCGCTCTACTTGGGCCCCAGGTCTCATGAAACCATCATCCTAAGGCATCTGCTACCTCACTCAAATGTCTCCTCTCTCCACTTGGGCCCCAGGTCTCACGAAACCAGCATCCTAAGGCATCTGCTACCTCACTCAAATGTATCTGAAATTGGCAGTTTGGACAGATGTTCTTGGGAAAGGAGAGGAGGGAGTCAGACATAGAAGGCAATTTCATACCTGCCTCATCCTCAACATATAGACTTGAAGTATTTTTCAGCATCCTTCTCTTTAGAGAAAGATTATTTTCCCCCCACATAGGCATATCCACACACATCCATTTACTTTTCAGAGAGCCTCTCTGGTCAGACCAGCCCATTACAGCAGATATCCTAAGAAAATCAAAGAAATCTTTAAAATAGTGTAAATTCATCACCAAATCTCAACCCCCTGACTAGAACAACCACAGCAGCTTACAACAGCTGAAATACTGGACTGAGTCCCTCACTGTTGTTAATTAGTTGCCCTCTGTTGATTTATACTTGCTGTCATCTGCTCTAGTCTAGCCGTATTTTCAGTGCTGCTAAGAACACAGTCCTGGTAAAAAGCTTCAGAAATTCCCTGTGGTATCACAGAATGGTAGGGGTTGGAAGGGACCTCTGGAGATCATCTAGTCCAAGCCCCCTGCCAGAGCAGGGTCACCTGGAGCAGGTTGCACAGGATGGTGTCCAGGCGGGTTTTGAATGTCTCCAGAGTTGGAGACTCCACCACCTCTCTGGGCAGCCTGTTCCAGGGCTCTGCCACCCTCAAAGTAAAGAAGTTCCTCCTCATGTTTAGGTGGAACTTCCTATGTTCAAGTTTGTGCCCGTCACCTCTTTCCCTGTTGCCGGGCACCACTGAAAAGAGCCTGGCCCCATCCTCCTGACACCCACCCTTTAGGTACTTATAAGCATTGATAAGATCCCCCCTCAGTCATCTTTTTTTCCAGACTGAAGAGACCCAAATCCCTCAGCCTTTCCTCATAAGAGAGCTGTTCCAATCCCCTAATCATCTTCGTAGCCCTTTGCTGCACCCTCTCCAGCAGTTCCCTGTCCTTCTTGAACCGGGGAGCCCAGAACTGGACACAGCACTCCAGGTGTGGCCTCACCAAGCCAGAGTAGAAGGGGAGGATGACCTCCCTCGACCTGCTGGCCACACTCTTCTTGATGCACCCCAGGATGCTACTGGCCGCCTTGGCCACAAGGGCATATTGGCACATTACCACAGGGGTGGTAATAAAACCCTTTTTCATTCATCTATCATATCTGCAGGTATAAACCCCAATGTTTCTGCACCAGTACTCATGAGCACCCCACAGCCATACCTGCATCCCAGCATCACCTTAGGCCTTTGCAGGAGGCAGCTCAATTTCTTCCATTCCCTTGTCCCTGTATCTCCACCGTTGCCCAAACACACCTGGCTCCTGCAGGGAGCTCTGTTCATCTTTCCTGCATCTTTCCTTACCTTTTCTTCCTTCAGATGAGGGCAGTGGGGAAGCCAGAAATCAGAAAAGTAAGTTAAAACATTATTACTTTTTTTTTAACCTCCTGGCGGTTGTACTTCTGCGTGGATGTTATGGTTTGAAGAATCCACAACAATTTATTGTCATTTAGATAATTATTCTGTCACCTGATGACCCCTCCCCACCTGGGAAGGGGAACTGGGAAAAACAGGGAAACCCAAGGGTTGAAATATAAACAGATTTAGTAGAATAAGCCTAAATAATTAGGATTAATAACACCAAAGAGCCAATATTGATCCCAATACAAATATAAAACATATGAAGATTATACTCAGCCCATCCTATCAGCAGGAAGCTGTGCACTCCCAGCAGTGGGCAGCGAATGTCAGACACTGTGAGTGCTACGGCTTCAGGAGGAAGGGAAGGGCTCAGGGCTCCGGCACTGGGGAAAGAAGTTCTTGGGATCCCAGCCATTATAGAAAAGAAAACTTCTCAACAAACTTTCTAATTTATATTGAAATAATCCTGTTGGCAAGCTTGGGTTAAGTGCCCAGGTCTCGTTCCTCCTCGTCCTTGCACCTGCCTAAATTTGAAAATACTGAGACCTTGAAACCCGCATACCATAGCTGGCTATAAAGCAAATATTTACACACATTCAAACACTAGAACCTTCTTAAAAAGCAGTTTTCCCTAGCATTAGAAGAGACCTTACTGAAAAATAAAATTATTGAAAGAGAAGTTAATCCTGTGTGGCTCAAACCAGGACAGTGAATGAAAGCCTACAGGTGACCTGAATAGTTGGCATACCTCATACCGTGCATTACCTTGAGCATAGACTTAACTCTAAAGCCTTACGTTACATTCTGTGTCCCATTAACAGTGCTAATCAGTCCCTATGGCTCAAAGCACTGGTGCATTTCCATTTTCTCTGTCACCTCTCTGCTGTGTTTCCTCCACCATAGACCATGGTTCTCCAAAACACTTATTCCTGACTCAAGCCTGAGCTTGCCCATTTCCCTCACTTCAGAAGCCTTGCTGGGACATCTCTCAGTCACTCATGCAGTCTGACGGCAGTGTACAGGAACATACCTGCACTGTTCCATGCTGATGGGCCGCTTTGGTCTTCTGGATGTTTCCCAGGCAAACAGGAGAACAGCAAGGACACAGTTTGCTTGCAAAATACGGTGCTAATACAAGCCAGCACATTTCATTCACAAGGTGGGGGGGAGAACAACAAATAACCACAAAACAAAAGGAACTTTCCTCCCCTAATTGTTCTTTTTTTTACAGGCAACTTCCTGCTTCCTTTTCCTTTTTTTCTTTCCCCCCCCCTCTATCTTTATTCAGGGCTCTTCTCTCCCTGCTGTCTCAGGAATCAAAGCCCACTATGTTCAGTAGATCTATCTACATGTCTGAAGATAAGCACCAACAGATCTGCTCATAAAATCAGCACCCTGAAGAGATGAGATCATTTCACACGTGCTGTTTTTTTCCTGTTATACTGGGGAATTTACAGTGGCTGCTGGCCACTATAAATACTGAACTGGCGAGAGGTGTTTCTCATATATTTTACTGCAATGTTCACTGCTGCATTTTTGTCCTAAGAGTAACTTGATTTGTTGTAATTGATTTGGGTGAGCTTTCATTCCTAATTAACTGTTGTTAGGATGGAATGATGCAACCATTGTTCACAAACCAGAGATGAGAAATGAAACTCGGAACAGGGTATTAGCAGAAGGATGGAGGAGAGCCTTACCTACCAGAAAGGCCCAGCGATAGGCTGGGAAACCAATTAGCCACGTCATTGATTAGCACTGCTCACGTTAGTGGCATGAGTGGACATGCTCAATCTTCCCACGCTTGTAGTCTAAGGCTTTAGAGTTAGGTCTACGCTCAAGGTAATGCATGGTATGAGGTATGCCAACTGCAAAATTAATATCCTTTTAAGACTCATTAAAAAGGACATACACTAAGAAGAGCTCCTAAGTGATCTTTTGGCAGACCTTGCCTTTTGCTGGTGGTTGCACAAATCTGCCTATCACTAGATCTAGTAGTGGAAGGGTGAGGCCACAGAGCCCTACAAACACACACGCACCGCCACCTCTGCAAAACCATCTGCTTGCAGTCAGAGCTTCCATCTGCACAAGGACACCTGCATGGCAGAAGGAAAGACAGAGCCTGTGGAGAGAAAGAACACCCCAGCCAACCCCTATCCAGTCTTGACTGTCTTTTGGATGCTGAAGGCCAGGAGCAAACACTGAAGCTCAGCCTAGAAATGAGAGCACCTCTCACCATTACTCTATCTGCCAGGCCAATGCATTTACCTTTGTTAACTGGAATGCATGCTGTTAGTTCTCAGCTTGTTTATTTTCACAAGACCATTGAGAGAGCTTAAAATTTCTTAGCTGGAATCCTTTTCAGTTGTTAACCTTGGTTTTGGGAGGGAACTGAAACCAGGAGTCACATGAATTCTTCAAGAAAACATAAATCCTAAGTCTTATTTTGGACGTGCCTTTTGAGAAAATTGTTGTAGAAGTCAGAAGGTCTCCGTCAGTGCAGCCTTGAGATGAAAAGACTTTATTGACAGCACTCAAAGACTCTCCCCTGCTTTTGCAATACTGTTGCAGCTGCTACAATACTAATAAAAGGCATGTTCTGTTAGTCTTCTCTTGGTGTTTCTACCTCGATCAGATAATAAGAAATGCAAAAGCACCTACGTGTATCACTTGAATAACTAAAGTAGGTGTTATTCCTCACAAATAGTACCTAGTTCTCCCTGAATTTTTCGTTGGTTTTTTTTTTTTTTTTTTTTTTTTTTTTTTTTTTTATGGAGAAATCAGGCAGTGAAAACTAGGTGTTTTAATCAAACCAGAAAATGTGTGTTTGTTTGGCAATGATTTTGGTATGTTTTTTGGCATCCCATGGTTGGGATGACGTGGGTTGTCATTTTCGTCTACAGAAAAGGCTCTAAGCTAGTTTTTATGATGCACCCACCAAGGTCAGGATTCTCATGATACCACTGCCCCACCCCGAGTCATCCAGGGTGGTTAAGTGGATCGACCCAGGTAATTTGGGTGCCTGATATTTCCTGGTTAGCCCAGAATTGCAATTTCCATAAGGCAAAATAGAAGTATTTCTAAATTAGTATCTTTATGGATTTAAGCCAAAATATTTCTCTTTTCCACTAGAATATTCTAATACTCAGATTTCCACTGGGGAAAAAATCATTTCTGCTGGGAAAAAAAAAAAACCCACCAAAAAAACCAAACACTTTTTCAATCAGTCCTAGTAACTAGGTCTGGGCACAACCTTTTTCCTTTAGTTTCAAACAGATAAGCTAAACTAAGCTGAGCTAAGATAATGATAAGCTTTCCTCAAATCATAGCCTACATGTCATTATCCATTTTTTTTTCCTTTTTATGGAGATGTGGAGATGTCCAGGTGAGGAAAAGATGGTTGTCTTTATATGAAACACAAATGGAGTTACAAGGAAGAAGTAGTAACATTAACAAACTATTCAAACCATGTGTAGTAAGGAGCATAAATGATGCTTTCCTGTTGATAAAATAACTCTTCTTGGGTTTCAAAATGTGGTGTGCTTGTGGAGGATGTACATAAGTAAATGTGGACACAACGGTTCTGTTTCAGACCTGAAAAACAAGCTGCTTGCTTAAATAAGAGGAAACCATTTCATCCCCAGTGAGAGGCTGATCCTCCCTCTCTTGTGCTCTTTCTTATTTCCTCTTACCCCTCCAATTCCTTAATAACAGATGGCCACGCTGGTGTTAACAATATTCCCAGCATGCCCAACGGCAACACTGAGGAGATCTGTATGCTGCTATTAACATTAATTGGCAACATTGCCCCTGATGGACAAGCTATTATCTTCCTAAGCTTTAGTTGTCTCAGTCTAAATACTTATCTTTATCCAACCGGTAAAGTCAAGGTCCCACTCTATTGTTTTCTCCCACAGAGGGTGATTTATTTGATAATACGGTTTCAAACACAATTTCTTCCTAAATTATCCTATCCATTCCATTATTTCTTTTCTATTATCTTGAAACTCCAAAAGACTAGGTAAAAAAAATTAGGTGCCAAATTCACTGTAAGTTTAGAAACTCAGACTGACATCTCTGAATCCCTTTGATGAGATTCTGTGATGTCCTTCTGTCTTTCCAATTAACTTGGAGTGGTGCAGTAGTGATAAAAAGATTTGGTCAGTATTTGTCTTCCAGATGTCGTGTAAATACAAGTATCTGTATTTCATCTACACTTACTCTTTGTTGCAGTAGCAATGCACACTTTTTTATTTTATAAAGGTCATACTTACTTCCTTTCCATGCCACAAAGATACATTCTGTACATGTGGAGAGTGTCACGATTAAACAAAAATTAAAATAGACTGGAACAGGTACTAGTCAAAGATGCTCTTGAGGAAAGCAGTTACATTTATATTATCAGGACAGCCAAGTCTTTAATGCTGCGATACTGTCATAGCAATTCAAAGCTAAGCCACTTTATAAATATTAAATTCCTAAGGAAATGGAAATTCATGGTGTACTAGTTTCGTAACGTTACTTCCACCTGTCACTTAGATCCTGAATGTACAGTCTTTGAATGGCAAAGGACTTTTCCCATATGAAGGTGTAGGTGTCAGGATTTTCCTTGTAGCTCTGTATAAGATCAATTTTGGTTGCTCTAATTTTCTCCTGAAAGATACGTAAACTGCATTCCTCTCAGCATCAGCTTCTTCTGATGAGGCAGAGATCTGGGGGCCCTGTTCTGTTGTTGCATATCTTAATTAACATCTAGCACCCAAGTGCTAGTAAAAATAAGCAAGAAACATTTCCCTGTTGCCCGAGGAATGTCTATTTGAGGCCAACACTATCTGTTGACCAAAGCTCATTATCTGACAACAAGGCCAAAAAGCAAATCAATTTTTCCTGGCTAGCACAATAGCAAGCAGGCTGGAGCGTGCACCCTGCAACACTGCACCCTTGGCCCTGTTCACTAGACTTTGCTCAAGAGAAGCCACTACAGAACAGGCATAAAGGCTGGCATATTGGCAGCTCAAGACCTCTGCAAAAATACGTGTGGCACCATCCCAGAAACAGAAAAAGCAGCAGGAAATGTCCTTTTAGCTTTGTATGCGTAGAGTTACTCACAAAGGGACCTCTGATTTGACTAACCAGTGCATGAGCACCTGCCTGAAGGCCAGTGAGCACCTGCCTGAAGGCCAGCTTTTGAAAGCTGCATAGCACATGCGTTTTTCACTACCACAACCCCTGCCTGGAGCTAGTTCGTTCCTTTCCATATACTCACCCTGAAGGACTGACTCTATTTAGCTACATAGTGCTCAGTGAAACCCTGTTTCTTCGTTACTGCCTTAAAAGCTGTGAAATAATGCCTTATTATTTCTTCTTCTATGGGGTGAGAGCCCTTCTCAACTTTGAGGCAACATCTCGCAGACAGACAAGAAGAGATCCGTGTGTTCAACATCTTGTAATAACTTGAAATCTTTGCTTTGCTTCAAACTCGCAGCTTTTTCAAGAGCAGGGTCATTGTACCGAAACAGAAGAGAGCAAAGCTCCAAGCTATCAAGCAGAGCACAAGCAGATTAGGAAGAAGTGAAATTCATCAATATAGTGCCCTCTCGGTCAAAAGTTCACTAAGAGAGGAGAGAGCTGTACGATGCACCCATCTCCTTTTAATTGGCTTTGAGCTGGTTCCTACCACATTCAAGCAGATGTGGTGTCAATAGAAGTCATGCAAAGGCAGAAACTTTTAATTATTTTAAAATAGCCTGCTTCATCTTGTGGAGCTGTGGTTAGGACTTGACAAGGAGAGGGTTTGGTTTTTTTTTAAAAAAAAGAGAGACAATGGGCTAATATTTGCTGGAATAAATCTCTGAATTTGCTTCCAAATCTTTTGTGTCTAGTGTTTATTAGTGCAAAAGGTAAGTTGATCAGCAGCACATAAGAAATAAAAATCCTGTGAACATTTTTGCAACCATGAGTATTTGTGGCAGAAGCTCTTATATGGGTATTATTTACATCCTTAGCTCAAAAAATTGCATCTGTCTAGAAAGGGAAGAAAAGAGGCACCATACAACTCATCACAAACTACAAAACAACTAGCTGTATAAAGTATATTTGAACCGTTAGTTATGAGGCAGAAGTTAGACTGAAATACCTTCACATACGACAGCCATTAGTTCTCGAGCAGTCAAAATCTCTCCTAGATAACTGGTGAATGAACAAACAGCAGCTAAGCCAGGTAAACCTGTTGCTCACTGTGAGTAGGTCTGCAATGGATAACATTGGTTAGGATTGTTTTCGTTACCCTCAATCGTCCAAAAAGCTGATATTGGGAAGCAGAGAAGGACATGCACTTTTGCTGAGACACAGCTGATCTTCGCTGAGGCTTTCCTCCCTGTTTGAAAACGTCTGAGCATGGCCAGCAAGGAGCTGCTGTCACAGGGCAGAGAGGTAGTGGCAGGCTGAGCCCTGGGTAGCAGGGAGAGTTGAGGAAACACTGAAGAGACAAAGGAAAAAAAAAACAAATTTTTTTTTTAAGACACAAAAAGGGACTCTGCAGTTCTTTTTGCAACCAGAGAGCAACAAAAAGTTGCTGGTCAGAAAGGAAAGCCTCTGCAAGGACACGCTATCCAGGGCAGAAATATTTTAATAAGCCTTGTTTATTGAATTTTTTTCCTCTAAAACACCACAGTTGTAGGTCCACATCTAACAAAGCCTAAACGCTGAGAACAAAAGCCCTAAGATGTGTCTGGGATCTGCTCTTTTAAAGCCACACTGCAGGAAAATCCATCTTAGAGATGAGTCTGTTGTGGGACCCATCACAGGCTCATGATATGGTCGCATGGCAAGTATGAGAATTTGCTAGGGCTATCTCAGGTAATGATGAACATCTCTAGGTCTTAGCTTGGATCAAAATACATCACAAATGCATAATTATATGTTGTGAAAAGCTGAAAACACTTTCACTCTACTACCCTGGTAAAAGCGTTTCCTAATGCCATTTTAGTGTTTCTCTCAAATATTTTATCAACTCAACTTTCCAGGCACTATGAAACTAAGCCACAACTGACACCCGTTGGTAAAACCCAGCTCCAAGTCCTACATTGTCCTAGGACCTATAGTCAATAGGCTTAAAAAGTGCTTACTGTTGGCATAACTCGCTTCCCACTAGTGCTACAAGGCACTTTACCATTGATTCCAAAAAGAGATTAATGAGTCTAGTGCAGTGAGCTTTGACAAATCCCATCTTACCTTTGTTTTCGGTCTTATGAAACAAGAGAGAGATCAGAAGAAATATTTGTTGCTAATCAAATATTGATTTATAACAATAAATATTCTGGACAATTATGAATATCTGCCTGCTGTGTTTTTGCAGGGCTTTTCTTGGTACCTGTGCCCCCGGGACTTAGTTCAGCACATTAAAGTGTCTGTCAGCATCAGTATTTCTTCATAGCGCTAACATGATCAGTTCAACAGTAACTCCCCTTCAGCACACATGTGTAGAGCTGCCGAAAATCATCCCAGCAAAACATTTCTCACCATAAAAGACAAATTTGTGCAGGAAGCGGGAATAACACAGAAAAAAATAGGAAAAAAAACCCCTGGTGGCTAGAACCTAACTAACCTGGCAGAATTAACAAGCACTTGCTACAAAGTCTCTGTAGGTTTATTTCTTATCATAAATATCCTCTTCTCGAAACTCAGAAGTTACCTATAATGTTTGGCTTTTTGGCAGCATGATGTCGCCCTGTACCCCAACAGCTAAGTCTCATTTCTGCAGACATCCCCCCACAGACACCTTCAGGTGACACAGATAGTCCTTCTGCAGTCTGTGGACTGCCTTGTCTATCCAGATTATGTAGAAGTGTGCTCTCTCCTCCCTACAGGCTTACTGTCCTGGTACCATATGAAGTTACCAGCTATGCTGAGGCAGCCAGATGGGTCTTAGATGATCCGAACGTACATCCAGTGATGCCTGAGCCCAGGCTCATAGCTCACACAACTGTTCTGAGCACGTGTCCTTTCAAAGATGACCTTGATGACATGCCTGAATCTTGGCCAAGAGCACTCCTCACCTAATGTGCTAGGTGCAGCACACCCTTAAGCACTTGCAGAATTAGGGAGCTACAAAACATACTTATAACCATCCTGTAAGCTTAACCGCTTCATACTAAATAACTGGTTTCCTTTTTCCCCATGACTGTTTGTGCATTTCTTTAAGCTTCTCAGTTTAAATAAACACAGACAAACACAATGCGTTCAGAGGTGCCAAACTGTACATAAGGGAAAGGCATGTGCAAGAGTGCAAGCTATTCCTGAAAGTCTGACAGACTCACGCAATGTTTTTCTTAGCTTAATAATAAATAATCATAACATTCAAAGCTCACGGGTTGCATTAACAAGCACAGGATGACACAGAAAAACACTCAGGTTTTTCACTGCTGAGACTCAGTTATACACACTATTTGCCAGAACTGAGAGCTAGAAGGAAGATAAAGATGCATCTTCTTGACTCATATGGGCCTTTCATCTAATTCCTAACTACTGCAAGTGCCCCTCATTTTTCTGCTCTCTTCTTTTGACCCATTTTAGTCAATATGGCTTTTGGAGTTTTGCAGTAAGGATCATTGTCAGGCAGACATAGTGAGATGAGTCAAGTGACTGCAGCTGAGTGAGGACTTTTTAACCCAGAAGAGAACCCAATACCTTTGACCAAGGTGCAGGTGAGGCCAGGAATCTGAGTAAGAAGGATGGCTTGAAGGTAGTCCAATGGTCAGGGACATTCAAAGACCATCAGCCAAGGAGCAAGGCAAACATACACTCAGAAGCAACTCCACATGAAAAGAAACCATGGAGAATACATTATAAGTGAGTCCAAAGTAACAGACAGGTAAGCCAGTCATGAGAAAGAACAAGTCTTCACCAGAAGAAGGCAAGAATAAAGAGTGATCTACAGAGATGCAGCTACAACCAAGTAGTGGGTTGAGCAGCCAAGAGAAACTGCTCTTAGCTCTTGACAGGAGAAATTGTGTCAGACTTCCAATGGACAAGAAAGACCACATTTTTAAGCTCCCATGTTCTTTGTAGTTTTGTAGACCAAGGCATAAGGGGGGGGCTTCTGACCACTTTGGACAGAACATTTATTATTCATGATAGCAAAGGAATTGACCCATCAGGACCAGGCTGTGTTGCTTCGGTTGCATTTCAGTCCACAGAATTATGTTGCTGTTCCTCTGCGTTTTCACTGAAGACAACTCTTATTCTGGTCCCATATCTTCTCAAAGCCTTTCTGGTCTGGAAGAGCTTGGCAGCATCCAGTAGCTTCTGTTCCCAACTTACCTTCTTTTCCTTCTCCTGTTAGCTTTTCTTTCAGCTCTAGAAATCAGCGAGGCCGTTTTCTTTTGCTCTACACGTATGGCTTTGCAATTTGCTGGGCAGAAAACCATGCTGGCACTCATGTTGGGTTTGTTTTATTCAGCTGTTTTCCAGTCCCACATGTACAAAAGCTGTTTCTATCTCTCACCTCTCATTTTGAGGTGCTTTTCCAAGCGGTGCTTGCTTTATGGCCTGCTGCTCCGTTGGGAAGTTGGCAGGTGTTTGCTACATTCACGTGAAGAATATTTCTCTTATCTTCAGCAAAACTGCCCTGGAGATTTTTGTCTGGATTGGACCTTTTGCATGGTTTTATCTATCAGTTGCGTTTCGGCAGGAAAACCAGATTATAACAGTGCATACCGCATAACAGTACAGTTGAAACAGTAATGCAGGTGTCCAGGATACCTGCGAATGTGTTTCATCCATGTGAAGGCAAAGGGAGGATTTTCACGTGTGCTGGACCGCCTTCTGGGTCTGGATTTCTCAGCAAGTTTGAGGAGCTAACCGGCAACGAAGGGTACTGGCCTCAGAGCCCATTGGGTGTGGAGGGGAATGCTTTGGAGAGGGAATGAGGGAGGCAGAAATATTTTTGCCTCCAGAAATAAATGCTCAGAGTGATATCATACTCTGAGACGCTGTGGTGGCCACAGCTGGAAAACGTTCTGTTGCTTTTTAAATGTGAAAGTCATTGTATAGTTATATTTCATAATCATAATACATTTTTAACGTTGCCGGGAAGACTGTTTAAATATCTTAGCGCAGAGGGAGTGCTTGCAATAATCCTGTCTCCTGAAGAGACACAGCCCACAGAGCTCAGGATGGTCTTTGCTGCCAACTCTCCTTTTAGCAAATGAATTCCCATCTGCGGGGGGTGGGGGCTGTGCTGGAGAAATTTCAGAGGGGGATAAGAAGACATTTCTCTACCAGAATCACAGCTAAATAAAATTTGGTATAAACTCAATCTGTCTAACTCAAGGAAACTGAGGAGTTGGTATTTGTTAACTAGTTTGTCACAGTTATAGTGACACACACAAGTAGTGCTTTGTATAATTTATTTTTGTTTTTACATTTTAAATTACTGAGAAGAGAAATAGTACATCAAAGTCCAGATTCTGCAATCAGTCCTTTTACAGTAATGTTTCCCCCTACTGATTTCATACTGTTAATGCTCAGTTGTGCCTTCCATGTGTTTATGAAAGAATGTATGTGCACTATGGTACAGTAGATTTAGATAACACTTTGAATATAAAGCTGACCAGACAACAAGCCTGTTTATATTTCATGGTAGCTCTGGAAGTTTTGAGCTGTAGTATGGAGCATAACCAAGCCCCATTGGATATTTTTTACAATAACCAAATCCCATAGTTTTGGGTTCCTCCCCCCAGCCCAAACAAAACTTAAGCTTTTCCTGCATGCAGCCTTATGGCTACAGCATTCATCTAGGCTACACAAAGTCTTCTTTCTATTCCTTAGTCTGAATTAGGGCTATTTTTTACCCTGGATGACTGCAACTCAGAGGCCTAGGGTCTGAACCTGCCGCCTTTTTTTTCCCCCCCCCACATCTAAGGTTAGTGTGCTAAACCCCATGAGTTTGAGAAAACAGAAAGATGTTGAAGCATCACTAAAAGCTCAAAAAAGTTATGGTGTGACATGACATCATATTCTGGCTGAGACCAACTCAATCAGAAGTGTTCCTACTGATCCCTATACGGTTTAGCTGAAGGCACGTCCTGTAAGCATCGAGGGTGGTTATTGAATTGCAGACCATGAAATCATTTCTAGGACAGAGTGCAGGCACCAGCTCCTCAGCTGCAGTAAATCAGCATAGCTCCATGCATTTATACCAACTGGGTATCCAACCCAAGGTGTCCACCTGTTTCTATGGTTTATTAAGCCACAGAATGAAATGCAGGTATTTTGAGGATAAAGTATATACCCTATATTAAGTATGAGTAGCCCACCAATGCTTGCATCCCTTGTGCCCTCACTTGGTGGCAGATTTGTAGTGTCCATTCAGGAGCTAACCCAACTTTGAGAAATTTGCCTGGCCGTGACTCTCAGCTGGGTTCAGCATTTCAGTCAAAAGCAACTACGCTCTGCCAAACAGGGTTTGGAGGGACACATTTTTACAAAGTCAGAGTAAATTAGAAAGAAAAAGGATATAATCCCCCTCATAGTTAGGTCGCTGTTAAAGAATAATCATACAGTATCTGCCTTCATGTCTATAGCTGCATTACAATGAAGGACACACTCAGTGTCTCAAACATACATTGCTGGCATGACTTATCATCTCCTACCTCTCAGGCTGATCCTTCTGCCTCAATTAAGTAGTTTTCCATTGACATTTTCTGTTCTTTTTCAATGCTGTAGGAGCTTTTGATGACATTGACTGTTATGGGACTTCCAAAATTCAGGTCTTGTTTAATGTGCAGACAATCTGATTTTCTGTTATCTTTTCTTTTGCACTTATCCTTAAACTGTGCAGGCTTTTTGAAAGGACTCAGGTCCCCTAAATGGAGATGGATTTCTCTGGAGTTCCAGTCTTCTCCTGTATGGGCCAGTCTGCTTAAAAAGTATGGGCCGGGGGGGAAGAGGAAGGCATTACTGAATATGTACCATTTCTGAAATTCACCCTCTCATTTACTTACGTAAAGGTGAGGTGATGTTGCTGAAATATTTATAAAGTCTCAAAACAGTTTTAAGATCTCAAATTCAAAACTTTGTACTTTAATCTCATTTTTAATGGGCCCTTCTCTTTGTGAAGCACCAGTAAGCTTTCCTCCTAATTTAACCCTCATTTTACCTCCTGCATTTATATCTTTTATATAGCTGGTTTCTTTTAAATATCACCCATTATTGGGAAGGTTGTTAACCTGTTACAGATCAGTTAGATCATTATATTGCCCGCCCCCCCCCCCCCCCCCCCGGCCCACTCCTGGTAATATTGCAGCTCTGTAATTGGTAGTAAATCATTACAGACTTCTTTTCCCAGATATTTGCTGCTGTTACAATGCTGCCTGACAGCTTTCAAGCACTCCTGATTTGTATGTTGGGTTACAAAAACAAAAGGCAGAGTTTCCATAGGAACATTCTGCAGCTTCTAAATGTGACCAAGCCGGGGCTGAAGGATGTAGAAGGTAACATCTCCCTACCATCTGTGCAAAACTGATTTTGTCAAAGACAGCAGACATGACTCATCTGCTCTTGCTCCTCTGTTTGCAGGCACCACAGCGTGCATGGGTGTGAATGGACACAGGATCTGGCATGTGTCTACAAATACAGGTGTGTATATATATATGTAGCTATCAAAAGCCACCCCGCTCCTTTTTAAGTTCATAATGGCACCAAAAAGAACAATATACAGGGATTTTGCAAGGCTGCAGCTCCTTAGCTTCCTCCTCCTTCTTCATCCCCTTGCCCACCGCTCCCTAGCGCAGAGTCCTGCGCTCTCAGCAAGCGGAGGGGGTGTTAGCAGTGAGGGTTAGTGGGTACTCAGGAAGGGCAAGCGTGGCCCGAAGCTTGCGTGCTGCACTGCACTTGCTTTTCTGAAGGGCTGTGGCATAAAAAACCCCCAGGTCATGGCATTTGCTGCAATCTGAAATCCTTTCCCCCTGTGCCACTTTAAGGTCACCCATCAGCAGAAAGCAGGAATCACAACCCCTTTAGCCAGCAATGATTCCCTCCCTGTGGTCTAGTTAGCTTGTAGTGAGCCCCTGTGCTGGATCTAGATGCATATCTGTGATTTAAGGCCGCTGTCTACTTCTTTGCTAATTGTCAGCGCTAGGCAATTGTCCTTGTGTAGCATCACCATCGGTTTGGACAGTATTGCAGAATAGGGTAAAGCATGGTCAATACATCTTCAAGAGCCTTTTTCTATTAGCTGTCACAAAAAGATATTTAAAATGTTGACAAGCAGGAAACAAAAGACTTTGATTCAGGAGTGTAGGGGAAACCATTAAGAACATGCTTAAATATACGTATATGTTTTAAATGCCCTCCTGAACCTGGGCCTAAATGTTTGCAGATTGGATCTGAGCTGATTAGTACCAATAACCATGTTAAATTTCTGCTGAGCCCATAATAATCTCCTCCTTAATAATGTGGCAAGGGAGTACCGTACACTCAGTCACTTATGAAATTATTTTGATTCCAGAACTAATTAACTGGACTGTATCTTAATCATTCCTACTAGTATCATACAGACGTAAGCAAACTATCGTATGATTCCCTACCAGTCTGATATATTTCAATTTAAACGTAACTTAATAATTGCAGTACCAATTAGTTAAAACGTAAGTAGGAAAAAACATTGGATGGAGACATCTTAATTTAAATATAATCCATTAAGTAAAAACTGCTATTCTAATTAGTGATAATGTAGCACAATTAGGAAATAAAATTTGATTGGTACATTGGAATTTAAACTTAATTAGTAACTGCTATTCTAATTAGTAAATGCAATACGTTTCATGCAGTGTTCTGTCAGGGACAAGTTCATGTACAGTAGAGAGGATGGTAAAGAAAGAGGCAGGAGGAGAGCTGAGGTGAGTAGTGTGGAGCAGAGGAATTCAGCCAACGTCAAGCCCAACGTCCCCCATTTGAACCAGTGCTGACCTTACAGATGGAGAGTTCAATCTCACTTGAAAAACTTGACATGAAGGACAATTTGCTGTCACCTTTGGGCAAATTCTTCCCTTGGTTAATTACTTCCAGTGCCCAGATGGAGTGTTTCAGTTTGACATCTACAGTTTTCTGTTTCCAGATCCGGACCAGCACATTTTGATAAACCAGGGAAAGTAATCGTGGAAGTCAGCTGGATTGGAGTGCTCAGTGTTTTGAGTGAGGAAGATGCAAACCTGTCCTAGACACAAAGGCACTAGAACTACCACAGGTCTGCATTCTCATGAAGGGGAGGAAATTGAAGGAAGGAGCTTAAGACCTAGCTGGATCAATAGTCTTCTCAAAAAAGATATTACAACATTTCTTTTAGCAGGAGAAAAGGGGGGGGGGGGGCGCGAAATCAACAAAACATTGGCTGCTGGTTTTGTTGAACTAACCATAGTAATTTCAGCACCCCTTTCCTGGAAAAGAGTTCATTTAAACACCTTATGTATGCATACTTAGCACCATTCTCCATTGTATTACTTTGCATTTATTGACACTGAATTCTGTCTACTATTTTATCAGCCAGTCACTTAGCTTCTTCAGCACTTCACTGGCAATTTTAGTTTTGTGTTTCTGGCGTAGCATATAACTACCAGGGAATTTTGTTGATTCCTAATCACCCCTTCCCCACACTCCTTTTTTTTTTTTTAACTTTATTAGGGCTTAGCATTTAACTTTCCAGAATTGGGGCATGTCTTTTTGTGTGTGTGCATGTGTATTATAACATCATTTCTGTCTTTCCTTAGTGGCTTCTTTTACTACACTTTTTGACAGCAATCCTGTTAATTTTTTTTTTTTCTAATGGGTAATACACATTTAGTCTGAGCTTCTACTTGAAGTATTTATGCTATAATCCAAGAATTTGACCCTTCTGACTGCTTCTTTTAGGTATTTATTCCTGCTTGGTGTGCCTAGATGACTAGAGCGTAAGCTTTTTCTTTCTCCTTCATTCCTTTTTAATTCCCTCTTTTGATATTAAAAATGAAGTACCACATTTTCTGTTCCTGGATGCAAAGGTGGAGAAAGAACACCCTAGCATGCATCCACCGTGGGCAGTGTGGGTGTTTCCACCGCTCAATGTCTTCAGAAACGGGTCACACAAATATCAATCAGGAATTTTATCAGGATGACTGGCTTTGCTTTAAGGCAAGGATTGGGACTAGCTAACCATAAATGGTTCCCTGCAATGCTGTTTTTCTGCAATTTTACAAAATACATGAGGGTAATAAACACCAGGGAGAAAGAAAAGCCTCTCAAGCTGAGGGCTAAGGCTGGTACAAGAACAAATGTATTTAACTAAGTCACAAATAAATTAAGGCTGGCAGTTAGAAGATAGCTCATATTCGTCAACGACACATTTCCAGCCAGAAGAGTAGGTGAGGAAAGTGTTAACTAGTTTTAATAGGGGTATTCCTAAATCTATGGGAAAGATTACAAGACTTACTTTCTATGACAGCAAGGACTCAATTTGCTAACTGAGAAAGATCTTTCCTAGGTGCCTTAGGATATTTTTGTGCCCTTTTCTGATGGATTAGAGGCTCCTCCCCTATGAAAACCTTTTGTGCTCACACCCCAGCTTGAAAGGTGATTCAAGACCTAATTCCATTTTGGCAGTGACTTTGGCAGCATAATTTACCACTTTGAGAAAAAAAAAAAATCTGCCACTCGATAATTTCATTTGATGTTCCTGGCTACTGAGTTACAGAAACAATCGACTTCCTCCTCTCCACCAAACTTATATTTCCATAGGTTTCCCTTGCATGTCCTCCCAGACACCTCTTTTTCCACACAAAAGAGCCTTAGACCTTTTAGTCACCCCTCATAGAAAAATCATTCCATGCTACTGATAATTCTTATTGCCTTGCTTTGAATGTTGCCCAGCTCTGCTAGATCATTTTTGAGCTAGACAAACTGGAATTGCACACAGCACTCAAGATGTAAAAACACCATGCATTTAAACAGTAGCCTGGGGGTATTTTCTGTTTTCTTTCCCTAATAATTTTTAGCATAACTACTAACAAGGACCGAGCAGATGTTGAAGCTCCAAGACCTCTTTCCTTACTGGCAGCAGTCACTTTAGAGCCCATAAGTACACGTGTAAAGGTTTGAAGGTTTTTTAACCCCATGCAGAGCTGTTGTTTCTAATATGTTTTTCACATCCTGCAGACAAAAAATGGCTTTGAGTCACCCTGTTTGACAAAGTGTCATCTGCAGCTGCTCACAGCCAGCCAGCCACATCCACCCAGTGCTTCAGACATCTTATCAACCTGGATTCAGGACATTTCCCTATTGCAATACCCTCTCAGGTTTCCATTCAAGAAAGTCACATAAGCATCTGCTTAATACCACTCTTGTTAGCTAAATATTTAAGCACAAAGCTACCATTACACAACTAACAAATCCTTTTATCTTCAGTAGGATTTCAGCTTTTGCTTGATTTTGAACTATAAACTTCAGTATTTTGCCAAGTGGACATGCCTTCTTGAACAAAGGTTTTATTGAATGAATTAACTAAACAAACCCAGATTTCCTAATTCCTAGGCTTTCACCTACTGGAAACAAGTTGTGTGTGGGTGCATGGCTTAAGAAATGAACAGATGTTGAAGTTACCCAGAGTTATATTATCCCAGCAAGTGCAAATGCTGTCTTACTTGTCCTATGCCTTCTCAAGACCTGAGTGCCTCAGCCAAGTCAAACTTCACCAAACAAGAGATGCAGACTGAGGGGAGGTCTTGAAGACAAAGGCAGCAACAGCAGGCCACGAGATGCACCCATTGCCATTACCAAGTTTGAATCAAGACAAAAAAAACCAACCAAAACATCGGCCTCTCTTGAAAAAGCTTCTCTGACCTTGGCTTAATGCCACAGGAGCCCCTTGAGGTGCGTGTGCATCAGATTAACCGCACTTGAGGTTTTAAAAAAAAAAAAAGTAATTACTGAGCTTTAGATTTTCTCTGATAAGTCAGTATTAAAGTCCAAACACTGCCCTGCAGTTGTGCCTGCCCTTCGGTTGGGAAAAGCAAGAGCCATGTCATCCGACAGTTTGTGTTTTATGGAGGGAGAATTTCTTCCCAGTCATATTTCACTGCCGAGGACATGGAAAACTGCATCCTACTTTTGGACTCACTGTCACACGGAGAGGATCTTCTTGCAGGATTTCCGAGCACTGGCACCACAGTACAACACTGGTAGGCATAGAGAACACAAAAACCTTACCAAGGAGGAAGGTGTTGCTGTGACCGCCAGCTGGCGGCTTGCACTGGGTTACCCAGATGTATATTTGAACAACTATTGACCTGTCTTACCAGTTTTGCACAGTACCTTCACTTCCAAAAACGTCTCCAAACTCCTTTGTTACTGTGTGTTTTTCACAACCTCTAGTATAGCAGGGTTTGAGTCCCTGACCTCAGTTCTTATGTAAAATTCATGATCCAAAGGCCTAATTGTCAACAGGTCCATGTCAAACTGGTAAAACTTTTCTGCAAACTGCCTGGGAAAGCAGGGGCACAGGTAAGCGGGGGTAAGAGACTTACTTTGAGTTACATTGTGAATTAATGTTTGAGGGAAGAACATTACCTGCCTGTTCTGGGCTATAGAAATTGTATTTTTCCTACATCCGCATGAGTCAAAGTTACAGCTTGTCTCATACAATGGACCTGAAATAAGCAGAGTGTTCACAGTGAAGGGCTTGTACCATTAGGGCCTAGTGGATAAGTAGTATGTTTTCCTAGAAAGTGATGGTCATGTCCTCTAAATGCCCTTCGCTGTGATGCATTTTGATTAAGCATCCTGAAGAGCCCCCTGATGAAGACTCAGCCTGCCCTCACACCGCACTAAACACTGCAAGAACATCACAGTTAATTTCAGCTGTCAAAAAATTAACTACCTGGTCACAGCACTCACCCAGGTACACTGCGCTCAGGGGAGATTCAGGGCTCAGGCAGGCTTCATTGCCCTCCAGAGCTACCTGCATCTATGCAGGAGAGGGCGATTCATCCTATCCCAAAATAGGCACGTAACGCGGGGATTTGCATCACACTCTGGTAATGCTCTTCTCTCCTCCTCAGCTCTTGATGACTCTCAAGGGAGTCCAGATACTCAGCACTGACCAACCCCGGGGCCAGATGGCTAAAATAATTTAAGATAAATCCCGCGCAATGAGCTTTTTCCTACCCCAAGCAGCCAGCTCTCTAAATTGGGCAGATCTTCAGAAGAAAGCTTTGCAGCTGTCAGGTCTGCTCCTCTGTGCAAGACAAATGCCATCCTTACTTACAGACAGGGCTTGCAAGTAATTGCATTTCAGACAAGATTTTCTATCCTTGTCCCTGCTGAGCCGTGAGGGGATGTTCTCATTTCGACATACGACAGAGCGTGGCTTTGGCATGTTCTGTGTGGAGTATATTTGACATTTTAATTGATGTCATTTGTTAATTAAGAAGGATAAATGATGACAGGGAGAGGGGAGGAGTATTATAAAGAATGAATAATAACCTTGTTCAAAAAGCAGGTAATGAGATACAGAGTTAAAAATATGTAAGAACTTGCAGAAGTGTCTAAATGTTTTTCAGAAATCAGGGGCTGCCTGTCTTTTCCTTATCACAGAAACGTCAGGGAGCAAAATTCATCAGCCATTTACAACATGTGCTCTTTACTCAAGGATTTTCTAGCAGAAAAGGCCACACATCCCTGGGTTAACCAACAGCCACGGTGTGGATTAGCGCTCACTATTCCCTTTCTCTCTGCTTGCCGTTACCACAGCTACCACTGAGGCAGGGGACATGGTCACGCCATCACCAGGCTGAGCCTGCCAAATGGGGCTGGACCCCAGCTTTGCAAGGGGAGACAAGATGGGGCTGGACCCCGGCTTTGCAAGGGGAGACTCCAGGCAGTGATGACATTGAGGAAGAAGAAAGCAGAGGCAGTGGTGTGATGCTCAACACTGATCCCCCTTTCAGATGCACCAGCAGCTGTGTTTGGGGCTTGTTTTCACTAAATACTGTCTGTGTGCTATGCAAAGCCCCTCAATGGAGAAGAACAGAGCAGCGTCTGTTCGCCAGGAGGGTGGCTCTGCAGAAAAGCAGATCCGGAAAAGCCTCGGGTCTACCTCCTTTCCGTGCAGATGCACATTTAAGCAGAGATGGGAGGAAAGGCCAAGCAGAGGCTGGAGAGGAAAGAAAAGCAATTTGCACCAGCTGACATGCAAATGTGGGGAGAAAGGCTGTCACATCCAAATTCCTAGTGCCAGTCCCTCTGAACTAGGAACTGCCCAAGCTTGGTATTTTGGACCAACCAGGGCTTTTAACATCTATCAAGAGGCAAGCTGCCCTTCCTTTCCGGCTTCGTCTAGACTTTCCTGCCCAGTTTGAAATAGCACTTCTGCCACCCCCTCTTTCTTTCACAGGGCCAGGCTTGAGATGGTCCCGTTGCCATATTGCCTTGCCTGCGCTCACCTCCATCTTTCCGATCTCACCTTCTCCCCTCTCCTGCTCCTCTGTACACCCCAGGAGAAGCACCAATGCCTATGTCCACATCTGTGTGGAGTACCTATCTGGTACAGGCTAGAAAAGCTACACAGGTATGGGAGTTATTTGCTAAGGTCTATAATGAGTATGTGATGTATGTGACCGAGGATGAAAGGTGAGATAGTGTACAGAGGGTCTCCACATCTGGGAGAAGTTGCATTTTTGGAGTAACCAGCAGAACACAAGTCCCTTTTCTGGCTCTTCTAGGCAGTCTGGGTAACACCTTCAGCACGTGTCCTGCCTTCCCCTGCCCTCTTTCCCTTGGTAAGGGTGGGGGGAAGGCAACAGTGAGCATGACTTGCAACCCTGTCTGGGGCTCTGAGATGAGCACCAGCAGTGGGGCAGCGGCAGGGGTTTCCACATGCAGGTAAACTGCAAAATTGCTAGAAAAGTTCATTTTCAACTTCCATTTAAAACGTTCTGTGAAAAGGTTGGGGAGGTGATTAATCCCAGCTCCAGATTGGTGCAGGCTGACTGTTTGTGGGGTTTCTCTATTTGTTTTAGGTTGTTTACTCAAAGAATTCATTTGTTTACCTTGTTGTTTTCCACTCCCTGCATCTGTTCGTTTGTTTAACTATGAGCCTCCTCGTTTTCCACTTCTGTTTCCTCTCATTACAGTGGAGCATCTGCTTAGTACTTAAAAAAAAAAATCAATCACAAATAATCTTACACTATGGAGCAGAAAGTTTTATAAAGTATGAGTGAAAAATGATTATTGTCTGCATAATCCCTTTTATTATTACTATTTGCTTAGTCTCCAATTCGACAACAATTCTGGATGTCCTTGACAAACTTATTTGGGGAAAAGAGCAGGGATGGTGACCTAAAAGACCACCAAAGAATCAGCCTCCCCTGAAAAACAAAAATATTGTTTTTACCTCCATTCTGCAAGTAATTTCAAAACCAATCTTGGGAGATAGCTGGCAAAAGTTTAGGGTCTTCCCTTCTAGACAGAAATCCCAAGTCAGGATGAGCCTGGCTGGCTGTCACCTGACTGCAACCTCTGCAGAAAGCTCAGATAGGCACATTTGTGCAGCGCTCATGAGAAATATAACATCAATATCATGTCCACCAGCTCACCCTCCTTGCCAAAACTCTCCTCTCTTCCATTCTTTCTTGACCAGCAGCTGCTGGGGGCTCTCAGAGTCCACGCCCAGCAGGAGGGGAGCTGGAGAGAGCATCCCCGCACCCCTCTGCCTCCCCACCTGCACAGCAACCACAGCTCACACCGATTATTTGCGCTGAGGAATCTCATCTGAGTAACGTTTAGAGGAAATTGTCTTGTTGATTAGAAGAAACATGCAATATCTGGGGAAAAAATATCAAGAGCGCATAAGGGGGTGAACACAAGACTGAACGTTCTCTTGCTGACTAGCAGCTGCAGGCAAGAGCTATTCATTAATGTAATCAAATCACACAGTTTCACAATAACATCGGGGAGTTTTGCATGAGTGATTAAACTGAGCAGTAAGTAGACGAACCTCTGTCAGCTTTTCCAGCAACTGCCTGACTTGCCTCCAGGTCCAAGTTTAGGTCTAAGAGGTGATCCTATTGCCAGCAATCCATCACAACTGACTCTCTATCACACCCTCCAGCTTATCTATTTTATTCTGCATCCACTGCTTTCAAGGAGATTTGAACAGCACCTCATTAGAGATTTCCCCAAGCAGAAGCGTATGGGGCGAGTTACTATTGGTATTCTAAAGTAATAAAAACATAATCAATTTGCTCCCTAGGATGCGGTCACAGACTGCACTAAGATCTTATTTATTAGTGGCATAGTTAATGGTACGAGTTTGGACAAAACGCCTCTGCCCTAAGCTGCAGCTTCTGAGGCTCAGGATGGCGGGGCCTCGGCAGGGCACACAACTCCATGGCTCACCTCTCCTGGCCCTTCGGGTGACCATGAGCACAGCCCAGCTTGTGCTAGTGCATGCCTGGTCCTAGCAACTTCTGCAAGCTGCACCACACTCTCGTTGGCTCCACCGAGGCCTCAACACAGCCTTTCACGCCAGCACAAGGCACCATTGGGCAAGAATGAAGAGGGAGCCCTCAGCACTGCATCTTTATGTGCTTTTCTGCACCAAGGGGGACAATTTTGGCCCTTTAGTTTGCAGCAGCCTGGAGAAGCACGAGCTACCTTTCACTGTCTCTCCCCAGTGTGATTGGCATCCGATAAATCTTCATAAAAACAAACCCCAAAATCCAGCCACACAGCAACACTGCTCAGACTTTGTAGCGTCAGGAAACTGAAGTGCCTACGTATGAGTATTCAGAGACAGAGCATCTGAGTTGAGTTGTAGAATGGACCAATGCCTTGTGAATAAATATAAATGGCAGTGGATCCTCTGTGCCTGTTCCTGCCCGTTTACTCAGGCATTTTTTTCTCCTCTCAGCAGACATAAGACAGGGAAGAGTTTCTACAACACAAGATAACACTTGCAACATAAGAGTACTGTTCCTCTAATTAGCAGAGATATTCACGGCAGTGAACAGAGGAATTTTTTTTTTCCCTGCCCTATTCTGCTGTAAAGATATGATATCATTTAGAACATCACTTAATTAAATACTAGAAACGAGGACACTTTGGAATTGAATAATTCTTTTCTCCAACAATTCTTTCTAGTGTTCAAATATTGGTCAGAAGAAAATCTAGCCTTGTCACAGTCATCTGGTACTTAATTGGTTTTTTATTTAGTTCAGTATTAAAGCATGATCTTTGTGGAAAAAATTAATTCATTGCTCTCTGGCGTGGACAGCTCGCAATGACTAATTGTGTGGAAAGAAAGAAAACAACCCCAAGTCTTTGTAAAGCCCAACATCTGATCTTGGTATCATCTGTCATCCTTTACAAAACTCTAGCTGACACAGGAGGTACATCTTTTCTACGTTAGCATTGAAAAGCAAACCAAAAGTAGGATTTTCAAAGGCGCTTACTTCTTGCTGTTCTCTCTTGACTCCCATTGAAAACACTGGTAAAAATCTTTACTCCCTTCCCAGAGACCAGGGCATGCCAAGCATACCCAAGCACCCACATACATAAAAAAAAAATAGTTAAATCAATAAACGCTTGTTTGTGTCATCTCAATTGTGTCAGGCCAATGATGCGGAGACCCAAAGGTCATTTTGACCAGCCCAATCCACGCCATACTCCTCCCTTTGAGTTGTCTCTTTAACCCACAGCACAGCTCTTCTTATCGTGCTGTTTGCTCAGGAAGGAGAGAAGATCCTGCTGGTGCCTTTTTTTTCCTTTCAGCTGTGCTCCAATTTAGACAGCTATGGAAGAGGACAACCGGGATTCTCCGAGGAGTGGTGGGATAGCTTTGGCCTGCTGCAGTGCACAGGGCAGCACCAACTTCCATGCCAGTGACTTGGCAGAGCTACCAGGGCTGAACCGGGTGACTGCTGCGAATCGACTTCAGGAGTTGGCAGGGCATTTAGGGGCTGGCCCACAGTGCCATCATTGCATTTTTTTTTAGACAGCAGGCATGGGCATGAGCCAGATCTGTTGAAAAGTGATAACAAGACTTGTATTAACACCAGGAACAGAGGGCTTAACACATGCTTGGTGCATTAGGAAGACATGAAGCAGGGGGTAAAGGACAAACTATCTTTGCCATTTCAGCAAGGTGAGAACTTGATTTTAGAGACTGACTGCTGTCCCTGTCCTTCCCTTGCAACTGTCTTGTACAGATCTGGTACAGGGATGCTGGTCCCCATCCCTGCTCCTGCCTCAGTGGTGTCCTGCAAGCAAGGATGATTGAAGGGAGGTCACACGTATGAGACTGTCTTAGCTGGAAAAAATCCTGACAGCACACACCTCTACAAACGTGCTTTTAGGAGAAAAGCATGGCCTTGGCCAAGTGCTAAAGCCAGGTTAGCAAAGACAAGGCAAGTATTAAAAACTACAGACTATCTTATTTTACTCAACTGGTCATCATACAGTAGCTAGCATGCGCTGGGGACATCACTTTTCCTAGTGAGGAGAAGGAAAGGGGAGAGCAGGGCACAGAAGAACTCTGCAGAATCAGTGGAAAGTTAACACACAAGGAGATCACAGACTCTTCATTAGCACCAAATAAGAGCAGTTTTGAAACACATGAAACACTTTGAGCCTTTTGCTGCACCATCTGTTTTGTCCGGCTAAATTCTCATATTAATCATCTTTAGTCCTTGTGAGCAATTCCCTTAGGGAAAATCTACAGAGCATGTTTAAGTCTATTAAAACTATCACAGTTTATTAAGAGTCTGTACCCAGTGTCTTCTGCCTTCCAAACCTGATGATGGGGAGAGAAAAAACAGTAGTAATTGCAAAAATGGTTTCTCTCATCTCTATACCTCCCAGTGTTATTCATGGCAGTAGTGGGTACTGGTGACACAATAATGGGTATTGGTGTCACAGTGACATCCCATGCATGTGCACTGCAGTGTGCCAAGCACTGTGCCAGCACATCATGTTTCTCCAGAGAGCTTGTGTCAAAAGATTAAGACGAGATGCAGATGTGGCTACAATTTAAGGAGGACAAGGATATAAGTGAGGGAAGAACAGTGTTCACGAAAGCTCTCAGCCGCTCTCCCATTAGCTAGAGTACATAAACCCGTTCCTAATTTTTAACATCGGAACGTTTACCCAGCAACATAGGTAGGCATCAGTCACTTGGTCGGTTCCAAACCACATCTCCCAAGACAGCAGAAAAGACTTTCTGCCTTCATTACCCTGTGTAGATAGACAGGAGGAGGCAGGGAGCAAGACTGGTACCACAAGGAGCCAGGGAGCACCTGAAACACAACATGGTAGAAGGGCTTTGTATTCCAGGAGTTAATCTCAGACAGCAGCGCAGGAAAATACTGAAACTGTTTCAATTAAGTTCATGTTGGTTTTTCAGCAGCACCAAAAGACAGTGGATTTTTAATGACAGAAGAACGACTCATGTATCTGGTCTGAATTATCACACTCTGCATCAGCTTCATCACATATATAAGGAACACCAAAATATTTTTTCTTTATCAGTAATAGAGATTAGTTAATGCATATAAACTATGCATAGTGCATAATTAATGCACTGTCAAGCCATGGCCACAGACTGAACGAGACTACAAAATGCAAGCCAGGGCTTAGATTCTGGTTCACTGAGCAAGCAACTTCTGCACTGAAGTTCGCACCACTGCCAGTGCTTTGTTAACGTCACTTAAGCGTATGAAACCCACAAGAGATGTCAGAAGAGGAGCTGTGATAGCCCATCAGTCACAACCGTAACACAAATCCACCTTATGGGGATATCAACTGCTGCACCAGACCCTGGGTTGGGGCAAGGGCCCTTTCTACCCACTTTGCGCCAAGGCCAGTAACTTCTGTGGGCTGCAGTGTCCCAACCCACCAGGTCTTGTCCACCATGTTTCGGAGCTGTTTCGTCTCACACACGAGTCATCAGAGCTCAGATTGCACGGGACAGAGGCATAGGAAAGTTGAGCACAGCCAGGTTTTTCCCATCCAATATCAGAGACAAAACTCCTATTGCAAGCTTAACGCTCCATCCAGGCAACAGCTTTAGTCTGTACCGGCTAGTAACTCCCCGCTGAATAAGCTTACTTCTCCTTGAGGGGGTTGCCAGCCTAACTCAGCTCATGTGCCTGCACTGGCAAAACCCACTGAAGCATAAACAGGCCATCTAGGGTATTCAGAAACCCAGTCCTGGGCAATTGGTTTCCATAATGACTCACACACACACACACACTATGGGAAAGCTTCCCCCTCAGATTTGCTCAAAGTACATACAGCTTTTAACCTGTGATGAATAATAAAAACCTCTTTCTTTTATTTCCCCCCGGCTCCATCTCCTCTCCTCCCCTTCGCCCTCCCCCCTCCGAATTAATCAGGCAAGGAAAAAGGGGGATCTGGCCAAGCGCCATGGGCTAAAGGATAAAAAAAAATAAAATCACATGCACACAGAGAGAGAGCAGGGACATGCAGAAATGCCATATGGAGAGTAAACAAGCTGTAATGACCTTCTCGGGCTTTATCAAATATTCATGGAAAGCAGGCTCGTGGGGATACAAAACTACTAATAATGAACCCACCAGCATCCCAGCACCTCCAGCATCCTGACACGTTCCGGTTCCCCTTCTGACACTGTTGCCTCACCCCTTGCATGCCAGATGCATGTCAGCCCGGACCCAAACCAAACTGCCTGGTGGTCTCCAACCCTTTGCTAACACTTGGAGCTGAAGCAAAGGAGGACGATGCAATGGTACAGGGCATTTCTTCATATCCAGGCCTTTTTAAATAGAGAAGAGCAGACAATATCAGACCCTCAGGGAGACCTGGCAATCTGGGGACTCCACTAAATTAAAAAGATAGAGACTAGCATCTTGCAACACCAGCGTCAGATTTTTACTCTTGTACCTTGAACATAGACCTTAGTATTTTTTCCAGCCCCTGAGGAGCATGTACATTAGGTACTTTCTGGAGATCAGGGATGGCATGTGTTACCAAGTTACTGACCTCAGACATGAAAGGAGCCGTCGTATTAGAAGCCAGCCATTCAACCATAGCAAATTACATTTCTTGAAGGATTTCAGCCTTGAATTTTCATTCCACAACGTATTTCAAAGGAAAAATGGGACCTCCTATACAGATAACTGGAAGAATGAACTATGTAAGATGTGATGATTTTTCCAAAGGACAATGGTCTATTTAAAAGCAACACAAATACATTGAGTGCAAGTGATTCAAATTATGGTGATGTGACTACTTAAAAAAGCTAGATGCACGCAACTCTTTGCATCATCAGTGCTTTCAGCTCTAATCTCTTAAAAATAAAGGGGGGGAAATGGCAACGTTGTCATTGCTTGAAAGACAGCAGCGGCATCTTGATTTTGTTATTCTCCGCTTCTCTGAACTGTTTTTTTTTTTGTTTTTTTTTGTTTTTTTTTTTTTTTCCTTTCTCCTACATACTTCTAATCTCACAAAAGACATTCTAAAATAATATAGGTAATTGCCCAGAGGTGAGATGGAAAAGAAAGAAACAAAAGAAGAGTTGTATAAAGACAGAGCGCAAGAATAGCTGGACAACATATATAAAAAAAAACAGCGGGTGCCCAATAAAAACTGAGTTGGAATCTTTAAGAAAGGGCTTAAATGTTGCAGAAAGCCACTTAGGTCACTTGCAGTAACTACCTGCAAGTGAACATTACAGCCATTTGCAAGAAGTTTGGTGAGAGAATATTTACAGCTATGCGGGGGCTGAGCCGAAGCTGGCCGGAGCTGCCATCCCCCCAGCTTTGCCCCATCTGCTGCTCTGAGCTCCCCCCCCTGTACTTTCACCTCTCTTGTATCTCTCACTTTCTCAGGCTAGAAAGTGTTCCTCTGATGAGTTAAACAGCGGTGCTTTTTAGCACAGAGATCCATTCCTTGTGCTTGGGTGGCTGGGGGGTAGAGTAAGCTTATGTCATGGGATAAGCTGCATTTCTCCTATACTTTTACCAAACTCCCTTATATAAGCTTAGCCCATTAATCCAGTATATATGGACATACTTCTAATATTCCACACAACCGAACAGTTCCAGCTTCGAATAAAAAACCTGAACAAAATAACAGCAATAGAAGCAGAAAAGGTTTTTTTTCTTTGCCCACATGTGAAACTGCTCCAACAAAATCATTTGTGGTTTATTGGTGAATAAATTGGTATTACAGTGCTGGGAAACGTTGAGTGAGAAAGGCCAAACAGAAGGCAAAACAAAACTCAGTCCTTCAACCACCCGGGAAGGAAAGCTTCAGGAGAGGAGAGATGCAAAGAGAAGATGGTAAGAGTGGAGGGGGATCTGCGTAGTACCAGGGATGAATGGAAAGAGGAGAGCAAGGAGGTTGCTGTACAACAGGAGCAGTGCAATAACACGTTGTTGTTGATCATGACTCTATTTTAACCCTCAAGGTGTTTTGCTCTCTCATTACCCAGGAGAATTTTTCCTCGCAAGCAAGCACAGGCATCTAGGCACACGTGTAATTCAAGAGCGGCATCCACCACCTTATCAGGAGCAGTCTGTATCTTTGGACTGACACATCAGCAGTCATTTTATAACAACATCATGCTATAATTCCTTATTTTGCCCAAGCTAACTGTCCCTTTCTGTCCCCCCAACCCCCTTCCCCAGTCCCCACGTCGAGGGCTCCCGAGAGCAGCCTTGTATACCACCTGGCCTCTGGAAACATGGCGTGCTGCGGTTTTAATTCAGGCCAACCTTTCTGCTCACTTTGGTGTTCTTTGCTCAATGTCACAGCAAGAACAGCTTCCTGATTACCTTGCTACATGTTTATAATTAATTTCTCTCAGGAGGATTACAGCCAATATTATTACCAAATGCATTTCCTAAGTATTGAACCAGCATTTGTTCCAAAAAATTCATGTGATTTATTTTCTCCCTAGGGAGTAGACTTTTGTAAGTAGCAGATTACTGACATGCTGCAACCAGAAAGCAAAACATAATAGCAATTAATACAGCATTGTGAATGAAAGCTCACTTGCTGCAGAAACCTCTCAATGGTAGCAACTAGACAGCACCTGTGTCACAAAATGTGCCGCAGGACTCAAAATACCAAGCAAGATTAAGACTAAGAGAGTGGGATTTAAGCTCTCCGTAGCAGACGCTATCCTTTTATTTTGCCTTTGAACAGCACTTAGCAGACAGAGGTCCTGCACTACAGGTGCTCCGAGCACTGGCACCAGGGATGAAGGGTAACGCACACCCATGAGAAAGGGTGTGTCAGAGGAACTGGGGCCTTTTGATGACGGGATAACTTTCAGAATAAATTTCAAAGTGTCTTTTCTAAACATTCATTATTTCAGAGGAAAAAATAAGAGAGAAAACTGGCTTCCAGAGAAGATATCTTTGACCAGCTCTGAAGTAATAAAGCAAATGGCCACAGTATTATCCAATATGCCTTATAAATCACTAATCTCTTAATACAAAGCGTAGAAGAGCGTCTCACGGTCCTCATTCAGTTCAATAGCAACTTGGCCCTATCCTTCCTTGCTGAGCCATTCTGTGAAAGGAGTAAATGGGTCTTGCTTAATCAAAAAATACTCACAGGCTTGCCAACTCAAGCCACAGGGTGTTTACCAGAGGCATTTTTGTGAGCAAAGAGTGCCACAGCAAAGCTCTGGGTTGCCTTGCCTCACAGCGAGGTCTCCTTCAGCTGCAGCATCCCCACAAAAGAGCCTATACCCCTTCAACTGTTGCTGTGTCTCTCCCCAAAGGTAGTTGCACTGGGCAAGTTTGCCTTTCCCTGCTCCCCTTCAGCGCAGCACCAGGTCACATCCCAGGCTCTTTTGTAGGCATCCTCAAGGGACTCTCTCCCCCATGTTTGCCTTTATGCACAGGCAACACAGGAGAAAAGGAGCATTGCAAGGTGCCCACCATCTGACTCGGGGGGCTTGGGTCCTGCAACCCTCAAGCCTCTCTCCCTTGTTAGCTCCAAAGACAATACAAGTGGATGGTGGCAGGGCATGGGGATGAACCCTGAAACCCAGGAGTTCAGCAGCTCAGGGAAAGGCCGCCTTAAGGAGGGTTGGCAAGCCCCTGCTCTTGGATGACTTGAAAATCAGTTTCTAATTGCCAGCGCAGGTGTGACCTCAATTGCTTCTCAGTCAAAACCTTGAGATATTGTGCAAGAAAGACTGCTTTCACTGAGAGACTACCCAGTGAAGAATTTCAGCTCTTCCCAGGAGCCTCTGGTCAGCAGGGCTGAAAAGGGGTAAAGTGGATCTGCAACGGGATGAGAAGAGCCCCTCCATTCCTCTCCTTCATTCACCCGGCTCTAAAACCAGCACTTAAACCTTTTCTATATGAAGAAGGTAATTTGCAAATGTTGGTAAAACATTTTGTGAGCCACAGAAGGAAGAGAGAAAGTGTGATTTTTCTTTATCCCATTGTAGCTTTTACAACTGTTTCTAAGGGCAAGCACAGGGCTGGTGGTAACTGGGGGCTGCGCACATGGAAAGCCTGACCTTGCAGCATCCAAACTTTCACTCAGAGAAAGTGTTTCTCCCTATGAAGATAACACAGTACAGTTACTTTCTGCGTCCATGGCGGGGCTGAAATAACCATGCTAAGAGATATAGGAATTTTCTGCCCCTCCTCCAGCATAATGGCCTGTAAGCTTTTTAAAACCTAATTAATAACATTAAAGTGTCAAGAGCCTTAACCTTTCTAGTACTGTGTTAAGCAGAACATCCCACTCCCGTGCTTGCAGTCTGTGGCTGCCACAGTTTCCTTCAATGAGCCATGAATTCAAAAGGATGGCACATTACAATTAACTATGTCGGTCTGGACTAAGAAAAAAAAAGTGCTTGGAGGGCAGGGATAAGTGAACTATTCACCTCCAAATTGTACTAGCAGTGCTGATTATGGTAATGCCAATTTAAAAATACAACAGGAAAGTCATTCTTCCCCTTTCCTGACCCAAAAACCCACATTGTTTCATGCTGTCTTTCTTTTGATAGCAACGAACTTGGAGTCTGACTTGCAGACAGATTTGGGAGGTGTTTCTACTTTTTTTTTTTTTTCAGAAAACTTCAGGAATGTAAGGAAAGTAGCTCCTTGAAATACATAGGTACAACAACCCAGCTTTCGTCACGTAGCACTGACTACCATCGAGTTACAGCTATTAAACCTGGAGATCTCAAGAGAACTTCTGGCTTTTGGTCTTAAGTGTCAGCGCATGAGATGGGAAGACACCACTGTATGCAAACGTTATTCTTCACCCTGTTTTCCCAACTCCTTTGCAATTGGGACACTGGGCCAGGTGGACCTGTGGTCTGTCCCAGTAGGGCCATTCTTGCACTCTTCAAGATACACAGGACAAAAATCACTGTGCTGATTTGGCACAAGGCATTTTCCAAAACGCTTCGAAGTATTATTGTCCTCTTGCTTTAACTAACTGAGCAGATTTTCCAGCTCATGTTGTCTTGGGTTATGGCATGTGCATTCACTTCACATTATGTCGTAACAGCTGCAGCTTATTTGCAGAAGCATACGAATGCAGAAGTGTACAAATGTAAATGTTTCTCATAGTGTAACCTGCAAAGTAGGGGGAACTTTGAATCCTTAAGAACAATTTAAACAAACAGATTTGTTAATAAACAACTTGACTGCTTCCTTGAAAGTCTTCGAGAGATGACTTTCTGTGCTGTTTGTTAATGCAGAGCAAGAGGGTTTTGCTTGCTACACCAGAACTGCAGCCCTGCATATCTCCCAGCAGCAACAGCCCATTTTAAACTGGAATTTGAAGCTGTGAACAGCTCCTGTTTGAAACAGCAAACCGGTCCTCATGGAATCAGGAAAACAGGGCAAGAATGACATGGCTGCAAAAACAATGCATTTCGGGTTCTCTGCATTACTGGTCTTTGATGCCAACAATTTGGAGTCACGTATTTGAGTTTCCTTCCTACAGTGTAAAAGCAGCCTCCTGGCTAGGAGAACTCCAAAGCTTTGGGTCTTCCTAGCTCCTGACCACACCTGTTGCATTCCGAAATGTCTGCAGAAATATGTGGGGAACACTATGGAACCTGTAGGTTTCTAAAGGTTACCTCTGGTGGGTATTATTGTAGGTCTCTCCTCTTCAAGAGGTAAAGCTATTTCTGCACTGGGTTCCTTTGACTTAGGTGGTTCATAATCCCCCTTGTGGATTTGTGGGTTTTTTTAGGTTTTTGTTTAGGTTTTTTTTTACATCCCTTCAGCCAATAGTTGTGAGGACAGGAGATACCTGCATTCTTTTTGTCACACAGTCTGCAGTGTTACATCTTGTAACACCCTGTTTATTCTGTCATTCATAAATGAAAGCACATTTCTCCATGAATTCACTGGGAGATGCATATTATCGTATGAATTTCTAGTCAGTTTTATATACAGGCTAAAACTTGTTCTAACTAGTCTCAGCATTAATAAGGAAATGAGTCAAAATCCAGCATATTAAAGGCAAAAGGAGCATGGATCAGATGCGATCTGTGTCAAGCATGTAAGTTACCCCATATAGCCCCATCTCATGATCATAACTGTATAATCTGATTGCTTAAGTCCAATTATTTTAAATACTCCTAGCAATCAATAGAGATTCATCACTGTAAACCTATTTGACCCCTTTCCTCAATGAGGCACGATTACAGACTTAACAGTTCTGCATTAACCTTTGACATCGGTAGGAATTAGTGATCAAATCTGACACAGAAGTGGTGGAAAGTTGCCAAGCAGCTTCAAAAAAACCCATCTCCAAAATGAAGCCAACACCGTGGCCCTTTTAGGGAACAGAAATTCGCCTGCAAGGTGGATATTCAAAGATAAGAGAGACTTTATTGATCTTTCATTTCTCCCTACTGCACTGTTGTTAATTGCAAATGTTAAGAGGAAAAGTATTCAGAGTAAGCAAAGCTTTTCAATATTAACCTCAATAAGTGAATTAAGCAGCAATACATCGCATAAAATTAGACATCACTAATGGGTCAAAAAATGCAATTCATTCTTGCTCTGGGCAATCAAAACTCTCAGATGATAGACCTCTGCAACTTACTGCAAGCCTGGTAATTGCTACCCATTACCGCAATAATCAGAGTCTGACCCCAGGGACAAGCGATACCAGAATCCTATTGGATTTCAGTAGCACCGGGGCAGCAGCCTCCGCCAACAGTCCTGTCCTTTGAAAAACCCAAGCCAACAATTCATCCTATGCACTTGAACAAGGCTAAGTCGTTTAAACTGCTTCCAGAAGAGCAAGGGGTTAAATTCATCCCAAGGCTATCCAGTTGAAATAATGGTAAATCTAGAGCAGTGCTAATTAACAACCGCAAGAGATACTTTTCCTATTAGCAGCAAAAAAAAAAAAAAACATGACCATTCACAAGCAGCTGTATTTCAGCAGTAAAGGTATAACAGATATTGAAAGTTTCCAGTTTAGCTTCTGCATCGCTTCTTAGGCATTGCAAAGCTCAAAGGAGAGAGAAAGAGAGTAAGACTCTTCCTGCAACGGTAAGTATCAAGAGCAGCTGTGAAAGGGTCAGTGAAATAAAACCAGTGGAGAAAGAGGTACAAAGTCTAGAATAACAAATATAGTCTTATTCCCTACCTCAGTGCAATTTACTTCTACATCATGAAGAATTTGTCATACCTGATTCAAAGGTCCAGTGATGCCAAGAACCTGCCTTTAACAGGATCCAGTAGATCATGCTCTGAAAGAAGACAGAAACATCCATAACCTCTGAAAGGACACAAAAAGAAAAAAAAATTAAGAAATCCTTATTCCAGGAAGAAGAGGAAGAACAAATCTACAAAATTATATTGCAGCATAAGAAAATTCCTGCATCTCATCATACTTGCTCCTGGGTTCACCA
Organism: Alca torda; assembly: GCA_008658365.1. Lineage (NCBI taxonomy): Eukaryota > Metazoa > Chordata > Aves > Charadriiformes > Alcidae > Alca > Alca torda. The sequence continues at coordinate 21,636,024 of CM018079.1, read as the reverse complement.
TACTAAGCACTGACTCACCCTAACTCTGAGGGCTTTTACAAACCCCAGGACGGGGCACAGTGTGAAGAAATAGGTGTGCTGCCTGACCTCAGCAGAAGGGAAGCTCTAATCAATGGTTATTGAAAACAAATGAAACTGCCCAAGCAGCGCTTGTGACAGCTGAAGCTTCTGCCAGTGCCTTTTCTCTGTGCGGCCATAAGGGAGGCAAAGGAAAACAGGAAGGTTTTTCTGATTAGCTTTGTGATGACACCTGGCAAAGGACTTCAGTGACACACATGGGGTGAGTCTGGGCTGATTTTGTGCTTGGTTTGACTGTCAGAGATGAAAAACAGCTGCAAAATACATTTTAATGAGTTTTACATTTTGATGATACCTATAAACTGGCGTGGTATGGCACTGTGCCAGCAGGGTCCGTTCTATGAAGATAAACCATATGAGAAACGCTAACCTCTGAATTAAGAAAAAATTAACAGCACCTACCTCATATTTGAGCGTATACGTTAAATTTTTGTTTGAGCTGTGAACAGCAGATAAATATTTCTTGTAACTCGATGCAAATTATTTTCCTCATCTTGCACACAGACTGGATCCTTACATTTCTGCTCTCAAACCATCTTGACAGCTCACACACTTGTTGATGTGCAATGAGCTTGCTCTGTCCTTCCCTCTGTGCCCTAACCAAGCCTCACAGCCTTTAATATGTTTATCCTTGTGTCACCCCTGTAAAAGAAAGCTATTATTCCCTCTTTGCACAGGTGAGAAATTAATGCAAAAAAAAAAAAAAAAGAGAGAGATAAAAGGGTAGCCTGTCAAGTCTTTTTAAATTAATGGGAGTTAGGCATCTAAATAACTGGGTGAATTAGGACATTAAAGAGTCAACTGCTGTCAGAAAGTAATTCCTACTGCTGTGCTTCATTTCTAATATACAGATTTGAAGATCTACCTCCCTCCCCCTTGCTTTGCCCTTTTTTTTTTTTTTTTTAATCTTGCAATCTTGGAGTTGGTTTGTGCCTTGTGTCCTAAGAGCCAACATCTCTCAACTTCCCCCTGCTGCTTGCAGCATTGAGCCTACAAAGAGTGCACTGCCATGGTTTAACTGATGATGTTGAATTCCTGAAGCAATTGTCTGTGTCCGCGGGAGGTCCGGGACATCCTGGAATAGCTCTTGCCATTTCCAAGTGGTGCAGGAGAAGGAGCACAATAAACCTTCGGCAGATCAGGGAAACACCAGGCTTCTTTTCCTCTGTTCAAACACAAGTGATTCAGAGGTGCTCTATCTCACTTTTTAATTCTGCAGATATTTTGCTTCCTTGAAGTTGTTTAAAACATGCAAGACTGTGCTGAAAATATGCACATGCATGTTGTGCTTGCAGCCCCTTGCAGTAAAACCAATGGTGCCCTCAAAGACCACACTTAAAAGTTTATAGACAGCAGGATAACTGTACTGGAATTTTGCTGTGAAATAATTTACATTTTATACCTTTTATCTTCTCCTGTGGGCTTCAATATATTGGAGCTCTTTACAATTCATTGATATGAATATATAAGCACCATTTCTATCCAGTAATCACTGGACACCAGAGATGGAAAAAGTTCTCATTAGATCTCATGGCTTTTCAAAACATAAAACCTGCGTAGCACAGACATGATTCATAAAGGGCTGTAAGACAATGCAAACACCTTGGCACAACAGGATGCTCAGCAACGCACGTGTAGAAATCATGGCGAAAGCACATATTGACACCTTCCCAGAATTCTCTCTTCCCCCCAGTCCTCCCACATATTGCTGGTAAGGATCTGCAAGATCTGTGTTCCTCCCTCCCCATTTGCAGTCTCTGTAATGGTCTCTCGTGTGCTCTCTCTTCATCATCAGAGGTGATGGAAAGGACTGCAATTTATCGTGTGCGGGCAAGGACAAAGGTGCCTTAGGAAACTGTTCTTTCACACACATTTGTGATATTTTATTTCTCCCAGTTCTGCATGTTTGTTTGCATTTTGCAGCTTCCAACAATTTCAGAGGGCTGCATTCATAGTTTATTTTTATCTTGTTTCCATGGTTCATAAAGAAAGGCACAGTACTTCAAACTGCCAGGTAATGCAGAAACATTTTTTTAAGGCATTCTGCTTCAAAAGTGCTTTGTTCTTTCCTTGTGCTGTGCCCTTCATCCTACCACCAAACTGGTTTCCAGCTCACAGGTAGTCAGATTCAAGTTTTGGGCAGCAACACCCTAGGAAGTCCCAAGATTTACATCCCTTATTCCCTGCTTTTTGCAGCCAGTGGTACTCTGCAACTGCAATAGGGTGACCCAAGCTGTCTTAGCGCGTTTCACCTACAATATGTCTCCCCAATCCATCTCTAATGACTTACCTCCTCCTAGCCTGTATGTATGGGCACTGACTGATGGGCGTCAGTGTAAGGGAAGAGACGATCAGGCTCAAAATCCAAAAGGTGCTTTGGGATCTTCCGCAATGTACTAAGTGCACAGTGATTTTATTAGCAAGTCAGTCACAGAAGTCTAACCAGCTTCCCATTAAGTGGTTGTTTTAGTATGTTTTGGCCCACCTAAATATGTCATATAATTAGGAAAATGATCAACTGAAGTGCAGGCACAGGTGTCTCTGCTTGTTATTTACCCATGCTGCATGACATTTAGATGGGAAACAGCAAATACGTGTGTGGTGCAGCCTGCGACAGCCCCAGCCGCACCACAGAGGAAAATATTTTTCTCAAAAACAATACACAGAGGTGAGTCGGTCCTATCCTTTGCAGAGTCTTTTCTTCTGTCTCAGGAATCCAGTGCCCGAAGGAAGGCACCTCCACTTCTCTAATTGTTTTTCATAACGGAGACAAACCAGATGAGACTAGTCTTTTCTGTACATTGAAAAACAGCATCTTGGGTGCTTGCAATCATGTGCCCATGAAACTTCAGGGATGGCAATTCTGCACTTGGGCAATGGGGCTGTGGCATGCTTACATAGTCCTGCCCATGGTGAAATCCATCCTGCGGTTACACTGTCACTGCTGCCTGGCCCACCTTGCTTGGGAATAACTGGTCACTGTGTTCATAGGGCTGGAGAAATGCTACTGTAGTTCCTCACTGCATCCAAAAGGATGGGTCCTCAGGGCTGGGAGCAATTCTGTATGACGACTAGCGGAGCAAAAAACCAAACTAGCTTAATCTAACTGTCTTAACTACAACAGGGAGCTACCTGGAGTAGATGACTTCTGGACCACACAGTCCCACCAGTCTCTTCCTGTTTTCTGCTCAAATTCTTACACCACAGAAAGCTTAATTCCTTTACAAAGAGGACAGAATTGCCCTTTATACTGTATTTTAAAGGTGATCCTGAGATAAAAAAGCAGAACCTATTTGCGTTCAGATCCCAGGAGGATGGAATACCACACAGCTTCCTGTGACTTGTCCCTTTTTAAGTACCTAAAGATATTCTACTTAATCTTGTGAAGCACTACTAAGTAATGGGTCATGACCTCTGATCCAAGGATGTATGCTGAGGTCCCTTCTCAAACCTGTTGCTAACAGGGGAAATGAAGGTGCGATAAGAAAGACGCAACAGAAACTCCAGACTGCCCTGACATGGCCAGTGCGACTTCTCCCAGATCAGTGATGCTCCACTCACTTCAGGGGGAGACCAGCACTCTCTAGTAGCCCTGCTCCTGGGAAAAGGCATTTGTTTCGCTGTTGGTTTTGTTTCCTTCCTTCTGGTTTTCAGCCTACAAGAAGGTGCATACACAGAGTAGAGAGGCAGCGCTTTGTTCTGCTGGGCACTAGCTACAAAAGGGAGGGATGGGTGCAGCCTGAATCAAAGACACAAAGCAGCAGGCGGCAGATGCACTAGCCTCCCTTCCTGGGCTGTGTCCTTCTAACTGTGGCATCTGTTGTCAGTGGGCAGCATTAGCAGCTGAGATGAGGAGTAACATGGGAGAGACTTCATTTCTATCCACTGTCGTATATTTGAATAGTGTCATAGTTTAACCCCAGCCAGCAATTAAGCACCACACAGCCACTCGCTCACTTCTCCCTACTGGGATGGGGGAGAGAATCAGAAGAACAAAAGTGAGAAAACTCATGCATTGAGCTAAAGACAGTTTAATAAGTAAAGAAAAAGCTGTGGACGCAAGCAAAGCAAAACAAGGAGTTCATTCACCACTTCCCATTGGCAGGCAGGTGTTCAGCCACCTCCAGCAAAGCAAGGCTCCATCACGCGTAATGGTTACTTGGGAAAACAAATGCCATAACTCCGAATGTCACCCCCTTCCCTCTTCTTCCCCCAGCTTTATATACTGAGCATGATGTCATATGGTCAGTTGGGGTCAGCTGTCCCAGCTGTGTCTCCTCCTAACTTTTTGTGCACTCCCAGCCTACTCACTGGCAGGGTGGTGTGAGGAGCAGAAAAGGCCTTGACGCTGTAAGCACTGCTCAGCAATAACTAAAATATCCCTGTGTTATCAACACTGTTTCTAGCACAAAGCCAAAACATAGCCCCATACTAGCTACTATGAAGAAAATTAGCTGTACCCCATCCAAAACCAGCACAAATGGGAAAATGAGCCCGGTTCTCTCATCTCCTTTACCTTCAGGATTTCTATTGAGCTGGCAGTGAATTTGAGACAGCTTGTTTAATGTGTTCCATGGTCGTATCTGGGTGTCCCTTGGTCTCTCCTTTAGCTCCATCTTCTACTTAGCACTTTGAAAAAGAAAAAAAAAAAAAAAACAAAACAATCATTCAGATGCAGAAGCTCAGGTACTGGAGGTAGCCTGCTTGGTTGATGTCCCGGGGCCACAAAGGGTGACACAGTGGTCTGACAACCGGGAAGCTGAAGATCAGCTCTGAGATCCATCTTCAGCCAGCTTGAACAATACAAACCACCTTTGATGTCCCATAAATGCCCTCCCCAGGGGCATCTTTGTTCTCCAGAGCATCCCCAAGATGCTTCGCCAACTTCCCTACAGCTTGTGATGTTGAGCCCCTTCGGGGAGCCTCTCTCCACCAACAACATCTCTCCCTTCCCTTGTTCATTCCTATTTAGAAGCTGGTTGAGGGTGCAGAAAGACTGAGTTTGGGAACAGGGAACTGGAAAATCTGTCTTCCTGGTGTCAGGTCCTGCAGTGGCTGGACAACAGAGGAAGGGGCAGGCGGGAGAAAGGCAGCTCATCTGTCTGGGAAGCTTTGTACTTGCCTTCCTCAGCAACAGCAGCTCCCATATGCTTTCCTCTGATCCACCTCACTCACCACCAGCCTTGACTTCTCTGTCATTTCTTTCCACATCTGTCTCCGTATCAGTGTGGCACTCATCGAACCACTTTACAATAAGCAATTCAGTAGCTTATACCTTCAAAAATCTCTGATCAATTTGTTTTAGAGAAAAGCATTAAAGAAAACTTTGATCCAATTTTAAAGGTCGTTTTATTTGTATAAATGCATAAAACATCCAAGTAGCACCTGGAATCTTCAGTAACTGTATTTAACACTTCTAGTGGGAACTGCATTGGTTCCACACAGGTTACACTACACTATAGCGTTTAATAGTTCAAACCACATCTGTGAAAAAGATCACAATCTCAGAAACAAGCTGTTGAGTGGACTGCAGGGAGAACACTTGTTCAGGAAAGAATAGACCAAACCTTTGAAAACTAGGCCCTGAGTTTTCTATTGGCATTGCAAATGTGACTGTAATTGGAAGCTGTCAGCTCCCAGGTAACAGTGGAAAATTAAGGTGATGAACCAAGGTAAGAAAGTGAGGCAATAAATGGAGACACGCTTTGCTGTCTGCAGGCAGACACAGTCAGTCATATGTGAAGGCTGCAATGCAGAGCACTATTTATAACAACACTCATTTGGAAAAGTGCCTAGTACTATGCCAGGTAGCTTTAACTTTAGGGGGGAAAAAAAAAAAGGAGGGGATATATTTTCTCATTGAGTTCCTTCAAGTTGCTTTTCCTCCACTCCACCCCCACTGAATTTTCCCCACGGCTCTGCTGTGCCTCGCTCCATGATGTTGGGGTAGGTGCCTTCACACCCAATTTCACTCTTTATCCTCCATCCCTTGTTTGTACAGTGCATTGTGCAGGCCCTACATTTTCTCTTTGCGAAGTTAACAAAAACTGCAAATTGAATGATGACTCATTTTCCTCCAAAATCTGTTTTAAATACGCACTCACACACATACAGAGGCTTGTGGCTTAGGCTAGTATATATCTCACCAGGATCCCGGTTTTCTGAAGGAGGATCTGAGGGTTTTGAGGAGGCACAGCTCTGTAGAAAGAAAACAGGAATACCTTCTCAGGCTCCTTTGAGCATTTTCTCTCAGTACTTGTCCCAGAAGGAGTCTGTCCCTTGTGTGATAACTGTGCTATGGACGGATCACCTCTGATTCCTGATGCTAGTGAAAAACAAGCCAGCAAACAAGGGAAGAGGGACCTGAGTGGGCCAGTCAAGCTCCATGTATTACCACCCAAACAAAGCCACCTACATTTGAGTCCAAATTGTGCCCCTGTTGATATAGGACATACCTTTGGCTGTCCACTAATTGGGCTGTAGAGGTGCCTTGCACTTTGCATTAAATACGGAGGGAGCTTAAATACCCAGGGCCTAGAGTATTACTAGACAGCTAACACTAGGGGAGATAGCTCCTACCATTTTGGCCAGGTCCAAGGACTCCTGAAGCTAAATGGAGTCTTTTCTCTGGCAGTTTGGGCTCACACACCAGTAATGTAGCGCAGTCCCATCAGTTTAGTACCGGCTTTGCATTCCAGCAAGTGTTTATGTGAGGAATGAAGCAACGGAGTTGGGCTTTAATAGGGAAACTGATTGCCTGGGCAAAAGTGCTCTCCTCCTTCCAAGGTGGGGCCCAATGTCATGTTCAGCCTGCTTTTTTATGGCTGGAAAAGCCTCTCAACATGGTAAGGCTATAATATTTACAGAGGAAAGCTAGCCAAAAATTTATTAACACAATAAAGCACCAATTTCAGGGTATATTTTACTAGCAACAATAATTACTAATTACTTAATTTGCTATTTTGTATTACAAGACCTACATTTACCAGCCACTGTCATCTCCTTCTTAAGGCTGGCATAGGTCAGGGATGCAACTCTCATTTTATACGGTAGTGCTCTGACACATTTCTCCCCACTTACATTGATTATGACTAATTAAAAGTTTATATATTAGAAAGACCAGATAAAATGCACTTTAAAGTCATTCCAGAGCTTATGCCAGCAGTAAAATAAAAGCCTTTCTTCCGGGCCATGTTTTAAATTCAGACTGAAGAATAATTCCTGCAATATATTACTATACCAGATGTATTTCTGGGCTTCCCTGTTTTAGAGGGATTGATTAAGCTCAGGAAGATGTCCAGCATTTAGTTAGTTTTATCCCCGGTTGGTTACATATAGCTAATAGTCAGGGTGGTTTGCAGATGCACTGGAACAGGCTGCCCAGAGAGGTGGTGGAGTCTCCAACTCTGGAGACATTCAAACCCCGCCTGGACGTGTTCCTGTGCAACCTGCTCCAGGTGACCCTGCTCTGGCAGGGGGGTTGGACTAGATGATCTCCAGATGTCCCTCCCAACCCCTACTGTTCTGTGTTTCTGTCCCCATGAAACGGCTATGTCCCTCTGCAAGGGTGACACAACCGTGGCATGCTTCGTGGAGGGGAGGGAGCTCTCAGAAAAGGAGAGGAAATTTTTTGTCATGTCCTGCGAGTGTGTGCAACTTTTGCAGGCCAAATGGCCACAGTGGGCTGTGCAACACTGGGATGTGCCCCCAGGAGCCTGCAGGAGATGCTGCCCCGACGCAGAGGAGAGCGGGCCTGCACTTATCTCCCCTTCATGCTTCTTTTCATGACTCTCCTGTTCTGTGTTCATACCTCAGCTAAAGATTTAAATCAGCCTGGGCTGGGAGTGTCCCACCGATCTCTGGGAAAGGAAAAAAAAAGCAGCCACGCTTTCCTGGGGATTTAGGATGCAGGTGCTGTGGGGAGTGTATTCTGGCTGGCGTTGAGTGTCAGTCCACGGAGAGGAGCGAGTTGCGGCTGGTGCTCTGATTTTAACAGCACATTTTTGCTGTGGAGATGACGGGCCCTGCGGCTGTGGCTATGGCTCTCTGTGCACAGTTACATCTCAGCCGCTGCCTCAGGGTATCATTCTCTTCAGGTGGGACCTGTGCTCCTTAAATCCTTCAATGACTGCCAAAAACCATAAGATATACTCAACACCAAAGTCTTTCCAAGCTGTCTTAGGTATAAGGCCAGCCTGGGGATGGGGTGTGAGGGTCTCTTCCAGCCCTGAAAATGCATAATAAACTCCCCTTGTGCTTATATCTCCCCTTAAAGAAAATGGCGCGTAGATCTCAAATCCAGATTGTTCTTCCTTCTCCGAATTTGAGGAAGCAAACTGCCTCCTCCCTAATTTGGCAGTTTCTTGCCTCTTGTCCTCTGGGCTAGATGTACAGCATGAAGGTTTCAACAAGACACTTTGCTTGTGTGTTTTATGTACATAACCCCACAGGCTGAAGGCAGCACTTCATAAACGCCCTCAGTTACTGTTTTTTATCAGTATATGCCTATTTCCTGTTTAATTTAAAATATACCTTCCTTAGCATGTTTTACTTTAAAGATGACATGAACTTCCCATAATAAAGCACACTGACACTGAAATAAATCAATAAGTAAATTAAAATAAAGGCGAAACATGCTCTCAAATGCGTAAAACGGCAATAACTTCTACCATTACTGTTTTAAACATCAAAAGTTACACTGATTTTTGACAGCTTTCCTTGATCCACTGACAATATTTAAGTAGTGCGTATTTTATAGCACTTGCTAATACTGAGCTGAGTTTCAAAGCGCTCAGCCTGTACCGCATCTGTCTGCTTGAACACAGTGCGAGAGGAGAGCACAGCCTGTACAAGCTCGGTTTGTGGGCACATTTTCTCCCATATCATGGTCCATGACACAGCCAAGGGCAAGTACAGGTTAAATAAATTGACCTATCTCCAGCCAGGGCCACTCAGAGTCGTCCCACTTTTTCCTTGCTGGACTCACATGAAGCAGGAGGGCGTACTCCCTTTACACCACTGCACTAAATGTCCCAGGAAGAAAGCAATGTATGTGATCTTCTTGCTACCTATCCACAGTGGCAGTAACCACCCCCCCCCAAGACTTACCTGAGATGGGATGTCCAAACTGTAGGTGATTTGGAGGCTGCTGACCTGATCCACAGACTGTTGAAGTCAGTACGATGTTTGCCATCATCTTCAGTGATGCTTCCATCGAGCTACAATACAGAAGAGAGGTGCTGATTAAGGAAAAGCAGCAAAAGCAGCGATTCAAGCAGCATATTCTCTACAGCTCCCACCCCAAGAACATACTGTGCCCAGGAGATCTGTTGTGCAGATTTTGTGGATGGGTATAATCCATTTTTATTTTTTTCTTTTGAACATTTGTTTGTTTGTGCATTTTTATTTCTACTGAGGAAAGTTTCTAGGCATCTTTTTCTTAAAAGCTCAAAAAGTTTTCAGGCTGTATGTATTGGAGTGTGTGTGGACAGACTGGCAATGCTGTCACAATACCACCTAGGAGACATACTTCATGATCGTACTCTTCCCAGTTCCGCAGTTCCATACCATCACAGAACACATCACCAGCAGCTTCCACCAGAAATGAGGCATTGTCTGCCTGGCACTACCATTGTGATACTGAAAACTGTGGCCCTGAGATGGTACAGTCCTGAAGGATATTTAATTAACAGACTCCATACAATAATAAATTAGAGTTACTACTTGTTGTCATACGGAAGATGCTCAGAAAACACTGAAGGCAGTATAAGACTCAAAAAAACCCAAAACCAAACCACCCCAAACCCAAAAACCAGAGCCTCAGATTCTTTCTGTGCTTCAGTAGTGTGGTGCAGCAGAGCTCGCACCCATCCATTCCCCGACACCTTGCAAAGGGATTCACGCTCCTTCAGAGGGGCTCCCTCCTCACTCCTGCCACCGATGCTGCAGCAGAGGTGGTCAGACTGACGAGAGCAACACGAAGCATCCAGAAACAGCTGCAAGGATCCACCCCTGTGTCTATTCACAGTGAAGAGGAAACAGCTGGAAACAGCTTTTCAAGTGCCTTAAATGCCATTTTTTAAGCATAATTACAACACGTGCCGGAGGCTGCCCATCTTTACACGGGTGAACGTACCTTTGTAAGAGCAGCTAGGAGCCTCTCCAGCTCTCTGGCGTTTCTCACTGCAAAAAACGATTACTCCAGCCCTCCTGTGCCACCTCCTGCGGAGCATCCTGCTGGGAAATATCATTAGTGTAGCAGCCCCTCTGAGAGGGAAACCAGTGCCGAGTCACTGCACAGGAATAGTGCCTCGGTGCCAGGCACTTCTGTCGTTGTCTGTAAACATCCCCTTCCAGTCTGATTTTTCTCTGGAAGGGATAGTTATGGGATCTCGCTCTGTGTACCCCTGCTTTTCCACCCAAAGGCTGCTTTTTAACCTCTCTGTCAATTTTAATCTAAACACAACAGACGGATATCTCACAGGCACTTAGATCCTATGCATGTGTGACAGAGTTGAGTTGTAGGTAGGGAAAAATTCCTCTCTCTCTCTCTAGCCCCTGGGGAAACATCTAATGAGCTTTATTAAGCATAAGCCTATCTGCACAGGAAAAAGGCAGTGGAAACCAGGCTTCATTACTTCCAGCGTGAGCAAAAAAGCCTGGTTTGAAATACCTATTTGCAATGGTCTGGCTGGGCAGCCCACTCCTGGAGGGACTGCAGTGTCAGTGGATTAACTGCGTGCCACAGGTCCTGTGGATTATAAAGAAGGTCTGCCTCAGTGGATGGAGATCCCCGCTTTTACAGGAGGACCTTGTCCTGACTTTCTCCACACAGAATTGAGAAGCTGGGATTTGTGATGTGATGACAACTAAGATGTTTCTAAGAAATCCCTGATGTAATACACTACTTGTGTTTATTTGTCCTGATCCAGCAAAGGGCTTTACCAGGATAAAAGGCTGACTGGATCTGATGGACTGCCTGCACATATCTAAATAGAAGTGGGGGTCCAAGGCTGTTGTTCTGTACACAAGAAATTTCTGAGTACGTTAGAAACTCCCATGTTGCCTGTATCAGTAACATGTCTATGACTCTGGAAAATAAGACAGCTAGTCATACACAAGATATCCAAATACTGAAATATAAAGATGACTGGAGTGTAAGGCTGGGTTTATCGAAAGTCTATTGCAGGCAGATGCTCTGCAAACTTCAATGAATACTTTGCATTTTGGTTCTTTTCAAATGCAGCTCTGTAAACAGTGAATAGTCCCACTGTTAATGACTGGCTTGCCGTATTTATAGAAAGCCAGATGTTATTTAGCTATGGCAGGATTTAACAAGCAGTCTAAGAACTGAGGGCTTTTTTTTTTTTTTTTTTTTTTTAAAATTCCCAGCAACTAAATCATTAAAGGTTTGTTGCACCAACAGCCCCAAATGAATGGACATCTACTCGAGGCTCAGCAGCACCAGCATGACACAGGACAAGGAGGTGGTGCTTTTTATAGGATAAGTTATACAATTTGGAGAAAGACCTGAGTTCAAACAGAAACAAATGCTCTAACTCTGCAGTGATTCCTCGTAAGTTAGTCTATCATCTCCTCTCCCACCCTTTCCTGCTTTGAGCACAAACTCTCTGAATAAAGAGAGTGCTCCCACAAGAGATACGTGGCAGTCGGGCACATCGGGGCTCTGTTGTTGGCAACGTCATTTTTGGTCTTGCTAAGATACTAGGCCTACAAGAAAGCTGGTGAGGGACTTTTTAGGATGTCAGGTAATGGTAGGACTAGAGGGAATGGATTAAAACTAGAGATGGGTTGATTCAGGTTGGACGTTAGGAAGTTCTTCACCATGAGGGTGCTAAGACACTGGAACAGGTTGCCCAGGGAGATGGTGGAAGCCCCATCCCTGGAAGTTTTTAAGGCCAGGCTGGATGGGACTTTGAGTAGCCTGGTCTGGTGGAAGGTGTCCCTGCCCATGGCAGGGGGCTTGGAACTAGATGATCTTTAAGGTCCCTTCCAACCCTAACAATTCTATGATTCTATGATAATCTTAGACCACTTTCCACCAATCCAACTGGGTGTGGTTGCTCGCCCTATATTTGCGGAGAACAAAATTTTGGTCCCCATCATCTTTGGGTGCCTGCTAGTGCCAAGACTCAAAGCAGATCAAGAAACAGACAAGAGGGTAGGGAAGAGTAAGCAAATGAACAGCAAAGGAGAGGTAAAGAGGTCTTCCTGTTAAATTTCCCCCCCACTGCAGGAGAAAAGGGTTGCTAAATGAAAACGAAGGTCTGCTGGCTCTGGCATGGACTGGTTCTGCATGCTAGGTGTTGCTTTGACAAACGCTGCTGGCAGACAGATGAATATCAGCTTTTAAAACTCTAAATCTTGACCCTACAGGTCAACAGCCTTCACCTTTGCAATCCTCAGAAGAGGTGGCAAGGCTCCACACTGTTGGAGCTGCAGCCACCCACAGGGCCCAAGCAGCATTTTCTTTGTGATGCTTCAGTCTTCCTAGCACGCCACTACTGAACCACCTCTGCTGAGGCCAGGGCTAACACAGGCAGCTTTACAAACTGCGACGCTCTGTTATTTGGGAGGCAGTATCACTCCCTTTGCTAGTGGGAAGCCCATTAGCTCTCCCCATCCTTCTCCCACCCATGGGCAATGAGAGGCTGGGGTCTCACCACTTTCGACAGCGCGCTGCCAGAGAGCTTCCTCTCCCCTTTAAGACTGCAGGAAATTTGTCTTTTCAGGCCAAATTTCAGGCCAAACCCCAGGCCAAACCCCAACCTTTTGTTCATCCCAATGAGGAACCCTGCTCTGGTTGAGAAGGGGCTTTCATTTTAAGGGCTGAATTTTCTGTGGAGAGGAGCTATCATCATTTACTGGCTTTTACAAGGCCCTTTATAACAAGTTGAGCTCTTTTGTTTTGTTTTTTTTTTTTTTCTTTTTTTCTTCTGCCTCTTCTTTCAGGTTCTGCACAAACATGTTTATGGCATTTTGTCCCTGCCCCGAGACTTACATACTGTAAATATTGCTGCTTTTTCTCAGTCAGCGTCTGGCTGAGTATGTGCAGAAGTACAGCCCCCACCACACACACACACTTTCACAGCTTAAACCTGATTTCTTTCCTTTGCCCAAGACATGTTCCAGCAGACATTAGCGCAAGGCTGACAAGACTGCCTTTCTTTTGGGGTTTACATTGAATAAGGCAGAAATCCTTACCTTGGTTCTGTGGTATATGTAGCTCACACTATTGGCGTGTCAGCCTGGATTTAAAGAAAATACGTGATCACATCTCCTAGGGGATCTTGAAGCACAAGCTAGAAATGGTAGGGCATCTGTCCCCAGATCAGGGAGAAACCTGATGACAGGAGCTGTGTTTGCCCTGCTGCCTTCAACGTCTCATTTTGCAGCCTGTCTTTTCTTACACTCTTTTCCTACGCTCTTTTCCTCTGTTCCTTCAGATGGCAGCGTTCAGGCTTTCTGTTCACTCCTCCTTCGGCAGGTAGAGTACATTGGTGCCTCTTAACACACTGCTTCTACCCCATGGGAGAAGAAAGGTGTCAAACAGTGGCCAGCTTCTTTGGGTTCAGAAGGTGCCATACTCTGTCATGTGACATGCTCGATCTGCAGGTGAAGGCACTGGAAAATAGTTCAGAAATCAAAAAGGAAGCAAAGCAAGGAAATATCATAAATTTGGAGCTGAAGAGCCCGCTGCCCTGTTCAGCAGAACAGTATTTTCCTTGTCAGGCGGCAAGTCATCGTCTGACAATTTCATAACAGCAGCTATTAGCTGGTTCGTGCTCCTTATTCCTTGCCTTCTCCCCATTTACGCTCAGCTGATTTTACTGTGCAGTGCAGAGGAGTCACAGGCAGATGAACCTGTTGTTGTTAAGAGCCTGGTTTCCAATCTCGGAACCCTCTGTTCATGCACCTACATCTGCACTTAGACCTAAAATTGGCACTTGACACCCACTGAAAGAGGTAAGTGCCAACAAGCTTTCTGAATAAGTAATCAGTGTGCAGGTGTTTAATTGCTGTATTAAGAACCTGATTTTGAAAACTGAGCTCTAAGTGTCTGTATTTCTGTAACCAACTTTAATACTGCCTTCAGAGTTTTGCTATGGGAAAATAGTGTGGCTACGCAGGACAACTCCCACACTTTTTATGTGCTCAGCCCTACTGCTGTGCCTCTACCCACCACCAAATTCCCATTCCATTTTCCCCAGGTGCCCTCCTTTCTCCCTGCTTGGATCCAGAGGAGAAAATGGCAGAGGGAATAACCAAGAGCAACTTAAACCTCTCATAACTTCTGCTTCTGAAAGCCTTCCCATGTGTTCCAGTGCGTCCCAGCCTATGTGAGTGTTGGGGAGACATGCACTGGAGGTGCTGTGGGTGACTAACTGGGCTTCATTCCTCTGTTACTGTTTCAGGGTGTTTTTTCACCTGCTCTGAGTGGCTTGGTTTTGTTGAGAGACTGGAAATGGCATTTGAGCAATCAACCATTTTTTTTTTTTTTAATTCAAAGACAAAGCAGTAAGAGTACTCATGGTTGAAATGAAAACTGGAACAGGTCAACTAGGAGTAAAGCACAATATTTTTAATGGCAAGAACCAGTAAGCAGCAGACATGTCAGAAAATACTGTGACTTCTCTCCTTTTAAATTCGTATAATCAGGCCTATTGATCTTTATGGAAATTATGTTTTAGGTAAAGAAAGGTTGCCAGGTGCACTGACAAGAGTAGCATGGTGAAATTTTCTGCCCTGTGGTTTGAAAGGGGCTCAGTGTGTGACACTAGCTCTATCCTGGCTTTCAGATCCACCATTTTAGCGTTCCATCGTAAAGGACAAATGAATCTGGCCCAAAAATGGTGAACAAAGAGCAGAGCCCATTTCACCATTAAATAGCACAACATTTCTGGCACCTCTCTGGAACAAACCTTGATGATCCAACTATGGAAGTTGGTTTATCCAAAGATAAACTATCTGGACACACTTACTGTTAACAGGAAGTTTTGAGAGACATTCATTCGTGTGATGCAAGAGCCAATATAAATAAAGCAGGGGAAAGGAAAGAAGTATTTAGAGAGGAAGATGGTGATGTATGTAAGAGTTAGTGTGCTATGACAAAGATACAACAGATGGTGATGCAGGTAAGAGTTAGTGTACGACAACAGCTGTACAGCTGAACGGAATCTCAGGTACATAGAAAAAGGATTTTTTCAATATCTTTTTCACATAAAGGAACCAGAACACTTTTGCTGGCATAGAATAAGCACATTAAGGGAAAACTAAACTCCAAATGCCAGAGATGTGAGTTCAAAAATCCTTGTGCATCTTCTCTACACCAGATTTTTGTTTTGGACATTGATGAGTATCATAAGGGTGTTTTAGGTGTTGTGGGGTTTTTGTTTTGGTTTGAGTTTTTTTGTTTTGTTTGTTTTTGTTTTGTTTTGTTAAACTAAGTACTGATATAATACTCGCCATTGCTGGCCCATAATGCCAATCAGCTGTTGAAAAACAATACCTTTCTATCTCAGCATTTGCCTTTCCACCCACACAAGCCTAAATTTGACAACAACTATGTCAGTAGATGCCTGGACTTCAAAGGCTGTAGGTAATAAACATTCTTAGATTCATTACACACTGAAAACAAATGGTGTAATTTACATACTTAGATTTACACATGCACTTAAACACACCTGAGTGAGCAAGACCTCAGGCTGCAGAATCCAAGATCTCCGCAGATGGCTCAAGTCCAGGGCAGTACCAGCCAGCTGTTAGGAATGTTTTCTTTGTGCCTAACCTGAATTCCTCTTGTCGCAATTTAAAACATCCCATCCACCATACAGAGGCAGCTGACCTCCTTCCTCTTCACAACAGCCTTCATATCTGGCCACACGGCACAACTCAAATACAAGCCAAGAGAACAAAACATGGGTCAAAACTCTCATGTCAGTCACCTCCTTAAGCAACATGACTATCACCTAACACATGCAATATTTCTTACAGTATTTTTTCTTTCTCGATCAGACCATTGCTGTGAGAGTGACCATGTTTGGCTCTATATTTTATATTACTCTCCTCTGACTCTCTCTTTCCTTTTCCGATATGAGTCCTTTTTTTCTTTTTGAGAAATGTCCTTGCCATGACAGTGTATTATGCTTTATTATTTTGTACAATTGCCTTTGTAAGGAATGGTTAATAAATCTACACGGCTGTTACAGATAATTCTTCCCATCCTATATAGCTCCAACTCAAGGTCCCAAAGGATTTCCTCACCCCCACAACTTGGCTTATCCTTTCAGCAAATCACAGCTCCCTCCCTTTACTCTTTTCTTCTCATGTTGACACTGCACTCCATTTCTGAAAGGATTCCGAGATCTCGTGAGTGGAAAAATTGTGAATTGGCTCACCAAGAAGTGGGAGTTGTGTTTGAAGGAGAAACCGAAAAAGCATCTACCCATGCATGGCACAGGTCCAAAGATTTGTACCAGTCTTCCTTGACTGTTGACCAGCCCTTGGGATATAATCCTAATTTCAACTGCTAGACCCAAGATTTTGTTCCAAATCACCCCTTATCATGCAAAATAGACCAGATGAAATTATACAGGCATCAGAGCATCTGACACTACCTATGTCTTCACAGAGGACATGTGGAAAGTTGCCCTAGATAGTGACAGCAAAGCCCTGCCCAGCCCACTGGCTATTGTCACGATTGTAATGAGAATGGCATGGGACCAAATCAAGCTCGTTTATCTCTGGTTGGTGCTCCTCACACTGCAGTGAGCAGCCTCATAACAGCAAATAACTCATCCTTGGGGATGAGGTTATCTGAAGGGGCACCATCATGGTGCAGCTCCGTTGGGCTGGTGATGTCAAGCCAGTCTCCCACACAGACAAAGCCGTTTAACTTTGAGTCCCCGAGGACTAAGTTCATGTTCTTCTTTTTTTTTTTTATTGCTATGTAAACTGTTCCCCTCTTCCTCTCAAGCACCAGCTGCATGGTTTCCGTACTGCTGCCTGCACTTGGCAGTACCTTAGCTCCCTGAGAAAGAGTTAAGGAAATATTTGCCCCTTTGCTTTGAAGGTAAGTAGTGATCATAATAACAATGACAATAGAGTGTAGTTTTTAGTGCCTTGTGGCTCCTCCCTACTTTTCTAACATTGCTATTTTAATACAAATAATAGCAAGTATATTACCACTAGTAACATAACGTATCCCATTTTGCTGAAATATATACTGAAAATATTCCAAGTTATTCTAGCTCTTTGTTGCTACTGATTTTCTAGCAAATTTTCTATAAAGTATACAACTCCTCTTTATTGTATGTAACTCACTCTCCGCACAGTACTTCTTGTTTAAATTTAGCTCAGTCTTACCTTATACCCATTTAACTTTTCTGAAAGTTTCAGAGCAGAGATATCATCTATTGCCTTTATTCCTTACACAGATTCATCTCTCAGAGCAGCTCGGTGAAGACTCAGACAGTGGCTAATTCAACCTTCTGGGTCCTCTGGAGCTTTGATGTGCTGTCAGAGCAATGGGGAGGCCATGGCAAATCTGAATTTGGTAAGGGATTTAATATCAAGCTTAGATGAAATAAATCAAATGGAAAAAAGATGGCATCAAACGCACATAGCAGAGAGATCATGGGGGGTTAATTGGCAACCTTTCCCTTTGATCACGATCCAGCATGACTGAACCTAAAAGCCAGATGTTTGGTTTGCTACCTTAGAAATAGGCAAGGGGTATGCATAGTTATTAAAAAATAAATAAGTCATGATTTTTTAAATGCTAACTATAATGCAAGAACTTTTAAAACTTTCTTTGTAGAAGTCTACTCAAAGGCCTTTGAAATCAAGCAGGCCACAAATGAGGTAAATTTAATAGATGATTTGGGTTGTATGTGACTTTTCTACATCAAAATTCTCTTTAGATAATAAAACATTGACTACTTTCATTCTCTTTGGTTCATATTTTTTATTTTAAAACTTAACTATTCTTGTCAGTAAGAAACTTTTTAAAGCACACATGTGCTACCACACATGTAAATATATTCTGAGGACAGACATGCAGGAAGAAAATCTGCATTGTGGCCCACCAGCAGCATTTCTGTGCCACACTCCACACACTGCGAGTGTTTTCCAAAGTGCTTTCCTTTAAATGACTCTCACGCTGCTCAGTTCTGTTTTTTCACCCCTTTTTACACGTGACAGACTGTTTGGTCGTTAACACAGTGGCTTGCATTCCTCTATAGGCAAAATAGATGTTTATGATTGTAGAACAGGACCTAAAACACTGCTGCGCATATAACCAGATCTAGTCCAATGAAGCAAGATGCAAAGGAGCAATGCTAGAGAAGTATATTAGACATCCCACTTAGCTTTTTCAAGTATCTCCAATTTGAGGCAACTAAACACACTCGTCAGGTTAAATATAAGTAGATGCACATAATTCTGTTCTCCAGCTTTAGAAATAGACAAGTCTTCCACCCTGCGAGTCCTGCAAGCCATGTGAACCTGTAGCAGATGGGACTTTACAAGGGCCAGCATCTCTCTAAGTCCTACAGCTGGAGGTAGCAAAGTGGCAACCAAAGCATCTAATTCCAGCACTGACCGTGGCCACTCTATATTTGACTCCAGAAGAACCAAACAGTTGGTGGGATCAAGCCAGGCCAGACTTGTATCTAAAATTGGGGGTTTGTTTTGTTTTGGTGGGGTTTCTTTTGGTTTGGGTTTTTTGGGGGTTTTTTGTTTGTTTGTTTTGTTTGTTTTTTAAGTGATACATGCTTGTTTTCTTTGGACATTTTAGTTGCAGGTGTTTCTCTGATCCATCCAAAGAAATGCAGTTACTATCAAGGCAGGCTCAATAGACATAATTCCATAAAAATATATAGACTAATTCTGTCCTCAAGGTACGAAATAGGGGAATCAAGGTGCTGTCTTGGAGGCCAAGTTTTACTTGTGACATCACTGCCAACCTCCTCCCCCGTATTCGTGCCTGCTCCAGAGATCACTCTAAAAAGAATTCAATCATTATTTTAAAAATGCAGAACTTGTGACCGCTAACCTTTTGTAAATAAACCCATGCAGCACATCTAAAATAGAACAACTATGAGTCTTTTGATGAGATATTTACAAACCAGCTCATATTAGATAGAAGAGAATACACCTTTCTCCAATAAAAGGTGTCCTAGAGCTTTTTAGGGGTCTGAACATGTGAAACTTGGGGTGGAAGCCCCTGCCTTTTTGTGGTTTGCAGCATCAAAAAGCTAGTTATAAGATCTGCTCAAACAACTCCTAGAGAAGCCTGGATAACAATCTGAGCTTCTGGCACTCATCTGAACTGAGGCACCCAAACCCTTTGACGTTTTCTCATTATTAATTATTTCAGCATCGGTGTTAATTGCCTACACAACACATGGAATTGACAGTACATTGAGGACTCAGCCTGCCTGCTTTGTAGCTGGCTAGCTGGGGATGCAACTGCTTTGCCATTCTCATTACTATTCTCATCACTATTCTCATCAGGCCAGACATGAAATAAAAGCAGTGACACTTTTTCCCCCCCAACACTGTCTGTTGTGGGTGCAAGTCAGATCAGATAGTTACCAACAAGAGAGAAAACGGACTCAGCTGGCATCATGACAGAAATCCACAGACAGCATTTTTTCCCTTTTAATTATTAGCTTCAAAAGATAAACGCAGGGACATTAAGGCAGGCTTAGAAGATGTGGCACAATACCTTTATACAGGCTCTCACTGCAGGGACCAATTTGCAAAAATTAATATAAACTGGAGACAATAATATTCAACAGACGTAAAGCAAAACCATACTGAAACAAAGAAGAAAGGACAATAGGATTCTTCCTTCACTGCAAAAAAAAGTGCATCATTAACACCATGAATCACTCCAAAGTTAGTCCCAGGCTCAAACAACTCCAACAGCCCATCAGCAAGCACAGCAACCTGGTGTGCCATATATCTGTAATTACAGCCTGTGCAGCTCCCACACGTTCCAGATGTGCCCGCTTTACGTGCTCTGCTTAGCGAGATGGTAGCATTTTAACCCACAACGTGCATATTTCAAGGTTCATGTCCTTCATGAGTCTTCGTGCTAACTTGCTGGAGGACGCGAATCCACAACAGCTCCTGGTTTGAAACTCCTGCTCATCAGCTCTGGGTGAAAGGGCAGGGGGGGGGCTGCTCATGTCCAGACCTGGACAGCATTGGGCTACCCCCCCACACAACTTGTCCCCAGGCTTCTTTGCTTTTGCCAGCAATCTCAAATCATCATTCCCCAAAACAGTTCCGGGCTGGGGCAGCAGAGACTGACCAGGTAAATGGGTTAATCCTGGTCTGCTCCTTTTACTAAACCAGACTGGCTGCAATTACACCACGGTTGTGTTGGACGTATGAAAAGAATGATGCCCGGCAGCAAGAGGTAAAAAGAGGGGAGAGAGCCCAGGATGGGGGAGTGAATGGCTTCATCCATAAAGCTGCAGCTGGAGCAGGATGCGTGAGCACAGCCTGGATCCTGCCTTGCAAGCCCTGCGCTCAGCCCTTCCTAACTCAGCATGGCAGATGAATAAAGCAAGCAATACTGAAGCTATTTATTTCCTTCTGCAGGGATTGCAGGAGGTTGGTAGTCTGACTCTCTTCAAATAACCAAGTCAATCTTTTGCACAGGGAAGTGACGTTTCAAACTCTCTGGGATTTAGGAGTCTAAAATCCCACTAATTTTTCTGTGCTCAGGAGGCAGGGGAGTGCAAGCCTCAGAGGAGATTTTTACATTCCCCTTTGATTCCAAGGAGGATGGCAGAGATATTCTGTGGTGTAATCGGCTTCCTGCTGCTAGGAGAAGGGCATGGAGGGGCTCGTCCAAGATGTCCAGAGGTCATCAGAGAGGCTAGCTTCAGCAGCCAGACAAGTCAGCAAACTGTACTTCTGGACTCTGCTTAAATATAGTCCAATAAGCTACAGCAGCTAGCACACTAAGAACCTCTCAAAGGCCCCATTTTCCTGCAGAAAGCCAATGTTTCATTTAATCAGCTAGTGAGCCAGCAAGATTGCTCCCTACTCCAGAGTATTTGAAGACAGTTCTTCTGTCTGTACCCACACCACATCCCATTTCTACACAACTGCCTCTGTGCCGGCCCTCTCCCAGCTTGAGTTCGGGTATCTTTTTTGAGGCTTCATTGCAGTATCACCCTGTTTCTGCCCGCACGTCTTCCTTCATGCACAGCTAAGAAAAAGCTAACACATACTCATTGCCATGAGCCAGATCTGAACTAGTTGAGGTTGGCAAACAAATACAAGACGGCTGCTACTCATACCATCCCAGAGGCATGGGAAGGATCCGAGGGACCACAAGGATATAACTAGGGATGGCCTGAATACACTGACACAATCTTGTAGCAATACAGATGAAATCCTTTTAACACTGAACTGTCTATTGGAAGCTTCAGGTTTGTGTCACTTTTCCCTATAACTTTCCTCTTGTTACTAAATCAGGTTTCCAGGTTGTGATGGCAGCTTCTATTCAGATGCTTAAAAGGCTTTGAAGTTATCTTTGTTTTTTTTAATCTATCCCCAGTTTTAGGCAGGGTTCATGTCATCTGCTGTGGTTTAATAACAAGCCAGCAAACCTTGCAGCCCTGAAGCTGGAGTTACTTTAATGTCCCACCTATGGTTCCGGTGGCTGTGCAGCAAGTAAGCAATAAATAACTGCCCTCATTTTCCCCAGCCTAGGACAAATCTCAGCTTCAGCTTGTCATGTATTATTAGCAGAGGTTTCAGGCATACCTTTGGTTTTGGGTGTTCAGCACCACAGTGCCACTTTTAGTTCTTCTGCCAACTGACTTGTGTCTTTTCTGCAAACAAAGAAGGTGTTAACTCGAAATGTTTGCACTTAATTTGTCACCCATAAGGGTGTCTGTGTGACCTGAAGCCTGTGCCACAGCGTGGCTCTAGTTTCTCCACTCATGGCAAATAGGAATCACATGTACACTGGAAGGAATACCTGTGTGTGTTTTATACAATATCTCAGCCCTCTGTTACCCTCCTCATGCTTTCTCAGTGGTTCCCTCAATACACTCCCTGCTGCTGTTTGAATAAAAAAAGTTTCAAAATGTTTTGAGGCTATCTCTTAATTTTGCAATTCAACCTTTTTCCTACAGTTTGGTGGCAGAGTGTAGTTTCCTGAGTGCACTCGGACTAGTAGATGTTTGGCCCTTTACTTTTTCTCGCAGCAGCTTCAAAGCTAACATGCATTAAGGCAGATGAGAGGACCTGGCCCAAGCAACACAACAGTCCGGGCAAGTCTTGAGCGCAGATACAGAAACTTTCTTTTCTAAGTGCCATCTCCCCCTCTTTCCATCATAAGAACATCCAGTGAGGAGTCACTGCACTCCTCCAGCTCTCTTGTCCCCCATCCCCAACACATGCGAGCCAGCCATGGATGGACCAGCAGTCTAGCTTACTGTGTAAGAAATAAGCAATTAGAGCTATACTACTACGCTGCAATCCCTAGAAGCTTCAGTTCTAGAAACAGAGCTGCAGCCACAGGCAGGACAGGCAATCAGCACATCTGGACCTGGAGAGGGTCTCTGGCTTGAGGAGCAGGGGACAGAGAAAGCCATTGCTGCTTCTGGCAGGCAAGCTGAAGGGACTCTGAAAACTTGCCTCCAGGCAGAGTGGGTGGAAAAAGGAATGGCTGGGAAGTGCCTGAGGTCTTAGGGAAGGTCAGAGGAAAGTAAAGTATAAAATCTACAAATTTTGAGTCTTAAACAGAGATCCAATCCACCCACTCATTCTCTTTAGGAGCAGGAAACCCATATCAGCATCTGCTCTATGAAATACCTGTGTGTCAGACCTGTGGCTCCACAAGAGGGAAAACCTTTGTTTACTACTCAGTCAAAAATGGAACTAAGCCCAGAGTCATTAACTGCTTACTTGCTGATCCACACTCACAAAACCAAAACAAACTTCCCCCCAAAAAATCCACACAGGTATAGCTCTGATCTATGCAACTATTTGCTGGATCAGGTGCTGTCTGTCCTCATAAAACCAAAATAAACATGGCCTTGCGTTCCCCAGCTGATTTAAGGGAAGTGTAATCCTATATATGGCAAGGAGATCCTACAGCACACAGATCTGGTACAAACGAGTGAAGTCACCACCACACTTACCTGCCAAGGCTTGCTATAGTCAGAGATGGATGATCTGGGTTTCCAAGAGGATGAACCTACTTCCTTTCTTTGATTAAATGCCGCACATTACACGCCTAAAGTTTGTGCACTGGGATTATCCCCTTTTGGGAGATACAGTCCCTGACAAGTAGGTATCACCGTCTGAAAAAAACCTTGAAAAGCTAAGGGTAAGTGGAGAGGGTGGCATAGAAAGGTAAAATGCCTTCTCCGAGGCATCCAAGAAATTGGCAACTGTGCCAAGTTATTGCCTGTTTTCTCTACTCCCTCATGCTGCCTTTCAGCACGAATCAGCCATCTGGCTTTCCCTTTGCTTGTGCTTTGCTATGCCAGCGGAGCTCGGCTCCACCACATGAGCAGAGCTATATTTAGAGGGAAATTACTTCAGCCCTGTCCGGCCGAACAGGCAGGAAAGGGGTTTCTGGAGGCATCGCTCCTGCATGATGGGGCGGCAGAGCTGACGGCTTCATCTGTGACCTCCAGCCCTGCCAATGCCTCGCCTGTGCAGTCATGGGATGGAAAGCAGAGTGGTACCTGATGTAAAAGCAAACTGTAATAGAAAGTAGAAAAAAAGGCAAGACAGGGCAGCTGCTGTTGTGTACTTTTCCAGGGTGCTCAGAGGAAGAGGCAACGGGTCAGCCTCTTGCTGCAGCCCTCGGTGTTTAACAAGCAGACCATCCTGCTTGCTGCCTGCAGCTCAGCCCCTTCAAAGCGCTCAGCACTTTCTTAAGAGTGGCTCCCTGATGGGACTATGTCTCATGGCATCATTACACATGTCCCGTGTCTGTCTCATGAAGGTGTTTCCTTTCCCTCAAGTGCTTTCGGGCCCCATCACTCTCCATCTCTCCCAGTCTGTGCAGGATGAGCACACGACTGCAGCCTCTCTCGGCTTGCTTTCCCTCCTCTGCCCAAGTGCAGAAGGAGGAAGGCTCTGTACACCTGCCCCCCTTGCACCTCACTCTTAACGGGGTTGCAGTGCTCCTTTGGAGTAAGAGAGGAAGCGGGATGGGGAAGGATAATGAAGAAGGCTCCTGCCAAGCCAAGCACAATGCAAACAAAAGAACGCGTGTAGATGGCAGAGTGCATTTGCAAGCCTGAGAGACTTCAGAACAAAATGCCTTTTCTTCTTTCTTGTCATCTTCTTGTTACAGGGAAATAGCAACCAAAGAGGATTCTCCTGCAAGTTTTGTGCTGTCTTTGCTGACAGCTAGATGATGTCTTGATTTTGAAACCCAAAGATCGCATCAAACAGGATCTGAAAGGCTTTTTGTCCCATTATATGCAGCAATCTCTTTACTTTGGAAAAGATATGCAATCAGAAAAGCGGTTCTCAGCAGGCACGAGTTCAGGTGCTGAACTAGGGTCAGTGGCCCATGTCCGTGCAGGTACCTGCCCTTCCTGCTGGTGGAGAGGATGCACAGGGCATGATCATGGCACACTCTTGGTACCCTGCCAGGGCCCAGAGACAGGGTCTTACGTGTGTCTGTAAACTGCTAAGTTTGTGGTCACTAGACTTGAAGCAAGAGGAATTTCATGATCGGGGAAAGAGCAATGTGATATTAAAGGCGAGGCAAGGATCATCCGCACTTTGCATTACAGAAAGTCCCTCATTTGGATACGGGACCAGTGGGGACTGCTACTGGGACTCTATTCCTCACACTCTGCCTCTGCTTCCGTATACCTCCTGACCCTGAGGTGATTTTTCCCTATCCGCTTGGACTTTAAATGCTCTGGGACAGGCTAATTTCTGAATCCTCTTTGCCCAGAGATAATGATGGAGGGCCATCACCTTAATAGAAGCAACAGCTGGCCCCTTCCTTGCAGGAAGCAGGAAATGCCACACTTCAACAAAAGTAACAAGTAAATAAAAATTCTCCCTGGTTCTCATTATTTTTTGTGCAGACTCTGGCCATCAAAACCTATTAATGTGAAGTGTGTTAGCATCGAAAAATCACAGCAGCCCAGACTACGCAGATGGCCAATGGCCTCACTGCACTAATTTAACCTTGTCTAGTATCTGCCAAAGAATCACCAAGTCCCCTTTCCCTTAATGCTTTAAAAATACCCCAAAAATTAAAAAGAAAAACAAAAAAAATGTAGCAAAATAATGAGTACAAAGGGGTATTTGTCCTTTTCTTAAGCTCGTGGACCATCCTTTTCTCTCTCCTTTTAATCTCTCAGACTCATCTGCAGAACTCGAAAGGCTACATTAGCCTCAACTGAGTAACTTTTACTATCGTTTTCCCTCCTCTTCTCAATCAGCAGACGTAACTTTCCTCTGGAACAGCAACGTTTTATGACCTTTCAAAAAAAGAATTCCTAATAAGGACAAATGAACAGGCTGCCTTTTTCTTTGAGTGTCTCCCAGGGCATCTCCAGAGAAGCTCCTGTAGGTCTGAACTCAAGACAACACCATGCCCTCTGCAATAACCCCTCTCAGGAGCCTGTGGCAGCCCAAGTGTGACTGGAGAGTACATGAGATCCCAAGGACCCAGATTTCATCCCTAACCCATAAGGACTCACCCAAAATCATCAGTCTCCATAAAGCTTGCCCGATAAGTTTATCTCTTATTAAGGGCCCTTGGCCCTTGGGGAGGTGTCTCCAGAAAATCCTGCCTGCAAGTGGACAATATTCAATGCTTTATCTCTTTGCCCAAAGCAGATGCTTTTGCTCTGAAAGTTGACAGAGAATCTCCTTTGTGTTATTATTTGTGTGTATATTGACCAACAGTCAGGACCTAAAACTTTAAAGGTACCATCTGGTGATTTTGTTTTGTTTTGGGTTTGTTTTGGTTTTTTGGAGGGTGGTGGTTGGTTGGTTTGTTTTTTTGAGGGTGGCAGGCAGTATATAAATACATTTTTCTTGGAAACCCAGCCAAAGACAGGTTTAGTGGGAATGCACCCCAGGAATGCACCTTAGAGTTTCTTCTGGGGGGGGGGGTGATGCTCACATACAGCTCCTCAGATGTGTTGCCTGCTTTCAAATAACAATGTGAGGATCACCTCCTAACTGTAATATTAGCCAGATGTTCAAAGCACGATGCAGGTATTCTGCTTCATGTCCCCCCCTCTGCTTTCTCAGCGACCATCACAGCCCATCCAAGAAGACAGGTAGCAAACTGAGTAACAGTCAAGGTGTCTGACATGGAAAAGCACACCTGAGGATGCTTGGGACTGAAAGCTGACAGTCTAAAGCACTAATTTAAGTATTTAATCAAGTAGAAAGCAGTTTACAGGATTATACAATAATACAAGCAAGCTTATTTTTAAAAAAAATATATTTAGGTTACTAATGGATTTTTTATTTTTTAAAACAAATCATATCTACCTGCTATCACAGAATATCATTACCGAAAGCATGTTCGCAAGGTCAAATGGCACCTGAAATCTAACATAGCCCCACTTTGATGGTCATTTTCATCGAGCTCCAAATTGACTGACAAATTATTCACTGCACACTCAGACATGTCTATCTTTCAGAAAAGAGAAGAAACTGTGAGGTAGTCTCAGCTGATTTTTAACCCCAGACCATTTTCCTCCCCAGAAGTGTGTTGCATTCAAAGAATCCCACAGAAAGAAAAGTAATGAAATACTACTTCTGCTGACTTGTATAAAAAAACCTTTTAAAAGGTTCAAATTGTGATTACAGAACTGAAATATTGCTAGCCCACAAGTGGTTTGGAAAAATACATATAAATTGCAGTTCGGTGTTTTACAACAATTATATTTTAGTTCTTAAACTGACTTGCAATCTTGACAGATTTACTGCAGATTCAAATTAACATACCATAGCTGAATCTTACTGTTGCCATAACTTTTATTCAAACAGTCATATTTCCAATGGCAGCAACTATACTTTTACTATTGGTTAATTTTTGCTAAGTAAAATAAATACCCTGTTAGGTTCAGGGTTTTGCCTGTAATTCAGCTGAGAACGCTACCATTCAGCACCAAAAGTTAAATTGCTCTTACAAGGAAATCATACTGCCGTGTATTTTTGCTCTGTGGGAGCTGGAGATAGTAGTAAGTTAAGAGTGGAAAAAGGGCTGGAAGATAAAACCAATATGCTTTTCTGGGCTGGGGGCTGTTGCTTGCTAACATAAAAATGAGTGATGTTTCTGAGTCACCTCTGTAGGACCCCATGGATTTTGGAGCTGCTCAGCATGGCAGCGTCACCCACACCCCTCCTGGTGCTGCTGGTTGCCTTTGGTCAAGCTTTGGGTGAAGGCACACTGTTGAGTGCAACTGGGTTACGGCAATACAACAAATTACCATCAATCAGCTCCACCTCTATAACCAACCATGCACACACCAGCACTCGACCCCAGTGGTAAAGGTAAAATACAGGGCATTTTACTTCATGGGGGTAAAAGCACAGGCATGGAGAGTGGCTACCGTTATATACCATGCACTGCCATGAGTTTACTGCATTTAAACATGTGTCTATTTAGTTTTCCTCTGAGCTTTTTAAGGTCTCAAGTAGCTGAAATAAGCTCTGCTCCATATTTGTTTTGTGCTCTGTCCCTGTTCCTGACAAGCGACTTTGGCTTAAGGATTTGGATGCTCTCAGTCTACAGACTAATACTTAGAGTTTGAGATAATTCCCATAATAAAGACTCGCTTTAAAAGGTATTGAGGTGTGGTTGTGTGACAATGACTATTTCCTTTTAAAAGGAAACAAAGCCAAAACTTTGGAAAGTATGTCGCACTCCTGACAAGCTAAAGCCTTCTAAGGACTCAACCCTGGTGTTAAAAACTAATGTTACAGTTCAGCTAGCCACAGCTGTAGCATAGCGATATGCATCACACAAAGGCTAGCAATTTGACAGAAGACACACTGAAGTCATGGCTCACCGGGCAAAGTCCACTCTCCTCTTGATGAACCAGCTCATCCACACCTTGCAGCACTTGCACTCCAACAAAGTGAGGTTTGAGGACAGTATCTGGAAGGATACCCGAAGATCTCGTTTGTCTCTACACAACACACAGACTTTGTATTCAAACTAGCAAATCTAAAACTGGCAAATTCCACGTGACTTTCAAATCTCACTGTTTAGGCACTCAGAAACTAAAATGCTCAGCATCACCAATTGTTCAACATGACTGATTTGTTCAGAATGGAGAGAGACAGCTTTGGAGTTTTGGGTCAAGTTCAAATGCATCCAGCTTCTCCATAAAATTAAAATAATGCTACCATGATTTGACAGACAGTATTTCCAAGCTGCAATTAAAATGGGCACTTCCTCAGCTGTGAAGTCTTCCTCTGCCTGTGCTGCTAAGAAGTATCACATCATTACCTTGGACCAATGCTGACAAAGGGAAATTTATTAATAAATTCAAAAGATTACTTCATTATAACCTTGTTGGTCTGTGGCTAGTTTATACCTAAGTTGCCATACACGTACAGCAACCAATCTTTATCATTTGTCAATTTGTACGTCCCATATATCAGTACAGATGGGAGAAAAAAGTTATTATGTCCAATGTCCCTTGCTTACACAAAAAGTTCATACTGAATTTGACATTTCAAATCACACACTTGACAATTTTATTGTTGTCAGTGATAAGGGAAAAAGCTCAAATGAAACCAACGTCCTTTGCTGTCAAAGACAAGGGTATCTCATGTCTTGAATGCCATCACAGGCAGGAAATTGCCTGCCCTGGTTTCAAAGAGAGATTTCTGGAAGAAGAAGGGAATGACTTCTTGACAAACCGCACTCTTTTTGAAAATTGTCTGTCAATCAAGGAAACTAAATCTGCGATTAGATGTTAACTCTTTCAAGTTGACCTAATGTTGTCCACGCGGCATATTTAGGTGCTTTCTTTAGGATGTTATTTGTCAGAGAGGACCTTAGTCTGGTTACCAAAGTTTTTTGGCCAATGCCACCAATTTGCCAAAAAACTCCTTGACTGTTTTAGTCATCACTTATTTATCGTCTCTCACCCCAAATGTGTTCATTCCCCTCAACGCTCAAATTACCCTTTGATTTGATTCAGAAGCTTGGAAAGAAGCAACAGCAGCGTTCATGGCTCACAGTAGATGTATGGAAACATGGGGTGTAGGGGCCAACCAGTGAAGACAAAACTCAATAACACAAGCCTGGACAACAGGAATGCTGAGCAGGGAGGCTGTGCACTAGTACCTTCTATTAAAACAAAACAAAACGGATCGCAGCACAGTAGAATCACATGTTGTGTGTTTGCTTTCTGATTTGCAAGAGCGCATGTCTTCCACTGACACCAGCGGGAGCTGCTTTAGCACAGCCCCTCTCCGAAAAATCTGTCCCTTCTATTTAGGAGCCCCACAGCTCCCGTTCCTGTAGGCATGGGGTTTACTATTTGTGTTTGTACAGTACCTAGAACGACAACGCTAAGACTTTCACAGGGGACATCTCTGGGCACAACTGCAAAATAAATTTAAGCTCTGAAGCCGGAAGCTGTGGCGTTACAGAAAAGAGAACAGGGAAATTCACAGCAACCCTTCACTCTCCTCCACCAAAGAGCAATTGGGACTAACCAAACTATGTGCCAGGGAAGTCAGAAATGAGATTTATTTTTTTTTTTTCCAAAATTGCACAGAATAAGATCAGGAAATGCTAAAATCAAAGGCAGCGCAAGAAAGCAGCATGTCATACAGTGCAAAGAGTTAGAATGCTGGGTACAATAAGATGTTAATAAAGTCAAAACAAAAATCAGTGAGTCCTGGGATCAGGCGCTTGTGTGGCCCTCCAGAGTTGCAACCATAAATACGACCAGGTTATATAATCTCCTGCTTCAGGATTTAAAGTAATCTCTGTGATAAAATTAATACATAGACCAGATTATCCAGTTTCTGCCCACTCCTCTTTCTCCCAAGGCAGCTGGGCAAACTGTTCAGGAGACTTTTAAACCACTGGTAGGTCGCTTACTAAATCTTTTCATGGCATGCCCTGGATCTGATTGGAAGTGGGATTTCAACCCATCCAGCATTTAGCTGCTTTTGCAATTTTTATCTCAGTTGCTCCCCACTCCAAGACCACATCTGGCAATATCTACAGCCGTTCGCTACTCATGAAAATGTGATGAATACCAGCAGTTGCCAAGAAGATTCATATTAAATCTAACAGCTTTATAATAGTCTATAACCTACCTGTCAGGTCAGGGTATTTTATTAAAGACCATACTAAAGGCTTTTCTCTAATATTACATTATTGAATACCGTAGGTAGGCCACACTGTGGAAAAAGAGAACGTCACCTCTTCTGTCTTTGTAGCTAAATAAATATATATGCAGGGGAAATCTACATTAGTTAGCTGCACACTTTTGAAACACCAAGGCTCTCCTGACATACACATCTGCATTTTTTCTGTTCCGTGACTTTGATTTCTGGGCTTCCTTGCCACTTTACCCTCTGTGCTGGGCCCAGTCTGGGACTACCTCCTACAGAAGTTGCTCTATTCCACCCTCTGTCAAGTAGATTATTTTTTTCCTCCCTCCTTTTCCCATAGGGTAGGATTACTCTTGACTAACACCAGCTGCTGACTCCATGCTCCTTTGAAGCATCTTGAGCTGGTGCTCATCAGAGGGACGAGCGTGGGATGGGCAGAGCTGGGATCTGATTCAGACCAGCAGCCTCCATCCCCGCAGACAGCACAAGCAGGGGTATCAAGGGAGTGCTGCTCAGTGCAAGAGATCCAGGTCAACATAAAAAGGCTTGGGAAACCCACTTTATTTTGCTGCCTTTTGGGAAATAATCTGCTTCAGTCTAGATTATTCATTACAGGGATAAAAATTCAAGTGCCATATTTTAGACAGCAACCACCCCCTCCTTTGCCCTACCTCCTAACCTGATTTCTCATCACAGCACCAAATCTTACACCACTGCCCAACAGTTAACTGGCAGTTAACTCCTCTCATCTCAGGCCCCAAAGGGTAAAAAAAAACCAGCTTGTCCTCCCTGGAGATTGTATTGCAGACTCGAGAAATGCAGGGAATGATTACGCCAAGGCAGCCTGGCAGCCAGTTACCTTGGCTGGAAGCACTGAGCGTTGTTTCAGGAGGATAGAAATCAGGTAGAGCGACATTAAGAGTAACAAATGCAAGGCAGGGAGGGGGCTTGGGAGGGGAAGGTGCTTGTTTTCAGCTTTGTAGAGGAGTGCAATGCAGATGCAAGCAGGGCAACGAGCCAACTCCTTGCTCCCTTACTTTGAGAGTTTTCTGAGATGACTCCCTCTGAGGGGTTTTGAGGAACAGAGACAAACTAGGGAGCCAGGATAGGGTTGAGAAAGAAAAAGTAGCTTCCCAAGGGGCTCAGATTTCCCCCCAAGAAGCATAACAAGCAAACACTTCCAAATGATACATGGGTCACATAAACGTCACAAGACATCATATCATGCTCATAAATGAAACAACTGCTCACTGTGAACCCAGGACAAAGAAGCCACTACTTAAGTTTTTGCTTGTTTTGCAAGCAGCAGACCAAAGGCTCAGGCACTGGGCTATCACCATTGACTTGCACGCTCTGACCCCACCACAAGCAGGAGCAGAGACAGCTTCTCTTTAACCCCACTCAACCTGCATAATGCCTAAGGAAAGACAAGTACTTACCCCCACAGGCTCCGCTGGCACTATAAACCATTCTCCAGCACACACCTGCTTCCCAGCACCCTCAGCCAGGGCCAGGACTTAAATGGGTGCTGTGGGCAGGTGGTGCAGGTGGGGACCTAGGTGAGGCTGGAATAGGTAATTAGGGGTTATTAATGCCATGGGGTCCTGGAAATTTTCTGCACATGGTGCAGGGGCTTGGTACAGCTTGGTAATTTTATTTTGAAAACAAAACATGGCAGGAGAAACTGCGGAAGCCGAAGGTTCGGGATGGAGCAGCAAAGTTGCTGCCAAGGTCTAGGAGACCAACTTTGCCAACAGGGTGGGTGGGCTCTGCCAGTGTCCCAAAGCACACGCCTTGCTGTAGGGTGGCACCTAGGGCAATGTGTGCGGGTCCTCCTGTCAACAACCATATTATTCCATTGAATAGAATCATTGATTCTAATTTTTGCTGATAGCCAGAGAGGGTTAGCCCATTTCCCTCTGCCAGACACAGGGAGCACGTACGGATGGGCAAAAGCAAATAGACTTGCAGAAATTAGAGTCAGGCATGGGATATAAATGGTAAAGAGACAAAAAAAAAATCCCAAAGAAGATGTTTTCAAAGGCACAAAGCTGTGACACCTGCCACCCCCTTCTTGTCTGCTCCCTACGGAGCTCTTCCACATGCTTTGTGGAAATAGTGTATTTTGAGGGCTGGGGTGGGAGAAAGAAGGGAGAAAGGGATGTCTTTTATTGCGAGCTGCAGCTGGGTTCTGCTAAATATTGCAGGCAATGACACCAAATCACCTCCCTGACTGTGACCCCAATGTGATAGCTTGCCTGGCCCAAATAACGCTGGGCACGAAACAGCATGGGGCTCATTTGGAAATGCAGGTGTTGAAACTAGTCAGGAATGGAAAAGGTTATAGCTCCCAAGCCAACAAATAAAAGAGGAAGTGCCACCTGACACAGCCCCTCGGGATGCTACCCGAAAGCTGGCAGCAGAAATCCTGCAAGTTTTTCTGTAAGTACACGCATGCACGTATATGAGCGTATGCACACGTGGTTCCCCCTTGTGTCACTGTGGGTAGGGTGAGGAACACTAAGCCTTTGAGCTATTTGTCCGAAAAGATAGAGCCGTTCTGTTCACTCTGCAAGTTCTCAGGGAGGGACATATGGGACAGGTCAGCCCTTTTGCAGCAGCACTAAGGGGGCTTGCTTTGCTGCAGACCTCTTGCGTGTAGTGTTAGGATCACAAGCACCCAGGCTTTTTCTAGAGGACTGATGCTGCCCTGCTAATCTGCTGCCACTGCCATGTGCTGGTCAGCCGCCTGCTGCACCGACACTAAGGGGCATCAACTGGGGATAGAGGCAGCCTGGGGAGATGCAAGGTCTGTATGTACTTGCTGCAGTCACCTAAAGACTTCAGAGGACAGATCTCGCTGCAAAAGAATAGGATGTGGATTCATGGCTCTGGCAGTTGCCTACTGGTGTGTGGTGTGAGGTGGTTTCTTTGCTGACAGCAAGCTGAGATGGTTGCATTTCCAACTCTACATTTCTAACTCAATCTCTGTAAAAGTCTGTCTCCCACGGTGCCCTCTCTAGTCAACAGCAAAAGAGAGACCCCTCTATAGGGAGGCTTCAAGCAGAAGCTGGAAATACCCGGACTAAAGCTTCTTTTCCACTCCATCCCCTAAATGCAACAGTGAAAGGTTTGGCTGAGGGCAAGGCTGTTCCTTACGATGCAGTCCTGTCCCCAAAAGCAGCTTTGTCTGCAGGAAAGGCAGATGTTTGCTTCAGCCAGCTGGGGGTCAGTGATTCAAAATGGCCGCCCACCACCAGCAGAATCCATGGGAGAAAGAAGAGCAAAAGCAGAGCAAACCTCCATGACGAGAAACCAGCAAATGAGTCTAATGAATAGACTTTCTGAAGCGCCCAGCAAGTTTGACTGCTGTGCTGGGTGTGCCCTGCTTTTGGTGGAGCAACGCACTGGATCCTGTTTCAGTCCTTAAGAGGGGGAAGTGGTAGGAGTTGATTTTCTCATTTGTATTCCTGCTCAGAAGCAAGAAGCAAATCTGTTCTGAATTCACATCATGTATCCAGCCAAGCCACTTGTATGCCCTTTGGATGGATTAATCTACCTGCTCCCGGTGTCGCTCTCCGATTCCTTCTCTGCCTGAGCTGCTGTATGGTTTTCCTCATTATGCCACAGGAGCCGTGCTCCCACCTCCTTTCCTGTCTGAACCCTTTTGTAGCACTGCTGGACACAAGACAACAAATACAAGGAACTGTGAGGGTTCTGGATGCCTCTTCCCTGATTTAGCCTGTGCTGGCAGCACGCTCGCAGGCCGCCCACCCCTGAGCCGATCAGCATTGCTTCTCCGCTCTCGGGCTTCCAAGACGCAATGCCAAATGAGCCATCAAAACTTACAGAAAAATGGTGATTTCAGTTTGCCAGCGACTTAATTTTTCCTTGTTACAACAATATATATGGAGGAGAATTATTTCTGGAAAGTCTTTTCATACTCCACGGAGTATTAAATAGGCAACACTGGGTTCCCTTAGTTTAAATTGCTTCCTCTGTCAAGGTAAATCCTGCGCTCAGCCTCCCTCCATCTCGTGTTCATTTTGCTGGCTTTAGCAGACTGCTTCTCGCTAATTGACCAATTATGACCACTGCAACTAAACCAATCATCCCTCTAGAGGTGGATGCCTGCATTTATTTATCTGAATCAGGAATGCTGTAGATAATGGGTCATTAAAAATTACTCTTTCCAACCCACAGATATCATGAGCCTGACTGGCAAAGAATGAGCTTTTAGATAAGAAAGAAGGCTTAGGAGGGTCAATTAGGTTATAATTGGCTTGGATCCTCGCCCTCTCATACACTGGGTTTATTAAAACCCTGTAGTTGGAGACAATAGCTTATCTTTTCTTCAGCACAATTATTTTAAAAATGGGGATTGCCAACACATGATATCCACTACCAACAGATCTGAGATTATGAGACCCTCGAGCCCATCAGATTATAAAGTTAAAGGTCATCTTGGAGAGAAGATAGAGAGGACAAAAGCATTCTTCTTCTGCCAAGCTAAGCTCAAGCCTCTGCAGAGTGTGATTGACTTCTGAAATACAACACTGCAGGTCTGAAATGAGCCAGCCCGCCATGAGTTACATGAGCCCTACAGCTGAGCCATTCCTCTTGGTACTCACATGGGGTTTCCCTAGCCTGTAAATGTCTCAGCAGCTCCAACAATATCACAAAGCAACCCCCTGTTACGAGCATTTGCTCTGGGGAAAAGAAAATCTTTCTCAAGGCCTCTTAAGTCTTTCTCAAACTGATTTTCTCATCTCTCTGTCTCTCGACATCTGTTTTCAAGCTAGTGAAAGGGAAAAATATGGCTGAAATGAAACTGGCCAGTGAGGCCAAAGCCAAGGAGCTGCTCATATGGTACTGTGTTCACCAGGGCAGACCCACAGACCTTTCCACCTTTCTTTGACAAGACCTCCAGGAGTAGGGTTCCTGTTTGTTTTCCTACCGCCCGTTATCTGGTTTTGCTGGAGGGTACCTTTTCCCTCTGGTACTGAACCAAGCGTTGTTGCTCTCCCCAGAGATCTGGCGATCTGGCAAGAACATTGCTGTTGATTTGCTCTACAACTTGGTTTGCAAATGTCGAGGTCAACCTTTAGGTATTTCAAACAAAAGGGATGCCAGATTACTTGAAGGGAGGCATCCAGAATAGCATCTGAATGAATAACCAGCACCTGGTGATCATCATCAGCATTTTTTTCATTGCACTGTTGCTCTCACACCTCATCTTTGTAAGACAGGATTTGTATGAAAGGCATGGGAACTGAGCACTCTTGAATCCCAGCCTCATTTCTGCTCCTAGCTCACCATTTGGCTTGGAACGAGATATTCATAACTTTATACATCCACTTTTGGAGGTGTCATGAGGACTCATCAGTCACACGTTTATAAATAATGGCTTCTACATGCAGTATTATGTGGTTTACAGTCATCAAAACACTAAGATTGGAGAGCAACAGCAAAGCCCTTTTGATACATCCAAGGAGTCCTGAGGACCACTGCAGTGATGGCTACTGAGACGGCTGATGATCAAGACGCCTTCTAAATAAATCCCCCCCTTGGAAAGAAACTCTAGATTGGATTTAGAGAGTTGCCCATGTGGTTTTTACTCATAAGCTTTCCTTACCTGCCCCACTTCTTACAGGCTCTTTTAATTCTGGGAAAATAAAAAAAAAAACACAAACAAACAAACAAAAAAAGCATTGTGAAAATTTACCAGCTTTCTGTCCCTAGAAAGAGCAAAAATTTGTTGAGATTTTGTCCTCATTTAATTCACCCCGAATACACATGCATGCCTTAAAGCAATGAGAAAAGAAATCCTTCCTATATAGGACAAGCAGCACATTTTGATAAAACATGCATTCATAGGATAAATTTTATGTAATAAACTTTTGCCTTTTTACCATATATTTTATAATCTGTCAGCTATATCTTACATGTATGTACAATAGCCACATATTTAAAAAGAGAGAAAATGCATGCATTTTTTACCCACATTTAGCCTGAAGTGGCTTCATAATTTATTACTTCATTTTGCTGTTGCTGTGATTGAAAGCTGGAGCAAGGGAAGCCTCCAAGCAGGGAACATGGGAATATAAAGGGAATTGGCTCTCACAAGGAGCTGAGAAAGTCTTGGGCTTGTGGCCTCATTTTGACTCCTATCAATGCCAAGTGTAAAATAATAGTCTGATTCAGAGCTAAATGCCATCTAGATTTCCCACTGAGTCCATTAATTCTCTTCTTTTATTGTGGCAGAAAGTATTAAATACCTCATACTAGAATCAGGGTTTCATGCAGGATCTGTATTCCAATTACGCAGCATCCTTTCCTGATTTAAGATGTTGTATTGATTTGTTCGGGGGCAGGGGGGATTCTTCTCCCCAACTCCCCCCCCCCCCCCCCCCCCCCAAGTTAAAAAGAGCAATTTATTCCTTCTTTACCCTGCAGTTGAAATTGCAGATGTTTTTGTCAAGTTTCTTCCTATCAGAGCTGGTGCATTAGCAAGGAGAGCAGTTGCTTGCAAAGGAATATGTGAATAGTGGACATATTTTGTCCAGGCAGATCACCTCTCTGCAGTCTTTGAGGATTATCATCAACAATGAATTCCAAAGTGACACCTGCTAGAGACAGTCTAGCTAATTATTTTCAAGCTTTTCTGTTTCTGCTGCAGTTTTGGCAACCAGCCTGTAAAGAATGACTCCGAGCTCTGTTTTCACAATAAAGTGCTTCTAGGAATGACACAAACTACTTTTTCTAGCCAATGCAAAAGACATTTGCCTCCCTATCACCACAAAACCAATATTAAGCAGCTGCTCAGCACTGCTTTCTGAAGGCGCTTCTGTCACCGATCAGCAGAATTTAATAACGTCCAGATTTAATCCCATGGACTGGAGCTGGGCTCCCAGAAAAGGCACAGGGTGTACGGAGGGGGTGTTTTGAAATTCAAGTACTCTCACAGACAAGGGAGCAGCTGGAGATATTCTGGTTTGAAGCATTTAGCCAGGGCCAAATGAGCAGATTTGAAAGGACAGTAGCGAATTATGCTATAAAGTTTATTTTTCACTCGGTGCTGGAATCGCTCTTGTAAGAAGCCCAGAAAAGAGTTGCCCCATCAACCCTTTTTCCTTTTCTTCTTTTCATTTGGAAAATGCAGGGTCTTGGATGTGCAGTTGAGAAATGCAATGGAAAGGACTAATTTGACTGGAAGGATAAGCAGCCTAGCTGACACCCAGACAGTCCAGCAAAAGCATCTTTGGGGTGCACATCACCAGTTCCTGTCAGGGTGGGTGAGGGGACATCGGTCTGGAACATCAATGAATTTCCCAGCAGACAGTCTCTTCCCATTGCACTGGGTTGTGTAAAACAGCAGCCTCACCATGCCAGGCTTTGTGGTCCCTACTGGGAGGTGAGGATCCTCTGAAAACGGTCAATGCACCCAGCATTGTCCCAGGCTCCTAATTTGGGTGCTTCCAGTGATAATGGGAACCCTCCATGTCTCTCCTGTTCCACCTCATCCATCTCTGCCCACCTACAAAAAAAAGGTCACACTGACACCAAAGTCCAGTGATAGGACGAGGGGCCATGGTTTTAAACTAGAGCAGGGTAGGTTTAGATTAGACATTGGGAAGAAGTTCTTTACAACGAAGGTGGTGAGGCACTGGAACAGGTTGCCCAGAGAGGTGGTGGAGGCCCCATCCCTGGAGACATTCAAGGCCAGGTTTGATGAGGCTCTGAGCAACCTGATCGAGTTGAAGATGTCCCTGCTTACTGCAGGGGGGTTAGACTAGGTGACCTTTAAAGGTCCCTTCCAACCCAACACATTCTCTGATTCTATGATTCTAATTCAAAATGACAACCAACCGTTAGCTATTCTTCATGAAATTATTTTTTGGCTTGTGATAGAGGGTGCTTGCTAAAGTGGGAAGAAGCACATAGTTTGTAGAGGTTTGCATAAAGCCCAATATATATATATTACCAAAAG
Source organism: Alca torda (assembly GCA_008658365.1). Lineage (NCBI taxonomy): Eukaryota > Metazoa > Chordata > Aves > Charadriiformes > Alcidae > Alca > Alca torda. Next base: position 21,597,596 of record CM018079.1, on the reverse strand, counting down.
TTTATCCTATAGGACAGATGTTCTCCCTGTTCCTATCTTATTGTTTTGCCCTGATACTTTGGGGGAAAGATTAAATTAAAATTATAAAATCTGCATGGACAAGTGGTAGTAAAGAAGTCCCAGATGTCAAACTGGAGAGCTGGGTGTAAGAAAACATTGAGTACTTAGAGTTATGGACAGGCAACCTAAAAAAAAAACAACAAACCATCCCTATAATAACCAGGCTACTGGGTCTGGGTCTTAGGAAATTCAGGTGCTGAATAAAAAGAGAGGGCTGACAAAATTTACTTCCAGTTGAAATCAAATGTAAGCAAAGTCAGATGAGAATAAAGCCTGGCTCAGGCACATTTCCAGGGTATAATACACAGCTTTAGGGCAGTTCATAGCAGGCTGCAAACACTGCAGCCCCCCCTCATGCAATGAGGTGATCTACTGTAAACTATACTGCCACATCACATCATTAAAAAAAAAAAAAACCACAAACAAACCAAACCAAAACCAAACAACAGCAAAACCAGCCAGAGGTAGTGGCAATGACCGTGACGAGCTGCAGTAACCTACAATCCTACTAGGTCATACGTCTTCCTCTAGAAGAGGCTTCACTGAGAAAGCCACGAGGTGATGTACCAGACCAGGGAGATCCCACGGTGATGATCCACAGGGTTGTAATAGAAACACCAATGAACAGGCCAACAGCAAGCGGGAAGGGAGCACGCAACCGGCTCTGCACTGGGCTTTGCCAGCGTCACCCCTGTGCAGTAAGGCAGGGCTCAGCCCTCAGCATCACGGCTTGGTTGGATTAAGGCAGGTACTGCCTTAGCAGTGTTTAGTTGCATCTTATGACAATAATTATTCCTGTCCCCACCCCAAGGTTTCCACTACTCATCTTACAGAAACAACAGTGCCTCTCCTCTTCACAGCCTTTACCTCAAAACAGATACTTCCCTCTTCTGCACGCACATTCACTGTGCAATCACCTCCGGTCCCACTCGCTTGTGCCTCCTGCCTGCCCACAACACCCTCTGTGAAAGGCTCGGGTTTGCTGGTGGTGCCTGGCCATCTCCATCCCTTCTTGTGCCTTTCTTGCTGTGACAGGCAATAAGGATACATCAGGGAGGAAAACCAAGGGGTTTTGAAAACTTTCAAGTTTTTCTTCACTGAGCCCTCTATCCCACAGCATCCTCTTGCTGGACCTCCTCTTGCAGTCAGGCTATCTGTGCTTTTCTCACTGCTTCCACAGTTTTGTTCCTCTCTTCTCAGTCGCTGTCTGCTTGTAAATAATGCAGCCCTGCCAAATACTAGCCACCCCCCAGCATTTGCCATCAGCTCCCAGCCAACCCTCTTCACCCAAATCACTTACCGTCTCTCCAGCCTTTCAGGTGACCCTGTTTTGGATCACAGTCTTGTTCTTACAGCCAACTTCTTGCAAAATACAGCTGCCCTCTTCCTTCCTAAACAAGGATCGTCTGCCAGGTTTGGTGGGACTTCACCTCACCTGTAGCATGCTGTGAAGCTAACACTGGAGAAATATCTCTCTTCACTTAAACAAAGATATAAATAAATTCCAGAACAGTGCTATTTCAAAGTTTATTTTAATAGCAGAACAGTTTGCAAAATAGACATTCTCAGCCTTATTCCCTTCCATTCCTTACCCTGTAATAAGTGCCCTGCTGGAAGCAATCCTAAGCCTCAGCCTTCTGTACAACACACCATTTTGTACCCTTCTTCCCCACAGCTAAAGCTCCTTGGCCATGCTGAACTTCCTGGAGCTGAGCCAAATGTCCCTTTTAGCTTGGAAGCAGGCATCCTGGAGGAGGTAGTCCAGCCCATAGGCTAATTTCATAGGAGGGAGACGTGGCACTGGAGAAGAATAAGACACAAACACCTCCAAGGTACCACCCGAGAAGGATGCATTTTTACCTGAAAAAAAATATCAGGTTGTTTCCAAACATACACTATTTTGGCAGTTTTCCCTTGTTTTCAGGATCTTAAAGCCTACCCTTGGTACCTTGTCCCTTGCCAGTGGTGATCTGGTAAAACCATACCAGAACCTCCGCATCCCTTGCACTTATACCAGAGGTGCTGAGATCCTACCCCAGCTGTCCTTCACGTCCTTCACTAGCCAGACTACTGAATAATTATTCTTAGAACAGTGAACTAACCTCCCATCACTAAGAAATAAGCAAGGCTGTAGGTTTTGTAGGCAGAAGTAATTAATTTTTATTTCCAAAATAAAAAAAAGTAATTCTGCATACCTTATTCTTAACAATTCTGGGCCAGAAGTTCAGCTCATAGCACCTGGTATAACTCCGTGGCATTCACTAGAGCTGGGACAATTCCCACCAGCTGAGTAATGAATTACCATGAGGGAATGAGGAGTGATCATGATAACACTTGGTTTCAGCCATGTATAGGTGGGGAAATTGTAGTCAGAGAATGCTGAGCATTTGCTTTTTTTTCTTTTTCTTTTTTTTTTTTTTTCTCCTATGAGCATGTCTTCCACCTGCAGGTAATGGTCTCTGAAAATTTTCCCCAAGGAAATAGGAAATAATAAACTCAGCTTTCAAAGTTATCTCAGCAGTAGGTGGCACTGCTGGGACTGAAACCTGAAAGGGAATAACCTCAATGCAAATTTTGCTCTCAGAAAGGACTGTTGGGATTATAATTGCTATAAAATATCCCATATATGCAGGTTACCCTAATAACCATGTATTGATTATAAATTTTTTCCATAATTGCACTTGTAATGCATGGAGTTTCTAAAAGCTTTGTGCATTCTCTGTCATGGAAGAAAAGGAGGACGCATGACTGCAAGCAAATTAGTAGGCTGCTAGCAATTAAATTTTGATTTGCGTATTATTTATCACAACATATACCTTATAGTTAAGATTTTTTTGAGTGTTTATCTGGCTTACAAGGTAATGAAGGAGCTTCCTATTGTGGGGAGCATTTTGTTTATAGCCTGCAAAATATCCTTGCTCTTATATAACAGGATTACACTAAATTCTTTTCTAGGCCTAATCTCTATTAGGTATTGTTATAAAATGCTGTTACGCATTCTTTAAGGCATGAACATGTGTAAAACTCAGATGGACTGAAGCTGTTAATTGAATGTGCTGTATTTCTTTGAGAAAAAACATGGGCAAGTAGGGTTCCCGTGATCAACACCAGCAGAAAGTGAGGTGGCTTCCCATTATAAAGGTGGGCTGATCCCCACCATCACAGGAGTCTTGCATTTGATTTCGTATCCAAATGTTTCATCATTGCATGGTCTTTAAAGCAAGCTTTTCTAGCAGCTCAGCTCCAAACCTGCACCGTCCTTTTTCATTAGCGTAGGTAATTTTGGGGCGATCCCGGTGGTATTGATGTGCTTGCTGGTGTGCCAGCAAACCAGGCTCTGTGTCCCATGAGAGCATTTCCTGCTTTGCTACTCCAGCACGGCAACCCGGGCTTCAAACCAGAGCGTGAAACATACGTACGTCAGGGAGGGGGACGGGCTCTTTGCCAGCGTGTCTGCTGGAAGGGCAGGAGTCCCGCGTGGTGGTGGAGACACAGAGACCGTCGTGGCTAAGTAAGGGAGGGTCCATGTGAGTGCAGCTCCTCTGTCATGAGCAAACCCTCAAGGGTGTTTGGCGGGGTCACATTGACACCCCAAAGCAGCGCCGTTGCCTCCTGCGCCTTCTGTTCGCATACAGAAAACTGCAGCTTTCCAGGGTGAGATGTCAAACCACAAATGGCCCAACCTGTGGAGTCCCGGGGATGAACTTGTAGGTGGTTGTAGCTGAGGAAGCTTGGAAACTGCAGCTGCCATTAAAGAAATCGCTTCAGCACGTCTCACTTCAAGGACGCTCTTTCGTTCTTTTGATTTCTGTGGGATTTTAGGCTTTGGGGCAGTCAATCAAGACCTTTATTTGCACATAAAAACCTCAAGCCCACGGAGGTGCATGCTCCTGCTTTGCACAACCATACACCAAAGCAGAAGAAAGTACAATTGTATTTCTCTCTGGCACAATTGTCTATGTAACTATCAAACTGTGGCAGTTCTTGGTAAGCAAGCATTTGCTTAGAAGAGATGGGGAAAAAGATTAAAAATCTGGGAGAAAGTATTCCTCATGTGTGGAAAAAAAAAAATAAAGAAATTGTGCAGAACATTTCTTCCACAGTACAACCCTGCCTGTGTTTGCAGCTGCAACATGTGTGAAAACAAAAAGCACCATTTAGGGCAAACTTTTCCAAAATAAGATAAGCTTATAAAATATGCACTGGAACAAAAGGAAATAAAACTAGTGTGTTCGCAAATGATGTGCGTGCCAGCAGCTAGCTCTTTTAGGTGTTGTTTGCAAAACTCACTGGGGAAGAAACAGAAAGTACTGTTACAGGGATTAATCCTGCACTGATCGGGGTTTTAGCTGGGCAGCTGGCTCAGTTTTGGGGTTGCTCATCTCATGCCTCTACCAATATTATGGCATCACTTCTGCTGCTTGCCCTGTTTCTGAAGCATGCAGGGCTGCGCGAGGAGGCTGGACACTTTGTACCATCCGGGCCATCCAAAACGGATCTCTTCTCTTCCCTCCTGAAGTTGGGAAAGAGGCATTCTTCTGTGATGAACATTGCTCTTATTTAACTAATTGATGATGCGAGGGCTGGAGCACCTGTGCTATGAGGACAGGCTGAGAGAGTTGGGGCTGTTCAGCCTGGAGAAGAGAAGGCTCCGGGGAGACCTTATAGCAGCCTCCCAGTACCTAAAGGGAGCCTACAGGAAAGATGGGGAGGGACTCTTTATCAGGGAGTGTAGTGATAGGACGAGGGGTAACGGCCTCAGACTGAAGGAGGGGAGGTTTAGATTAGATATTAGGAAGAAATTGTTTACTGTGGGGGTGGTGAGGCACTGGAAGAGATTGCCCAGGGAAGCTGTGGCTGCCCCATCCCTGGAAGTGTTCAAGGCCAGGCTGGATGGGGCTTTGAGCAATATGATCTAGTGGGAGGTGTCCCTGCCCATGGCAGGGGGGTTGGAACTAGATGACCTTTAAGGTCCCTTCCAACCTGAATCATTCTATGATTCTATGAAAAAAGAAATAGTAAAATAAATCACCAAATATCATTCTGGGCACACACATTCTGGCCAGCACACGATTAATAAAACAAAACAAAACAAAACAAACCCGACAGAAATTACCTTTGAAAATAACTTACCTTTTCCTCTTCAATCTTTTCATCTCCTTTCACTTTGTTTTGGTTGAAAAGCAACAATAGAAAGTCAGAGGTGGGAGGAAAGATGTTTTTGTGACAGGATTGTGGAATATGCAATGGATTGGGGAAAAACGCTTCTTGCCAGTCTCATTTGCATTCAATAACTCAGTAGGTTTTTCTTTTTTTATGTACACATATACATGTACAAACACGCAGGTGGTGCCAGGATAATTTTTTTTCTGCATTTACTTTGCCTTTGTCATCCTTGTTGTCTTTAAATAATAATCATTATCCCAGCTTTTCATCTGAGAAGCAGATCATGCCAGGAATGTAAAGATGATGGCCCCTCATTTCCTGTGATCTTAAAAATCAAAATTTAAGTGTTCTGCCCTTGAATTGTGTTGTGTTGTAAGAAAACAAAGACAAAGAGTGTTGTGTCGTTGCCTTGTTTGGGTTTTGGATTTCCCCGGCTTCCAAGGGAGTAAAGGGACTGAAGCATTAAAGACCGTTGAGCATCGTGCAAAGGTATTGTTGTTGTTGTTCTCAAAGAACAAAGCCTTTCTTTTAAAAGATTTGAATGTGTTTTACCTGCTTCCACCCATCTCCCTCTCCCCTGCCTGCCCTATAATTTCAGAGTAATATCTCAGGCAGAGAGAGCTTCACTAAATGTCATTCATTTTGTTCAGAAAGGATAGACTAAACCAAGATCTGGAGCAAAGCGTGGCGTTTCTGGGTGTGGAGATTCAATTGCTTCTTTTGCCCCCATTTATCAGACCAAACCCGAATCAGGCCACTTAACTGGCTGCCAAAACATGAACTTGGGAGCCTACATAATTTTTTTAAAAATATTTGACACAGTTTTAAGGTTAGCATCATTTTGAATTCAAAAATGTACATTTATGGTGCCCCAGACAGGAGAAAATGAGAGCGAAACCTTTCCTTTTTTCATTCACAAAGTTTTATTCTAGAGAACTCTGTTTGATTTTAGTGAGGTTATTCCTGATTTACAGGAGGAGGGGGAGAAGCAGTTTCCCTGTCCCTGCTGGAATTTTCCTTACTGTCCACAGCATGCCCTCCCTATGGAGCAATGGGGAGATGGGAGATGACTATTGACTATGTGGGGAAACAAAAGTAGCTATCATTGGCTTTGAATTTGATAGCAGATAACACGCTGATTTCCTGTTCACTTCTCATCATCCCCTTTATGCAACTTTATTCGCAACTGGTTTTATGTACCTGCTCTTTCCCATCGGTAATTGTGATTCAGGGTGACTTCAACACAAATCAAATCCAATTCTGCAGCATGGTCTGGGGAGTCTAGCAATGATGAGCCAGATGTTGCTGCAGGTATGAGACCAGTGGCTGTGAAATCTCTGAACCTACCAGTGGATTTGCCCAGGAATACCAGGGAAAAGTATTGCAATCTTGGTGTGAGTCCTGGGAAACACAGACCAAGAGATATGCGCATTACCCACCATTATTCTGTCCCCAGGACTCATCTTGTTACCCCTCAATGTTAACTGTTCAAGAGGAGCCAAGAAAAACGAAGAGGATCTAATTCCTTGAAACAAATCGTCAGTAATGTGCTAAGAAGTGCTAAAATCCTTCTAAAAAATGCTTTTTCAAATCCATACATGAACACTACCTACCTCCGGTGACATAACTAAGCTAAGAGCCAAGCAGAGCTCAGCCAGGGCACAGATCCAGTACTGAAAAATCAAACATTGGGACTGGCACAGTCAAAAGACATGACATATGGCACCTGAACCCGCAGCTTCACATGTGTTGGGCATCCCTGGGTAGCTGACATTGCCAGCTCTGCCCTGGCATAGTCGGTCAGAGTGTAGTCATCACACTGACGGAGAGGTAGGTACCAGCTGAACCAGTCCACCCCAGATCTGGAAAGCTTTCTGAGGTGCCCAGATCTCCTCTTTGCCTGAAAGGATGTGGCAACATCTTTACTATATTATATTTACATAAATATATGGAAAATAAATTTATTAATTTAGGAATAAGCAACAACTGAAGGAAAAGACCCAAGCAAAGCAGGTGGTCGGCTTTCGCTGTCCACAGCTAATGGCCCTGTCCCCTAGACTTGCTTATAAAACCCAAGGGCACTCCCCTCTGCTTTGACCCAATTCAGCTTTTGCTTACTGTCAGTGAGGATTTTATCACTGATGGCAAACAAGAATACAGCTACATCAGCGCCACAAGTTTTTACAAATCTTACTCATGCTAAACTCAGGCCCAAGTCCTGTTCATCTTATTTTCACAAGCATTGAGAGGTGCTCAATAAAGGCGAAGGTCAGAGGTTTTTTTTGCAGTGGACAGCTGTTAGAGAACCTAACCATCATGCTCACAGAAGACTGCAGAGCCAATTTTACATAAGATGAATGGCAAAATGTCGAGCCTTTGCTTTATCAGTTTGCCTTGTTTCTTCATATCCCCGCATCTGTAACAAAGCAGGGGATAATACACCTTTCCTGCATCCATCACCTGCCGGCTTTCGTGGCTCTTGTCCAACCCATCTAATGATCCTGGCATCCTTCCTCCCCTTCACTACAGTAGCCACTTTCATCACTTGTCAACTAATTAGACCTCGCAGGCGCCAGCATGGGCAGACAACAAGGCCTACAACAATGATAGTTTTTATTTTTTAAAAAAAGGTACCAGATGTTTACTGAGTCTTATCCAAAGGGATTTTATAGCAGCCTTGGTGCACTCCCAACAGAACGGCATCTGTGAGTCCCCAGACAGGGAGATTTCATCAATTCCTCAATAGGTTCACATTTCTAGTGGGGGCCTGGATTTTTTCTTGTTTTTCTCCAAACAGTGCAACAGACGTCAAGGGAGGAGGATTGCCACTCATACCACATCGCAGCATTTCTCAGCAGCTAGGGTATTCTGCAAAGTTTTGGAGTGTCACCATTCCTCAGCATCAGAATGTAAGTGAAGAATGCCGCTGAAATTTGGGACTGGCAGGATACCAAAACTTTCTGTGAGGGCTGAATTGCACCTGCTGGATGGGAGAGTAATTGGAATTGTCCCTAAAGAAAAAAAAAAAAAAAAAAGAAAAAAGGCTAGAAACTAATATGAAAGCTCACGATCACTAAAGGACATGGTAGTGAAGGAGGGAGAGGGCACAAGGTATATGGCAAGGTTGCGGTGTGTACAAACTCTTCAATCTAGTTCATTAGCGAGGCAGTTTAGCTCCACTAACAGCGCATTATTACCCATTAGGGTAAGCAAGATCAATCAACAGGTGATTTAAAGAGAAAAAAAAAAAAGAGCCTGCCTGTAAGGCGTTACCATTGCACACCAGCCATAAGCCAAGGCAGTGACTCCAGGTGTCCTGACCCTTCCCAGCCCCCGGGAGTTTAGCAGCCTCTGTGCTCTGCACATCTGCAGTTTGGACTGACTGGTGTTGGCTGCTGCATCCCAGTCCAGATGATTTATGAAGTTAAACAGGCTCAGGAAGCCCTTGTTTGTCCACAAGCAATATTCACACCTCTGTTTCAGGCCAGGGGAGACCAAGACCAGACTCCTTCCCGCGGTACCTGCTACAACAGGACCTGGAAAGATGACACTGCTCATAAATCATTCCAGCGGGAGAGAGGCCTTTATCAAGGCGACCCTTTTGTCTGTTCTGTATCCGATAGCCACGATTCTGCATTAAAGGCAGAAATATTGTTGACTTCCACAGTAATTTACTATGGGGAAAAATCAGGTAGTAGGTTCAATACAAACTTGACAGCTATAACTAGCACTCAGTGGTGTGCTGAGGAAGCTTGACCTTCTTACCCCACAGGAAAGAAAGATAAGATTGCTTTGTGGTGCTTTCCTCCTCTTCCTCCTCTGTCACCTTCCTCCTCATTGCCTCACAATTTCGCTTTGATTTTACATATATAGTTTTTGGCAGTGCTCTTTTCTCCAGACTTCTGTCCAAGAGAAGGAAGGAAAAAATGAAACCAGAGGACAAACAGCTCCTGAAGGAAGGATTGCCAGACAGCTACCAGAGATAGAGAGCTGTGCTTTCTGGGACTGGCAGGAAACAGAAAAGGAATGGTGGCGTCTTCCATGTGAAATGTGTATGCAGAACAGGAATTCAGGGGGCCAAGAGGACACAATTAAGTTCACACACACCTTCCCAGTGGAGGACTACTGAATAGTTAACCAAGATTTTAATTAACTTATTACAAGCTCACAGTGATTAAAAAAAATATTCAGTGGCTGGAAGAATTAAAGCTTACCTGCCCACACCTCTTTTTCCTGATGCAGTCTGATAGCTGGTGAGATTCCTACAGTAGAGATAAATACTTTCCTCTCCCTTGATAATCCCCCATAATTTCCTTCATCTCAACACCTTTTCTCCATCTGCTTCTGCTCCCCCAAAGCTATTTCCATGAGGATCCCGTGGCAGGGTAGAAAGCCTAGAAATATAATATCTATAGCCAGAACACATTTCATACCCCACTGGCTACCACAAAGTGTATTTTCCCAACACACCTGTAGATGCAGTTTGCAGTCTTAAAAAGAGGGAGGTCCTCTACAGTCTGAACACTGTGGTGGGAATTACACATTTTGATCCAGAGGTGCTCTGTGGACATACACGTCTCCTAACAGCGTTTCTTTGAACAAGACAGACAGGCAAAAGCCAATACGTGGGCCACTTCCAGGCAGGCTGTGAGCAGGCTAGATGAATCACTGTTGTTGTTTTACAAGATGCTTCAGTGGTAAACGTGGATGGATGCGCCTGAAGGAGGGGCAGCACAGTGGCTGGGACTTGGCATAGCCTATTTGATGCTTTGTGTGCTGGACTAAGAGACAGGTGATCCTATGGAGGCGGGTTCCCGGAACACACTGTGCTACCCAATGTAAAATAAGATCTACACTGTGAAAAAGCCAAACCTGTGCCCACCCCATGCTGGGGACCAACCTCGCATGGAGCTTCCTTGGCACATTAGAAGCAGTGATGAACCAGCTATTCTTGGCTTCCAGCACTAGGACCCTAAGCAACCTTTGGCTCAGCAAATGGGCACTTCAGGAGACTCAAGCAGTACCAGGTTTTCCCCTGCAAATGGTTAGGTGCTGTTCAGGGGCTAGTTTTTGGCATCTCATTTCATTTAGAAGTAAAGACATACCGAAACACTGCAGGCTCACGCCCTTTCCTTCCGAAGAGGTTGTGATGGGGACAGCAGGAAAGCACCTTCCAGTGTTTGATTCATCTAGGAAAGGAAATACAAAGTAACACTTTTTTCTCAGTCCATGCTCTGATATTTTCCCTTTTCATTTCATTTTCTCCAGTGGCCAAGCCCTCGGCTCATTTGTCACACTTGAAAAGAAGGGATCTCCAGAAGGTCATCACAACCCCTAAAACTGTCTCTCCTCAGCTCCTAATGTGATTTCTTCAGCTGATGGATTCAGGGCACATCATTGCAAACAGCATTGCAATGGCTGGTAACTCTTCACCTACCCCCTCGGAGCTGTTGAGGTGTTTAAAGAGCCCCTCTTCAAAAGAGCTTTTATCACATTTGAGTGACAGCTTACAAGGACAGCAGAGAGGACAAAAGACCAACAGGTTAGCACCAGCAGCTTGTATTCCTCAGACAAGCTTTACAATGAGAAGTTAATGGTAGGGAAGCAGAGAACTGAAAATACTCTTTGAGAGCTAAATCCCTCCCAGCTCAACACTTCAGATGTCAGTTCTGCTGCTTTTCCTCCTGCTTTTGCTCTCATCATTGGTCTAATTGAAAAGTTACCTTGCATCCTCGGCTGAGTCCAGGTCCCATTGCCTAGGCTCTAGCACTGGCTAGGACCACCTCAGTGCAATCAAAATCACAGTCATACGCAAATACATATGTGTGAAATAAGCCTAAGGAACCTCTATCCTCCTCCTGCACACCACAACACCAGAGAGGTGGAGGCATTTGAGCTCATCTGGTTTCAACCGCTAAGAACACAGTTGTCCAAGGATCTACAATCAGTGGAGATAAGGGGCACTTTCAAGGGCAATTGAGCCCAGCTGGTTTTGAACCCATCTCAAGACAGCATTGGTAACCCTCGTGAGGAGCATCAGAGTGGGGGCATGGTAATTCCCCCGTCATATGTTTCCAACTGTGATAGGAGCTGTGAGGTGTTGCAACCCTTGTAAGGTCTCGTCACTTAATCCACCTGCCAAAGCAAGCAAGCTGAAACCATGCTCTTTGGGGTAAACCAAGAAAATATGAAAGTAAAATTTACAGCAATAGTACTTTCAGTGGAATGGTGTATTACTAGCTATTAGTACTGACTATTAGAGTGTATACACAGTGTGCAATAAAGTAATTAGATTTCAAGATGTGTAATAATGATTTTTAGTCAATGCAATGACTGCACATTAGGGAAGGGAATTGGTTCCCTTTATGGAGCCAGCACGAATCTTGGGCCAATACTTCATACTTGACAGTGCATCTGTTGGGCCTCAGGCCTGGGCTATAATCCAGTAAAAGCTGGAGAATAGCGTATGGCAGGGATTTTATCCCCTGTGGCTCCAGAGATGCTCCTGTGCTACGTCCTGCCCCATGCCTCCCTATATGGGCTGCACCACCAGATCCCAAGGGAGCCCAGTGCACAGCTCCTCCCTGCGCTTCAACAGCCTGAAATGCATGTAGGAAGAGAAAACCCTTCTGTTGAGTAGGGAACATCTCTAGGTCCCTTGGAGAAAACTATTTAGGAGCTAGGATGTGCCCACAACACATGAACCTGGCCACGTGGGAAGCAAATGAACAGCACGGCATGAGATCAGGGCGGGAAGATGAGCCACCATGGAGCTGGGAGCTAAATAGGGCCCAGTAAGGGGATAATAAGGAGGCAAAAGGGAGAAAAGTCTTAAAAGTCTTCTTTGATCACCCACCCAAATATCCTCTCCCTAAAGGAACTGCACTCCTGATCCAGAGACATTCACTGCACCCGAGAGGAGCCGCTGACGTGCGAGTTGGATGACACTGAGCCTGGCATGCTTTACGCCTTAGCATAGATGGGGACAAATAACCTCCAGCATCATGTCTCCTATTTTAGCCCCTGGTGACAGCACTGAAACACTTGTGGCACACACTGGAAAAGGGCGCAGCATCGTCCAGCTCGCATGCCCAGCGATGCAGCGGAGAGCTGCAGCAGAAATGCAGCCCCTGGGACATCCAAAGCTTGGCCTGACCCTGCCCAGCCGGCGGCACCGCACAGTGCTGCCACTTGCTCTTGAAAGGCTAACTGTGACAACAAACATTTTACGACTTCAGAATAAATCATTATTTCTCCTTCCCTCCGAGTGGGCTTGTTTTAAATGCCACTTGCTCTGTCTCTGCTGTTAATGAGCATGAGTTGACCCATTTATTCTCTGCTGCACTTTCCGCAGCAAATCACAGCTTTGCTACAAAGGTATAGAATATTAGAGCCACAATTTCATTGGGAAGATTTTTTGCTTGTGAACCCATTAGTATTTCCCCTGAACAGTTTTTCCTCCCTCATCTTGCTAGAATAGAGAATTGCTCTTTTGCAGGTCTATTCTCTTTGTTATTCCCTTGGCTTGAGTGAAATATATATGAGATGACTCAGAGTTTGAACTCTCAGTATACGTTTCTAATACAAAGTCTCTGCATGTCTGGGGACCTAAGACAGATATTTAATTTTAGATAAGAAATACTGGTGACATCATGCCTTTGATTTCTTTGCTGGATGTCTGTGCACTCGGCACATGGTGAAGCTGTTCAGCCTTAACAGCCTCATGGCATGTAGGAAGCTGCTTAATATTCAGCGCAGGTACAGAGCAGCGGGCAGCCACCGGTCCTCTCGGGTGGTGCTTAGCAGGAGGGCACAGTGGAGCTCTTAACCCCGGCGAATCCATACAATAACACATATGTAAGGCTAATAAAGGATCTCGCAAGGAAAACTAGGTTTTCTAAGGCCTTTTTGTGCAGCTGCTGTGTTCCCTGGACAGCAAAGCTCTAAGCAGAGCACATCAGCATGAGGGTCAGCTACCCTTGCCCCACGCACCACCTTGCACATGTTGATTTATGCCCCTTCAATACACACCCTGGATAGGTTGAATTTAGCCTCGCCGTCGGTGACTTCAGCTCCCCGCAGCAGCAGACGCCAGATGATAGTGCATCCAAGCAGAAGGAAGCACGCACACAACAGCTTCATTTTAGCTTTACAGCTTAAAAAAATAAGACATGCCTTCATTTTCTTTTGAAACATGACTAAGTAAAAGCTCATATGCATGGAGGGAAGCTTGAGAAAAAAAAGCAGACTCCTGCATCAACACCTTTTAGTCGAGACTGTTTCAGTGACATTACTGTGACAAATTTTCAGCCTTTCCTACAATTTTATACCTTCCTACACAGCAGGTGTTATCCAAAAAAGATCTAGGAGAGATATTAGCATGGATAAACAGGGCAACAGGCAGGAAATAAAATCTAATTGCTGAGACACGAGGCAAACTGCAGCACTTGCTCGTCAGCAGACACTGTCAGCATGTGGGGCAGCTCACTAAGGGGTCCAACAGGCTCCTCATTCCTCAAAAACTGCAGTCAGCCTTGAAGCATCTTCCTAAAGGTTAGTCTCCAGTTCAGCCAGGAGCTATAAATTCACTGCAAGCACTATCAGCTTCATCGCTTTGGTCTGCATAGAGGAAACCATACCGAGCATCCCCCTGGGCTTGCTAAGGGGCCTCCAAGCAACACCCAGACGTGCCGCGGTCACTCCTCCAATTAGGGACCAGAGTTAATATCCAGGCAGGCACAGAGCTGATTACACCAGCTCCTAGCTTTCGTAAAACATACTTATGTTGTTATTACTTTTTTTTTTTTTTTTTAGCCTTTGTCAGGTGCATCTCCTAATTGTCCTAAATGAATGACGAAAAAACCTGCAGGTTATGACGTCACAGTTAAGAGACAAGAAGCTAGATGAGAAGAAATGGTGGGAGCTCGGTTGCGAGCATCCCAAAGGCATGTCTAACCCAACAGCTACAGTCCTTCTCAGGGGGGATAAAGCCTCTCAGCTCCAGGACTGTGGTTTGGTACATCACTGTGGCCTCAGGTCAAAATCGGCATACCTGAGTATGGTGGGTTTTAGCATCTGTCCTGAAGCCTAAAAGCCACAAAATTGGTGCATATATGAGCTGCCTCTTATATAAATAGCTCATAAAGCATCACTGAATTTTTAGCTTACGCTGATGTTTTTGATTAATTTTGTGTCACTGTGTGTAAAAAAAAAAAAAACAAAACCAAACCCACAAAACCCCATTTAGGGCCTCTTGCATTAGATCACAAGCTGTCCAACAAAAGTGACAAATAACATCACTTATAATACAGGGGATGTGCTTGACTTTAAATATTAACGAGCTGGAGCGCAAAGCAGATTCAAGGCAGAATGGCGGTGGCCCTTCTTGGTTTGCTCAATGGAGAGATGCGAGGCTTGCCCTTACAAGCCATGCACTGGCCACGGAAATACAGCATCAGTGAGGTTACCCACGTGCTGCGAGCTATCTCTTAACAGCTCTGCAGAGGTCGGCTCGACGGCGGCGAGGCGCAGGTACCCACCAGCATCCCCCTCTCACAAGCCCATGCCTTGAAGCTACAGCCCAGGGTGCTGACGTGCAAGATTTACTCCCCTTTTAGCACTGCCAGCTGGTAAGCCATTTCCCAGGCATCCCTAATGCTATTGTGATTTTTTCCCTGAAAAAAAAAAAAAGGTTAAGAAAAATCGCAACAGTGTGAAGTATGGCTGAAGACTCGGCATGGGTGTTTCTTTGGTTCCTCAGGGAGCTAGCAATTATTTCTGACCCTGCAACAAGAGCCTGTAGATGCCAGGCTCTTTTTTTTTTTTTAGCTCCCCCCCCCCCCGTTTTATTTCTATAAACTGTAAAAAGGTATAATATTTTACCGAAGCTCATTGTACATCATTTTACTGGTGTATTGGATCAGGGAATCCGTGGATTAATCCCGTGCTGGGTAACGAAGCATTGCCTTTAACTAGATTTAAGACTTAAACTCTTCGTTTCCCCGCGTAGTGCCACTTGCTGTATCACCTCCAGTGAACTGCAGCACTCAGCTCACCTTCTCTGGACACCACTTGTAATTTTATATGCCTCTAACATGTCGCCTCTGCACTAAAAATATTTCTAAATGGCTCCTAACAGAAAAATCTCCTCTTTCATTTAATAAATCCTTTTAGTCTTTTTATTCCTTGGTCCCCGGGAGAAGCAGTGTGGTCCAAACCAAACCCGTGCCGTCGATTGGGAGCCTGGGATTAAGCCTACTCAGAGTGTTATTCCCTTAAACCCACGCTGTAGCCTGGCTACTTTCCCAGCTTCAGCGCACAGGGAGCAGATGCTTTCCTTGTCCCCATGGACCAGGTTTTCCTCAAGCTTTGCAGGGGATACAGCCCATGCAACACAGCTCCACTTCATTTCATCTGGAATTGGGCTTTTCTTATAAGGGGAGGGAGCAGAACTCACCGTGCTGGCGTGCCCATGGGCCAGGCCGTGCAGATTGGCCCTACTTGCTCCCTGGGCATCGGCTGGTGGCATCTTCCTGCCCCTCGATGCAGCGCGAAGCCGCAGCCGATGGCACCCGCCGCATCTCAAGCCGCGGGGCTCCTGCCTCCGCACTGGCTGGTGCCTCCTTGTCCCTTTGTTAAACTTGCAGCAACGTTTCTGAGTATCAGGATATTCACGCTGGCTTTGACACACTACCACTCGGATCGCCTGTATTAGGGTTGTATTTTTTTTTTTTTTATGTGAAATATTGCAGCAGCTAATTGCAATTATCAGAAAGCATATACAAGAGAGCTTGTTGATCGCCAGTAGACAAAGACACTTTGGAAATCTTGGATTTGGCTATAGATGAAAGCCTATAAATTCTAAAATAGAAACCACGTTATCGTTTACAATTTTGGTTTGCTAACAAATTCTGCTAAACAAAATTGGTGGCTGATTAAGTAAACATTTATACATAAATAAAACAGTGAAGATCTCTTCAGTTATTGAGATGCAGCCAGTTCAGTCTCTCGTAAATAATACAGTGATGAATTCTGGTGTTACAGTGCATGATAAAGCTACCTAGCCTTAAAGTCTTAGGCAAACTAATCCATACGCATGAATCAATCAGTTCATTTTAGTCGTACCGGTGTTATATAAATGTCACTAAAATCAATGTCTGAAAGACGTAACAGATTAATAAGTCCTCATGCGGTATATCTAACTGGGATGCAAACCTACAGCACATAACTTCATGCCGAACACAGCTATACAAGTAATTTGAATAAGTGATTTTAATAGAAAACTCAAGGGCAGGCCTGTAATGAGCAGGCATGGATGAGAAAAAATCAGTGCCTTATTAATTTCAGACAATGCCGAGTTCTTTTTCGTAATGTACATTTTATTAATGCTCTCCATGATAGCTTTTCATACCGGTTCATCACCAGCAGTACAGTAATTACAATGTATTAAGATTAATTCCATGCCTGAGGAGTAAGGAAGTCCAGTTAAGATATGGAAAGCAGGTGAAACGTCAATCACTATTGACTTGGGGCCGGATTAAATCAAAACTCTGCCCCAGGGATGCCCGGGGCTGGGTGGGTTTGGTAACGGCACCTCCGGGACCCGCTCTTAGGTGAGTATCTATCTGCCTTCCCCTCCTCATCTGCTCACCTCCGCGTGTAACCTGTGTGCCATCGATACGAGGCAGAGGACAGGATTCATCATTGTTATTAGGACTTGGGGTCGGTCTGGCTCGTCTTTACAACCGTCACCATTAGTTACCAGGTGTCAGCCTCTTTGGGGTTGAGAGAGAGAGAGACATTGAGGGTTGTCATAAATGCCTCCAAGAATAACTCTTCTAGACATAATGGTAAGAGTTTAAGGTGTGGGAGGATGGGATTGTCCAGGGAGAGAAACGAATAGTGAGGGCTCCAATGAAAAAAGACTCCACTCAACCCAGGGTATTTCTGCTTTCCTGCATTCTAGTGAAAAAATGGAATTTCTGCTTGCAAAATTGCAGCCCCCTGTTTCATCCCATGCAGTACCCCAGAGCTCCCCAGGGTCAGGCAGCCCCAGGCTGCGGATTTACACTGCACTTTGGGGTTCTAGAAACCATAAGGATGGTCTCCTCATGACTATGAAAGATCATGATCTTTCAGACTTTTGGGGGGTATATATTTGCTTAATATACCATCTGATTTTAAGGAAATTTCTGGCACAAAGGCAGGGTGGGTTGTTAATATTTTTCATTTTTTTTTCCCTGGAAAAAAAATGCTAACAGCCTTCACTTCAAGATGATGTCCACCTTGCCTGGGGACACCATACAAGGCTGGAGAATTGGCCAAAGGAAGAGTTGCCCACATGTGGCAGACAAAAGCACGGTGTCTCCTGTGCACTGGTTTGATAAATAAATAAATGGTTTGATAAATAAATAAATCACTTGGCACTGGCAGTTGTTAGGTGTTAATGGTAACAGCAGCCCCACAGAACCGGATGACAGAGGTATTCAAGTACCCAAGAGGAAAAGACCATCCCTGCGGCTCACCTTGAACCACCACAAGCAAATTACCACTCCGGATGCCTAAACCTCTCAGTGCTTTGAGGCAGCGTCCAATTTCTGTTGATCGCCCACTGGCCTTTCCTTGCATAGGTAGAGGGGCTTTGCCCCCAGTATTATGCTAAATATGTGCAATAGTTGGTTTATGCTATCTGGCTTTTTAATGGGGAGGGGACTCTTCCACTTGGCCCTGCTTCCTTTCAAAATGCCAGGCTGAAGAGAGACTCTTATGTCTAGAGAAAGTTATTTTGGGTCATTTTCAAAAATATCTTCTTTTTTCTTAAGTCTGTTTTTTTTTTTTTCCTATTTCAATTTCTAATTCCAGTTTTTTTTTTTCTAATTTCCCTCTGTTGCATGAATCCATAAGCAAGCTTTGAGTTGTGAAGGATGAAGTTGAAACCCCAAAGCTCCTCTCCTGCTTCCATCAGGTACCTTGCTGCACCAGCCCTGCATCCTGCAAACCCCCGTGCCCGAGCGTCGCCCTGCTCTGCTGGGAGTGTTTGCAGGTGGCTGCTATTGTGACAGAGCGGGGACGATTCAATGAGGAGCAGAGATTTATTTGCTTTCGCCCAGCTAACGCCGCCCCCCCCGCCCGCCATGCCTTGTCCCCCGGAGAGATGCGGACACTGCTCTGCACTCATGCTAATAAAGCTGGACCCAGCCGCGTTACAGCTTCTCAAATGCTTCTAGGCATATAAAGGCGAGTACAACACACACATCCATATCCTCTCTGCTTCTCTTGGGGACACAGCTACACAGACACGGGGCCCAGCGCTCGCTGGCAGCCACCCGCGCAGGGCACGGTCTTGCACACACGTTTGCACACACGCCGAGGAGAACTGCACATAGAGGCGCTGGCTGCCATGAACACAGATGTCTATGCGTGCCTCCATTTACCCAGCCAAACAGCTGGCCCAACACCATTAACAAGTCTTCAAGGTTTCTTTTCTTTTTTTTCCTTTTTTTTTTTTTTTTTTAATTAATGCTAAAAGCCTCGGGGGAACCACACTGATGGGGTTTGCATCCCTCTAGTGATTTCTGCCCATCCCACCCTCCCCACACCTGCACCAAGCAGCCCAAGTCCTCTGTGGGCTGTAGCTGAGTATTTACACCAGCGGAGACCATGGGCCCAGTGAGTCCACCCTGTTTACAGGAACAAAGGAGAAACATCATCTGCTGAGTCCTCTGCTGGACATGTCCATTGTCTTTCAGGTGCCTCCTGCCCCTGCCGCGGCGGCACAGCTTGGCTGAAAGACCCAACACCAGCCTCCACCAGGCAGGTGCTGTTGTTTCCCGTATATCCATCCCCAGCTGAGCTGATTGAGAAACGCAATCTTCAAGATACTAAGGCTCATTTTTTAAAAAAAAAAAATCTCTATTTACACAAGACAATAAAATCTGAGCAGCTTTTCCCCCAGAAGCTTTTGCCAAGCGGAGCCGCTGCTGGACGCATGCGTTGGTCCCTATTTACAAGCGACAGCTTCACTCGACTCTGCCGGCAAGTTCAGCTTCTTCTGGTTTAAGGACTATTTCTTTGTCCCTCTTTTCCTTCCCTCATTATGTCTCCACACAGCCAGGTCTGTATTTACAACAGGGACCTGGATCCGGCAGGGTCGCCTTCATACAGCCCAGCTTGTGAACACAGAGAGGTGCTCAGGATGGGGGCTTGAGCACACTCAGCCGTCTTTAAGTGTTCTCAAGTTGCAAAGCCAATGTTTGGAGCAGAGGAAACTCATTTCTTATTACAAAAGATATTTTTCACCCGTTCTTCTCATCTTAAAAAAAAAAAAAAAAAAAGTGACCGACCAAGTGGTGAGGGCACTTCCCAGGGCACTGCCATGCAGGGGGCAGCAGGAATCTCAGCCGGGCTGTTTTCTCCTTGGGGACGCAAGGGTTTGCCGAGGGTTTTGGTCGAGGCTCATTCCTCCAGCCTCTGCCATCGCACGATCCCAAGTGAGGGATGGGTAAACCGAGGCACAGAGGAGCTGAGGCGGCGTACTGGCGTGGGCCTGCCGGGGCAGGCTCGTCGGGTCCCCCGGGCGCTAGATGACACTGTCTTCCATGGTGACTCTCCTGAAGACTGGCTCCTGCTTGGGCGTCCTTCCGCTTTCTGTGGAAAACAAGGGGAGAACAGGTAAAGCCCCAAAGAAGGACCCTGCAGCATCCACCAGCTGCTTTTAAGACCATTTCCACCCTCAAACAAAGCACAGGTTGCCTGGGCTTGCCTCAAAAGGGAAGATGTGCTCAGAGTAGGTGGCTGTGTTTATGGATCAGCATCCCATTAGGAACCTCCTTCCACCCTTTTTGCTGAAGCCGATGGCACAGATCTGCCTGGCTTTGTCCCCACATGAGCCAGTGTCCTGTTACATGGCGTGAGGAATGGCAGCATCAGCCACCGCTGCCCACCGGTCTCCGGATGAAGGGTGACACCAAGGTGCCTCTTTGCTCCTCTGGGTTTAGCACAGCTCAAGCAAGAAGAGCCCAGAGCCGAGCTGCAACCACCAGCTTGTACCAGCCCAACAGGGCTTTCTTGAGCAAACTGCATCTTTTGTGGTTTGCCCCCACCCCTTAATAATAAATAGTCAGTATAAATGACTGCAGAGTAAACAGATTTGTTTTGCTATCAGACATTATCTGAAGGGCACTTCACATCCTGAGTGCTCTGTTGTACAGCTGCCTCTATAATCACTGCAGCCCCAGGGAGGAAAACGCCTCCTTTTACACATGGAGATTGGGAAGAGGCAGCCACGTGCAATTTGGTGTGAACACATGCAGGCTTTTGTATAAATAATCTTTCAGGGAGAGGTTAAGACAGGCTAGACACATTCAAGAAGAACTAAGAGTTTTCCTGGAGCCATTTTCTAAGTGCAAATCATTTCACCCCATCTCCCACCTGCCCAAGGGCCAGCAAATCTACGTTGCTGTGCAATGGCAGGGCAGAAAATATTGCAGGGAAAGCGCAGGGGGCAGACCCGGCAACTTTTCGGCCATCTCCCAGCTTGGCTATTTTGGCTGTTGGTTGGGTTTTTGGGTTTTTTTTCTGAAGAGGAGGGACTTTCATCCTTTCTTTGTTGCTCATCTCTTCTTGTTTTTGCCAAGCAGCGGGATGCATTTTCTCCTTTCGTTTGCGCTGCCGCTAGCTCGGCAGGCTGCTTTGCATTGCAGTGCGAACCGCTGGCAGCTGAAAATGCCTGGGTGCCCAGTGTAACTCGGCGAAAAAAAAAAAATCAAAATTCCCACCTATTTAAATGAAGCACTCTTTCTGGCTGATATCAACAGCGGCTTAAGCAATGAGACCTTTTATCGGTATGTACGAACAGCAGCATCACAGGCAAGGAGAAGGGTGAGGGGACCAAAGAGCAGGGCTGAGGCACTTGCAGCGAAAGCAGCTCGTCTATTTATCAGGGAGGGACCCTCCCAAAAAAGGGCTGCTGAGGTCCCTGGGGGCAAACCATAAAACCTTCTTTCCTGTTTTTTTTAAGGTGAGGAAAGGAGGGGCTGGCCAGAGCAGGCACCTGAAAGCTGCATCAAGGCTTCAGCCTGCCTCAAACCGGCCTCCCGTTGTACGCTGGCTAATCCCCTACCACCCCGCACTTCTCTCCGGCTGCCTACAGAGAAGTGCCTGAGAAACCACTTTTGGCACATTTTGCCGAAGGATGAAGCCTTGCCAGAAATGAGGGTATTTTTCTTTTATTTCTCCCCGCCCAAAGCCCATTTTCCCACCTCCCCCCCACCTTGCCGCTTTTGTACAACCAAGTGTTAAGAGAAGCCTGGGGCGAGGGGCTGCCGCTTCCTGACTGGCGCACTCAGGAACCCTCCACCCTCATTGACCGCTTGGTTTTCAACATCCACCCCCTCCAAAACGTTTATCAGCGGACGATGTTACCGCAGGCTCGTGCCCGTCGAAAGGCACGAGCTGCCTTTGGTGCCGGTGGGACACAAAGCCTGCAGGGCTCCCACCTGCATTGAGCTTCTCTGCCATAGGGTACCCAAATTAAACTCTGCCTGAGATGCCTCCGAGAGAAGCGGGAGAAGACAGGCTGAAAACAGTTTTATTGTAGCCATAATTTACCCATTGAGCAGGCTGCTGTGGGAAATAACCTTTCCAAAGTTGTAACATAAGATGCAGTTGATTATAAGTGGCAGTCGGAGATACCGGGTCATCCGTACAAGTGTTCCCATGCACACCAGCTGAGGAGGTTGTGCAGCAGCTATGTTTGTACCTTTTAAGTTTCTGTTTGGGCTTTTAAGCAACGCTATCAAAATATCAAGCATTTGCTTCCAGCACAGAGTAACTGCTCTGTATACCAATACTTTTTTTATTTATTGAGGTTTTAGCTTCGTTTTTTACACATGTACAGGGTATTTAAGTAGTAGAACTATATGAAAAGAAAAAAACGTGGAGGATGAAGAAATAAAAAGACAGCAAATAGCTATGGTGATTTTTTTTTTCTTGTTGGCATTTTGCTGGAGGAGACTATCACCATCTGTCTGGCGTACCAAATGCAATAAACAGTAAGCACCTGTGAAAAGCTATTCTGATGTGAAAAAGGAAGATTTCCAAGCTACCCGGGCTAGTCTCAATATTTCAGCATTAAACAGACCATCCCACCTGAACTGGGATGACGTATGACCTGGTGTGTGATCCATGCATCCCTACAGCTTGGCAAAGCCCTTGGAAGAGCGAAACTGACCCCACGCCCGCTGCCTGTGCTGAACAAAACGATGCTCGGTGCAGGGTGGGGGGTGCTGCTGCCCTCCCAGGGGAGCCCCTTTGGGTGCTCTCCCGCCGCCACGCTGCCCATGTCCCTGCTGAGGACGGCCACTGCTAACGCGACCACCGTTGCCTTCCCTGGGAGCAATTTTATCTGGTTTCAGCTTTACGCCGCAGGATGTTCTCCACGCTGCTACCAGAGCGCCTGCGATGACATGACACATATAATGTTCATGAGCACAGACTATTTAAACCCTAAAATATTCATTAAATAAAATTTGCATAGAGTCTAGCTGAATGCAGCAGGCAGCTAAAACTAAAGGACTTTTTTCTTTCTAAATGTAAGGAGGAGATCAGGGTGTGACAGATGACCAAGCTGGTGCTCTCAGGCATTCCACAGACAGCTTTTTAATAAGATGAGCTATCTTTTTATCCCTGTTGTCTAGGCAAGTCTGCGGGGTATTGTATTCTTCATAAGATCAAGAGCATATGGGGGTGTGTGAGAGAGAGGCCAGCTCACCGGAGAACAGGGAAGAGGGATGCAGGCAATAGGGACACACATAGACACACGCAAGGACCCTCTGGAGCTCAGCGCCTTCCACCAGCACCACCATTTCCCCCAGCCCTCTGAAGCATCTCACTGCTCATTGCCTGGGGGCAGGGAGGAAGGAAAAACATTGGTTAACAACCACAGATTTCAGGGAATTAAATGCAACCAACAGGGAGAAAGGAGCCGCACCGTGGTAAGTAATATTGCCTACACAGGGCCTCCAAAGCTGTGACAAATACACCCCATCCCCAGTAACCCTCCAGCCTACATAGGCTTTCTTGGCATGTCTTTCCCCTTGTGTCTCTCCTTCACATATTTTGGGGAGATCTTTACAATCTCTTATGGCTATTGCAGAAAATGGGCAGGCATTGACCATTGGAGCCAAAGTGTCCTTAAGCAGTAGGAAACATAGCAATCGCACGGTAAACTGGTACATGGGCTTGTTATGGGGCAGTCTGCGATGGGATTGCACAGGAGAAATAATCCAGTCCTGCACAAATCAGAAGAGGTGAGAGAAAAAAGGGATTTGCAACTTCCAAAACATCCCAAAATGATTTCCAGAAAAATGCAAGCCATGGAGCCTTGCACTTCTCCATCGCCTTCTTCTCGCCTGCAAGCAAGACTTTCCAAGAGGACGCCCCAAGCAAGAGACTGACATTGACAGTCCTCACTCCAAACATGCCTGGCAAGCCGTGCCTCCCAAAGGTGGTCCCAGGTTTCAGAAAGGGGGGTCTATGTATCAGGGTGATATTTTCGTCAGACCAAGCACTGCCTGTTTGCCCCTATTCTGTTTGGTTTTCATTGAAAGCAAAGCAGGATGCTTATTGCAGTTGAACGATGAGGCTTTAATCTTCTCCCTATAAGGCAAATCTGTTTGCTTTTAAAAAAACTTTTTTTTTTTTTTGTTAAACAAAGCTCAAAAAGAGAAGGTCCCTCCAGTATAGGGCTGATTATCCCCTTCAACCCAGCTTGCAAAGTTATGTGCCCCAAGCATAGTTATGGATTTAATACCATAATCGCTACTGCCTCTTCATCAAGCTGCTGGTTTTCTCACATCTCCGCCTTGGCTCAGCATTAAGAAATGCCTTAGAAGTTCTGTAGCTCTCCCTCCTACTCCAGGAGCATTTCAGGCACCGAGGACTTAACACTGACTTGAGTTTCACATGCTGCACAGACGATAACGCTACATTGCCCATCGCATCAGAACTGTATCTACCGAGCTACTTATCAACAAGCAGAAACCTTCACCATGCCCATAATCTGATGCAACAAAAGCCTGTTTTCAAGGGGAAAAAAATGACAAAAATAATCCCTATCCTGCTTCCTCCTCAAACTACATTACAGTCTTAAACCATTTTTGGCTTAATGTAATTAATAATAATATCTATTTCTCCTCGGTTTTGTGATTCAGCTGTTTCCAAAGCTATATGAAGCACCAACAGTGAATCCTGTGGTGCCAGAACAGCCTGGGGATGGAAATAATCAGCTTGAAAATAAACAGAGGTTTTTTCCAATCAAAGTGCTAATAGGCATGATAGGCTGGCAGAGAGAAGCTTGAGTGAGAAGGGATGGAGAACAGGGGAAAACTAGCCTGTCTGCTGACAAATCCAAAATGCACAGAAAGGCTGGGGAAGAATGAACATTCAGAATAAAGGAAGTCAAAGATTTTTCAGTATGACACAATCATCCCGTAGTAAATCCACCACCAGTTTGTTCTTGCCTAGTTTCAGGCACGCTGGTAAATGCCTTCCATTTTATCATGACAATATTTGCTACGGTGTATCTCACCCTCTGCATGAATTTAATCACACCATATCCCTGGAAAACTAATTTTTTTGGAGTCTAATACAGTAAAAGAGTTTTTACTTTCTCCAAAATAAGAGGTACTTCAAGTATTTCAAGCCTCAGCAGCCTCTGTTGGGCTGGTACATGGACTGGTATGACCACCTGGGTCAGAAACGCTTGCTTTGCCCGGAGACATAGGTCTACCACGCACTCCCCAGCTCCATCCATCGCTGCTGCCATGGAAAATAAAACGAAACAGGGAGGGAGTATTTAGTGCAAGAGCTTGACCTGGCTGGCCAGTGGCTGTTTTGCTATGAAGCCAGGTGATTCCCAGTCTCCTGATGGGAAATGCTCTCTTGCCAAAACCTAGATCCAGCAAGAGGCACAGCTGTGATCAGTGCTTGCTCAGAAATGAAGCTTCCTCCCCAGGATGTTTTGGCCCGAGTCCTTGGCTGCAGGAAGGACCCAGACAACTCAAACCAGACTCTTTGTAGGCCACGAATACCACCAAATACCACCACCCCCTGGTTCTCTCTCCCTGAGAAGCCCCTGCTGAGCAGCACCCAGAAGCATCGCCCCACGCCGGGCCAACCCCGAGATGATGCTGCTGCTTTGCTGCTACATTTATCCTCCATCACTAGGAATATCTTGTCTAACACAAGCATCACTGCATGCTCCAAATCTTTTGGCTTTTACCCAGCTTGATGGGAGTTGGATGGAGGCTGCTTAGATGGAAGCAGCACCAGACCCCAAAGCCCAAGGCATGGGAGGGCTTTGTGAAAAATCACGTACCAAAAAATCGGTACCGAGCATGTCCAGAGGCAGTTATTTTCATTGTCCACCTTTCTAGTCTATTTTGTGTCTTTCTATATCCTGACGATGAATACAAATTGCTCCCATGGGATTTGAAGGAGGAGGCTGGAGGAAAGCGGTGAAACGCCATCAGGCCATCGGCAGTGGCGGGACGGGAAGGATGATGTGGCCGAGGACAGCGATGGCACTTTGCATATGCCCGGAGCAAGAAAATAAAGAGACAGCAAACAACGACTGAGGAGGCCTAACGGGGACTTCTTTTACTCTTTGACATGCTACCAGCAGTTTTTAATCTCAGAAGAACCAAAATTTAAAAAAAAAAAAAAAAAAAAAAGGAAATCATTACAACGATTAAAAGGTACGACACATGAAATACTATACTCAAATCATCCGCATGTCGTCGGCTAGTTTACACAGTAGGCACAAAACAGACCTAGAATCACCTGCAACAAATGTTGGCCAGTGTTCTCGCCCCTAAACAAGTACCGCTAGCCTGATATTTCTAGTCAGCCGTGGCTGCAGAACTTTTGTGCTTGAATTGCTCAGCTTAGGCCTCCTTTCTTTGGCATTGCTCACCCATGCCGTAAAGGAGTGGAGACTCGTACTGAAGACAGTAATGGAGAGAGGAACAACAACAACAAAAAAAAGAGAGATTAATCGTACAGTACATACATACAGTATCTTCTAAATCGTGATCAGTTGTTTATTGGTTGGCAAACAAGCTTCACTTTTACAACAAATATTAGTAATGAGGTCATTCAACTGTTGAGACCATACAAAATGGATCATAAATAAAAAAAAAAAAAGAAAAAAAAAAGAATTCATACTCCGTGCTGCTAATTTACCTCCAGAAAGCCTATGTTACTTAAAAATCCTGTCAAATAAATAAATTTCCTGTTAGGAAAAATAATGAACAGAAGATTTTTTTTTTTTAATTTGTTTGTTTTTAAAGTTTTTAATCACTGCAAAGTACTTTATAGCTCACTATGCGTCAATCAATTTTCTTCTTAACCACTGCAGTACAAGTGCCTAAACCGGGGACCAGACGGAGCCATGAAGGCCCTTTGCTCCTCCAGGGAAATGGCCGTCTCCTGTAGAAGCCCCCACTACGACTACAAAAAAAACCACCTCTCAGCTCCTGGATGCGACCCTATGGCCTGGGTGAGGGGCTGCTCACCAAAGATGCTTCACAGGATTATCTTCGCGATCGGTTGTGCACTGTCAACGGGGAAGTTTGCCCTGCTCTTGTCTGCCAAAAGGTCTGCGGCAATACGCTGGCTGAAGAAAGTTATACAGCGAGGAAATAAAAAGACTGCCTTGGCTGAAAAGAAATGGTGATGGCGTTACTAAAAATGGTTCTCAGAAGGTGATGTTCACTCTTTTTTTTGCCCAGTGAGATTTTTTTTTTACCAGGATGGGGAGGGGATGGAGGGGAGAGGCAGTGGAAGAGGCAAAACAAAATTTAAAAAAAAAAAAAAAAAGAAAAGGAGGAGTTATGAAAACCCTTGCTCCTACTGGTAGACAAACTTACAAGACCAGCACAACAGAAAAAAGTTCTTTTTTTTTTTTTTTTTTCCACTACATTAACAGGGACGCAAGTTCTGGAGGAACAGAAAGCAGACTATATGTGCAATGCTAGTATCTGTACATTACATAGAAATTGTTCACTTCTCTTTTTCTGCCATTAGTTTTTATCATCCGTTAATACAGTAAAACATAAAATATGCCTTTA
Source organism: Alca torda (assembly GCA_008658365.1). Classification (NCBI taxonomy): domain Eukaryota; kingdom Metazoa; phylum Chordata; class Aves; order Charadriiformes; family Alcidae; genus Alca; species Alca torda. The sequence goes on along the minus strand of CM018079.1, from coordinate 21,570,240 downwards.
GCACAGAATTCTAGGACTCCCTTCCGTCTCATTTAATTTGTTTTTTTTTTGTTTGCTCCCGCAGCAAAGGATGCTGCGGTGAAACCAAGTTGTGAGTGACCAAAACCCATGACGTGATCTGGATTGGTAAGAAAGAGTTTTGCTAGCTTGTTTTTGTGCGGCGCTCCCACCTAGATGCATCATCGCTACTAGTTTCAAATGCACATTTTTGGCCTTTTTTTTTTTTCTTTGCTTTTTTTCCCCACCCCCCTCTTAAATCAGGTCCTCAGTATTAAGAGCAACACAGCATCAAGGATTGTTTAAACAAACACAGCATAACTTGAGAAGGCCACAAAGTGTGCCGTTATCTATCTCTTTCATTAACATAATGAAGTCTGTCTGGAGGAAAGGAGGATAGGAGGAGAAAGGGGCGGGGGGGGTGGGCAGCAGTTACTGTCCTCTCCGGGCTGGCCTAAAAATTCCAGTAAAAAAAGTCCGAGAGTTTCCTTTTGAACAGCATGAAGATTTAGGAGTACACACAATATTACCACTGTTTGGATTAACTCAGAACAGTAAACTGAGCGTTATGGAGGGGCTTTTTGTTGTCTCTCTGCTTAATTTTTGCTGAATCTTCTATAGACTAGTGACCAAGTGAGCGGGTCCTTTTGCATTGCCGTCCGGGGGGGTTCCCTCTTTGTTTGGTGGGACTATAAAACCGTCGCTGCTGCCTCGACCTAGCTGGTAGTAAGTGTGTAGCTGATGGACATGGTTTCTGGAGCCAAGGTTGGGCATGCTTTTGTAGTAAACATCGTCGGCGTCGACGCCGCCACTTTTGGCCGGCGGGGGATCGGTCTGGGTGCTGGCGGTGACGCTTTCCGTCATGGGCATGCCGGCCAGCGCGGGCATACTGGTGTAGAGAGAATCCCTGTTGGGCGACTGGAGGTCGTCTGTGTGCTCGTTGGTCAGCAAGGGGAAAAAGCTCTCACTGTTGTCTTGCGGGATGCGCCGCCGGCTGTAGAGGTGAGGCTGGTGGTTGTCCGCTGAGTACACCCGGGGGGGCAGCAGCGGGGCATCCGACTCCTCGTGGATGAGCTCCAGGCCCAGGCTCTCCTCGTGGGTGAAGGAAGTGGCGTCGTCCAGCACGATGGCGTCATCCTCGCTCCCGCCGCCCACGCTGTTGACGAGTTTGTTCATCAGGTTGCGGCTCTGCTCGCTGGAGCGCTCGTGGTTGTTCAGGTAGGAAGGGATGTAGTTGGAGGTGAGTTCCTTCAGGATTTTTTTCTCGAGGGCATTCTCGGTGTGGTTATACCCGCGGTCAAGGATTTGCACGCAGTTGCTGAGGTACTCGCCGCTGGCGATGCTGTAGCTGTTGCCGTGATTACCATTCAGTGGTAGAGTATCCGTGACACTTGTATCCCTGGCATTGTTCAGAAGCCCCTCTGAAAAACATTACACAAGAGAGGGTGACTTGTACAAACAGGACACTCACGCGGGACGTGTGCACTCAAACCCCCTTCCTAGGCTGCCGTGGCTGCTGGGGCTTGGCAGCAAGGAGAGCGTCGCGGCCAAAATAGGAGGGCGCAGCTCCAGCTAACCGGCTTAAGGTCTTCCCACCGAAAAAATGGAAAGCACCATCAAGTATGTGACTTGATGCGGCAACAGCCAGCAGGAAGGAATAACCTCTCCTGGCCGGTACCTGCTATGGCTCTTGCACTTTGCTCTATGTATTCCTGGGGGAGCTGAGAAATAGGTGATGCTGGGCTGGTCCCAATTGCCCTGGCTCCAGGCGCTTTGGAGGAAGGGAGCAATTTCCCCCAGCTGAGGGAAAAGTATTGGCAGCCCAGGTTAATCATTACCCTAACTTTGTTTGGGAGCGTGTCCTTCCTAGAGGAAAAAAATAAGTCCGCTCTCCCCTTTTGCTGGGCAGGCTGCGAGGGGAAAGGCATAAGGCCTGAATGATGGGATTCGGAGATTAGCAAGGCGGACGCACAAAGTGCTTCCTGGCCCAGGCCTTTTTTTGGAACAAGGCTAATTGCCTTACCTCTCCCGGCACAAGGGCACGGCCAAAATTATTTACTCCCCGCTGGCCGGGTGGGGATTTTCTAATACAATCGTGTTGGAGGCAGCTGCTGTGGGGTCTTGCAAAGCCTTTAAAAATAGCTCCCGTTTCACTTGCAGAGGGTTCAGTGGAAGGTACAGCAGGTACCATCACTGCCACGGTACAGTGGGCTCAGGGGAACCTGCGAGGAGTAACGGTGTCTCGGGGTGCTCCCCGACTAACTGCCTATCGCATCTCCGCAGGTGTCTCAACACTCTCAGCGTAAGGCTGGAGCTCGGCTCTTTCCCAGCACACTATGGGAGATGGCGGGGAAGCGCTTTGAGAGCAACACAGCACGACTGGGCGAGGGAGAAGAAAATCAGGCCCAGCGTTTTTTTTTTTGGGGTTTTTTTTTTTTTTTTTTTCAAAGTTCAGCCCCCACGCTTTCTTTTTTGGGATTACTGGTGTCCTTGGAAGGAGTGCAGGCATGGGGATGCATGAAATAATGTATCGACCTTTCAGCTAAGGGCTTCAGGCATTACCAAAAAATGGTAAGCAACTCCCAGCAAGCTGCGGTGGATTAGAGGAGCCTTTAGCTGACCATTTCAGATGAACAGTTGCTCATACCATGCTTAGCACATGGCACGTGTACCTTCCGAAAATACAAGATTCGGTCCATGTCTGCGATGGAGTAGTTGCTACATGTCAAGGGCTGGAAAGCACTACTGCAGGCTCTCTTCTTGCTTTTGAGTGAAATGCCCCAAATGTGTCGGTCACTTTTTAGGTTTCTGAAGCTTAGAGGGGGCTGCCATACCCTGGGTTTCCCAACAAATGAGGGAGCTATGCCAAAAAAATCAACTAGCCATCACAGACATAGAGCAAACCCATTGATTTTCATGGTGGAAGCTCTCCAACCCAGTCACAATGCTTGGGGAGAAATGAAAAGTGAGCATTTTGGGGGGAGGACCATATGTAATGGATGAGGGGTATAAAGGCATCTGTCTGATGGTCACATTAAGTAACGTATGCATTGAGGGGCTGAGTGCTGCACTTCTGCGGCCAATGCATAGAGCTGGGATTTAGTAGGGAAACAAAATGGAGGCATCGCAGGTGAGAACAGAGTGGGGTCTGCAATGAAACACGCCGTATAAAAATGCCATGACCTCGCAAATAAAAATGTGGCGTTCAAAAAAAAAAAAAATCATACGCACAGTTATATGAGAAACTACGCTGGGTAAACAATACCACAAAAATGAGAAATAAACAAAGAAAGCATCATCTAATCTCATCTATATATATATATATGTACACATACATATATATATATACACACACATACACACGCATACACGTATATATATACATATGTATATTCATATTCTTTTGATTTCAAAACTGTGAGATGAATTTCCTTTATTAACTACATCATCTATATGTGATGCAATAAAAGTGAACTAAAAAAAATTACATTTGATATGCAATGTTTAGCTTTACTCCCATACTTGTCTCTCTGTAGGGCTCTAAACGACAGCATGAAGAAAAGGAAAGAAAAAACAACAAGTAAGCTTACAGCGACAGTAGGAGAAACATGAGTAAAAAGCAAGTTGATGATATGCAGAAAAGAGAGTTAACGGAAATAATTTCCACTGCCCAGAATACATGAATTTGTTACATGGTTTATTTCAGGTTAAAAATATTGACATTTTAGACATAAAAATTATTTTACGCGCAATATTCAATAGACTACATTTTTATTTAAAAAAATATCACATTTAAAATGTTTTCCAATGCCATTATAAAAAGTTCAGCGTGCAACAGAAATCAAGAAATAATGCCTGGAAGTTTAAGTCTAAAGCTGGTAACAGTCATGCTTGAAAAGACAGGCACTGTCAACGTCACTTCCAAAGTCTTAAAACGAATGGCTTTACTTACTGTTAGTTATAATAACCCCTGGCAGTTGAAACCAAAATCCGTTTCCTTGCTAAAAATGTTTTGCCGTCCATCCTTTGCAAGAGTGCTTTGTAAGAGTATGACTTTGCTCATCACAGGGCTGCTGGCAGTTTACAAACTTTGGTAAGTCAGTCTGCTCTTTTTTGAACTGAACACGTGGCAAACTACATGGACTTTGCAAAAAAAAATGTAAGAGGAAAGGTAGTTCGAATAATGGCATCACTAAATGAAGCTATTGAGAAGAAAGGGTTAAAACAAGAAGAGCCAGAGATGAAGATGAAGAGCCAGTGATAACTCTCAGCTTCCCACTTTGCAACGGTCTGTGGCACGCTGGGGTTTAACCAGAGCTCCTTAATGGAATTGCCGCCTTCTCTTAAAATTAGCTCTTAGGAAAGCAGTTAGGCCGTTTAGAGAAAATCCTGCGTCCGAGAAACCGAGCCAGTGTATGTCCGTCAGCTGCCAATGGTGGTGAGTGCTTGGCATGTGCTACGGGGTGCCAGACCCCCTCACCTACCATCTCCTCCTTTCTCTATGCTCTGTGTCCCATCAAGAAATCACTTTCGCCACCAGGAAATGGGACTTTGCCCTTTTAGGGTCTGATTCCCCGCCTCTTCCCAAGGGTTTTTTTTAGGGTTCCCGGCCCCTGGTGACTCTCTACTGCAAATGGGGCAGCTTGGGCTGGAGCAGAGATGGTATTTTAAAACACGTAACTGGGGAGAGGTAAAGGAAGGGGTGGACCGGAGCAGGCCCCAGGTTTCTTAGAGTGTTCTGTCCCTGTCAATGGCCAGCACCAGAAGTGGTAGATGAAGGTGCAAGAAAAATGATAGCCTTAGTGATGTGGAATGAGTTAGTTGGATAACATTAGGTAGCAATGCTCTCACCACACACCGATCCCAGCCAAGGCACTCCCAGAGATGGTGACGGCGTCTACTTTTACAATGCACTATCATCACTTCAGCGTGCCTGCTGGTGCAGCATCCTTAAATCCCAAAGAACCACCGAGGCCATTAGGCCTGGCTGGTTTTGCCAGCCTTCATTTCTGCTGCGGGATCTCCTAATATTCACAGTTTGTAACTGTCCAGGGAGAGAAACCAGTTTGAAAAGCAATAGCTATACCAGTTCTATGGTCATTAACTAACTTGTAGCCTCCTGAAAAGAATGAGTCGGGTTCTGCTCCCTCTGAAGTCCATGGCAAAGCTCCAGGGGCTTAAATGGGATCAGTACTGGTCCCAGTCTCTTTCTTTGTCTGCCATGGATGAATACTGGGTAGGTTTCTCTATTATCCATCTGGTTGTGTTGCACCGAATAGCACTTGCAAATCAATTACACTATTTTTGTGGAATAAAATACTGTTAGCTCAGGTAACCGAATAAAATACTGTTAGGTCAGTCTTAAAAACTCTTAAGAACACAAGATTATTAAAATGCACGTAAAACCTTTTTGTCACATTTCTGCCCAAATCACTTGGGTTTAGTTTGAGGCACCCAGAGCTGAACATCAGGACTTCTCTTAAGCCAAATGCTGACCCAGCATTACCTGCTGCCACTTGATTTGAAAGTCCCCCAAACCTCAATGTTATCACGCAAAAAACTATACAGAACATCAAAGCTCATTTTGAAATTTGTGGTACACTGAAGTTCTTGTAATTCAGAGCGTTTCATGTTTAACAGGTTTTTTAAAAAGCATTCGTGGAAGCAAATTTATTGCATAAAGTTAGCATAGTTTAGGAAATTAATGAACAGCAAAAAGGTCAAACTCGTGTGCTTTCCATGTGCTTTGAATGAAAATACCCTAGTGATAGAGTTCAGTATCTATTTCTATCATAAACAATATGCTGCCATATAGCACATAGACGGTTTTCCTGCTTGCATTACAACCATCATTATTTTCCCTTCCTTTACTGGAAAGGGATGCCTTCATTGGGAGCGGAGAGCTGACAGCGTGCTGACATAATTGTGCTTGTACGCAGCGTTACTCTGTAATGCTTTCAGCTACCTTGCAAGCAAACCAGAAAAAAAAAAAAAAAAAAAAAGAACACCCCCCCCCCCCCCCCCCACGGAAGTGGCAGAGCAGGACGGAGCCACCAACAGACAGGAGCTGTCAGAGCTCCACGCTCCCCAGCTCCTCCTCAGGTCCTGCTTAAACGCATCTGCCTCTCCCTCACTAGTGACCATCAGGACATCAGCTTACAAACATGGTCCCTTCCCACAGCCAGAGCAGAGACAAACACGGAGGTGACAAGAGACTGATTTCTACAGTGGAAACCCCTGTTAGGTACAACTGACTCTACCTGTTCATTTTCCATTGCCGAAAGGAGGATATGCAAGAGCTTCTAGTTTACCTATACCTTTTTCTACTTTTTTTTTTTTTTTTTTCTTTTTTGCTTTCTAATAGCACATACAAAACGTATTCATGCAAACGGCAAAACATTTCTTACAATATCTAAGCTCTGCTCTTGGGAGCTGACCTACGCTCCCCTCTTCAGCTGTCATTTTACTTAGAGATCAAGGGCAGTTCTCCTTTATTTTGCATTTTTTTTCCTGCGCAAGCTGGTGCGCTGCTGACCACATTTCTCTATGCCATTTCAAACTAGAGCAGCTTTGGTGGCAAAGGCCATTTTAGCTTCACTTACCTTCAAAGGTGTTGCTGTTTCTGAAATGAATGGTTTAACAAGGAAATGTGCTGACAACAAAGAGAGGAATGGATACATCCAACAAAATATACACACGAGACCAAAAACAATACAAAAGAGAAGAGACTGGGAAAAAAAAAATCAAAATCAAAATCACTATGAATGCTTTAAGTAGAACTGACGAGGGTCTCTCAAAGTGAATTTGATCGCTCATGGAAAAAAGCCTCCAGGAAATGGAAAGATGCATTGAAATGAAAGGAAGGAGAGGGGATCTTTTTTTTTTTTTTTTGTGCCCAGTTCCAAAAAAACAAAGTGTGTGTGCGTGGGGAGGAAAAAAAGAAAAAGGAAAAAAAAAGAAATAAATGGGCCAAAATAAGCCACAGAAAATGGAATTCTCACTAGAAAAATTAGAGAGAAACTCCAGCACACCTTGTGCGTTGTACATGCTGACAGAAGGGTTGTTATAGACCGCCGATTCCCCGAGCAATGTATTATAGGGGTTGTTAGTGCCATGAGGACGAAGCAGAGCATTGGTTATAAGATGATTAGCCATGGCTCCTGGAGCAGCCCGATAGAAAGACAGAGAAAAAAAAAACAACAAAAAAAGGTCAATCAGGCAAATGTGGTATTAAAAAAAAGGGAAAAAGAACATTCAGAATGACAACAGTTGAAATAGTCCTGATTACAAGCAGCCAGCTAATTAGACTCGGAAAACTGTATGCCACTAAAGCAGAACAGATGTTACTGACGATGCACAAATCCAAACCAATGCAAAAGAAAATGTATCGGAAAGCGGAGAAGCTACATTTATGGTGGTTCCCCAGTCGCTCAGAGTGTAAGCAAGGCTATGCCCACATGCTTGCTAAAAAGAAAGAAAGATGGCAGCCTACACAATGTTGGGGGGAAAAACTCTCCGGAAAGTGCCAAATGAATAAAAAAAAAATATTATAATGACTAACAGAAAACAGCACATTCAACTCCCACTGTGGGCTAGGATCTCTTTTACTAGTCCTCCTCAACACATCTAAAATAGAAGAAGCAGAATTAAAAAGAAAGGATGGAGAATGCAGCCTCTCCAAAGGCTCTTGGCACTTATCAGAAAGCAGCTGTTTCTCATGTCTAAGAGGGCGAGTTTCACTTCAGCGACTGCTCTGGTACCACTGTCAAGCACATCCACAACCACCTGAATCCACCCTTGAAGGCAAGAGCACCACGGCGCCATCAGGCATTTCTATCAGGAGCAAGCACGGCCACAGAGACGTACATTTCAAGGCTCTCTGTTTGCCCCGCAAACACCTTGTTTCCCTACTCCCAGACCTCTTTGCTGTCGTTTCCAAGCACTCAGCCAGCAGTTGTCCTCCTGTGTTGGTTTATACCTTGGAGTCGCAGCCTCTGGACTTGTGCTTTTCAGGATCATCAGGCTTGGCAGGTGGCTGCCAAGACCTACCCTGATTCCTAATGCAAGCACCAACCCATGAAGCAAAGCCTTCCCCCACCTTTCAGCTGGCCTACAGGACCAAAAAACCCATTAATCCCTTGCTTCGAATCTCCTCTGGGATCCAAAGAGACGATCGACTCAAAAACTTGCCCCCAAGGCTATTCCCACTTCATCAGTAGAGATCGAGAGCAGAAATACTCAAGGACACACCATGGTTTTTACCTCCAGGGCAAAACTGTTAAGACAAAACCTTTTCATCAGGAAAGTAAGTCTTTGGTGGGGTAACTAGAGCTAGCCAGGAGAGGGCTCGAGTCACCTGACTGGTCACTTGGTCAGCTGTCACCAACGTCTGATAGCCCCAACCCAAACAAGTGACTGAAAAGCCAGTCCCCAAGCCCAGCAACCCTGGCAGGGACGCCTCCATCAAGGCTAGGGCACGGACACCCCATCTGCCTCTTTTAGGGGTGGAGGCGGCCCCGTGGCATGGCAGAGGCAGTATTTGTGAGGCATGTGGGGCGCTAAGTACAATCTCTTCTCTGCAACTCATTACCTGATTTTTCTATCCTGTTCTTTCTTTTTTTTTTTGGATGGAGTTGCTGAGGATATATAAGCCCCAAGGGCCTCTGGCTGGTACAAATCCCCTTAGCAGCGAGCTCTCTGAAAGATCACACCTACTAATGATTTTTAAAAAAGCAAAAACTGGCCAAACCTAGGACTAGGTGGAGGCCTCCAGAGCTGCCTCCTCTGGTGCTTGTACGCTGGCCTGGCTCCATTTCCCGGGATGGCGTTTCTCTGTGTCTGCGCAGGTAGAGAGAGTAGACCACTCTCCTGCCTCTCCCTCATCCTCCCCCAGCCCTTCCCAGTCCCAGGTGTATGGCATTAGCAGATCACTTAATCGGTCTTTTGAGCACAGGACAAAGTAGAAGGCAGCGCTGTATGGGGGCTGCATGCCAGGGAGGCTCCTCGACACATGCAGCTGTAAAAAAAAGACTTGTTTTCTCTCACCTGATATTTTTGGCTATGCTGATGGAAAGCAAGATGAGCTGCTGTGTTTGGAAATAAGGAAACAAAGCTGTCTCCTGTAAGAAAACATTATATGAACGCTTAACTAAGCAACTTTGAATGTAACTAATAGTAAATGAGTCAATTCTTTCTTTCTGGTAATGTATTTTCCATCAATCTCACATACATCTTGCATGAGGGACTGTAGGAACCACTCCTCTTTTTGCACTAGTTTTATACCAGTGTGAGTACTAAGTCCATTAAAATTTTTTCTGCTTTCATCCCACTTCTAATCAAGCTGGGCCATAAAAGATTCAAAAAGGGACTCACTTTTATACAGGTAACGGGAATGTCCAGAGTTAATGCCAGCCCTAAATTCAGAAGTGATATAATCCTCCCATTTGAGATTTAACCCAATCTCCAACTCAGTCTCTATGAGATCTCATATGGAGAAGAATATACTCGCCACGTGGTTTTGAACGCTTTAGCTTGAGGTGTCTTTAAATGGAAACTGCCAGAAAAAGCATCTCACTCAGAATATGCCTGGTCTGAGCTTGTCTAGCAATCCCTAGCAGGCGGGAACAAGCTGATCCCGCCACGGCTGGGGAAGTCGAGCTGTTTCGCATGGGGGATGCTCTCACCTTGTGACAAGAGAGGAGAAGGGACCAGTCTGTGTCAGCACTTAACGTTTCACTTGCCTACGTTCCCCAGGGTGGTGGGCTCTGAAACAAGCTAAATTCACACAAACCTGGCTTTTTCGGGCTGTTACAAACTATGTAGTTTCTGGCAACTTTAAATGCAGATACATGATTCTGACTCTAAACTTGGCATAAAGTTGAAAATACAGAATAAGTCATTTTTGCTCTCTCGGGTGTATAAAAGAGGGGGCTCAGTACAACAAAACAGTCACTCATTCCTGGATGCAGCTACTAAGTAAAAATACTGCATCTTCTGCCTTCCTCTCCCTTGACTGCTGAGGGCATTAAGATTTTTTAATTTCCTGATCAAAATGCCACTTTTGATGGCAGTGCTGAGTAATTCTCCTGATGCAAATCCAAAACAAACCTACTGCTAATACGTTCAGCTGCCTTTCAATACTTTCAGAAACCCAACTGGGCCCTAAGCACTCTACAGCAGGTTCCCATCACAGGGGGCTGGCCACGGCAAACTTCACACTCTCTGAAGGTCACAGTAAATGTAACATTTGGCATCTTAAAAGCAAAATGATATGTACCTTTTATTCATTAATTTGGACTCTTGTTACTCCCTAACTGCTTTAGGGCTGCAACATTCCCAGCCTCAAAGGATGCTGAGAGAGGACTGCATTCAGGCTCCGGAGAGTCTACAGTCAAAGCTTTAGATAAAACAATAACACAACAAACAAATCCCCATTATTGGGTTTCTCCTTCCCGTGAGGGAGAAAGAAAAAGGTAACACCAGCCATACTTTTAAGTATAATCCTGCCTTTTTCATAACACTTTATCATTGCTATAGCAACCACCGGGGCTATTAGAAAGAGTGGATTAGGTCTGCAGACGAGGCACGAGCAGAAGGAGCAGGCAGACTACCAAACTATGGCCCCGTTTGCATGAAAATGACCTTGGTAATAAATGGCCAACAAAAACACAATAAAACAAGCACGGGATCAAAGCGGCATGCTCTCCCAAAATACCACAAGAGAAAGCAAAGAGGCTTATTCTACAGCTCCGTGTGTGGGTGCACAGCAAAGGCCGGGTGCCAGGGTTGCAACTGCAAAGGTCAATGTGTGTCCTGGGTCCCAAAAAGCAGAAAGAGCAGGAGTGCGGGTTCCCGTCGACTGTCCTGAATCTCCTCCCCAGCAGAGCACTCTTGGGATGTGGCCCTCGGCAGCTGTCTGGTCGGTGTTGGCGATGTGCCTAATATCCTCAGCAAGCAGCAGTTGTTCATTGTTTATTTTTATTTATTCACTTACGGCTGGATCCTCGGCTCTCAGCATCTGTGGTGTGACACCGATTTCTCCCAGCAACTCCCACAGCCCTCTGTCATCCTTGCTGCCCTACATTTCGGCAATAACTCTCCCTATACAAATCCCTCCTTTGCCGTCTCCCAAAGCACCTGAGCCCAGCACACCACCACCACTCTTTATCTGCTTTAGTTAGGGTGACTGCCTTCCACTCAGCTGTGTTGAAACACTTTTGGTTCTGCTAGTCAAAGACACCCTACTGAAACCAAATGCATTCTGTTTCCAAACCCTATCGTGCTGTGTACATGTGGGAGCGTGAATTTTGGGTTAGAAAAAAGATGGGGCTTCAAACCCACAGGTTCACCTGAGCATCTCCTTGTTCAGTACAATGAGATCATCACAACCAGCAAACATATTGAACAGCAGAACTCACACCCCTACAAAAATATTCTCTACAACCACACAGACATAACTACAGTCCCAAGTCTCCTTATTTCCACTGATATTCAACCAAAGATTAAAGTTCAGCACAAAACATAGCTACCAGGCCAGCTCTGATATCCAAAATGACATTCCAATTCAGGTTTCTGGCCATGCCAGTGCTCAGTTCAAGGTTTCCTGATGCTGTATTTCCTCAAGTGAAGGATTTACAGACTGCAATCACGAGGAGAAAGGAACGATGCTCTTTACGGAAGACAAGTACTAGCCAGGTAACACGCAGATGCTCCTGGCCCTCCCACAGCATTGGGGATCCTTGTGAACCAAGTACCGAAGATCCAGCCTGTCTTACCACGTTCAAAAGGCTATGAGAAGGCAAGGCATGTGCTCAGAGTGCAAGGGAAGATCTGGAGGGTTGCGCTTTTGACTTGCAAACTGAGAAAATCTGACAGGGAAACAAACCAGGACAAAGAAAACGAAAATCCCCCGATTTTTACCATCGCTGTAACCACACACAGAGGATTCAGATGGCTACAGTTAGCTGTTTTGTGTGCCTATGAAAGTAGGTATTATCGTAATGACAGTATGCAACCAAACGGTACCTTTATCTTCCCTTTCTAAGACAGAAATTGATGTCATTGATGCGGGACAACACTGAATGTAGAAATGATTTTTCGGAAGAGTTTGGTGTTATAACTGTAAGGGAAAACTGCACCTTGTTAAATACGAGTATGATTTATCCACTTACTGAAGGCAAAGGGTGAAAATTACCATGACAAGCACGAGTTGCCACGCTCTAGACTGCATCATTCAGGGACAAAATTAAAAGAACTTCTTATGGGCAGTTGGCTGACAAAGCCACACAAAGGCATTTAGGTTAACTTGCATCATCTGCATGGTCTATCCAACAGGAAGGGAAACGGATCCAACTGCTTCTCCAGACTTTCTGAAAAATAATGTCATTAAGCGGGGCTCCACCAGGCTGAAAAGGCTTTAGCAGCACTGCTTGAGCTGGGATCATCTGTCCACAGAGGTAACAACGCCCTTGGGCATCTTCTTTGGCTTCAGGTCTTTTCAATCACATGCCAAAATCAGCTCTATCCTTGCTACGTGCATTTTAGCAGAGTGGAAACTCACTGAGGATGGGAGGATTTCCCCCACCGCGCAGCAGACGTGCCAGAATTGCAATTTTGCTGAGAAAGGAGACCAAACCAGATAACAAATTTCATCAGTCGAACTAGTGAATCAGCTGAATGCTCCAAAAATGCCCATACAAAAATCAGTATTTTCCAAATGAAATGTTTTCACTTTTTGTTCCAAAGGAGTGGTTTACATGAAGCTGACTTTGACTTTTTCATATGATGTCAGTTTTTCATTACAGTAGAAACAAAAAAAAAATAGCTTAGAAAAAGCACATCTAAGTCGCAACAAAATGTTTCATTGCCTCTGACCCAGCAGTCCCAAAATACTGTTTTTATTGGGCTTTTTTTTGGTTTGTTTTCATAAGAAGTAAACAATGACAAAAGCATGTACTGCTGTGTTTTCAGTCAACCTTAATCTTTCTGTTTTCTCCCCATTTTGCCAACTATGCAGCTCCCTTTCTGCGGGGCTTGGGCACGGTGCTGTATTCCTACCCGCTCTGCTTCCTGAAGCACCCAACTTGTCTTGCTGTTCACAGCCACCATAAATCAAGTCCCTTAACTTCTCGTACTTCATATACTTCACTTCAGACCACCCTGCAGAGACCAGCGACAGCCAGACAGCACACGGACCATTCCCTGAAGGTACCGTGGTGCCCGAGCTATCAGGAAGCACAGTTTAGCCCAGACACCAACGATATGGTTAGAGATGAGTCCTCTCCTAAGTTTCCATTAAAAAAAGCCCCATAACCTATGCTGCCTTACCCTAACCATAGTAAATAACTCATCTCCTTAACTCGAATGTTACTGAAATAGCCTCTCTGCACTGATTTCAGTTTGTAAAGTCTGGCTGGTTCTGTACATCACTTAGCATTAACTTATTCCACTCTACTCCCTGGGAAAGAAAACACATTCAAAGTAGGTTTGCAGGAGTCAAAGTTCTAGTCATCTTTGTGACTTTCCTTACCAGCATTCAGTAACATCCTTTTCTGTGTTACAGGCGGAGTTTTCAAGTATTTCAAGAATCCTGGTCTTCCATGTGTTGGCTTGCAATTTATTCCAATGATTAATGCAATTATGAAAAGTGAAAGCACACATATTTGCTGGAGGACAACAGGTATTTTCAGCATTTTTCCAGGTTCCCTCCAACAAATGCTCTGACGTTTAGATTTATCGAGCTGTGTTCATATAATAGCCAACAGGATTCAGTTAATAAACTTCAATAAACCTCCCTATTAAATTTCTCTCAAATAGGTTTGTTGTCACTTGCAGCATCTAATCTATTCATTGAGAAGCTATTAATACTGACTGCAGCGAAATGGAGTTTCAGCAAATGAGGTTGTTAAGCTCTGGGCCATCTTCTGCCAAATGAAACATCCCATGCTTTTACACAGAGACGGGGAGGGAAAGTATTTCTTTGTCCCTTTTTTCCTTCCTTTCTTCTGCAATCATTTTAGATGACAAACCTGTGCTGGACTATAATCTGCAGGCCATGTTTGACACACCTAGTCTACATCAATTTATAAATATTTGCCCACTTGCTGATTCCTCCTGAACCGCCTGGAGCAGAAACGGTGTCCCAGGATGGGACTTTTTTTTTTTTTTTTTACCACCACTACCCCTTCCAAAGGTTTATACCTCATTGTACCTTGACTATAGAAACATGCATTTTCCCTAATTGTTCCTACTTCTGCTTATTTCTCACTACACCTGAGCTCTTGCTCGAGACATGTGGAGAGCCCTGCCTATGGTGGAAATTGGACCATACTTATAGGAATCTATATAAGCAGCCATGCTTTCTTCCTTCCTCCTTCACAGTCATCATATTAAGATTGCCCTGCAGCAATACTCTGCTGAATCTAATACTCCCCAAAGCCTGCTCTGATTTCAGAAATTGCCTTGCCCTTACTTTTCCTCTTTAAATCTGATCCACCTAATGACTGAACTTCCAATTATATGGCTGTCAATCCTGAAATCAAAGCCAGTTCATCGTGTCTCCCAAAGGAAGAATCTCACGTCACTCACTGAAATCACTGCAACAAATCTCAGCTAACTCAGTCCCAGGCAGCAGAGAGGCAAAATAAACCAGAAGACAACCAACAATGGGATTCATTTTGCACGTAGGCAGAAATAGGAGTTAAATTCCCTAAGTTTTGATCCTTGATGCAGAAAATCATAGTTTTCCTGGCATAGAACGTACATCTGATTGAAAATAAAAAGAGGAAAAAAGAAAAAAATCATCAGAGACAATTTGCTAGTCCAAACGGATGCTAAGTTTCCCTTACAAACAGAAAATACTCCTCTGCTGTCATCTACCTGGAATTTCTCTCTACTTCGTATGTGGATTGGTCATTTTGAGGCCAGAATCTGACCTTTAGCCAAACCAACAATCGCTTGACAGGGTTGCAGAGATTTATGGCTTGCAAACAGCAATCCCTCCTGGCTGATCCAGTGCAACTGCATGTGGACTGCTCCCTCCAAATACACCCTTCATCTGGGTGACGGGCCCCAAGCAGGGGTATCCATGGGGCCAGGGGAGGATGTGTGTAGTCTGTAACAGTCACAACAGGGAACAGAAGAAGCAGAAGGGAATGAATGGGGGATGAAACCAAAGAGCTTCATCAGGAAAATGCCAGTGGTGGTGAGATTGGGAGGTAAAAGAACAGCATCCTACACTGGGTAAAATGGAAGTTTCAAAGTCCTGATATAAATCGACCATGCTATTTCTTTCGCAGGCTCTCCTCGGTGTTGCGGGCACTGCTACAAGCATCCATGGCACGGGGACAGCAAGCACTCTTGAATGCTGATCTCCCTGGTGAAGAGCAGAAGCTGCAGCGCTCAAGAAACTGTGGCTGGATAAGATGCCAGAAAAGAGCCTGCAGGCTTGCTCTAGATTATGAGAGAGGTGCCGCCAGGGACTCTCACCCTACTTCTCACCCCTTGATTTCCACCAAACAGCCAGGGGACGCTTATGCACCTCTGAAAACCATTACCCCCTTCTCAAGTGGCAGCCTGGACCGAAAAGGAATAGAAACTGAACTTCTAATTGCACTCCAGAGGCTGGAGGAGAGTGGAATTGCTGTTTGTGGCTAAACCAGAGGCCTCCAGGCTCCAGAACTGATGAATCCCTTGAAACAAAGACTAAATTTCCCAGGACTGAGGGCTTTGCTAGCCATTGGGAAGGGAGATGCTCGAAGGCAAGGATCGCTGCCTCCCTCAGGTTCATGCAGCACCTTGCCCCTGCTGACTCACTAATGGTGAGCAAGCATCGACACCTCGCAGCACTTTGCAAAAAGGACAGGTTCTGGGGGAAAGTGCCATGTCTTAGATTTAAAGCAATGATGATGACAAAATGACCATCATTGGTCTATGAATGGTCACAGAGGCTGCTGCCACTTATCAGGGCCATCCTGGGCTCAACTTTGAGAAGTCCTCTGCATTTACCTCCAGAAAACCCTGAGCATCACTGAAAACAGAGCACAAACAATTTAAAGCATCTCCAGGGGGAGCTCAGACTGACACACACCTCTTGCTCCACATCACATCCCCAGTCACGCAGTGATGGTACTCACAAGAGCAAAGTGTCCGCAGGAGGCAGATACTTTTCTGTAGTCCAATTATTTTTGAACTGGTTAGTGCTCAGAAAAACAAAAACAAAACCAAAAACCACAAAGTATTTTTACACCCAGGAATATTTCGGCGAGTTCCCTCTACACATCTGCAGATGCATTCACGAACAAGGAAAGCAACTGCAGGCACCTTGGACACCCTGGGAGTCTGCTGCGCTGAACCTGCCTACCCCAGTACCGCAACAAGAATAACAGAAAAAAAGAGTGACGTGGCAAACTTGAAAACGTGTTTAAAAATTGCAGTGGTCATCACTAACTCTGCCAACTTGCATGTTCATACAGCCACAACCTGCTAATTTGAAATGCAAAGATCCCCACACCGTAAAACCATCTTTCTGAAAGACATGACGTGAAAACCGACTGACTTCACAGGCAAAACTGGGGCACTGTTTGCTGCCAACGGTAAAACAAAAGCAAATGGAAAGAAAACACAAAAGGTATTTATTCTCTAATATATTTAAGCCACAAAAAGAGCCACAGGTGTTACTCGGAGCAGGTAAGAAGCGTTTAGACAGATTGTGATAGATCAGTTGATGGTGCCCTCCGAATATCCTATCAAGACAAATGGAGAGAAAGGCCTTTCCACCTCACCCAGAGCTTGGCTGCTTGCTATTTGTTTTATATGCAACATAAATTCAGGAGAAATCTGACTGTCACACTGGTCACATCAATCCATCAAGGAGTGAACAAGCATCTTGAGAAAGACTGATGCATGATAACCGTAGCGCTTCTATGGTCCAAATTTCCACCCGTTCTCCTCTTTATCTGCACCGCTGCACCGGCAGCAAAGGGTCAGCATCACAAATGAGCTAAAATGAGCAGCAATTCCTCTTTGAAGTGTACTGGGGCTGGGGATTGAGATCCCTGTGGGAATCTTGACTTGATTTTCCTTTTTCCATTTTGCTCTTTCCTTTTCTTTCTTTTTTTTCTCCTCCTCTGCTTGTCTCTCCTTTTAATCACACTAAAGTCTACTCTATTTCCACTGCTGTATTGCCAAGTTATGTCCAGACCATGACACCCACCACCCCTGCAGACAGCTAAACACAAGCATCTGCATCTCGCACCACTGAGACGCATCTGGCAGCCCGTCTCTGAGCAGAAAGGGAAGATTTGGGGAGAGCAACCCAAACGTGACTTGCTGCAATGTCCCAGAGCTAGCCCGCTGTTCCCGTCTTCTTGAGTGACGGTCTCCTACCGAAGGAAGAATTTCACTTTCTACCGTGTTTTCTAAATAACTGCTTCCTAAAAATGCAGGATAATATGGCCACCTAAAGATAATTTAAAACTTCGCTCACCCTCCCTGCAACATACACAGTCGTCCCTGCTGAGTTAACAGCGCAGATACAATTTCAGCCTGGAAATCACAGCTTAATTATATTTTTGGGTGGGTGGGAGGAATTTGATGGGAGATTTCATTTAGGAAACAATCAGGTCTCAGTTGGGTTAGAAATCAGGATATTAATGTTCTTCATTTTAATTTTCCTCTCTGACTCAGATTCCCACTGTTTGAATTTGAGCTCAATGTGTTCGGTTCATTATGAAGAAATCCACATGAATTTGACATTAAACTGATTATCTCTGAAAACAGTAGCGATAATTTCCCTTTTTCCTGTGTACGTTTCACATTAAGTCTTTGTGGTTGATATAAAAACGCAGGGGAGAAATAATAAAGCAAAGGGAAATCAAGTATTTATTCTGCAGCGTTACTTAGAAGCTGAGATATGCAACAACACTTATGCATTTGGGAAGAAAAAGCAAGGGGCAGGGACAAACAACACCCTCATTCCCATTTCCCATTTCAGCCCATTTGCTTTGAAATGAACAGGGAGTGAATATGGCCTTTGTAGCCAGGAATAACATCTGGTGTGCCACTACTGGGGATCTTAGGGCTTTGTGATGACTGATGGCAAGGGTGTGCTCCCTCATGCACAGATCCTTAGGGCCACAAGGATGAACTCGTATTTAAGATTCACCATCCTGCAGTAAGAGCTGCCAGAGGTCCTGAGCTCCAATCCTGCACCAGCTGCTGGAGTTCCGATGACCCCAATAGGCCTCAGGGGTCCCAGTGAGGCCCACTGGGGACCCACAGCCCCTGCTCAGCCCTGACCACCCAGTCCTTGCCTTGTGCCTGTCTACTGACTGGACCTTGGACCTGGGTTGTAGCCCGGTTTCCAGCCCTATCTCTGCCAACATCTCCTGCTGCTCTGGGCCGGACTTGGTTCATCCCCTCACCTCGTCCAGGGCTGTAGAGGGGCCCTGCTACCAGAACCCAGCTCTACCTGCTGGCTTGAGCGCCTGTGGGACCATGCCCAGTTGTGGCTTGTGCTTGACTCCTCCTCAAGCTCCCAGCTCTTCTCCCCCATGAAACAGCTCTGCTCTTACAGCTCCCTGATGTTTCTTGTCCTTCAAACAAGTGGAGCAGCAATGCACAGATCAGTGGATTACCAAGAAATCCCTCCAGGAGATGTTCGTGGATGAGCGTGATGGCGCCGTTGTTCAGTGCTTTGAGGGTGAGGGGACATATGCATATAGCCAAAAGGTGCACATATTCCTGTTCGTACAGCAGGACTGTTACTGCAATAAACTGTTAAACCTGCTGTCTAGTTTGTAAGTCAAGACTCAGAGCATTACAGTGGGAGTACAGCGCTTGACCCACCACTACAGACTTCTGGAGTGGTTTCTATTTTCAAATTTATTCCCCCAAAGAGGGAAAAACCATTAAGACATAGGAAGCATTTGCCATGAATGAAGATACAGTTCCTCTTATCTGCTAACTCGAATGGATATATGTAGCTCATAAGTGCGTTTTCCTCTAACAAAGCACTGTCTCATACCAGTGACAAACTCTTCTTTGTCTCTGCTGCTCTCGAGCCTCACCAGAACAAGAAACACTCCTTTCTTTTACAGATAACTTCCATTTTTCCTCTGGAAAAAGAAAAATAAAAATCCCCCCCTGCAACTTGAAAACCTGAAGGGTAACAAAGTATCATATAGTTCATGATGATTTTTTTTCTCTCCCAGTTGTCTCATATCCAAAAGGAGACAGTAATTACTGTATTACCTCTCACCTAAGACATGGATAAAAATAGGATGGGGTTGCATTGCTGTTTCGCCGAAGGTGGAAACAGACCTGTCCCTCATGCTCCTGAGGTGGCTGCTTGGATGTACCCAAAGCCCGGTCCCGTGCTGCGCCATGAGAGTCCAGCAGTGCTCACGCTTACAGCCGCCCCCTGCCATCCGCTCCTCTTCCCATCAGCACCGTGCTGACAGACATCCCAATCTCCCTTGATGGCTCTGTCCACGGCTACAGCACAGGTCCATGATTAGATTACCAAAGCACAAGTACAGCAGAATCGGAATAAGAGTAATTGCTGTTAATTGCTTTGAATATATAGCTCTTTTAAAAAACTGTCCTTAGCCCAAGTACTAAAAAATCTGCCGTCACAACCAAGCAGTCACCTGCTCTGCTTTCTCCTCATGAATGTAACACAAAGGAAAACTGTCTGTTGCTTTCCTTCATACCTTCTATTTTTCAGCCTTCATAGTAGTAAATTTTAGCGAGCAGTCCATTCTACATGCATCCCTTTTAGTCCAGGCTTTCAGCATTGCATCCACGTGCCTGCGAGTGCCTACCACTTACACCAAACACCCTACAGGCAAAGGGAGACTTCTTTCTTCTGCTCACGAGGTAACCAGCTTGGTTCAGCTTTTACACACCTGTAAATTTTCAGCACTGGGATAAGAAATGTAGAGCACAGGCTGGGTGTGAAATAGATGGCAGAAATATCCAGCCAGACCCGTGGCGGGAAAAACTGGGCAAGGTTGCAGAGTGGGAGTGCAAGGGAGCAGGAATTCCCCCGGATCCTGAAACAGAGTCCATGACAATGGAGTGGACTGGCATGCTCTTCATTTGACAGTAGAAGAGGAAATCCATGGCCAGTTTCTGTTCCCTTCCTCCCGATTTCCGTGGTATAACAACCCCAAATTCACACCATTACTAAACCATAACAAGCAGTTAGGGAAAATGAAGTCTGAAACACTTTTGGACTGATCCATAATTAGATGTTACCTTCAAGAAATACCTGAAATGGTTATGTATGTCTTAGGAGTCAAGAGTGAGTATAGTTTTCATTACAGAACACATTATGCCAGGCAAGTTTGGGGTTATGCCTGAAATTCCTGGTATGATAAATGAGAATAAGAAAAATAACATTATGGCCAATTACTTTGTGGGGGTGGGGGGAGGGGAAGTAGAGGAAAGAGGATCTGGAGCTGAAAAAAGCCATAAGCAGTGCAATATCTGCTAAATCAAAAAAAGGCATAGTTACACATCTAAAGGAGGGATGCAGTAACACAGACACCATATTCCAGCCTGATGCCCAGGAGCTTCGTGGAGGAAGAAGAGGGGATGGGATGGTACAGAGAGATTCCATAGGATAGCTAGAGCAGTCTTGCCTGGGATGGTATCAAGCAGCAGGGGACTGTGAGGACTGTGAATGTGATCAGGGGAAAAAAGGCTTAAATGAGAATGTACCCCAGTTGGAGGATGTCTCACTGCTGTCTGCTCCCATGACAGAAACATGAAAACTCAGCGCTGGCCCAGGCCATGGAGAAGTGGAATTGGGCCGGGACCTGGAGGATGGGGCAATTCTGGGGAGAAAGGATCTTTTTCTCCCTATTTTAGAAAGGGGACTGCTGTCTGAAAGCTTTGCGAAAAATACCAGCGCACAAAGAATGTTTCATTTGGGATAATACAAATACTTTCATGCAAAAGGTATCTAGGCTGAGAGGGCTGGAGAAGGACTTCTGAAAAGGTATGCGAGCTTATTGTATCAACCTTGGGCAGGGAAGGTTACTAACCATACAATTCAAGGCTTGCACTTCACTCCTCTGAGCTTTTATTGCACACTTGTAAATAAAACATTAATAAAACAGCTCCTTTAAAGCTTGATATATATTAAAATATTAAGAGGAAGACAAGAACTGTGAAAACCACATTGCCCCACTGGTCTGTTCTGGCTGCAGCTGGAGCTGCAGATATTGAAGAAACAACTTATGCTCTGTGCAAAGCCCTAAGACCATGAACGTTTCTTTTCAGCTGGAATAAACAGGATAAAGCGTGAAATATCTGGGGCCCCATGCAGCTGGGATTACTATTGATGTCAGGTATATTTTCCTAGCAGAACTGACCACCTGCTGCTTTGGAGATGCTAACTCCCAAAGAAATGTTTTAACCTCCATTTTGCAGATACTTCTGTCTACCAGAAAAGAAAAAAAACCACAAATATTGTGCCTGACCGCCTGAAAAAGAGGGAGGATACCCCTGTATAATAGTACAACTTATTCAAGTCACTTAAGTGTCCCACCTAAAAAGCTTCCATTCCAAGACAGTTATCAGGCTGCTTCTGGAGTTCTGAGATTCAGGCCCTTATGGTGATTCATCTCATCTGACGTTACACAAGGAAAAAGCTGGATGAAATCCACTTTGAAGATGCCTCCCCCGGCAGTTCATTTTCCAACTGACCTTTAAATAACAGACGCATCTAGTAACAGGCTCTCACCACACTGGGATGAAGATTGCCCACTTGAAACCTCTTCACAGCTTTCCCAATTTATGGTCATACTCCCTTCTTTGCATGGGAAAAAAAAAAAAAAAGCCTAAACTGAAAAAGGAGAGATGCCTTTCTTCTGCCAACGAGACCAGAATATCCTGTTTGCTAAAGCATTTTCTTTTGTAGCCTCAGCTGCATCGGAGAGCAAGTCAACTTCTGTGCTAACTGAAGGAGCGAACATTTCATGCATAACACATTTTGGTTTGCTGCTGAGACGGAGCGATGGGTGGCCGAGGGAAACAGTGCTTCTTGCTGTAACCTTTGTGCGACAACCAATCCCCCTCTAAATTAGCCCCAAAGAAGCCTGTCTGTAGCTCTCCAGTCTTTGATGCAAAACCAGAGAGAGATGTGAGGGCAACGCATGTGGATAAATCAGGCATTTACAGGAACAGCATCTTATAGCCATCGTTATCAATGAATCTTCAGTGCAAATTGAAAATATCCTGGCACAAAACCCACCAAAATGGGCTGAGCGAGAAAAACACATCTCCATGTTAACTACACTGTCTTCCCCTTTTTGCTGATTTATAATGTTCAGAGAGCTGAATGGTATACCCTTAGTTCCCCAGCACTCAGTAGTCAATATTACTAACAGCAGAGTCAAAATCCTTCAAGCCTATCCTCAGGCATAACCCATCCTAAAATCAGTGGGAATTCGGGGTGAATAAAGACTGAATAAGAACCAAAGTCCTAACTCAATTCTCAGCTGAGCTTTGCAGTCCAACCATCAGGACTGGAAATACTTTTGGTTTTCACCATCATGAGAGAACAGCTGGGCCCAGTAATCCCAGTTCTGCCCCCTCTTAAGTCCAGCATCAACTGGGCAGATACACAAAACAGAATGTGGCATCTGGTTACCCAAGGCTAAGCCATAAAGTAATTGTACTGGAGGAAAAAGAAACCAATCTCTTTTTCTGGTATTCCCTTACCGTCATTTTCCTGCAACTCCTTGAAAAAGACTTTTTTTAAAAAAGCTGTTCAGATTTCCTCCTGTGCCAGGCACCACATTTTATTTGGCATATACATTTCTGATAGCCTTTCCTTCGCGGATGTCTATAAAGTTCACATCAGTCAGTTCTTCAAACTAGGTATACTAACATCAATGCAGACAATTTTGTTCCAAGCCCAGTTTTTTCTTACGTCTATGCTCTGCTGTTCATTTTTGCTTCCACAAAGATGACAGTATTGCTACATACCCAGGACAATCAGGACTCCTGTGATGCTTAGCACAGGCTGTGCAGTGCTGTAATGGACCATTTTCCCCATCAGCAACGAGGCCTGACACCTCAGCAGCTTCTGGCACTAGCAGTTTGCTGAGGGAAAGCGGACATTTCTTTTCAACTTCATTTCATTTATCTTTTTTGCTTTTCCTAATTCCCTTCCAGAAATGACAATTCTTGAAAATGCATGTGTAAAAATAAAGAAAAAAGGAAAAAAAGGCAACAACCACAAAATCTTCTCCCAGTTATCGCTGTAACATTTCTTATGTGGGTCCAGTGTCGTTTGAGGTGAGGAGGAGAGGGGAAGGGGAGAAAGGGGCAACACATTTCAGACTCCTTAAAGCCATTGCAAGAGTTAGAAATATGAAAAATAGTTTATAATTACCTCTGTTGAGTGAAGCTGAACTGTTTATATCTCCAGTAATAAAGGAAGACTCGGACTGCTTTCGAACTGTGTCATTCCACATCCTACGAATCCGGCTCTGAAGGGGGATTGAACCACAGCAGGTAATGAATTTTTAGCAGCTGCAGATAGGTTTCTTTCTGCCTCACTAAAGATGGCTATTGGCATATCTAGCTCAGGATGAGACTTGTTTCTAGACAGCTGTAAGCAAGCGGTTGCTGTTTTGCTATAACCTGCCTCGTGCATTTTTTTTTGCTATAACCCTGTCTGCCTGCCTTCGAAACACAAACGCCTATCTCAAAGAAGAGCATAATTGGATTGCTTACATCTTAATTAAAAAAAGCAATAGAAATCGTATATGAGAGAAACCCAGACTTGTGCAAACTACAGATTTATCAATATAGTACCAAATAACGGAAAAAATAACTTACATACAGAAGCACTCACGCTTCCCTTACTATCTCAGATAGCTGATGTCTTATTTTTTGTGAAGAGTAAAAGAAGACTTGATCTATGTCTTGGTGTCCCTGAATGAACAGAAGTATTCTATAGCTACTACCCATCTTGGGGAATATCAAGGGAAAAAGTCCCCCACAAATGAATGACTTCTGTTCCCCTACTGAAAAATCTGTGATGGTTTTGCCATCTCTGGTATAGCTTCTGCTGCTGGGGGAACAACGTCCCAAAAATGTTGGCCTTCTGTTTTGTTTCTCCAATATGTTGCGGACTATCTACCTCTGTGGCTTTTAAGCCACTGTCTCGCTCCTCCCCAACTAGACCTTGCAAAAGATCAGCCAATACGCATCATGTGAGCGGTTCAACCACAATCCCCATGTGAAGATGACTGAGGAGCCCAGGTGTCCAGGGGAAACTCTGCCTCACCTCACCTCACCTCTCAGAGTATGATGGACGTGTGCCATGGCTAGTGGTGCTAGGTGGTCTGGGGGAGTGGGAAGGCTGGTTCCCACTGCGACAGACCATGTTCTTCCTAATTGCCAAAAATCCAGTGCTTCCTGTAGTGGGCTCTTAGCCATGAGAGATCTTCTACGGCTTAGTCATGTTTTTACAGCTGAAAAGTGCTTCCTAGTCCACTCATTAACTGTGTAGTAAGGGCATCTGCTAATTATGCATTAGCCCTCTATAAATGAAAGCACAATGTGACATAAGGTGCATGCACTTTTAGAGCAATTATTTTTCACCTGGACATTTAATCTATTGTATTTCTCTGACATGATCCATTGTGGATTAATAGTTCTGTTTCCTAAGTGCTTTTCAGAGAAAAAAGGGATTTTAGGAATTCTCCTCATGGACTTCTCTATTCAAAAGTTAGGAGTCAGATGCTTTCAACAATTCAAGACTGATCTCCATCTACTCTCCATCATCTGTGTGAGGTTTCTTCTGCCTACGACAGGTCTCAGGCACTTCCATCCATCTAAGGGCAATCTTCTGCTGGAAATAATCTTCCTTGGAACCTCAAACATCGCCTGCAACGAGTGGACTGCTGCCAGGAGACTCAGTTTACCCTCAAAAGGGTTTGTTTTCTTGTGCTGAGACTGCCCAGAGGCAGGGCCCATTAAAGTCGACTCTTCTCAGACAGGAGGGCACCTACCAGTAGCTAAATTACGTAAAAAGGCTTTCAAATCAGCCACCCAAATGTTGCTAGCTATAGTGAGTTTTGGACATTATTGATTACTGTGGGATTTGATGGCCTACTGGAGAGAGGTTCCATATTCTGTTGCTGTTGTTTTCCCTGCATAACATCCAGACCTACATAAATGCCAAAGTGGAGTTCTTAGATGACATCTTGGAAACCATTGAAAATAAATAATAATCTGCTCCAAGACATAAATCGCAAATTAGGTTTTCCTGGGAGGTTATAAACTGTTACTCCTTGCATGTCTTTCATAATTTAATAGTGGAACTGTCATGTATAATAACTTCCATTAGTAATACTGAATAAATTTGTGTTTGGTTTCTATTGATTAAGAAGTAAGCTTCCTCATTTTATATGAGCTGTTTGTCCATAAATCTGCAACTGTACATACAAGTTAGCTTCAAAATTGCTAAGTGCACAAATGACACAAACCCTGAATTTTCAGGTGACCAAAGTGTAACGAATCCAGTAACTTAATAAGATAATCTGACCCCAATAGATTCTCCTTAGAGGTCTATAAGCTAAAGCAAATTGAGTGAGGCGAGGAACTGATCAAATCACTGAATGCCAGAAAGCAAGCCCTTTCACTGTGAAGGCTATTGCAAGACTCTTGCAGTCTGTCTTTAGGAAGTTGCTTGGTTCTTATAGCATCATTCCTATACATGGCAATAGAAGCGACAACAACCTTCAGATCATTATTGAAGGACGTACTGGGATGTAGCATAGCTGACAAAATGCTCCCAGCTCCTGATTCCCATGGAGAGCAGGCACAGCAGCTCAGGTGATGACCACCCACCTGCCTCTGGAAGGCAAACGTGGACTTTTTATTCTCATCACAATTATTTAGAAGGTTCTTGGAGAGGCGTTAATTGCCATCACACCCCAAGGAAGCCACCGTGTTGAACTCAGGTCCAGGAGGGAAGGACGTGCACGTGCACTGGTGAGACCCCTAAGGTAGCTCCTTTGGTGCCGAGAGGAGCTTCCCTCCCAGCATAGCCGCAAAGGGTATCGGCACGGTGGTACAAAGCATTGAGGCGAGGACAAGGAGTGCGTGTTACCTGCGAGCCTGTGGAATATCTTCCAGGTGTCCGTGACCCCGAGGTTTTTCCTGAGCCGATAGAGCTCTCTGTACTTTTCCCACTACAACAATGCGTGCGCAGGCATTTTCCATACTCTTTACGTACCTAGCCAAGGAAAGAGCAACAGCAGTTAGTGGGCAGCTCCTCCTCCCATCCACCGCCTTCCAATTTTCAACACGGCCCCTGATTTTTCCTCAGTGGTTCATTAAAATGATAGCTGTTGCAGTACGGGGGGAAGAAGCCTATTACACCTTGCAGCTGAACGCTCTCAGTACGCGAGCTCACTATTTAGAATGGCGTAAGGGACCGCTTTTATGCAGCAAAGCCGCTCGTTGACACCAGTCGGTTGCAGCTTCCTCTGAGGCACATCAAAGGAGCACAGGAGAAACTACAGATACACTATTTATGACTGAAAATTAATATCCTCATAGATTTGATATAATCTAGCATATTGGCTCATCAAGGTATTAAAAGTTATTGCTTCTGGCAGGGGACTAAGAAGAAAAATTCCAAAAGAAACATATAAGAGCTATTGATTTTTATTTTTTTTTTTTATTATTATTTCTTGCAAGCAAATTGAAATTTGAGGAAACTGTAGAGCCAGCAGCCCTAGAGAATATACTCCCAGTGCACAGGGGTGACTGGAGCCTACTTTCCCACAGCACCGTGCAAGCCAGTCGTGTCAAATGGGCATCGCAGTCAAACCAGGCCAACCCCTTGCCTGGAGTAAAGCTGTGCCACCTCTTTTGCTTCAGGGGAACTACGTTGACTTGTGCCAGGGCAGGATTTGAGCTTTGACTGAGCTTCAGGTGTCATTTTTTTATGGGCAAAGTACCCAGAAAACAGATGGGACAAGACCGAAAATGTACTGAAAAGCCAAAAGCAGGTCACGCTGCCCATTGACAAAAAGAACAAAAAAAAATTTCTATGGATGTCCAAAACACCAGTTGAGGTTCCTTGGAGCACATGGTTAGCTGTGAAATTTTGCCAGACTGTCTATGAGCATTTCAAAACTCTGTGAAACAACTGTTTAAATAGCAAATTACAGCTTTTTCATTAGGCTCTTCCTTAAGCGCTTGAGACAAACACAATACCACGAGTGCCCAATATGCTCGAGTGCCTAATCAATCCTTTGCTGAGAGAAAATAATTCAATTGCTTTAATTAGCCACCCACTGCTTCCCTCTCCGCAGCTTTTTGCTGATTTTCTAGTCCATGATAGATAGGAAAGGAAAGGATTTTTTTTTCCTTCCCTCCTCTCAAATAATTCCTCCCTCAGCTCTTGGGTCAGAGATGCACCCACCCCACAGCAAGGTACCAGCTGCATTCTCCTTCCCTCTATGCAGCCATAGATCAGCAGCGATCCCACAGTCATCAGTGATCATTTAAGGGTGTAGACTGTCTTGAGACAGAAAGGAGAATGGTTCTTCCATGCCGAGTGGGCACTCCAATAGCCAAGGAGGCTGCGATGCCGTGCTCGGATGCTGGGTTAGGGACTGACCCTTTGGGAAGTGCATTGGAGGCGAGAGGATCGACCAGTGAGAATGGCGCAGAAATTCAAACTCCTTGTCAAAGTGGCACCTGCAGGTTTAATTAGCGACCGTGATGCTTCCGACATGCTTATTATCATCTTGCCTGGGAACTTTCTTGCTGGAAGTTTTGGGATCATCAGCAGGCAGTTGCATCTAGGTAAAGCTTTTAAGCTTTTTAAGATGCACAAATTAGAGATTAAGTGACAAGGATGAAACTCCGAACCCCAGAAGTCTTCCTTTGGTTTCAAGAATGACATTTCCGCACAGCTCTGTAGATCCTTCCAGAGGCATCGCTCACAGAGCTCACTTGCTACCATGAATTTGGCTTATGTTTTCATAGGTCAGATCTCCTTTCCCTGTACAGGAGTATGTGGGTAACAGGAGCAAGCCCAGGACTCTCAGATGGAGAACAGACTTCAATGTGGCCCTGACTTTACCCAGTAAGCCATTTCACCAAAAGCCACTGGTTACACTGAGAAATGGGGATCCAGATGTATTAATGTATAAACTCTTCCCTATGTTTATACTGGAGAAAGAAACTGTCTTTTGAAACCAAGATGTACAGAAAAAATTATTAGCAGACATGCACAGAATTGGAGAGCTCTGTACTACTGAATTTCAGTGGAAAACAAAACGGTTCTTAAAAATATTTATTACTGATTGTCAGAGGCTGTAAGTTTGATCTATGTATAGACACAGAGATTTTTATTTTGATTTTTTTCCCCCCAGAGTTTATCTAAGTTACTCCAGTGTTCTCTTGCAAATGTTAATTGGGGCATACTTCAAGTTCCAGCAAGAAGCACTTACTGTGCTTGCTTTGAGGAAGATTTCCACAAGCCCACATTAAGACCACGCAATACAAAGGCCAAAGAACTGTTGCAGAGCGCAGGTCCTTCAGTTCTTAAAAAAGCCGGGGAAGCAGCCCCTGCTACATACCATCAACTCATATATGCTGCTATAGAAAGGGGTGATTTCCTGCAGGGGCTGCAAATGGGGATGTAAAGCCCCATTTTGCTGTGAGCGCTCACTCACGCAAGGACACTCTGGATGCTTGTGGAGTTGCTCCCGTCTCACACTGGCATACGGGAAAGGAGAATCTGGTGGATAGCAGGCAAAGCCTTTTTACAGGTTTGCTACCGTAAAGCCCTGCAAACTGACAGCTGTCTTTTCCCTTGCCTCCGACGCGCTCATCGCCAGCATCCCAGCTGCTGAAATGCCACTGCCACATATCTTCGTTATCACCTCATTCCCCTGCATCTCGCTGGTTTCCAGTCTAAATACCACCCTTATTAGGTGCGTGGAGATAAATCTGCGTGAGACGAATTCAGGGCACGCAGATATGTTACGCTGCGGTTGTTAGGCAACAAAACACCCTGTTACCACCTCTTTTGCTGCTGGGAACCGTCTGTCTTACCTTTTTCTGGAGGACACAATGGAAAATGAATATAAACATTCCCTGCAGAGAATTGAATATGGTGAAGAGATACGCCATGATGACTGTGCTTTCATTAATATACATGAGTCCGAACGCCCAGGTCAGTCCTAATAGGCAGAGTAGGGCTATTGCACCTATAACCCAGGACCTGTTAGGAGAAACAAAAAAAAAAAAAAAAAGAAAAAAGAAAGGGATTGGTTTTTCATCTACAAAAGAAGGCGCAGGTCTACAAGCAGGAAGACTTTGCCCATGGTTTTAGCAAAAAGGAAAATAGCATATCAAAATGAGTTGTAGGGAATTTTGTCTTCAAGCTGGATACAGTTTACAAATCTTCAAGCTTGAGGAAATATACATAAATGAAAATGTTACAAGCACAGAAATTTATCATAACCAAAGCATATTTGTAACCACAATGTTTCTTTCCTTTTTTTTTTTTTAATGTAAAAGCAGTGTCTATGTAAATGACATGTAGATGCTATTTCTGCAAATGGCAGGAAAGAAAATAAACCAACCAAAACAACAACTCTAAATGTCACTTTTTTAATGTCCGCTGGTTTCACTGGGGCAGGAGTGCCAGCTGGATTAGCTTCTTTACGCTTAACACCAAGACACATGTATTGCTGCATTTTAGCTAGTCTCCCATATGCCTGTAAGCCCGATAAACAGCTACAAGCAGGTGGGCAAGCCCTCACCGCTTGCCAGCTCGGCTCTGCACAAGGAGGCTCTCTGCGATGCTGCTTCACACTTCTTCCACCCTACGACAAGGGGAAATGTATATATACACGTATAGGCACTCACAAACCACATTTGCTAAAACAGTAGCTGCTGCCACACTCCTGCTCAGAGAAAAGGAGGGGCAATCCTTCTTCACATCGGCTGCAAAACTAAGATTATCACTTTGCTCCACCCTGGGAGGGAAGCAGGAGTAGGGGTGCAGCCACTGCTTGGCCCCAAATGTTGGTCAAGTTGGTCAAATATGGGTAGCCTGCAGTTTCCGCTTGCTTTCTCCCAGTGACTTTCTGCTTGGACTGACAGAGCTGAGGACATGGGATGGCTGCTGCATGTTATTTTTTACAGTGCACTTTCAGGAAAGCTGGAAGCTCTGCTGGGATGGCAGGAGAAGTATTCCGTGTTACCCTGCTAAATAATATTTAGTCATCTGCTAAATTAACTTCTCAGAGACTGATCTTCCAATACCAGGACATGAGGTGAAGTGTGACAAGCAGGATAGGAACTGGGTCCTGCTCTTAGCCATCTCCCTAGTTTTCACATGATAAATTACCTACAACGTCAAAGGAATTGCTGCTGCACAGGGGAGGGAGTTCAGCTGGGAAGCACAACGGGAAGTGTGTAGCAAGCAGGACCGTGAGCATCCCTTTGCCCTTACCCTCAAGGCCTTGATATTCTGTTTTCCTCTGGTATCATTAGGTGTAATATCATAAAAATCAATGCAACGATACCCAGTCTTTGCACTTCTTCCTCACCGTTTAACCCTTCAGTTCCCCAAAGCAGACAAGCCTGCAGCCAGCCAGCACCTCTGCTTCCTCATCCACCCCAAAGCACCATAAGGTGCTGCAGAAGGGCTCACAGGGACAAGGACCTGCCCACGTTTCTAAGTCACTTCAGCCTTATAGAAACTCGGCCAGGGTTTGGGCATATTTGGCCTTCCACCTGCTAAGCAGAGCATGGGGCAAGGGGGAGAAAGATGAAGCAGCAGCAGCTTAGGGGAAAAATAAGTCCTGCAGAGGTCAGGCAGGCAATCTCCACTATGGAGACTCTATGGCAGCTGCAGCCTCGAATCCTTTTCCTTTTATCGGGGCTGATCACAAACAGAAGCACACCGATGTTGTATTCATGTTTTCTCATTTTTTTCTTTGGGTATTACAACAAAAATACAGCATTAAGTCTTCCACTGAAGTTTATAAAATATGTATGATTTAACCACACAACCAGAAGAGCTCCCTAAGGTAACCACTTATTAAGGCAGTTCTTTAAAAGTCACTATTATGTATCTAGCAGACCAGAACAGCTCCTTTGAAGCATTTCTAGTCAATCCTGCTAATAAATATTTAGCACGATGCAAATTGAAAATGCACTCTCAAAATCCTTCAGAAAGGTAGCCACTAGATACAGTCTACAGCTTTAGCCACTTGGTATATTTTTCTCTCCAAGATTCCACCATCAGTGAGAGCACATTATCATCTTAATTGCATGCCAATTCAAAAAGCATAAATAATTCTTTTTTCCTTGAAAAAAGAACAACAAATGAAGTGGGAAACACTTTTTTTCTCCCCCTTCTCTTCCCTTCCAAGATTAAAAGCTTCCTGCATTTACAGAATCTTTTAAACACGATTCCTAGGACAACTATTCTGCTCTGAAGCACGGCCAATTCTTGAACCCGATTAAGAAGCCTTTGGCTGCAGAGGTGTGCAGAAGCGAAATAGTTATTTAGTGGAAATATGCTACCTTCAGTGATGGAAAGGAATCTGTGGGCTAGAAGACCCTCAACAGTGCAAACTGCACACGTTACAGTGTTGTGCTTCAGAAAACAAGACCTGGAGATAAAGAGGGCATTGAGATTACTTTGTATAGCTCCATCCCGTATCCGCAGAACAAAAAAGAACCAAGCGATGAAAGAGAACATGGGAATGATGCTGCAAGAATGAACACAAAGGACTCTTCACCAGAAGAACAAACTGAAAGTCTACTGCAAAGGTGATTTGCTTGTATTTCGTGGTACTGCACATTACTTTTTGGTTGCAGGAGAAAAAGCACGCGTGCCCTAAGGCATGCAAATTTCTAGGCATTTTTGGCTTTCTTTGCAGGTTTTTTTTGGTGCAGCTTTTGGGTTTTGTTTTGCTCTTTGTACAGACTTGCTGTTGCTTTTTCACATTTGTTCTTTTCCATAGTGCAATTTTATAGCAATAAAGAAACAAACCCACTCGTATTTTGGTGCAACTGAAAATCAGAAATTTACAATTAGGGACAATTAGGTACTCCAATGAGTCAGGAGACAGTCTCCAATGCACCAAACACAGATTTGCTTGCACTGCTCCCATGAACTAGAATGGGAATCGTGGGGATTACCACCCACGTACCTTTCTGAAAATTTACTTCTGTATTTATATTACCATAAAGCACTCTCAGTGACACAGCACAGTGGACCAGTGCGTGGTTATTGTAACAAGTCTGTACTACACAGGATGAACTTGGGAACGTCTACCTTGAATTCAAGTAATGTCCAATCAAAGAATATAAAGCCAAGGCAGTGACAATTGGCTGGCAATACATATGCAGCACATTTACTCTGCACGTTAGCTGTATGCCTGACCGTTTTCCTGCACAGTTTGCTCTTCTGCCTCAAATGCGAATGACAGAAGCTTTAATGATTTTTCAATATTGATCTGACAGCTGGTTCATGAGACCACACTGATAAATGAAATTTATCAGCCATTCAGGTCATTCTTACTTGATGAAGGGTCTGTTATCCTCATAGCTAAAGAATGCATAGACATAAAGACAAGAACACCAACATTAGAAATATAACGACATAGAGAATATAGCTTACTGCTAGTCCCCCTCCCTTCTCCCACGAGCCACCAACAAAACCAAAGGCGGCCAGGCATCAGGTGCACCTTGTACACACCAGCCAGCCTGGCTCACTGCCCCAGGGAACTGAAACACGACCGAGGACGCTGGCTTCATGCACAGAAGCGAGCATCGTTAGCTGCCAGCTGTAGCTACCCCTCCTGGCTCTGATCACGCAACTGCCAATTCACTTTGAAATTTCTTTTAAAAGTCACGGGTATCTCCGGAGAAGATGAGGTTTGAAACTCCAGCATAGCCACCACAGAAGGTTTTCATGTATCCAGGCGGCAAAACTTCACCGTGCCTCCAGCATTCTCTGTCTGCAGCATTGTAGTGTATTACAGGAACCTCTTTATTGCTGTTTACTTTTTCATAAGTGTAACTCCCAAGCTGCCAACTTATGAACCGGACTGCAGCATTATCGTCTTTTGGAGATAATGGCATTAGGATCTTCTAAAGCCCTCGGTGACAGAAAGCACTGACCTATTTACTCCCATTTGACAGGGAAGGACGAAGAAAGGACTCTGCCAAGCAAGAGCGCAAAGCATCTTGCTGCAGCGAAGAAGCCAAGACGGACTGAAAATGAGCTCCTGCCACTGTGGGGACACAAGGTTAGCTGAAGCCATTTTTCTAGGGGAGTCTCCTTGACCTTCTGGGACAGGCTGTGTGCCTAACTCTGCCTGCATGGCAGGTGATGTGTAACGCACATCCCAGGCCTCCTTTCACCCCTGGCGTGGAGCTCTGGAACCTGCGATCCCTTGCAGCAGCCATGATGGACATCAGATGGAGGTTGGATCAGTATGTTAATCTCATTACCCCTGCCAGCACAGCTGGGGCCAGTCCATCCTGCTGAGACCTCCTTTGGTCAATACTGGCAACCCGTCATGCTATAGCCTCTGCTAAACAAAACACTCCACTTGGAGGGGACCCGCTTCAGCCCAAGTTAGAAGGAAGCTGTATTAAAGCCAAATGATTTTCACCAGTAACTTCTGACTGAGAGGGACACTAGGTATTGTCCAAGATGAGGCTTTGTGTTTCCTCCTCTCAATGGCTAAAGCCATATAGGGGCAACTTCTACACCATTCACATGCACCTGAAGCCACAGAGAGGCCATCTGAGTATCAGTGGGAGCGGGATTTAGTCCTCATGGGATGAAAGTGTTCTCACACAGTATACTGTGCAAAACATTCCCACTTTCTCCCCACCTTGTCCTTGGCGATGCTGCCAGTCCCAGCTTTGCCCTAGCATGGTCACCTGGAATCTTTGGGAAAGCTGTCGAATGGGCTGGATCTGGCCACACTCATAACACTTGCCCTATCCCCACTCTGAGCAGCGAGATAGAAGTAGAGGACACACCATGGAGGACAAGGTAGCTGTCCCCATGTCACTGACAGGTAAGCCGTGCTATCTCAGCTCGAGCAACTACAGCATTCCTGGGCTGCAGCCCTCCCTGCCTCCATCTCCATCCCCCCTCAGCCATTGACAGCTCCCTGCAGCTCCGCTCCAGCATCCAACAACCCCCTTCAGCTTCCCTGGCTGCCATCCCTGCAGGGATTCCCCCCTGGCCATCAGCTGCCACCCTGACAGCTGATTACCTTAGATCTTGTGCCACATCTGCTGGCTGCATGAGGACATCTGAGCTACCCTAGGGCACTCAAAGGCGATATCCAACAACTCATGGGGAAAGCACAAAGCATATCAGGATGAGGAAGGAAGGAGGAAGCAAGTGCAGGGGAGGTGGCTCGATGCAGGGAACTGAGTCCCTGCTTCCAAGACACAGCAAGGAAAGCTCAGCTCCTTTGGCTTAGCAAAACACAGGCTGAGAGAGTGTGACCTCTGCATCTGCAATGCATCTGGGGAAGTACCAGGAACACAGAAAAGCCATTGGTATTAAAAGGCTCCCCCCTTAGCTGCACCAACGGGGATCTCCAGCCCATCCCAGCTGTGTAGCATGATGTTGGTCAAATCTCTCTGCTTCTCTTTGCCCTCTCATCCACTTGGTCTGCAAGAGCATCGGGGCAGGCTCCTGCTGTGCTCGTGGCATTTCTAGCACCACAGGACCTGCAGCTTCCCTGTGATGCAATTAAATTAAATGAAGATGTGAGACAGTCTGGAGCTTCCAGCCCAGCGATGTGGGCAGAAGCAGAGCATGAATTTCTATTACTTGTGTTCACAAGCACTCAGGTTTTATGGTAAAAATTTTACTGTTGAACTGTTGCTGGTGATAGCTTATATAGAGAGAGGATTAGGGAAATTTTTTACTCTGTTGCTGCTATGCAGACCCTCGTAAAGTTTTTCAGTGACCTGTAATAGCCTTTCTTCAAGGCAGCTGAAGGCTCCGTTTCATCTTTGTACAGACAAAACATGAAATCGGTAAACTCAGATTGCCTTTAGCTTGAGGCTAGCACTTCAAAGTAGCTCAGGAGAAAACCGTCCAAAAGACCTGAGCAGTTTGTACCCCATTTCCAACCCGGATGTGCCTAGGACCCACTCTCCAAAGCAAGCAAGTGCCTAAAGAAGTGAGATTTTCAAAGACGCCTAACTCCCAAACACTTCAAGTCTCCACACACAGGGCCCGTAAGACATAGTTTCTTATATCCCTCATGAAATACAGATCATTCTTTTTCGTTTTACCAATTCAACTGTTGTAAGAAGCTTAACTCTTGTGTTAGCAACAATTCATGTCTGACAAAAATTACTCCAGAATGGGGTTTTTTCCCGTGGTAAAGTCTGTGAAACCTATCAGTGCTGCAGTAATACTGTGTCATTATCTGCAATACATAAAAACCATCACTTAGACAAGAGAAAAGCCTTGGAAGAGCCTTAGCTCACAGGAAAATGGAGCTGCTAACTGGAAAACTGAGATTATATTCACTAGCAGTATAAGCAATAAACAGTTGAAGCAGAAATCATTGGAAAACCTAGCCTAGCACAGCTCAAGACGCTAGATCTAAAGTGCTTTCTCCAGATTTGGATAAATTCTTCTGACTCCTAGCAATAAGGGATACAGCCCATTAGATTTAAACTATGTGACTCTGATCCCTCAATAGTTAACGGGAGACTGGTACCCTGAAAGAGCAATTTATCCCCTACACGAACAGGTATTTAAGGCAGGTGAGGCTCCACCATTTCCCGAAGAAATATCTTGCTCTACTGACTGCAGAGGAAACATGAATGATGGCTCAGGTGGGGGCTTCACTTGCAAATACCTGAACTTAAAAAGCTGATCTTTAGTGGTTGCGTTATTCCTTTAACCTGTGAAATCTTACCTCACCTCCCTTGTGTTTCTTTGCAGCCCAGATGATGGATAGTGGATGGTCTACCAATCCATATAAATACCTAATTCATTTTCTAATCTTAAAAAAAGCCCTGGGGCAAAGACTTCTTAAGGTTAATTACACATCACGTAAAACTCTTTCAAAATCTTATTTAAGTTAGATGTCTTTCAATTTCCCAGAGTACTTTCTCCTTCAATGATGAGAATGGAATGTTCATATTACCTTCTATATTCCTGTGATATTTCCAGACCAATAGTTTTTTAAAAAGTTGCTAAAATTAGCTACTTAGATCCCTATTTAGATCCTTATGGAATTTCAAGACCGATGCATCCTAAGCTTGGAACCCCCTTTTGCTCTGTCTATCCTTTTAAAACCCCAATATGTATCTGTTTGACACAAGGCAACCAAATTGCCAGAATATACACTGACAGCCCAATACAGAGGCACAGACAATTTGCAATTTATATGGTGCAAATCGCTTCCATGTATGTAGATTAGCAATATCCTGGATTGCTAAAGCCTTCCTTTTTTTTTCAGCAGGAGAAGTAAGGCAAGAATTTACCTTCACACACAGATTGGTTCTAAAATGCTGCTGAACAGAGAAAGCCTGTTACCAAAAAGCAGCTATTCATCTCTCATTTAAAAAGACTAATGGTCTTCTTACATTCTGAAAAGAGTTTACTTTTTTTATTTTTGGTATTTAGCAAAGTGTAGGTTTTGAGCCACATTTAGAGTAAAACTGTGCCTTTAATAAAACCCTACGTAACTAATCAGCTTTAGGTGTTAGGTTTATTCAACCCTTTATGGTTTAACTTTATCTAACTCGAATTTATCACTCTTTTGACAATTCAAAGTATTTTCCCATCTCTCCGACAGCAGGAAAAGGCTCAGTAAGCACATGGACTCAGTGCTCGGGCCCCAGAATAACAGAGTTTGGCTAGCCAGCAAAAATGTCAGAGTGAGTACACAGGACCTTTAGTAGCTGTTACAGGTGATGAAACCCAAATAAAAATAGATGGATGATGTGCCCCCTCGAAAGCATTCGGAAAGACCCGTGGAATTCATTTTAATATGGCGCAAATAAAGCAGAGAGACAGACGTTTCCTGCAGGCAAGCACGAGACACAAAATAAAGCATGCTATTGTGTCTCCCCACTGCCTGCCAATACGAGGCAGTAGGGATGTTTGTTTCCTCCCCCTCCCCCTTTTTTTTTTCAAATTTCAAGGACTAGAAAAGATTGATTTATCGAACTGCTGAAAATCTACAGGAAGGAGTTGGAAAGTCCAGCACTCCCCTCATAAAGCAAACGGGTTCATCAGTAATTAGTGAAGGAACATCTTCATGGTGAGAAAAATCAATTGCAAGCAATAAAGGAGTGCTTAAAGGATTTTGCCTTCACGTTTCGTGACAAAGTTACCACCTTGATGGCATGAAGCCAAATGTCTTCCTAATCGCCTTCCTTAGGCTGCTGTTGTTCATCACACAGCTTTCCAAGCCTCATCTCCTGGCTCCTGCATTGCCTTTGACAGGAGGTGGCCGGTCCCCTGAAGACTTCTGTAACCACCACGGGGGCCAGCGGGTCTGTCACAGCTTCACTTGCAGAAGAAACCCCTGGTTTTACATGCCCTGGAGACATGTAAAGGTTGGGGTCCTACCTCCTGGCATAAGGGAAGTTTTATATAGATTGAAAGCCACTTCTGACTTCCACCAGCAGCTCTGAAAATTTTATCCAGACAAATGAGGCCAAACCTTCCTTGGTCCTACGTGACACCCAAGCCCAGGATTTGGGGCAACCTATGCCTGATTTTTTTCTGCCAAAGGCAAAGCATCATCCCTTTCCCCCTCAACTCATCCGCGGAAGTCATGGCCTGCTTTCTGAGATTTGTTCTTAATTATTGCAATTGGAAAGAGCAATTCTGTTAAGCTCATCTCATTTTCTGAAAGTAATTAATTACCCTCAGAACTGCTTACCCTGTTTATTTCCTTCCTCCTAACTTTGCAACCATGGCATGATTATTCAAACCACACTGATGTGTAACCACGTATCTGATTGTTTCCACACAATGCAGGTTCAGGAAAGCCTTTAGACACATTTGTATAATCCAAATAGCACCAGCAGGGCTTGCTGACAAAATACTTAAAATGTATGGCCTTTTAAAACAATAATAATGATTTATGGGCTCACAGAAAGACCTTAGGTATTTAATATCTTCCAGGACACTCTCTCAAATCAATAACTGCTGATTGATTTTGTTTTTTTTTTTTTTTTGTTTTTAAATTCGGAAAGTACGACACCTGTCAGTGGGAAGATTAGTGCTTTACAATCACCATTCAACATTACTGCAGCCATCACAAAAAACATAGATAAACAAGCAAAACCCAAAGCCAAAAGAGTCAGATATTAACCCAACCCTTCTGTGAAAAACTCAAACAGCAGCAGATTGCAACAAACAAAATCAGATGCTGCCATCAGCGTTACCGGGCAAAAAAGGCACCCAGACAGAAACGCAAGCTCATGTTTTTTCAGCATCGGCAGGGTTTCTGCCTCCAAGGTGCTCACACAGTCTGCACTCTGGCAAAATATAAATGTGCCATATCTTTTCTTGGTAGGAAGCTTGTAAATACTTCATTTTGTGCCAACTCCAAGTGATCGTTCTGGGTTTGCTTTCGGCTGCCTGTTCAAAGTTTGCTCACGCAGAGATGCAGATGAAGGCTATATAGGAGCAGCACTGAGCTGCCCAGGGGACCGGGAAGCATGGTGCTTTCTTACACAGGATCCAGGGAGATGCTAAGCCGACTGTCGGGCTTCTGAAGGCATGATACTCTCTCAAGGCCATAGGAGACACAAAGATCATAGATTTTCCAGAATTACACAGATCGTTTGGTCACCCTTGTAAAACACTCCTGTCAAGTTACGTGGTGACAGAGAACATGCTGCCTGCATGTCCCAAGCACTGTTAAAACAGACACTTCATTTCTCATCCGAGTTCATCCAGACCCAAACACTGGCTTGGGGGCTCTTTTTGTTCCTTAGGATCAGATTATCCTTTCCCGGAGTGGGAATCCAGGGATGATTCCTCTCCAAAAGGCATCGCTGAAGCTGCCTGTGCTCTGAGCCTGCTGTCCCCAGAAGTCAGAGGAGTCAAAAAATGCTGCATATAGCACAGCTGGCTGAGGAGGAGATTTTCAATGCGCTATTCGTGAAGAGCCCGCTCAGTTAGTCTTTCTAGTTTGTTAGTAGGGTTGTATGAAAATCTTAACAGAAAGCTCATTCTTTACAGGCACTGTTATTTTATTTAACATTATAAGTTATAGGTAATGGCCAGTCAGGATTTCAGGTCATGTTTAACAGAGGTTCACTGTGGCTCCTGTAACTGTTTGCGTTCATTAGCTTGTGTTTCAAACCCTTTGTACCTCGTCCTTTCCACCACTCACGCCAACACACGCACCTCCTTGAAGATGCACAGGTGCACGTAACCTCCTTTCCCTGCTTGCTGTTCCAAAAAAGGAGCCTGCACATTGCCACTGACCCTCAGCCCTCACTTCGCTGGGAAATGAGAATGCTGAAGATAGAGGATTGGGCCTTCTGCACCCAGACACTGCGCTGGGCATGCTCCCAAGAGCTGGACCTCTTCGTTGTACTGCATCCTTGCTGCGCGTTCCCAAGCAACTGCGAACCCAGAAGGATTAAAGTGCTGCTGTTCTACAAGTCAAGTCCCCTGGCTGAACCCAATGCAATATTCAATTCCAGACCCTTTGGCATCACAAACTATTTCCAAGTTGTAGCGTCTTATGATTAAACAAAAAAGATCTGGAAACCAATAGATAAATTCAAATCTCAATAGAACAAGTTGTAAATAATCCTTATTGTTTCCCTAGTTTCACTCGTTTGTAAAATGGCTAGAATAAAGCATGAATTAATCTTCCATTAGTAAAAGGATACATACTAAATTATTTTTCTTTATTGGTAACGTAAGCTCTTTCTACCGAAGAAGCAGAAAACTTGCATTTTCAAAAGTCTAACTTGTTCCTCACTGCCCCAAACCCAGGATGTTTACTTTTTCTGCATTTCAATCAGCTGAGTAAATAAAACTAGACTGGTAAACCTCCATTCCTGCCAGCACAATACCGCTGTGTTAAATCAAGGATTTAATTTAAACATTTCCGCAGATGATTTTTGGAAGTTCTATTTAACCTTTGTTTTCAATTTTCTACCTAACTCTGAGGATTTTTTTATGACTTAAGAAAACCCACAGGACTGAAACAACAAGCTAATCTGGGGGCTGGGATTAGTCATGTCTCTTTAAATAAAATACATATGTTGAAGTAAGAAAATGAGCAGATAATCACTTACACCCATACAACATATGGGAAGAGCAGGATATGGCAACGGTTTGTAAAGCAGGCATATTTTCAAAAGGGGCTTCTCAGTTTTGTGCCTGATGCTCCTCACTCCTCACCTCCCCCAGCCTGGGCCAGACTCCCTAAAGGAGCCCGGACTGGGCTTTGCGAGGTTTTACATTGTAATAATCAATGTTGAGTCTTTGCATTTGTCTCCTACTTTTAGCTTTTAGGTTGCACATTCTCAGATTTATTTCTGCAAGCCTGTGAGCAAGAGCCTCCCATGAAAAACAATAAAGTAATAAAGCAGTATAAAGGAACACAGTATGAGTTTTGTTTAAAGTCAGAAACTTGGGAGAACGTATACTTTTTTTTATTCATCCATTAAATCAGGGTCGTGTGCCTTTAGCCCCAGACCATTTGAAGCTCCCATGGCAGCCATTGAGATGAGGGGGGCTTGTTTTGGTCATTTGGGGATTGATTTCTGAAGGCTGCAGTGCAGGACATTTTTGCATTATCCCCATTAATGGGATTTCAGCGTGTGTTCTCATGAATCCGGCCACAAGACCTAAAAACTTTCTCTCCTGTGTGTTCAGAATAAATAACGTTTTTTACAGGGTATTTCAGGTTTTTAATATAGTACTTATTCTATTGTTCAGAAGATGGGATGGGAGTAGGTTGCCACAAGAGGGAAGAAAGCTGCAACAAGACTACAGTGATTAATGCCAGGATTAAACTATCTCAAGGCCCCTAATTAATAGTGCCTCTTCAGCAACAAAAGGAGCTCCCAGCTAACACTGGGTCTCCCTGTCTGAAAGAAAGAAAATTATTAAATTTCCAGGATGACTTTCAGGTGGGTTTCTGTTGTACTGGATGAGCTTTTCCAACAAACCCGACACGCTCCTCTCTGAAGAGGTCCCCATGAACTGTGCTTTCTAAAGAGCATCCAGGTGGCCTATGGCACAAGCCAAGCTATACCCTGGCTAAAACAATAATGCAATAAAATGGGACAAAAAGAGAAGCGAGCTGACAAAGCCCTTGGTTTCCTGCCTTCTTTCTAGCGGGTCCACAACTGCACTTGGCAGCTATGGCCGACGCATTGCCCTTCCAAAGTAAATAAAATAAAATCTCGTTGCCACATACTGCAGCGCAGAAGAATGTCAGGAAGTCTGGTCTGGCCGGGGGAAATGCTAACAAACCCAACCGCAGCCAGGCAGCACTGGGGGGAGAGGGGTCAGGCGCCCACGGGAACTTCAAAGGAAAGGTTACGTCTGTAAGGAAGAGAAAGGATGGCTTCTGGTCTCTGCTAGGAGAAAGGAGGTTTCACCCTCTCCCCTCTGGCAATTTGGAGAAGTCCCGTATAAGTTTGGGCGCAGCAGCTGCTCAGCCCTGTTGATGAATCCTTTCAATCCGCTTACAGGACTTGTCTTTTGTTAACTCAATAACCGCTTTCCTCACCCGATTTTCTACCAGTTTTCCATGTCAGTAACTAAAACGCACCACATCATGGTGCACAATAAGAGCGTACAGCAAAGACGGGACCCGAGATTTCAGCAGATATGGTGAAGAGCACATCTGGATTACTGGCAGTGTAGCCCCTCTTTTCTTCCCTCTACTAATGCCACAATGACTCGAATGAGTAGTATTTAAATGGCTGCAGAACGAGCACTGCAGAACTCCCGCACAATGCAAAGGCATTTGGGGAGAGGGTTCATCTGAAACCCTCCGTTCTGCACAGAGAATGGGGGCATCTGGAAACACATGGATGGTTTGTCATGCTGCAGCATCTGGCATGGGTCGATGAAAATCTGGTGTGCGAGGACCACAAGCAGCCACAGTACATGCCTGATCACCCGGAAAGGAGTTGATGGATGGAAAACTGAAGAACCATGCTGGACTATTCACATATAGATGTATTTTCCTTTGTCACATAAGGCTTCCTACAGGAATGTGAATATAAAAAAGATTCAGCGTACTCCTGTCTACGACAGTCTGAGACTTTTCACACATCTAACATCTACCCGTCACAATGGAAAAGTGCGAAGGAGAGACTTCGAGCTGCTCGATTCCAGAAATCACTCCACAAGGCAGCAACCTCCGGTAGAACAGCCTCACAGCTGCTCTAAAGTATTCCAGCTGGTAACTTGTCCTCGCAAAGAGCCATCTGCTAGCAAGAGCGCATCAATACCTCACTGATACGCCTATAGTCTCCACCTTGCAGGCTATAGATGCGAGCAGCACAGCAGGCTTTTGCCATCCAAAAAGCTTGTGTAGTCCCTGGCTTGAAAGATCTGTCTTCCCTGCATGCTCGTGAGGGCTGGGGGAAGCAATCCTCCGGAACAACGTCCTCCCGGGTACATTTGTTGACAGTGAATCACTTTGTGCTCATGAGCAATTTCATGCACCCTTTGCATCCCCCTGACATTCTCAGATGGGCCATGAGTGAGATACAAGTCATGTGGGCAGAGCTACCAAAGCTTAAATGATGCCCCTCACTGCCCATCTCTGCTCACTTATGTTTGTCAACAAGCTGTGAAAAAATGAAAACACAATGGCTACGGTGGACCTTGAGCACCCAGAAACAGCCACTGGAAAAGGCTGGGAAGAAAAATCCCCTCTCACCTTGTGTTTGGGGAGGCATGGGCAGAAGCTACACGCACCACCCAAGAGGCAGCCTTTTTGGTGTCCATGTCTGCATCTCTTCATGCTAAAGAGATCTTTAAAAGTCATAAGAGATCCCCAGTGTGGGTGAACCCTTAAAATTTCTGTTTAATCGTATTGAAGGAAGAAATCAAACTGAACTTTTTCAAAAAGTCCTAGGTAAAAGGATGCTACTCTTGGTGATGGTACCTGTTGTGAAATGGGAGCTAGTCTGCCCTCCTGGCACCAGCGGCAGGCACAGAGACTCTTGCAGCTCCAAACAACATATCCCAGGTACATAAGCTTACATCTTCTCCTGGCTACATGCCTCAAAAGCAGGATTAGAGCACGAACCTCGCTGTCTCAGCGGATGCAACCTACGGAATCGGCTCAGTACCAACCTGCCATGCAGGAAGGATGCTCTCAGCACAAAGGGAAGGACCCACATATGTGGCTACCCCGAAAGTGCTGGGCTAAGCCAGAAAAGTTAATGTGGGTGAAAAATAAACCCGCCCTGCACTCATCAAATCTCTTGCTGGGTAACGCCTAGGTAATCAGTGTTCCACCGCGGGAATGTCAGATTGTCTCATGCTGGCACAATAATACAGGGACTGTTCCTGAAGGTTGGGGAAGTTTATTTTTACAACTTTGCACAGTGCCTACAAATCTTTCAGCCACACAGCATCTGGTTCAGGCACTGCCCTTTGAATGGCTTTTCTGTTGGTGCAGTAATTAAAGGTATCCCAGGTGACACCTGATCCCTTATCAAGTTCATTAATTTAAGTGGAGTTATTTGGCTCTCTATTTTCTATACTTCATAATGTATTTCTAACCTTTAAAGTGACATAGGCAAGCACCAGATTGCAGGGGCGCTTATTAACAGCCTATTAAAATATTTTATGGCCTTTATTTTTATGTTGCCATAGGGAATCGAGTATTTTGCTGTTGTTGAACAGGCTCAGGATTTATGTTGCGAGAGCTTCACCACAGCCTAAAACAGAGCAGTGCTAGGAAATGAACTGGGAGAACAAACTCCCATTCAGCTCCCCACGTGCCGTAAAGCTGTCGCACGCAGATGGCAGCAAGAGGCCCTCCAATGTAGGCCCTCAGTTTGGTTTGCTGTTTTAAACATAAACCAGTAAGACAAGATGCAGGGCTCTGGGAGCACGCTGAGAGCCAGCAAAGGCAGCACGTGTCTTGAGAAACAGTTCTGGGTGTCTTCTCACCAACCATATAGACCCACAGAGATAAGCTCAGAAAGGATCTTCCTGGTCACCTGTGAAATAACGTGGTTTGTGGCTTTTTATTCCAGAGCTGCTGTACCATATCCACATTTTGCAACTGAGTTAGAGCCAATGACTTTGGAAGAAGACCACGATCTCACATGGACGAAGGCTACGATTTTACCCAGAAGATGACAATGATCTTAACTAAAAGTTTTCCAGAGTTTGCAAGCCCCTCACATCCCTAGGAAAGCTCCCTCAAAGGTGAATTCTCTTCTCTGTTAAAAATCTGCACTTTCTCCTAACTCAAGCATATCCGATAATGAGACAACACATGCCTTGGATTTAGAGACTTGACTTTGTCCTCCTTAGGGATTCAGAAATTACAGTCAAGTCCCTCCTGAAATTCTTGTTTTGATAAACTTCCTAGGGAGAGCTAGGGGTCTTCCCCAGTTTATATTACGTTTCTCTTATTTTTTCAAGCATAAAGAAATAATTTCTAATGAAGCAACACATTTGGAAGGGTATCAGCAACATACTTAAAAGTATTTTAATCGCTTGTGTTTTCAAAATGTTTTA
Source organism: Alca torda (assembly GCA_008658365.1). Classification (NCBI taxonomy): domain Eukaryota; kingdom Metazoa; phylum Chordata; class Aves; order Charadriiformes; family Alcidae; genus Alca; species Alca torda. The sequence continues at coordinate 21,525,470 of CM018079.1, read as the reverse complement.
ATGAAGTCAGATCAGGAATAGACACTCATCTGCCAAAGAACCTATAAAATATTTCACAATGACATTATAATTGATGTAACTGGTTGTATAAATTCCTGGCATTTCAAACAAAGATACTAGAGATTAGCACAAGCAAGATTATTCAGTAGGCAATTATTATTTCTGCTTTAATTATAAGGGCTTTGTTGGTTTTTTTCCCCACAGTTTTTAATTTAAATGTCACACTGCAAGGCTTTCTAGACAGATTTTGTGTGGGTAACCCTAGAAGGACTGTTCTCAGTGAGCAATCCCACAGCACTAACGCATGACGAGTAGTCATATTAAATGTCCCACTCCTTAAACGCCTCATCCAAGACCGAATGAAAGACTATCACGCTGGCATCAGTCCTGGCCATCCAGGAGGGATGGCTCCTCCAATTTCATCTCACAGCTGAGCGATGGCAGGAGAAACAGAGGCACACCGCAGAGCAGCCTGCCCACAACCCGGGCAGGGACAGACCGTGCAGGTCCCCAAGCTTGCATGTCTCCTACATTTGTACAGGCTCTGGTCCCCTTTCCTCCCAACCCCTGAAGAAGCAGCTGCACCTAAAAAACTGAAACTTCACCCGAAGGACCATGCCAGGTCATGGCACGCCAGCAGCACTGCTAGCCTTGCCTGCTGGGGAAGTTTTAAGGGACTGCCCTAGTTTAAATTAAAGCTGCATCTGCGAGAGTGGCTCAGCGGTAAGAACAATAACCTCGCTGAGAAATGTCTTGCAACTGTGCAATTCAGTCATCTCCTAACGAGCTCCCCCCGTGCCTCTTCTCCCGCTCCCACCATGGAAGAGAGGGGAGAACCAACTTCCAGCCGTGTCGCACAACGCTCTCCTTTGCTGGGCAGGCAGCAAAGCGCTGACTTCCAACAATTTCCTTCTCCTGAAGTTCTGTAGATGGTTTTATTAATTAGCAGGCTCCCCATCTTACCGTGCACTGCACCTGAAATCCCACTTGTATTTTTGAAGCGAGTAATTAAAGCCAGAGGTATTTGAATAAGCAGGCACTGATGGAGACTAATATTCTATCAATATAATGAAGCAGCTTGCTAGACAGTAAGATGCCCAGGCTCAGATGTTAACTGAGTCCAAGGGCAAAACATGCCTTGGCTGGCACGCACATCCTCTGATGTGGGCACCCCCAGGTAAACTCCTGGTACCTTTGCTGAAACTGATCAGATTCTGGGGAGAATTTGGGTCATTAAATCCGTCAGGGGCCAAAACAAACAGAAAAGAAGTAAGGCTGCCACCCTCAGAGCACAGGAAAATAGTAATGAACAACAATTTCAACACCTTCCCTGTAGAGACTGCAATAATTAGCCAGTAATTATCGGGCATGATTTCCTTTTACATGGAGGGACTAGGAGGTTGCCTGCTCCAAGGACAGCATATGCAACTTTGTTTCTTTTATGCAAAATTGAATGGAAAATGCCACCACTGGCGGCCAAATCCCAATAAAGACAGTGCTTCATCATCAGCCATTTGTTGGTACCCATTAGAAACCACTCTGCAGTGCCACAACCCAACGTATTGCCCCTGGTTATTACTGCTGCTGGCAGAGTTGGTTCCCCTGTATGCTCCTCAGAGAGGAATGGGGGCACAAACGGCAGAAGACAGAAACAGGCGGAGAGAAAGAAAAAAAACTAATCACTTACTTGATATTGTCAAGACATCCAGATTCAGGTTTCAGTATGGCAGTATGATGGAACATTTTATAGAGAGCGATCCCAAGGAAGATGACATTAAGCTGCAAAGGCAGGAGAAAGAAAAAAAAAAAAAGGGTTACATGATACAGCACAACGTGATGGGGAGAAAGTCAAGTCAACTGCTGCTCTGTAACAGATGAGTTGCTGTAGGAAATTAGCTCTCGCTACAGTTTTATAGCGACTGGATGACAGAAAATTGCCAAGTATTTTATAAGGTGTGCTGGCCTGTAGACTGCAGGACTGGTGATGCCACGGCGCTACCAAAGCTGTGGCGCTGCCTACGTTACTGATACGGGGCTGGTTCCAACATCAACTCTACTGCTTCAAATGGCATTACGGAAAACTGAAAATATTTACTGTAATGACTGTTCCGTGTCTGAGAGATCAGTTGTGAAAAGTCATACCAAGCATCTTCCTTAGACAACTCCACTGTACTGAAGCAAAAAGCATCTTTTTCTGTGAATATATCTTTTAAATATGGTGTAATGGGGGAGACGGGCAGGGAAATCATGACTGCAGAAAATGCTCAGCATAATGCAAAGCTGAAAAATAAAAAGGAAAAAGAGTTTGGTTTGTTCCATAAAAGATCCAGTGGTGTTTTCAAGGCTGCCAATTCCGGGAAAGGAGTTCCCCCCAGAAGCCCAGGCCAGGGTTTGAGACATAATCAAAAAGGGAAGATATCTTTTTATGAATGAATTACTTAAGGGGGAAAAAACGCAGCAGTTGTAGCTGGTGGTGTGGCTGCCTCCCTGATGTGGAAGGCTGCTGAAACGACCCCCAGTTGCAGGAGAAGCAGGGACAATGTCTGCATTGAAGTGAGAGTGCCTGGTTTGCTGTGTTAGCCAAACTGTAGTCTATTCAAAACAAAGGATGGTTTATTTAAGCCATATTGTAGCGATTAAAGTACAAGAAAACTCCAGCTGTCTCTAAAGTTGGGTTCTCTACCTTGTTGCTGTGTTAGCTGATACGCTGGCAACGTGCTAACTGTGAAGTCACACGAGCTTCAACTTCTGCCAGGGAGGAAAATCCCCCATCAAATCTTTCTTCCAGTTTGGACTTCATTTCATTCCCCCCACCCCATAATTCCCTTTTTTTGCATGATCAATGCAAAGCTTTGCTCTGGAATTCAAAAGGGGGGGGGGTGGGGGTGGGGGGCAGGGCGCAGTCAGGGGCATCAAAATAGAGTTTGGCACTTCTAAATGTCCAGTGGTAGAAACCAAACTCTGCAGGTGCCCATTCCAAAGCTCCCTGGCCCTTTTTGATCAACTATTTTGTAACGCCAAGAGCCTCTCGTAATGAGGGTCTAATTGCTTGTGCCAGGTGGGGTCAAAGAAGAACATGCCTTTCTCAAATTAATCTGTGTAAATTAAAGATAAAGAGTAAAGGGACAGCAAAAGTTTTATTTCTTGACCTGAGAGATGGGGTAGTTAATTAGGAGTTCTTACCATAATTATCAAGGTCGCCGGTCCTATAAAGCTCCAAATGAAGTAGGTGTCAAGTCGGAGCCAACATCTGTAATGAAACACAGGGGAGAGAAGGCATTCAAGGACTGCGCCCAGGACATACATCAAGACTGAGCGAGTGACAGAGAAGAATGTGAGCTGCAAAACACGCCGGTGGGAGACAGGAAATATTACATTGCTTGTTCATTTAAATGCTGAATTATGTGTCCAATTTCTGACAACGCTATTGATGGAGTAAGATAATTACCTCTGGAGGAAGCAGGGAGAAAATGGCACAAGGCCTAGTTGCTAAGGATTTCTGCATCTGTCGGGAAAAAAACCTTAAAAACTGTGGGTTTTTTTAAGGAAGGGATCCGATGAGCATCCACAGAGCTTGTTCTTCGCTTTAAGCTCCTCTTCCCTCTCCGGCTCTGACACAACACAAGCTGTCTGTCAACTGTCAAGCGAGATGACATTTCTCCAGCAAGCAGATCAGAGCAAATTTGGTGCAAATAGGAAGCACAATTTGGATAACAGAAGGCTGAGGTTTAATTAGGTTCAGCAACTTCCCCTTTAGAGGGTTTTATTTCCCTGAACCTCCACAGTGTTTTGTTTCCACTAATGTTTCAAGGGTTGCATATGGTCTGCGCTATCACATGAAGTTGATTCATGGCCTAAAACTAAATTATTAATCGCTTAATTTCAACCGCATTTAATACTCCCCACATTTTTTAAGGCCCCTGGGAAATTACATTTCCATTCCTAGTTCATTCCAGGCGACAGGAAGATAAAATGGAAGTGACTGGTTACAAGACAGACGAATATAAATTCCAAGAAAGTTTTGCACCATGTTTAAAATAATAATATCTTGTCATGTTTGCAATGCTGCAAATCACAGCTCCGTTAATACGCAGAGGACTAAGAAAGCATAAAACCACTCTTATACTAAACATCCAGTGGAATTTCACAATTAGGCAAGCGACAGGAACTGTATATATGAATTTATCCTGGTGGAAGAGAAAGCAGCTCTCATGAATGACAGCTCTAGTGCACATGCTGAATGCTTTTTCTCTTTCAATGGACTTTGCAACAGGCAGAAAGGTCTGTGCCAGCAGTTCCATGGAAGAGATTAGCAGCAGCTGCCTGCTGAGAGAATAAAACGTGGCCTGAACCTCTGTGACTGGGACAAGCCAAGATATGAATAAATTCAAAGATGCAGATAAAGCTCCTCACTTCCCTCCCTGACCACATAAATTTCAGGTCTCGTCAATGTTGAAGATGCTTCAATATATTTATGATTGTACTGCTATTTGTCACAAATTAAAACACCGTCACTTCCATGACGGTCACTCCTGAACTGCCTCTGCAGCTGTTCACCCAAAATCTTCATGTGACAGCATCAAAATCTTAATGCGAGAGGCAAACAGAAGCTTTCAGAGCAACTGCAGGGAAATCTTGCTTCCTCTGCGGCTGCCGAAGTTCAAGGTGATTTAGATGCAGCTGGTAATGGAACAACACGAGTGACTAGAAACTATTTGAGTCTGATTTCCTACAGGAAAGGGTTTATGCGATCATGACATCTGTGTATCACCCATAATAACGTCTGAAATGTCGCACAATTGCAACTAGATTTGACAGAGGAATAGAGGTTTCAAGGATAATGAAGTCCCTGTAAAAAGTCCTTCCAACCATCCCTGAAAAAAAGAGGTCTGCATAGCGGCAGCTCACACATCACACAGCATTTAAAACCTACCTCATCCCATAGGAAAAAAGTAGTGCTTATGCCTCAGCTGCCACGTATAAATCAGGGAATACGCAGCCCCACAACTTTTTTCTACTGATAATAAGAGTGCTGGTGTGTGGGAGAGGACTCGGAGGGTTGGGGTTTGTTTTTTTTTTTTAATTAAAAAAAAAACAAAACAGTTTAACATTCAAAACATCCTCCAGCCCCTGCTGCACAGGAGTAGTGGGAGCACAGTGTATTTTAATTGCCAAGCAACTTGATTTTCCTTCAGCACAAAGAGCTAGCCAGCTCCTGGAAAGCCCAGGGAAGAGGAAAGACATAAACCCTTTCTTTACTCCTTAAAGCATGATGGCCAGCCATATGGTCATATCTGATGCAGCTGTTTTTGAATGCATATAGATTGGGACACGGGGAAAATCAGTGAAAGCTGAAATACGGCACAAGGGAAAAGTCCTGCTGGGCTGAGCAAAGAAGCACACAGCAACCGGTTTCCTTTGCAGCCAGACAAATGGATGAAATTTTCCACCCCGTTCCCCTAAAAAATCTGTCTCTTCAGTTGTGGAGCACAATTTAGTGACAAGAGATGGATGCTGCGGATGGGAAACAGCCGAGGAGCCAAGTCCTGCCCTCGGGAGAAGCGGTGGCCAGGCATGGAGCAAAAGGGTCCCCTTCCAACAAGAGATGGCTTCATCTAAGCAAGTGTACAGCTTGTGAAAACCAGGGAAGGCTTTTTTTGCCTCTCTGCACACTTTAAAGAACGTGATGTCACTTTTTATTTGTTTGAATAGAAAAATCGGCTTTCTATAAAACCATGTGCGACACTCTGTCTTGGGCGACTAAACGGAGAGCTGCAGGACTGCCTCTAATCCACGGAGGGACTTTAAAAAGCCATTTTTTTTTGTGGTCATCAGGAAGAGACGCAACTTTGAACCTGTTTAAGTCATACCTCATTAAAAATGCAAATTAAGACCAAAACATCAAAACACAGGCATCCCGCCAATTGCATTGAGGAGCTGTAAATTGCTAATCAGACAAGTACCACACTGATCTTTTCTTCCCTTAAAAGACAAAAACCCACACGCACAATGAGCTGCATAAATGAGCTCCTCAAAACAAGGAAGCAATCAGGCAACTCACTTCCCAAAGCTGCTAATCTTGGGCTGCTGAGTTACTTCTGACCCCCCACGCGCAGCTGCACCGTGAACACGGACTTGCCACATTACAAGTTTAGACTCCGCTGCCATTAAGCAAACGAGCTGCTTCAGGGCTCAGTACAAGGCAGAGTGGATTATCTGAAAGTCTGTGGATGCGGGGAATGCTGCCCAAAACCCCCTTGCTTCTTTCGAGAGTCACACCAGCGTATTCAGTGCTGGTAACGAGCTCTGTGGCACTGCTTTCCTTTACTTTTTAATTTCCTCCTCTTCCACAGCGACAAGTCGCTATATTCACCTAACGCTTTCCCCAAGTAATAAAGACTACAAAGAGTTTACTCTATTTTCTGCATGAGGAGAAATCAAATACTAAACTATCCCTGGTGTGCATTAAATATAACCAATAAACAATCATTAGCTGCCATTGGACCATAAAATTTGAAGAGCCCTAAACATCTCATGTTGTTCATGGGAGATCCGCGGTTTGCTTCACGTGGCTCTACACACTCCTCATCTGGGTGCGGTAACGGGATATGTATGCACAAGACGTGCCTTTCAAGGGTGCAATATAGGTTCTGCTTAATGCAGTCCGTCCACATTGCTCGCGCTTCCTCCGCCAAATACCCAGCACGAGCACTGAAAATAAAACAAGTTCAGTGGAGCCACCCAAGACAGACCGTATTGTTAGAAGCTATTTTCTCAGCGACATTAACATGCATAAAATGTCGGCGGCTGGCTGATGGACTTGGAGGCTGTCTACATACACTGGGCTTTCATTTTGCTTTCTGACAGCTGGATTGCTTACCATGTGTATCCTGCTTTATAGCATACCAAAAGGAGGGAAAGGGGAGGAGAAACAATACAGAGATCCGTGTCACAATGAATTTGATCGCCACTGGACGAATATACCTACATTTCCTAAAATATATTGAACCATTCAAAGTATAGCCGCTTACCTCTGAGATTCGTAAGAGGCACTGATATGAAACCCAGGACAGTATGGGAATATGGAAATCTTGCTGTCGATTTTGGACGGCCTGCTACTTGAGCGAGTCCTCTCAAAGGGAGGCTGCGAGAGTCTTAATCCAGCTTTTACTGTGTTTTAGACACAAGTTATTTTCAAACACTAACAACAACCGCAAATGCTATTTTCCCTCTGCATTTTGCAGCATTGCCCAGCACAATGCTTGACATCAGATTCGTCCAGGAGATGGATGGATTTGGTTAACGTACAGGACAAGGAAAATGATATAACTTTTTAAAACTGCAATCACAGTATCTTCTTTGTTGCAGCAAAACCTGAGACGTGGCCATCTAAGACTCAGCAGCAGAAGACTTGGCCCGTAAGAAATGTTCACTTGGAAGTTCAGGTGAGCATCGCCAGAATCGCCTCGGCAATGTTGGGGGACCACACTGTCTACAGCGGGGCTTCCTGCTTTTCACCTTTATTTTAGAAATTACAATCAGAACAAGGTGAGATGCAACATTTCTGATTTATCTGGGGGAAAGGGCAAAACAGGGCTCAGCTTGCTCACGTGAATAGTCCCTGCCTGCCTGAATGGGATGGAATCACCAAGGGAATTAGCGGAATCATTACGCTGCTGCTTGGTTATAAAAACAAATTAGTCTCCTAATATGAGTAGTTTGAACTGCTCTTAAACAAAAAAATAGTAAAAGGAAAAGGATCAATTCCAATCCCTGGAATAATTAGGTATAAGAGGGTATCTTTACTGGGCAGCTACTCCAAAATGCCGATATGAATACTAGGACATAGAATGCTTCAGAAAATCACAAGCACCAAGTGATAAGCAAAGAAACAGAGAGAGGAACAACTGCCTGTTTCTGGCTATGTAAGCCGGGCATGTGTTACAGGAGGGTTGGATTTAGAAAGGCAAGTGAAATCAAGAAAACCTACACTGAGTGTCTCAGCAAATCATTCTGAGATGTATGAACGGTGGCACCAAATGCCAGGCAAAAAACAAATAACACTAACAGCTCCATAAGTCCTGCTTAAACAAATGCAATAAATAATGGAGGGAGGCAAGTAATATATTCCAGAGGATGTTTTACAAAACCCGGCAAAACCAAGCAACTTCTTGCAATCAAATTATGTATGCCTGGCATATAGTTCACTACAAATTCTAATCAGTTCTACCCTTCTAATAACATTATACAGAAAAATACATCATCATCCATCAACCAGATGGAGCATGATAGTTATACAAAACACATTGTACGTTTTTTATTTTCCACTACGAGAACATGGTAAAATTGTGCACTCTGGAATTAGAGATTATAAATAAATATTTTAGGCTCGGCAAACCTCTGTAAATATTTATTTGCAAAATATTATATATACATGTTTAATCATTAAAAATACTACTTTATGCTGTGGGGAGGGAGAGAGATTTTACTGGCACAGACATAGGACTGCTGCCTCCTCAACACAGAGATAGCAAAGTTTTGTTGTTCGCCTCCAGCAAATTTTAGCCAAACTTTCTGCCTGTACCTCCCATGCCATGGAAACGTTTGAGCATCCAAGGCCTGTTGGGAAAAGTCAGCGTATCCCATGGAATACCTTTATTTTGCTGTGCTTCAGAAAGGTCCATATATTCATTTAAAAGGAGCGGAAGCCATGGTGCTTTATGGGAGCTGAGGTTAAGTGCTGTATGTTCCCACCCTCTACAGCCAGCCTGCTGCATGCCGCAGCAACACAGCTGCAGCTCCCACAACCGACACTGGTACTCTGCTTGTCCCTACAGAGCATCATGAGGGACTTAGCAAAGATGAGGGCAGATGCAAATCAAGCGCTGTCTCACATCCAAAGCAGTGCCCTGGGCTCAGGGATGTCCTTTTACTACAAGGGAATGAAGTAAGACGTTTTCAACACCCAACAGCTATAGAGCACTGTAAAAGAACACAGTTGGTGCTAGCTTTCATCGCAAACTAGTTGCAATGCTGGGTTTTCTTGGTAGGCAGCCCAAAATGTTGAGAGAGAAGTCAAATGGACCGCTCTGGTGCTAAAATCCCTACAACAGTAACGCTGCAGAAGTCACAGGTTGAACAGCGTGGAAGGCAGCCACTAAAACACCAGACTGTGAACCAGTGTCCACCAGCGTGGACACAGATGACTTTCCAGGGAGCTGGACTCACGGTCCTTTGGCTGTAACATGTTTGACGCTCAACGTGCCCCATGTAGGCCACAGTGAAGAGATAGGTCCTTCACAGAAACACCACAGTAAGAAAAAGTTTGTCTAAAGGGACAAGGGAGAATGTTTCAATACTTGATTCAATAGGAGCTTATATATCACTCAAGAGGGGATGTGAACAGAAGAGTTAGTTGGGGCAGAAAGCAGGTGGCAGCTGATAGAAACAGTCTGCTCCAAAAACTGTAATCAGCTGTTGTGTTACTTCTTCTTAGCCCACTAGGCCTGTCAAAGTCGGTCAAACTACTTTGGATAAATTGGTAGAGTTCCTTGAAAACTTACTCCCTCCTACCTTAATCTGTGGGGGCCATTTCCTTTCCACAAAGTATGACAATTATACAAACTCAGGTTGCTATTCTCCTACTCATGGGAGGAACACGATGCAAATATCCAGCTGGGATCCAAGCCTACCGGCTGGCACGGTAATGGATCACAAGTAGCTCTACTGCTCTACAGATTTGCTTCCGCAAGGAATCAGGTTCATCTATACCAAGAAGGTTTCAGGCAAAAACTCTACAGTTGAATTTAACACAATATTAACTGTTAATCATGGCCTGACCCAATCTATGCTAAAAAAGAGCTTTAAAAATGCCACCAACTCATTGCTATGTATGCCTTCAGATTGAGCCCTTAACTCAGTTAAAATGACAGGAGAAAGGCAGCCTGACAAGGGAAAGCAAAAAAAAAATAATAAAAGAGTCAATAAAAACACATTGTTAGTGCTACTGTAACAAAGCTAGCAAAGAAAATCAAAGGCTCGATTTTCCCTTTGTTTTCCATTAGACGGTGTTGCACGATCATCTAAATTGTGCTTTGATATCAGCTTCAGCAACACTGAAAACATTTAAGAATATTCATAATGATAAATGATGTAGCTGTTCTGAGTTGCAAAGGGTCTAAAGCACTCCACAGCCACCACCTATTTTGCTTGCAGGCTCTGTTAATTTGATAGAACACTTAAAAAAGAGGAAGAAGAAAGCAGTGTTTCATCACGCACACGAGAAATACTCTTCGGTTAGAGAAGGATGACCTTGCTGATATAGTACCAAACTGGGACTTGGGACAGCCACCTCTGCTTATGTTACGCAATGATGTGATAAAATTGTCCCCGACTGACTTCCCCAAGAAAATACCTTTGCAAACCATTTCATAGTGAGGAATTTGTCCTGTATCATCACGGACTGTGTTGGAGACACAGAGATAAAGCAAGGCATGCCTCCTGGCTGAGCTCTGCCTGCACAAGGCTCCTTTGCCTGACAGGTCCCTGGGCTCTTCACTTCCCTTTGTCATCCCCACTCCCATCCCTCCAGCAGTGCCAAGCCCCACTCACACTTTGTCTGTGCCGTAGCTCCGGTAGTCCACCGCTGCTGATACGGCCACAATCAGTGCAGGCATGCCATAGCCAACCAAATAGAAGTACTTCCTCCGGGAGTGTTCGCTCTCAAAAACCTCCACCAGCATGATGTAGAGCTGCACCCCCTCCAGGAACATCCAGGTGAAAGCTGCCAGGAAGAAGAAGTGCAGGAGGGCAGCAAAGACGGCACAGGCAATCTGCGTGCGGATTGAAAAGAGCAAGGAAAGGTGTTTGTACCATGCAGAATTAATGCAACACTCAGGATTACTCTTACTGCAAGTTTAGTAAGAATGAGGGAGTTCTTATCTTCCCTTCTCCCCAAAGGAAGAACTTTTTTTTCCACTTGGAAAATGTGCGTGAACTATTTTAAAATAGACACATCTCTGCATATATAAATTATATTCGAAGATACAAAGGTAGGTATGTACACAATCTGGCAAATAAACGTATAAAGACGCACATAGTATAAATGCATTTTTACAACCTGCTTATTAAACATCCACACACGCATTATTTACAAACAATGTACATATGCCTCTGAAATCACAGCAGGCATCAGCATTTGACTCCCAGTTAACAACCAGGGGCCCAACCCTATGAGGACTCATGCATGGAACTAAGGCAGCGCTGGAATGTATCTCACTGCATGGTCAAACATCCCATACGCACCGAGATGAAAGCCTGTGGCAGGAGCAGAAAGTGCTTTGGTTCTTACCGGCTGGTCAGTTCGGTTGATGCCGATGAGGAAGAGGAGTTCTGCCACAAAGAGGCTGATGCACAAGTTCTTGTGAATTGTGTTGCGGTCACTCTGCAGCCCACGGAAGAAGCAGAAGGTGAAGATGCAGATCAGAAGGCAGACCAGTGAGAGCAGGATGCCAACCCATGTGATAAAGTCCAGGAGCAGGTCATGGACTGCATCACTGTGCTGGAGATAAAGCCAAAACAAATCATTAGTTCTATGCTGCATGACTTCTAATCCAACCCAGACACAAGGCGAGGTTGTCGGAGACCCTTCCCCAAATACTTGTATCCACTTACCAAGCTGTGGCGCAATGGACCTGTAGAAAAAAAGACTAAATGGACCTAGATTTCAATCCTGCATCAAGAAACCTGCAACCTGAAACACAGACTCCAAAGTGTTTGCCAAGCTGCAGGTGCCCTGAAGAGACTCAGACCCCAAATTATCCTAGAAACAACGATGCTGTTGTTGAAAATACTGAGACGTCATAGCCAGCCTTGTGTGCAGCTCCATCTTTTGCAAACAAGGCAAAGGAGTGGATACATAGTATAAAAGAACCATCAAACACCGTGATACCAGTGTAAAAATGTTTCCTGCTAACAACATCATGGAGATTACAACCATTTACCAACAGCGAAAAAAGACTCTCTTTAAATGTTCACAGAGACATATGAGCTTGGAGGCTTTAGACAGAAGGAGATCACTTAAATGTCTTAGGTTGGTTTTTTTCACCGGGGAAGAAGAAATAAAGTTTGATTTTTCTTTTTCAAACCCTGGAGCTCTATTTTAAAACTCCTGGGAAGTCAGATTGATCCCTAGAATGCTACCCAGGAAAAAAAAAAAAAAAAAGACAAATCTTTTAACACAAATTTGCTTTTAAATTGTAACAGAACAGTGATTTTAAGGACAGCTTGGAAAATGAGTGATTCCTTGTGATGTAACTTGTAACATGGTGTTACCCCAAAGCCGTGCAAACATGGCTATCGCAGTGGCAAAGTTAGGCGACACAACGACAAAGTTTTGCGAGGGGCAGCACAGGTGTGCCCTGGCTCTGCTGATAAAACACCGCTAGATTGCTCCTGGGTTTACGCTGCATTTTCCTCCCAGAAAGAGGAGGAGGGTGCTGGGACCCTGACGCTGAAGGTATCCCACCACTTTACTCCTTATTCAGGCTGTAAAACTTGCCCAGAACTCCCCAAGCTTCCACCAGACGCGGTGAAATTAGAGATATCATTACTTAGTAAAATGTAAATGAGAAATACATGGTGAGTCACGAGACGGCTGCTCGGGGCTAAGTGGTTAGAGTCAATGAGTTGAGGGAAAGATTGGCTGGAAATCTCTGGGGGCTTTTTAAAAAGACCAGAGAGGCCTGAAACCCAGCTCAGTAGTCCACCAGTCTGTGTTGTAAGTCGTATTCACATTCGCCTCCACTTCTGGCATTTTGATGACTTAGGCATTATGTAGGCTGGCAAATACAATAGTGTCACACTTCAAAAAGCCGGGACAAACTGGCAACATTTTCTTCCCTGTGGGATAAAAGCTTATGACAGATGGAGGGAAAAGGTGATTAATTTATCCATTTTCCTTGCCTGCTTGCCAATGATAAAGCCACATCAAATGTCAGGCCTTTCCTGATATACACTTTGCTATGTCAGCACCCATGAGAAACAGCTCAAACCTTTCAGCTCTTTGGCTTTATCAGTATGAGTGATAGGCATCAAAAGATAATGAAAGATGGGGAATGACTTCTCCCTCCATCTCTTCCAGGCTGGAAGTTTTGCCTCCAGGGAGATTTGGAGGTGGAGAGATGAGGGCTCCTTTCCCCAAAAGCTCTTGCAGCTCTTCCTGAGTATTTCCAGTATCTAAGGAATTAGGGATCGCAAGTCCAGCAGGGAGGCAAGAAATGATTGTGTGCTTACTGTAGAACATGACAGAAACTCCTATTCCGGCCAGCTCCTCCAGCAGTACCAAGAAAACTGAGAAGATGAAGCACACATCATTTTCCCGGCGGCTGCACATTGCTTTATCTCAGTGTCATTCCAGCTCATCCATCCCTCTTAACTCAGTGTGAAAAAATGTTAATGCAAACCTTGCACCTTGCAAATCATTCTTTCTTTCATCCACAGCTGCTGGGGAACGGCAGGAGAGCATCTCCCTGAACAATCCCGCCAGCTCACCTAATCCGAGCGTCCTCCCAGGCTGAAGTGACCAAGAGCTCTTGGGCTGGACAAGCGGGGCAAGGCAGCTAATGTGGGTGGATGCAAGAAGAAAGAAACCAGGCAGATTTTGGCCAGATGCATCCATCCCACCCAGATGTTACCAATGGTGCAGATTCATCTATCCCAAGGCAAAGTTACCCTGGCACAGGGAAAGGTCTCCAAGGGCTTCTTCCCCCTTCATGAGATGAATCTTACAGGTCTCAGCTTCTGTACCTCTACCATGAAACCATAACTCTGCTGACTTTAAGACAAAATGCAGGAACTAGGGGTGGTTTTGGTCCTGGATAGGGATCCTTCCATCTAGGTTCATGGTCTTCCTCAGGGAAGGGCTGCTTGCCCATGAAGCTCACCATGCTTAGCAAGAAACGCAGACTTCATTGCTATATTATTATTATTGCTCTTACTACTCTCCTTTTTAGTGTTAATCATAATGATAATACTGATTTTATGTACATAACACCCATCCCTGGAGTGCTGGGAAACAACTTCTCCGTAATTACAACCTCCCTCAACAAACTCACAAAAGAACAAACAAAAAGGAATAATAACAATAAACTGGGAACAAGAGCAATTTTAAAACACCTAGGGGAAAAAAAAAATATGAATTTGTAGCTTTTCTAGTAAAGTCCAAGAGAAGAAACAAGCTGGATTTCAAAGGCTGTGTGCACTCTGTCCTGTTTGGGATCCCCAATTTCAGGTGCCACAGCAGAGCTGATGGGTCAGAGAGGAGTTGGTAAGCACTGCCCCCAGGCCAGGCACATCCAGAGCTTTTACACCAGTGAGTCCAACAACAAGGAACTTACTTTTACTGGAGATTGAAACTTGTAAAATACTGTGCGCCACAGGCCATAAAGCAGAACAGTATGGGCAAAGGAGCAACCATGGTAATAGCTCCTCAGTGCCATGAGATTATCCTTGCCATCATCCGATCGCTATGCGACAAATAAGGGAGTAATGTACCTGGTTTACACAGTTGGTATGTGACATTCCAGGGTTAAGTATGATAAACAGCACACTGAGATTGTATATCCGAGTTGCTCGCAGTCTCCGAGCCTGGTCCCTCAACCCCAGAGACATACAAGAGGAGCCAGTTTTCTCTTTACCCTGCCCAGCACTGTTCAAGCACTCCCTGACTAAGGACAAAATAGCTTTGACATATGTGCTAATGATATCCTTCTAGCACCCTGCAAGCCCTAGGGTCCCTCGGGCATGCAAAATACAAAAAAACCCAGCAGTGAGTGTATTGATAACAGTCAACTCTTGCTTCTTGATAATCTCCTCAAAGTCCTGGGAAACCAGAAGAGCCCATGGGAGATACCAGCCGTCAGTCCAAGGGACAACTTCCTGACAGCATCCATCAAAGAGCTCCTTGCCCAAATGCACCCTGGCTGTCAAGACCAGTGCTACATGGCCCAGCATGCAAGCCACTGAGTTCTGTTACCGCTAAGCTATGCTGGCGTTGCAGGTAAACTGACACACCAGTTATTTTCAGCACAGGAATGGCTTATTGAGTCATTGAAAGAAATAAAATAATCCGCTTCGGTGAAAGGGTTTCTATATTAAGTATGTTTTGCACTCACGATTTAGGCATGAGCCTGACCCAAAGCCCAGTGAAAGAAGATCTCCCTGGCTTTGGAATAAAGGCCCACTTCTGCTCTGGTGGGGCCAAGAGCAGCAGGAGGAGAGCTGATGGAAACCTGTGCAGGAGGGAGTTACGGGAGCCCTGGTAGCAACCACAGCAGGGTGAGCAGGCAGCCTAGATATTATCCAGGCTGGGAAAATCAATGAGCAGCTTTGGCAGTGCCTGTACACCAGAGCTGAGCTAATAAAAACAAATCCCAGGGAATGTCAGCTTATGACAGAATGGCTTTCCCTGAGATGAACAGCCATTTCCTCCCTTATTAAAAACATCAGTAGGAGAAAACAGCAGCCAAACCAAGCTGCCAACAGCAAAGGACACATTCCTTTGCCTAATCTGTCCCTCCAGGAATGGAAAGAGTATTACGTTTTGGGGGTAGAGGAATAAGCAAGCAGTAAATAAAAACACAGTGTCATTGGCTAGCTCAGATATGACCGCTCGGTGCCCAGCGGGAGCTGGCAGTGTGCTGGGCTGGGCAGAGACCCAAGTGGAACAGGTTTGAACTCCTGTGAGTTGCTGATGGTGCTCCTCGGATCTGTAGGTATCTGGGGTCATGTGGGTTCCCTTTGCCCTTTTTCCCTCATCGCTGGTGTTGAGAGAGGGTAACTGCTATGACCTGGCTGTGCTGCTTCATGGCTAAGTGCAAAGGGCTCCTTAAGAAGCAAATGGTTTTGTAGATCTGCCAAAAGCATCAGGTGGGCTACAGGGACTGAGAGGAAATCCCAAGGGCTCCTGCAGTGCACCTGGGCAGGCTAATGGCATCGCCTGCCGTGGCTATGCAGGCATGAGAGGTTTTGAGAGGGCTTTTTCCCCTCTGCGGCCAAGAGGAAGATGTGCTGGGGGGATCCCACTGCTTTAGCACCCATCCTCTCCCTCTTCCCCAAGGATGTACCAAGGGAGGCAGGCAGCTCTGCTCCACAGTGGACACAGCACCCATGGACCTGGTACATATCCCTTCTGTGCTCTTCAAAGGTGATGCTGTCAAGGGCACCATCAGGTCCTAACCCAGGAATAAAGAGAGCTTAATTCACAGAATCATAGAATGACAGGGCTTGGAAGGGACCTCTGGAGATCATCTAGTCCAACCCCCCTGCCAGAGCAGAGTCACCTAGAGCAGGTTGCACAGGAACACGTCCAGGCGGGTTTTGAGTGTCTCCAGAGACGGAGACTCCACCACCTCTCTGGGCAGCCTGCTCCAGGGCTCTGCCACCCTCAAAGTAAAGAAGTTCCTCCTCATGCTGAGATGGAACTTCCTGTGTTCCAGTTTGTGCCCATTACCTCTTGCCCTGTCCCCAGGCACCACTGAAAAGAGCCTGGCCCCATCCTCCTGACATCCACCCTTTAAGTATTTATAAGCATTGATAAGATCACCCCTCAGCTGTCTTTTTTCCAGACTGAAGAGACCCAAGTCCCTCAGCCTTTCCTCATAAGAGAGCTGTTCCAGTCCCCTAATCATCTTTGTAGCCCTTTGCTGTCCCCTCTCCAGCAGTTCCCTGTCCCTCTTGAACCGGGGAGCCCAGAACTGGACACAGTCTCACCAGGGCACAGTAGAGGGGGAGGATGACCTCCCTTGACCTGCTGGCCACACTCTTCTTGATGCACCCCAGGATGCCACTGGCCTCTTTGGCCACAAGGGCACATTGCTGGCTCACAGTCATCCTGCTGTCCACCAGGACTCCCAGGTCTCTTTCCACAGAGCTGATCTCCAGCAGGTCAGCCCCCAACCTGTACTGGTGCATGGGGTTATTCCTCCCCAGGGGCAGCATCCCACATTTGCCCTTGTTGAATTTCATAAGGTTTCTCTCCACCCAACTTTCCAGCCTGTCCAGGTCTCTCTGTATGCTGGCACAGCCTTCTGGTGTGTCAGCCACCCCTCCCAGCTTTGTGTCATCAGCAAACTTGCTGAGGGTGCACTCTGTCCCCTCATCCAGGTCATTGATGAATATATTGAACAGAACTGGACCCAGTACTGACCTCTGGGGAACACCACTCGTCACTGACCTCCAGCTAGACTCTGTGCCCCTAATAAGAACCCTATGAGCTCTGTCTTTCAGCCAGCTATCTATCCACCCCACTGTCCATTCATCTAGCCCACGCTTCCTAAGCTTCCCTATGAGGATGCTGGGGGGGACCATGTCAAAAGCCTTGCTGAAGTCAAGGTAGACAACATCCACTGCCCTCCCCTCAGCTATCCATCCAGTCATTCCATCACAGAAGGCTATCAGATTAGTCAGACATGATTTCCCCTTGGTGAATCCATGTTGAGTACTTCTGATAGCTTGCTTTGCCTCCACATGCCTTAAGAACGAGCTGTTCCATCATCTTTCCAGGGATGGAGGTGAGGCTGACCGGCCTGTAGTTCCCCGGCTCCTCCTTATTGCCCTTTTTGAAGACTGGAGTGACACTGGTTTTCCTCCAGTCCTCAGGCACCTTGCCTGTTCTCCAGGACCTTTCAAAGATGATGGAGAGCGGCCCAGCAATGACTTCTGCCAGCTCCCTCAGCACTCTCGGGTGCATCCCATCAGGGCCCATGGACTTGTGGATATCTAATTGACCTAATTGATCTCCCACTTGATCCTCCTCAACCAAGGGGAAATCTTCCTCTTTCCCTATTACTTTCTCCAAAGTCTGGGACTCCTGAGGGCTGGGCCGAGGAGTAAAGATCGAAGCAAAGAAGGCATTCAGCAACTCCGCCTTCTCCACATCCTCCATCACCATGCCACCTGACTCATTCAACAGTGGGCCCACATTTTCTCTAATTTTCCTTTTGCCTCCGATATATTTGAAGAAGCCCTTCCTGTTGACCTTGACATCCCTTGCCAGGTTTAATTCCAAGGAGGCCTTGGCTTTCCTCATTTCATCCCTGCACGCTCTGGCAGCATTCTTGTAATCTTCCCAAGTGGTCAGTCTTTTCTTCCACGTGCTGTAAACTTCCTTCTTCCACTTGAGCTTTTTCAGAAGCTCCCTGCTCATTCATGCAGGTCTCCTGCTTCCCTTGCCTTATTTCTTGCTCTTAGGGATGCACCGATTCTGAGCTTGGAGAAAATGGTGTTTGAATTCCCACCTGAAGCCCCTACGCAACATCATCATCTTCTGTCTATGCCCATTTAAAATAAGGCTCAGATTCCCAAGCACTCCTGCAAGGTGGTTTAGCCAACTTTGCTCTCCTTGCCTTAGTCCTTAAAGCTGCCTTCATATTCTGCATGGGCTACACAGACCATCTTCCTCCTCCTCTGCCTTCCTCGGTAAGATGAAGGCCTCCCAGCATAACCCTTTCCCACAAACTTCTGCCCAAAATGCAACAGCCTTCCAGCGACTGCCAGAAGCAGCAGCCAGCGCAAGCTGCAGAAACCCCCATGGCCAGAATGAAGTGATACCGGGGCAGGTGTGCACAGAGAAATGGGTACAGACCTCACCTCGCCATGTGTTACAAACGGTACTGTGGATACGGCGTGTGGCAGGGGCCCAGAGTTTCCATTGCACTCACTGACACCACTGCAACTGAAATGCAGTTGAGGTGAGATTCAGTTGTGGAGAGGAGGAGAGGCTTAGGACAATAACTGTATCCATCATCCTGCCCTCCCATGCTTGGTTGGATTTAGTAAAGCAGCATAGCTCTGCTTACTCATAAGGCATCTCCAACCCGAGAAATAAGCTACGGCGGTCGTGCCAAACTCAGTGTAGACATCTGCCCAGCCAAGCTGCTGGCTTGTTAATTTGAGTTCCCAGAAAAAATCTGGTCACAGCATCGTCAGCTTCTGCTGTCGCACCGATGGTCTTACCCAGCCTGCTGCCAGGAGACAGCTGGGACATGGCTCCACCACACCACAGCCACTACCTTCACTTTGGTCATTGCATTCACCCTGCTCTCTGCCAGAAAGGAAGGGTGTAGCAAGAAATAGGGTAAGGCTTAGTGCTTGCGAATGGGAGCTACTTGAATTGCACATTTTAGGACAGAGGACCAGGAAACCCTGCAGGGTCATACTGTTCTCATGCTCCTGACTGTGCAACTAGCCCTGGCTTGCAGATTGCAGAGTCAAGAAGGGCGATGCTAAGCAAACAGCAAATGTACCTGCTGGACTGAGGGGAAAGCAAGCTGTGGCTAAGAAGCTGCTGTGCGCTCAAATTTTTGACACTTGTAAGCGCTGAGCTAAGAAACTGCAAATTC
Source organism: Alca torda (assembly GCA_008658365.1). Classification (NCBI taxonomy): domain Eukaryota; kingdom Metazoa; phylum Chordata; class Aves; order Charadriiformes; family Alcidae; genus Alca; species Alca torda. Next base: position 21,506,070 of record CM018079.1, on the reverse strand, counting down.
AAGGGCTTGGAGTACGTCTTTCTGAAGCCAGTCTCTAGATGTTTTCAGGTTGGACACCCAAAAGTGGCCAGCTGTGAAGATTTGGGTCAATGCTTCAGTGAACGCTCAGACAAGGACCAGCAAGACGTCAAACCCGGCAGAACTAAAAACATTAAGGCACAACTAGGGCTCAACCCAAAACAACATGTGTCAAACTGAGGGTGGGGAACTCAAGGAACTTCCTGGTGCGACTACATAGACAAAAATCTCAAGGACTGCTACCAGGTACAACTCTGAATTGAACTCGTAGGCATAGATTACTTGACCTAATAGGTATATTTGACCTAAGGTATAAACAAACATGCTGTTTACAACTCCTCATCCTTGGAGTTCATCCAAGTCACAGATTTTTCTTCCCAACCCAAGCTCAAATACGGCTATATTTTGAATTTTAGAATGTCATTGAAGACGAGCACATTTAATAACTTTTCTGCTTAATTAAAACAGTTCTTATTTAATAACGTATTAGAATAAGTTACTTTTTGCAATGTGTAATTTACCCTTTTTTTTTGAGAATTAACCCCTTTGATGGTACAAAATTATTTGTCTGGCAAAATTCATCACACAGCAGTTTCAGTAATTTAATTCTGCAGTTAGGGTGCTTTTGCAATCCTGCACCCACTTCTGCTTTCACTCACTGCTGTGCAATCCCACAAGTGCTAATATATGGATAAGCCAGCACTGCAATAACTTCAGCTTGCTCTTTTTATCCGAAATGGCTGTATTGCTTCAGGCAACGGACCGCTGCATTCTATTCAGACTTCATATATTTTTATTCCTTTCTCTCCTTAGCTTGCCTTACACTTCCATTCCCCAAATAATTAGCACGGTGTAATGTGTTTGTGGTATAGAATAACATGTGAAAGCTTCCGATTAATTGCAACAGTTAAAACACCTTTCTTTTTTTCTCCCTTTCTCTCTTGTTTTGTTTAGTTATTTATTTTTAAAGAAAAGTAAGCTCTGGCATTCACTACATACTGATAAGCAACATTTAACTACCCTGAGGTACCTTTGCTTATTCTGTTTTGGGTGGGTTTTTTAATTGCATTTTCCCACCAGCTCTGAACTTGTTTTCCAGCTGCATATTTTTCCCATGGTACATTTGAGATGCAACTGCTGTAATTAATATGATGCAAATCACAAGCTTGTACAAAAAACAGCTTGTAAATTTTGAATAATTCTGCAGCAATTATATAGGTAGAATGGCTTATTTAACTATGAGCTTTCTCCCATGGCATGGGAACCACCATGTTTTTATAGCATTTAAGGGTCATGACAAATATCCCACTCATACAAACAATAGATATTTAACATAGATCTCATCTATGTTCATAATTTAACAAGATATCTACGAGACTGTAAAAATTTTCCCACAACACAAGTCAAATGAACTTCTTAGCTGATGTAAAAAAGTGATTTGTTTCCAAGTCTTAAAATCTCTCTCCAAAAGGAGGTTCTCATTTTTCCTGGTAAATTGACCGAAAGGGCAACCAACACTGCGGGTCTGTAAGGTCATCCCTTGCCAGGAGGATGCATCAGCGAGGTCCAGCTCACAGGTCATTGCGCTCCTGCTGTCCTCTCCCCATGCTGGCTGGGCTTTGACAACAGCTGGAGGGGTACCTGAGAGTGCGGGTCCATCGCTCTTCCCAGCAGCTATACATCTTGCCTGTGTGCACAGCAGGCTCTTGGTCTTGGTCACTCTTTTTTACTGCACTAAAATATACGGGTGAATATGAAACTCTGGGCCCAACTAATTGAACAGGCAGAAAGCATCTTCAAATTAAAATCTCCTCCTCTTAATCAGGTAGTGTCCTATTAAGACTGGAACCGATCCTAGCAGCTTCTACTCTTGAAGCACACCAATAAATCCCTGCCACCGTGGTCAGCCAATGTCATTTTCTGCCCCTTCGGACAAAGACATATTGCTGTTTCACGCTAGAGAGCCAGACGGCTATCAATCACCTCCTCAGCAGCGCTACCTTCCAGCTCCGCCTTGCCACATACGCTCTGCTAATAATTAAATCCCAGAATGTTACTCACAGAGCAGCCACCAAGGTCTCCTCCAGAGAACACGCTCTTTTGCCATACTACCAGGGAGGGAGATCATTCATGACCAGAAGTGACACTTGTCAAATTGGTGCTGGCTTTTAAGGAGCGGGACTCCGATGTCCGCTCCTCACGATGCCTGGTGTTCGGTCTCATTAGTTCGGGAGATGTGGATACTCATTACACAAAAGGATGCTCCCTACAGATCCAAAAGTCCAACAAACTGAAGTCAGTAAGCTGAAGGTCTCAATTATAGGAGAAAATTGTTTCTGTTGCAAAACTCCCAGAATATTATTAATCATTGTGTGTACAACAGTCCTCTTTAGGAATTCTAGTCGCTGGCCAGAACACTGCTGTAAGAGGTCCTGCACAAGCATGCAACATCCTTTCCCCAGGGATCGTTTCACCTCCAAGAAGACTAGAAGGCCTTTGAGGCAAAGAATGCCTTTTTGTACAAGACACAAGGCAACAAAATGGCTCAAAAGCATGCCTACAAGAGATGAATGTGAGTCAGTGAACGACAACAACCCACGTTTATTTTTAAACCTCCCCCTTTCCAAACCAGCAGGTATTCTGCTGCCAAGACTTTAAAAACAACTCACTGCAACAGCATAAGGAATGTCATATAAGCCACCTGCCAGATCTGCCAAGAGCCACATGGCCAGCTCCACCAGCAGACCAGAGTGGGATGGTGCTGCCAGGAAGAGCAAGGTGATGAGCAGCTGGAGGGAAGAGTTGCAGATGTTTGCAGGGAACACACCTGTCCTCACCCTCAGACAGGGATGATCACCAAAGCGCCCATGCCAGGAAGCTGTCCAGTTGCATCAGACTCAACAGAGTGAAGCCAATTTGGCTCTTACAGCAATGATACTTTGTCTGCAGCCAGATGATAAAATATGACCTGAAAGTCTTGAGGGCACTCGTTAACACCCAGAAACACCCACTGGCTAACAGCACACTGGCTTGGCACTCGGGAAGCTTCCAGCTGTAGCTCTTTCCAAACTGTTGGCGGAGCATGGGTAAGCAAAGGTCTCACATTCTCTTTCTGCAAGATGAGATAACACCAGCACTACTGGTCTAGTGAGGTTTGGGTGAAATGCTGTGCAGACAAGGCTGACCTACTTGCAGTTTGGGAAGAGGCTTGTTTGGCGCTAGCTTGTATCTGCACCACGCAGTAGGGATCGCCCACATTCACATCAGCGGCGTGGAAAGCTATCTGCATTTCCCAGGTGCAACCTCTGACTTCAGTGACTTAGGTGTATCTGTTAACTCCAGGCAGGTGACGAAGAGTCAAACACACATTTCTTTTGAAAATTCAAGCAGTTCTAGGAAACTGGCAAAAATAGACCTGGACTGCACAATGCCATTAACTTGCAAACATGTGGTCTGAATAGGCAATTTCTTCAGACATCTCCCAAGATAATGCCACAGCCATTTAATGGCATGTCTCCTGGACCGGTAGTGACTCCTGCAGAATACAACGGACACATCATCCTGCAGCAGCAGGATACCTATCATGCCCCTCTCAGCTAGACCCAGTTGTTGTGGCAAATGTGCTTCCAGGCTCCCATTTCTTTCTTTGCAGAGCTTTGCTCATGCATGACGGTGCTTTAATATGTATTTTTATTGCAGCTCTTCACATTCCTCTTCAGATTATCAAGTGAAACAAAAGTATACAAAAGAGTGACACTGGAAGACTATTTGAGAAAAGGTCTTTTAAAACCATAATAGCTTTTGTGGTTATGCAGCCATGGAAGTGGCTCTGAAATGTTCTGTCTGCATGGAAGCTGCCAGATCCATATCTAGCTCAGAACCGTGGATGCTGCTGCAGTGCCAGGCACATGAAACAGAGACACAGCAACACAGGAAATCACTAGGCCAAAATCTTTTGGGTATCAGGGACTTCTCCTCTTCTTTCTACAGCAGCTGAGACTGTTCTCAACCAAAGACAGTGAAGACAGCCCAGGAAATGGAGGACCATCTCAACCAGTCTCCTGCTCTTGAATAAAATCCGAAATGTGCACTCCACTCCCCAAACCACTGCCACCATGAGGAACACTACTTGCAGGAGTATTTCTTTAGCTCCCGCAGGGACAGTCATGTGGGAAGCCAGAATTACCCCCTGGACCTAAATGCAGGCAATGGAAGTAGCTGATCATCTACTGGCCCTGGGCAGATGTACTGCAGTCTACGCAGGATGGTATAAGGAACTTCCCTTTTACATGTAGCTCGCTGTCACATAGTGAGACATAGAGAATGTATCCTTTTCCCCTAGTTGGAAGCTGGAAAATACTTTTGGCTCCACACACGCACCTTACACAAACATGTGTGGCAGTGTATCTGCAGCTGCTGTAAGCAGGACACACAACTTGCACCCCACGACACAAGCTCTGCATGCTTCTGTCCCACCACCCAGGGTGCTCACTACTCCCTGGTGGCACACCGAGGACCCCACGAGTCAGAACCCAGCCAGGAGATGTTCTGCACCAGTAAGCAAAGTATGTGGCAACAGCTACTTCTGCTCACTCATCGTCCTCAGCTGAGAGCCGCCCATGCCAGGAGCTCGAGACAGGCTTTGCATTGGTGTGACTATCTCCTGTTTCACCGTATAGCAGAAGGAAGATTTACACCAGATGGTTTCTACTGTTAGAGCTATTGTCACCCAGCGATTTCCCTGCTCAGCTCCATTTGCAGTAACAAAATGGTGTTACATTGGCCGCTTTTCCTGCCCAGTGCATTGGCAGCCTCTGAATCTGCAACACCTACCTTAACTTCCACATGTGCCATCAGGACTGCAAAGTTGGTTAGGTGATTGCAGGAGCATGTGGTGTGTGTCTTGTTAGTTGTCAGGAGGCGACATCCCTGGGTAGACCAATACCCTGTCATTGTACGCTTTGTATAGCTCCAGAATGAACAGTTTGGATTGAAATTTTCTTCTGACTGCTGCAGGGAAGAAATGAATAAATGCAATAAAAATGATAGGGTTTCAGAGATTTCTAAATGCACTATTTTTTTTTCCCTAGAGGCACTTTGTAACTCTCACCCTTTAATTTTGGCTAAACAATCAGCAGTGGTTTATACGTCAAGTATTACTTGCCGTATAACCAGAGAAAGTTAGATTGCTGCTGCTCTCTTTGCTAATGCAAACTTAGTTCTTTGTTCTTGATTAATTTCAGCCATAGACTAAATCCAGCTCTTCAAAACCAGATTGCTTCATTTGCATTGCAGAGCAGAGAAATTAATTGCTTTAAGCAATCAACTTTTGTAATGACTGTGCTTGGCTAACAGGAGGACTAGCTGTCCTCTTTCACTGTAATTCCACTTTCCCCTAATATCCCCTGCCACCATGATAAAATAATATTATGGTCTTTTCCAATATATTGGTAGTTTTTAATTACAGAATGACGTGTGTCAGCAACTGAGCAATGGGCGTCAGCTCAAAGCTGACTCTTTCTTTACTTTTATTAATGTAATGTAAAAGAGACATTCTCCATAAGTAACGCAAAGTGCAAAGGAACAAATATATAATTCAAAATCTAATCAAGGACTGTTGAGGGCCTCACATCAGCCAACTTTTGCATCACTTTGTTTTAGAAATTGGAAAAAAAAGAAACGCTTTTCGAGCTCACTCACCTTGATGTGCTTGACAGTAAACACCACGGGATCAGCTAGGTAAACCTTATTGCTGAACTCTTTGTTTATTGCTGCTGTGATGACAGGGGAGTTGACAATGACAGAGTGATTAGTTGACATTGCTTCTGTTCCCAACTTCATGCTGGCGTTCTCCGTGGAGAGATAGGTGCCCAGGTTGTTGTACAGCACAAAAGCTACCCTGATTTCACCTAGAAGAGCAGTAAGAGGTTATGTATCCAGGCTATCTCAATAGGGTTGTTTTGTTTTTTTTTTCAGATGACAAATCTCTTCTCTGAACCAACTTTAAAACTTGTCAGAGAAAATGTGAAAGGACCAAGATATGGCATATGAGAACTCGCCTCCTCCTGCCAATCCCAATGAGCACCATGAGGTGCAACAAGCGGTCCATGGATAAGCAGGGCAGAGCTGCCTCTCTCAAAACAAACTTCTATGCGCAAACAGACCAGTGGAAGACAGACAGAGAGGTGGGTTTATTTTTGGCATCAGTGGGTGTAACTGGCTCCGGAGAAAAGAGGCCAGGTGGTCCATTTCCCATCTGACATAACACTTTGTTCTCCAGGCTATGCTTGGGAAACACGTTCCATTCTGGTGGGTCACACAGATGCAGTATAAAACTATAATTAGAGTCCATTAATAAATTAAGACTACCTCAGAAAAGCGTGAGGACAAATCTGGGAGAAGGAATCCAAAACTTTCCAACACAATTCCAATCTCACATGAAGGGTAAAACAAAATTGCAGAAATTTCTTTAAAAAATATATTTATTTTCTTAATTTGCCAATCAGATAGCCCCTTCTTCCACAAAAAAAACACCATTAGGGAGCCTGCAGAAAGCCCAGGCTACCAGCCAACTGTTTTTAACTGAAACCATCGAGTTTGCCTTCTGTTTTGCACATTATTGCACAGGCTATAAATAAGAATTGGATGTTATCAGTTTGGCTTTGTATGTATTCATTGTGGGAAGGCATCTTTTTGTTTCTATAGGAATCGCCCCAGCTTCTGAGGAAGGTGAAGCACTGATGACTCCAAAGGTCCCTCCCAACCTCAATCCTTCTACGATAATTCTATTTCTAGCTCTTTGGTGACTTCCAGGCTGGTACCAACCTGATGCAAATTGATGGGATTCTCCTGATTTGACCAGAACTCCAGTGTTACCATGTTTAGAAATACACACTTCCCCTTCCTCACTGCTGACACAGTTTCTCTTTCCCTACAAATCTCCGAAGCTCACTAGCGCACTGAAAATCCTGCCTGGAGTTTTGCTGGAGTTTTGCTACACATCTTGGGTTTTACACTGTCTCTAAAAGAAATATTTCTCTTTAAATCCTGCATGCAAAGATACTAAACCCCATCAAGGAAGCCAATGGCAAAACTTTCTTTCTGAACCCCCAGACCAAACGTTTCTCTCAAGAGCTGTCAGAAATTTTTGGCAGTTTTAACTGCCATTTTGGCAGTTTTAATGCATCTGGTCTGGCTGTAGTACTGCCCTGTCTCTCCCTATTTTGCCTGCAGTGATCAAAGCCTGTATTAGAGTGCCTTCCCCTGCACACAGGTTAAATTTTAAAGGAACTCAGAAATAAAAGCATGTTAGGCTCATTAGTAGAAAGCCTCGGAGTCTGAACTTGGTCTATAGCAGGGCTGTAGAGACCAACAAATGTGTCTTCTCAAATCCCTGTTCTGGAAATAAATGGCTTGGCAGCATGAAGACCATTCACATATAACATCATCTTTAATTTATGCTGTATCAGGAGGTTCATAAGCTTCAGAGAGAAAGGCACTGAAGATTTAGACTCATAACATTTAATCAACCTTTTCTGCCATGTTGACGCATTATTAATATTTGCTACTATTGTTCCTTCCCTCTCCCTTTTCAGATATTTGTATAGTGCCCCACTGTGAAGCAGTTTACTTAAACAAGCCTCTTATCCCATCTGAAGCCTCCTACTGCAGACAACAGCAGCTAAAAGCACTTCTCTGGACTCAGTGCTGTGCCCCAACAGCCACATCATTCAAGGATCTGATGTATTTTTACCAGCACGTCATACTTTTGAAGGCTGTGAATCGCTTAGCAATATAATACGTTCCCAGTCAGCCAACTTAGCTTGCAGTCAAGGGCATGAGCAACTGATGCTACTGTTAATTTAGATATTAACGTAGCAATTAAACCTACCGTTTCGACCATTTTGTTTCAAGGTATTTGCTGACAGCTGAATGGCGCTCCCATGGCCCATGTTCTGGGGAAACTTCAGATCTTCCAGATTCCCATCTGTGCTAAGTCTCGCAACTTCCAGCTCTGTTTGCAAGAGAGACCGACATTAAGAAAAATCTCTACCGAAATAATCTTCGATATGATACTTCAAAGCTACAAAATGATGTTCCAGACCATCTGAGAGCAGAGGAATCAACTTACAATGTTTCATGCTAGACTCTGTTTGGGCTCCTATTCCATTTTAAATCTTTGCCCTGAAGAAGTTCTGAATTTAATTAAAAGAAAAAAAAAAAGCAAATAAATTCTACTCTCTGTGGAAGACAAATACAACCAGTTCTTGTAAACAAGAACCTCAGGATATTAAGGACAATGGTTAAAATGAAAATCTGAAAATGCTACTTCTTTGCCACTGGCGATTGGTACTTTCCGTAGATGTTATCAGTGCTCAGGATCTGTATTCATGGAAATAGAAAGAAGAGTTGTTCTCATTTTACATATGCACAGTGGGAGTGCTGGTGCTTTCCATCATGCTTGTTTTTTAATTAAAATCAACAATCAGCCAAATAAAGACACAAATTTGTATGAAATGAAACACAATTGCATTACGATGAACAATCTCCCTGTGAAGCTGTGCTCTCATTGCTCTAGCGTAGATTTTGCCCTCAAAACAGGACTAATAAAAGCAGGTTAGGTGCTCATTTTCAATGGGATTTCAAGGGTAGAGAGCTGCCTTATTCCTCTAGGCTTTTTTGGAAAGACTTTTTAGTCCTTCAGACAAAGGCCTAAGACATATCTAACAAATTGCTCTCCAGTTAATTTAGGGGCCAAAACCAAAGCCAGATTTCCCAGCCTTTACTCTCCCCCCGGCTGCTCTCAGTATTTATGGGATCTGTCCCTTACGGATATTGTCAGTATTTTCCCGGACGATGTCCGTCTTCAGCAGGTTATCAGCCAGCACGAAGGCACTGTCCTCCACAGTGTCGAGTAACTTGGTGGCTGCGCGCTGCTGTTCGCTTGCATTCAGGTCCCTCCACGCATTCAGAGCCTGTGGCTGCAGGAGGTTGTTCACTGTCTCCACCATGGCCTGCAAAGGAGAGGGATCGAGTGAGAAAGGGCTCCAGAGAACCTAAAGCACCATCAAGACCTCTGACATATGCTCAGTCCCATCCTCCACACATATCAATATATAGGGAGAGGACAGAATCTCCTTTCCCCACCCACTGGGGCAGCCTGCAATGAAGCTAGGAATCATTTATGCCATCAGAAAGGAGAGGGAGGAAATGTTCATTTTATTCTAAGTGCAGGCTGGGAATAGCGCTTTTCTGCTTCCGTGATCAGCAACTCTGGGCTTGGAGCAAAAAGGAATTAGGGCTTGCGGGGGAGGAAGGGAGATGAGGAAATCATTAAGGAAACATGCAGGAAAATAGATTTCAAAACCCATCTGTGAAGCAGGTTGCTGCTCCCTGCAGTACCAGAATTCAAGAGCTGGGCTGGGGCACCCAAGGAAGGTATTTAATATCTGCAAGGCCTATGCTCCTTAGAGAGTTTCCCACCACATAACCTCTGGCAAGCAGTCATGAAGACAGAGATGGTTGAGTTGCGCCACTTCATCCAGAGAAGCAGCAGGTGCCTGTAGAGATTTAGTTAAGACACTACATTTCAAATCACTCCATTCAGGAAGGAGTCAGCCCCGCAGTAACAACTTCAGTGCCTCCTGCGGCGCACCTTCTGCCGTGGGCTGCCACGCACAAAGAGCTCTCCCATGGAGAACTTCCCACAGGTTAATCTGGATGCGCATCCAGGATCACACGAAACCACGCTGGCCTCATGATTGCAGAATTACAGCAGTAGAGCTTACCCAACCTGAAGGTTTTGCTCAGCCTAAAATTCCCTCTCAGTTACTAACCGGAGCTGACTCAACTACCTTCCAGCTAACGTTTTTTAACGAGACCAGCTGTACCAGTTGGTAGAACCCCTTGTGCAGAGGAAAAGGGAAAAAAAAAAAAAAAGATACTTTGATCGTGCTTTTTTCTGTTGGTTAGCGTCTAGCCACCAGGCAGGCCTGCCCCACAAAGAAACACCTCCACTGCCAGCTAAGCTGACTGAAGAAACCAACCTTCCCTTTGGGATGAAGTGGCTGTTCTTCATCTTTTTCTGCACACTGAATGCGTAGGCATCAGACCCACACCTCTTTCATGCAAGGCAAGGACAGTCCCATGGGATTTCAACATGTTGCAAGCCTAAAGGATGCCCCGAGGGGTCACTTTCATGGAAATACTTCAGCATTTACTCCTGACAGTGTTTCTAAACCTTCCTGTACAACATGACGTGTGAATAGAAGATATGGCATGGCCCCTTCTCCAGCAGAGCCCTCAGGAGGAGTGTCACAATGGCAACACGTGGCACAGAGAGTGTGGGGCATCCCGACTCACTCACCAGCCATGGCCAGATACAAATGTGCAATGGGAGAATATAACCACATCAAGCCAGAACTTAATTTTATTGCTATATCCAGGTGACCTTCAGAAAAATTTCAATTGCAGCAGGGTTCAAGGGGAAGCAAAGACAGACAGACCTGCCTCTGCTGATGCTTTTAATCCCAGCACAGACGTTTCACTGAGATGTTGCCATGTACATCTTAGTCGTAAATGTCCTTGAGGTTGGAAGGTTTCTCATACCACCATGGTTCCTCTCGGAAGACTGAGCCAGAATCGGGCTCCTCTGACAGTACAAAGCTCCTACTCGCCAACCTACATTTATTAATGATCAATTAACTTATTTGGTCTTGTGCCAAACCTCTCCTGTACCTTAAACAGATCTGACCCTCCCTGGCAGCTACTGCCCCGGTCTCTTGATTAATAGACAACATTTCTCCCGAGCCTTACAGCTTGGTTTCCCAAAGTATGGAGTAACTCACGCTTCAACCACCGAAGCAAACCAAAATAGGTGAAAATCTTGTCCTCCAGTGCTACGCAAAAATCATTTTGCTGTCAAGCCTTTACAATCCAGGACTGGAATCCCTTTCTCATTTGCTGTTAAGTGGAACTTGTTAACCATAAATAAATTTCTTAAACTGATTATTAAACTGATTTTCCTAAATAGTCTAAAAATCATCTTTAACACATTTAATATGTGCACACGAAAAGCTGGTTGACTTCAGTAGTCAAGAAGAAATACTAAAAATCCATAGCATTTAAGTGGGGTTGTTTTGGTGTTTTATAATCTAGAAGCCTGATCTCTAGCTCTTAATAAAATTCTGTAGTTTACTTTGGTAGCTTATCTCTTTACAGGCAAAAAGGAGGTAGTATTCTTCTCCAGTGACCAAAAAGCTTGACTATTTTGCTGTGAAAATTCTACACAACATGGTGTTTTCTTGCAAAGATCTTTTATTCATGGAAAGCAGAAAATGAGGATTTTTCTCCCCTTTCAATGTTATCACACTGACTACAATTTGCCTTACTTCCATTTAGCTCAGCTACTAATGGTGTCTTTAAATCTCTGTTAAAACAACATCCTAGATACTTTTATCAATATCTGAACAGTGGGAAGAGTCTTTGCAATAGATACAGCTCCTGGCTCTGGACAGAAAGGTAATGCCTATTTGTCAAAACATGAAACATGCTGAAATATTTGTGTTACGCAGCTGCTGCAAGGATTTATACCCAGAAAAAGTATTCTAGCTAGTGCATTTTTTATTTTACATATATTTTTTAAAATGTGCGTGCATGTACGCGTGCAAAGTTTGAGAGAGAACACCCATAAGGCGTAATGTGCCGCCTCCTGCACAATGGGAATGCCCAACCCAATGGATGCGGTGCTGGTGAGCATCCATCCTCAAGAAGTGACTAACCTGAAACCAGCCCCTTCACATCACTTTGGATCTGGGGTCTGACGCAAAAGTTCCAGAAAGATTTCCAAGGACTTTGAGTCAGGTCCTTAGCGCGTATCTGAACAAAGCTGGGAGACTGTCTTCATTGGCATTACATCCAAGCTGTATTTAGTCCATGGTTTTTCCCAGAGGGTCAGTCCCCTTACCTGTCTCAGTGCATTAATCAAGTGTTCCCCGCATTATATTTATGAGTGCAGCACTTCATTATGGCTGAGTGCTGCGGGCTGAAGCCAAGGAGATGAGGTGCTAATGAAATGTTTGCATTTTGGATAGGAGCTGAGGTAGGTGTTTAAATGAAACAAAACAGCTGTTAAAGCAACAGTGTCTCTTGAGACAGAGATGCCAACTGGGAAAGATTGGGCAGGGGAGTGGGAAGTGTAGGAAGGCAGGCACAAGGGACAAGGACTGGCCTGTGTCTTTACATTTAAGCTGAGCTGTCATGGTTTAGGTGGGTTTGGCATCTGCTCCAGTGACTGATGAAGCTCCTGCGTAGAAGAAACAGCAATGCCAAGCTCCCGCAAAAGCCTCTCAGTGACCAGCAGGAGGAGGGTTAGCCCTGATGAAGGACTTTTGAAATGAAGAACGCATGAGACAGGCATGCCTGGGAGCTGATGGCATGATAGGTTTTATCTGAGATCCCTGGTGATCCTGATAAAGGTGAAGACTTTCAGAGGGAGCTAGCGAAGTTCTGAACTAGTTTCACCCCACCTCACTCCAAGAATTTAACATGCAGCAAGTTGGGAGCCCAGATGCTCTCTGGTTTCTCTCCCTACTGAAAGCAGAAGGAACTACAGCAAGCATTATCCCCATTCAGGTGCCCAAAGTCACATGAGATTAATCCTGTCCCTGAAGAACCCAACACCTATTAAAGGATGCTGCATGTCTACCTCCCTGAAGACCCTATCCTTGCTTTCCAAGCTAAAGGAGTTCTTCTGCTGTGTTTTTCTTCTCTTCCCCTGCCTGATCCCTCTTCCAAATGCAGCTCAAGTCAGGGAACAATTTCCAAAGCGCCCCTGCAAGCCACATGCAAAATAAAAATGTAGGGCTTGGAGCCCAAACATACCTCAACGTCACCCACAGTATGGCACCAAATCAATGCCATGGTTGCTAGGGCTTATTGAATAGGCAGCACAAGCACACATATGCCCAGGGGAAGGACAAAAGTAGCTCAATGACATCAAGGGAAAGCTTTCACAAGGCACAGCTTGCTTGTTTGTAGCCTAATATCAAACAAGGGAAGAAAGGCATGGTGGAAGGGAGCCAAGAAGGACAACTTTCCATCTGCCTTTCTATCCCGAGATACGTAGGTGTAACTGTATGCTGTCTGTGATATCAGGGTACCTATACATGCAAAGCCAAACCCCTTAATATGAGCACGTAAAGAGAATCAAATATTAGACTCAGTGGACCTTTTATGCCTCCAGCAGTGGCTACAATCGGACATCGAGAGAAGAGCAAGAACATGCCAAGCATAAAAGACAAATCCCATGATGGTGATCCCCTTCAGTATGCAGTTATATAGCACCATGGAGTGTACATTCAATGTAAATAAATGTTAATAAATTGCAGAGGGAGATTTTTTTTTTCCCAAATAAGGGCATATGCTCATGGTTTCTTGATTTTGTCCTGAGGTTACAAAACAGAAACAAAATGTAAACCTTCTTTCTCAGACACTTACAAATTGGTATTAAAAGATGTATTGTCAAAAGGCAACTAATTAGGAGTCTTACAGTAATCATACATTACTAAAAGGCCAATTGTACATATCACATTGACATCCTTTGTGACAGCTGCTTCATTCTGTAAAACTGAATTTTGCTTGTTTGTTTACTTTTAGCTTCTCCACCGATAGAAATGTCTGGTGAGAATATCTGGCTATGTGACACACAGTTTAAACCCAGGAGCGGAGCACATATCCAGTGATACCACATCCATTTCTTTATCTCTCACCGTACCAACATCCAAGGCACTGCTCTTTGACAAAAGCAGATTCTGTAGTGTAGAATCTGTCTTTATTTGGGAGTCAACACTGGAAATCACTAAGAGATGATGTTAGACACACTCATCTCATAGCCAAATTTGGAACCAGACTGCATTGTGCTATGGTGCTTAAGTGCAGCGACCCTAACCTTAGCAAACCAGCAGCTCTCCTAGAGTTAGGACCCCTCTAAACCTTTATTGTTCATTTTGGCCTCTTGCAAAGCAGCTGATGGAAGAACAAAAACCTCAACAAACTTACGACTGGAGAAAATATTGCTTTGTGGCAGTGAATACCAGCAGGCCCTACAGGCAATATTGGCTGAATCCTTCTGCTGAGTAGTTTTCAAATATGCAGTCTGTCCTTCCTCACAAAGGAGAACCCCCTTAAGAGGAGACTGAACACACCGTATACATTATTTTGCATGGAACCTACATCAAGATCTTACCTCTGATAACAGCTTTGGGAGAATGAGGACAGTGGCACATGGCATTAAAGCATCACCTATGCAATGACATCTCTAATTAAAATGTATCATTTTTTTTTAACTTTTAAAGCCCTTTTTCATACTGCTCATACTTGTCTTCCTTGATCTCACAGGACTATTTCCTGCAATGCACTTTCAAAATTAGGATAGAAGGAGCTACAGCAACAAGGCTGTGCTTTGCATCGGTAGACTAAGATCACGGCTGGTGCATGAAACAAGCAGTGCTTGTACAGCTACCGCTGTTCCAAAGGTGTTCACCGGCACAGCCTCATCAAGAAAGGTTTGCTCTCCCTTTCTGAGGACAGCAGCGCTAAGACTGTAGAGTGCAATCGCACAGACACAGCCTCGGGCTGTGCTTATCGTCTGAGGTTCTGGTCCCGCCTGAGATTTCCAGGTACTGCTCCAAAACAAGCACAACATTCTCTTTATCTGAAGCATGCAAAAACATTACTAGCCCACTTTTTAATAGCAGCTTGAGGTTTTACAGCAAGTCAGCGGAGAAAAAAAGCACAACCCCCCTTCCAGGTCCACAGTGCACAGTGAAAATGAAAAACCTGTCAGACAGCAGATGCACTGAAATGTGGATATGGTTCAATGATCACATTGTGCTCTTTTTCCCTTTTTCCTACTGGAAAGTGGTGGTTCTTTAAAAAAGCTTACCTGCTTCCTTGCTCAAGAACACCTGGTTTTGCCCTGTATTCATATGAAAAACCCAGTGCTAAAACAAAACCTTTTCTTAAGCTGTCAATATTTGCAAGCCTTCAGACTAATTGAGTTGAAGGCACAATTAATGCCATTGATGGCAAGTTCTGCTGGAAGCTGTGTAATTCTTGCCTCTCACCAGAAAAAGCACCAGTACAAGAGAAGCTCCCATTAACTCTGAATGTACCTGGTGCAGCCAGAATGGGCCCTGCAGAAGAGGACCAGCATGAAAGCGTGGAACTGGCATGCAAGGAGCCCCTTCTGGCAAGGTTACTGCATTGAATGGGACCAGCTCAGGAAATGATGTGTCTTTTTAGAGTAGTAAATAAACAGCACTCTGATCCCACTACACAGGGGTCACCAAACTGGAACAGTCATCCACTCTGTGGGACTCCGAGTCATTTCTTCAACTTCATAAACATGGAAAATGTCATTTTGGCTAAATTATGGCATTAAATCCTACCTCTTAGCTGAGAAGTGCCTTCAAATCTGTCTGACAAGACTCTTGACCCTCAGATGTTTTTTCACCTTATTATTTATTCTTTTAATTCCAAATTAAAATTTCTCTCTGGTCAAAGCATAAGCAAGCACACTGGAGGCAATTTCTTACAGGGAAGCCCAGCCACTGTCTAAGCTTTTTTATAAAGCAATAAGGTCATTACAAACCAATTACAATATTCAATGAAAAGGACAAACGCATATTTAGACTGAAACTAGCTGAACCTCAATGAGTACTTAAAAATAAATAAATCATTAGAATATCTATTGCTAATCTCCGCTTCTGACTTCATAACTAAGCCAGAAGCACTAGCCTACATCTAGTACCAGAGTAGTGACTGGCAACCGATGGTATAAGTTTTGGCGAACCGAGTCAAAACCTACTACTCATGGCAAAGGCAAGAGAAGATCCTCCCCCAACCTTGCAGAGGAATTTCTAAAATTGCCCCATAGATTGAGATCAACGGCTCTCAAGAAAGAGCATGCAACCTTCTCTTTTCAACTCTACAGCAAATATTTACGCTGTGGCTACTGGAACTCTACTGACTCAGAAATGGCCTGAATTTCAGTGGTGCTGAGAACACACTGCAGTGAGAAGAAAGGCACTGACCTTTATTAAAATTAGGCCATCTACAAAATGCTTAACCATGGAATTAATGGTCTTGCACTCGGCATGCAAGGTTTGCAGTCTTGGCCTTGAACTACCAATAATCTCCTAATGAGAGCACACAAAAAAAAATAGGAGATCTGAGAAACAGAACAAGGTTACAAATTACAGGTTATGGTTTTGCTTTGCTTAGTATACGAGGAAGAATATTTTAAGGTCAGAAGGCATCTGTAGGACTGAAATAAAAGGAATTGATTGGGAAGAAGGAAATAACATATGATCTATTTCATCTAATGAGATCTTCCCCGCAGAGTAAGGTGAGAACTGCATTTATGAATCATCTGTATTTGCTGCCCTACTGTTCGGGATTTGAGACTATACAAGCAACGGCTACAGTAATCACACTGGGGAAGTAAGCAAAGCTGTAGCAAGAAAGGAAAATGGCTTGCAAATGGGAAATTCCTCTTTGACAGACTATCCACAGCCTTTAAGGGAACTCCTAGGGAGACCATGAGACTCATCCCTTCTTTCAATGGTCCAAATCAAAGGGATATCTGCCACTGACCTCTACAGCAATGTATATTGAGACTTTTTACCAGTGCCACCAGATTCCAGGACTGATTCAGCCTAAAGCAGAGAGTAAGCACATAGCAATGCAGAAAAAGCTATGATTTTTTTTTTTCTCAGTTTTGCTACGTTACATGGGGGCACAGAACCATAGGTGTAGCTCAGTTGTAGGCAGAGGAATACGCGGTCACCTTCCTTTTTTAACATTTAAGCGAAGAATTTTGAAGCCTGGTGAGAAACCCAAGGCTGCTACTTTGATCCTCCTCTCCCCTAACAACGGGCTCACCAAGGCAGAAACACGCAGGGTGGGGATTTCTAGTTTCACTCTTGCAGACACAAATCAAGTGCAGGTTTCTCAAGCTGTGAAGTATATTAAGTTCACAGAGTTTTAACAAAGGCCTACCAAACCGCAGAACCCCACTGTGAGTCACACTTCTTTCAGATGTCCTTTTAATTATATTAAATGAAAGTTTGGGGCACTTTGATGCTGATGGGCAAACATCTCGATCTCTTAAAAGAGCTGCTAAAAGTACTCCCTGTAGCTATAGTTAATATACAACATTGTATGCACACTGCTAGCCGATTTATTCCAGCCACTTTAACAACGATACCTCGCCTGACAGGCCCCGCAGAATAGCATCAGGAGTCGAGCAATGCGCAAATCACTAGAGGACTCTGAAAGTTGTTTGACACGCACTGCAGAGCTCTTTGTCATACAGCCAATTAAGTGACCAAACAAGGAACTTGAAAATCCTCATTAATTTGCCCCTTTCTATATAAATGGAGGTTAGAGTCTTTCTTGTCACAGGCACAACAAGAACACAAATAAACACAGCATAATTCAATTTATGCTCCCTCTCAGAGCTACAAGTTTCTTTCGTTTAGTCTTCACGGAAGTTGGGACCAGCCATGCAAGCCAGAGAGAAGTGGGACAAACAGAATTAATCCGCTTTAAATAGTACTGGCTAAGTCCCAGATGCACCTTTTATCTGCTGAGAGCTAGTAGGTTAGCAAAGAAAAAAAAACAGTCTCTTCTACTCTGCTCTAAACTTAATGCCTTGAATCCTCTGAGGAAAGCCTTTCATTTTTTGCTTAGTACAGCAATTCAAACAGCCCACATTACAGGCATGAAGCATTCAGAAAACTTCCAGAAGAACCAGAAGGACAACTCTGACTGCAACCACCCACCACTGTCTGCTACCTGGAATCTGCATCGGCTCATCGGTGGCTCTGATGACACCTGCACCCAGACGCTCTTGTCATCTTCACAGTGCGGGTGGCACCTCCATAATCTTACCCATTTGCCATACAGACAAACCCAGAATTACAAAGAAGGGTAAGCTGATTTACAGCACAGCCCAGAAGACGGCAGGAATTAGAGCAGCAAACACCATTAGACCAGGAAAATGCTGCAAAAGCAACACTTTGCTGCCTCCTTCCACCCTTCCCACAAAGCTGCCACTCAGGCTATCTATTGTATTCACCAGCCTCCTGCTTAGAAGCCACAGAGACTGGCTTTAAAAAATAAAAAATAAAAAAAAAAAAACAAACCAACAACAAATGAATAGAAACCCTGTGAAGATTTTGTCTTCCAAGATCTGCATCCCAAATGCAGCATGCATGCAGCATGCAAATGGGAAGAAGCCGCTGGCTGGCACCACAGGGAAATTCATTGGCCTCATGGTGCCCCAGAGAGAATTCCAGCCCACAAATCCAAGCGAAGCAAGGAGGCGAGCTCAGATTTTGCAATCAGGTGCATATGTGTGATAAAAACTCTACATGCCCAGACATGGTATGAGCCTTGATTAAAGCTTCTGTTTCCAGCCACTAAATCTTACAGCAAAATTCTCTAATTTTTTTTAAGTTTGTTAATATGGCCTTACTTATTGGAATAGCTGAGCACTCAAGCCTTGGGTTTTTTTTTTTTTTTTTCTTTTATTACTCCCCCTCCTTTCCCAGAGGCCAGGCGAATCATACCCATGGCATTTTAAGTTGGGGAGCTAAGAAATAATGAGCACGTGCCACTTGCTGAAGGGCATGGAAGAAATCTGTAACACCAAACCCAGTTTCACAGCCCCCAGAAGACAAACGTTTTGTGTTTTCCACAAGTCCAGTGCTTCAGTTTAAGAAGAAATGCCTTCGGAAAATGAACAAATATCCGTTCTGAAAAAATTACAGAAAATTCATACCGGCTTACGTCACACACACCAGTCACCAAACGAAGCTATGCTAATCAAATGCGTCACCCATTGTGACTCATTCTTCCACATGATGACTCTTCCATCCCTTTCCCAAAATAGAGTGCAAGAACACTGCACTGCAGAAAGGTGGGCATGAGAGATGTAGATCTCTGCTCTCCAAAAAGCCATGCATCAGGTCCAAGCTCTCCTTAGCTAACAGAGCACCCTTCCAAGGCAACTCACTCCATCCATCTTGGATATCCACCTTGGTCAGCTCAGCCTAAATTGACTCTTAGTATCACAAATTACAGTCCATGTGTTTCTAAATATCTTTACAGCCCAGCTTCCTGAATATCACCGTGACTGAAAAATCTCCCAGCAATTGTCCAGTCATTATATTAATATGTACTTATCACATCACCTGTTGGGTTGGTTCTTGTTGGATTTTTGAGACTAAAAAGATCATTTACCATACTTGCAACTAAAGGAGCAGCATTTGTAACCTCTGTCTCCAGTAGATAAAATCCCTGAGCTTTTAACTCAACAAATATTGTGACACTGCACAAATTAAATCAATATTTGTTTTAATTATAAAGTTACCCAGCGAGATGAGATGATAATCTGATATGGCATTCCCAGTCTCGTATTTGAATAACTCGCAAAATTTCCAGATCCATTTTACATACTTATTTATATTCATTTATTTTGGGTTCAAGAGGATTTTCCACCCAATCGCTACAGGGACTCTGTCGTGACTACTTAAATTTGTCAGCCCAAAGAAAACAGTAAGACTAAGTCTGGCAACTGTTATCTTCTCAAGTCATGCTCTTCCTCCCCCAAATCCACCTTTTCTCAACTGCACTTTTGATATATATAATTGCTGGACATTTCTCACCTAAACTTTGTACCGTACTTTCCTTTGTCTAGGGAGCACAGGACTGAAGGTACACTTCCAGCCCTGTGAACCAAATTCAGCCATGGATGGTCTTCACAACAACGGGATCAGCACAAGGAGATCATGTCAGCGAGGCTGAAAACTCTATTTCTCTGCCATCAGTGGTATATTTCCCAGTGACTTCCCATCTCCCATTGACTTCACAAAGTCCAGGCTTTCACTCTTTAAGGTTTGTTGAAAAATTTCTGCTAAATTGACTTAGCCAGCCCACACATTTTACTGCCTGGTAAAGGATAAGTGGCCTGTAACAGGAATATCTGCAGTAACATTTAATTGCTATTACAAACTTTCACTCGCAAGATTTTTTGATGACTTTAGCTACATGATTTTCCAAATGGAAACATACTGTATGAAAATATGTCCGGATACATTACTTTACCTCCATATAATACAAAGCAGAGCTGGAAAGGTTCAATTAGGTCATCCAATTCATTCTTCAAGCCCTCCATTACAGGACTGTCCTCTTCAATATATTTACCAGCTTTGGCCACATTTACACTAAATAGCTCAGGCAATGACCTTTCATCACTTTTTGTCTACTAAAGAGGCAGGCACATGATTACTGTTTAAACACACAAGTAGCCTTTCCAAGTGAAAGGGAAGAAGTCCTTGAAATTAAGGGTAAGGTGAGGTTTGTGCAGAATAATCAGGCTTTATTCTATCAATGCCAAGCTTTCTGGAGAGTACATTAAACTCACTATTCACTGCTACTGTTTGAAAGAAGACAAAACAACCAAGAGCATGCATTGAATCTGTAGAGTACACCTTCCCACTGGAGAGTCGAAAGGACAACTACAGGTCAGGTGGTACCCAAGATCCCCAACGGAACTGTGTAGTCCATGGTCAAACCAGCCTCACCACGTTTCCAGTGGTACCGGTAGACAAGACAACTAGCTTGGGAGTGAGTGTTGCAATGTAAAATTTCCTAAATTCCTTCAAATGCTAGTTACTTTCTCTGGGATCTTAAGGGAATTCACACCAGACAAGGGATGTGTAACTCCATAACTCATCTTTATCCACTAATGTACATGCAAGGGAAAAGGTAACCTCCTCTCACCACCATATCCAAAGGGAAGAGAGGCAGCCTACCAGCACAGAGGGGTACTGTTTTATTGTTAAAGTCCTAGAGATCTAAACCACCTAATCCCAAAATATGCGCTCACAAAATAGAAGTCAATACTGACTGTGGGGAAGTTGAATTTGCAGGAAAACTCTGGTATAGACAGCCCCCTCCAGAAACACAGGGTTCATTTTTACACCTCTGCATGTTATATATACACATATAAGTGACGATCAACCACCCGGAAGTACAACATCAATGTTCATAAGCACAAGACAGAAATCAGAAGGTAAAACATTCACATTTCTTAAAGCAGCATTAACTCACCCACAGTATACAAACAGGTTTATATAAAAGTCAGTGGAGCAAATGCTATAAGGCAAGGTGACAGGATAAATAACATAACCTGAGGCCTACAAGAAGGTCTTTCCTTGACTTTGTTCGTGTAAAACACAATGCAAGCCTACAAATGTCGGGCCATAGCTGGGTGGACTTTATGGGACATTATGTTCCTAATCCTATATTTAGTTTGCAGCACTCTCCTCCTCTCTATGTTCCTCTGCGAGGACACTCTGCATTTCATTGCGATCTTACCTCCTCCCTCATGTCGAGTGTTGCCATTTCAAATTGTTTCTAAATTTGCAAGTGTAAGAGGGGAAGAAAGACAACTAAGGAAAGGCAGGTGGCAATTACATGAGTGACATGTCATAAGCGAAACCCAGCTGGTCTGGAGACACCTCCACGAGCAGGAGTTTTACATTCTTTACTTGCATGCACCCATACTATCCTGCTTATTCTGATGGCTGGATGAGTCTTGTCAGATCTCTCTGTGTTTCTTCCCACTTTCTGGTTCAGAGATTTTGCCCCAGATTTTTTGTTAAGTCATAGAGCAACGCGGCAGGTGGGCAGAGAAGAAGAATAACATTATTATCCTGTAACCTTAACCTTAGTACTTGCTGCCACAAAGATGGTAATAATAAGATTATTCACAGAGACAAGACCCACTTCACAGTCATTCAGTCAAACAACTGGACATATGTA
This sequence comes from Alca torda, assembly GCA_008658365.1. Lineage (NCBI taxonomy): Eukaryota > Metazoa > Chordata > Aves > Charadriiformes > Alcidae > Alca > Alca torda. The sequence continues at coordinate 21,484,158 of CM018079.1, read as the reverse complement.
TTAAAAACACAAGAAATACCTGGACATAGGCCCTGCAAGAGCGCTCCCTTTTCTGAAGCTGAGTCCATAAAGACAGCAGATTAAAGACGGAATAGAAAAAACAAGTTAGTGATAGAACAAGGGGAAAAAAACTGAAGAAAATGCCTATGAAAAAAAACCTCATTTCTCTCTTTAACAGCTCCTGAAAACCAACCAAATCAAAGGAAGCATGTGAGTTAGGTGGCAGTGGAAGGCTGGAAGGACTGGCTCCAGAAATATGGGTTAGTCCTTTTTCAGTGAAGTAAAACACAGAGTGGCAACTTTGCAAGAGCAGCTGTTAGATGGTAGGAGATACTGAAGTCAAGTAGAGGTGCTCAAGAGGTGATGTTTTCCTTACAGCCTGGAGATCACACATGGTATTTCCACGTCTAACAAGGCTGGAAAGGATAGGGCTAATGGTTATTTACATAAGAGGAGCATGGGCTCTGCAGTCAGACAGTGCTGATGGCACAGTGAGGTATAACCAAGCTTTGGATGAGCAGGACCAATTCCAGGGAGCAAGAGGTATGCAGGACTGCATCTTGATACAGGATGAACCTCTATGGACCCATCCTGATACACCTGCTGAGGTCTCTGGCTAAAGGCAAAACTATAGAGCTCCGGCTTCACTGCTGTGAGCTTGCTTTAAGCCAGCTCAGCTGAGTGATCACATGTGATCACACATTGCACTGAAGGAGAGAGCATTGCCCAGGCCTCCTGATAGCATAAAGGGCCACTGAAGAGGATGTAACAATGAAATGGGAATCCGATGTAATATTTCCAGTTGAGGCCATTCTCTCCCCTTTGGGTTAAACTGCTTCTCCAGGAATGCATTTTCCAGTCCTCTCACACCAAGTTGTGCTTTCCTTTGTAATTCCTAGGCCTAAATGCTTTATACGCTGAATAGCTTTTCCACAAAGAATCCCACCTTTTTCTTAGAATCCACGTTTAGGACTGCACTTTGATATGCGCTTGCATGCCTCCTGCCTGGTAACTGCACTTCAGTGTGTCATGAAATCCAAACAGGCGCTTATTTACCTCCCCAGGACTTTGCAGGCAGTCTGCAGCAGTGAGCTAGAACTGGTGAGCTCTGCATCGGTACAACTAAATCTCGCAAAATCAGGCTGCTCAGAGCTGCTTGCTTGGCGGGGTTTGTTTTTGCTGATGTGCCTGGGTTGGAAATTGCACATCAATAGAGATTTGGGGTAACTTGCGCTCTCAACGCACAGCAGTGCAATCCCATTAGTACGGCTGAGAGCCAAATTTGTCCCCAAGAGTTTTGAGGCTCTGAAATAAACAAAATACACCCAGGTATCATGCAATGCCTAATTTCAATTTCTAATTCATCAATTTGTAACAGTAGAAATCTTCCTCTGGGTAAACTTGGCCAGTATGAAGACTTTACAGAAACAAATGGAGATCAAAGAAAGCCCTGCTGAAAATTACAGAGCTATCCACTCGGGGGTCTTGCCAGTCTGCAACAGAACAATTATTACCTTAATTAAGCCTGATCCAGTGAAAAGCATAAAGCTTTTAGTGACAGGAAAGTGGCTTCTGAAAGATGACGGCTGTTAAAAATTCTGATTATGCCAGTTTATTTCAATTCATTGTACATCAGCTTGTAAAAAAATCAGCACAAAACAGCACAGGTGATTACTTTCAGATCCCCTTAAAATTTCCTTTAATGATTAAAAGAATATTTAATGGCTAGTGCTTATTTTATTTCTTCTTTCTGACTAAACAGCACTAAACAAAACTCTTTGCAAATTACTTTTCTCCCTTTTTTTTCTTTTTTTTTTTTTTTTTTTGAAATACTCTTGATCAGTGAAGGGGAAAATGGAGCGGTAACTGCTGCCTTTTGTTTGCCCAATACTACTTCCAAGTTGAATTCATGCATTCTTAAATGAACACAGAGCAGTTGCTCTTCTAAAGAATTAAGTGGGGAATGAGAGCAAGTAAATTACCAAGCCTGTCATTTGGATCACTGACTCGCATCGCTGTTTTGCAGGACTCCGCACGGTTCAGAATTTTAATGCGGAATGCAATTGATTTGTATGAGCTGCTTGTGCAAAGCTGATGGCGGGGGGAGGGAAGAGGGGGGAACCTGCAAGGGTGACCCCAGGAGTGACAGCAGAGCCGAGGAGCTCTGCCTTGGCCAGTCCTCCCCTCCCCTTGGTGACTCATACCTGCCCCTATGATACAACCCCATTTCAGGTAGACGAAACAAATATTGGAAGGTGGGATATAAAAAGATGAAAAATATGTGCTTGCAAAGCTGAAGTGACAAAATGTTGGGTGTGGCTAGGGTATATTCCAACGAGCAAGCAGACTACAACCATGAAACCCGTTAGTAGGTGACATTAATTGCTGGGTTTTACCTGATATTGTCAGACATCACCATCATTTGAAACAAAGAACCATGGCATGATTATAACAAATAATGTTATGCTGATGTAACAGTTAATACAATTATTTCCTACATTGTTATAAAATAGCTGGAAGCAGCACTAATTAAAAGCATCAAGATAACCTAATTCATGGCACAAGCAAAGCACATGAGATGCAGGACTTCAATTCCCATGGGGCTGTAAATATTAAACAATCCAGAAGCCCTTTACATTTATAACAGCGTAAGTCTACAATAATAACTTACAAGAAAAAAGACAATGTTACTTCTATGAAAAGTATTGCTCTTCAGAAGACACGCAAGAAATTTCAGGCTTAGCTGGGATCATTTGTTCTCTGTATAACCTTGGGACCAAGTTCTATTGTCACTTACATGGATGCCAGGGCTGTCAGAGCCAGCTACACAACTGAGAACAAAATTCTTTGTCTTATTTTAACTAGGTGGCCAATATAACCATGTGCTCATAGCCACAGCGTTCGGCTGCAGTTTGTTCTGATGACCAGGCACACAGAATTCACCATCTGAATCCTATATAAATCCTATCCTATGCGTTTACATGAGAATGAGTGATGAAGGGGGCCTTGGAACAAGAAAACCCTCAACTTAAAATGTATTCTTACGGACTCCACAGCCCGTATTTCCTCCCATGACTGGCAACTTCTAGCAGCTTTAGTACGTAGCAATTCCACTTAATTCTGGAAGTGACAGGAGGACTAATAATTCTTCTCAAACAGCAGGCACAGAAACAACACCATCACCATGCAGTAAGGTGCTTCTGGGCTCAGTCACGGGTCATCACTAAAAAGGTCCTCTAATACTAAACCATCCTGAAGACCTTAAGCGTAAATATGATGGTATCTTCTGTGCCTTTGGTAACTGTATCTCCAGTGTAAATAAATGTCTCTGTCTGCTTTTATTTGTGAATATTAATGCATAAAAGTGTTCATTTGACCTCCACATCAGCATCTTGTAATGTTACAAGATGAAAAAAATCAAAATCCAGACTCTCTCTGTCTCTTGGGGCTTTAACCGTTCAGATTTTCTGGATCACATTACATGGCATTTCACAGACAGATTCAGCACTGGAAATGCTGGACAAAATTCTGGTCTCATTCACGCTGGCACAAGTCCAAAATAACTGCTGTGGCATCACTTGAGTTATTCTCATACTGAGCTATGAGAGCTGAGACCACAATGAAGTACCTGGAGTTCATATATCTACACACCTAAGGGTATACATTTCCCAGCACCAATAGTACACTTGGCATTTACAACTGTTTCGTTTCTCAGCAGAATAAAATACACTGTAAACGAAAAACTGCCAGGTACTCTTGTCTACTACGAAAGAATCACTGCCCTAAAATGGCAGTCGTTCAGAAAGACATTTATAAGAGCTCTCCAGGGAGAGCCAAACCCTTTTTCAGCCTCCTGTCCCTTCCCGAGCCCCTTTGTTTTTACCTTATTTAAGCTGCGGGCAGCACTGTCCTTCCCACCCGGAGTCAGGTTTCGGAGCTGCACGTCAAGCAAGTTCACCAGCTGGACCATGGCGGACACAGAGTACGTGATGTCGCCAGCGTACAAGTGGTTTTTTGTGTGCTCCGCAAGCTCCCGGGCAATGTTGGCAGCCATCTCCCCCGACTTCATCTGCAAAGGAGAAAGCACAGGAAAAGGTTGTCCCCGGCTCTTAGTATGATGTTACTCCAGTCCCTTCCAGCCCCAAAGTGTTAAGTAAGTCAACTCCCTGCAAGAAGAAGAGGAGGAGAAAAGAAGAGAGGAAGAGAAGTTCCCAAGAAGGAAACTACAGCAAAGGTCTTCAGGTACAGTGTTTGAGTATGGTTTAAACCCAAGTGTTTTTTCCAGCTACAGTCATCATGTGGGCTTCAACACAACAATTTCTGATCTTCTCACAGGGCACGGCTGGAATTGAGGGGCAGCTGCTTCTTTGCACTGCAGCAGATGCAACCAAAGACGGCATTGCTTTCCATGGGATGCGGCATGCTAAGGAGGCCTTCAGTTAGCTTGTGCCATTACACTATCTATGCCACTTGGGAAAAAACAAACCATGTAGATAGTCTCTCCCGTCAAGAAAGAGCAGTTTCTAATTCCAAAAGATTATTTGACAGCAAAGAGATGATTTTTGTTACAAATCCTGTGCAAAAAATGTTGTGAAAGGAACAAAAATAGATGACATAACCCAGATGAACAAGAGAAAAAAGTTCACAATTCCCACCATGTGGATTTAATAATCAGGTGCTAATTTACCACTTAGTATTTGCAGGGGCAGATGTGCTCCTTACCACACTAGCCACTACTACATCTGTAGCGAGGCTAGTGATTCTCAACACATAAAAGTATAATAGCTCAGGAGCAAAAGGCTTAAGGCTTCAAGCAGAGGCCCGCTGGAAGGGAAAACCAAGTAGGCTGTTCAGCTGTATCTTCTATTAAAACACTTTTATTGTCTAGTTAAGTCATAAAACTCATGAATCCCCTGCAGTGAAATTCACTGAGCAATTATCTGGGAAACTCTCTCTTTCCTCCTGGGGCTTTTCCCCCTTTCTTGCTCTGTTTTGCTTTCCCTATCTGGTGCCCCTTTCCTCTTCTGTGCCGTGGGGATTGGGGACGGGGCAGCTGGTCCCACCTCCTTTCTACAAGCAACCCACTACAAAAATACTATTGCAGGTTGCTGGTCTTTTTTAAGTTAGGTACCACTCTGATCTGGAATGCGTATCTATGGGGAATATGCCCGGGAGAAGGAGAGATTACAGAGGATGAGATTTAAATGAAGCTCCTGCTCCTCTGTTGGGCTCAATGACCAACTCCGCTGGGTTCCTCATACGACATTTCCAATGGTCTTATCTTCCAACAGTTAGCAACCAGGTATTTCTCTTGTTCCCTCAATTTCTGGTGCTTACTATAAAAGCGAGATTCTAGGGAAAGACTGCAGGCTGAGCTTCTACCTCTCTGTAAATCAATTAGCCGAGTTATAAATGAATAACTTACTTCCATCAATTTGACAGCAACAGCCCATCTGATTTAATGAAATCTAACTGAAGATGTTCATATGCTCATCTTCAGAGAATTAAAGCATATGATGATACAGATAAGATAAATAAAGGAGATAATGTGTTGTTCTTCCCATTACAGCAATGGTAACATATATTCAAAAACTGAATTATTTCTTCTTTGTTACACACAAGGCTAATGCCATAGAAACCAGATCCTATTCTTAGAGCTGCCTGCTCTCCTAAGCAGCTGAAGAAATCCACGCACCAGCACAGAGGCCGAATTTTGATCTCTTTTGTTGGCACCCAGAACTTTAAAGAATGACTGCATGAAATCCCTTTACATAAAGAAATCAATTTCAACGTTTTCATGCAGTTCATCGCTGGAGCTTAGCATGTATCATGACACATGGTGTTTCTGTAAGCCTTGTAGAAAATTGTATGAAATCAAGATTTTTTTATGGATACATTAAAATAAAACCCTGCTACCCAATATTTGAAGTGAACACTTTCTCTTGGACCACGCACCTATGGTCCAAGCTACAAAGAGCTACAAAGGCAAACCCAGGAGTCTTCTTTTCCTGTAATAAGCCTCTTGTTATATCCAACTGCAGCTGCCGTTGTTCCTACTTCCCTGCAAAAGTGGTGCGGGGTGGTCGCTAATAAACCTTTTTCCCTTTATCTTGGACTGATCCTAAAAAATGCAAATCTAAGAATTCTGTGTGTGACCAAATTAACACCCCAAAACAGGCAACAATGGAAGAAATGCCTGAGAATAGGCACATTAAAGCGCAAAATACGTGAACTCCTGGGAGACAGAAGTATTTACCCAAACTCATTTCACACACCCAGGTTTCCTGAAAACACACAGTTGTGCCCTTCCCTTGGGACAATGTGTCTGGTTGACAGGTGATGAAGCTATTTCCTAGCACTGACACTCATTTCCAAACCTATTATTTGTCACCCAGAAAATGCAGCTACAAGTCACTGCAACAGTGCTGAGACACTTTCCATCCTGACTGTCTGCATAATGCAAGAGGTATCCAAAATGATGGTCGTATGATATGTTAATGCTAATTTCCCCAATTCTTCTGAGCGGTTTCCACTGAAATTCAGGTCTCTCCTATGCAGTCCCATCAAACACAACTTCTGTGATCAGTTCCAAATGCTGGCTGAATATTCCAGGCCTAAGAGATGTGTCTGGTCTCGTACACCAAAAGGACTAAGCCCCTTTTTTGTTTAATTCTATGAAATGCTCAGCAAAGCTCACTGCTGCCCAAGAAGACGCATTACTAACTCCCTTCCCTTCAATAAGGGACCTTTCCACATCTTCCTCTTCATTGTGGCTGCCTGGAAGACCAGCAGCATTTCTTTCAAAACTTTTAAACCCAAACACTAACACAGGCCACATGGGAGCACAGGAAAAATCCTTGGAGGTTCTTCAAGGGTCAAGCTGTCATTGAGAGGCAAGCAAGAAGTAGGGAAAAAATGTGCAAGTAACCAAGCTTTCTACTGACAGGCTCAAGAGCAATCAAAGGAATTAAAAATAATACATCTCTCTGATTTGAAACTAATTTTTTTTTAAAAAATTTTCTATCTTGATTATGAAAAAATGTTATTTAAAAAACAAAAAGGATTCTGGGATAAAAGAAAACATTCTGTTCAAATCAAATTGGTTTTCTTGTTGCTTTGGGTGATTTTTCGGGGTTTTTTTTTGGTTTTGGGGTTTTTTTTTTTGTTTGTTTGTGTGGGTTTTTTTTTTTACAAATTGATTAAATCTAGTCTTGGAATGCTAATTTGAAGGACAGAAAAAATGTTTCCTGCTGAAAATGCCAACACACAAAACACAGTTTTCTAGCTCTGTCAAAAAAAAATGCTTCCCTCTTCCATTTGAGCATACTGGCAGGCTTCAGGCCAGATTTACAAATGAGCATTGGCATACCTGAAATCACGCTGCGCAACACTTTGCTAATATTTACCAAGTTTGTACCAGTATCTTGTGTCTTCTCACGACTGTAAAGACTGCGAAATAATACTTGTTGGAGAGGGTATATATTCCTGCCTGTTTCATATATACCAAGGATAAAAAACAGGGAGCTTTGTCTGGAAAGAGTAACACGGACCCTCCTGCAGCACCGCTCATTGTTTCAACCCTTCTTTTCTCAATAAGAACAGACTGCAGAAGAGGACAGTAGAATAAAAAATGAGAGAAACTGCAGAAAATAGGTATTTAGGAAAGAAAAATTAGAAGAAATAAGAAAGATGCTGGGAAGGGAAAGAATGTGCTGAAACACCTGCTCCATCCACTACATTATGTTGCTCTGGAAACAGACTGTCACAAGCATCTGGATAGAAGATTTCATCGTGGTTTCATCAGGACCGCAACTTCACCCTCAGGCCTGGACACGACGATGCGGTGATGTCCTCCACAAAATCCCACTCCCTCTGCCCGGCACACCCAGGCAGCCCTACAGGACCTGATGAAGGTACTTTGAACCCTAAGGTTTATCTGCTCTTTGTGACTGTATCATCTAGGCTGTTCAGGTGGACAACATGAACGTGGGTGGCACGTGCTTTAGATTTACAGCTTGAGGCTTTTCATGCATTCATGGAGGACACAACGCTTTCTATTCTGCTACAAAAAAAGGCCTCCTGTCTTTCAGAGGCTGCGCGTAGCAGTGCCTCCCCTCCCAGGAAGGACCCACAACTGAACGCCGTGGCAAGGAAAAGGTATTTTCAAGCAAGTCACACGCTGCTCCAAGGACGGTACTGATGAAAGGAGCAGGTAAAACAAACAGGCTGAGACTGAATGTATGACCTCATGATCAGGATGATACAATGTATCCAAAGCTGACCTTTTTGCTTCCTTTTACTGCTTGACTCTAGAAATAACCCAGGTAGCAGTGCATAATTCAATCGCGCTGGCAAGTTTATTCTCCTGCTACGTTACAAGGGCATGGTAGGCACCAACAATAAAGTTAAAGTAAATGTCAGGAGGCCAATGAATTGCTGAAGCGGACATTTGTTCTGATCTTCCATCAGGAACAATAACTCTAATGGAAGCTAATAGAGGGTTGTAAAACCTAATACCATGATGCAAGGAGGCAAACACCCAATGTACGGTCTGAGCACAGCAGGAGAAAGAAAAGCAGCATGTAATAATCCTTACTTCACCACAGGGACATGAAAACAAGCACAGCATTTCCATACCATCCTTTCTGGCTTGGATGAAATCCCTCCAGGGGACCCATCACCCTTCTTCCTGAGCAGCTTGGACCCAGCAGGTGACAGAAGAGGGGATTTTTGGGAGACAAAGCACATTAGGAATGAAGATACACCGAGCAGCTATGAACCCTGGCTGCCAAGTAAGTGTTTCTACCCATATTGTAAGCTGCGCTGCAGCTGTGGATGCTGTGGGATGGGTGGCCAAGGAGGACCCATGCGCTGGGGACGCCAGAGAGCTGAGCGTGTCCTCACGGCATGGCTGGCTTACTGCTTCTTCTAGCTGCCCTCACAGTGGCAAGAAGAGGAGCTGGGTTGGCTTAGAGGAGGAAGGTTCCTCTTTCAGCTTTAGAGAGGTGCTGGAGCAAAACTGCAAGCTTAGGGCAGGGAAGTGTCCTGTCCATGGCAAGGATGTGAGAAACCAGTGCCTGATTTATGGATAAATCAGTCTAATCTCTAAGCACAGTGATGATTTCCAAGCCTCTTGCTTGGGCAGGGAAACCAAGTGGCTATCGATTATTTTGTAAGTAATTTAAAACTGTTTGCTGTAAGAACCCTACCGAACGCAACCCGCAACACAAGCCCCTAGGCAAGCCTGGCAGGGCTTTCCCCTCAAAAGTCCCTCCTGTAAAGTCTTGACGTTTTGTAGCAGCATTCCATAGAGGTTGAGCCACATATCCCAAGATCCCAGTGGATTTCCTCCCACTCAGACATCAAAAGTTTAGATCCAGAGTCATTTAGCAGATCCCCCTAGTCTTTCCACTGACTAGTGGAAGGTTCCCAAAGCCGAACATAACTAAATTCCTCCAGCAAAAAATAATAACAATGTAAAAAATAATAATAACCCAGTCCCAATTGTAACCTGCTGGGCATTTCTGAAAACCTGGCTCTTCAATTTTAGCCTGTTTTGAAAGCGCGTAACAAATTAAATGGGGCTCATTTGTTACGCAAATGATAGCTGGAGTTTCAAATAAAATAAGCCTAACCTTGATGGAGATTTCATCAGTGCACGCTATTATTTCCCTCTGCTAATGGCTAACGGCCTGGCCATCTTCACCGAGCAGCAAGAGGTCTCCCCGCTGCCTGGGTGAATTATGGCTAGAGTAAGTAACATTAACCCCTCCAGGATAAGTACGTGGGTCACAAAACAAGAGCTGCACAGCTGCTAACGCCAGCAAAGGCAGTCTTTATTCATCAGCCAGCTGAGCGTGTGGCAGGAGAGATGCCCACCCTCCCACGTGGGACAAAAGGACCATGTCACAGCAGCTCCACCTTAACTGATGTCTTCCCTTGTCTTTGGGGAGGAACAGGTACAAATACAGATGAAGTGAGATAGGGATGATCAGGGGTGTACATGCTTGCCTGGAGAATCCCGGAGAAGAGAAGGCTCCGGGGACACCTTATAGCAGCCTTCCAGTACCTAAAGGGGGCCTACAGGAAGGATGGGGAGGGACTCTTTATCAGGCAGTGTAACGATAGGACACGCGGTAACGGTTTCAAACTGAAAGAGGGTAGATTTAGACTGGATATTAGGAAGAAATTCTTTACTGTGAGGGTGGTGAGGCACTGGAAAAGGTTGCCCAGGGAGGTTGTGGCTGCCCCATCCCTGGAAGTGTTCAAGGCCAGGCTGGATGGGGCTTTGAGCAGCCTGGTCTAGTGGGAGGTGTCCCTGTCCATGGCAGGGGGTTGGAACTAGATGATCTTTAAGGTCCCTTCCAACCCAAACCATTCTGTGATTCTATGCTTGCGATTCACAGGTTGTTGAGCCTCAGTTAAGATGGGGGACAGGGAGGAGAAAGCCGAAGAGTCTTGTCTGTAGGGTCACCCCATCCCATTCACCATCAAGCACTGGTTCTCTGGGAGTGCAGTGCTGCTACCAAGCAGCAGCACAGCTAGCCCACAATGCTGGGATTCGCTCGCTCTGGCTAAAGGAGCAAATAAATCCCCCACAGATTGCTGTAATAAAGATTCAGCCCACAGACTCTGTGGCATAAACACACATCTGGTCTCTGTTTGTAATGAAATCAGCTGAAAGCACCACTGTGCATTAATAACAAAAACGTTCAACATATTGCTACCAAATAAGCTCTGCTTGTCTTGAACTTCCATTGTCACATGTTAATGCACTTTTAACACTGATAAATGATGAAGTGCTACAAAACATTCATCAAGGGACTTCAGAGTCAAAAGATATGCATTACTGTGGCATTGTTTTCTATTCCACCGGTTCTTTTGCAATTTGGGCAGAAGTTAAAAACAGAAAGTCAAAAGCGCAATGCAAACATGTCATATTGAGCCTGCCTTTCTTTGGTAAAGATTTCCCAACTAAAGGATTTATCCTGTGTTTGTGTGGCACGAGAAAATCCTTGGGGATGTGTGAAAGGGAAAGTTTCCTTTTGCAATAAGTCAGCATTTTCCATATGTCCACCTTCCCTCTTCCTCCTTTTCTCGCCACAAACAGGAACTGTCATTCACTCTAGTTTAATTCCACTCTCCAGTCCCTCTCATTTGCCTTTCTCTCACCCTCTCTGCCTTGATTTCCATCAGATTTTTACAGTCTTGCTTTCTCCTTGCAATTCCTGGCTACTATGGATGGCTTATGCTTTATGTGTGACTGTTGGTCACTTTGGGTTCCCTGTTGTGAAAACAGCCAGGGAGCTCAGGAAGGTCAGTGCGTAGACTTGGTGTGGTCAACACATGGGAAGGGTTTTACCTTCTGAGTGATGTGGTTGATCCAGGGAGAAGAGCAGTTGCTGAGATCAGGTCCTTGGGGCTCCCAGATCCCATCTGGTGCAAGACATCGGAAAGTTGCAACACCTGGAAGAGGAAAGCCACTCTGTTCAGTGTTATTGGTTGCATTTTGCTCCCAGGACCCCATGCCATAGGTTTCATTTCACAATGATGGACACCTCATACAAAGCCTGTGAGCTTATTAGTGCTCAGAACCTTGGTAGGACACTTCTCAGTCATCTCAGTGTCCTAATCTCCCATCATCTTAGTGCTTAGGAGCTTTAAGACAAAAGACCCATGAGGAAGTGCAGGGATATAAGCCAAATGGAGAGTATGGACAGAGGGCTTTGCTTTAGGCCAGGCAGGAAAGCTGCCAGGGACTAAGAAATTGAAGCTGGATCTCAAAGGCTGAGCCAGCACCTCGAGTGCTCTGCGCTGGCGCCCCAGGATCAGACCCTGCGCCTCGATTTCCTTGCTGCTTTACGAAGATTTTACTGCTCTGAATCATCATTAAACCATTTGGGTGGAGAAACACAAAAGTTTAAATGCTATGAACGTCAAGTTGTAAAGCTGGGCTTTACTGTCCACCCCCAACCAGTGAGAGGGATTTTAGATGAGAGTTTTGTTTGGCAAGGGCCACCCAGATCCCTCCTGCAAAAGACAGCAAAGCGCCTCAGACCCTTCCAAACAAAGAGAAATGCATCCAAAATGGTGCAGTTAAAGATCTTTAAAAACCAAGACAGCCAGTACACTAGATTAAAGACTGTATCCTATAAAGTGCTCTGCCCTGCAGAGCCGAACTTTTCATCAGAGGAGTGAATTACAGGCTAGGTCTGGTGGTAGCGCCAATTAAAACCAGTGAGAGTTTGCTCATGACTTCAAAGGGAGTTGGAAGAGGCCCACTGCTAATATACCACAGCTTTTAACAAGTCACATGAATCACTGAAATTAGAGATGGGAAAGGCTTATTGCCATCCCCTATCAACAAGTTGGGGTTTGATTATTTTTTCTTAGCTATTTTCATCCAGTCCTTAGCTCTTGTGCTTAGAAAAGGGCTCCCTGCATCCAGCCTTCATTTTCCTTTTTTATCTTTTCTTTCCTTTTCCACAGCTTCAGTTCAGACTATCCTTTCCCCTCTCTCTGGGAACCACATGATACTTTTTGCATTAATTTTACCAAGCGGGGCTGTGAAAGAGAGCCAAAATGTTCTTTACCTATTCTCACCACTGACGTCTTTCCATGCCCCTCATACTTAACATGTATTTTATCAGTCTGACCTCACCAAATTCAAGAGAGAGTCAGTATTCATATACACAGGTGTGAATGGCTCTCCAGGGAAATGGAGCGGAGAATTAACACGGAGTCTCCTCTGCAAGCCAGATCCCTCCAGCCCTTATTTTCAGGCAATTTCCTCCACCTTCTGATTTCTTCTTGGCAAGCGGGTTCTTGGGGCTGGACACCAAGACTAGCTTGAAAAACAAATACTTTTGGAAAACTGCTTTTGTTAAAATACAGCAAACTGAACCATATGCCAAAACTCATTCTTCATTCATCCGTGTTTTAATTTGGACATAAAATTTCCAAAAGCGACCTTTTGGATGAAAACAAATGGGAGGAAAGAGTAGAAGAAAAGGAGCAAAATCCAACAAACAAGAAAACATTTTGAAGGATTTGGCTGTGTTTTCCCCCCTGCTTTCCCTGCTGATCACACTGGATGCTGGCTGCAATTTGAAAAATCACTCATGCTGGTTCAGGAGTTTGATGCAGGAATACCTGTGCCCCAAAATGCTGGCCACAGCCTTCGAAATGTGCAGCACAGAGCTTCAAAATATAAGTTTTGTTTATTTCCTCTGCCCTCCCCCCCTAGACAAGCAAAGCATCAGCCATTAACACATCAGTCAATGAGCCTAGGGGCTACAAATACAGGCAAAACCATCATACATAGCTTCTAGAGGCAGAGGCTCTTATAGCACATCAAGCTCAACCCCCCAAGGTCATTAGCTTGTACTCTTCTTCGGCCAGAGCTTGGAATACCAAAGATCCTGCACAACGTGCTCAGCATGTTGAGGCTTTGGCCCGGGCCACCTGCTTGCCATACTTCACCAAGGCAATAGAGACCTGTCAGAAGGCATCAACCTGCTTCCCTGATGAAAGCACGTGTGCCACAGGGGCCCATGGGAAACCTGGGTGCACACTCACAACATCCCATGGGCAAACGGAGACAGCTCACCGTGTCCTCCCACCCCTCAACTCACCTATTGAGCCCATGGGACATGGCTGCTTCGCCACCTGGCCCTGCCGAGTCCGAGACCACATAATATCGCGGGCTTCCATGGGATCACAGCTCTCCGTGCCGGCCGGTGGCAGCTGGGAGGAGGCGGGTGGGAGGTGCGTGGTCATTTCATCGGGGATGTCGGCCATGGGCGATGGCGTACTGGTGCTCCTGTTCCTCCTGCCTGAGGCCGAGGTGGTGGTGGGACGGCCAGTGCTGCTGGTGGCCACCCGTGGCGTGGTGCTGGCGGTGGTGCTCCCCGGGCCCAGAGCCCCCGATGTTGATACTCCTGAAATAAAGGCAGAGCTGATTAAAGAGAAGAAGGGAAAAAAGGGACTCAAGCCTACATCCCGAGGATGTCCTCTCTGCTGACTATGGTGGCCTGGAAGGTGTAGTTGGAGCTACAACTAATGCAAGGCTTGCTGCACAGCCATCTTTCAGAGATAAGCTGGAGCACGCAGCGAGAGAACCACACAGGGGGGTAATGACTGCTGGAGCATAACTGATTTTCCAAAAGCACTAGCATCTGATGAAAATAAAGCAGCATTTTATGCCCTCACCATTTTTCTTCCTGGCATTTTAATGTAAAAATCTTATTTTCCATCTTTTAGGGAACACCTAGCACAGAAGTGCTTTTAATTTTTTAGTGTTGCTGAAGACCCAGCTGGTTTGGGTAGAAAAATATTTTCCATGGTGTAATAAAAAAAAAAAACAAAAAACAAAAAAACCCACCCACACAAAAAAGCCCACACCACAAATCCATCCTTGAAACAGCAGTGCACAGAGGGATGAATGCAAGGCTGTTCTCCGGAGCAAGCCCTTCCTTTTTTCTCAGCTTCATGCCTTGCTGCTTCATTCCAACGGCAGCGCTTGGCCCTCGAGCTACAGGCCACGTGGCATATGCAAAGATGCGCATCAGCCCAGCCGAATCCTCGAGAGTTTAATGCTCAACAGGCTATTACATTCAAAACCTGCGATGAGCGGCTGAGCGGCAAGAGATGGAAACCTGCTTTAGAAATGCATTAACCTGCCCTACATCTTGCAGTAGCTGCGCTAAGTACTGTGCGTGGTGAATATTGAGGGATGCCCACCTTATAATTACATTATTTTGCCTCCTGTTTAGACCAAGGTGCTTGCAAAGATTGGAGTTTCACGTGGATTTCCTTATGGCTTGACCTGAAATCCCAGGTGGGGAAACTGAGACAGGCTGCCTTCAATTGCTCCCTCATCGCCCCTGCTAGAAGTGTACAGCTTGTAAAGAAGCCTGCTTCTCCCATCTTCTCTGCCTCTCATAAAGATAAGCACCCTCCTGCTTCTCTCAACACAACACTTTTACTCCAATTAAATGCCAGATATTCACAATTGCCACCTCAACCCCTGCCCGGAGAAACACTGGGGCTGTCTGGGAAAGGCAGGTAAGAAGGCTATATGAATAGGCTTGTCTGATACCATCCTCTCTTTAATTCTCATGCCACAACATCTCCCTACCATCCCACTTCTTCCAGCATCCCAAAATCCTTCAGAATCACAGTTGCTTCATGTCCAGCAACACGTATTGGAGTTTCTACATGAAAGACAGACATGTGAGAACTCCAGCCTAGCTAGAAATTAAAATTAAATGTGAGAATCACCCTGTCACCCCGAGGAGCAGCCTCTTAACTACCCAGCTGTGTGAGCAGGCTCATCCTGCAAGCTCCTGAGAGCAGAGACTGTCCTCTCCTCTAGGTCCAGTGAAGCAGACCACACTCACTATTTGTGCAATATGAGTTATTAATGTATAATGATATTGCCATCACTGGAGTTCATTCAAGTCAACCTGTTTCAAGCAGAGAGATGCCTGCCTTTAGTGCAAAACAGGAGTTTTTCCATTCTGAAAGGCGTTTTTTTGGGGGGGATTTTTTTTTTTTTTTTTGGTTTTTTTTTGTTATTTAAGTAATTTAAGCCCCTGGTGCTGTGAGCAATTCTCCTACTCCAGAGTAACAAATAACATGGCAGTTGAAGCACATGCTTGCTCTGGTTTTAGGTAATTTTACTCCAAGCCTGAGACATCCTCTCCTCAACCTTTGAAACTCAACAGCATCATAAATAAAATTTTCGGAGGGATCAGTATTTTTCAAGAAAGTGTTCAGTTTAAAAATCCCAGCTCTACCGTTTCTCAGCAAATGGGATTAACTTCTTCCCCCCGTCTCCAAAAAGGTGAGCAATAGCGCAACAGGCACTAAACCACCTGAGCACCAGGACACTGATCTGGAATCAGGTCTCCCGAGCTCGTTGATCAAATTTTCCAGCCTTCTCATGCCACCTCCCTTTCACTATGAGCTCTGAGCTTGAATGAACTCAAAAAAATACAATACAAAATTCTGCAGTCATTGAGAGATTTCTTCTAGTTTCTGCTCAAAGCTGTGCTAGATCACCAAGCAACGATTTCCATCTGACGTTACAGGAAGGATTAAAGCTTGTAGAGAACTGTGGCAAATATTATCTGTTTTTACTACGGCAGCTCTTGCCATGAATACATGTTTTATTTCTTCCTAATAACGATTAGCCCAGTAGACAACAACCTGCAGAAAATTTCCCATTTACTCATGCAGTAACAAGTTATTTTACGTTTGCAAAATGACCTATGCCATGCACTACAGGCACAGAGGTACCGAGGAGATACAGCAGATGCAGTTTCGAAGCCAAAACTAGCAACCCCCCTTTAAAATAATTCTTACAGTAATTTGTGAGCGTATAGAAACATACACGGAGCACCCAGGAGCTCCCCTTGATCCACACACAGGGGTGCTGCACTTTTGAGCCTAGTTTTCACTGACAATCATTGAATATCTCATGGCGTGTTGTTTTTGGAATGGCTCTGGCAAGTTTACTGTAGCAGCTAGGCACAAGGGATGTAATGGCATTTTCCTTTAGCCATACAAAAATTAGATGTTTTATCTTTCATGAACTCCTTGGCAACAGCGTCAAAATCTCTTTGACGGCTTGTTCTTCCAACTTTTTTCTTGTTTAACTGGGTTTTCTTGCTGTTTTTCAAAATAAACACCTCCATCGTTTACACAGGACAAATTATAAGAAGACACAAAAGGGCTGCCTCCGAGCGGCCTAACGGAGTGAGATGGATGGGATACCACTGAACTCAGTTCAAAGGTCTGATTATTCAACGAGTCAATTTGGTAATGAGCTCCAGGGAACACGATCACCATGCTAACACCACTCAGTTTCACCGGCCCCAGGCAGCACCACTTGCTGATTTTGCTCACACAACTGGGTGCTTTAAAACAAAGTTAATTGGTAAGAAGGAAAAGAACAAGAGATCAGGGTCATTTACATATAAATGATTCTCAAATCCAAGCAAAACCACGAAAAGACTGCAACCTGTGCAAAATTACCTAAATCCTACAGCACAGAACACAGATCAAACCTCCAGATTAACTCAGACTGCCAATAAACTGTGAATTTTTAACTCGGGGAAAAGCAGCATTGCACCATCGCTTTAACAGAAGGATTCTTCAGATAATACTTCATGATACAATCTTTCCTCACAGACAAGCAGTAACCTTTAAAAATCATCAACACCATTACAACCAGAAATGTATAATCTTTATTATTTTACTTCTACTACCTGTTTTTACCATGTGTTGCCATATCAAGAGTTTAAATACAGCTTTTGGGTAAGAGTTTTTACCCCTAGGTTTCAAATCCAAGACTTCGATCCCACAAAGCACAACGCTGAGACGGGTATTTTCACAGGGCTCCCAAGAAAGCAAACTGCAGCTGTGGAAACGCTTCTTCTCCAGAAATCCCCCAAAGTGACACTTCACTTTTTTTCTTCCCTGCTTTATCTGGAGAGCTGGCACCAATAGCAGAAGACTAAGTTTTGCCATCATTCAGACTCGAGCTGCAGCTATTAAAAAACCCCAAAACATTTCCAGCATCCACAGGGGAGTAATTGCAACTCCCAGAGGAGCCTCTCTCTACTCCTGGCACGTTGACTACCAAGAAAAAGAAATTGTTAGGTGTTTTTCATTCTTGCCTTCACTTCCCAACCTTTAGAGAGAGCTCAGACCTCTGGAGGAGGAATTTTGCTTGACTGAAGGAAAATCATGGGAAGGATTTGCTCATAGGGAAAAATCTTAAATAAATAAGGTGTCCCCCCATTTCCTTCTTTTCCCCTTTCCTGGCCTAACAAGACAAGTGCGCAAATGGCCTAAGACCAGCGCTTTGTATCTGCCACCAGGAAAACACAGCACACAGCTCATCTCACCTCACCGTCCGCTCTGCTCACCTGGTGCTCCCAGACATGGGAGACTGCTTTGACTCTGACTAGAGTTCTCCTACCACAAAAGCAGCTTTGATCGCAAGCAAGAGTACTTGTGATCACTACCAGGCTACCTTTTTTCTTATTTTTCTTCTTCTGGCACCTAAGTATCCAAGCCTATGACCCGGTGTACTCAATAACTGAAAATACTTTTTAAGAGATGTCATGTCCCATGAATGAAGATAACCGGATGCCCCTCGAGCAGAAATTGCAGACGAGATTTCCTGGGTGAGGTTTGCTGGCTTTTGCTAGGTAACAGATGACAGAAGACATCCGTCAAGCTCTCCCCCAGGGGTTGCAATCCAAAGGTTGAGGCTGACGGCTATGTGCTACAAGCCAGTATTCACTCATGTAATGGGAAGGAGAGGCTGCACTCCAAGTTTCATGCGCAAGGTCCAAGCAAACTATGATGACTTCACTCTCCATTGAGTTTTGCATTCCCAAGTCTGACGCTCAAGCAGATGTGCCGGGGAGCCGGTAGCCAAGAGCTCGTACCTGCTCCCTGCACTGCAGCTGCTGCAACGCCCGAGCAACCGAGGTACAACAAAGCCAAGGCGTTCAACATCTTTGGGAGGATACAGCAACCCAAGTGCCCTCTTGAGCACGTCTGTGCTGTGTTCACAATTATTTACGCATGTTGCTGCCACATTAAGACAAATGGAGCATTGCTGGTTTCTGAAAGGCTGCGAGAAACACAAAATCTGAAGGTTCTTCCCTCCCTCCCTCTCTCTCTGCTAGTTTTGTCCTTTTCATATTTGGCAACCACATCCTTTGCTTACAGCATCCCCTTTTATCATTTCTTCTTATACTGAAAGATGGTGCAAGTTGTATTTACATAGCAAATAAGAAGGTTTAGGCACGTCTTGAAAGAAGCAGCACAAAAAAATCCAAACCTAATACAGCTGGACGATTGTATCACAGCTGTTTTTCTCTTCCCTGTCACATAAATGTATCTCATGGGAATTAGTTTTCTTCAGGCATTTTCAAATGCATTTCAGAACGTTTCTTCTGAAACTCCCTGGAAAAAAAAATATTATTTGAAAATAAATATAATCCTATTTTCTTTTGCCTTTTTTTTTTTTTTTGTGTATGTGGTTTTTCACGAAACTCCCTGTAAGGTGACAGAAAAGGATGACTGAAGTCAAGGAGCACCTAGGTTGAGCCTTGCACACCTGGTACCTTCCCTAAGAGCTGTATAAGCAGGTATCCATCAACCCAGTCACTAATTATACCGAGTCCACACTGCAAAAGACATCACCCTGCAAAACTACCTCATGTGGGATGTCTGCTGGAAGACCAAAAGCCACATGCCGGTTCCACCCAGGAGCTGGAGAATCAACAAGGTGAGATTAGCTCCTAAATTATGTTCAGCTCCTTCCACGTGTTTGAGAGAAACTATGATTTATTTTTACAGCAGGCAAAGGCCAAGCAGGCCTCACATCAAACATCTGAACAGCTCTCCCCTGTGCTCATGCATGCCGTTATTTGGGGAAGCTGAGCCAGAATCGTGTGTGAACATAAAAGTTCACACACTGCTTTTGGAGGGGTTGAGGTTGTGTTTTTTTGTTGTTGGAGCTTTATGGAGTGAGAGTGACAAAAGGCTTGCAAAAACCAGAGGTGGGAAGAAAAGATTAGATATGCGATGGCCCCAGAGTGTTCAACACAACCCGTTGTCTTCAACAACACAACTGCATGTAGTCCTGTGCCCCGAAAAAGTCATACGAAGTATGATACATAGATACATAGCTCTTTTTCCTACCATCTGAAATAGCAGAGGAGGACGACACTGCATCTGAGAGAAAAAAGGTCCATTTCCTTGTGGACTGATGCCAAATGGAAAAACCCTTTCTGGATTTTTTTTTCTACCTCTTCCAGTTGGGAATCAATTTTCATGCCCGAGGCTACTCTGCCCACATGTGACTATTGTGCTGGGCCTGGGCAGATGCTGCGATGGATATGGGCCAGATGTTGAGTTCCCTGTAGTAGGGGGAAACCTACAGCTGTGGTCCAAGGCATGGTGCAGTGTTTCAATGCACTTCAAGCTGGAATCACTTAACACGCTGGGTTTTTTTCCTCTGAATCTCTGTTTGAGCATTTAACATTAAACAGCAAAGAATGAGAACTGAAGTGTGCAAAATCATCACAACAGGCTCAAGCCCAGTCAATCTACCCTGACTCTTCCTTTCTCGCTGCACCACAACTCTCAGGAAAAACAATTAATAACATTCAAAGCAGTCACCACATGGGACCAATTTCCAACAGGCAAAAAACATGTCTACCAAAGCCCTTTTGAATCAAAACTTAACATTTCTGACAATGATCAACTGTTCATTACACACACTGGATTGCTACGGAAAGGTTGTTTCATCAAAAACATTCTAATTATTACTGCAAACTTCCAGGTTTTGCCTGAAAAAATAAGAACCCAAACAGCAGCCTGGCTGTTTTTTTTTTTTTTTTTTTTGTGAAATATCAATTTTTATGCTTTTGGGGGGGCTTTTTGTGTGTGTGTGTGTGAGGGCTTAATATTTTTTCTGGCTCCCAAAAGCTCTTAGTGTCAGGTTCCTAACGTAGTTGCATTTGAATAAAAGCAGCTACTTTTTTCCTTTCTTCTTTTCCTCTCTGACCAATTCTTCTCCAAGAAATGACTGGATCCCACTTAAAATGTGTAACTTCAGAGACATCAGACAATGTTTTAAATGTCATTAGCACCGGGTTACAGCACATCGGCTTATCTAGCAATACTAGGAAATTAAATGGCACAGGAGCATCAGCTGTTGTCTTCACCATCCTCTTCTATCAGGAGACAGTTCCTAAAGTCTTAGCCTTGTTTTCCTACCCAGGACCTCTGCCAAATCCGCCTTCGTGAAGCTCTCGTGCCCTTCGTTGCCCATCCACAAAGGGCATTAATGCCATATTGCTCTTTCCAGACTTTGCAACTGATTCTGAATGTTCAGGCAGAAATCTGACTGCACCGCTGTGCGCAATTCATAAAAATTGAGCATTTTTTTCAACATCATGCTGTAATGCTTTTAGAAATGCAGAAATGCAGATGAACTATGCCCATAGGAGGCCTGGTAAACAGGAAAAGATTACAGAAGAGATGATCTAATAGAGAGTAGATCAGGATTTATTATAAATGAACTAATCTAATAGGTTTAAGAGTTCAGTTCAAGAGCTATTTTTAGTATTTTTAGGCAATCTAGCTTCAAATCGCTCTAGTTCTCAAAAATACTGTCAAATGTGGTTGCAGTTATGTTGAATTTCTGGACTTGAACGTATAAAATCCGACTACTTTTTTTTTCCAGTCCACATGCTATTTCACACAGGGCCGGGGAGGGGGGAGGGGGACCATACAATCTCTTTTAAGGGCACACCAGCTGCATATTATTACTGAATGTATGGAGTGAACTTCTAACCTCTTAAACAATCTCTGTCCCCTGGCGTGATTCACATCCATCAGAGCCAGTGGTGCAGATCTTATGCACTGTCTTCCAACCTGAATCCTTCATACTCTATTAAAGAGAAGCCCAGCAGGAATTCCCCAGTATCCCATTGTTAGAGAAATCGCTTTTGATTTCAGTAACAGGTGCTGTCAGTTTTTCATTCAGACCATGTTAGAGTGAAAACACGCGAGCACTATGCTTACAGCTTCAAGAGATTTACTGGAGGCTGAGATAGCTAGGTTTGGTTTGTTTGTTTTTTTTTTACCTTCTAATTAAAACACGTGTATGTTTTACCCATGCAAGCTGAAAGGTACCTTTCAGTTTCTCTGCAGAACAAGCTCATAGCTACTAAGAGGGAAAAACAATTTTTCAGGTCCGTTTGGCAACAGATGTTGCTTCATCTAATGTGTGTTTCTTGCCTTTTGCCTGCACTTCTGCATCTTTAATTGAACAACTTGCATCAGCTCTGCAGAAGCAGTGCCAGATGGAGCCGGTCCTTCTCCAGCAGTTCTCCACCTCTGCATTTGCGATGAATGGAAGCAAGTGCAGGAGTCATAAAACGACTATTCACGCCCTAGCGTTTTCTGATCTATCCAATCAACACGACAAGTCCTTCCGAGGGCCAAAGGCAGTCAGTTTATATCACTATCTGAAACATTTCTTCAGTTGCAAGCTACAAACACAACTTTAATAAGAGAAAACTATCATCTTCAAATAGTCTCTGTTCATCTGTGTGTATAACATCTCCAATCTAGATGTTAGTCAGCAAGATGGCCAATTGCATTCGGATAAATGCCTTGGACTCTTTTAAACATGTCATAATCTGCCTGTGAAATGACTGGATGGTTGCTTTCCAATTTGTGAAATGGTTCAAATGCTGTAAATAAAAAAGAAATTGGACAGCTTTCAAAAGGACAGATTAGACTTTTCAATTCTCAGTGATTCGGTGCTTCCAAGCTATACTCCTGTGATCTCTGTATTAATATTTAAAACCTGATTGTGTTATGCTGTTATCGTGAGGAAGAGGGCATAGTACAACCAAACCCAAGGAGACAACACGCTGCAACTACACGAAATCAGCTCCCTGGCCCCGCAGCACACGTGTGCAAGAGGTGTGGGGGAGAGGTGGGTGGAAAGCTGCCTTGCCCTGCTTCTTCTTGTCTGGTTTGGCAGATTAAAATCACAAAGGCTGCTTTTTGTGTTTACGATGTACCTCCCCTTACACTGCATGTGCTGTCCCTTCATCCCAGCTGCCCTGAGGCTCAGGATTTGAGGTCCCTCTTGGTTTCGTGTACCTTTGCTGGGCTTCCAAATCAGCCCCGATGCCCAGTGTTTTAAGTGCACTCTGTGAGTGGGCCGGCGAGCTGAAATCAAAAAGAGGAAATGGAATAAAATGCAAAATATCAAGGGTGGAGTTAGGGTTGCTTATAGGCTTCTTTCTCTAACCCATGTAAGGATTGACTTCACTAGCATGCAGGTCATTCTGCATTCCCATAGATGAATGGGAGACCTGAAGGCAGGGCTTGCTGTCTGTGCAGTAGATATACTGTACTTTTAGCATCCTCTAGAGCAACAGCAATGATAAACTTGCCAGCAAAAGCTCAACTTTTGTCTTCGACCAAATCCATCCATTTTCTCCTCTTGCTACAACGCACTGGCTATTTCAAACCTGATTCAAAAAACCAAATCCTTCTCCAAAGCTGCCAAAGTGATTTCTCTCTACAGGGCACTGGCTCCTCCGCTTAGTCTCTGACTGCATTGACTTCTATGTTATTTATTTATTCTATTTATTCTTCCTCCTACAAGAAAACCAGCCTGAACTATGGAGAGAGCTGACCATTGAAACGAGCAGAAATAGGGAAATGCTGAGAAAGGCTGTCTTTTCTCATCCTTCGAGCATGCTCTGGTGCACCTTGGATGTGCTGTCAAGACCCCTCCGGTAAATCAGAGGGCAGGCACAGCCTTGGCCTCTCAGCCACATCTCATTTTGCAGCTCAGATTAGCTCAACCCTCTCCCCAAATTTGCCAGCAGTTTGCTTTCTTCCCCTGGAGTGACAAGATGGAAAGGAGGGTGGGCTAACAGAAAAAAAAAAATAAAAAAAATAATCACATAAGCCAATCTAAGAAGCTGACAAAACTCCATTGTAAGAATATCAATATTCAGCTACTTTCAGAAATAAAGCAGTTTCCCTGAAAAAGCATAAAACACTGTTTAGCTCCCTTCCAAAACTCTTTATTACTTATGTAGAAATGTCAATATTTTGTAAAGCTCAATTCTAATAGCTGTATTCATGTTGGCTCAGCGATCTGCCTAAATAATGCTTAACTACAGGACTGGCATCTAAATTTGTTTTATAGATATCTGATGTTCTGTGGAGGGCTTTAACAATGAGAACATCACTATTATTACAAAAAACACATTTTGTTCAGTGAAGCAGATTTATAACAAACAAACTGTGCAAAATACAGAGCGTTTTAAGGTGACAGGTCACTTTCAAGAATATCCCGTTTTCATACTAGACTTCCGTACTTATGGACACAGCCAACTTGGTACACTATCAAGTCCATGGTGATGTCCTAACAAGCCTGGCGTGCAAGCATCCCTCACCCATGTCCCGGAAGCTATGTTTTGGCTGAAGCAGGACATTGGAGTGCTGGTAGTGATGCTGAATACGTATTCACATGCCTCAGCATTTCAAGGAGATGGCAAAGATCTCTACCCGGAAAGCTCCAGGGCTGAAGACATTGCCATGGCTAGTCATCTCAGTTGAAGTCACAGCAGAAAGCTGAAACGTAGGAAGGAACAGCATTGAAAAGTCTGACAAGGAGGTCTAACCTAACTTGTTTGGCTCTGCACCACTAAGGGCTACCAGCTCTCATGTAGTCAGCTTTGGCTGAGAAGTAGTTTCAAACTCTTACCCCAAGGCTGATGACAAGATGACAAAACAAAAGCCCAAAGTGGAAAAAAAGCTTCAGCACTGATTTCTAGCTTTACATCTGTCAGCTTTCAGATTATTCTTGTTAATGGCTAGTTCAGACCAGCACACTGCAATGTAAGCATGCTTTTTCTTGTGAAGTGGAAGAATATACCCATTGACCTTGTAGGACTTTGAATTGGGCCCACAGAAGAGAAAGACAGAAAAAAAACTACAAGAAAGTGAATAGTAGTGCTGAAAAGCAATATATTTTAGGTTGAAGCTGTATGCCTGCCTCCCCAGGTTTGGCACGTGGTTTTGCATGTAGTCAGGTGCTAAAGTTGATGTGCCACGGGGAATTACTGGTCCAAACCAGAGGCATCAAATGCACAAAGGAACACCCAGGTGCTGCTGTGCCAGAATAGGGATTTTCCATTATGTGCTCTTGACCTGGAAGCCTGAACTCCACCTCATCCACTTGGGCTACCAACAAAGGCATTGTGAATCCCCAGGAGCATCAGCAGAATCTGAGCAAGTTGGAAAATGTTAAAGAAAGCAGGTAGGATGACACAGAAATGAAAAAAGTAAATTGTATCCTTTAGAGATTTTTAAGCCGTGTAATCTCCTTGCCTTTGTATGGTACATACATCCATAATATTAAGTACCTGATGTCACCGCAAAGCATAAATGTGATACTTTGAACAAAAGAATCATGTCTCTCATAAGGAAAAAAGAAGGTACATATATTCAACACGTGAAAAAAGTGGAGAGAGAGGAGAGACAAGAGAAAGTCTGACCTGGTCAAATGCACATATCTTAAAAAATATACCTGCTGTCTAGCTGAATGTGAATGTTTCTTCACATGACTTCAAGATTCAAAAGCATAACAAAAAAAAACAGGAGAAAAAAAAAGGAGTCAAGCAATTTGTATCTGATTCAGAAATACAGCAGAGACCCTTATATACTTATATATATTACTTTAAGTATAGGATAAAACTACTGCTACAATACAGGGCTAAAGAGCTGCTGTATGCCTCTATCACACAGTCTAAACCCCATTTTACAGCTCTCACAGGTAAAATAAAATAAATGCACCAGTCTACAGTGATTATTAATTTTCCCCCTCTTCTGTGTCAAACATGTTGAAATCTTTTTGTTTTGTAAATATTGTACAGAAGACCATTTAGTACATATGTTGAGACCTGTAATGTTATTAGCCTTGAGCCTTTCACATTGCATGCATGCGTCAAGAGCTTTCATCAATTTGCTGGGAAGACGTATATTAGTTTTTCTAGTCATTGCAGTGCTTTACAGCTACTGAAAACCTCAAAATCCCTAGTATTTTATATTATCGAGCCAGAATTCTCATTTTATAATAATGCTAACCCAAAATCCAGCTCACTTATGTCATCAAAAGCAACTCTTCTTCCATTATCTTAAATGTAAATGAGAAAAACCATGCAGCTGAGGCAGACGGAATAATTTATAATGAGAGGAAATCTGTCAGGCCAGGAATACTAAAAAAAACAGAGCATAACACTGAACTCATTTGGAATTGAAGAAAATAACAGACTTTCTAGTATGGTAGTCAGGTTCCAGATGGGAAGGGAGAAAGAAGATCACCTGTGATAGACCCTAGTACTGAGCAAGTCAAGAAATGTTTAAACCTTCAAATAAATATTAGACATTTTTTTTTTTTTTTAAGAGGTTAGAGCCTGACTGACCACTGATCAGAGACACAGGGTTCCAACCTGGAGCCGCTCAGCAAAATAGAAATTACAAGTGTACGCACTACAGTGGCATCTCGCCTGCTCTATTCAGCTGCTGCAGAGATTGTTCTAAGGCAGAGAAAAATATGACTTTGCTTAAAGAGAGAGAAAAACAGAAAGACTCGATTTAGGAATCTGAGTCAGCCAGTCTATGGATAGGAAAAGGTAGCATCAAAAGCCCTTCAATTTGCCCAAGACCTAACGTGCTCTTTGGAGGTGCTTCACAACTCTGCCAACAGCAGGAACCTGCAGACTCCTGCAACACCATCACATTTACCGTATCAACATTTCCATGCCCAAGCCTCAGCTGGAAATTGTACCACACAACAGCAAGCAACTTCTGACTTTGTCTCCTGAAAAATGAAGTGCCTCTTACAGCAAATCTCTGGGGCACAAAAGAAACTGCGAGCTTCTCAACTATCTGCTCCCCTTTCCTTGAGATGTTTAGTTGGTGCTGAGGAAGGCTTAAGCCTTTCTGTGGATAACCAGAAAATCCAGAACTACAGTATAGATGCTAAGAACAGACTGGTGGGGAGAGGCAGGGGAAAACTCCACCCCAACCAGGTAACGCAATGTCCTTATTTCCTTCTGCTCCTGCAGAGGACATCATTCATCACAGTCCACAACACACTCCTGGGAGGTGCCGAGATGTGCCAACGATTACAGCAAAACAAGAGGAGGATGGGGAAGGCTTTGATCCTCCTGTGTTATTGTATGAGGAAATTACTGGCTAATGCAAAAGAGTGACCCCTTCTCTCGATCCAGGTTATTCCCCAAGGAATCTCCGTCTGCAAAGTCTGAAGCTCCGACAAGGTATTGGACTGAAGGGACCACTCTTCCCATCTTCTGCGCCAAGCTCGGCATGCCCACAGTACATTTCTGAATACAACATACAACTCCCTAATCCTCTTGGCAGCGGTCACTCGTACAAGGTCAGTCCCCCTGGCCTACGAGATGCCTCTCCAAATTAAGCTGTTATTTTCCCTTATTAAACTTCATATTTGAGCTAAAACAGTGACACTGATTCAGTTAAACCATCCCTGTCTGCAGCTCTTGTTCAGAGCAGAGCGCACAGAAATCTCATAGAGACCGAGATGCCTGGTCAAACAGACTCCAACGAGGCAACGGGTTGTAACTAAGGGAAATGCAACTTTATTTCAGCAACATGCATCATTTCCAGCTCCAGGGGCAGCAATGCGAATTATGCTTCCCAGCTGAGGTTTTGTCTTCAGAAATAGCAAAGCGTATCTGGTACTGAAGAGGCTCAAGAGCATCTGTAAGAGCAGCCCACAAGACACTGGTACCTGTCAGGGCACGCTGACCTGACAATTATTTGCCATACACGGCTTTTAGTCCACCAGCAGCTGCTGTTTTAGGTAGGGATGGGGATGTTTGCTCCCCAGAGACGCTACTATTCACTGCCATTCATCACCATGGAGGGAAAGAGGTAGAGATAAGGAGAAAAATCAGCTCTCAAGCCAGCCAACTTTTAAACATGAGCAAGCTCACTCCACTTACTGGATAACAAATCTTACTAGGCAACTTAGGCTGAATATGGTGTAATAGAAACGAAATTTTAAGCGGGTGCAAAGAAAACAACACATAAGGAAGGAACTGAATCTAAAAGCAGATATTAAGATTTCTTTTCTGTCTCGCACTCCGAGCAAACACTGTTCAGGGATGTTTGACAATCTGGTTGCCAGCTGAACCCTGCAGGACTCTGATAACAATGTAACAGAAAATGATGTGTCCCATTTTTTCAAGCTAAGGCAAGTCCACACTGCAGTGTTTGCCTAAATGAAAAACAAAACCATGGTGGAACTGACCCCGGCCAGCCTCAGAGCATGTTGAATGAGGTGGGGCAGAGCCGGGGAACGAGGGAAAGAGGATGCAGAGGGTGTAAAATGAGAATAAAGCTAAGTGCAAGGATCAACCTGGCTTAACAATTCCTTTCTCCTACAATGAAGTTGGGCCTTTCTAGGTTGCTTTTTCCCTTTTGATAGTATCTAAATCTTAAAGCCCAACAGCTGGATGAAAGCAGCACAAGCTAAGCCAGTGTCACTGAACGTTTTTCGTTCAGAGACAGTTTCTCTGCAGGGATCCTCCAAGTGGGAAACGCGGTGTTAGATTGCCTTAATCAGCCAACAGAAACATTGTGCCGGAGAGGCCGAGCCCTCGCAGGTGATAGGATCCCTGCTGAAATTTCAGCCCAACGTTCAGAACTCCCCCAACCTCCCTCTTACCCAGATTGCTCTCCCTGCATGTTGAATAAAATCTCATTCATGTGGAACCCGCATTACAGCTCTCTGGGCACGGTGCTGGCTCATCTCCACTAAAGGGGATCTTAAATCACTATTTTTAGCTCTTTTCCTTCTCCCGGGTCAGTTCCAAAACTTATCCCTGCCTGTCTCACCTGTCATTTCCTGCAAACCACTTCTATATCTGCCCCTTGAGTAGCCAGCTGCTCTTTCCAGTTTTATTTCTCCATTGTTTTCCACTTACCTTTCTTTCCCAGAAGAACCTCTTCTGGTAAATGCATCTCGACATGGAGCTTTCCTCAACCTCACGCCTGCCTCTCACTATTCTGTTCCCTTATCTCCAAAACCAAGGATACTCCCAATGCCAACAATTTTGGATACCTCCTGGACTTGACATCTGACCTTCCCTCCCCCCCTTCCCAAAAAAAGTCCAGTGGCCATAACAGTGTGGGGTGGTGCCTTCAGCTCTTATTTATAATGTATTTTAAGGATTACCTTGGATATGCAGGACGTTAGACCTGAGAGGAGTGGGAGATCGCTCCCTGCTAACCCTGCAGTGACCATACCCAGAGGACACGATCGCGATGGAGCAGACCTGCAGCAGCTCCATGACTTCACCGTGGCAGGAGCTCACTGCCACCATCACTCGCCCATCAACTCATTCCATAGTGCTGCCAGGGCTGCAGGGCAGCCCTGGAAAAGGGGGCAGCCCAACAAAGCCCCAGATTAGCTTCAGTGGCATTTTCTGTTCGAGCCAGGTCCTGCCCCTCATCTGCTTGCAGACCCCTTGGGAATGCCAAGGCTCGGCTGCTCTGTTAGAGCCACGGGATATTAGAAATTGCTTTTCTTAGGTGCATCTGTGCAGGAGGGGCACCTATAGGGCCCTTCTGCCCAGGGCTGTGGATCCACAGCACGTGTCTCAAATTCTCCTGACAAACCTTTTTATATTCCAGATTGGGATCTAATGGACCAAGGATGCCCACCTGAGCACCGAGCGCAAGTTAAGCTCGTAACATCCCAGGCATTTTCTAACATTTATCAACATCTTTCCTTCTGCAGAACTCAACGCAGCAGGGTATAGGGAGTGGAGGAAAAAAAGCCTTTCTGGCTGATGGGCCACATCCCAGTGGTAATATTTGCTGAATTACCCCTTTCTCCACCTTTGGGAAGCCATAACCAGCGGGGTAGTGCTACAGTCTGATTGCAGGGTAGAAACAACATTTGTTTCCGCACCCCCAGAACCGATAGTGTTTGTGTGTATATATTTGTATATAGTCTTATTCTACCACAAAACAAATTACAATTAAAATTAACGGCGTCCGATCAGACAGCACATGAAAAAGGACGTGATAGAAGATTTGCACTCAAAACACCTGTCTCAATATAACTGGTATTCTCTAAAAGTGATTTTTTAAAAAGACAAGTGAAACTAAAATTGATACCCATAAAAATGTTTGTGATTTGAGCTTTTTTCAGTCACGTGTGCTCTATCAGAACTGTAGGCAAAGACCTGGTTTTGCCAACAATAACCGACCATAACAGAAAAAAGGAAATTATGAGACACTTGATCCTCTAATAACCTAGCTTGAAGCCAAGGGCATCCTTCATAGTCCAGAATACATTTCACTGAACAAAACTTTCCAACTGATTGTTGACAATGTAACAGCTGTGTAAGCAAAATTTCCCACGCCGCCCATCTCTCTCTGCCACGCAGCAAGATGGGAGCACAACAAAGCCCTGTTTAAACCTTCCTTGTTGCAGGGCATCCTCAGTTTTCTCTGTGAAATACGTATTCAGTTTACACCATCCTTGGTGGCCAAGGTTAGGCGAACTGTGGCAGATGCGTAGCCAGCACGTGGCAATGGTGCAAATTATGATAGTAATGATTTTGTGAACATGGCCCATCATTTGGGCACTCAGCAGGAGACACAGATAAGGATTTGTCTTACTGCATTCATGCAGAGAAGCTTTAGGTTACAGGAAGAGCAGCTGGATATTTATTCCAGGACTATGACGCTGGAGGTAGCACAAGGTGTTAGAGAAGATGATGCCATCGCACACCCGACATATCACAACATCCTCCAAGAGCTCTTAAGGTAAAGAAAGGCCCATTTTATACTCAGGCTGGTAGGCCAAGGATGGAAAGAGCTATGGAGAGCTAGAAAAATATTTCAGCCCTTGAAAAGTGGGGCAGCTACCCAAATATTGTCCTGAGAACGACAACAAATTGTGACAGAGATGTGCCAAGAGAGAGAAAGAGTCAAGTGCATGCTCTTCAGGGAGCTCCTGCTCCAGGGGCAGTGAAAGAGTTCATTAAACAGGCATGAGTTTAGGCTCTTTTGTTATTTGAAATCATTCCGTTTGAAATGTTATAGTCCTAACCAAATAAAGAAAATTTTTTGGGCACTGAATATTTAGGAAACCATTGTTCCACTGAGAGCAAAATGGCAGGGGCAGTGCAAGAGGAATGGTCTGTGCCCAGCAGTAGGGACTGAGTCCTGTGCAGCCTGTGCCCTTACGAGTGGCTCAAACAGGACTTTGCCAGCCTCTCTTTCCATTAATTTTTTGCACTACATTATTTTTCTCATAGGAAAAAAAAAAAAAGCAAGCACAATGGATAAGACATTTAGGTCAAGGCTTTCATAAACAGGATCCCAATGTCAGTCTCTGAACAAGTGGCCTGATTTTTAAAAGTACTAAGAAAGCAGTATCTCCCACTGACTTAAAAAAGCACAGGCCTTTTGAGTACCAGGTTTTTTAGGGGTCTCAGTCTTGCCCTCCGAGTTTCATCTTCCCATAGCACAGGCTCAGTACTGGCTCGGGAGTCCAATCTATATGAAGTTGCACACGTGAGGCCAGATCTAAGAAAACCCTGAAAGAATAAGGCCCTCATTTCACTCAAGCTAATCGGGAAATCCTGAGGGCACCTTGCCAAGCATTGACTGCTATATTTACAGCACACCTCAAATATCTATAATTTCCAGTAAATCCTCTTCACGCATCTACACGATGCTCAATTTTGGCATGTGCTCTTCCGAATCTCAACCTGGAGGTGCCCCTCTCCCTCGACGGCAGAAGGAACCCAAAGGATGGTTTAGCCCATCACACTTTACATAGCTCAGGATGGCTGAAATCCCTCCCACGGTTTGCTACCTCTGTACACGTCTCCTTGCCTTTGCCGGACAGAGTTAGAAGCAGGGCCAGCCTTTATTACGATCAGTTTAGATTAGTGCTTGTGGTCAGAGTAGTGTCTCGGGGCTAAGGAACATCTGCTTCAGATTTGCTCTGAAAAACCTGAAGAGAGCCTGTGCTGCCCTGTTTCTCCCCACTCGCTGGCAAAGAGCCCCACAACAGCCTACATGTACCTTCTGCCTCCTACGTCACTCTTCAAGTTTCAAATCGATTGCCTTTGGCGCTCGAAAAGAAATATCTCCTTTCTTATCAGCTTTTGAACAAGTTTCAGTGCTGGAAACAGAATTTCTATCCATGCATTTCTGAATTGCCTTGCAAAATGCACTCTACAAATCTTCAGAAAACACTATGTGAAATGGAGCACTGACAGGTTTTGCATCTGGAACTGAAAGGGATTGATACTTTTTGCAGTATTTTGGTTTGTCTTTTTTCTATTAAAACTGTGTTAATTATTAGTAATAATACAAGACATAACTTACGGAAACAGACTACCACAAACTAAACTTGTTAACCTGGTAATGCGGAGCATGGCAGCATATAGTCCCCAAGTCAGCACAGCTTTTAAGCCTAGGCTTAAGGTTATTTAAGGCAACGCTTAAGAGCCTAGCATAGGCTGAACTCGTTTCCCAGCCACAGACCCAAATTTTTAAACCCTCATTTGCTCACATCCTCCCCAGGAGATGAAAAAAAAAAGCCAGATCAGCACCAAAAGATGAGGCAGGATTAACACAGGGATTCAGCCTCTCTCCCAAGCAGTCTCTACCTCACAACAGAGATCTGACGACTCCAGGTCCCGTTAGAGAGGACGAGAGCACACAAAATGCATTTTGCTGTGTACTAGAGAACAAATGAAATCATATATAAGGGATCAAATGCCCCAACAGCACAAGGCAGGCCCTGCTCTATCTCTGTGCCCATCAGCTCAGTCACAACAAGGGGTGAATCAGACTTAATCTTGCACGCAAACTCCACCAAACGCTGTTTCAATTGAAGAAGGCTTAAGGTGAGCTTCACTTTTTTCCATACAACCTCCTGCCACAACCACTGTCAAGATACTTGCATGCATTAAAACATGAGATATACTAAATCATGAAGTGTGTTAAATTTCTTTTTAAACACAACTAAGCATTTCTTTGAAAAGGACTTGTAGCATCCTAAATTTTAATTCAGCTCCTGTCTGCCTAGAAGAGGCATCTTCTCCTTCTGTATTCCCACAGCTATTGAGGTTACCACAATACTACCCACTGATATATTGATATAAAGCTAGTGCTTTTTTAATATACTTACGAAAAAATGGATCAAGCTTTCTTGAAGCTTGTTAGATACTCGTGCTTGTTCTCTCCTTGCACCAGGAGCAGATCCTGGCGACAAAAAGCTAAGCAGTGCTGCAGGTTACAATGCCATGGACAGAGAGCAACAGGAAGGAAATACGCAACAGAAATAAATCAGTCTCTTACTGAACAAGGACCCTGTTTCTGAATAAATGTCCTCAAGAGGAAGGAAAATCTTCAATGAAAACCTAAGTTTTATAAAATACAGCTAATTTGCTAAATTGCCTCAGAGCAGGCTGTTTTGTTTTTTTTTTTTCTCAAGATTTCCATGGAGATACCAATGTTCCTCACATAAAGCACTCTTTTTAGAGTAATATGCCAGTAATATAGTATCTGTTGCTTTTACACTTCACCGAGACACCTGACACACAGCACATCTTGACCCATCCTGGCCTTCCAGGTGCTGGAGGTGACAATCCGACCTTTTGGCTGTTTGATGAGAAGAGATCCGTGTCCAGTTCTTGCTATTTCCAGGTTTGTGATTTTTCTTTCAGCTGCCAACAAATTTTCAAACATACGATATGCCGCAGATCTTGTGGTTTGGATTTCCTCCAGCACTTCACTAACATCTGCCAAATTCCTGTTAAATCCAACACTGGTTGATGAGCACTTTCCGATGGTGTGAAACTTAATGCAAGTAACTAGTGGAAGCTTGGGAGCAATTAAATTTTAATCAGAGATAAGTTCAGTTTTCGGCATTGTGAGTTATCTCTAGTGTCTAAATAGCTAATACGTATAATAATCCTCTTCTCCTCATAATCAGCAGCATCGAGCCACAGAAAGGGAGAAAACTAACAGCTTAAGAAGTCCCTTTCCCAAGAAAGACACCCACCGTATTAATAATCTATGCAGCCTTTCTCTCTGACATGCCATCTGTATCCCAAACTACTCAGTTGTGTTTTCCAGGCGGATTCAAGCATCTGCCCCTCTCCTGGCTGCCTCTCTTCGGTCTCCTGCCCGATATGGCTCCTTGTGCCTGGCTCTGCTGGCAGGGCTGCTCATCTTCCGAAGTCACATACAGATTCCTTCCACCCTCCTTCTAGTATGCTCCCAGGTACTTGAGTGCAAGCTGGCTTTTGCCTGGGTTCTTGGCTTCTTCCACCAGCTGTGCCTGGGGCAGTGGGACACTCCCAACCCTCCTCCAAATCCCTTCTGCCCACGGGCTATGACTTTACAGATCTCCTGCCAAAGGCTGCCTAATCCACAGCCTTCCCCATTCTTGTAAGCATGAAGGACGAGCACGATGGCTTCTCATAAAATAAATCAAGCCTTTCTGTCTCTCAGTAAGTGACGGATGCAACTCACGGTCCTTTTACTATGCTGCCACAGCGGGCTCAAAGCTTTCCCATTGCTCTTCCAAGTTCAAAACCCCCCTGTTGTCAACCTAGATGCTATTTTTGCATGCACTCCAGCAGGACCAACACAGCCAGTGGAGCTCCTCCCAGGCTGTTACTAATGGAAAATGTACGCCCCAACCCAAGAGTTGGTGGCTGAGGTCTGGGAACCATTTGGAGAAGTGGAAGGAACCCTGCAAAAGCCACTCTGATACGAAATCTTTGTTCAAAGGCAGCCATGCAACCAGAGCCGGGCTTCAGGGAAGCACAAAAGGAGCAGTGGGCTCCCTGGCTTCAGAAAGCTACACAGAAAGTGGAAGAGATAACAGAAGCTGGGCTTTTTTATTTGCAAGTGAAAATATCCTAAACACCCTCAGCATGTGCAGCTTGGGGAAGTTAGATGAACAGCTGTCTGGAACTGAGCACTAATTCATCCATTTTGCTCTCTGTTAATGAATACAGACAATGGAAAATCAGTAGATGCAGAAAACCCACGATTTTTACGGATTTACAGACTGATTTTCTGTACCTCATCTATTCATTTTTATGCCTGTGCAAAGTGACGGCACAGTTGGTGTAAAGTACTACCAAATTATCATAGGGATATTTTTACCCTCCCATTTCCACTGGTGCGGCAAATGGCTACAGGTGTCAAAGGCAAAAGAAAATGTGTCTTTTAGCAGAGAAAAGGAATATTCAGCAAAACTAAAAATGAAATGAATTTTTTATCCCCACTGCTGTCTCCAGATAACATACAGCAATATGTAGTACTTTGTCTCTAGTAAACTGTGTTTCCCTTTCCACCCCTGCCCCAAATTTTTCCCATTTAAAATGGTGTGTGACCACCAGGACCTCTTTTAAGAAAGGAAGGAGAAGCATCAATATCAGTTGCAGTTCTGTGCTGGAACAGCCTCTTTCACATTTCTCACCCAGTAAGACCTATACCCCACTATATGTTTCTCTTGGTACATTACAGGCTGCAGCTCAAATCCAACTGGATTAGTGACGAACTACGCTGAGCTCAAGGGGAGATTGAGCACAGAGCGAACAAAGCCATGTTCTGACTTGCACAGCCTCTCCTGGGTCCTAGTTATAATTTCCACCCCCCCAAAAAAAAAACACTGTGTAGGGTAAGAGAAACATCTTCATAAAATATGCATGCAGCTATGAGACAATCTTCTTTTCATAGCTAATGGCAAATTTTAGGGCCACGATCACTATGACAAAAACAGCTATTCCCATGTGCAAAGGCAAAATCCCTTTGAGGCTGAATATATCCAAGGTCCAAAAATGCACCAAACCCCAAGTACTGCTAAGAGGAGGAAACGAGAAATTTCATTTCCAACCAAACCAGCAAGGGTAACGCAGCGCAGTGCAATGTCACTACACTATGCACACTTGAATAAACCACCCCTCTTCAAAAACACAAATGGAAACTCTACTTCTTGCTCTGCTTTGCAGACTTTTAAAGCAAGAAGGCATTGTGGCATCACCTGCTCTGACCTCCGCGCGAACCAGCTGATACCACTCCAGCCCCTGTCTGAAAACTCAGGCTCTGCGGTTTGTATCCCTGTCAGATCGCTCTCACTGGGTAGCTGATGAATCTGTTTGCTAGGAAAGCAGCAACTCTCAGCCAAAAACTGGCTCGCCACCTTTTATCTTTGATATGGGCATGCACTGCACTGAGTTCCTACAAAGCTACTCCAGCTAAAGCCCAGCATTAAGTTGGGCCCAACAGACTCACTATTGATCTTATTCAGTGCCATTTTTACATGCATGCACACAAAACCCATAAACAAACAAGCAGTCCCCCAGAAACTGTAGGTCAAGAACAGACAAAATCTTCACTTTAAAAAGAACAGAAATCCCACCACTCTTCCAGGTGAAATTAGCTATATCTATATCTGATATCTAGAACGCAGTGAATACCACATTCTCCAAAAACCGTGGCAAACAGAAAATGTGAGCAAAACCTTTTTTTTTTTTTTTTACTTAAATAGTTCTTCACATGACCGAGATTCCTGTTTTGGTTTTTAACATAAAAGTGTGGCAGCTGGGAAGCTCCAACCTGGAGTGCAGCTGCTGGATGAGCCGCGCGTGATCTCAGGGCTTTGGGAGATTTTGCATCGTGTTTCTTTGTTTTTTGTGTTGTTTTTTTTTTTTTTTCACTCAACTGCATTCAATCAAAGACTTCAACTATCCCTCACTCACAGCCAGTTATCTCCATCTGTGTGCATCCACCCTTAGAAGGAGTTTTTTCTATCCAAGAAGTAATCACATCCAACAATATGAGGTGTTTGGACAGAGCCTTTTCTTTTTTTTCCCACAACACTGTATAACTGTCTTTTCCCTCTATTTTTTTTTTTACCTTTGTCCGCTTAAAGAAAAGGTGAAATACCATCAAACAAAAGAAGAGCAACGACCTGCATTAGAGCAAGAGCCAAGAGAGAGCCGCAATTTACAGCTCTCTCCCTAAAGCAAGGGTAGAGATTACGGCCATTTAAACCCGCTCCCACTGTGCAATTTCCACCATTTCCTGCTACTTTGCAGCCCAGGGTATTAAAAACCAAGACACCAGAGCCGAGGTCTGACTTGAAGAGAAGCCCATCTCCTTCTGCTTGGGAATTAAATCATATTTCAAGGCAATGTACATCTTGCTGTGGACAAAATTAAGTCCAATAAAACCAATTTCCGCTCTGACATTATTCAAACATGGCCACAATCAAATAGAGGAGAAAGCCAAATGAAAAACCCAAGCGCTAAAGTGATTTCATAGATGAAGGCTGAAAAGCTCCACAGATCTGAACCCCTCCTGCTAAAGACGGATGCCCTGCAGTATATTATGGTCTGTGCACTGTAAAATTCTGTGACTGTTAGCTATACTCATCATTTTAAGTGGATCATGTACTACACTCCCTTTTGCAACATCTAAAATCCCACTACATGATTGTCGTTTCAGAACAGCAGCACACCAGCGTTGGGAACAAACCTTGACAAAAGAAATTTAAGGACAACAGAAGCATCGAGGGACACAGCCTCAATAACTACGCTGGGGATGGTTGTGGTTCACCCTTGCTTGGGGATGTTGCTGTAACTGCGTGAAGCATCTTTGCCTTTTGAAAAGTGCTCTGCGGAAAGCTCTCAGCTATCCAGTCAATAATATTAGCTTCTTTAAATATTTCTGATAAATTGCATTGGTCTTTAAATGGACACAGAGGAAAAAATCTTAATATCTTTGGACCTAGTAGAAGTTCCCTATATATTTTTTTCTCTATTCTTCACCTGTCTAGCTTTTGGCCAGCTGCCCACAGAAGTCCTGCCCTGTCTCCTGAGGCTCCAATAGAGTGGCAGAAGAGATTTTTCGCTAAATCCTTACTGATCTGACAGTGACTTGCAGTCCCCAACTCTGAACCCTCTCATCTAGCATGGCATCACAAAAATGTCACCTTCGCAGCTCGCTCTGGCCGCCCTGACACAGCTTCAGGAAACAAAGTCCATGAGCAGATGCATCCATATCATTTAAGTACAGGGATGAGATGCAGGTTAAAACAAACCTCTAAGCAGCAAATTAAATGTACGCCGTGCCTCCTCCTCCCCACCAGCCGGCAAGGCATGGGGAAGCAGTAGCTGCACTACCACCCTGAGGACACAAAGAGCAGAGCCAAGGCTGCATGTTAGCCCTGCCTGCAAATTGCAGGGAGTGCTTCCAATCCTCTTCCTTTTTTGTTTTTCCTTCCTATTCCTCCCCCCTCCCTTTTTTTTTTTGCGGGGGGTGGGGTGGGGTGCGTGTGTGTGAACAAATGATAACTCTGCCAAAATCAGAGAACAAAGGGAAGATCAAAGAGCGCAGGTAGCTAGATCATAAGGCATCCCATCTGGGGCAAGAGTTTAAGCCTCCAGAGCTCACTTGCCAAACTATTTTAGAGTTACACCAAGAGAGCTGTGCCCTCTGAAGCTTCCTGGCATAGGAACCATTGTAAGGCAAAGCAATGAGGCTTCCAGTGCTGCAGGAGGGATGTCAGGCTGCAGGAGGCACCAGCTGCACAGGCATCTAGTTAATTCAAGTGCAATTATGGTCAATAAAAACTGCTCATTGCTTACATCTCTTTGGCGTTGAAGTCCAAGAGATGCTCTTTATACACTGGGGCCCTCCAGGGGGTGAGGGTTTTTGGGCAGAGGATGGTTTTACTACACATCCAAATAATAACTTGAAGGCTGAGGTACTCACAGACCACTCT
The DNA here is from genome assembly GCA_008658365.1 of Alca torda. Taxonomy (NCBI): domain Eukaryota; kingdom Metazoa; phylum Chordata; class Aves; order Charadriiformes; family Alcidae; genus Alca; species Alca torda. The sequence continues at coordinate 21,445,706 of CM018079.1, read as the reverse complement.
CTCCCCTGGGCTGCACTACTCCAGGGATGGTCAGCACCTCTGGGATGAAGCTCTACATGAACAATATGTTGGGGATTGGGCTGGAAGTGTGGATCAGAAAAAGCAGCCTAGAAATACCACGACATCTTCGCTGGGATCTGGCTAGAGAAAAAACCCAGGACTGTAACTGTAGCTCTTCACTAGGAGCCCCTTCTGCTCTGTCTTTTCTAGCAAGCTGTAGATGGATGCTTGGTCTTACCCCATCCTGCTGTTCTCGAAACAGGGAGGTGCCAGGTGGTGGATACACTTCAAACATCACCAGGTAGCCAGAAACTAAAGCTCGCTCCCTTCACAAGACACAGTGGCCAAGTGCCCAGAGCTGAAACTCATGGATGCAACCCGTCCTCACCTTGCATCAACCTCTGGGCCCCAAGGCAGTCAGAAGTCAGGTATTTGACAAGTGTTTTTGATCTGGCATTACCTGACTGAATGAGAGCCCTTTCCAGGCATGCCAGGTGGGAGTCTGTACGTCTGTTCAAAGTCCACCCAGAGTCACAAAGAGCAGCACCTGCAGCAACGCAAGCGCTTTGCTATTTGGCCTGAACCTACTTGCATCCTTTGAGTGCGAGCTACCAGAGATGGACACTACCATGCTGACCTGCCAAGGCAGGAGGACAGGCACTACTATTTCTTAAAGCAACCCGGCAATGAGAAAGCATTTTGGACAAGAAAGTCACCTCGGAAAAGCAACCTTTATATTTGGAAATGCTCAAAGACGCAATTTCAGTAGGTGGGAGAATCTACCTTGCTCAGCATGCATCTCCGTTCCTCCATCCTCGCTACTCACGTAACATGCTCAGTATCTTCCCAGCACCTCTTGCACAGCTGAATGCAATCTGTACTAATTAGCTGCTCACAGAGCTCTTTGCTTTCTCCTATGTTGCCTTTCCTCCCACATTTTTCTTCTTTTCCACTTCTATTGAAATTTTGCAGGACTTGTAGCTTTGAGGCAGCTACGAATAGGGGTAAAACACTTTGTACTACCACGCTTTGCCTCCCTCCCATGCCAGTGTTCTCTTAAAACCCAAACCCACACCTCTGGGAGCATGTTTTCTGGATCCAATTTGCAATCATCTGTGCAAACAAAACAGCTTATTTCACTAGCTACTTCTTGAGCCGTTTGTGCCATTTCTTAACTTGACAATTCTTCTGGAAAAGAAAATAAGAATCAGAAAGTGCAAAATGTTTTACTCACATGTGCAAGTAACCAGCAATGGTGCCTAGAGAGCACAACAAACAAAAAGTGTTTTAAAGTATAATCCGATTTCTTTCCTGGGTGGAAAGGACAGGACATGCATTTCTGCCATTAGCTACTGATTTCAGAAATATTTGCACATTCATTATGCCGTGTGTCAGCAATAACTGACCAGCTCCACAATCGCCTTTTCTCTTTTCGTGCAAACCTAGAGCTTCTACAGAACCAAAAAGACCGTTTCTCATTTCTCAGAATAGTACACGAAATAAATAGCCACAAGGTTAGAGGGTACCACAGTTAAAAAAAATCACTTTCTACAGAAACTAGATATATGTGTGAACACATGAAATGACTAATCATACAATCAGAACAAGGAAACATAACAATAAAATCTGGTCTCTGGATGACAAGCAATGGCTCCTAGGTCATGACCAACTTTTCCCATTGTTCGGAAGGAGTGACCCTTTATTAATACCATGCCACGGGACAGTGAAGGACTGCATGAGCAGAGCAGTGCCTGGAGATGTGGCCCACCACATTGCTCCTAACAGGACTACACCAAGTAAGAGGGGTCCTGCTTTTAACTATTAGGGCATTCTGTCATTTCCTTGTGTTTTCCACAGGCTTTATTCCTCTAAAAGCTGTTTTAGCTCCTGCTCTTGCGTTCAGTTCCATTTGCCAGGGTAAGCATGAGATGCAAGAGAGACAGACTGACAACCTCGTGCTGAGCTGGCCCCTGCTCCATCAATGCTGCTCGCTCCCCAGCACTGCAGCTCAGCAGCAAAATTTAGCATTGCTATCCTGGTTTCTTGCAATATAGATACTTTTATATGATTAATGTGTGCTCTGCGTGCTTTACAAATGCTACAGCAAAGCATCAGAGACGCCAGGTACTCTGAGCATGGCCACGCCAGCAAGCTGGAGAGCCTACCTTGAGCGATGAGCGCATACTGTGACCATGTGTGCGGGAGCTTGCTGCTCCATGGGTACTCGCAAAGACCAAGCTGGATGTCATTAAATATTTAGGATCTTAATTTCTCAGTGATTTCAATGGGCAGGTAAATATCAAAAGAGAAACCAGTGGTCCCTATGCACAGCCAGATGGGAGTTTAAAGGTCTGCAGAGTACAAAGGGCTCTAAGTGCATTAAGCGAGCAGCAAGGACAGCACAGCCCCGGTGCTACAGCAGAAACTTCAGCTTCCTCCCAGGAACCATTTCACTGAAAGCAGGAAAGAGTTGACACAGAAACCCTGTATCTGAAAGTGGGGCCTCCAGATTTCGCTGTAAGCAAAAAATCCCTTCCCACTAAACGAGGCTCAGCACCTGCCATTCTCTAGTCTCCAGCCTTTGTTCGCTCCAGTAATGAACACCTTTGTAAAAATAGCTGTAGATTAGAAAAGGAATTAACCTCCAAACAAAGGAGAAGCTTAATTAAGCATTGCACTAAAAGAAAACAGAGGGGAAGTACAGGTTAGAAAAAAAAGAAAAAAGACAAGACAGCTGGGCAGACTTAATTCCAATTTCCCCTCTTGTAGGTCATTTTACCCAATGTAATTTCCTTTCTGTATTTGGGCGAGTTTGTTACTGAGGCACTTCCCATTAACAGAAGGGGTTTTGTTGCTTTCCATTCACTTGTACCTTTTTTAATGCTTTGCCTTACGAGCCCTCCATCAAAAAAAAAAAAAAAAGAACAAAAACAAAAAAACCCAAACAGATTTAAATTAGAATTTGGGAGTATGCCATTTCATAAACTTCTCCCCAGAGAGCTTCAGCTAATTAAACAAATGATTGCAAAATACTCACAATGTCAACCCTGTCAGCTTATATGCGAAATATCTACACCAAGCTGCGGTTATTTAACCAAACACAATGTGGAGGAGCAATGTGCTTTAAAGATAAGCACAAACCTTAGGCCATAAGGGGGCACACACTTTTTAAAACTGTGGGCGGATTATGGAAAGGCCAAGGACTTGGAACACCCCTGCCCATGGCCTTGGGAGCCAGCAGCCACAGCTATGCTGATCTGAAAAGGACAGGAGCTGAAGATCTGGGTGGCCCAGCTGAGAAGGAGACTTCAACAGATTCAAAAAGTATTGAATCTGCACATTGGGCTGCTCTCGACATTTGGGTTGGGTTGAGCTCTGTCACTGCCAAGAGGGCAGGTTAGGAGTGGTTAGTGACGCTCAAAGAAAGCTCTGGACTTTTGCCATTAAATTGCAGCAACCTGGTGCAAAAGCTGGGAAGAAGCAAGCAGATAGGAATGGGTGCCTAGGGGAAGAAACCAGGAATATAAATGTTACATGATTAGTCTGTGCATAGTTGGTGGAGGCAGTAAAAGTCTTAACTACCCAAAGCTAAAGGATTTTAAATCTCTCTATATGTTACATAAAAGTATTCTCTAAAAAAACCCACCATTTTTTTCCTTCCCATCCTTTCCATCTCGGCTTGCTTTCCTCTACTCTAAGCCATGCAGCTTGCCCAACAAGCCCTCTGTGCCCATCCTCTCTGCCCAAACCATGCAGCCTGTCTTTACCCGCTGGTACTTCTCTCCCATTGACCTCATCCCCAATCCACATCCTGGTGGCTCATCACTCTTTATTCTTCCCATTTTCCTCTTTGCAACGCAGACCTCCAGTATCAAGTACCCACTGCGTCCCAGGACTGGCTACTCCTTCCCCTCCCACCCCTCCATCGTGCTCTCATCTCATACCGTACTTACTTTGCCCAAGCGAGTGACACTTCCCAGGCCAGGTACCTTAGCTTCTCAATGGACTTTATGATCAGGTGCGTGCAATGAGGTATAACATGAATTATTATACCCTTGACTAGGAAAACGTAATATTAACTTTCCCAAAGCCCTGTCAAGGGTCAAAGAACCCATTGTACAAGGTTTGAGCAAAAAGGACGGTAAGGAGGAAAGGGAGAGAAGAAGGGAGAAAAAGCAGCTCTGCTCATCATGGCGGGGTCAGAGACTGAAACTGATGTTAAACAACCACTAACAGAATTAGGATGTTGGCAAGCCCCTGACAGGTTTCCCAGCCCTGCTCAAGGGCTGCTGCTTGCCGGTGCTCTGGCCAACAGGACTGACCTCAGCTGGGTGGGCTGCTTGCTCCGCACCCCCTGATTTAGGAGCTGAGATTAAGAGGAGATAATCGTCACTGTACCCGATCCAGGTGCAAACCCAGCTCCGGTGCACTGAATGTCTGAAAACGGCAGTAGTACGAGGCAAAACTTTTCTATTCTCAGGTGCCACAGCCATAACCCCGGATACTCCTGAGGACACCGTCCCACTCAAATCAGTTGGGTGCAATTCATGCCAGAACTGAGACGAGCTCCTACCCATCCGATCCTCCCTCTCCGTGGCTGCTTCGGGCCTTGGCAGCAGTATTAATGAGAAAACAGTTTTGAAAGGGGAAACTCAGTTCAGAACATTCCTTTAGGAGGAATGCCAAGATCCTTCCTTGTTTATTTTACTTGTTGTGTAAACATTTTTATAATACTCATCAATACAGTCTGTAGAGTGTACTTTTCAAAATAACCAGCATGGACATCAGTATCTTGCTGGTGACTCTGGCTTTTTCTTTGACTCCGTACACTGAAGCTAATGCATCACGTTGCCATTTTACTTTATGTATTGTGCTGGCTACTACTTGATTGTAAGCTCTTAGTGAATCAACCTAAATGAATCAGAAGGAACCAAAACCACGTAATAGATACCAGCACTGGAAATGGTCAGGAAATAGTAATTAAGGATGAATGCTCTGTTTACATGATCAAAACACATTAAGGCACGAGAAGGCTGAGAAATTCTTCACTGAACGTGTATGGTGAAAGCATTCGTTTGCTTCTGCCCGATTCCCTCTTAGCAGCAGTTCCAGAGCCCTACTGCTGAGCAATTTTAAAGTTCAATGAACAAATTCTTTCAATTGCTTGGTTTTCTCCCATTTTCTGTGTGAATTCTTCTCAAATTCGAGCTTACTTCTTGCCTCTAAATGTGAGTGACAATCTGCGGAGGCTCTAATCAAAATGGTGCATTAACCTCACTTTTTCCCCCCCTTAACTTCTTCAATGTACAGAACCCAGCTTGCATAGTTATGATCACAAAATATTAACATAATGTACATCTTCCTTAGCAACAGCTATCGTGGCAGGGGAATGCAGCCCATAATAATGCAGCTTGATCTAGAAGCACAATAAAATATAGATAAGCTTGTTACACTTCAGTGGCACACAGGATTCCACTGTGAAAGGCCTTCATGAATTTCGAAACCTCATCTTCTTTTTAATCTCCAACACAGATTATTTAGAAGAAGATTTATGGGCACATATTCCCTTTTATTCCAGAAAATGAAACGTAATTGTTTACTCAGTATTATTTTGCTGCATGTCTACTACTAAATTTGTGGGCATAATACAGACACGTACACACACATGCAAAGCAGTGCTCATAATGAAATAAAGATGAAACCAGGACTTACAGAAAATCTAAAGGGGAGATTGCCATGAGAACATCCATAATTGCGTTCATTTTTTAATGAAGAAAGCACAAGCAATTTTCTCCAAAAACCAGCTGCAATGAAACAAGGGATATACTTGCTACAAATTAACGTCCTTAATCTAGAGCCCTCTGTAAGACTCCTCATGTACCGTATCTGCAAAAAGAACAGCACCCTCAGCTGGTAAGGGCAAAGTCTTCTCCTTGTCCCAAGTCCAGCCGGTTTTCTCCATCTCTTAAAGCTCCTTGGCCAACAGCCCCATGGCTGTTGCATCCTCATGCATGCTGGCCCTCTAACCCTTATGATTACATTTAACCAACCTTAATCTCTTCTCAAAGGCAATTGAGATCTTTTAAATACTGCTTCTTGCGAGTTTTCAAGGAGAATGAACTACATCAAGCCAATCTGAAGGCAATAACAAACCATTTAGAGCTAGAGGATAGCAGTCCTTGACTTCTGAGCAAATATTGCAGTTATCAAGCCAAATTTACTTGGCTGAAAGACTTAAATCATAAGGGCTCTTATGAGGGAGCCAAGTTACAATCTTAGCAACGAGGCTCCATAATGTTTATCTGTAAATCAGTATTTAGTATGCATTTATTAAGGCTAGGATATCCAAAAGCGCATTTCAAGAGTCACGTACCCCATTCACAAGCGTAAATTTTCCTCTGAATGCATTTTATCACATCACTAGGATTCCTCTGTAATAAACAACACACAAAGGGAAGAACCAAAATTCAGCAATCCGCTTTAAGGAAATTCAAGGGCCAAAGCAGGCTCTAAACCCAAACATCTGAGAAAGTATCAGACCACTGACTCTGGTGGAAATCTCTTGTTTCCAACAATTTTTGGTTCAACCCAAGATGATTCCAAGAGCCAAGTGCTGTAAAAAACCTGCTTACCTACAGAACATCCCACTGCACAGCTGATGAGCCATCAAAGGAACACAAAGCTCTTCAACTCAGTGCTGTCAACAGCAGTATGTCTGAGCCTAACATGATTTGCTTGTATGAGAAAATCGTCTGCCTGCCTTTCTAGAGACGCACAGCTTGCGTCTGATGAACTCCAATAAGAGTGCACTAAACTTGCTCCTTGACTAGTAAGATGCTGCTACATTTTACTGGAAGGCAGCCAGACTACACCACTGAATAGCCCAGGTCTTTATCAGTTGCTTTTCCTAACTTGTCTTAAATCAGAATTTACATTTTTTACATTTCTTTTATAAGGGTGATCTGCTTTCTTTAAAAACACCATACACACAGTGAAAAATAACAACCACAAAATATGAAAAGAATGAGAAGAATAAAGAAAATACTTGCCAGGAGAAGATGCTATAGATGTAACATGTTATTCCACCACTACAAATATTTTAACATACATGCCACTCAGAAATCCAAGTCACAAGTCTAGGAAACTTTAATATTTTGTTAGGTAAACTTACTATTCGTTATCTAGTCTTAAACCCAATTTGTACTGGCAATGGGAAACCCTATCAGACACTAAGAAGTCATCTACTATTATAAATGGTGTTAACTGGATAATTTTTCATCCAGATTTATACCTGAGGAAGAATAAGACAAATATTACCCCTGTAGCTGCAACAGAATAAAACACATTTTCTCATTAAGTAACAATATACCAATAATATACCAATAGCGCTATAACAGAGGCAGCTTCCTAACTGTATTACTAGCAAACTGTCTTCCCGGATTTAGAGTACTGAGTTGCTCTCCACCAGGGTTTTAACCCCAAAACAAAGCCATATATTAAAAAAAAATAAATCATAAAAAAATGTATAAAAGGCATTTCATAATTTGTACCCATTTCATTTGTGAATATCCCTACTGGGATCCTATGTCTTGCTCTAATACACACATATGTTTCCAAAGGACTCCTCTAAAAGACATCGTTGTTCTACCCTCCGTCCTTTCAGGTGATGACGACGACACACTTCACCACATATGTGATGGAGCACTTCTATAAATAGGCACCATATGACGTAACGTGAGAGAAGATGCAACATACAGCAAAGGATGCAACCAGCATCACTGCAGTGGGAGATGAAGACTTTCCAGTGGCTGAGCTCTTTGACTGTGGCAAAGGGCCCCCGCAGGAAGTGTTGCCTCACATTATATGCCATTTTTAAGTCTCCGGATGGGTAAAACAAAGGCCAGTTATGCCTATCAATCAAAGCGCTGGAGACCGATCCTGTTTTCTTTTAAACAGGCGCACGGCTTCGAAAATCAGTGGACCTGAAATATGATCTCACATGTGATTTATTTGCCATCCTCTCCCATTACACAAATATAAATATAACAGGCATTCTTCTGCAGCCCTCAAATGATTCAGAATTAATACCAGATGACAAAATGGACCACGTAGCAGGAGGGGAAAAGTTACAGTAAAAGCTCCTTCCCATTAATGGGGCCATTCATTCATATGGCTACTATTCCACAGGGGAGCTGGACATAAATTATGTATTTGACATCTAGTTATAGACGATTATATCTGACATAATGAAGTTATAATGGAAGGAGTTTGCACATTGTTTGGTTACTAAGTGCCCATTTCTTGTCCCTGCACCAGGTGCAATGGTGATAGGCCATACAAATCATCCAGAAGAAATGCCAAAATGGGCTCCCTTACTGATAAAGCACCACACATGTTTATTAATTTAACAGCTTGTCTTATGTCTCCCCCATCTGCTCATTTAAAACAGTTATTTGCCTTATAAATATTTCAGAAAGAGAAGTGTAGCCAAAAATTAGTCTGGCAGAGAAGGGATAAAAAAATAAAGTTTGAGAAGGGTCTCATGCTGCATGCAGCACTGCGCTCTCTTTTTTCCACGTTGAATTGGTTCAACAGCTTTTTTTTCAAGCTGGTAATAGGACATTCACTTTAGATTAGTGATGCTTGAGGGTGCACCGCCATAGCTGACTCTGCTTTCCAGCTGTTGCCACTGTCAGGTGGGTGAAAACTTCCACTGCTGATGGCGAGTGGTACGACTCAGTACAGCGGAAAATGAAACCCACTGTCAAAAGAATCTCCTGGGTAGTTGTCTATATCCATTTTGAGCTTATCAGGTCATATGGTAGCTTCAAACAGTCTACAAAGAATAACATTTCAAGGCACCTTTAAATCACAGTTCATGCTGATCTCCATAGCAAAACTCCTTTACAAGGCAGCAGCTAGCTGTTAAAAAAAACTGGTTAAAAAGTGCTTTTTCTTTTTTTTTTTCCTTTAAGATGATGAGAAATAATGGAAAAGGTGGTAAACATCACTCAGACTGTTCCCGCCCCGAAAAAAAAAAAAAAAATCCTTAAATATTTTAAAGTGTAAATACTTTGAACAGTTCCCACCAGCATACAGGATTTAGCACTCCTCCTTGAGAGACTTTGTTAGCTCCAGCTTTCTGCTAGAGTGAATGCTGTTATCTTATAAATAAACAGCAATGCCCCGAGGTGCCCCTCTGCAAAGAAAACACACATTCCAAAGAAATAAGAGCAACAATTCAACACCATAGTAAATAAGAAAACGGTGAACGGCATGCAGTTAACTCTTTCTGACTATGGATAGCTACAGGATGCAAAGTGGGACACCGCTGATGATAACAAGCAAACAGGAGGACTGCAGGCTGTCTGCAAGATGTCCAGGAGCTCTGGCTACTCTGATTATGATACTAGTTATCACCACCCATGATACCTAATGAGGATTTAATAAATACAGAGCATGGTGCACATTTAAAGCAGCTGCCTGCTTCAGGGAAATCAGTGTAGTCCAGGAAGCTGGACATTTTGGCACGGTTCTGAGCCACAATGACAGATTTTCAGAGAGCTCTGGATAACACTGAAAGAAGCATCACATCCTTATATCAGAGCTCACCTCTCCATTGCCTTCACAACCCAAATGAGCCCCACACCTGGCAATGCATCCCTGCCTCTGCATCTGCCGCGCTGCCCAAAACCCACCCCGTCTCCATGCTAAGCTGTTTGAAGACTCATCTCCAGCCTGGAGGCTGAGGGCTTTAAATGAGCCTGCCCATCACAACAGAAAACATGACGAATCTGTACAGACCTCTTCAAAACAAGGCAGCTGAAAATTTGCAGTACATGTGAAGCTCCTAGTCATTGCAAAACCTTTCCATTGACCGTGCAGGTACGGTACATCCAACCAGTGCAACACCAGTTATTAACCCTACGTGCCTGAAAAGCCACATGGGACAAGAAAATGTTGCATGTGTGTTGCTGGCTTGCTGCAATAAGCACTCACACCCCATCCTGAAGGGAGCGAGATCCCCTGGTGGTCTTAGGGCAGTCACAAAGGGGAAGCCCTGAAAGCAGTCATACTTGGAGAAAAGGCTGAGCAAAAGCAAAGACGATGACCCTGTATACGACCAAGGAAGAACAGGACACTGTGTAGCACCCCAGCATCGCATCGGGAAAAAGAGAATAATGGGTCCTGAGCATAGGGGACCCCAACCAGCATGGTCCTCTCTTGGCTCAAAGGCATCGAATTAGCACCTCCCCTGGACTCTCCCACCTGAAGGAGGGCAGGAAAACAGTATCACCTTAAGAAGCTGGAAGCATACAGCTGTAACTAACTCTTAAAGGCAAGGAGCAGGATGAGTAAAAACAAGACCTTGGAGAGAAGCAGAGGGACACTATAGAAGACTCTCAAGCTGAGGGAATGACCTTCCCAGGGGGACTCAAGGAGAAAATGAAAAAGCCTGGAAACAGGAGGTGTCTGGCCACCATGGGGTCAGAGCAGGGACTCCTGAACAGCACCTCTCTCATGGCACTGGACTCGGGGAGGAAGAGGCAGGAGAGCTGGTGTCTCAGGGCCCGGCGAGCACAAGATGCGTGACTCCGTGTGTCGGCTTGAATTAAGGCAAGGAGCACCACTGGGCCTCGCTGCCCAGCGCTCCCCTTTCTCTGGACCTGGGAAGGAGGACCGGGGCTGCGCAATGAGCCCGGCTGTCACATCCTGCCACATCATCGGCAAAGCCATTGACCCTCTCGGGGACCTTTGGGAGAGAAAAAAAATCAAGACCCAAAAACCTGCTCTATTTTTGGTAATAAGATTTCACAGTGCTTCTAACGTTCAGGAACGATTCTCCCTCAGACACTGCAAATGCAAAGGGGGAGAAAAATGGCAGAATGGATCCAGCTTTTGAAGGAAGAAAGCACAAAGGGACACACCACTGAGCTGGAGAAGAAAAGGGGAAAACTCAGCAAAACCTTTGTCTGTCTTCCTAACACGCTGCCCAAGGGGTAGGGAGGGATTCTGTGTCTACACAGGCTGAACCTCACAACTGAGGTTTACAGGAAAAAAAAAACCCACAGTGCCTTAACTGGGGCCAAAACCAACCTTGCTGGCTAGAGAAATCTGCACAGAAGGTTGAGAACCTCCCATCCCTCCCTTATTTGCTATTTATTCTAGAACTGAGGACCAATACACAGTTTTGCTTATCAATTCATGTTTTGGAAATGGACTGACTTCAAGCTTATCAGTCTCCAAGACAACTACTCCCCGACCTTCAACTTTGAAGGAAACCTTTGCAAAATGCTAGCTCAATGGGGGAGGAGAGCTCCTCAGAGTGCCTAGCTTTAAACACCAGGCATATATTTCATGTTTAATATGATTCCACATAGACACTAAAATCTGCTTCTATAAAGCTTTATAAATAGTTTTAGTGTGTGGACTCCGTGAGTTTAATTCACTTATTTGCTGTGTTTTAGTACCTGGCAGAATTTAAGTCCAGACGCTAAATTACATTTATTGCTATATATGATAATTCCATAAAATCCCTTTCTAAGCCAGAATATCAGCATCACCCTCATCTGCTATTGTCAGTAACCAGCGATCCATTTTTAAACACAGGTTTAATCTCCAGTCTATGAGATCACAGCCCGAGGTCTCAGCCACCCCTGGAATTATTCTGCATAAAGATGGTGTAAACAGTTGCCTAAAAATCATGTAATCAAGTCTGGGTAGTCAGACTGAGAGAAGGTGCAAAAATAATGGTTAACAGTGCTTCGTATAGGGAACTAATTTTAAAATATCATCAAATCAAAAAAGGGGTGGAGAATAACAAGCGTCTTGATAAAAACGCTGATTCAGGGCCTCATTTCTATTAAGTGATTTACAGTGGCATTATTACATTACTGTACAGAGCAGTGGCGCAGAGTAATTACACTGTAATGCACGATGACACTAATGTACTAGTAAACTACTGGAGTTTATACTCTATTCAGTACCAGCATCAGGACTCTGAAAGGCAGGTAAAAATGCCCTGCATGCATAAACAATGTGTGTAAATGTCACCAGTGATAAAATTTTTAAAAAGGCAGAGGCAGTTACAAATAAATCTGCCAGTTGAGAACTGCAACAGCATAAGCCCACAGGAGCACTAAAGCTGTATCATTTTTTTAATAATAGGGGAAGAAAAGATGCTCTTCTATCCCTACTCTGGCTTTATTTCCATTTATTACAATCAAAATTGTACAGTGGCTTCTTCTTTTTGCCATTCTAAGTGCAACATTGACCTGCACCTGGCGTTCAGCTCAGTGCGAGGGGGGAATGCGGAAGGGAAATGAAGAGTATCAAAGCAACAGCATTAGTGGATTATGACAACTGTCATAACGCTGCTTTTCTTTTAGAGTTCCAGCTACTGGAAATGTGGAGAACGAACGAGAGCTTCAGGACAGGAGGTGGTTTTGCCTCCTTTGTTTAAAACAGCTCTTGTAGTTATGGGATGAAGCTTGGAACGTGACCTGAGCATGTCCTAAGATGTCAGAAAATGCAGCCAAACAAAAAAAAACTTAATAACCCTCACCCAGAAAAAAAAATAAATCATGATTATTACAACACTCTAATGGATTTTGGGCACTGAGACTGGAAATGAGGCAGCAGACGTGCAAGTAGAACTACATGTCCCAGATCCCAGGGCCAGAGGAACGCCTTGCTCTTCCCCCAGGAGACAATTACTATGTTTTTAACACCCTCTAGTCACCAGCTAATAGACTGGTGCCTTCAGAGGTGGCTGCCTCCCTGGCCCTTTACTATTACGTTACACAGGGGGATACAAGTCCCTTTACCAGCACGTAGCAGCAGGAATACCAGTCCTTCCACCCTGAGCAGCTCTTTCTTTAGGATCTCTCAAATGGGGGGTGGAAGCCCTTCCACCTGGAGGCTTCCTGGTGGAAGCAGTTAATGTAGCAGTTTATGGTGGATAAACTCCATTTTACCTTCTCTGCAAGCGCTACAACTGTTCTGCCTGACCCACTTTGCCCTGCTCCTGGCAGCAGTGCCATTCATCTTGCAGAGGTAGCTATGCCCTCACGAACGGCAGATCACTGAAGATTTTTGTTAGTCTTCAGTTCTTTTATCTTGGAGAAAGCAAGGCACAGCTTCTTTGGCTGCTGCTGTTCTGGCATCCTTGAGTCTTCCACAGGCTGCTCCAGACCCCACGGCAAGGATTTACATTGACCTATTCTAAGCAACCTCTGAATCATCACATCCAACATCAAAGACAGACTTGAGCAAGAAGGTCCTGGAAATCCTAACTGTGTCTGACTTACTGGAGTGGTCTGCTAAAAAAGCAAGGTAGTAAATTTTACCACAGAACTGGAGGTTTTCAAGCGACTTAGAAGCAGCTGACAATCACAAATGCATGCGTCAGATCTCAGGGTAGTTCACTTAAAGGTGAATGGAGGTTGTGGACTGCCAGGAGATTGTATGCAACCAGCCCAACTCATGACAAGACCAGATTTGGAGAGAGGACTATGAATCCAGCATCCTCACACCCAAGCTCTCCCACCCAGCACATGGTTCCACCTTGCAGGGATACCGGAGGAACCACCAAGGAATAACAGTGCTGAGGCTGCTTCTGTGCAGCCAGAGCCAACTCCTCAGCTATTGTTGCTGCATCAGCTAAGAAAACACACGCTCCCACTTACAAAAGGAAAAATACCAGCAGATGTTTACTCCGTCATGTTACAGATCTACCCCCATGGATGCTGGTAGAAAAGCTCACTCAAAACAAACAGAGTCTTTCACACCAAAAGCATTAACAGTATACTTTCATTTAGCCCACAAAGTCCTTGGGCCATTTGGAGGAGCAGGGTTTGCCATTGCAGCTGCGATTTGCCAACACCAAGTGTTTTTTTTCTCCCAGAATATTAGAGATGGATAACGAAATGAGATATAGAAGACAGCTTTCTTCATATTACATAATGACAGTGTGCCTATCCAGATTAACCTTGCATTAACACATTGCGTTTTTCAATTGTGAGCGCTTAGACAAAAACGTGCACACACTGACACATACTCACAGCCTCACAGTGTTGGGGCAGAATAGCGCCAACCACTGCAAACATCAATCCCGTACCCTTTCAGCCACTGTAGCACCCTTTGGAGAGCGGGAGGAATGAAAAACCTCGAACCTCAGCTATAGCGCATCTCCCTGCTAACACACACTCCTCTTCCTCCCCTTCTCTTCTACAGTGTTCCCTTTGTTTGATGTTCATGCACATTTCTGGAGCTGACCAAGAAATTCCTCCATATACCTGTTTGATTTTAGCTTTGCTATTACCCATTCCAAGAAGGGCAAGCTGGTCATTTTGATATCCTACCTGAATATTGACAACCTAATTAAAAGGAACAAAGGGAGATGTAAGACGTCTGCACCAGCACGGATGCTTCCTCTGGGGCCAAGCCCATTTCCCCAAGCCACAGGGGCAAACACTAGGGGGTCATCACAACACAGCCAAGGGATGATCCTCCAAATGGGGCAGAGAAATCAAGGGCTCACATTCATATAACTATTTTTGCACCATTCAAGAGAAGCACCTTTCTTAGAAGGGCTGTTGTGGGCTTCTCCATACGTATCAGCTACCAGCATTGCTCCCAAGGGCGATCAGCTCACCTAGAATTTGAGTCATCCTGTAGAGTGAACGTGTTTCCTCACCAACTTTAGAACAAACCTCAGGCAATGGCAACATGGATTGAATCCAGGCCTGAACTACTGCACGACCACTTCTGTACCTTAATTCACCTGAGGGGCAGTTGAGGGGCATCCTGCCACAAGCCCCCATGCCTGTGTGCTGCCATTAGGAAGGAAAGGAGGAAGGCAGAGGGCAGGACCTAAGGTATACCCATCGCTGCACAAGTAAACTAGTGAGAAGCGCAAAATAGCTTGTGAACAAGATGGTATTTTCAAAGCTATGTAATGGGGGACATGGGACACAGTCATCTCTCATACAGCTCTCTCTCAGGAATGAATTTGCTCCCAGGAGTGTCCTTGGATGGAGGGTGGTAACTTTATCGTGGAGGTTCTATGAACAACTGGATGATATGCACTCACACCTATGGCTGGTTCACAATGCACGTGCATGGAGACCGCGTCAATGACTCACCCTTGGATGACGGTCTCTCCAGATCTGAATCGAGGTGGATCGGTGGGGCAATGTAAGAAACCTGCCCATGGTGAGCTTGCCCTGTGGACAAATAAGTGTTTAAGTTCCACTGTTTCCTACAGAGGGCCATAAATAAACATTGAGTGCTTTTATGGCACTGGATTCAAAACAGGTTTTCAAGTATTCTGTTCTGTTGTGTATTTTTCACAATGAGCTTCCATTTTGTGGAGACACCTTATGAAAAGTTGAAAACACTCCCATTTCTTTTGCTTTTTCCATGCAGACATGGGCACCATGCTGAACTTTAGTTATACCTGTTTTACCACTACCACATACATTTTGCAGGATGTTCTCTTAAAAGCCCATATGCCACAGAAGACAACTGATTTCACAGAAGCCCATTAAATCCGTTAATCTCACTCTAAGAGGGAAGCAAGCATTTCTGTGTCACAGCAATTTTTGAAGGAAGAATGGTACGAAGTACAACTGCATCTGTTTTCCCCACCTGCAGAAGATGCAGATATCAGTTTGCGGAGCTCGGCATTGCTTTCACCTGGGTGGAAGCTTTTTGGTTCCCAGCACCACCATGCAGTTTCCCAGTCGCTAAAGTCCCAATTCTTCTCCAGTAATTTGGAGGTAACTATGTCAAGAAACTTCTATTTATAATAAAAACATGTTGTTATAATTCATCTATTTACTGTAACAATTTACAGGGTTGTTAATCTCTTTTTCTAAACATGGAAAGTTAATGATACATAGATTACGATAACAGTTAGAGTAACCTTCCCGTTTCAAGTAATATTCGTGCTGCAATAAAAGCAGTTGATTCCTCTTATGAGACACATTCCAAATAATTAATACGGCTCCCTGTTGACACTTGCTGTTGTTGCTCCAAGCTATTTCCAAGCTAGCGTCACAGGCAGCACAGCAGCGGTACAGTCTTCGGGCTTCTTTGTAATGACATCCAGGAATACCACAAGTGCAGTATGCTGGTGCGCATAATATGTTGAAAACATCTCTTCAGGGGGATAAAATATTAATGGAAAAGGGAGGGGGGGAGAAGTCTGTCTGAATGGGCAGGATATATTTACCGCTTTACGCTGAGGCTGACTCAGATAATTTGCGTTATTAGCCATTACAACAACTGGACGTTATTCAGGTTTAAAATCTACCGACACATCATAAATTCTATATTTGCTTTAAGTGCTTTAACATGGGAAATCTGCTTCAGGCAAACCCATAGCTAATAACGAGTTACCCCACTTTCCCCTTCTCGTTTACATGTTAAAAATCCATTTGATGTCATTAGTGAGCACAAGCCATCATTTAATAGCTCCTTGGTTCTGCAGCAGGAACAGGCAGACGGTCTGCTCTCACTCTAAGCTGCAAAACGTGCAGGATCAGTACCCTTATAACCATACAACAGGCTCCCCGCTTGCTGCATCAAACATACCACTGAAACGCAAAATAGCTGAGGTTGGCAGTGAGCTCTGGAAATCACCTAGTCCAGCCCAAGAGCAACACAAGCCCATGGCTAGTGTCCCCTGTACCAGTGCTTGGACACCCTCACAGGATTAAAAAAAAAAAAAAAAAGCTTTTTCTTATGTTTAAGTGTAATTTCCTGTATTTCAATTTGTGCCTCTTGTCCTGTCACTTTATGCCTCTAAGAAGACCCTGGCTCCATCTTCTTTATTTCCCCCCATCAGGTATTTATACTCATCAGTAAGATCCCCTGGTCCACGCTGGACAGTCCCAGCTCTCTCAGCCTCTCCCCACATAGAGATGCTTCAATCTCCTAATCATCATTGTGGCCCTTTGCTGGACTGGCTCCAGTAAGTCCCAGTCTCTGGACCCAACACCCAGAAACACCTCACCACCCCCAGCAGAGGGGCAGGATCACCTCCCCTGACCTGCAGGCTATGCTCTGCTTACTGCAGCCCAGGAGGCTGGTGGCCTTTTTTGCCCTATGGGCACATTGCTAGCACATGGTTTTGGCTTTCTTTTTTTTGTTTTAGTTTTTTTATCACCTGGTCTTCTTGGGACCAAGCGATCCCAAATACAAAAAAAAAAATGATTCTGCAGGCTTAAAGGTCCAGGCTGGAGTAAAGAAGATGCACGCACAGTACATAAAAGACTACAAAACATCTGTGAGTTTGTTTAGACATTCATTACAATTCAGTAATATCTATGCAAGTTTATGAATGTTTTATAAATGCTTTTACCTAATATGGAGGAAGCAGCAGCATCAAATGCTCTCTTGTGATAAATGAAACAAGTTGCAGAAAGCTTTTATCTGCTTGCTGCTGATGCAAAACACAGTATTTCCAAAAAAAAAAATATCAAACTTGACTTCTGTTAGACTGTAGACGTCTCAATGCTAAGAAATCAAATTGTGGGTTTTAATATTCTCTCTGTGAAAAAGCAAAGCAAACAACTGTTGTGCTTGATTTTATGGGCATTTTCATGGGCATCTTAGTTGCTCTTCAGACTCACCACAGCCTTCCCATACAAGGAACAAAGTCTCTCCACTGCTATCTGTGGCCCCAATTATACATTTGGGATCAAGATACCTTGTAAGCCTTCTTGTTAATCAACAGAATCATGTTTTTGCTCTGATTTTACTATTATTGGCAATGGTGACATCTGAGAGGGCTGAGGGAAGGGAGGCAAAGGGGGTGCCTGAAGCAAGCCCCAGCAATGGGACTGGTGCACAAGCACGCGGATAGAACTCTGAGTCAGGAGTCCTGTTTAGAGCAATGGTCCTTCTGGCTTTAATGGTATTACAAGTTTTGCCACTGACTCCATTAAAAACCACAATTTAATCCAATGGACCTATAGAAGATTTTGAGGCTGATATCTCTGCTGCAGCTCAAGTCGGTCGCAAAAACTGACAGGACAAGTTTTGCCCAGTGACGCCAACTCCCAGTCCCTTTTGCATGAATTTTGCAGTTTCAGATGCGTAGTTGAAGCTCCAGCTCTAGGAGTGAGTGACTCCAATCTCCCCCTCTGCGCTTCCAGCTACTGCAGAAAAACACTTGAAAAGGGGAACATGAAAGCCTTAATGAAAAAAGAGATGGCAGAAACACTCAACACCTCCCTCTCCAAATTGCCCGGTCCTTCAGCTTTTTTTTCCAGCATATTGGGTCTGAGCTGGCAACGGTGCAGCACCGGGAGGCAGGACATAGCCCCCCTTGCCTGCGTGACCATCTCTCCAGCTGTCAGGCTTTCATTTCTAATCCCACATCAATTAACCCACAAGCCTATTTGATCGACTGGAGATCTTGACCTGAACTCTTGACCTGAAGAGCTGCTCACACATTAACTAATATTGGCCTGGTACCCGTGCCTATAGGAGAGGAAATGGCTGCTGTCAGGTCCTTCAGGAATTTTGCAGGGTCCTCCAAAAATAACTGCCCCTCTTTAAATAAGTGGCTCAGTTTTTAGTTGTTAAAAAAAATTTCTTCTGACAAAATACCAAAGGTCAAGATGTCTCTGTTGTTGATGGAAAGTTGGGCATGTCTCATATTGTAACAGCTTGCACAGCCTTCTCCAAATCCCACCCTGACTATAGCCATCTGGTGTTCCTGCAGCTGTCTCCCAGGTAAAAAAGTAAACAGCAATGAAAGATAATCATCAAAGTAACGTGTGTGTGTGATGAAGTTGCCAATTTCATATCTAATAGCTAAGGCTGGGCTCTGTTTCCCTTATTCTTCTTGCTGGCGAGGTCCGTCCACCGACATGGCTGGTGGCCATGGCTCCCCATGAGTGGCAGCAGCAGGGCAGGGGGAGTAATGGGCAACAAGGGCTAAGGCTGGAAGACAGCTGCAGGTTAGTCCTTGTCTGCTTTTTTTTTGTATCATACCACAAGGATTTAGGTCTGGCCAACACTGCATAAGCATCAAAACCATCTCAGGTGAGATGGGGCAAGCAGCAAATGTGGCACGAGCAGCCACAAACTCCCTGTCTTCTGCTCACGCCGCCTTTCTCAATGAGGACAGACACACAGCATCCATAGTAGCCAGGCCATATGCACGTGCTCTGGAGAAGCATGTGTAGTGGCAGCAATTCTGGGAGCAAAATACAGATATGACCTTGAAAGTCTGCCTGGTGACACAGCCTTCCTCAGGTAGAGGAAACGGGAGATGTCTGTGGATTAGAAAAGTGCCTGGCTGGCCATTACTTTCAGGCCTGACACATGAGAGATGCAACACGTTTTAGAAAGCCAATAACTTAGAAGAACAAAAATAATGCTTTTTGAAGACTCAAGGAAACATAATAGCTTGGCCTAAGGGACTTTCTTTTTTTAAGGGATCTGGATGCTCCCAGACAGAAAATAAACATCCACACATCTTCAAAAATCTGCCCCTAAGTCATTTAGTCATCTACAGATACCGCAATATAAAACTACAGAACAAAAACCTATGAATGCATGGATTAACCAAGGAAAGTAGCAACAAAGCAGTCTCATCTGTGTCTCGTAAAAACATAAACACCCCCGATCCTTTCTTGTAGCATCTAACAGGGCAGACCTCCTCCTGACCCTATGCCAAGCTTCCCGTGTCTGTGACGTTTGATTTTTCTAGAGCACAACTCCTATCATCGTGTATGCACGCAGGAAACCCTTCTGCCCAGCCCTTGCTCATTTTCTCTGAGATTTTATTGTATACTGTTATAGAATAAACCTGAACAGACAACACAAAAATGGAAGATTCAAACCCCCAAAAGCAAAGAGAAAGAACACCAACAAGTACTAGACTAAAAATAAGCCTTTTTAAAACATTTGATGACAGACCTCCTAAACATCTGATGACTTGCCTCCTAAAGCTCTGGTGATCTTCAGTGGTATCTTCAATGCCACGAAGATAACTAAAATCACCAGAATGGCTGGTCCTCACTTCTCTCTACTGCTCCTTTGCTCAGGGCCCATGGTACCATGGCGGGCATGGACAGTCGTGCACCTGAATTGCAGTTCTCCCCTGTGCCCGTCCCAGCTCCAGCAACAGTAATGGGAAGCCACCAGGACATATATTTTTCAAACAAACATGCTTCAAACTATTTGTCCCCTTTCTTTACTGTCCTCATCCAGAGGCGATCACTGCAACACATTTTTTTTCGGACTGCATCTCTTGCTCATTTTACCACCCATTTTCCAGGCTCTTTTGGCATGTTTTTGTCTTCCATGGGCTCACCAGTTCTTAAGATCCTTCTTAGACAGCCCAGCTAGCATTGCATGCAGAGGATTTAATTTAATTGTGTGCTAGTACCTCCGATGACCTGGTGCTCCCATGCACTGCCTCTCCTATGCCCCTTGCTGTCAGCACCTCCAAACGTAGCCACCTCCATGACTTAATCCCTCATTCTGCTTACCCACTCGCTTGGATCATTAATGAGTTAAGTTAATAACCGTGAAACCGCACATTGATTCCTGAGACTTTGATTTCAGTGCTTCGCATAATTTTTTTTTTTGTATAACAACGGAATGGGCACACACTAGGTACGCTGAATATATATTCTAAGGAAAAGTCTTGGAAAACATACCAACAATTTTACTAGTATCTTTACAGATATATATTTTCCATGCTGTGGCCTTTTTTCCCATGTAACTGAAAAATTCCATTTTTAAAAGCAGTCCAGTTTGTCTGTGATGATCTAATCTGTAGAAAACAACATTAGTTTTTGGCCACATTTCTGTAATCCTTTAACTGCTAATGATATTTATTATCTAACTGAAGACTGCATTCCACTTTGTTGGATTGCAATTTCCAGGATCATCACTCTCACGCTCTTTAATTTCCAAAATCAGTACATTTTTGTTGTCCTTTTTTCTCCACTCGTGAGTCTTTTTGAACTCCATAATATGTAGGCAAATATAAAAACATATGGAGAGGGAAATTAAAAAGCCGGTAGGTTTGCTAACAAACTCTTCTGACATGCCATTAAACACATTTCACTCAGACCTATTAGTCGGCATATATTCAGACTTCTCCTGGCAGCCTTTTTTTCTGCTTTTCATCAATGACTATCTTTACAAAACATTATTTCCTCACTGCCCACCCTTTTCCATTTTGCATTAAAAGCTTTCTTTTTAAATAAAGCTTTTATAAAGCCATTCTCTACCTCAGACATGTCAGAGTTAGCACTGATTCTGTCCACCGCTTCATTTATTCATGGACTTTTATGGAGTATCTCTTTCATCTGTACATCTCTCTTTCATCTTTCATTGCCCTTTTAACTCCTTAGTGTAGCCGTAACTCATCCGCTCTCTCTTCTTCTCTCCCTCCCAGGGTTATTTCCCTGTCCCTCCTTCGAAGCCACGCATGCCTCTGAATACAAGAAAACCCTCTTTTTCAAAAGGCCCTCTCCAACTACATTATCTCTGCTCTCTTGCCATTTTGCCTCTTGTATTTCATACCGGGAACCACCGCAAGCTTAAAGCAAATGCAGCAGAAAAAGTAGGGTACCTGCGAGTGTGGCTAAGTGTGGAGGGACTGCTAGCTCCTGGTCCCGGCTGCCTTCTGAAAATGGGAGTTATTGAATCCGTCAGCCTCGATGGGCATTGACAGAGAGCCTACAATCCACGCCCAGGAGAGGGCTCCTGTGCAAAGCCAGCATAACATGGGAGCGTTACGATAGGACACAGAGTAACAGCCTCAAACTGAAAAAGGGTAGATTTAGATTAGATATCAGGATGAAATTCTTTATGGTAAGGGTGGTGAGGCACTGGAACAGGTTTCCCAGAGAAATTGTGGATGCCCCGTCCCTGGAAGTGTTCAAGGCCAGGCTGGATGAGGCTTTGAGCAGCCTGGTCTAGTGGGAGGTGTCCCTGCCCACGGCAGGGGGGTTGGAACTAGATGACCTTTAAGGTCCCTTCCAACCCGAACCATTCTGTGATTCTGTGAAATGTTCCTTCTCCCATACTGTTCTTGACAGGAGAAAAGTTATAATATTGCAACTCTATACTATAGTTGTTTAGCTATACATTGCTTTTGAAGCTGTCATAAAATGTATAAAACAGCAGCTCTTTCAAATGCCAATATTGTGTGCTCATGAGTCTTATCTTACAGGTAATTTAATATCTATGTGTGGGAGATGCAGTATTGTGCTTTTTTAAAAAAAAACAAAACAAAACAAAACAAACTAAAAACCTGCTTTGATATGTGCACTTTGCTTCTCTGTCTTCCAAAGAGAGGAGTCAACAGGAAAACTCACCAATTTGCAGATGAGAAGTCAGAGGCAGGTTCTTGCCTCCCTGTCTCAAGCTGCAGCCGAGTTCCCCAGCACTGACCAAAGCAACCTGCCCCCCCCGCCATGGGGGCTGCCAAACGCAATGAAAGCATTGGAGTCAAGGAAGAAAGCTCGATAAAGGATGCAGGGAGAGGACTGAGCTGGGGAGGCGTTTGGCTAAGTCCTTATCACACACGCATCTTGTATTTTAGAGTAAATGAAAATCCAAAAGCGGTGCTTGTGTGAACAGAAAGCGTGATAAAATGGACTAGTCTTTCCTGTGGATACACTATTCCTGCTTTGATTCTGTCACAACAAACAACAGCCTTAACCATGAGAGGAAGGAAATCATAATGGCCGCTTTCGATGATGAAACTGTCCCTCATGTGACAGCCATTACCCAGGAGGGCCTGGGATAGGTTTGAACTACCGGCAAAAATAAGGGCAAAAATAATGCCAAAGGAATGGGTTAAAAATGCCTGAGTATTATAGCAGCCGAAGGAAATGGAGGCTTTTCACTAGTGGCAGCTGCGTATTTTCAAAGGAGCATTGAGGACTCAGAAACTCGTGTCCCAGCTAAGTCAGAGGTGAAGCAGCTTCTTCAAGTCACGCTGAGATTCCTCGCCTTGCTGTGCAAACATTGTAATTTGTGTTTTTGTGTTTAGATGAACCTCACCCCTCTATTAAGGACTTAAAACATTTGATTTAGCAGCATGTTGGCTCCAATGATGCTCTGCATCCTCCAGCACACATCCCAGAATTTACCCTGCGATACTAGAGCCTGGTATAAAGGCCAGCAAGGAAGAAGAAGAAAACAACCCAGGAAATATTTCACACATGCCATTACAATTAAAAAATGTTAAAGACCTCCTACCTTCCCCCCATATGGCAGCACATGGAGGAAGGCTGTATCCAGGTCTGGCTTTCCCAGGGCAGGGAGCTGACCTGCACGGCTGCAGGTTTTTTGAGCTTTGCTCCCCGAAAGCTTGCCTGGCAGGCGAAAGAAACATGACACATCATATTATTCTTCCGCTCCCAGATATACTTGCTGTGCTATGAAATACAATTTACCGGTCACCTGCACTGGAAAAAAGAGGGGAAGAGGAGAGGGATTTTGGTGCAGAGGAGACCGACGGATTTGGAGCAATGCAGTCCTCAGGGCCCTGGGGCAGATGACAAATATTGGTAACCACAAAACACCCAGAGTGGGTTTAGCAGCAATGAACGCAGCAAAGCCCAGGGAGGTTTTCTTGGCCAACTTTCAAAGATTTAATGTGATATGAAGAGTGAGGTGCCAGTTCCTCCCGTCCTTACTCTGCTCTTGTCCCAAAAGTCAAACAGGACGCTTCCAACTGCCTTAGTGGGTCAAGTCCAGCCTGTTCTGCCTCAGATCAGGCTGAAGAGACTTCGGATGGAGAAGTTAGGAAGACCTTTCGGGGGGGAAACTTAGCCAAAGCCAGCCAGTCCATCTCCCACAGAGGCAAAATTGTTCCTTATGTTGTTTTGAAAGGTATCTTCTTGGGGCTGCCCACCGCTCCCTCCCAGATGCCGAGCAGCAGATCTTGCAGTCAGAAGATTTCATCTCTGTTCTCCCTTTCCTGGCGGAGGGAGGAATCCTGCTGCCTCCCTGCCCGAGATGTTTCTGCCTTATTTTTCCCCTGTTGCTTGCTCTTTTCCCCCTGCCTGTGCTCCTTTAGGGCCTGCCCTTTGCTGCTGTGCTCTCACTGTCGCCCCCATTTCTTTTCTCCCCCATCTCTCTCAGCTGGGCACTCTTAAGCAAGGGCGCAGTTCATGTTATAGCTAACCCACTTCACAGCGGTCTTCCCTCCCCTGGGACATGGCCAGGCATTTCCAACCCCTCCCTTGCAGCAGATCTGGCAATTAATGCAAGCACAGAGCGAGCAAGAGCTGATCTGATGGAAAATGACCCACTGAAAACAATAATTACTGGTTTTCCACTGGCTCAATGAGCAGAGCCAATTCAGGCTGCTGTGGCGGCAGTGCCAGATCTGATGCAAAGGAAAGGGAAAGAATGAAAGAGCCAGGGCTGGGATGGGGACAGCTATCAGTTTAACCGTAACAAAAAACCACACCTGGGAACAGTAGCTGTACTGTATGTGGATGTCCCCTCCATCCCCACACCAGACTCTCTCCTTGCCCCAGGGAGACTCCCACCAATTGCATCCTTTCTTCACCACCTTTCAGACAGCTTTTAATCCACCTGCCAGCATAATTTACAGAGCTACGTCTCACAACTCCAGGTCAAGGGTTTTAATGAAAGCCAAATGCGTTACAGCACGCACACTTCTCGCCGGCAGAGCTTGGGACACAGCCCTGTCTTTCTGTTACTTGTGCTGCTCTTGTTCACGCAGAAAGGGGAGCAGCACAGGAAAAGAAGAAATCAAGCAGTAACTCTTGCCACGTTGAGCTTGAATTTCAGTGGCAAAACATCCAGGGGGGTTGTCAGAGAAATCAGCTGAGATGCTGGATTGCATGGTAGGAGACACGTACGAAGTAGACAGGTAGATCTGTGAGTCACCAGCCCGGAGATGGTAATTGAAGTGTCTTGTGGCTTCAAATATTGTGAGATGTGGCCCAAGAATTTGTCACTCTTGCTTTCTTCCATTTGTGACAGCCTATAGAAGATGTCCCCTCCAATTCTGCCTTTATTTTCCAGCTTGTATGTCTCTGCATACGTAGCATGGTCTCCATCCCCACATCGTGCCTCACTGGTACAGCCTATACCTCTGCTGTAATCCTCTCTCTTTGTCCCCTGCCACCTCCCGAGCAGGTGAGACCTCGCCTCCATCACCTTCTACATCAGACAAGTTTCTCTCCAGGAACTCATCATTGCAAGTCTCCAAGAAACAATTTCAGTTCGTGGGCCTGCTTCTCTGGCTTCCGATGTGCATCCTCTCATCCAGATTAATGAACTACACCTCACACAACCACATACAATGCAAACCTTAACTCCTGTCTTCCATGGGTTTCTGTGACTATTCCTCACTGCAACTGCAGCCCTGAAAGGACTGCTAGACTAAAGCAGTCTTCTTCATTACAGGTATTTTTATCAACTGCTCTCATTAAGGAAGTACAAAGAGATGAATAATTTGTTTTCCAAGCGGGTCAGTGCACCCTAACTTCATTAATCACTTCTTTTGATCTGCAACGGGAGCCTTGAGACAGGCAGTACAGCCTGCCTGGCTCTGCTTCCAGCTTGCTGGCAAGCTTCAGCTACAGTGCAGAGTCCCTGCAAGAGGGGATAGACTCCATCCCAAAGTGAGCGATCAAGCAGTAAACGAGATTAACACTACGTTATTTGATGAAGAAATGAAACAAGGGCGGGTATTTTCTCCATGACCTAAAAGAACAGTAATCTAAGTCACCTCATCTTCTTTCTCATTTTTCTTTACTTCTTTCATTCTTTTTGAGATAATATAAGGTATGTCTCAGCATGAAGGACATGGTTGCCTGTAGAGAGATTTTGACAACTCCCCTCTGAGTGCTAAAATGCTGTCAGCCGAAAAAACTGAGCTGTTTGGGCAAATTGATCCAACTCTGACAGACCTCCTCTCTGTTGTCATGTTTTCTCTCTCAATCAAAAGCCTCCTAAAGAATTGGTGTTTTCAGTTCGGTCTCAGAGAAGAGGGAGAAGAGGTGAGATCACCTACTTTTCCTGCACTATTCAACATTAACCTGGCTGGATGGAGAAATCTGTGAGGAAAAGGAAGGTCTCAAAAGTCTCCCACATATTCTCATTGCACACAGATAAAGGATCTGAATACAACAGTTTCCCTAACTCACATATAGCAACTGCATACGGACTTTCCGACTGCCGGTGACGGCACAGTCAATACGTTTTGGGTGCAGACAGTAACAGCATTGGAAGCAGAGCTTTTAGGCCTGAGTTCATCTCAATGCCAATACCAGGCAAGCTGCTGGATCAGCCATCTAAAGAAAGCCTTACTGGGATTTTTTTCAATAATCATTAGGAATCACCTCCCCCTTCCTCAGCCCAAAGAAAATGAAATCTAAGCATTTTTAAACCCTGTCCCTAGCTGTGAATATATCTGTAACCTTTCCACATCAGTGACAATTTTGAATACAATTTTTGATGGTCAAATCCTGGGAGCACTCTTACCGCTTTATAGCAAAGATTAAGTGTGCTCTTGTCACAGTCTGTAAAACAGCATCTCTTTCTATTGCCTCGACCAGGAACTCCAGAAATCCCCAGTCCTATAAGGTGAAGCAATGCCAAGCAGCCCAAAAATGCCCTGCAAAGACAATTTGGGGCTGTGTTGTTTTTGCACGCTTTTTACCTTTGCATGTAGCGTGGCTTTACAACACAACTGCTGTCTTGCTTGTCGGGTCTTTCGCCACAATTTTTCTAGCTAAGCGTCAAAACATGGTGATGTTTATTTTTCCTCTTTACCTCCCTGCTGTAAACTCAGCTGGGGTAACGCATGCTCAATGTGGCCAATTTTTAAAAATTTTTCTTTTTAAAGACCCATGCATCAGAATTGCTGATTTATAGATTCAAAGAGATTTAGAGCTGAATCAGATTCGGCCTGATCTGATTCAGTCTGAAGCTTATCAATTTTAGTTTTGGTGAAGTCAGCTATGGACTCTATTATAAACTTCATTGCGTCCCTTTTCATTGCTTCAGGAAGCCAGGAGCGACACAGGAGGTTTCACTATCTGCTCCCTTCATGCCGTCGTCCTACGCTTATTTCTTTCTACACGGCCTGGGACTGAGAATTTTGCAGTGGGTCTGAAATTGCACGGGCCCACTGACTCCAAAATAACTGTGTGCAGAACACAGGTCCATACATCAAACATCATTCTACAGACCAGACATTTCATACAAGGTCACATACCATTTTTTAGTATTAGATACTCTGTGTTTAGAACCTAAATTCTTTAAGACCCTTCAAGCGCATCTCTGGATTATTCTTATCTTAGTTACCACAATGTTACTGTAGGCCTTTGGATGACAGTTTTGATTTTAAGTCTGAACACTGCCTGGAACAATAAGATCCTGATTGGTACTTCTTGAATAATACATATTAATTCTCGCCCAAACCTCCTTCACACTGGATGAGTCACGCTGGATGTCTGTCCTCTGCAAGGGCAGCAGACAGGTCTGCAAGGGCACTGCTCTGCCTTGCCAGCGCTGGGGCAAGGGTCCCGAGGCACCGCCAAATTTCCTCATCCCATCGATCTGGCTGCGTAGACGCAGGGGGAAGAGGCATGTTACACTGCCTTGTTTCTGATGTCTGTCAGGCCCCAAAAAGGAGCACAGGAACCATACAGCATGACTGAAAATGAGACCACGGGGTTTGAAAAGCACACCCGAAGGTGGTGTGTTTCAGTCCAGTTGAAAACTCTTTGAGCTCCTTCTGCCTCAGGCTCCTGCTCTTTGCAGTGAAATATGCTGCTATAAAATTAACAGACGGCTTTAGTTATGAATATTTTCCTTTGCAACAGATGATATTCAAATTGTCATCAGTTACATATTCCATCCTCTCTGAAACACAACACAACCAACACCTCAATGCAAGAGAAATATTTTTTTTCCCTTTAGAGCTACAACCCCTTAGTTGCTTTAACGAACCTACAGATTTACACATTCACATACGCTAACCCTGACCGCCATTTCAAGTTAAACTTCCTCTAACACGCTAACCCGTAACCTTGCATTGGGGTTCCTTAAATGATCTTTTGATCAAAGAACTGACAAACTCAAGCTTCAGTTCTCTGGTCAACCTGGCAGCTGTCACTGACATAAAGCTCTTCCTTCACACTCTCGCGACCCGAGCAAGGAAGACGAAACACCATTACTTCTGACTACATATCTGAACAATGTGGGATTCACAGCTTTTAAAGAATTAGCTTCACATTGAACAATGACAATGACTATCTCATTGCTGAGGAGCCCAGAATGGATACATGCTTCTTTTCCCTGCATCAGGGAACGGATAGAGCGACTCTATTTAATCCTTCTTGTTTAGGGTTATATCTAATAGCATTTAGTGGCTTTGGTGCCACTCAAAGGGAGGGCTGGCTGGCTTGGCTCCTTGGGATCGAATACGCAGTCTCACTAGTATCAGCCATTCCAGCTCTGATTGACATGATAGTTTCAATTGAAGTAACATTTGTTGAATGGCTCAGCGACCACAACAGCAGGAATTGCGTGTACACACAAATCTGATAGAAGATCGCATTTTGCTTTCAGCAACCTGTATTACAAACAAACCCGCTTGCTGCAGAGGGATTCTTGGAGCAGCACAATCTGCTTAAAGAAAAAAAAAAAAAAAGATTAAAAAAAAATATATTTCCACTGTGGAAGTAGTTGTGACCCCACCGTGGCAGTGACAGCTTCAGAGCAGCGTAAACCCACCTTTTTAAAACCAGCTGTACCCTGGGCAAGCCTCAGCCAAAAGTCCACCTCCTTTCTACAGCCCCAGCAGACGGAGGGGAACGCCACTGAGGAAGGTGGCCATCCTGCCCTCTGTGCCAATCTACCCTTTCACAGTGAGTTTAAGTTCCATTGCACAGGCGACTTCTTTGTGTGGGAGTCGAAGCTTTCATTGTCCTTCCCTCCAGGCATGACTTAATTAGACATGGGGTTTCCCTCTCAAGTTACTGGATTTGAGGAATCATGCTGTTGTTATTTCCAGGCAAATCAAACAGAAGCAAAGAGGGACAGTAAATAGGGGGGGTTAAAAAGTCCGTTAAAAAAAAAAAAAAAAAAAGATATAAACCCTGACTCATCTACGAAAAGGACAAGAGTTGCTCACCTTCACAGCAGGCTGGAGACCCTGGCATAGGATCCTGTATCACTATGTTCAGGGAGCAAGTCCTCTGAAAGCTTTTCTTTTGCAAGATGCCAGCCAAAAATCTCCAATTAGATTCATAAAGACGAGAGGCCAGATTGAAAACTGTCTGTTACTTGACACAAAAGCGGCTTTCTGCTCAGGATAAGCGGAGGTTTAAAAACCACTAGAAGATTTTATTAAGGGGTGAGGCCAAAAGAAGGGAGTGATTGCAAGAAAAAGTGAAGGGCAACAAAACATCCATGCTGTGGACTGAGGGCAGATACCTGCACTTTCTGCTTTACAAGCTGGATGAGCAGGGAGGCAGGTTTTACCCGGGTACCTCAGTCAAGCTGATTACAAAGGTTACAAATGACTGGAACAAGCTTAGAGCTCCCCAGACAACCAGGAAAAAAAAAAACCAAAAAACCCCAAACAAACAAACAAACAAACAAACAAAAAAAACAAAAAACAAAAAAAACACCTGTGAAAAAAACTCAGTTTGACAGGTGCTTGAAATAACATTGGTCAAAATCTAGTGCTGAGAAGACATTTCACTGTAAACCCCAAGCACATACAAGCCAGGAGAGACACCCCTAAATTTTGAGATTACATCCTAGCTCTTTTAAGCCAAAAGCAAATAAAACCCACAAGAATTAATAAATATTATGGATTTAGGCTTTTCCTTTCTATGCCTCAAAGTCTTCAGGAAGGGTGTTTTAAAGCTTCTCTTTCCACTTAGAAATGCAGGAAGACTTCTGTACTTTTAAACAGAACTGAAAATCTTGCCATCACAGTGGCTGGAGCTCTGGAAAAAACATCATTGAGCTCAACAACACGGACACTACAGTTGACAGCCCTGAAGTTTAACTTCAGAGAGCAAAACGTAGAGCCTGTCTTTGTGAAAATGTGTGGTTTTGGGGGGGCATTTGAGAAAATGAAGAAAGCAGAATATCGCCCCAGGTGCCCGATCCCCTTGTGGTGTGGTATCAAAGTCAGGCTGCTGGACTTTGCACTGGAGCAGATGAGCGCTCATGTGCTCTGTCCTACCGGCTCCACTGGGGATAACCTACCGCCAGGAGGTTAATGATAAGTTGGGAACAGGAACACCGTTAAACAGCCACAGCGCCTGGACAGCCATAGTCTGCTCGGATTCACGGCACCACGAATTAGAGCCATACATTTTAGCTATTCATGGCGTACACCAGACACACGCACAGAAGTGCTGTGACAGCTTGAGTTGTTCAGCGGGAGAAATCATATTTGAAACAGCACGTCAGGTTTTGATTAAACTGGCAATTAAGCAAGCAAGGAGCAACATGCCCTAGGGTTGCAGAGATGATAAGACAGTTTCAAGACAAATGGCCAAATCTTTAGGTGGTGCAAATGACTGCAACTTTGCTGCCTTCAGCAGGGCTGCACCTTGCCATGTGAGCTGCGGAACAGGCCCTTTCCAGCCTGGGACAGGACCAGCAATATAAATGGTAATGAACTGCATCCAGCTGGGAAGAAGCCATTGTGCAGG
The DNA here is from genome assembly GCA_008658365.1 of Alca torda. NCBI lineage: Eukaryota > Metazoa > Chordata > Aves > Charadriiformes > Alcidae > Alca > Alca torda. The sequence goes on along the minus strand of CM018079.1, from coordinate 21,414,996 downwards.
GAGGCAAAAATTGACACTTTACAGTGATTTCTAATACAACACAGGGATTTGCAACACAGTGATGGGCCACCAGCAACAACCCTCATCCATGTCGGTCTTCCCTCTCAATTGTCGGTAGGCTCCTTCCCTAGGGGCAGCTGGACAAAAAGGGAGAGATGGGAAGACGAGCAGATACCTGATGTTACTGTCTGACCACCAGAAGCTGGTAAGGGTGTTCAACTCTGTTTATAAAGTTCGTCCCCTCCAGATGCTTTTCTGAACTAAAATAATACAACTCAGTGAACTGATTCATCTTATATTTTCAATGGGTACAGGACTAAGGAGAACTTAGCAATTCTAACATAATCTCCCCAGGTTGATGATCATCTAAAATGTCATTGATCTTATCTATAATGACCTCCTATTGAGTAGGAGGTCTCCAAGATGAAGAAATTAGGGTCATTTGAGGTCAGAGGTCCTGCTGCTCAAATTTTAGCTAAGAAAATTGTCACAGGCAAATTAATGCAATGGAAACATCAGAACTGATCAATATGTATAACCAAAGGATAGGCTGCTGTCAGACAGTGATTGTGCAGACATACTTTGATGTCTGCAAACCCTTTTTGATCTGGTCCACATCTCCCAGTTTCAGACAAAAGGTCCAAAATTCAATTTAAAATACTATCAATACAGCACCAACATGGACAGAAAAGAGCAGGCGATAAGCTTACTGTGGGGTGCAATGAAATAAGAAAATATCATGACCGTCTGAAGATGCAAACTATGACTTAGCCAGAAAACAGTGAGCATTCAAGCATTCAGGAGAGACTGCAGTTGGAGAAGCAGCTCCATGACATCAAGAGGAAAAGCAAGCCTGTGATCCTCGGAAAGCAGGAAATTCAGTAAGACATTCAGCCTACCTCAGGAAGGTGCAGGGCCTGGATCCATCCCCGCCTCTCATTCAGAGAGATACCCTGGAAAGGCACCAAGTCTAATTTTTAACCAGTCTCGTCTGTGCTTAGCTCTGCAGCAAACGACGACCTCATAGAAAAGGCCATATTCACAGTTAGCTGTGCTGGCCACCTCTTTGTCCTGCCTCTACTCCTGGCATTTGACATTTTCAACCACATCATGCATGTCTCGGCTCCCCTCACTGTTTTGTTGTTAGTGTGATGCACCCAACCATCACAAAATCTGGCACACGATGCACCCCCTGCTAAATGCCAGTCCCTTCATGCAAGCCTGAAGCTGAATCTGAGCCCTTGCGTCTAGCAATACAGATGAAATACACAGCTTCATCTTAGTATATAATTAAACACTGGACAATCCTAGTTAACTTTGGATATCAAATGCAGCTAGGGTGAAACACAAAGGTTTGCTCCCTATGCACAGTTAAGGCGTTGATTTTTATATAGACAAATATATCGCCGCTGGGCATACTTACAATACCTATCCTAACACGAGATTTATGAAGATAAAAGATTCCATCCCAGAATTGCAAATAAATAAATCACCCAGTAATTCACTTGGCACGCTTTGTCCTTTTCCCCCAAAGCAAAATGCAGGATGTGTGATTGATCTTCCTACCCAGTGATCAGCAAACTTAAGACTCTCCATGGTCAGTTCAGCAAAGACTGCCAAGATTTTCCAATATTTGCAACCTGCAGAGGAAAGATGTGAGCCACAAATAGCTACACGGCCAGCTAAAAAGGACAGGGAATATTCCTTGTTAGACCCCCTCTAGGTAGTTTAACCACAGTTTCTCTGCTTGGTCTAAAAATGCAGTAAGTCCAGGGTACAGGGCTCAAATTGATAATGAGCTTTATGTTGCTCTGGCAGGGCTGAGGGGCCACAGTGTGAGTCCAAACCAGTGCTCATCAGAAAAACCTGCCTTCTGAAGGAAACTCTGATGTGCAATGATCTATTTTTATTACGACCTGGAACAAAAAGCTGAAATTTCTAAAGGATTGTGACTTTCAAACAAGGCTGACTCAAGGGTCACCAAACTTTTCATTTCCATAGAACTAAGTTTTTTTCCTTGGGTAATACTAAAAAGTTCCATGTTAAACATAACAATAAACCAGTAATATAACAACAATTTAACATTACTGATGACAATAGCAGCATCCAAAAGGTTTGTTTTGATCCTTGCCTGCCAAAAAAAGAAGTTCCTATAAAATATTTTGATTGTATATCAATGGGGCATTCTCCAACTAAAAAAAAAAAATAATTTATTGACAGTTGTTTGGTGTGCTGTAGTGTAATCCTACAGTTTTCTACATCTAAGCCCCAGGGTGGTAAAAAACCCCTTCAACCTTAATGGAGGAGGAGGCTCAAAGCAGCAGTGTCCCAACTGTTCCCCATTTGCCACCTGGATGACCCCACTCCTGCCTGCGAAAATCTGCCTCTGAATTTCCATCAGGCTGACGTTCTTTCCTCTTCAAAGCAGTGACTGTACTTGGGAACATCAGAGGTTGGAAAACACTGGCTAACAAATCAAGACAGCCTAACGGCGTTACAGTTAGGACCAAGTCTTTGCTTCACTGCAAACCATTGGAAAATTGCCTAATTCAGGAAACCTGACCCTCACAGTCTTGCTGCCCCACTTTGGTTTGGTTTAGGACTTATTGCTTTCTTGTTAGGCGTAGTATTGTCCATCTGATGTTATCCAACAGAGCCAAGGACCTTCACTACTCTGCCAAAGCCCAACTAGTCTTGCCTAGATGATCCTACAGGAGGGAAAATAGATAAAGGGATCAAAACGTACCAATTGCCTATATTGTATCTGGAGTGGAATCAAATTAATCAAATTAATCAGGTCTGCATAACATCTTGATGTCTGAGTAGAGTCAGGGAAGCCTACCAAATGCTGGTATCTATCAGAATATGTGCATTGCTTGGGACAGCTTCATCCAAGGAGAAAAAAACCCCTCCTCTGTCTGTAAAGCTACCAAGTACATCCCTATCTGACATGAGAATAAGTGTATATTTAGTTAAATCACCTTGGCAACTGAGCCAGCTTGCAAATCCTACTTTTTCAAATATATCTAATCAATGTGCAAATATCTATCTATATATACACACAGGCACGCATATATATTTATATCTGAAATGTGCATGACTTACTGTTGATAGTACTTCCTCCAGCAGTGGCTTCAGACGACTCTATGCTCAATGTTTGAGTTCAGCTGCTAAAAGATGAAGTCTGAATACCAAATAGGCCTAAACAAACATTTCAGAGATGCAGGTATGGCTTTTACCAAGCCAGCAGCCATCTCACGGGCCCTCCGGATGCCTGCACACAAGAACCTCCCCATAGAAATGAGACAAAGTCTTTCTGGATTAGAGTCGCTTCCCTGGGACACGGCCATTGACTTCAGGCAGGGTTTTTAATCTGCTGAAATTCAGAAGCGGGGCTAACTTTGACCTTGAAGCACTGCCCGTACAAAAAGCACCAGTGTTTTCCAATAGATAATGAAACCAGGTACATAAAAATCCAGATAGGCAAGATGAATTTTTTCTTTAATGCTTTGAAATTGCCTGAAATATTTGCTTTTCTAATAACCGGATCCAGTTGACAGACATTCAGTACAACAATCTTTATGTTGTTAATAAACACATTTGTCTAATGAATATCTCTTGGTAATCTTGCCTGTAATTCAGGAAACCCAAGCGCAGCCGAGATAAAAATATGCACATACTAAAAGCTCAAATTGAAGGAAAAAAAAAAATCAATTCAAAGTTAAATTACCCATCTTAAATTTCAGCATAAAGGCTACTAGAAATACTGAGTTCTTGAACTTCAATTAATCTTTAGCTATTAAGCCAGAAGGGAAAAAGATTCTTCAGAGTATCACATGGGAAGCTGCAAAGAGCTCAGATCAGCTTGCGGACCGACGTCACTATCACTTAAACTCCCATTCACGGCTCCGCTGGGCTGGTTAACTCATGCTTGTCTTAGACTCCTTTGGGTTTCTTTTTGCCAGGCATCTGTGTGTGACTGCCTACATGTGTGTGGCGTAAATTTTGCAGCTTCACTTCTCAGGGATTAATTGGCAGAAGTGCTTGTCATGGTTAAATAATTTTATTTAATTTGCACTGCGTGAAGATATTTGGGCAAAAGGGAAAAATAATTAAAATTTAATTACTTTTTCCCCCCCCTTTAAAATGAGAAACAGTTGCATCCCTTTGAGACTCAGCTGGGAATAGAACATGACTCAGTTTTATTGTTAAATAACTAATAATTTAAAAAAAAATAATAAATCAATGATCAATCTCTTGTAGTATAAGAGCGATGAGCCCAGGATAGGTAAAACAGATCTCTAGAATCAATGACAACTGAAGTTTATAAAGTTACTGATGGAAAAAGATAATATTAACATCCCATCCAAAGGACTTTCTTAGAGGTTTCTAAACAAGCAAACAAATAAATAAATACTTTTACTAAAAGGCTCAAAGATATCTCTTCAGTGAGTCGTGCCAGCTATGGGAAGTGCTACCTTTAGTGATAGGCCAGAGTCTCTGCCACGCATGTTAAGGGACTTCATAAAACTTGATGACCTCTCTTTTTTTCTAATTTCATGCAAAAATATTGTTTTGACATTAAAAACCTGGTGTAACAACACTCTTAATACAATTAACGGTTATTTACCAAAGTGATTCTTGTATACTCTACAGTTCACTTCCTTGCATCATCATTTTTTTTATACCCAGTGTAAATACAGGCTCCTTTAAAAAGAGGGTGGGAAACAAAAGGCAAAAAAAAAACCCAAACCAACAATCAGAAAACCCATTTGGAATTAAATCTTCCAATACCTTATGGAAAAACTGCTGGAATGAGTTTTTGCCCTTTCCAATGGACAGATGTTCTCATCAACGAGAAAATTAGAACTTGATGACAATCTCCAAGGTTTAAATGTCACTCCCTACCACTCTGGTTCACATAAAAATGGAAGTGGCATTAAAAGAGCAGTATGCAAGCTCTGCAGACTGCTAATTCCTTCTAATTAAAAAGCAGAGTTTACAGACACATTTAGTGACACTCATCATAAAGTACACATCTGATAGTAGAAGGCTTCTGTGTTTTTAGTGCCCAGAATGCTATTTTCTCATTGCTAGTGAATTATTTGCTTTCTTGGTCTAGTCAGGAATTTCCCACTCCATGTAACAGATTTCTTACATCTTAAAAAAATAATATAAAATCTCAGACCTAGCAGTAACTCCCACAGAAGGCAACCTCCCGAGCACTGTCTGAGCAAGGTGCAAAGAGTGCAATTCAAGAAGCACGTTTTTGACTTTTTATGTATGGAGCAAAAAGGCACTGAAAGGATTCACTGAACGGGCAGCACAAACCAAACATTTATAGCATTGATATTATTTTGCCTCTTGAACATAGGGAGAGAATATCCACCCAAGAAAAGCACGCCATGAAGTGACATGCTGATTGTCTGGGTGCCTTTCTGGATGGTACACTTTAGTTAAAGTCAAGTCATTAGGCTCCGTACAAGAGGAAGTGGATGAAATCCAATCAAATGCATTACAGAGGTCAGACTAAATGAGCTAATGGTCCCTTCTGGTCTTAAAAAATCTATTAATCTAATTTAATTCTCTGTCCTACTCTTCATACCAGAGTCATTTAAACTCATTTATATGAAAAGAACACATTGCAGCAGCCTTACACAACACACCATGTTCTGACTCTGCAGTTTTAGGCTACCCAAAAGTTTCATTTACTGCCCACTGAGCTCAGGAGGAGGCTTTGTTTACGCATAAAGAGAGCTTATATTTACAAGCAAGGCATCAGGCAGAGGCACCTCTCCCAACACAGCGTTGGATGAATCTGCACCTTAAACTATACGTGTTGACCAGAAACATCCCAGAGCACTTTCCACTTCGGCTTGTTTTTTGGGTGCTGCCATTCCCCACCCATCCTGACATTTGCCGTGGTGAAGAGCGCAATGCTTTTATCAATACAATCTGTTCCTGTCACTCCAAGGATATTTCTTGTAACACACTCAATATTGCACCAAGAAAATACTTTTTAGTCACTGTCCAGCACAAAAAGCAAGCGCTTATATGGAGAAGGCCAAAAATATTCATTGCTGTCAGTCCCTCCGGTATATATATGCTCCCGTCAAGCAAATATAGTTTATTACTTCTCCCTCAAAAAAAAAAAATCCCCTCTTTTTCTTCTCAGTATATCTGCTCTTCTGGAGCCTTAACATTAATATTACCAGTCATTTGCTTAATTCAGCAGTAGAAGAGAGCGAAACACCACATATATTCAGGCTGATTGACCTTAGTGAGACACAGCATCCTTCACGCATGCCTTGGATAGAGGGAATAATTTAACCCAGTCAGAGGGGCAACTGAATTTGAGGCTCACAAAAGGTGGTCTTTACATGGTGTGTTGAAAAGACCCTACGAAGGGACTAAGGATGTCTTCTCTGCTGGCATATCTATACTTGATGCCACCTTTACTTTCTCTCTCCGCCTGCAGCACACAGACAGCCCTTTCCCCGTGTCTGTCCTAACATCCACAGATGAAAAAGAATTGCAGAGCTGCCTAATGCCTCATATCTCCAGTGGCTGTGTTAATTTATTCCAGCTATTTGAGGGAAGCATGAATGGCACCCCAGTAAGCCAGCTCAGACTGGTATAAAGACAACTGATTTGACCATCTTCCGTCATGGCCAGTGTATAACTTCTTTAGTTTTCAGCTCTGATGTGTCTTTGCTTCTGCCCCCCCTCCCTCCCTCCGCATTCCTTTTGAGTCTCAAGCAGCTGGTACTTTGTGACAACACAGAACCGAGAAGCTATGTAACATGAAACACCCAGTTTGCTTGTTCAGTGCCAGTCTTTTTGAACCAAATTCCACGTTTCAGTGAAATTTGCCTTAAGTCTTGTTTCCTCTCAGCACATTTTAATCAAGCAAAACTCCTATTTATAGTGAAGAAATCCCATTACAGCGAACTATCGCTACATTGTTTTAATGGACACATGTCTTTCACTTAAGACTTCATCCTCTGCTTTGCCCTCCAATCATGAGTACACCCTTCAAAAAAAAAAAGTCTTTTCAACATAAAAATGCAGGGCAGATATTGCAACTCAAATTCGTATGGATATTCACCATTTGTTATTCTCTCTGGATGCTTCAGACACAAATCGGGAGGTCAAAAAGCCTCTCACTAGCAAAATGCAATTCCTTCCAGGGCAAATAGAAATTCACTGTGCACTCGCTCCTGAAGCCCCTAGTCCAAACTCCCACTAACTTCAGAGAATTTTTTTGAATAATGGTTAAGCTGAAACTCTCCAGGAACTTTGGGAGTTTTTCCCAGAAGATTTTTCATTATATATCAACCTTTACTCTTGCACACCTCGCACAGTCACGCATAAGAAATGGACACTGTTTCATTCTTGTTTATTTCACAACCCAACTTTCTTGATTTAGCATAGTTATTAATGCCAAAATGCACTTTGAGTGTGCTTCAAAGTACCTATGTTCTCTTTTTTTCTGGTATTTACCTGTCTTCCCCTGTCAGGTTGCTGACAGCATCACCAACTAGCCTTTCACAGCCCTTCACGGCTGGTCCCATTTCTCCCACAATGCAGAGATCGTCAAACTAGCTACCAAGATTCTTTTTGTTCTTTCAGCCTAAATTCCTTTCCTGTAAGCAATCCATCAAATCCAACCCTACCATGAGAGTTCAGCTGGATTTTTGAGGGTAAGCTTGACACTTCCATTCCTCACATATACCTTGGGTACTTTTTATCAGCACAGTTATACCTTAGGTGTCTGGAAATTTGACCTGCTGCCACACCTGAAGGATGAGGAGATGCTGAGGGTATCACCACATTTTCCTGAAGTCAAGAGAAGGCTCTGTAAAGCCTCCCTGTAAAGGTTCAGTAATTTTGCAGCTTACTCCTAAAGAGCTTTTTACTCCTTTCAACCTGAGTATCAAGGCCAACAGTATGAAAGGCATCCCGTGCATCCTCTGCTTGCTTAGACTCCAAAGCAGAATATAGCAGGGCATCCACATCTGCTTTCTTGGCTTTACTGATCAAAAAAAATAAAGAAAACCTGGAATCGGAGCACTGCAGAGTGCTGGCAGCATCGAAGTAGTTAATTAGCAACATTGAACTAGACTTCAGGAGACAAGTCTTAATAACTGCTGCTAAAAATATTACAGTAGTCATTTCCAGAACAAACACAATCAGTGGCAGACAAGTGAGGAGAGCGATACAGATCCATGAGCTGACATGGTGGAGGTATTTCCAATGTGGAGCACGAATAAAGGCTGCTCATTTTAAAAACACAGCACCAAAAAAACAAGCTGGCACTGGAAAGCATCTGGGATCCCATGTCTCAAGCCAGGCTAGTGGCTCTGCAGCCAGGCCAGAGCAGAGGTACAGGGAGCAGAAGGTGTTTGCACCACATACAGCGAGCCTTGAGGAATCAGGTGCACAAATATAATCTAAAATGAGAGGGTAATGCCTTGAGGAGAAGCCTAGCAGGTTACAGGCCTGTTTGGGGTGGGAGGGGAGGAGCCGGCAGAGGCAGCAGCTCAAAAACGGAACATCCTGGTGACTCTTGCTGGGCTAAACACCCAACCCTGTGCAGGCTGCCATCACTGCACACAAGGCAGCAAAATCTGCTGGCCAAGGGATAAACAATGCATTCATCACTAAAAACCACGAGTGAAAATCCAACGCTCCAAAGCTGTCTCTAGTACACGATGCAGCCCCTTTCTCTTGCAAAAGGTGGCCTTGGACATTTGCTACGTGTCAGCTCTTGCTCCCTGCCTCTGGCAAACAGCTCAGACCCAAAGGGCTGGCACACTCATGGCTGGGTTTGGTGCAAAATATATGCATCCGGCTGACAAGCTGTGGTGGATGTCAGTGTGACAAGCTAGTGGTCTTGAAGTTAATGAAACGACAATTAATCACAGCTCCTCAAACTTGAGGCCAATTCCTCAAGTCAAAACCATACTGCAGAAGAAAAAAGCTGCTATCCTTCATACGCAGTTCATTTTTTTCCCCCCTGTGCAGTCACCCTCTATCTTCAGCAGTACATCCCATGCTTGCTGCCAGGAACAGCCACCTAAGCTTTTCAGACACGTTCTTGGCAAGGTTTTTCCCCTCTCCTGGCATTTGATAGGATTACGAAGTGCCCAAGTCTCCGGTCTCCTTTTGTTTTGAAGCTTGAAGGCGAAGCTTAGCTTCATCGTTTTGTCTCTTGCTGCCCCTTCCCCTGCTTCAACCATCCTGGCTGCCCACTATCCCAGTCCCCGAGCACTCGCCCTTGCAAGCCCACAGGAACGGGACCCCAGCCCATGGATATTGACTGTGACTTCATGGCATGTAAGTCTTGCAGCAGATTCACATTTGGTTTGCAATGGTAACAACCAAAGAGGATACAGCAGTATCCCAGTTTAGCGCCCAGCTGGGTTAGGTCTGCTATACTAATTTCTCAGGCTGGCTGAAACTGGGGCCTTGTAGTAGGAGCAGCGACTTGAGGAAAAAACGGGCTCCTCCACCTCCATTTGGCTAGGCTATCTCCTGTTCCACGGTCCTACTGAGAGAAGTACATTTTTATTTAGGAGGAGGGAGCAGCCACATATTTATTCGTACTGGAGAGGCACTGAAGATACTCCCGCTGTGCTAACCAAACAGTATTAATATTTATGAAATGCTCCACAAAGGGAGCGTTTTGAAACTGAGGAATCTCGCACTTTTTAAGGATTTTTTTTGTGAGAAGGTGGAGAGAAGAGCTCAAACTCCAGCTTTCCTGGCAAAAAGCAGAAATCCCTCATTTCAGAAAAGTGTCCAGTGGTATGACACCTTTTTATCATTTTTTTTTAATCAAACACTGCTTTGCAAAGAGGGAAAATTTATAAAAGGATAAAAATGAAGAGACAGATCAGTCCTCAAAATGGGGAACAAACACAATTCTGTATGCCAGCATACCACAGGTAGGTGAAATATCCTCCTGCCCTTCTGAGCTTAAGGTACCAGCTGGCCAGCAAATATAGGTTGAGATGCCGGCTTTCTTGTAAAAGATGAAGAGTCTCTGTGCTGCTTTCTTCACCTTCAAACTTAGATGTGTCTGTCTATCTTAAATAGCAAAAAGGGACTGAAATATTTATAGAATAAATGGGACACGCATATATGGGCAAATATTAGAGGATAAAAGCCAGGGCCCCAGTCACGACATGTATTTAGCAGAGGCTGCTGAAAGCAAGCACTGATCTCTCTGAAAACCTCCAGCAACACTGAGCAACCAGCAGCTGTCACTGTAAGCAATGAAGAGGAACAGGAGCAATAGAGCTAGGGATGCTCCTAGATGGGAGGAAAGCAACTGGAAAATAAAAACACAGGAGAAGCCACAATTAAACACGCGGCAGCTCCCTAAAAATGGCCCTTGTCCGCCAGGAGAAGCTGCTCATCAAAAAAGGCTCAGCTGGCCTTTAAATATGCAGCCCGAATTCAACTTCAGAGATACTAAGTGTGGCTTATCGCCACGGGATCTCGAAGTGATGGCAATTCATATCCTGTGCACAAGTGGGATTTAAGATGCAGCGGCCCTTTTGATGCGCTTCCCAGGCAATGATGTAGGGCGCTAAAGGCGAGCGGCGCAGGAAGCCGCTTTCAGCCACCTATTAGCACGTGACAGCTTTGAAATGTTCAAGATCCTCTGCCCACTATCCACATTGCTCAGCTGTCAAAGGAAAGGCCTCAGATTTATGATGTGAAAATTACATTTTAACGAGGTGTCATATGTGTTTAAAGTTCTTATTCATCATGATACTGCCACATCTTTTACCCAAGACACAAATGCACTTAATTAGCATATTATAAGGACAGAGGGTTCACCTTATCTGCATTGTAAAACTGCTTTAGGAAAAAAAAAAAACACAACAACAAACTACCCAACCACCCTTACTGAATACAATGGATGCAACCACGTGTCAAGAGAGCATCCCCCAATATTTAATAAAATGTGGATGATAAAAGTTTGACATGCACCCTCTGAGGTTTTAAAAATATCACAGATATGGATGGACGCTTCATATCACATTTGATTACTGGACTGACAGTCCGCAATGTTAATGTGCAATCTATGGAAGCCACTTAAGCACAATGAGGCTGTATTAGAAGCTTTATATCATATCACTGCCTTCCTGGTGTATTGGGCATATTTATTTATTAACTTCATACATCTATTAAACACCCCATATTGTAATGCCTGGATCTCCTGGACATAACTGAAAACATCTCCTCAAAAGTAGGAGGTCTGTATTTCCCATGCCACTGGGAATGGCTGCCAGGACATCCAAGTCCCAGACACGCACAGAGGGATCCTTATCCCGGTTCGAGTCCTTCCCTGGACTTCTTCACTGATGAGCTACAGGACAGGCTACGGTCCCTACCCCTGGTCTAAACGCTCAACCAGCACATCCCGAGCCCCTGCGCCAGAGCTGCCAGCACTGGTGTGGGGCACCTCAGGCATTTAAAAGACAAAACTTTCTTTTTCTGGTCTCCCTGCAGCCCAGAAACCCCTAACCGGTGCCCAGCCAGGAGCCATGACTGCCTGGTGAGGTGCAGAGACGCAAAGCCAGGGGATGCGTGTTTGTATGCAGCTTGGCGCCGGGAAGCAAGATGGGAGCACTTTACCTTTTTGGAGAGGAGTATTTGTTGATGTTTCCTTGAATTTGTTTATGCAGACTGTTTCAGAAGTGGGTGATGATTAAAACAGGTAACTCTGGTGAATATTAAGACTGATTAGGTTGTGGAAAATTTTTCATTCTGTTGATACAGCCTTTCCTTTCCCTCTCTGCACGTGTCTAGTGGGGCACATAAAAAAAAAAAAACAACACTGGAACACTTTTCTGGGTTCAGTTTCTTGAAGAATGCAATGGGAAACACTGCTAGTTCTGCAGTGCTATTCTCACTATCACTTCAAATTAGCAAACTCAAAAGCAGCAGCAGAGAAATAACGCAAAAGCTCAGGAGCATATATGGAGAAGCATCCTCCAAAAAAACCTCATTTTAAGGCTCAAAGAAAATATGCTTCAAAGGCTTTTAGTATCTTCAAGTTCACTTCTTGAAAGTAGACATTAGTGACAGGTTTCCTGGGATTTGCAGGCACTGAGGAGTGTTTGCTTTCAAAACTATTTTTGGGATAAATTAAAACAAGCCCAGACAAAGGAAAAAAAAAAAAATTGAGTGGAGAAAATCCTTAAAATGTAGCTTTTCCCATTTCTGAGAAAAATGAACAATTGGTTTTAATTCAATCAAGAGCCCTGAATTGCTTCTAGATCAGTTGAATCCAGTTTTGTGCCTCACTTAAGACTTCAGAATATTTTGTCTTCCCTGGTTCCTGCAGCTACTGCAGAAGCTGAGCACAGAAAGTCCAGGTTTTGACACTCATTTACTCCAAGGAGTAAAAGCCCATTTTTTTAAACAGCGGGTGAGAGAGAAGCTGTGCGACAGTGATGATCTCCAAACCAGGGAGGATGTTCCAAACCTACATGCACAAACAGTCCTCTAACTGAAACTCACAGAAAATGTTTAATCATTGTGAAGAGCAAGAGGATGTGATCCCTGCCTTTCCTATAAGCTAAGTGACTCCTGCCTCCTTCCATTTTCCCTGCACGGTTTCGGAAAAGACTGAAAATGTTTGATTCTAAGTGCACTGGAGCCCCCAGCACCTGTTTTTTATTTCAGATACCCTTGAAATGTATGATACCAGAGATTTCAAATATGTTACTGGCTATTTAGGTAGTTAAATATATCACTTTTCTCGTTATGATCAATTTTTGGTTTTAAGAGCTCTTCTCCTAAAACTTCACCCATAATTGTTTTTTAACAACCAATTTGTTCGACCCATCAATTTTACAGTCTTTCTTTTATTTTCTAATTAAGCAGATATTGTTTACATATTTTGCTACTCAAACTGTAACCCTCTGGAAAATGGCTGAATTGAACACTGCCTTGCTCGAAACAGAGAAACACTGGTGATTTTGGAAGAGAAGAGGCGAAACACATATCCACAATCCACTCTGTAAAAAACCCCACAACTAAACAACCAAATAAAAATATCCTGGGTCTTCACTGCTTTCTTAGCACCAGCTCCTGTTCTGCTCTTTGGTGGAGGAGCTGGGTTTAAGCCAGCCATGTATTAATTATTATATATAAAGCAATGCAGCATAAAATTTGGTGCTAACCAGAAAATGTGTTGTACTGAACTTGGAAGAGAAAGAATTACGCAGACCTGGTCTCCTGGCTCCTTTCTGCAAAAAAAAAAAAATAATAATTGGTGCCAAGCAGGTGCTTGCACACCTACTCAATTCAAAATCAGTGCTTCTGTTTGACTCGTAAAATAACATTCCCGCTAATCAGGCTACGCAGGTAATGGAGCAGTAAACTCCCTTTGCAAAGGTATTTTTCTTCACTTTGAAATGCCTCGGCCCATTCGAGCTGTCTCATCGAGAATTTCACTTGCTGTCAGAGCGGTCCTCTCAAAAGTCCTCTTAAGCCGTAAAATAGTGAGGTAATGGGATCCTTATGCATTTCTGCCAAAAAGGAAATCCCGGCAATTTTCAGAGAAGAGAAACGCATGTATAATTCAGCTTTGTGCCCACATTACAAAGCTATCAAAAATTGCACGAAAGAAACACAAGACAAGGCTCAGCACGCTCCCTGACACCGTATTAACCTTCTCGTGTCCACCACCCAAAAGCCAAAAACTGCTTCAGCTTTCCAACTGAGGCACTGGGAGATTTTAAATTCTCATACAAACATGAGCGAAATTAAAGGGGCTTCAAGCCAGAGTGACACAAGGACAAATCAAATCCTTGCACCTCATAGATTTTCATCCCTCTGCAAGGTTTTCACCTGCTCTCCCATCTCACCAGCTTAGACTGGGAAAAAGGGAAGAACCATTTCCTTTTTTACAGGGAAGTACAAAATTCAGGGTTTTCACCGATTATGGCTTTTTTTTTTATTAAAGATGCTATTACTGACAATGGTCACCATGTGAAAAAATGGCAGCAGAGAGTCTGCTGTAATACCTGGAAATAATTCACTGAAAAGGAGAGAAACTATGTGAAATAAAAGGGATGCAATTGATTTTCACTCCTCGGGGATAACCAATAGCTCACAAATTGCTCTGCTTCACTCCACCACTCAGAAAGTACATGCTCATCATTAAGTTGGGAGAATGAGAAGTATTACTTCATTTTTTGCTCATCTGAGATCTTGCAGAGGTCAACATCATTGAAAACGGCCCTGCTCCTCTCTTAACAGTCACTTGCTTTTGTTCATCTGCCTCTTCAAGATTCCCTCGCCTCTTCCTTACATTTTTGTATAAAAATGAGAAATTCACTGCCATTTTACTACTTTTGTTCCACCCCTCCCCAGATTTTCATACCCACAGTTTCCTTCAGCATCTCTCAATCCATTTTTTACATGGATAACGGGCTGCTCACAGGAAAAGAAAAGCTCAGCAACAGAAACTTCTCTTTTGCAATCTGAAGCCCTGAATCCACTCATTCACTCCCGAGTTTCTTATTAACAAAACAGAATGTTTTGGGAATAGCCATGTTACAAATCAAATAGTTTACTGTCCGAATTATATTAATTCTGCCTTCCCTCTTACTTTCTCAGCCTTTCTGAAGTACACAGTCCACCACAGGAACTACCTGATAACTATGATGATTGAGCAAACGCTGTTTGGAAATTCTTGCGCTGTCATATGAGTTTGACCACAATCTAGGCTAAGTCATGTTACTAATAAAGTGGTAACTGTGAACATAATACTTGCAAAACTATGAATAAGTTGGCAAAGGTAAGTGAATATAACTCAACTATGCAATTACCGGTATAATTTCTAACAGGAAAAAAGGTGCTGGGAATTCTCTTGGGGCCAGATGCTCCTCTCTTAGAGAAAGCACAGTAAGTCATGCTTTTTAAAAAAAAAAAAAAAAAAAAAAGAGCAACTTTAAAGGAAAGAAACCAACATTTTGGAGAATTTTGTTCTTAATTGCCCTCCTGACTCTAGACACACACTTGTGGGTATATGCTCATGTGTGCAATTAGCGGTGGCTTCCCTAAACAGCCCAAACTCCCCCATCTTAATGGAATGAAGTAATTTAAACTGGCTGGCACTTTTCCCCGTCTGTTTGCAGTGACAGCATCTTCCACGCTTTGTTTTGCCAAAATTCCTGCAGAAGGGAAGACGATTTGATGTACGGAGGAAAATTCAATTAAGGAGAAAAGAGTGCTATCTCTGTGTTGCAAACAAGAGCGTGGACCTTTGGAGACTGTTTCAGGTTAGTTACGGGTAGCACACTCCTTTCTCTATTTCATATCAAACTAAGATTAAAAAAAATAATATTCTGCACGTATTAATGTCTTAATATCCATCACAGGTCTTGTCGTGAGGCTTAATTTAGAGAAACACAGGCATATCAGTAAAACAGGATTGTACTTCAATTTTACACCCTATTTGAAAGAAAAACAGAAAGCCCGACTCAAATTTTGGCTCGTATTAAAACTCTTACCTGCTCTGCTGTCCAGTGGGCCAAAATCCAAGGAATATTTCACAACGTGATAGTTGTTCCATACGTAAAGGAGGTTGTCCCGGGGATTATAATCCACAGCAGCAATGTACTGGTAGGAGTTTGGAAAGGGCACATCCACCATGCTATCCTTGCTTTGGTCAGTGTTATATATGTAGTCTATTTTATTCCCTGTGGCTTCATTGTCGTCATCTTCATACACAGACTTCACTACGTATAAAATCCCACAGATCATGAAGGCGTTAGAAGCTGACCTCTTGTCATAGGCAGTATCCCATGTCCCTTCAATCCTTAACGTGTAAGGGTTTAACTGGCTAATGACTATTTTGCCATTATTTTGTTCTGTTGCATAGATTACCCACAGCCCATTCTCATCCACAGCCAGGTCTATATCAGACTTGCCTCCCCAGCGGTAGGGAGAGGTGTCATGGTAATTTGCATTAGCTATGATAGCCTCCCCGCTTTTTATCCTTGTCCGCAAGTCAAACTTGACTATGTTCCTGGTTCGTTCCTTGTTGAAGAACAAAGCCCCGTCGTACACCACGAACCCCGTGCCATCCACCCGGTGTGGGAGTTTGTAGGTCGTGGTTGGCCTCCCGGCAATGAAGTCGTCCTTGGAGGAGTACTCCGTCAGCGTGTCCGTCCGGTATGGCGTCCAGGGCATGTAGTAGATCTTGTCAGACGCCTGTAGAGGGTCCTTGCACCAGGCACCAGATTGGTGGTCAGATTCGAATAAGTGTTCGCTCTGGTATACTCCTTTCAGCAGTCCAGGGCAAAGAAAAACTGTCAGAGGGGAAAAGAATTTAAAACAAAAACACAAAGTTAATGGCAGTCCAGTGGTGGTTGGCCCAAACATCTCAACCACTTCTAGTGCTGGAGCAGAGGACACTCAAGATCAGAGGAAACCCAAGAGCAATGCCTTGTAGCTGGAGACTAGCCCTCCTGCCGGCCACATCTCTAGAACAAGATTTGCTCCACCAAACTGATTTTTCCTGCTTTTTCTACCAACTATGGCTCATTTTCTTACTGCTTCTCAAATCTATTTTTACAGGTGTACTTACTTGGACCACTTGCCTTTGTAAACTCTGAAATGAATATGTGCCCCCAAAGGATTTCTGGGTTTGTATTTCCAGATTATATCCTACAGTGAATCTGTACCTAACAGGTGAAGGGGTGAACTCCCGGGGAATTGATCCACATATTTATTTGAACAGCCCACAGAAGAGCGGCCTAGAAATGGAAATAAGAGAAAGAAATTCCCATCCTTACAGCCCAAGCAATATTAAATATTTAAAGGGTACCAATAGTAAAGCAGAGACGAATCCCTTAGCAACTCAGAAGAGCGTTTAAAGCAAAGGGAGAAGGGGGGAACACCCGTCTACAGATCTGTAGTATAACTAGAAATGAGGCTTTCAAAGCTGCTACAGGACACACGGAACATGCAGTCCACACAATTAAAAACGAATGACGTATGGATGCTGAAAGGAAAAGACAAGGAAGGAAGGAAGGAAGGAAGGAAGGAAGGAAGGAAGAAAGTAAAGAAGGAAGGAAAAGAATAAAGTTCACTGGAGAGGAACCCAAGGTCTAGATTTTAATCAGTTAAAAAATGTCCTGTTAAATATAGTAGTAATTCAAACTTAAAAACATATACCTTCTATTGTTACATGAGAGGAGCACAGAGGAGCGATTTGACTAAACGGTGTGCTTTGCTGCTCAGACTTCGGGCGGGCTGAGAGGGGCCAGGGCATGCCCAGCGCCTGGGAGGAAGCTCGGTCAGTGGCTGGCTGACCTTGGCATCATGGCAATGCCAATGCCAAGAGGCCAGTCAGCTGGATGGGGAGACAAAAGGAGGGATGCTGAGGAGCAAAACTGGCTCATTTGGCCCTCATCATCCCTGGTAGCATCCTCCTGACCTGGAGGCACCGCACACACTTCGGGGGGAGAATGTTTGTTGGTTATTTGTAATGCTGATCTCCGTGAGCATGAGTAGTAGAATAACCATGACGATGGGATGGGCAGCAGGGAGGCATGAAGAGGTATCCCATCACACGCTTCTGGTAGTGCGGGGCTGGCAGATGGGATCCCACGTTTGCGCTCCCTGCTTTGAGTGTAACCAATCATTTTCGGAAATGCAGAAATTGGTAATATCCTCTGGAGAGCGAGAGGGGAGGAAAATCAGATTTAGTAACTGGTGTAAAAGTATATTGCTCTACTGGAGTCTAAGTAACCACCCAGAGTTGCTGATAAAGGGGTGCCATTTCCAAGAGGCTTTTATGGCATAATTAGATATGCTTATGCACATACACATGTATGCACACTTTGGAAATTCTTTGGGCAGGAGAAAGTATCTAAACCTTTGAATAGAAATTTAATGAAAAAAAAGTGGCACTGGTAAAAACTTTTCAGCAAAAATGAGTTAGCTGGTGAAGTTGAGCAGCAGAGATACTAAATAAACTTTAACAAAAAAGTAGTGAGAATTAATGACAAAGTATTTCAACTAAAACGTTAAACTGTTAAATAACTTAGCCTATACATAAGTAATAAATATATATAATTTGAAAGGTATTTAATTACCTTTTTGTTCCACTTCTATTGTAGATAGAGAGGTAAAGAGAGAAAGGAGAAAAGAGAATAGATTAATGGTACTGTATTGGCCAGGTAGTTTTCTTTACCTCTTTCATATGAAAAGGAAGCTTTATTAATTTACTTTAGTATGTGAACATTTTATTTATATATATATATACAAAAAACCTTTCCTCTGATATAATACGCAGACAAGCTGAAAAAATACAGATAAATTTTAACTTTACAAAAATCTTTAAGAAGGAAAAAAACCCCAACACTTGGGACATACCAAGCCCCCTGAACTATTTGAGATACGTCGTCAGCAGCAGCCTTGGAATAGTTTCACAGAGCAAAATGAAACACCCATACAGTGAAATATGACTGATACAGATTTATGTCTAGAATAAAAACTCCAGGGAGAAACTTTATAGAATATACATCTTCATATATTTCGCCAAAATCCTGTAAAACAGAGATCCCTGCTTTAAGCAGAAGAATATTCCCTTTTGACATGAATAGAGAACTTAGGAGAGTCAAATGAAGCACATCGGTGGATGTTCGCAGAGTCCTGTCCTATGTCTCAGAGAAACAAGTTTTAGTAGGACTTGGAAAAAAAAACATTTAAAATATTATAATACTTCATGATTTATAAGATCCCAAAGACTTACAGTGTTAACAAGTTAAAAATATCTAAGCACTATTTAAAAACCCAACCCCAGAACTTGCTGGATATTTTTATGTGAATTATTCACCACGCATAATAACGCTGCTGAAGAGGCTGCGTCCCTTCAGACAAAGCCCTTTGCAGTCAGAATAAATAAATGCAATAAGCTTATTAATTGCTAAATGCTCAGTACCAATTTCTATAGCTAACAACCTCCTGCGAAGGGCTTTGGTGGCCCTCATCCAAAAGCCCCCTGAGGTGGTGGCACAGACCCCTTCGTCTTTCAGCATGGTGGGGCCCCAAACAGCTTCTGCACCCCCAGTCCTGGGCTTTGCTTGTTCTGCGGGGCCTCTTCCCCGGAGGTGTAGGAGAAGACAGGCCCCATAAAACATCACTGAGGGAGAAGTGAGAACTTGCCAGCAAAACAGTATGGTTTTGACAGCTGAGAGATCTCTGTTCAGAGAATTGAGACAGGAATGCAAAGGTATGCACGCGTGCTTTGTTTTTGCTTGCCCAGAGTTCACTCTGGCCCCTTCCAGACCGAGACATTTGCCAAATGACTGTCCTCCGGTGCTGGGACTGCAAACCCCTTTCCATTCAAAAGTCTCATTCATTTGGATGGGAACGGCAGGCTCAATGGAAGAACAATTTCAGGGTAAGACTGCAAATGCATTGGCTAGACATGTGGATCTGCACTTTGCCGTGCCGGGGAGGTGTACATCCAGAGCCAACTGCTCCCAAAATGAATGTTTCCAAACTTAAACAGCTTTTTTTTACCTGGGCTTTGATTCAGGCTCCTTTCTACCGCATAACAGGTTAAGGTTAAAGGGAAATGTTTCCACCATGTGGCTGTCAGGGCTCTAGGGAGCAGAGACGATGCATTTCAGTGCAAGCACCTGATTTTGCACAGGGAAGAGCCAGCAAGGTTAAAAGGCACCAGACCCAGCAACTGGAGAAACCCGCACAGCAATTGCTCTCCCTGTCCCAGACTGTGACTGGCCACAGCTAACTAAGGTATTCAGGAAAACATTAAATGTCCCTGGCAAAAGCAAGAAAGCAACATGACAGATCCCCAAACGTACGGCTTCACACTGATTCTTCTGGCTGATGGTATATTGTACCTCTGGCAGTGTAGAAGGTAGTAATTTACGTTTTCAAACAAGCCAAAGCTTTTGTAATGCACTTGAACAACAGCGTAAGCATTGTAAAGCAGGAAGAAATGCTTGTGCAAAAGATAAGATATTTGCGACCAGCTGAGCTGAGTGACCTGAAGCATTGATTACCCTTATCCTGAATAGCTCGTATGTGTTATTAGCGGTCAGTGCCACATCCAGCTCTCTTATAATTCCAGACACAGTGTGTGTTTTGGTGACCTCATGCATAGTGCTTTCCATTGTATGTATCCCAAATACCTATTTTTCTGGTGCTAATTTAAGACTTAATGCTTTTGAATTTCAATAATTACTCAGCTTATATTGGGATGTCATATTATTCGAACTGGTTGCATGGGAACCTTGAAGGATTTAGCTCATTAAGCAACATTAAAAGGAAGGGTCTAATTAGGGTCTGATTATTATGCAACATACCACTGCAAAACTGTCTTCATAAAGTATTGGAAGAATTTTTAAAATTCTGTCCAATAACAGGCAATTTTACATCTCTACAATGCCTGTGCTAGTCCACAGAATTTAAATACTACTTAGAGCCCAGGAGGCACCTTACCTTCCTACAGGGATCATGGAATCGTTTAGGTTGGAAAAGACCTTTAAGATCATCAAGTCCAACTGTTAACCTAGTACTGCCAAGTTACCACTAAACCATGTCTGCCCCTCAGCACCACATCTATACATCTTTTAAATACCTCCAGGGATGGTGACTCAACCACTTCCCTGGGCAGCCTGTTCCAATGATTGACAACCCTTTCAGTGAAGAAATTTTTCCTAATATCCAGTCTAAACCTCCATTGGTGCAACTTGAGGCCGTTTCCTCTTGTCCTATCACTTGTTACTTGGGAGAAGAGACCGACCCCCACCTTGCTACACACTCCTTTCAGGTAGTTGTAGAGAGCGATAAGGTCTCCCCTCAGCCTCCTTTTCTCCAGGCTAAACAACCCCAGTTCCTTCAGCCGCTCCTCATAAGGCTTGTGCTCTAGACCCTGCATCAGCTTCATTGCCCTTCTTTGGACACACTCCAATCTACAGAAAAAGCATGCATACACAGTTACTTCTCTTACAGTGAGATCTGCTGCTGCTGCTATTGCTGCATTGGAGCAGAACAAGGGTATTTCATCTTGATTTCCTATGCCAGTTGCAGGCCAGTGCCATTGGCTTCAACAGCACCAGAGGCCCAAAGGAAAATCAAGAACCACTTGCCAGGTCTGAGGGGAGTTACAAACAAGACTTCCCATGTACCCTGATTTTCTCCTATTTCTTTGGGCAGCAGAAAAACTGAGGCTGATGTGCGATCATCGGCCACTATAGCCTGCCCCTGCTGCGCCTGGAGCCAAGCGATCAGGCAGATTCCTGCCACCCATTCAGAGAAATCGCACAAATTAATTAAATGCTCTTAGTACTGCTGAGTTGAGGCTCTGAAAATACACTCTTAATTTCTGGCACAATTAACACTTGAACAACATTAGCTGCTCATTTTCTTACCACGTTGAGTTGCACTCAACTATTTGAGGCACAAGCATGCAGTGGCAGAGTCCTGTAGAGAGCTCTCTCCCTGGCACTGCTTCAAACCCCCAACAGGAGCACAAAACTCCTGGAAAAAAAATTATCTGAGTAGGGGGGATGTTAAAAGGTAATTGTGAAAGTAAGTAAAAAGTTGCGCCATGTATTTTGCCAGCTGTTTTTTTTTTTCAGGACAGATGTTTAATAGAAGAATAAGTGACATCTACTCCCTGTTCCTGTCCTTTTCATGTCAAACATTTAATATACAGAGACTCAGCGATAAACATACAGTTAATGACAAAATAGAAAGACTAAGAGAACAGGTTTTTGAGGCTGACCTCAGTAGCACAAGATGCAGTGTGTCAGCAATGCTGAGGGTGCTTCATGCCAGACATGGCTAACCGCTGCATTTCGCCTCCACCAACCAGCTCCATCAGAGGCATGGGGAGGTTGAGCTGAAAAGCGGTCGTGGCTCAAGGGAACCAACTAGGGAGAAACATCTCCACAAGACACAGCACTGGCCTTGTGCCCTGCCCCAACACATGACCCATAGTGCAAGAAGGTGACCATCACATAGCTGACTCACCATTTGGCCCTGA
This sequence comes from Alca torda, assembly GCA_008658365.1. Classification (NCBI taxonomy): domain Eukaryota; kingdom Metazoa; phylum Chordata; class Aves; order Charadriiformes; family Alcidae; genus Alca; species Alca torda. The sequence goes on along the minus strand of CM018079.1, from coordinate 21,392,936 downwards.
GTCCTGTTGCGCTGGACTAGAGCATTGAGCTCCCTCTAACAGTGAAACGGCATCTGGAAGGTGCCTTGTGCCAGGGCTCCTCATATGAGGACAGGCTGGGATCTACAACCTTTACCTTCTGTAATCCTTAGACCCCAAGCTCCTTGGCCAGCCTTGTGCCAACAGCAAAGCACCCACAACTCTCCCAACCTTTGACTTGAGGGCTTCCCTATATCACCTGCAGAGAGCTTTCCCAATTTACATGTTTCTCCCCAATACGCACACAATCTGTGGGTTTTAGGTTGAACAGGAACACATTTGGGAAGCTGCAACCCTAGCAAGGCACCCCGAAGCGCACGCACGTAGAGGCTGCTACAGAGATGAAGGTGCTCTTCTTTTTTGAAGACATGGCTGGGTGCTGGAGTCTCAGTGTTCCTCTACTAAAAGAAGGTTAAAGTAATCACGAGAGGTATTCAAAGTTCAGGACACCAAAGCACATGTCAGTAACAGACTTCTTTTTAGCTATCACAATAGAAGGCAGTAGTCTAGGCAACTACAGGCGAGGGCAGCATCAGATTCAGGGCATGTCCAGCACGGTGGATCACTGACAACAGGACCCCGTAGTCAGCGCTAGAGAAACTGCATCCTCTAGAGTGTAGGAAAATATGCTGTTGAGTAGGATGTATTTCCAGTCATGCTAATAGTAATAAGGCACATGAGGTCCTGAGCAGTTTCTCTTCCCAACATCTAAAATTAAGAAACTGGTTGAGGTCCCCGAGGGAAATGCAGCAGCTGACAAATCAGAGGCAACATTCCCCATCCCAGCACGGCTGAAGAGGACCACACCTCTATGTGTTTCAAACCCATGGTGCTCTACTGTCGGGAACCGCAGGTGGTGCACAGACAGATCCCGATGGGGAAGCACAGTTGAGGGAAGCAGATCTCTGCAGCAGCAAATCTAAAATAAATATACCTAAACCCAGAGAATGAAAAATATGAAAATACTCTTATTAATTTGTACTTAAAAACACCCAAACCCCCTGCATATGGTTTGCCAGAAGAACAGTTAGAGAGCTAGCTCGGCATTTGTATGACACCAGCTGTTCTGGCAACCTAAAGTTCAAAATGCTACAGAGGTACCCACCTTTTCTCCTGACACATAGCTAAAATGACAAGAGACTGCGTAGCCAAGCCCAGCATTCACTCTGTGCAGCACAGACACAAACCAAAGCACACGCTACCATTTCTCTCATCCATCGACTCCTCCTAGGAAAGCCTGGGGTCCCACTGGTGCACAGGTGGGTGGTCACTAGACCCCGAACACCCTAATAATGGAGAAACAGTCACCATCCACTGCAGCAAGCTGTAGCCAGCAGATGGACAGATGACATTTTGCCTCTAGGCAAAGGAAAAGCAACAGCAATAACGTGGTCTTTGGTCTCAGTACCTTAATTGCAACTGTCCTTGCTACAGAAGACATGGTGACCAGCCTCTGTCCCCACCCTCCACATAAAATTGCCCCCAAGCCAGAATTTAACTCCAGTGCCGTTAGCCCCAGTGAAGCACTAATTTTACGAGTTTCTAACGTGAGAAGTTTTAACATGCAAGAGGGGAAGCCCCCTGGAGTCTTAGCTCAGGAACAAGCACAGAGAATGGAAGAATTAAGTTTTCTGAGACCACTTTGCAAATACATACTGCTGCTATCTTCGCATTTTTGCCACCTAATCTCACTTTACTATGATTTTTAATCCCCCCCCCTCCCCCCCCTCAATATGACAGGTTCTTTAGAAATAATTTCCCTTCCTTTTCACAGCAAGAACAATGGCAGCTTCCTTTGGCAAAGTACAATAAATAAATACACAACAGATTGGACTTTGTGCCCTGCTACTGCTTTACCTGGGGGATCTTCACTTGTGCCCATGGCATGCGCATACATGCATTTAAACGGGGAAAAGACCCCATTAACATTGCTTGGCTTTACAGTCTAAGAGCAACCTGACACCTCCAGCCAGAGGAATGAAGAAACTATTCCTGTCAATTATATTGCCATGAATTAACTTTCTTGCAGCTGCCAATTTCTGTTATGAAAGAACCACACGCCAACTTTGAGCCTCTCCATAGCAGTTCTTCACCAGACCAAAACTATTCTGCAAGCTAAGTTTTAAAGCTTCTTTAGGTTTAAATGATTATAATGGTATGACCCACTTAGTCTGTAACATTATTTATATTTCCAAGAAAATTTAAGGTTTCAGTAAACAGAGTACTTCCTCCTTTTTGACTGTACATAGCTCTGTGTGCACATTATACTCCCTCCCATAAGGCTGGGGAAAAAAAAAATATCTTGATTTATTGCGCAGGAGAAATGCTTGCCTTTTACAGCAAATGACGTGCTAATCCTTTATTTAATAAAAGGGAAGAAAAATTTCACTTGCTCCGTTTCCAAAATACATTTTTCATATAGTACCCAGGCATCAGTGAACGAAGGTGCTGTACAAGTACCTTGTGCTACAATGGCTTCATGTAACACATTCCCAAAATTATCGCCTCCTAATTAATTTCGCTGTGAAGTACAGAGATTGGAAATGTCAATAATCCATAAACGCTTTCACGAACCACAACCTAAATTAGATCCTTAAATAAGGTATCTATAGATCTGCAGAAATCAAAGCTGTCGTTTTTGGTAAGTGGATTTTTTTTTCCCCTTAGATTTCCATTCATCTGATAAATTTGTGAAACCTTTCAAACCATTAATTTGGGCTTCCTTAAAATGTCAGTGCTTTCAGCCTGCTTTTTTAATACATAATAACTAAATTTAATAGACGTTCACTAAAATAATACTAAGGATTATTAATGTTAAAACACCCGTCAGTGTAACTTACAGTCATCAGGACCCAGGAAACCACTAATACACATTAACTCTTGTCCACTAGAGGTTTCTGTGAGATGAAAAAAGTTCCAGTTTCCTACAAAATTACCTTGTGTAGCATAGATCAAAATTCAGGCTATTTTGGGAGGAAGCCATCTTTTTGTTAGACATTCATATAATGAGGGAGAGGCATCAGAGGCCCCAACCCCCACATGGACTTTACCCCAAACCCAAGAAATAACAAATGCTTTTCCATGGCACTGTCCCCTTGAGGCCCATTTTCTAGGGGCTTAAATATTATTACCTCATTTCCTAATTTTAGGTACCAAAGCACAAAAAAACTATGCCTTTAAATATTTTGTAAAGGGAAAAAAAAATAAAACAGCGCTGCAGAAAGTCAATGAAAGTTTGGAATTCTGAGTTTTGGGGTTAAACAGTAAAATCCCTGCTACGTGTCCGACCCTACAAGAGCTGATGCTCGTTGTGCAGAGCAGAGATTAACAAGACGGTTCTCAACAATTTTGCAAACATTTGGATTTCCCAAAATTCCGTGAATAATTTCTATTCTTTCTTTGCCTCTCTCCTCTTGTTATTATTCCAGGTGGCAGTCACAGTGACTGGCTTCTCTGAAGAAGCAGACACCTCATCAGCTTCAGCAGATACTGAATGTGATTGTGCCGCACTTCCAAATGTATTATTCCAAGAGGTAAATATTTTTTGCTCAAGTAAAGATAATTCACTTAAGTTATAATGACTCCTGAAATCTATTACGCTGGAAAAAAGAGAAGCAACAAGTATTATATTCACAGTTCATCTTCAGAAGAAATATCTGATTTTTTAATGCGTATAAATCTCTTCTGTAGATGAGATTTTATGTTTAGAGCACCATTCCAGAGATGAAGCAATCTGAAAAAAACAATTTATCCTTGAATCTGGGAAACAAAAGAGGTTGTTTATGCTAGTCAAAGTGTTTGTCAGAACACTGGCCACTGCTCACCACCATCACAAGCCGAAAAACAAGCTGGGCAGATTTCTGCCGTGACCATACGGCCAGCAGCACACCCCCCTGTTGCCCAGTTTATACCAAAAAAAGCAGTAACTTCTTAACTCACTACAGCTCTGCCAACTTGTTGTGCACCAGAATTTTCCTTTTGAATTCATCAATTAAAAAGAAGCAGCAAGATGAGTTAGCACGGGAGGGGAAAAAAAAAAGGACCATACAAGTACTGTGTGAAATTCAATTACGGCTACAAGTCATTCAGCCAAACTTTCCTTGGCAGTTGGCCTCTTACCGTTTCCAGCACAACAACAGATGAGTGAGCTGCCATTAAATTACAGCAGAATCAGCCACCTGGACATCATTCTCCCATACTAAAAAAATAAAAAGGAAAAAAAAAAAAAAAAAAGAAAGAAAAAAGTGAAAGTGCAGATCCAGAAAGGGAGGTAAGCTCTGCAGGGCTGACCCTCTGCAGCGTTTTTGCTGTAGCTCGCTCCTGCTGCTGCTGAAGAGCCACCAGCACGCACCAGCCTTTTTGCAACACAGTCCTGCGGCAAGGACGAGCGAGATGTGGAGATCCGGTCCCTCCAATGGAGGCGTGAATTAAACCTCATGCACGCTGTGAGCTCCTTTATAAAAGGGGAGAGAGGCATTACTGGGCATTACTTCCAGCTCCGGGTCTAAAATGAAAAGGAAACAAAAAAAAAAAGACAGACAGCTGAGCATTTTCCAAGAATTTTCATTTAGTGGTGCTCCTCTGGAATAGGTCTGGACACAAAATAAGTACCAAGATGCTGCTCCCCTCCATCAAGAAAGGTTTCTGTGCACGTAGAGGTGAACCAAGAGGCGCTGGCAGCAGGGTTTGATCCTTCAGGGCTGTTGAGTGTGGCTTTCCAGGGCAGGAACCTACTTTACGCCTAATTCCCAGTGCTGCCAGTTCAGCCCAGGAGCACTCAGCAACAGGGTATGGAGAGACAGACCAACAGAAGGGTTAAAAACCCCACAAGAAAACAGCCATGTGGGAAACAAGTTTCCCTGGTAAAATCTAACCCCAGAGACCTCTTGTAAATGAGTTTGAGTCTAGGCGTCACTCCCCTTGGTCATTCAGCCCACGTGTAACCAGGTCAGGTAAATGGACTTGGATAACCACCCCACTTCTTCCTCCTCCTGGGATGTCAAATGCATGGAAAGATCACTTGGCAACTAGGCAAATGTAGCTAAATTAAGGATAATTATTATTTGCATACCTCTTTATATCTTCCTTGCCAGATGAATTGTAAACCCTCTTTGCCTGACTTTAAAAGGAACAAAAGCCTGAAGTTCATTAACGATTTGTCCTCATCCAGGCATGAGATAAATTTAGGATGTCAAGAGCCTGACAGAGCCATCAAGGCAAACATTAGGTGTCTTGCCTTAAGGAATAAGTGGGAAAGGAAAAATATCTTAGGTGGGGGAACGCTGAATTAAAGCTCTGTGTCTTTTGGTCCAATTTCTCTCCAAAGAGGAATAAACTGTTTGTCATCCTGCCAGCTATGAGACTAGCTAAAAATAATGGATTCCACAGGCCCAAATGAGGCTAATCATGATTGCCAAGGCATGTCTGTGCTGTGAGAAGTGAGTGAAATCTGATGCTCTTCAGAGAAAACATTTTTTGAAAAGCTCTTTGCTTCGCAATAAGCCTTGGCAGTTATCTCATGTCTTGGAGTATCTACCATATTTCTTGTTTGATTGCAAGGCATATTGCTGACACTGGCTGATATGGCTGCGTTTCCTTTAATAACGCTTTGGTAGGTAAAACACCGCTTCTTTTTAGCTATTGAGAAAACAGTAAGGAAGGATTTTGCATCAATTACCTCTTTCAGTGGTACTTATTCTTAAGTGACTCCAACTGGATGCTGCAGTAAAACGCCCATCAAAATCAGAAAAGGATTTCCACAAAGCCAAACAACAAACCGATATGTTTGTTTTCTCCTCTCTGAATTGGGAGAACACCTATAAAGTAGCTGGAGAGGTGGGATTTTACCACAACCACCTTGGAGAGCAAGTAAAGAGCAGGGGAAGGAGTCATTAGACTTCTTCAGGAACTGCTCCTTTGGAACAAGATTTTACAATCTGGTGTAAATTTTAACAACATCTGCTCTTTAGAAAAAAAAAAAAAACAAGGAGGAGGGAAAAAAGAATCAAGGCGTGACTTCTAGCATTTTTAGGTTTAAGTAATTAACGCAAGTGTGTTGTATGTGTGTGTGCGCACATATGCGCGCTTATATGCAGAGGAGTGACTTCCAACATTATCAGATTTAAATAATTAACCCAAGTGTGTATCACATGCATATACGCTCACATGTATAATGCAAAGGTATTGGCACAGCTTACACTTTGAGGCACATTTCCAAAATACTCTAAAGAAACGATTCTGCAGTAGTCTGACACTCACATCCCATCTACAGCCCTCTAAAGCAAGTATTGCAGAAAACTGCTTAGGAATCTTCTCTTTTGCTCCAGCTCTCAGTATTCAAAGTCAACAAGCTGAGAGGCAGATGTTTCAGAGATCATGCCCTGCCGAACTGTGAAAGGCTCCCATGTCTTTTCCCCAGTCCACGCTCCAGATGTGCTGGGGAGAGACTGCGTGCCGCCTACGCAGTGCAAGACAGATAGGCACAGCTGCCTCCTCGCGAGGTACGGACCAGAAAGTAACATTAAACGCGATGGTTCTGCTGACCGTTTGGGTATCCTCAAACCCCAGCTGAGCAAATCTCTCTCTGCTGTGCACAAGCATCTTCCTCACTTTTGTTTCGCTCGTCTCCCTGCCACACCAAGCACCCATTCATCACTACCTACCAAACAGTGCAGAAAACCCTCAGGTATTTGCAGAGGTGCCCAAGGAGCAGAAATGAAGGTGGGAGTCCCTGCCGCGCTCTCCGCCAGGCTGCACAAGCAGCCCTTGGCAGGTTGGCGCTGGGGTGTGTTTCCTTAACCAAGCACGCAGGTGAACGCATTAAGGGAGAGCAGCTTGCAACAAATGCATGCTCTGAGCCCAAGTGTGAACAGAGAGCACTTTATGGATTTCAGGATTTGGCTCCCCACTGTTTGAATCCGGGGCTAAGAAGGATGACATTGTATTTTATACCTTTTTTTTTTTTTTTTTTTTTTTTTTTTTTTTAATGAATAAGTACTGATATAAAGCAGGGACCTAGCTGGAATGAACTGTCAACTTAAAGGAATACGTCTGAGACCTTTAACTTGCTCTGGTATATTCAGTGAAGTAAAAATATTGTTCTGGTTGGGAGAACCACAAATTACAGCAATAAAATATATGCGGTGAATACATAGAAATTTGGTACTATTCGCAATGACCTGAATATCAGGCACTGCTAAGACCTATCATTTTCACCATTAATGAAAAAGAGACTATTTTATTTCTAATTTAAAGCATAAGAATTTATGAAGGTTCAGAGAAGTCTTTTGTGTGCTTTTGCAACAGCTTAACTTCCAATATATTATATATGCGAAAATCAGGATCCTTGAGCTCTTGCATAATATTTACTGGTGCACATTATTGGAGCGGTCAGTGTGTGGTGCCCTCTCTCTATTTCATAGCCAATGCAGTATTTCCCCCATGGCATCAATAGATTTAAAAAAAAAAAATAAAATAATTCTTGCTAGAGTAAAAAAAAATTATGTGACAATGAAACACACTCATTTTGCTATGAGGTAATTCAATAAATCTGTCTAGTTTGCTACGACTTAGTTTTTATGTAAAACAACACTTATTTATCTTGCTAACGTCAAAATGGAAAAAGAACTAAGGGCGAGGTTCAGTTTTCAGTCCAGCTTTTAGTAATCTGGAAATAGGGCTAAGAGGGACCCTGAGAGGTCTAGGGGAGAGAGCCAGATACCAAGGCTATGCCTGCTTCACATAAATGCTGTCTTCTCTTGTAATCTCTTCTGGACAATTTAGATGAGGCAAAACCACAAGAATCGAATGATCATGTTGCCAGAGGTTCCCAGAGGGACATCGATGGGGCCATCCTGATACGGTAGCACAGAAGAATCAGCCCTTTCCTTTTATTCCTTGCCATTCTCTTCTGCATTCAGGAGACCCATCTGACAGATCTGATGCGAGTGTGCCACGGCCTGAGCCCACAAACAGCACAGGCATAAGTTACAGCAGCTCCTGGGAGAGGCTTTTGAAGATCCAGCTTCCCACCAAATTACTAAATAACCTTGGAGGTGGGAGGGAAGCCCTTTTGCAAAGAGTTAGACCAAAAATAAGCACAGTTAGGCGACCTAAGGCTGGTGGGAAGAGGCCTCACCAGGCTAGAATGTGAAGTGAAACAGTTTAAGAAGCATCACCATTAAGACTGGTATGGAAACACAACCTGGAGACCATCCAACAACATACATCTCAACTAAAAGCCACCACAGCTCACCTCATTGCTAAACCAGCCTGCTTTTCCCATGTTCACCTCTCAGAGGCAGCAGTTTCTGATGACCAGCAAAACACCAACATAATAACAACACACATTCCTGGCAGTGACAAAACATTATAAAATTTAGATCATACTTAGGCACAACCCAACAAAGGTTTAATCGACTGTTTGGCCTCAACAGGCTCATGAAAGCCTAGGTTGTTGTGCATCTCCATCACAACCCTACTGCTAGAAGGAACTCACGTGGCATGATATTTCACGAATACATACTTTATAAAAATTTAAACAACTTTCAGTGCATTACTATGTTCTCTTTGAGTTAATGCACAAAAGAAAAAGAAAGAAGAAGAAAGTCCCCATGACAGCTCTACCTGATTGACTGAGTTGGAAGACCTATCTTTAAGTCTAAATTAGCAGAAGACTAACCCATTTCTTTAAAAAAAAAGGGGTTCGATTAAATGGAGCAGGTTCTCAGCAGTTTCAGAAAGAAGATGGCCCATACCTTGGTTCAACACCAATGTTCTTAAAATAGCAGATTGTGTGTGTGACCTGAGATACAGAGAAATTACGAAAGTGTACATATTACTTCGGCTGAGAGACTGCCCTTCTCTGAAAGCTAAAGGAGGGGGTGCTGGGGGCTCTTGGCAGCTGGTGCTGCCTGTTCTGGTGTCACATTCAAACGCGGAAAGGAAAAAAGGTAGATGCAGTCTCACAGGCATCTGGGAGGCACAGCTGACATGGGGGTGGGGGAGGAGGAGGAAGCAGCAGCGGGGCCATCCTGCCCTTTGGTGTGCACCAGGTTTGGATGACCCAGGCCAGGCTCCCAGCAAAGGAGCCCACCATTGGGCTGCCGTGTCCAGCCTGGTCTGGCTCACGTGATTCTTGTTTTCAACCAGCAGCACACAAGCCCTTAAAACACACCATTGGAAAGGAATACAAAATGGGCATGCCATTTCAGGGTGCATCAGAACAAAGAAAAGCCATCTCCAGCCCTGCAAAAATTCCCAAATCCCTCCTGGGTGAATGCACATCCAGAAGAGCCCATGCTTTCTTGTTCTCTCCTCATGTGACTGCACATCCATCTCTTCCAGCCAGCGTTTCTGCCACTCTCACTCCCACAGCTGTGCAGCAAAGACAGCATTCCTCACGACAGCTGTGAAATCTATAGGTAAAGACAGAACTGATTGATTTACAGGAACCCCTGCTGCTGAGCCGAGCTGCTAAACGATTCATAACCCCAGCAGATGCCCCTGTTTTTAAGCCATGGAGAACCTTCTGGGCAAGGCTATGGTGTTGCTCTTGTCATGGCCAACAGGCAAGAAATGCAAGCTGGAAGCAGCCTGCTCTGCTGGCCTCCAGATCTCTTCATGGACCTCTCTGAAAGTTTGCAAAATACACCTTTGACTGATGGCTTCTGCACTCTCCGTTCAATGAAAAGAGTAGGTATTACACAGCTACTCCCTCCAAACCGCACCTGAGCGAGTAATATCTCCGCTTTACAGGTAAGGAAGCCAACACAAAGGCCAACACCATGAAACCCTAGCAGAGCAACGATCAGTGACCTGGCACAGCTGGCCAGGTATTTAGTGTTCACTAGCTTACAGCAATTCTCAGTTCACAAACTCTTTAGGAATATTATTACTCCAGTTTTCAGGATGGCAAAAGGCAAGAGGGATTCTACAGTTTGCTCCAAGTCACGCAACGAAGTCAGAGGCAAACCAGACCAGGTGTTTGTGACACAATCTGTAGCTAATTAAGCAAAATGAAACTGTGTTTGACATATAGACAGCTGTGCAGGAACACAGGACAGGAGAAATATGCTCAATGAAAAACTGAGATGACAAGTCTAGTACGTCAGAGCTCTTCAGAGATCCGTATGTCCCACAATAAACCTCCATTTGCTAAACATGCCTTGTTCCTTCCTGAAGCATGAGTGGAGGCAGAAGAAAGCCTCCACAGTATAAACAGCAAGAGCACATTAAAATCTCCTCTTATTCTTCTCCATATGTTTTCGGGGGGGGGAGTGGGGGCTGTAAGAGAACTATGTGTAAGTTTAAAAAAAACCAAACCAAAACCAAACACCACAACACCTAAATAGGTATATTAAAATTATCTGTACTTTCCATCCAAAGCCACACACCACTTTGGATTGGAATTGAAATTTTAAGTTCTTTTCAGAAAACTTACTTCACTGCTTACAATTCTGGTCATCTCTGACTGCACCGCAACCAAATATATAGTGAAAATACCAGCCAAAAAGAACAAGGCTCATTTTCCTAAAGAAAGGATGAAACAATCACTTCAGAGCTCACATTCACAGGAAAAACAATACTAATTTTAAAACTATATACATATTCCAAACTTGTCATGCTGATTCTCCTAAGCAAAGGCCTTCACAAATAAAAAGCATTTTGTTTGTACTTGCTCAAAGTTAAGAAAATAATATGAACACTAGATGAAATGTAAAAAATCCCTAAAACATTGGGTTTTACCATAAAGAAGTCTGGCTTTCTCATGGACATCCCTTGTTTTGTTCCTTTTAATCCTATTTTAAACACAAGTCTCACAGATGTTGCAAAACTGCTTCTCCAAACGCTCCTGTTATGCATGCTGGGATTCAGAACTTTGTCAAAATTGTGGACCAACAAGCCAATGACAGCATTTCCCCTGTAGGTGTGACTGCCACAATGGCAAAGAAGCCAGGCGAGGAAATGTCCTGTTATTTTTGGTGGTACTTATCGTATAGAATATCCCAGGACCAGAGCAGAAATAGGCAGAAGTCCACTGCTAATGTGAGAAAAAACTGCTCTCCCAATAGCTTGCAAGCTAAACAAACAAAACAGTCAGTGCTAATTAAATATTGATTAAGATTCCCATTTAGGAACAGTGGCAGGAAAATATTACCTGCTTTGCCCAAGGAAGTCATGGCAGAGCTGGGAAATGGTGCCAAATCTGGATTCCAGCGCTTTAACCATAGTCCAAAATCAAATATGAAAACCTGCAAGCGTAAGGAGTGAACCTGGATGCTTTCCGCAAGGGATGATGACTGGAAATGCAGCCGTCTGCATCCTTCCAGTGTGCTGTGTGCAGCCAGGCAAGGACACCGGGCTCTTTTTAAAGGTGGTTGGGGGATGACAGCATGGCAGCCTCCCTTTAGAGAGACACCAATGTATAAGAGATGATTTTGCTGTCACTCTGGCCCCACAGGTTCAGTATTGTGAACTCCTGTAGATCACGTTTGCTCGAGGGAGAGGATGCAGTGGTTGGATTTGGACGTTGATGTCTTTTCAGTGAACCCAGAGCTATTTTCTCTCAGTCTTGCTACCTGCCTAGATACCTGTCAGCTGCTGTCAGCAGAGACTGATTGAGAGTGGGGAAGGTCAGGTCATGGGGAGATCTGCTCTAAGGAACTGAGAAGGTTTGTTACCTTACAGCATCGTTTTCAGGTGTTGACCTGCCAACTGTCCAAGCACTTCCTAGTGACAGCCTCCCCATAGATCCAACCCTATGGTTGGATTCCTCAAGCAGCAGGAGGAAGAGAAGCCTGTAAGAAATGCTCCTCTGTCTTCCTCAGCTCATCAAAAGCCTGTTTCTCTTCCTGTGAGAGCTGGGCCTGGCCTCAGCCATTACAAGGTTAAACTCGTAGAATAGGTTGCACTTTGGAAAGCCATCAGGAGATTAAAGCTGGTATGCAACACAGCTGCTCCTCTTTTACACAAGTCAGCTCCCAAGAGGAAAGGTCATGGTCTGTACTGTGGACAAAGTGCCAATCGCCTTCTGGATGCATTTCAACCCACCATAATGCTGGCAAAGACTCAGAAGCAGCTCCCCCTAGCACCCTGTTGTCAGGGCAGCTGTCTTTGCATGAACCTGCTGGCAGTGCCCATCCCAGGAGTGGGGATGGCCAAGGAGGTGACAGCCATCATGTCCAGCAGCCAAAGCTACTGGGATGCCATTGGCATGGTCACCACTGGTAACCCATTGTGAATGAGGTCTGAGGCAGCTGGGGATGGGAACGGAGATGCTGCTTGATGGGCACCGAACACAGGGAAACAATATGGGGTTGGAGCCACAGCCCATTTGGCAAATGGTCCAAGGGTGCCACCATCCTTCCCATCTCTAACAACAGAACACCAGGGCACATAGTGCTCTCACTGATGCTCCTTCTCCCCCATTCCTGATGTCTGTATAGCAGAAGACTCTTAGGTTGCAAGGTGAAGTCAAACTGGAAGTGGCTTTGCACTTACACACATGCTGTAGAGCTACACGAGACTGACGGGTGCCAATTCGGTCATGGGGAAGGATACATGCTTAATATCTACCGCCAGAGCTGCACCAGTTTGCAGTGGTTCTGGATAAAGGCCTTACTTCTTTCTTTCCTAGCAATGCCAGAGGAGGCCAAGGATCACGAAGATACCACCTTCAAAAAAACACAGACCAGAACGATAAGAAAGTGGAAAACACCACAGCAAGAGCTGGAGTTCAGGATCACTGAAAGACCACACAGGGGTGGCATCCACAGCAGGGGAGAGAACAATGAGATATTTAGGTGCTTCAGGAAAATCAATGTCAAGATGGACAAGTACCAGTGGGGTGCAGCCAGTTAGGCCCTGTGTTACGCTCTCAGCTCTGCCTGGCCACGACTGCAAGGGTAGCCTAATGCAACGACATTTGTGACATGCACACGGTGGCTTGGGAGTCGACTTTGTTACAGGACCTTTGACTTTGGATTTCCCTACTATGACAGCAGGAATCTGCCTAATAGATTACACAAAAAGTCATTTAGTGTACACATACTGTGAGGACTGAGATGAAAGGAAACACCAAAGCTCCCCTGACAGACAGTATGAGACACAGTTCCTTCCAGGAAAGGGTTAAGCGGCCCTGCAAAACACATCTTGCTGCCTTTGCTCAAAGGAGGATAAACGGAGAGCACTTGGTGTGCAGAGAGGACTTCAGCTCTGAACAGTACAGTCCTTGGGGAGGAGCCCTCGGAGCAGCTCAGCATGCTATTTTTTTGTTGCCTTCTTTGTTAATAAATCTAAAGGGGACTTTGGGCTTTGCATGCAACACGGACTTTATTTATAGAGCAGGTCAGGGAAGGCTCCTGCTCACAAAGTCGATAGTGGAAAATGGCACTGCTGTACACAGTATCATCACGCCAGGGACCTGAGCGTGCAGAGTGCTGAGCTTGTTGACTGTAATCAGAATTTCTGCTTTGTCTTCCAACCTTTAGCCACATAATGGCTGTGTTTCACAAGAGGAAAACTGGGACGGAAAATAGTAGCCAACAGGTTAGGGCATAACTCGGTTTCCTCCTGGATCATCAGGATTCATCCAGCTCACACCCAGTCAACACAGCATTTGCAATCGTGACCTTCTCTGGCAATTACAGCTTCACTTCCCTGTTAAAATGTTTTATCCAGCAATGATTTCGCAGCTCCATGAAGCATTCCTGATTATATTTTCAACACTGTTACACATGAGGTCTCTTGTACATAACAGTTTCCACACGGAGAATGTGAGAATCACCATTGAGCAGTTTTCAGTGCATGTTTTGAAGGAAAATAGAAAGAGGAAAATCTTATTTTATAAAAAAAAAAAAGTAATTTTGAAGTCCTTGAAAATTCTTTAAAAACAAGGGTTGGTTTTTTTTTTTAACATGTGTGCATTTAAGCAAACACATGTATAAATGAAGCTTTGTTAAGCATAAAAAATTAACTCCTAGCACCACACACATTCAGGAAACGTTAGCCAAAATTTAAATCATCTATAGCACCATAAAAGGCTATTGTCCGACAGTTTTAAGGCAAACAAAGGAGAAGCAGCGACTTTTCAACTTGTCCAAGATTAATTCCACGTATTAGTGTTGGAGATGGGAAAGATGGCTGGATATCCAAGAGTCTGTAAAAAACCTTCAGTTCACGTCAGACGTCAGTCATGTCCTGTACTGGACATTTTAAAGAGAGAAGGGGGAAGAGGAGAGGAAAGAGACACATTATGACCAAACTAATTTAAACAGGAAGAATGTTGAGTACATCTGTTAATTTTTCTAAAAGTAATACCCATCAGACAGAGGAATGGAGAGGGAGATCTCATACCTACGGAATACAAAGGCAGTCTGTAGCACCAGCATCACACTATAAAGCCAAGACTCTATTTCCTTCCAGATGATAGAAATCCAAAAAAAGGGAGTCAAGGCATTAGCAAAAGCAAAACAGGAATGATGAAAAACCCTGCATGTCTTATCCTCCCTACACCTTACATTGCAACACTCCCAACTGAAGTACAAAACATCTAGACACAATTGGTCCAAAGGATCTCCATAATCATGGGGAGCTTGCCTTCCCCTAGGATGCTATATGGCAAGCTGTGACATCCCTTGAAGCAGGATCCCAAAAGGAAGCGAAAGAAATGATGGGACACAAACAGCAATCAGATCCTGTTTTGTTACTCTATTTCTAGGTCTTTCAGCTGATACAATTCCAATTCTTTAAAGGCAATTTACTGTGAGAAGTTCAGAACAGCTTACATCTTCTACACTTACTATCAAAGACGCATGGGCCTGCAATCAATAGGCTTTTTATTATATTATTTGGTCAATTTGCTTAAAGACAATGAAATCCTAACATCAATACATTTGGTAAAATTCCACCCCAAGTAAATAGACACAGGATTTGTAAACGTTGCTCCATTAGCAGTGAAACAGACAAGGATTAGCTCTTCTGGATAAAAAGAGAAAGTGTGTCCAAAGATTCCAAATAATGATGACTTCACGCTAAATGGAAGAAGATTATTTTTTTTTTATCTATTATTCCCCTCGCGAGGTTCACCTGCCAAGCTTGCTATTTTTCTCACTCATCTTTTTACAATTACTCAGTCGCCTGAGCAGCCAGGAATAGCGCAGGCAGTACGCAATGTCCACTGCACAGCACCTTTAGCAGAATAACCATCAAACAAGGCCGCATTAATCATCTCTTGCAGACTAAACCTTACTGAGACACGATCAGGTTTTTAAAAACACTTAACTACTTCTGTGCGCCTAGCCCAAAACATTTGGAGCTCTTAGTTCAGTTGCATGCTGCAGGTACACACAACAGAATATTTATATTTCCAGCAATTCCTTGATACCAGTTTCTTTTAAGTCCAGGTCAATTAAGTTTCAGGTCTGGCAGACCGTGAAGTTGGAAAATCTCTTCCACTAGGTACTGGACTACTAAGGAAGCTTTGCCTCTGCACAAGCATGACAGATCAGGCACCTCCATGAGAAACTAAAATTTTGTTTGGATTTAAGCTAAAAGGATGGCTCAAAGGTTAAAGCAGCAGCACTAAAATTCTGTTTTCCGCTCCATCCCCATTTCTAGGAAGGCAAAAGCCTGCCCAAAAGGCCCAACAGGAGCATCTACCGGTCCAAAATTCAGGCCCACTATCGCGGTCTTTCCCAACTAGAAAGACAAGTGAGTAAAGCCAGAGTTTTCTTTGCATGTTGTCCAGAGCATCACCCAGTTTGCCACGCTTTTTTACAGAGCTGCCACATATCACCACAGAAACATCTCCACTGTAGCCTTGGGTGAAGAGACGTTGGGATGCTGCTCCATTTTAATTAATGTGTGAAAGAATTTTTGGTTTTTCAAATAAAATGTGTTTTAGAGCAAGAGATATTTGCATATTCATTTCTTTAAATGGAACTAACAAGCTAGGTACATAATAAAACCTAAAATCAAAGGAAAAAACCCTGTAATGTTCATTTTCTCTTAGGTACCTCCAAGTCAACATTTTCTGTAGCACATCATTCTTTGGAGCTTTAATGCCTATGCTTTTATAAGCCAAAACAATCACTGCTATTTCATTTGAAAGAAAACCTGCAGGCTGTGAAAAGAAGACTCTAATTGACTTATTTTGTTTTATGAAAAACTGTGTCCCCAAATTCTTTATGCAGTAAATTGAATTTTCAAACTGATGTTTATCATATGTGCAATTGTTTCCAGAAATGAATTTTTAAAACAGTGATACTGGACAGACCACTCGGGTAAAGAGTTTGCCTGGTGTTTTTAAAACTAATGGTTGTAGTAAAAATGTCGGTCTGAAGAGGAAGTAACAATTTTGGCTTCTACTGCTAATTTCATAGGTTTCAAAATTGTATTAGGACGTTCATTTATGGCCAGCATTAATCAGGAGTCATATAACTTTAGGTCAGAGCAATTATGTGCATTAGAAGCAAGTCCATCATTTCTGTGTATGATTTTTCTTTATAGGTTAAGAATAATTTTACGGTGAATATACATGTTAGTCTCCAAAAAAAGCGTATTGCTCCTTATTTTTAGACCCATTACACATACACAATTCATTCTAGGATCTTCTGAAATTCAGCACGGCGGGCTGTATTTAGAAACAGAAGTTGTTCTCAGTTTGATGGTTTCTTACTGATCATTAACCACCACACAGCTGGCAATGAAATCAACCCCCCAATTGTCTTTTAAATGCAATAAACACATAACTAGGTCATATTATTGCTGTGAATCATCTTTAGCCACTTTTACATCATGTAATTTAATATCCATTTGTAGAAGAGCTGACAATACCACTCTATTCTCGTTCAATATTGGAAAATTTAATTGGCTACCTATTTGACTTCAGGCAAACAGTGATATAAACCAGACAAACTCTCGCCTCCTGACCCTCTTGATTGACCAAAGTAAAACACAGCATTGGTACCACAAAAACCATGTGAGCATTACTGGGAGTGATTAGATTTTGGGACTCTGCTGGCATGATGAGAAAAACTTACCAAAAAAAAAAAAAGTCTGAACTGACTTATTAATAGTAAATCCAATGCTCTACAAGCTCATATCCTCCCAGAGCCTCACCTTCCAGGAGAGCCTCTGCTCCAAAAAGACAAGGTCGCCTCCAAAGAACAGCATTTGGATTTAAGAGACTGAAGCTTCTAAAGCCACAGTCACAGCTGTGCAGGTATATTTATGACAGAGTAAGCAGGAATGCAAGAAATGAAGTGGAAAGAGAATAGAAAGGGAGAGGAAAGGTGAATTTTCAATAAAACCTCCCTGAATTCAGGCAGAGGAAAAGGAAAACAATAAATAATCTCTCTGCAGATAGCTCGCATCTCTACAGTGCTTAATGGCATTCATACAACTAATTTCCATGGATGCTGATATCATGAGAAAGACAGCAAATCTTGGGTACCTGGGGCTCCTTCCCACACATCCTGATTTGCACCAAGTCTGTCAACCTGCTCAGATTTATGCAGCCCACAAACTGCACGGCAAAGATAACGATCTTGACATTAAACACAGTAGCTCAGTGTTGGACCAAAAGCATCACGGGGACGATGTTCACAAGTGGGTGAGAAGAAGGAGGAAGATGCATCTTGTGCATCTTCAAGCAGCAAGATTTGGGTAGCAGGAGGTGCACCACATGCCAAGCTGGCCATCGGTATCTAAGTCTACCTCTCTTGTTGCCCTGAGCTCTAGGACGAATAATTCCTTTAGGCCTTCCATGACTCTCACCACGCTGCTGCAGAGGATCAGGCAGGACCTGTAGAGCGTCAAATCCCACCACAAAAAAATAGGCTTTACATGGGAAACTCTCTACATCCAGATCTGACCAACAGCACGATACAAGGAGTTTGTTCCACTGTTAGCAAAGAGCTCTGCAGAATTCCTCTAATTTAGTCTGATAAAATGAAATAAAATGGATTTTTTTCCCGCTAAAATAAATAACAAAAGTAGTGCTTAAGAAACTTCTTGGTTAACTTTAGAGCTTTGTTTTGATTTATTTATTTTCTTTGCTTGAAGAGAGGGCTGTGTAAATGCTGCACTGTTAAGGGAAAGAAGTTCAAACTTTACATAAGGGCTTTTTGCCCAGTGTCTCTTGGCATGCTTCCTTGGGTTTTAGATTGCTTTGTATGGTGAAGCATTACAGAATAAGATAACACTGTGTTATCTAGGCACTAAGGACGGGCTTTGCACTAAAGAAATTGAGCCAAAAATTTCTTTTCAAGGAGAACAGAGAGTGCATTTGAATAAGCACTAAATTCAGCAGGGGAATAACTAATATGATTGGTTTTAAAGACACAGAAATGAATATTTTGCTGTGTTATGAATTTTAAGTGTGAATTTTAAAAGGCCGAAGAAAGAATATACACAGTTTCTGCTCTCAGTTTCAGCCAAGACACTGTAGCAATTTTATAAATCAGAAAGTAAGCAAATGATTGTGATTTTATTTCTGAATGGCTACTATTGCAAAATACCTTTGGCTCATTTGTTCTAGTAATATGTGCCTTAATGATGTATTTTGCATCACAGTCAGAAAACGTTTTTGCAGCATATTTTGTAAAAGCAATGAAGATTTTTAACAGCCTGTTCTCCACCAAATTAAGCACCAATCCTGCAGACGCTTACACAGTTTATTTGTTTCCAGATAAGGCATGTGCATAGACTTTTATGTCTGCAGTAAAAATAGGCACATGCTCAGAGAACATAGTCTCTGAGATTGTTGGTTTCTGAGCTGGTTTCCCCAATTTCCCCAGTTTCTGAGGACTGCTGAGCTGCCATCATCTGGATGCAAACGAATTACAGCATTGCTGTCATCTGGCTTGCTCTTCGAGAGCCAGGCTTTTATTCCACAACAACCTTTCACCTGCTGCATTTAGAGCAATTGTTTTATTTTTGAAAGAAAGCAATGTGACAGATGCAGATTGAAAGGAAAACTGGCTTACAGAAAGAATACACAGTATTTTCTGCAAAGCCAGGGACCTAACAAATCACCCATCAACATCAACATTGATCTAAGGTTACCAGCTGACCCCTTGCAGTAAGCTTGCACCAGAAGTCTTGGAACTTCAGGTAAGAAGTTTTGCAGAACTTTCCCATCCCAAGGCCCTTTGGGAAAGGCTGATCAATACTTGTGTTGCAAACACTTATTTCACCCTTGCCCAGACAGGTGCAGCTCCCACCAAGCTGAGAAAGAGCAGGATCCTCCTACACCAGAATTGATGTTTGCTCACAATTTTCCATCATGCAATATTTCATGGACTTCACTTTCAGGTTATTAAAATAGGATGTTATCCAACAAGTGGAGGGGAAGAAGGGGTCAGGGAGTTGGTTCCCATCTCAGAAGTGGCAGCTAAAGCTGCTGAGCAACATGTGTTTCTCATTTGAAACGTATCACTCATTCTTAAAAACAATAATACATACCATCTGTTGCAGCCATTCATAATTGATAAGATTTGGGCTGAGCTTGACTGTGAAAACCCATTTCAACATGAGTATGGACATGCAGATGAAGAAGTGTTGCAAAGCAATTCATCGGAGCTTTCCTTGCCATACGTCGTATCCAACGATGGCCAACTGTCCAGGGGCTCACACATGGTGCTCTGGAAGCCCCATTTATCGAGTCACCACAAAGCATCAGCATCTTCCCATGGCAAAAATCAGTTTTATAATTTGGCATTATTTCCCTTAAACACTTAATAAACAAATTGCTAGATGTTTGTGCAACTGTGCAGAGCAGTTGACTGTGTCAACAGAGCTATTAAAATGCAAGGATACACAAGGCATATTTTGGAATAGGATAGAATATTTTCATCTGGAAGGGACCTAAAACAATCACCTAGTCCAGCTGCCTGACCTATTCAGGGCTGACCAAAAGTTAAAGCATGTTACCAAGGGCATTGTCCAAATGCCTCTTAAACACTGACAGGCTGTTCTGCAGGGCTGCTCTCCAGCCACTCCTCTCCCAATCTATACTTGTGCCTGGGATTACTCCATCCCAGGTAAAGAATCCAGCAGTAGTTCTTGTTAACTTTCACCCCATTAATCATTGCCCACTGCTCCAATCTATCTAAATCCCTCTGCAAGGCCCCTTCTCCCTCACCAGAGTTCAACAGCACCTCCCAGTTTGGTACCACCAGCAAACTGGCTAATAGTGCATTCAACTCCTGCATCCAGGTCTTTGATAAATATATTGAATAGAATTAGCCCTAAAATTGACCCTGAGGAACTCTGCTGGTGACCAGTCACCAGCCAGATGTAGTCCCATTCACTACAACCCTTTGAGCTCTGCCCTTCAGCCAGTTCTTCACCCAGCACACTGTGAATCTGCTCATCCCAGTGTCTGACAACTTGTCCAGAAGGATGCTGTGAGGGACAGTATCAAAAGCCTTACTAAAATTCAGAAAAACTACATCCATTGCCTTCCCTTCATCCACTGGGTGACCTTATCATAGAAGGATATCAAATTAGTTAAACACGATCTTCCCTTTACAAAACCATGTTAACTGTGCCTGATGATTTAAAGATATTCTTTAAATGCCTTTCAGTAGTACCCAGTATGATAGTCTCCATAATTTTTCCAGGAAGTGAGGTTAGCCTAACAGGTCTGCAGTTCCCTGGGTCTTCCCTCATGCCCTTTTTGTAGACTGGAATAACATTGGCTAGCTTCCAGTCAGCAGGGACTCCCCACACCTTTGGTAGATGACTGAGAAAGGTCCTTTCTCATAACATCCCATAACATCCGCTAGCTCCTTCAGTACTCTGGGATGAATCCCATCAGGCCCCATGGACTTGTGAACATTCAGCTGATACAGCTGGTCCCTTACAATTTCAGTGTCAGAAATAGAACGTCACTGCTGCCACACTTGTGGTCCTCCAACTCAGGGCACCGGGCCACCCGAGTTCTATGAGTATTATTAAAGACTGAGGCAAATAAACCATTGAATGCCTCTGCTTTTTTGTCATCCCTATTTTCAAGGTGACCGTCTTCAACAAGTATCGGTCCAATGCTTTCTTTAGACCTGCTCTTGCTATTAAAATAGTTTTAAAAAACTATTTTTTTACCTGACACAACACTGGTCAGTTTCAACTCTAATGGAGCTTTGGCTTCTTGTGTTTTCTTCCTGCATATATGAACCACAGCTCTGTAATCTTCCTTGCATCAAGGAACAATCTGAATGTTTTGCGTACTCTAGAACTGGTTTGAGAATTTGATAGCCATTTAATTTTGCTCTGATAAGAGATGGCAGGACAGAGCTGCCCTCTTTGAGAAAGAAATGCCTTTCTTTCACACTGGAAATATCTCTCCCTATTACCATCAATGCACCACAAATTTCTCCACTCACAAATCTGATGGCCCAGACTCTCTCTGTTTAATAACCAAGGCTACACTGATTTTAACATTGCCCAGTTTCACTCTGTGCATCCAAATCCCCTCCAAGTCAACAAGAAAACTCTCAAATGTTTCAAAGGACTCTCATCAAAAGCATGTGCTCAAAGACAACTACTATACCTTTATTAAGCCTGTTTAAAAAAACAAAACAAAACAAAAAACCCCAAAACAAACAAAAACCCCCACACCTGGGAAAAAAAAAACCCTCCAAAACTTAAGACATAAATTTAACTTAAACACGACAATTGAACCAGGACATATTTTTAATGGCTTCTGTTTGAAACACTGACTTTTTGTTTTCAAAGTACCAGCCACAGAATGTAGATTTGTCACTTTATGATAATTACTAATATCCTCCCCTACCAGAGTCGTCTGGAACGTATTTAATTATTGACTTCATTGAAAATGTACACGGCACATGCTCACTCTTCCGAGCGAGTCTTTAAATGGACAAAGACCCATTTGTTCCTTCTTCAAAAACCCAGCCTCAACACATAAAGTGACCCTGAAATTAGGCTTCTGTTATTTGCGTGTAGCATATATAAAATGTAAACATGCAATGTATAAACGTCCCAGCAGCCTCAATGGGAAAAGCCCTAGTGAAAGCAGGGATACAAGCATACCTCGCACTAATATTCATGTGGTAAAATTATTCCTGCCTTACCGCTCATGCCTCTGCATCTCATCTCCTAGTCCATATCCAAGCCGACTCGGGTGTGCCTGTATGTACTGCAGACACTGCCCGCACGGGCACCCTGCCACGTCAAACCTGTGGTAGTACTTGGACACCACCGTATTTTCCCTGCTACATTTTAGTAGCTGATGCCTCTGTATTTTCAGTTCTAGACTATCGACTAACAGTCTTTCCTTTTTCAGGCACTGCCAACCCAAGTATAAATACCCAAAGCAGCAACAGGATACAAATGCAATTATACTTGAAGCAGGACTCATTTCAGCCTATGATAAGAAAAAGACCACCAGTAGCAATAGAGCATACTTTTATACCAAAGAGAGCCACTAGCCACTCCCTTCTGCTCTCCCAAGTGAGGCTAGAATATCTAAGTCATTTATCTTACAATTTCATTATTTTGTGCCAAGTCTTGCCAATACAAAATATCTCCAACATCACCTATGCATTGTTTCCTGATTCTTCTTTTCCTTAGGGTCCGATTTGCAAACCCAAGCCTGCAGTTGCTACGTGGACTTTACATTCCCCCTATCCCTTCACTTTTGCTGCAGTAATGTGGAACCACCTTTTAAGGCTGAATTGAGAATAGCACTTAAATGCACAGTTTGTTCCTTTAAATAGTAACATAGGTGGAATAACTCCAGAGTGTTTCATATACAGACATTAAAGGCTGATTTCCAGGGGAGCTTAGCTTTCATTAGGGCACCTAAATATAATGGGCTCATTTTCAAAATCCCACAGAGCGCAATAGCTCCTGTTCTGTTTAGCAGAACCGTTATTTTGCAAATCTGAACATCTGAGGATTTTGGAAGCTTTCAGGCGCATCTGTGTGGTCCCGCAAGTCTTTGCAAGAGCTTAAATTGAAAAATGTGCAATTATTAATTTTTAAAGCAAAAAGGACAAAGGCCCGACGCTGCCTCTCCTGGGATAAAAAGAAAGGACTCGGCTGGATTACGCAGCGATGCGCTAGCCCCAGCCTCTGCTGAACTAGTGTGTTCTCTCCAGCAAAGGACAAGACAATAGTTTCGCTCATAGACACCGTTCAATACGCACAAGAGAGGAAAAAAAAACCCAGGGAGTTAATGAGGTGCTGCTGAATAATACCTTCGCAGAAGCAGAGAGAGAAACCAGGTAGATGTCATCTGCAAGGTAAATTAAAATTATACATCTCTGCAGATTATCAGTAAAAATTGAGATCTGGAAGGGAATTTGCTCTTGATATTCGAAGGGATAAATATCCAGTGTAAATCCTTTTATGTGGGCCTGTAGAGCGGAACAGAGAAATTAAAGATAAATGAGATTAAGGCACTTTTTAAAGCTACGTTAGATATATTTAAGTTAGTCATGGAGGGGAAAAAGACTTTGGAGGAGATTAGTTTATACCCTCAGCAATACATTCACCTGGGAAATCAACTGGAATAAATCTTTTCTCATCTGAATTGGTTGTCGCATGCCCCGCACCCCTCCGCCCCCCCTCCCCCCCCCCCCCACCAAAAGACAGACTCACCCCAAAAAACTCTTAAGAACATTCCTGCATAGCCTGGCAATCACTCCAGGTAAATGACATGCCATCCCATTTTTTTTGCTGAGGTTTGGGGTAGGAAACCTGTAGGCATAAGTTGATTTTTTTTTTTTTCTTTTTTTTTTTTCGTCTTTCCCAAAAGGATGCCCTGGGGAGGGCCCCTTTGCCTTAGCCTCCCACAAATCCTCTTCCCATTTAATTCCTCTTGGAAACAGAGACAGAAGCTAGCCAAAATCCAGTGCTAAGCAGTCTGTGTTTCTGTACCCTTTGCCAGAGTTTGAGGCACACACAACTACTGCGGTTTCATGCAGACCTATATTGTTATTAAAAGTCAACTGGAAACATTGTTAGCAAGGAAAGTGGAGGAAATGAGTAAAAAAGTAATACATTCAGATGCATTTGGCTTTCTTCCTGGGAGCCCTTTTAATATTAAAAAAAAAAAAAAAAAAAAAAAAAAACAACCAAAAAACCCAGAAAACCTCAACGAAGTTGTATTTTTAGATCTGGAAAGATGCATTTTCATATTTCACACACTAAAGGGATTTGCCTTAATACACTCAAATTTCCCACTCCTCCCTCCTCCCTTATGTGCTAGAAGAAATGAACTTCAATGTTCAACTTAACCACTGGATACACATATTCTGTTCTCCCCATTGGCCAGAATAAAAACCAATAAATGTATTTCATTTCTTTTGTGGATTTATAATAGCACCTCGCAAGGATGGTCTTAATCTCCTTACACTGCTTGCACCAATGAAAGAAACCTTTGCAGTACTTCTTGCGAGAGAAATGAAAGGATAATAGGAATAAAATCTGGAAATATAAATATTATCTCCATGAAGATCTGTTATAAAATATATGAAATCCATATCAGTATCTCCAGAAGGTGCTTGGCATAATAGCACAATTTAGACATTAGGTTATTAAAGATGGAAATAAATACATTCCTCTTAATGATGACAGAATTGATCAGAGACAATTGGGGAGTATGGGCTCCTGTTCAGACAGCAAATTGATAGCAAATATCTACTAGTAGACCTGTCAGAAAGAGAAGAAAAATATGGCTTGGTACAAAGGACCTAAAGCCAGTGGTTTCTTCCCCCTGGTACTCCAGACAAGCATGAATGCAGGGGTCACGCTGCTATGTTTTCTCGACATCTTTGTTAAGCAAACACAAGTCTTATTTCAGACATTAGAAAGATGCTCCACTCTTTGCATGTGAAACCATCAGCTGCCAAGTTGGGGGGATTGTAGATTATTAATATATTGAGAATTCTGTTCTTTTTTTCTGCCCAGTATGGGTTACAATTTTCATTTTAGCTGAGGCAGTATCAGTTATTTACTATACTAGAATGGGTGCGACAAAGACGAATTTCTTGAAAAGAGCTAATTACTTCAGATAGCCTTGGGTTACCAGGAACCTGACCCAAAAGTTTGCTGACACTGAAAGAAAGTTTCCCTGGGATTTAATGACCTTTGATTCGAACACAAAGGCCAAAGGCATTCAGGCAACAGTCTGAAAGATTTCAAGGAACTTTTAGTTTAAATGGCTAAACCTAAACCAACAATATTACACTTTCTCACTAAAAATTCACCTACTGTGGGACAAGAGTGGAAAGGAATACATGGTGCACCGAAGTCACACAAGGAAATAAGTTACTCCCTTATATTCATAATCTTCATAAAATGAGGTAAGTTACACTACTCATCACAGTTTTCCACTTTTAGCTTCCATAATAAACCAATTATAGAGGCTCTAAGAAGAGCTGTCGGGGCTCTACATCAAGAAAAACAGCAAATGTGAGAAACACACAACATATCTATGGTAAAGTCTTTGACTTACTTAAGGTCTGGATCTCCACACTGCAAACTTGTGAGTGTGAGGTGATGGTGAGGATAGAAATGTGAATTTTGCCTCTCTTGCTCTACCACAGAAACCTTTTTATATTCTCTAAAGAAAGAAACCTTCTCCCAGCTGCACTTGCTTAAAAAACAAACAAAAAAAAACATCATTAAACTATAGTAATGCTTTCCATGCTCCACCACACTCCCTTCAGTCTGTGAATTCTACTCTTGCAAATTTCTACCAGTACCCATTTAACCTTCCACCTACTTAAGTATTAATTGGAAGGGAAAAAAACAATCTGCTTCTTAATTACATCTGTCACCAGAATACCCAAACTTTCACACCAGAAGAATCATGCCATTTCTGCTGTTCCTCTCACCTACGTTCAATGTGTGCAACATCTCCAAAAGATGTTCAGTGTTTTCCAAATGAACAGAAAAAGAAGTTCTGAATTTGCCTCAAAAAAATGAGTCAATAAAGATACACCTTTCTCGCCCTAAGACTTGGTGTTCAGGCCGTGGGTGTTTGATTTGTACCTCGCGCAGCCCAACACACCGTGCTCTTCAGACGCCTGTCAGTAGAGCATGCTGTTGGCTGCTCCCCTTATAGTTCATGATGTAGTGGGTTAGTTCAGCCTTCAGTTAAAAAAAGCCATTTTGTAATGTTGCAAAGAAGTATTTTTCTTTGGAGTGAAAAATGAAAAGTCTGGAGGTAGTGAAACTCTTATAATGGGACCAAGAAAAAGGAGTACATGGGGGTGTAGGGCATCCTTCTGTTTACTTGTGAGCAAATTAAACTCTCCCCCACCACCTCCTGCAACACTTTGATGTTCACTGTGCTCGAGTGCAAGATCTTGAACCACTACAAAGCTTGTAGATGTCCAACTTAAATGTAAGACCTCATTTTAAGGCTTACCTCACTTCCATGATTAATTAGGAGTGCAATTTTAAAATACGTTGGGCAGAAAAGTGACTCTCAAACATTCATATGACTGAAGTTACACTTACTCACTGCAATGACTCTTCCATAACAACCTGTTCAGCTGGTAAGCTACCAAGTTATTTTGCTAAGTGGTATTAATACATGTCCATCAAATTATGTCCTTACCAATTTTGACAGCAAATGTGCAATAAAATACCTCATGATCAGCTGACAAGTTCGTAGGTGCCCAGGCTGTAAGAGACCCAAACTCTTTTCCCCCGCAGCATTTCAGATCTAAGATACAATTAAGCAGAACCACTGTGGTGAGTTTTCTGATAAAAACAGCACGTGCGACTCAGAGAGACGTGCGAGCACAGCCTGTTGTGCGTGGAGATAAGATTTTCAGAACGAATGCATGGTGTAAAGACCAAATGCATCAGTAAATACAGACATTTCAGTATTTTAAGCCTGGGACTGGGGAGTGGTGAACTAGTTCAGGAAGTGATCAGCTAAACACTCAGAAGAGAGAAACAGAGAGAAGAAAAGATTACTTTTCACGCAAAGGCTCATACTGGCACAAATGGGAGACATGAAGTGTCCCACAACCTAGAGGAAAGCACCGAGATGACAGGAGCATGCTGGAAATTATAGATGGAGCAGGTAGTGGTGGCCTTCATACTATGGAGATTGCCTAACATTTATCTAACTTCTCAGAAAAAAATCCACAGTACTCCTGCTGACAGCAGACCTTTACACCAGCATGCATTACAGGCACACCCACTTGAAATCACCTTGTTCCTTTAATTTAAAACAAACTAATCTCAGATTAAAAAATGAACCACATTGTCATATATTTCACTGTCTCACAAAAATGTCCTTTTTCCCTCATCTCAGGCTACTTTAAAGTTTTCAAACACCGTTATTTCCCCCAGCTCATGGAACGGTTTGGGTTAGAAAGGACCTTAAAGATCATCTAGTTCCAACCCCCCTGCCATGGGCAGGGACACCTCCCAGTAGATCAGGTTGCTCAAAGCCTCATCCAGCCTGGCCTTGAACACTTCCAGGGATGGGGCATCCACAGCTTCCCTGGGCAACCTGTTCCAATGTCTCACCACCCTCACAGTAAAGAATTTCTTCCTAATATCTAATCTAAATCTACCCTCTTTCCGTTTGAAACCGTTACCCCTCGTCCTATTATTACGTTCCCTGAAAAAGTCCCTCCCCATCTTTCCTGTAGGTCCCTAAGCACCACATCTACACATCTTTTAAATACCTCCAGGGATGGTGACTCAGTCACTCCCCTGGACAGCCTGTTCCAATGATTGACAACACTTTCGGTGAAGAAATTTTTCCTGATACCCAATCTAAACCTCCCCCGGTGCAGCTTGAGGCCGTTTCCTCTTGTCCCATCACCGGTTATTTGGGAGAAGAGACCAATCCCCACCTTGCTACACGCTCCTTTCAGGCAGTTGTAGAGAGCGATAAGGTCTCCCCTCAGCCTCCTTTTCTCCAGGCTAAACAACCCCAGTTCCCTCAGCCGCTCCTCACAAGGCTTGTGCTCTAGACCTTTCACCAGCTTTGCTGCCCTTCTCCTCCAGCACCTCAGTGTTGTTCCTCCTGTAGTGAGGGGCCCAAAACTGAAGACAGTA
Source organism: Alca torda (assembly GCA_008658365.1). Classification (NCBI taxonomy): domain Eukaryota; kingdom Metazoa; phylum Chordata; class Aves; order Charadriiformes; family Alcidae; genus Alca; species Alca torda. The sequence goes on along the minus strand of CM018079.1, from coordinate 21,364,856 downwards.
TTCGAAGGGCATCCTCAACAGTGCTGAGTACAGAGGTACAATCACTTCCCTAGTCCTGCTGGCCTCCGTGGATAAAGAACCAACAGCAAAGCTGGGAATTTCAGCAAATACAAAAAAGGGGGTTTTTTTTGACCACAATGCCCAGGAAATTGTATGCCTTGGAAGAAAGGCAATTTGTCAGCAGGATGCAAAGTAAAGATTCTTTGCTCAGAAATAATCATAACGGGTAGTTAGGTCTGGTGGGGTTTTTTTTTGTTTCTTTGTTTGGTTGTTGTTTTTTTTTAAGTATTGTTCCTAGCCCATGCACACAAATCATTTATTTAACTAAATAAAACAAACGACACCTGGCTTCAGGGGGAAATTCACTCATTACTGACCAAAGCACCAAAACCCCTTGGGAACACTTGCCATTTTCACCAGTGGGCCCCAGGGGACCAAGCTCTCCCGGGAAAAGAAAAAAAAAAAACAACAACAAACCACAAACCCAGAGCAAAAGAATACTGGAGAAGCCGCAAATCCATTTGTTTAAAAAAACACAGCACTGCTCTCGGTGGGCAAACACTGCTCCTCAACTGATAGGGAAGGTGGCAAGAAAACGCACAGAGGGAAAGCCTGGAGGCCACACAATGGTCTTACAGCACTGTGGGAATAATTAAGAACACTATTCTTGGGAAAAGTGGTCTCATTAAATAGTTTTCAGATTGCAATTTTCTCCTAGTTTCTCTCTCCTCTTTCCCTTTCCACCAGCAATCTTGGAGCAATGAAAACATCAGTTTGCTTTCTAGTGCTTGTATTCTCTTAAAAATCTCATTATTCAATTAGCTGTCTATTCACTGGCCCTGAGGTCCAGCCGAGCAGATATTGGGAGCCTTCATTTAATGTTTTTAAATGCACTTCAGTCCACTTGTGATACAATAAAACTTTATTGAATTCTGTTCCCACATCACACTTGCCATCCCTCCACTTTTATTGATACGTGAGCCCATCAACTCTTCTGTCAGCAATAAAAGGAATATTTCTAGCAAAGAAATGACCTTTCCTTCCATCAATACAGCAATTGGGAAATGTGATTTCACTGTCCAAGTTTAAAAAGTCTTGAGAAAAGAAAAGATGAACCCTGCTCAAGCGTTGTTTTCCTTCCCCTTGTTAGCATTAAAGAAGCAGGAAAATCTCTGTACGCATCAAAGATATTTGGTGCCTTGGTGACATTTATAAGCCCATTTACCCAGAAAAATGGAAAGGAAGGACAATTCATCCTTCCTTGGAAACCACAAACCTTTTTCCCTTGCAGGAAAACAGCCCTTTGAATAGATCTCCCCAATATTAAAAGCTGATGGAAGATTTGTCGCCTGGGTGTGAGGCAAGTTATCATCACAGTGGTCTATGCCATGCCCGAGGCACCCGTCTCACTCCCTCCTCCTGCTGCCATCCTTTTCGTCAATGCAGCAATTGGCTTGTCCTCATTGAGCCCCCACCTTTTTTCCACTTTTTCCTGCCCTACACCTTAAATTTTCCAAGTCTCTATTAAAAAACAGACTATTTCTGAAAGACAACAGTGCACAGGTTATTCTGTGAACCCCAAAATCTAGAACCTAAGGGAACTGAGAGCTCAGAAAAAACTGAAAGTAAATCTGATTCAGCTAGCTAAATTCTCTTTCCAACACCACACTGGATCCTTGGGAGCCTGATCAGTTGTCTCTAGGGGGAAATGAACAGAAAACACACTCCAAAATACCTCTGTGCTTTCAGCTCACCCTTTTTTGGAAACTGAAATAAAATATAAACGTGTTACATGCATACAAAGGCTGTATTTGCATAGGGAAAACCAACATCTTGGTTCTGATTTATCGGATTATCAATACAAAATATGGCTGCTTACCATGACAACAAGCTCAGCAGCTCTCCCACCACCACTGGTCTTGCAAAATTGGACTCTCTTGCTTGTCACCAGTCTTGTGTACAGCATTGGATAAATCACTCATCTGCTTTCTGTGCTGGCTGATGAGTAAAATGGGAAGTCCCATTTTCCAAAGGTGAAATAAGAAAAAATTACACTGTACTGGCACCATGACAACAGGACTGTACAAACACCAGAAGAAGATACTGAAGTGTTTCTGCAATGAGAGTGCTGACCTAGCTTCACAAAACCACCTCCACCACTGCTGTTCCCATTACCCATTTAACACAGCTCCATAAAGGGAGGTGGGGTGAGGGAAGGGATGTACTAGGAAATAGCAAACGAGTACTGGAACAAAGAGACCCTCGCAAAGTGAGGTTTCTCATACTTACACACAGCGTAACGCAGCCTAAAATGCAGTTTCAGACATCTCTCTGCACCGTGCCATGTGTCCACACCTCTGGCCATGGCAAACTGCAGGTCTGCAGTAGCACATATTTAAGAGAAAACCATGTAAAAGCTCTCTTGGTCAGTAATGATTAAAAGAAAATTCAATTTAAGAAAACTGGAGTAGCAATTTCAGTATTTTGGAAGAAAAGAGGCAGTATTTTAAGCAGGTTTCAGAGAAATAAACACCAAATGCTAAGGCCTGCTTTGAGAAAGACAAAATTCACTTGGTGACTTTTTCTGACACCAGAAAAATAGGACAACTGATGCCACTGAAGCCTGTCAAATTAGGCCTGGTATCTTTTCACCTGCTTTTCACTTGCTTTTCATTGTCAGCGGGCAATAAAAAAGTCCAGAGGTCCTTGGAATGACCATTTTTGTAGACAGCATCTGCCATCACATAAACTGACTACAGGACCAGGAAAACGAGGAGAGGACCGGGCTATCTGTATGATCAACTGTTGTCTTCCCTAGATGCCAAGAGTTACTGCAGCCTGATGAAACTCTCCCTGTCAGGGGCGTCTCTAGTGAACACACAGGAATGTGGTGTGGAGGGTAATATAAAGGACATCTTAAAATATATGAGCTACTGAAGTTAGAAGAGGTTTGTTTTTCCGCCTCCTGAGAGGAAAGGGGGATGCTTTCCTCTTTGAAATGATACAAGTTAGCGTTGGAAGAGTTAAAAAAAATAAAAATAAAAAAAAGTCGCAAGAGGAGCAGGCTACCCAATGGAGTTTTAAATCTTCTGTAATTTTTCTTGGAGGCAGCATATACACTAGCACTATATTGAGCATAAGCGCCTAAGGTCAGTCCTAACAACATCTGTTAAAGATGACTCCTAAACGCTGCTCTCTTGAGATGCACACACGCTCCCCTCTGCTGCTCAGCCAGTGCTTAGGTAAACTGTCTCTCCGTCCATAAGGAATAATTTGAAACTGTAAGGAGTAGCCCAGCCAAGCAGATGAGGCAAGCTGGAATTGCACACAAGCGTAAGTGCCTTCTGAAATATTAATTCCTTTGTTATGCAACTGCTGTGTTTCTTTAGGAGATGGCCATAAGGCAGACACACCACCGTTCACCAAGAACTTGGTGTGTGAAGCCACTGAGTCAATGTCAGCAGCCAAGGAGGGGTTTTCCCCAACAGTGACCAGTGTCTGGGAGCACAAAGAGCCCACTTCCCTCCTCCAGCAAAGCATCAGGCAAGGTGGCTGGGTGCGCGTAGCAATGCTAACAAAGCTGCACCTGAAGAGATTTGGAGAACAGTCCAAATTCGCCTAGAGGGGCTGAAGCATGTGGGCCCAGTGACAAGAAACCAAGGGGACCAACTGACTCTCAACAAACGGCAGAGACATCACCGAGTGGAAACAGATTTCATCCACCAGGCCTAGCTTTGGTCCAACTATACCCCTGTTGACCTCCTCGTCCGGAGCTGACACCTTCCTCATCGTTTGGATGGCTTTCACTTGTGGGGCAGTCCTGGGGCCCAGGCAAGGAAAGTCTGCAAAGTTGAGCTGATCGTTTTCAGAGGGAAGAAATGGAGATGGTAACAAAGCCAATGCAGAGACTGAGGTAGGAGAAGAATAAAAAGGAGCCCTAGGTTTTCCCTTTCCATGTCTGCAGATGAAGGGACACAGTTTACCTGAACACAACCAACTTAGTGCTACACTAAATAACAAGGCACGAAGATTTGACCCAAAATTTCCTAGTCCATGCAGAACAAAAAGCCCAGGAGGTGTGATCCTATTTTACAACATTCTTGCCCTTGTTTCCTCCCCCATAACTCTACTTACAGAAGCACTATATTTCATTCATAAAGAGAGGAAACAGCCATCAAAGCTACTAACTTAATTACAAAGGCAGTGTGGCTTGTTGTCGTTGTTTTCCTCCCCGCCTTCAGATCATTAAAACATACTCAATCCCTACTGTACATTTGGTACTGAGCAAGCTCTCACAAGAGTTATTTTACATCTTGTACACAGGGCCGATTAGCACCTCAGGGCATAATATTCACATATTACCTTTTTCACAAGGCACCACTATTCCTCTTTGTTTTATGTGCAACAAAGGCTATGGAGGGATACCAGGTAATGACTATTGCTTTACCAGCCCAGTCTCAGGAGGGAACAGCATACCTCATGCAAATCATAAATCACAAGGAAACACAACCTGCTAAGGTAAGTAGAAACCGATCTCCCCTCACCCTCCCCATGCACAGTGTCATTCGTAAAATGAAAGACCTCACTTAGAGTAGAAAAACTCCAAACTGGTAATTTGGTACGAGCTTGCAAGGGCAGACCCTAAGCCCCTGATGTCACTCATTCCATGGGTTTAATAGCATAAAGGATATTCCACCACTACATTTAGAAGCTTCACATTTTTGGTTAGAAAAATCAAATGTGGACATGCCAAGCCCTCCGCCAGCAGAGAAATAGAGTCTCTCAGCGGAGAGGGTCCCCTTTGCTCAGAAAGGTGGCCTTAGCTGCATCCCTCACCTTGCAGTTTCACAACAAGCAAGACCCCGCACAGCCTTTCCATGTCACAGTGGCAGCCAGGAGGCCACCTGCTGCATGAGGGACAGGGACCACCCGAGGGGTTGTAAGTTCTTGCTTCCCCTCTGGACAGTGTGCCTGTCGTTTCTCAGCCACCTTTGCTCTCCTGCAGCCTGTGCTCGAGGCAACAAAGAAGATGCTCTTAGTCCTTGAGCCAAATCCTGGGTTTCAGCAAATTGAAGTCTCCTGATGCTCTCTCAATACAGCTCTGTGGCTTGAAAGTGTCCATTCGCACACTTGCTTTATTATTTTGAGAGGTGTGCTATGAGCTTTGGACTACTCAAACTGAAAACCTAGAAATAGTGCTGTTATTCACCGCTCAGCCCTTTATGACTGCTAATGAAAAGTGCATTCCTGGTATTCCTGTTGTTATTTCTTTTTTTGAGGTATGCCATTTTTGACAGCGGGACCGTAACTGTGTCTAACAAATTCGGTTTCTACAGAAAGAAAATTCTGAGGTACACTTAACTTTTTGTAGCTCTGACATTTCCTATTCTGCGCATATTGCTGTAATCCCAGATGACTGTTTTTCTACCCTCAAAAATTCAGGCTAAATGGCTCGCCTGTAATTTGCCTTCATAACTCTGGAATCTTATCAATTAGTATTTTCTACCATCAAACATCAAATTTCCCAAAACATTAGCTTTCTACCTCCTCGGCAATACAATACTGTATTTAAGGCACTTATCAAATGTCACCAATTACGTGGATATAGGTCGGTCAAAGCGCACTGCTATATGATTACAAGCATAAAACCCTGGAAAATGAAGCTATAAGCTAGCAATAGTGCTTCATTCTTCTGGTCTGCTTTCACTAACGGGGCTTCCCAAGTGCTTTACAAAACGTGGCATGTCCCTGTTACACCGTATAACAAGGAAAACATGGGGGACTATTAGGATATTTTTAGCCTAAGCGCAAACCTTGCACAGAGGACAATTTTCCATAAATTATCAGCTCAGTCTCATATGATGCACGTGGTTTGTCACTGAGCGTACACTTGCCCTTGGGCAACAAGAGACAAGCTCAAGGCTGGCCCAGTCTCCACAATAAATCAGATCTCTATTAAAGAAACAAACACAAATATATCAAGATACATACTGTAAGGGACACATTCGTACTGCACTTCCAGGTACTTGTACGTCCCGGGGCAAGGGTCTGGAAACACATCAGGGCCAGCGACAACTGCGCATTGGGTCCGATTACTGCATCTGAAAAGCAAGAAAAAACAGAGTCAGAAAACAGTACAGATAGAAGTACAGGTCAAGAGGTCAACTCCAGCATCAACAGGAGTGAAGATGCAACAGACTTCAGCATCAGCTGAGGAATCTTGCCAGAGCATGTGCAAAGGCTGATGGCAAACACCGATGTCTTCATCAGCTTATTGCCAAAAGAGAAATGGCACAGTGGCATAACTCCTTCCCCTCCAAGCAGTTCTTACAGCACCAGAAGGGATTTCTTTAAAACCAAATTGAGAAGAAGATTTTAAAAAAATATAAAATTAAAAAATAATGATTACAGGTACGTGGTGCTCTAATTCTTGAAACACAAACTCCATCAGTGACGTCAACTAACCTTAAGCACCAGGATCCCCACCAAACAAAACGCAAAGACAAAACCAACAACATTTGTGGCAAAAGTAATCATTGTATATTTTATAGAAAGCATAGTAAATACGTTTTACAAAATATTTATAAAGTGATCCCACAAAAGCAGTCATCTTGAGTAATGCTGTTTAATGCAAAGCAAAGACTAGAAACAGCAACACTTGAGTGGAAAAAAAAAATAATCACCAAATAAGCTGTCTAAAAACCAAAACAGCAGTTTTTCATACACAGCCAACACAATTGCATTACTTATAAATGGCTAAGTTTCATTCAATCACTCTGTCCAGCACAGATGCATCTCCTGAGATAATGTATTTTTTTCCAAAAGTAAATTTCGTTCTCACTGAAGATCTTGCCGTACAATCGCACAGAGAAGGAAGTGACTCTGCCCGCTACAGCGAGCATTTTTCAGGTTAAGAGCACGCACACGCAAGTTGGGCCCTACGAGATGCTTGCCCTGTGGCACACGTGACTCCTGTCCATGGGTGGCTGATTTGTGTATGGTTGAAACCCACATTTTCTTGTGCTACCGTGGGACAACTTTTGTGTGTTTTGGGGATAAAAAAACCCCAACACTTAGCAAACAGCGGTTCTATGGAGAAAAATCCTTTCCTTGTTTGTTTAAAGAAAAAAAGAAAAAAGAGAGAGAGAAAAATTAGTCTTTGATTGTTGTGCTTTTGCATGCCAAAAAGAGGCATGCAAAGGGCAATACTACTGCATTTACTTTCTCTAAGATGCTGCCGCCTCTGATGTGAAATGGGACCTCTGACCCTCCTGCTCTTCTAGCAGAAGGCGTGACCATCCAGTGCAGAACTTATTTAGCACTGCAGTGAAAATGCTTCATGTTTACCTGAGGCTACAGTTTGTCAGCCTTAATGAGGATTTTATTTGAGCCCATAAATTAAAATTGATTCATTAGTGACTGCCTTAAGCTCCATAATTTCTTTAATTTTATGGAAAGATTAATAAGAGCTGATACGCTTGCTCATCAGGCTGTTTTGCTGGATAACAGATCATCCAAAGGGCTGCGACGTTCTTCTGTTTTCTAGTTGAAAGACCACCGTTATCACAGCAAGTGACTAGTTTTATCACATACACAGAAAAACAATTTTATTAACAAAAAGGATAACTTTGTTGTCCTCATCCTTGCTACTTACAGACAGGTGGCTTGGCTAGGATATCACAGGTAGCTTGGACCGTGCGAGTGGGCAGTCTTCCAGGAGAGGCTTTTGAACATCATCCAAAACTTCACTATCAACAAAAATCCTTTACTAGGCTCAATGTGCCTTTCAAAAAGCAATTGCACTGGCCTAATCAATAGTCTCTCTGGCTGTAGGGACAGCCCTGGCCACATTACACAGAATAAGAGCAATGGATCAAAGAGACATTTCAGAATCATGAGTCACGATCCAAAATTATAAGGAACTGGAAGTGGGAGGAGGAACAGACACATTTAGGGCTCATCTGCATGTGTTTTCTTTCTTTCTGTCTGTAAGGAAACATTTGCTTTGAATGGCCAAGCACTTCCTTGTGGCCAGCTCTTTTTTTATGCAAGAACTTGGACAGAAAAACTGGAAGCGAAAACACGCAAACTAGAAAGCTCCAGGTTCATAACCGGTATTTCAAAACTTGGTTAGGAAGCCAAAGGCTGTGAACACCAGCTTTAACCTCCCCTCAGGCATGCTGCCTTCTGCGATATCACCAAAGAGAGTAAAAGCACCGTGATACAAGGGGTTGAGTGGGGAACGCAGGGTGCTGGTATGGGCTTTTCCCCCCCAACACGAGCAACTCCTGAGCCCATTTGCACATCCCTGCATCGAGGGATGGCAAAGAACTGAGCCTACCAAGCACAGAAACTTCAAAAGAAGATGAGATCAAGTTGTCTGTATCACCCGGGGGAGGAAACAGCAGAAAACCAAATGAAAAACTCCCAGATAAAAGCTCAAACAGTAGGCAGTGTCAGTACCTCACACAATTTGCAAAAAAAGTGCTCATACCAAAAACCTCACCAAAACCAGAAAAACTCAACCTTCTCTCCTTTTCACACTCATTTCACATGGGCAGCAAAACTGTGTCCGGCATTTGGCATTTAGAGTTTCCTTTTATCACCCCAGGGTGAAACACGCCAGTTCCCATTCCAGCACACTTAAGGGATGAGGTCAATTCGGACTAAAAACCTTAGAAAAAACCTAATATCTGTTCAACCAACTACTAAAGTCGGACATCAGGCTGCGAAAATTTTAAGGGGAGAGAGAACTAAAAAACACTCATCACTAAAGCTCCGGCTTCTGTTCTTTTGCTCATACTTTTTTCCCAGCTTTCACAACAACTTCTTGGTCCCTTCAGTTTTGTCCTATTTCTTTCCAGACAAATTAAAGGCCCAGGTGACACTAAGTGATACACAAGAAGTGACATAGAAAAGGAGACGTGTAAAAGAAGATGCATCTGTAGCCTTGAAAAGGGAGGGGAAAAAACCCATTTAATCATGTATTACTCCATTCCCAGCAAACCAGCCCACAAGCTCCTCTTTTTAAATCACTGGATTATACATTGAATCTTGGGATTTCTTGGCACTTGGGTCTTAGTAATACTCGCTCCAAACTCCTGAGAGTTGTGAGGCTCAGAGATGGATATTGACCTTTCCAGTCAATGCAACAAGAATCCCTTGTTTGTTGGTCTGGGTTTTTTTAGGGTTGTGGGGTTTGGGTTTTTTTCTTGTTTTTTTTTTTTGTTTTCTTTGCTTTTTTTCCTCTTTTCTTGAAGGAAGACCTTTACTAACTACTGGAGTTACATTTCACAGTGAGAACCAGCACTGCATCAGCTCAGGTATAAGTCTGCCTCTTCTACAGGACAATCACAGAAACGCTACCCAGATCCCTTAGCTTTATGCTAGAAACAGCAGCTCTGCATCTTGCTAGATTCCCCTCCAACAGGGCAGGAACCGTTTGCATCGCTGGCTCTAGCAAAACTGTACTCCAGAAAACGACAGTAATCTTTCTTACACCCTTCTATAGCTCTAATTACCGCCTTTCGAGAAGTGCCTCTTATTTCTAGCACTGATTCATCAGATCCTCCAAATGAAACTACTTCTCTTTCCCTTGTGTCGCCCTCATGCCGCAACTTTCCTAAGCAACCCCTGGCCTTCTGGGGTATTTTTTCATTCTCCATATGCTCTGACAACAAGTAAACAAGAGAAGTGTGGGAGGAATCTGTGAATTTGGGGGACCAGATAGACAATTTTAGGCCTATTAAAAAAGCGGGCCATTTTATTAGTTGTGCAACATTTTAAGGCAAATGTTCTGGAGACACAGAGGAATTAAACGAGCCACTCAAGTGGTTTTACTTCCCTTTATTGCCATTTATCAGGAAATTGACAAGGAACGTATAGCCATCCTGTTGGTTGGGGTTGGTTTGTTTTATTTCAAAGTCCTTAATGCTCCCGGCAATGATTCCTCTCTCCCTGTTACTCCCTGAAGTGCAAGGTGGGCACGTGAAGATAGAGCCTGCTTCTCAGAGATCCTGTACATCTCCGGCCACCTCCGTAATTGCTGCTGAGATTCGTGGACACTTTGCCTGGACCAAGCGTGTCTACACAGCTCACCAGAAATAACTCACCGTGCTGTCACAGCGTTCAGGCTAGCAAGGAAAAAAGCCTGCTGCATTTTCCATTTCGCAAGATGTGGAAAATGTGACTTGCCAGTGCCCAGGTTCCTCTGTAAATCCTTGCGTTGGTGCCAAGTATGCTCAATGAAAAGGCTTGTACCCCACAGCCGCTTTGCCAAGGCGCACATACCTACCTAGACCAACCGAGAGATCAGAAACTAAAGCATCACCTGAGATCTGCATTTTCACCCTGACTTGAGAGAAAGATGGCAACATACATTCCTGCATGTTCAGGAGACGAGAATACCCCAAACCATCCGAAAAATCAGTCTGAGGTACACAGCGGCCTTTAAGCACCCAGCGTTTCATAAACAGAAGTTCATGTTATTCACATACATGTTTTGGAGTGGAAAAATCACCTCCTGGGAAAAATTGTCCCAGTCACAAGAAAGAAGAAAAAAAGGGTTTCTTTATGCCTTCTTTCCAGCTACATTTATTCCCCCTTTTTAAGGTGCTTGTTTTGTCTTTCAGATGTGGAAAAATATTTATACTAGAAGAGAGGTGTCAATCCAGTGTCACACATGCACTGTAACAGAAAACATGGATTATTTTTGCAGAACTTCTCCCCGTTCCAGTGGAAAATGACTTTCAAGAGATTTAATGTGAAACAGTAATAATAATTCATGTGGCATTTGTTTTGCATTTATAGCAGTGGGACTGAAGGAAGCTTTTGAGTTCAGAACCAGCTGCAGGGCTCAACTCCGCTTGCAACTTTCAGTTCAGACTGAAAAAAAAAACCAAGACCAAAACTTCATTTCCCTTCAGCAAACTTCCATTCCTTCTCTCTGGAAACATTTTTACGATTTTTAAGTGACAAGGTCGTCTTGTGATAGTGAGGCAGAAACACTTTAAGACATAAACAGCTGCTTATTCCTGTTCTGACATCTTTGATTTTTTCTAATCCTGACATTGTTGATATATTTACCAAAAGAGAAAGAAAGGAAAAAAATAATAGTTTGGCAGGTGATGTTTATTTTAGGTCTTTCCAGAAACTTTAATAGCACAGACATGTCAACAGCATCGGGCTAGACATGTCTGGGGCAATATGTTTGCCAGAACAAAAATGCAAAGGCAGCACAAAATAAAAGATCAATCCCAAAGAAAAGCCTTTCAGCATTAATCATCAGACGCACAATATCAGTAAGTCTTCCAGCTCATCATCCAAGTGGAGACCATTTGCCCCAGACAAGAAAAACGGGTGCCAAAACGATGGCGGCAGGCACCTGTTCTGCTAGGGATGCCAGAAGAGCAGCCAGAAATTCGTGCACAGGTCCACAACAAGCCTAGAGGCTCCAACATCCATTTCATCCCCAACACACTCCCTTCCTCCTGGCCCTTATCCTCTAGAGACAAGTCCTTCTGAGGTGGAGCAATGCCTTCTGCGAGGCCATGGCTGGGAGCTCCTGGGAACACGGCATATCGCCATCCACTACAAACGGTGAAGCTACCTGCTCCCTCTGAATCCACAATCAGATCCTCAGAGTCCAGGGGCAGGCTCTTAAAATACCTTGAAGATTGGAAAATTTCAGGCTATGTGACCATGAACTTGGATTTGTACGGAAAGCACTGAGCTGCCATAGCCATCCCTTACTGCTGCTAACAAACCCTGCTGGTAGCCGGTGCTACCCTCCACCTACAGCAGCTTATAACAAGGGATACTTAAAGCCAACGTGTGCCACCCAAACTGGCTCAGCTGCGTTCATGAGCACCGGTTGCCAAAAAACAAAGACACTCTTTCCCTCCTCTTTCAACTGAAACACCTACTTTACATAGAATTCATTTTTTTTCTGCAAAGACAAGGCAGCCATCCTGTGCCTAGGCATACTAATATAGCCAAGACATCAATATCTAAGCCTCGTTCTCAAGGTCTATTACACTTTTCTAATGGTTTTACAGTAAGAGACAGACTTAATTCATTATCCTTCATGGCAACGCTGCAAGACATCCTTTTCCTTCTCTGGAACACAAAAATCTCCTCTCTGGATGACTGCTTTAAGAAAGAGGCTGTCACAGCAAATAAGTCAGCCAGGAGTGGGTTTTCCCCTGTCAATATGTGATATTTCCAAATCAACCTTTTAGGAAGGGCCAAGAGAAAAATAAAATAAAATTAATGCCCTGGAGAAAGTAAACAGGAAGCAAAGAGAAATTTTACTCATAAGTGGAGTCAACGTGATGGCTTGCAAATAAGGGGGAAAAAGAAGGGGGGGGGGGGGGGGGGGAAAGAGGCAAGCAGAGAAGGGAGGCAGCAGAGGGTGGAGAGGGGAGAACAGAACCACAAGCCCTAAGAAAAGCCTTCAGTTCACCACATTTGCTTTCAATAATGTGCTGCACAAAAGCAAAGCTAAATCCTCCGCCTGTTTAGCTTCCAGAAACAAAGAATTCCTCAACAGAATCTTCTTCCGCCTCTGCAAAACCTTAAAAGCAAAGGATCTAATGACAGGGAGATGAAAATCCAGTTTCTCTAACATTTTCTTCATTATGAATGGGCCTTTTTATTGATCTTTCAGAGCACGGAGAAGCTGGCTTTCCAACCTCTGCTGCAATATAATTATCTGCGGTGTTTAATGCTAGCACAGACGAGTCCCACTACACACTGCATTCTGTTGTTTTATTGACGGGTTTTAATTATCTATCCAGGTGCTAGAGCTGTCAGATAGGCTGCTTCTTATGTGATCAAACTAATACAAGGAGAGGCAGAGCACTCTAACTGCAGCCTCACCAAGCGCCTTAGTGGAGCTATGCCAACGAGATACATTTAAACTGTTATGGTTATTGTAAAATCTTACGATGTTTGATGGGGAAAAAAAAAAAAGAGTCCTTTTTCTAACAGCCTCAACCCCTTTCGTTCCTCTGATTATTATTTTATATTAAGCAAAGCAAAATTGAAGCAAAACAAACCACCAAAACCACACCAAAATCCCAGCCAGCCAAACAGCAGAAAAATCCCACAGAGCCAAACCAAATCTGAGCTGTAAAGGTCACCGAGGGGACTACCTTGATATATTATAGAGAGCCTGGAAGCAAGATAGAAACCAGGTCCTGGAAATAATTTAAATACCACTTTTACGTAGGAAAAAAAGAAAAAAAGGAAAAGTAATTACACTGTTTCAACTCGTTGATAAGGCCCTTAAAATTTAACAAGAAGTATTTAACAGCAAATTCACAAGATTTAACAGACTTAATGGCAATTTGGGGCACCCTTGCACATGGTGCATCTGCTTTGCGGCCAGGGACTCTCCAAATCGGGAAGCTGAGGGCTAAGGCAGGACCCTGACAGTGAGGATGTCCTGGCTCGTTATCACCTTCCAAAGGAGGGTCCCCCCAAGGAATGAAAGCTTTTTCCCCTGTGCTTCGTCATGTAATGTCTCCTACATTTTATAGTTTCCTTGGATTTACTTCTGTCCCATCTCTTTGTGATTAACACAGTGAGGAGGGGAGATGAAATCTCCAAAGGCAATAAATGTGTACCCCAGCAGGAAAACCTGCCAAGTGCCTTGTGCTAATGTGCCTGGGTACACCATCCCTGCAGCAACAGGGTACCCGAATGCAAGCCTAGCGGAAAAAACACTCATCGTTACTGCAAGAATGACAAAACGAGGATCTGTCCAAGCCATTGGGTATATTTGGACACAAGGTTCAGGTCAGCATTGAAAACAGATCTGCTCTGAGCACATCTAAAGCAGCCATGGTGTTGCTCCATCTGCAAGGAGCTGAGGACACAAGCAAGGCAGGTTTGGATGTAGGCTACTGCCTTTTATTCAGTACCGGTCCGTAGGGGTGAAAACCAAACTAGGCAAGCCTTAAGGCTGTAAAGCTCATCTTTTATAGAACTACATCTGCCCTTTTACAGGTACTCCTTCCAACTCCATAAACTTCTGTGGCACCCTAATAAAAATCCACTTTAAAAAACACTGACAGGATATCTGGAGAGGAGAGTAAACACCTAAAACAAACCAACCAATAAAAGGCTCGCCAGTTTAGCCAGAGTTAACACTAGTTAAAATAACTGTGAACAGAAAACAATCTGGCTTTTAATTTGGGTTAGGAGGTCAAATTAAAGGCTAAAGGAGGTCTGGGCTGAATTTCAGCTGGCGCTCCACGTTACTTTGTCTTCATTGCCATTTTAACCAAGTCAATGCGAGTTAAAACCCATTTTTTTTCCTCCTTCTTTAGTGCAGCTACTCAGAGCTGGGACAGCCAGAGCAAGTGACAAAGGATTATTTTCTCTACGACAGTTCTGAAGCGTGTTCAGACCCTCGGTCTGCCATTACCTACCCATCCGCCAACTCCACAGCACAGGGAGCCGCTGCTGTGCCAGACACCAAGGCGCTGCAGCCCTGTAGCACCATGAGGTACGAACCTGCTGCTCACCACTGGCTGATGAAAAAGCAAATCTGAATGCAAACATTTAAAAACCTTTTAAATCTATTAAAAAAGAAAAACAAACAAACAAACAAAAAACAAACCAAACAAACCACCCCCCCAAAAAAACCCCAAACAATAAAAAAAATGTATTCTGTCCTGTTGCTAAAGGAAAAATCGGTATTGCTTCCACTGCATCCCTCTTCACTAATTGTCACATTTTGTTGAAGTACAAAATATTATGCAGCCCGTAATAACCACAATACTGCCATTTACTGTCACCACCCAACACCCCCATCCCAGCCACTGACTGATTCCTGCAAAAGGAGAAACTGAGATTAGAGAATATTGTCTCTAAGTGGGCTAAAGTAATCTGTATTCATGGGCTGGTAGGTTTAATGTATTAGCCTTTCACCTCTGCGAATAGGGTTAAAGAAAGGTTTGGGGCCAAAATAATTTGTACTGCACTCCATCTCAAATTTGACATAATAATTGAATGACTGAATGAAACAAAAGTGAGTATGTCCAAACGGCATGGGAGGTCAAAGATGGGCAACTCCCTGATGAACTCAGGGGTGAACCGAAGGCATCCATGCAGCACTGCTTCTAAAACCCAGGGCAACCTCTCTCTTCATCAGTCTTGCCAATGGCATGATACCGAGGTGATTTTTAAGTAAAGGTCCATAGATTTTAGTTAAGGAAGCAATCCCCCTCCGCCTCTTGGCTGGGGGGGTGGCTTCGCCAACAAGTGAGACGTAAGATCAACATGTGGCAGGTTATGCCTTTAGCATCATATTCAGACAAAAAGATAATATTAGTGAGTAAAACAAACAGCCTCACAGGGTCATATGCTATTAATACAGCATCTGTTAATCACGCCCAATTTTGTCCAGCACCTTGTGCAAAGGAGTCTTGGCCTCGTCTGCGCCTCAGGCATTAAAGCAGTACAAATAATAATCAGAAACAAACCAAACTTTCTCAAAAAAATAATCCTGAAATGAACTAAATACGTTTTTGATATTCAAAAGGGACTTTTTTTAAAATTTTATTCCAGTGTAGCCAACTCTGGCTCTTTGATCTTCAGCCTAAAGCTTGAATAAAGGCAGTCTGCACTTTGATTCTAAGCTCAAGAGAAAGCACAGAGCCACAAAACCTTCATCTGCATCCCAGCCCAGCATTGCCCAGCCAAAGCATATAGGGAAGCAAATGGTAATAAAACAAACATTAAAAAAAAAAAAAAAAACACAAAAAAAAAAAAAAAAAAAAAACAGATTAAAAAAGGCCTAATCTTAGATATATTACTTGAAACCGCCATTGTGAAGTTCCTCAAAATGTCCAAACATAGCACTGGACTTTCTGTGGCTGCCTGCAGCAACATGGGAGGGGATGGAGGGGGGGGTGTGCATTTTTGAGAACATCTGTCCAGCAGCTTCAGGGAGGCTTTCTCACACTGTGCTCAGCACGAAGCTGGGGAAAGTCAGGGATCACATACCCCTGCCCTCCCACCACCCCCTTCCCTCCTCACTTATCCTTCCTGGGGCAGTTTTCAGCATATGCATCTCTCTGTCTCTCTATCCGAGTTTTCAGCTATATATGCCCACCAGCTCTTCTCCTGCCCTGCCCTATCTGGTCACCATCCTGAAAGGAACACTACTTCCTCACTACATACTGTCATGGCTGCAGCTGGGATGGAGTTATCTTTCTTGCTAGCACATGGAGTGGGGCTATGTTTGGGAGGGGGGATTCGGGATGAGAGCGGTGTTGGTTGCTGCTAAGCAGTCAAGGCCTTTTCTGCTGCTCACAAGCACGCTGGGAGCGCACAAAAAATTGGGAGGAGACACAGCCAGGACAGCTGGCCCCAGCTGACCAAAGGGATATTCTATACCATATGACACCATGTGCAGTATATAAAGCCTGGGGAAGAAGAAGGAAGGGGAGGACGTTTGGAGTTACGTCTTCCCAAATAACCATTACGCACAATGGAGTCCTGCTTTCCTGGAGATGGCTGAACACATGCCTGCCAATGGGAAGTAGTGAATGAATTCCCTGTTTTGTTTTGCTTGCCTGCATGGCTTTTGCTTTACTTATTAAGCTCACTTTATCTCAACCCAAGAGTTTTTCCTCGCTTCTGCTCTTCTGATTCTCTCCCCCATCGCAACTGGGAGGAGTGAGCAAGTGGCTGCGTGGTCCTAGTTGCTGGCTGGGGTTAAACCATGACACATACCTTATCTGCCTTTAAAAGACATGATTAAAATACACACGGATTTGTCTAAAAAGACTATCCTGAGAAAAAAAGCCTGATAGGAAAACAGCCTTTGAACATCTGTGGGACAAAACCTGGTAGGAACAGAGCAACAGGGCTTCTGCAAAACCTCAAGTCTTCTTTGTGAAGATGCAGAAAATACTTTGTTAGTGGAGGATTGGCTGTTTCACACGACAGAACCTGCCTAATGCTGTACTGACAGAATTAAACTCACTGTACATAAGAAAGTTTCCTTTGAGGAAGTTAAGTCAAAGGCCAAGTTTTACAGAAAGGCTCTGCCTCCCACCAGAGCTAATTTTTTCCAAAGAGCATGGCTCTTCTTGGAGAAGCTACAAGAAGTCCCAGCTGTTTGAGCATGGCATGGGACTCCTTGGTTCACATGGACAGCAGTGAAGCTGCTGGCTATTAAGCATTTTTCAGGCAGCAGGCTGTGTCACGGAGTGCCTAACCACTTTGGTAATCCAACCCAGATAGCTCTGCAGAAAAAAATCTGCCTGCCTGGGATTGCATGGGAGCCTTAGGTGGGGCAGAAACTGGGAAATCCACATTCCAGAGCATGGAGCATGTCTCTGGTAAGCCAACTTTAAAATATGTGACTGATGGTGCTCAGACATACTAGCTGAAGTCCAGGGAGATGGATGAAAGGGTAAAGATGCAGGATAAATTCATCAGATGTCTCCATAAATCATTCTGTAGTTCACATTTGTTCTCTGCCTTTCATTACTTACATTTCTAAAGCCACTGGGTGCCTTGGTGCAGTGGATCTAATAAAAAGGAAGATAAATTTTAACATCCCTTTTTGAAACATCTTAAAATGATCTAGCTTTCTTATGAATGTTAATGGCAAGCATTACAAGAAACACACTGTCTCAAAACAATTCACTGAGGCCGGAAGCGAAAGCAGAGTCCCGCTGTAGCCTGGAAATTCACAATCCTGCTCCCTCCCTCCCCCTCTTCCCCCCCAGCTGGTATAAAAGATCTTATTTCTGGCCCTAATGTTTTGGCAGCCTTAACTTTGTCATCGAATCCTGACATCGCTTTGCGCAGACCCTCTGACTCAGGGGCGAAATTCCATACTCGAGAAGAGGAGGAAATATTTTTGGAGATTGGCAGTTTGGAAAAGAATCTGAGCTGCCTGACAGCTGTTCGGAGACGTGGGATGCCGGAGGGGTCCCAATGGAGCATACAGTATTACACACATGCACACGCACAGAAAATCATTAAAGTTTCTGTCTCTAAAGTTTCACATTTAATGAAAGAAAGTGAGGGAGTTATCTGGAGAATTCTTGGGTTATATTAACTAATGATACTCCTTTTGCCAAGAGTGCAGCCTTGGGAAGCTCACTGATGGCAATGGGGGGGGACTTGTGAAAACGCCAGTGGGTCCAGCCATCATGGCGAGTGGGAGTAGGGAGAGTCGTCCTTCCCTTTCTCCCTGCCGCATCCCTTGGGGGGGTCGGGAATCGAGCAGAGAGCCTGCTGTTGCATGGCTGGAGTTGTTCTACGACAGAAGCAAGGACCTTTACAACAGAGTTTAATCCGTCGCAGGTTAAACAAAACAAATGACTGCACAAGTGAGCAATTAAAGAGCATTCCACAGCCAGCACTTGGAGAGCCTCACCATTGATTAATTAGGTTCAAAGGGCCAAGGCTAACCTCACAGTCCCCTGAGAAACAGACCACTTAGCCCCTCTAAAAAAGAAAAAAAAATAAAAAACTTAAAAATTTTCAGCATTCTTATTTAACACTTGAGCATCAGTTAAACAGCTGCTAAAGCAGTGAAACAATTACTTGGGACTGACCTACATTTAGTTGTATCCCTTTATTACATTCAGGAGAAACTTAATTAAGCTTCTGTTACTTAATAAAAGCAAATAAAATCCTCCATTTTATGACAAGGAGCTACACTGCTACAGCCATGTGAAGCTTTCAAATTTGGCAGCAGGGTTTCCCCGAGAGAGTGTAGCTCCTGTTACCACATTCCTCCTTGTTGCCTTTGAGGGATAAGAAGATACAGGATATTTGTGTGCTTTAGTGCTCCTCGAGGTGGGCTAGCTTGCCCTGCTAGCTACCACCAAGGTGGAGAGGACCGTAGCCCTGTTACTTTATGAAGCCTACTGTACCTGGGCAATATGGTCTACTCCCAACCACATCATGGGCTAGGGCATGAATACTTCAGCCCTGCCAGAGGGAAGGCATCAGCTATTCACTTCACTGCAAGAAGCAAACAAGTAACCAGTTCCTGGGAAAAAACAAACAAACAAACAAACAAACAAACAAACATACATACTGCAGGCCATATCATTGCTCCTCCCCACAGGTCTGATCCACACCCCAGCGAATTCAGTAGGTGAACAGGTCACTTACAGGCACCACTGACCACTAACAGGGTCTGGGTAGTGGGAGTGTACAATCAAGGATAGTCCCCTATTAAGAAAACACACAGAGTTTCACCAGGTTACGTCACTCAAGGGACTCCCCAAAGCCTCCCTTGAGTATTAAGATTTTAAAACATGGTTAATAAAAAGGACCACCCCATACATGTGACCCACACCCAGCTACACTGATCCATCGAAACTGTGCCCAACTTCTCTACAGGATTATCAGCCACGCACTACATCCTCGCCACCCTCTTCTGTAAAACGCTCATCCTACCCTCGTCTTCTCCTGCCCCCACACAAACAGCTTCCCTACTCTGACTTAACAAAAGATCCAATTTTGGGGAGGAAAATGTTTCCCCAGTCTTGTACAAGTGATGAAAGCAAGCACTTAAACTGAATCAGCCAGACAAAACCACTCACCAGCTGTCCAGGCCCTCTAGACTTTCATTGAACTGACCACGAATGCTCAGACAAACCCTGGAAGCTTTGGTGAGGTCATGGGAAAAATTTCTTCTCCGTAAGGAAGAAACCCCAAAAAGGGTCCCTTACCAAGCAGAGGCCGTGGCCGGGCAATTCTTCAGCACTGGCACCATGGCCAGAAAATTACTTCTGAACACACGCCAGCCCCTGCTGTGTTTCCCAGCCAAGGGGTAACTTGCCAACTGGCTTTTGGTCCTACTGAACTCTGTGCTGGATGCTTGAGGCCATGAAGTTGCTACTGGACTTCTTGCCACACCTAATTCCACATGTGCCCTGTTAACATTTATAGTTATAAAGCTGCCTATTCTCTCAAGAAGATGAAGACTTCAGAGAGGCCACACTTCCCTGGGGCCACCAAGGAGAGATTCCCCCAGCCTCGTGACACAGAGGCCCTTGCATCAGCTCAACAACTCACCGAAATTAACTGTTAATAACACCATGACACCTCCCAGGCTTAAAAATTACAAGAAGCTCCTGCACCTCATCAGGACCATTACTGCCAAGCATCCTGGTCTGGTGATGTCCCTTGCACCTACTTTGTTACTGCTCTCTGCACTTCATTGTGCAGCATCACAGATTTTGTTCAGGATCTGAAAGAGTTGGATTTAATTCCACCCGTATTTCCAATCTCTAGCAGAACATCGTTATGGTGGTGAAGTCCAACCTCTTCTCTTTGCAATGGGCTCCCCTTTTTCTCAGTAATTGAGGAAACATTTTGGTAGGGGCTGAAAATGGCATCGTAGCATTCTAGTGGGTGTTGGACCACTAGAATAAAGTATCAGGCAGGCTCTGCTTCTATCTGGCTTGGTGAATATTTGACCAATTAACATATAGGCAAGAGCAGCAATGGAAAAAATGATATATTCACTTCCATGTAATGTCATTAAAATTGTGGTGACTTAAAAACCTACAATACTTTGGTAGTCCATTTTGCGGCCTGGCTGTAATGAGCAGCAGTGGTGAATGGTATCTGAGGTGATGGAGAGTAAGCAGTCAGGGATGAGGACAACTCAGCCCAGCTTCGAGGTTAAAGAAACTCTCCACATGCTCACTACTGCTAACTCTGAAGGCAGTTAAAATAATAGGTAACTGACAGCATTTTATTTTCTTTCTTAGTGTAAACAAGACTAGCTTGTTAAGTCACAGGTGGCATCCAAATTCTTCATTCTTTTTCTCAGTGCATCTATGGAAAGTCAATTCTTTTTCAATTGTTGAGAAGATGAGGCTTTTCCTCATGTCATCAGTGCCTTTACCAGCATTCATCTCACTCCAGGCTTTTTGAAGTGTTGTGTATAAATAGCCAGTGCCCCTCAGTATACTGAATTAGCCATTACAGGCATATGGACAGTGCTGAGAAACAGCTTAGTGCGAACAGATTGACAGGCAAACCCTAAAATATTGACTGACTAGGAAATTCCCTCTGTCCCAACCAGCCTCATCATATCTGTCACTCCCTGCAGCCGCGCAGCCTGGGAAAGAGACGCTTCAGTTTTCCAGTTAATGGCTACCTACCTGCTAGTGCCAGGGGCTCGGGCTTCATCCTGTGGCCTCTGCCTTTACAAATACTCTGACAACTCTCTCAAAAAGCCAGCGAGCCTCATCTCACTCCAACATGACTGAGTAAATAAATAATGCTATTTATGCACTGCACACCATTTGTCAAGCCATTTGTCATTTCCAATCTTTCATTGCTCATGCAGTAAAACTATGTGGGATTTTATTCAAACCTCCCTTGCAGGTGTGATGAATGCTTTATTTATACAGCAGCATTTCATCTCGCAGAACTGTTACTATGCATATACAGGCCTTTAAGTCCCTGTATAGTGTAAGAAGAAGGTGTAAAGAGAGATGAAAACTGGAGACAGCGCCATAATTAAAGCCAAGGAGGGAATCGCCGATGGCTCAGCTAAAACTGGGGAACGCATGCCAGAGAAAACATACTGCTTCAGAAGAAGCGTTCACTCCCCATCACCAGGCAAAGTGAAAAACATGGACTTGTTCTCAAAGACCTTCTTAAAGGTCAGTGGGACACTGTCAATCCCCACTCAGCTTATCAGGGGACTCACTGTATCTAGTGAGCACATTATTTCTAGGCAAATCATCTCCCATTGAATTCCCCTGATTGGAAGTTCGGCCCAGGACTGAAAAACCTGACCTGGGAGGAGATGCTGCTACAAATAATTACATCGAGCAAGCCATGAATAAATTCCCTTGGGCAGCGTCTTCTAGTGGCCAGAAGACCAGATAGAGAACGTCAAAGGGGCCTCTAACTGTGATTTCTGCTGTGAGGAAGAGCTACCTCGT
The DNA here is from genome assembly GCA_008658365.1 of Alca torda. Lineage (NCBI taxonomy): Eukaryota > Metazoa > Chordata > Aves > Charadriiformes > Alcidae > Alca > Alca torda. The sequence continues at coordinate 21,342,906 of CM018079.1, read as the reverse complement.
GCAGAGACATCTCTGCTCTTCCACAAAACAGGAAGCATTATACCGACCTCCCTGTATAGTCTTTTGAGAGTCACAGATTAAAAAAAAAGATAAAAATTACTTTTTTTACTATTTACTGATGTGTGAAATCTGCTACCCAAACCTGCTGAGACCTAGAGGGTCTCCTCTGGAAGCAAAGCACTGTTGCAATGAAGGACATCAGAATTTGTGCCTGGTTTCTACTTTGCATTGCAGTCACCACAGTAGGGCTTGAGTTTCATTAACTCATACCATGGAGCACACCAAATGCTTCGCTGGCTTGCAGGAGCTTCACAACCATTTGACTCAAGCCAGTCTGCAGTAAAAACAGTAAAGTATCAGCCCCAAACCGACACGTCTGTTTCTTGGAAGGAACTTCCTTGGCAGTTTTTGCAATTAGAGCAAAATCTTATCAGCCCCAGCATGATCTTCCTGGCAACTCCTGGTTGCTTCATATAAACCTGCAAGAGCTACCATCAATTCTCATATTTTTGAGGGTGTGGGGTAAAGAAAAGGTGAGAAAAACAGCTGTGGATCAATTTCAGATACTGTGACATCAAATCTCTCCTTCCTCCACTTTCTTTTTAAATTTCAAGGCGGGGTGGGAGGGTGGGGGGTGAGGGGGTGCGGGTGGGATTGGTAAAGAACTGTGTAAACAGACATCAGACTCATGTTTATTGCCTGTGCAATAAAAGATTAGAATTGACAAATGGAGAGGTTTTTGGAGACACAGATGCTACAATCATTTTAATATAATTTGGGTTTCCAAATCAGTAATTACTCTATCACATATTTATAATTTTGTAGATGCTACTAGAAATGCTGATGTCTTTTTCTATGCATAGTAATGAGCCACAACAAGGGCTGTTAATATAAAGCCTGTAATGTTTGTATTCATATGTAAATAGGTTATGTAAACGTTTTAGACATTTCTCACTAAAATGCCGAGTTCTAATCTAAGTGGCTCCATTCCTAAACTAGAAAATCACACTCTGCATAGAAATTGTTTACTAGTCTGTCAGCAAAGCAGCCAAAGCAGCGAGTTGAATTTATAGGGGGATTTACATCTCTCCATTTGACACGATACCGAAGTAATTGGCAACCTATAAACGCCCAGACAGTTATGCAGGTTGATATTTAGAAAGTTGCTTGCTTGCACATAGTGGCACACACATTCAGCACACGTGCACCTTCTGTGTACACGTATGCTCAAGCACAGACACCTTTTTTGGAAGACTGTTTGAGGAATGCAGTAGTGTTTGATTTAATTAAACTAATTGAGTTAAGCTGATACAAACCCCTGGTTAAGAGAAACAGAATCAGTTTAGTTTCTACCTGCTCCTAATTGACTTATGATAAAACTGAATAAGGCACATTAAAACACCAAACACATGTCTCCAAGCAGGAATAAATTACACACATTTAAACCCACAACTTTAGTTAACTCCAAACAATGCTAGGAATGGAAGGGGGGAAAAAAAAAAAAGAAAGAGAGTGGGCTAAAACACTTTAGGGCCACTCTTTTCACCTCAGGATGTTACCATTTTTCTTCCCTTCCTTTCCACTCAAGCACCCATAATTGCAGCTTCATGTGTCCCACCTGGTGCACAGAGAGCTCGGCAGAGTGGCCCTTGGGGCTTACACAGGCCATTTCTAACTCAGCTGGAGCATGGATACACCACCATGGTACGGTCCTTCACAGGACCTGATTTGCCTACCAAAGCAAACCCCTGGGTCTGTCTCCTCTTTGAACATCATACGACTCACTCGCATTAACTTCAGTGACATCTGTTCTCAACCCTGTGATGCAGAGAATCACATTTTGAGACTGTTTCCTTGGTGTCTCTAACAAATCACATCCAGCCTCATCCCTTTCTCTTCTTCTTGAACATATATATTTGCAAAGATGATTTAGTGCCAGTAAAAGCCTTGGAAAGACAGCTCAGAGACCCCTAAGGCTCCGCTATAGCACACGAGTAACTCCCATTTGTATAGAAGACAATAGATGTCTTCTCTTCATCAGCAAAAATGAAATGGAAATGACAACAAGGACGCAAATACCCTGCTGTTGCTCCAGCAATTTTCAGCATCTTCTACCATCTAGGGACAGTATTTTCAAGATCTGTTCAGTCTTTTGCTTTTGATGAGGCTGCCAAAAAGCTGCCAGGGGCAGCTACTGGTGTTTTGACCTTGCTCTCTCCTGCCTTCCCTGCTCCTCCTTCCTCCCCGCTTTCCCTTTGCTCCACTTTGAAGCACTTCCACACCGCTCCAGGAATGGTATTAACACCTAAAGAGCCAAGATACATTTACATCTCATGCAGTCATAGCCTTACTCATCCTGCCCTCTTAACCCTTGCCTTCGAACAAAGCAAAGACACATCAGCCATGCCACAAAACAACAGGGACAGAAAAACACGACATCCATACACAAGTAGCTGAAATATTGCCATTTTCCTGGTGAGCTGCAGTGATGTGGGATGACCTGTGACAAACAAGGCAGTTTCCACTGGAAATAGGAGAAAAAGAAAAAAGACACAGATAGCTCTACAGAAAAAAAGCTTAATAAATTTCTCCAGGCCACAAGTGTAGATTCTATTACACCCCTGCGAAAAACAGTTACTCACACGAGTAAAATTCAGAGGACTACCAACTAGGTGAGTAAATCCATGCCCACTTTGTTTCCAAGGAAAGACGTTCACCCCAGCAAGGCTCTGTTTGTACGCTGGAATAGCAGTATTGATTTCAGCAGTTATTCCAGTCCCCCAGCACAGGAACACTGCAGTGAATCGAACCCACTGTGGTTTGCCCCTGTGATTGCCTTTCTGCTAAGGAGTACCAGGATGCCCAGTGCTAAGAAACTGGGTCACAGGCTGCCTTGGGTGTTTATTCCCTTTTAAATGGGACACTCTTGGATGGGATAAATGGTCAGCACTTTCTTGTGATGATGTAAGTGTTAAAACGTGGTTGTAGCCAAAAAAACCATGGGAGTGAAAGTCATTTTGCCTGTTCACCTGGAACTTGTTACATCAAGTGAAATAGCAGACAAGCACTCACAGCAAAATGAAAGCTCTTTGCTCCTGTTTGGTGAACCTTCACCTATAAATTTTAGGAGTAAAAAGTAAATAATGGACCATATGGCACATTTTCTCAGCAGCACTGGTGGTCTGACATCACTATGTTACTTTATTATATCTGTACTCTTATCAAATCTGACCTGATTTCTTATTACCTACCTGTTTCCAACAAGGACTATTATCTTTACTACATCAGTCCAACAAGACACCCCCCCTGGGGGATCAAAGTACCCCCTGGATTTGAAACACAAGCCCTGACGTGATGACTTTACAGTCTAGCCTGCAGACTCTGCAATAGCCTTGATGCTCAAAATGATGCTCTTAAATCACGGAGACATCCAGGACCCTTGTGCCATCCAAGAGAGAGGACCTTGTCTGGAGGAGCCAGCCTCTGCCCAGGGTCTGCACAGGGAGCAAAGTCAGATAACCGCTTTAACTGTCTCTGTTAAAAGTATCACAAATGATAATGACTCTGGTTTAGTATTTGCGTTTGATAAAAACAACGCTTTCTTCATAAAAACCTTTTTGGCGTAACCATATCCAAACGAAACCAACTCAACAGAACACCGTGAAGTAAATGAGGCTGATAAGAGAGAGCTTTTGCTGGCAGAGCTTTCCTCATCCTCTCTATAAAACTGGGTACCCTGGTAAAAGAAATCATTTGCTAATAAGTCTGTGTTCAAATTATGAGTCCTAGTTCCATGGCACTTCTTCCTCTGCTGTTAGCCAACTGCATTGGCAAAAAGGTCCAACACAGACCAGCCTGCAGATTGGTGTCCAGTGTTGTTTTCAAAGGCTTCCCCCTCATGTCAGGAAAATCCCATTCAGCCTTTGATTCCTCTGGTGCCAATATACTCTTAAACATCTGCTTTTAAGACTATCCCTCTGTATTACTTCACAGTATAATCACAAGGGCACAAAGCTGGAGTCTCCCTCACCATCCTCTCCAAATCCTCTCTTACGCAGCCTGCCTTTTCCCGTATTGCCCTCCATTTCAGGCAAATCCTGATTACAGCAATGCAAAGGGAATCAGACATCTTTGTTCAGATGCAGCCTGACCATCATCAACAACATAGAGACTGAGCATTTTTATTTGTCAAGGCCTCTGCTTGATTTTTTTCTTTTTGGCTATTGATGTTAAACAGGGAGGTAAAAAGTCTGTAACTATTTCACCAATTAAAAAATTACAATTGTCTTCTGCAAGAGCTACTAAGAAACTCCATTCTCTCCCTCTTTCAGTTATAGCTGCTACACTTCCTTGCATAAGAGACACTGCTCCGAAGGGTGCTTAGGTCCCTATTGATTCATTCTAAATCCACTTGGATGTGGGTGGGAGAGAAAGCAGGAATAAAAACTGAAGCAGGAAAAGGTTCATAGTTTTGTACCACACTTCAGAGGGCTGTGAGGAACATTTGTCTTGTCAACTCATCTGTTCAATCAAAGAATTTTAATCAAAGTGCAGTTCTAGAAACCACAGGCTAACATGAACAAATAATAAGAATAATTAAACCACTCAAATAATATGTAGCTTGTCTGTCATCGGTTCCTAAGTACACTGGAGATTTGAAATCTTACATATTTAGCGAGATGGATCCTTAGTGGGTCTCAGTCAGTAAAGATCCCATGGAGCTTCTACTGATCCCGGATGAATGCAGAGCTATTACCTCCAAACACCGTGCTGCTCCAGTCTCCACATTTCTTTACACACTCGCATGCGTCCACAGGAACAACCACCATGTTGTTTCTTATCAATGGGAATTGAATTCAAATATTTGTCACAGACAAATATTTTTTGAGGCACTGTTTTCCCTTGGAAAATGATGAACTATCAAATCAAAACATTGTATGGGAGTGCGTCGGTATTGTGGCAGCCACTTGTGAGGTTTACCCTGCTGCTGCCGCTGCCTGTTGGCATCGCTGACCTCATTTGGCTGCTTTTTGAGGGGCGCCGCATGATCAGGGCACAGGACTTGAATTCTGCAGGGCTGAAGGGAACTGAATATTTGTCTGAGAGCAGTGAAAGAAAACGGGAGCAAAAGGGACTCATTCCTACACTGCAAAGGACCTGAACCCATACATGCTTCCAGGTCCAAGCTTCAGGGCATTGCTTACAGTGTAAGAAAGGCCTGCAGGAACCTGCAGGAGAATCTGTGAGGAAGAGTAATGTACAGTCATTGAGCAGGGAACCCTAGATGATACTATGACAAAGAAAAAAAAAAAAAAGTCTAAGTATTGTTCCCCAAAACTTCCCAACATTGTCAAAGAAGGTTTGGAAAATGGACACGTGGACACAGGAACGTTTTCCTACACCATTAAAAGCAAGAATTGTACTGGCAGAAGATTAAGGTCAACTTCTCCCAGTAACTCAGGAGATCCAAAGAAAAAAAAAAAAAGGCAATGAGGTGCCCCCTTTGGGATGTGGCTACAGCAATCACAGGAGGACAACGAAATCTTTATTTTTTTTGTCCAAAACTGTACTCATTATCAATAGGATGGATATGTTAGCTTATGCCCCCAAACATCAGGACTATGAATCAGTGGGGACACCAAAGCATAACCATAGGCAGACTGTTACCTTTTTAAAAGCGAGCGCTACAACAGTTCAATTACAATGGTAGTCGGTTTTGCATTTTTGTCTCAAGTTTATCCTTCAGTCATCCTTGCAAATTGGAAATGTGCTGCCAGGACCAATTTATTATCTAATACATTGCAATGGCTACTGCTGTTATTATGAGATGCTACAGCAATGTTTACTCAAACATTCAGGAAGAGCAATTTCACTTCCCACCTTGGATTGTTTGTTTGGGTGCACACTGATATCGATGCTACCCAGCATCAAGTTAAAAATCACCCGTTAGAAACATAAGCTTCCACCTGTTTTGCCCCTATGTGTTTATCACCAAGGATCAGATAATTAAAGCAATGATTTTTCTCCTTTCATCTGCTTTTAAACATATTCTACTGTATGTTGTTTTTACTTGGGTCGGGAGATGTCTATATAATACATTAGGCATTTGCTTCTGCAGACTTGGGAAGGGATTTAATCAGTACATGAATGAGGCTTAAAGAAACAGAAAGCTTCCTAATGCAAATGCAGCTGTGACTGATAAGAAGGACAATGGACAGAAATCCTTGACTTGATTAACTTAGTGACCTAGAAAGAAGGATGTGTCTCATTCCAGCAGCGCAGAACAGAGAAACACTCATTAACTGTTCCTTTCGGCTGAAAGGATCCGCGGCGCTCACTTCCGCACCCAAAGGAGCCATTCACCAGAAACTTGGACACACTAGGGAAGCCTTTCTTTCAGTTTCTGGCCGTACAAAGTCGAACAGAGGGACAGACTTCACATAAATAAGTGTCTTTCTCTCTCCCCTTCTCCCTCTCTCGCTCCCTGCTTTGGCTTTTCAGAGGATTCAGCTGGTCCTAAACCACATACAGTAATAAAGATTATTTCAAAAGGACTTAATTCACTTTGATGTGTTGTTTTGTTTTAATGGGATGCCTCTTCTAAGGACACACAAGAACTCTTTAACTATTTCGTATCTGCACACATACTGCGTACATCTGCATGGTAATTGTACAGGAGAGAGAACAAAACTTAGCAAGGCTAATCTTAGTAATACCTTTAAAAATATTTCAGATATACCTTACACCTTCAAAGCCCTGTGGTCAGCAGCTAATTAAATCTCTCAACACTGTTCTGATACAGATGGGTTAAGACTAGTTATCTCTGTTTTGCAGGTGGAAGGAGAGAAACAACGTGACATGATGCAGAATTTACAGAAGCTGCAGGCATTTCCTTCCCCAACTCACACCCCAACCTCCCCCCGCCCGCCTCCCCCGAGGAGCCGGGCTGCTTGGGCAGAAGGGGTCACAGATTGCCTTGGGGGAGTTTGAGCACTATGAGAGAGAGGACACGAACCCAGAGTCAGTCTCCTGACCCCAAGGACTTGTGCCACACAGCAACGATGCTGAACAGCACTGACATTTTTACACAGAAAGAAACAGAGCACAGAGGCCTCATAAAGAATCAATTAGATGTTGCAAGAGACTGCAAAGGCGGGGGACACATATACACAGAATATCAAATGGAGAGGAGAAAGGCAGGAGCATTTTCTCCCAGAGCTGGCTCACGTCCCACCCCAGCTATCGCAGGGCTGATCAGCACGCAGGAGGATGGGAATCCAGAAGTGTAACAAGAGCTGGAAAAGAAGCCAGATCTTCCTTATCTTGCCACTGTGGTCCCATTCCTCCAAATAACAGAGGTTTGGAAAATTAATTAACATTCTGAAAGGAAAACCTGACCGTAAGAGCAGATTTCTAATTAGCTACAGATAGTGCCAGCAAGCTGCTTAAGAGTCAAGGCTGATTCCACTGGTCGCACACAGGGTGCGGGCCCTGACTGACTGAAAAGCAAACAAACCTGGAAACTGCTTACTACAGCGATTCACGGATAACATGGCAAAAAGCACACATTAACATTGGCTTATGAGATGGTGGTCTTGCAACTTATCTCCAAGGATCCTAACAGCACCTCCTAAGAATTAAGACATATTTGTCCAAATGCCTATATGAGCCTAACCATTTTTACTTCTCTCATCTCAAACCAGCAATGTACAAAAATAGCATACAAAGTCATGAGCACTTACCTGAACCTCAGCCCTGTTTGGATAATGTTGCTAAGTATAACTCATGCTTGGCTAAGGATTGCAGAACGGGTGGGATAAAGGTGTGGGAACTCAGTGGCAATGCCAGCACTTTTCAATGGATGGAGCTCTTCCACAGTCCTAGGCAGGTAGAGTGAGAGTTAAATATTTTTTGACGATCAAAAGGGCAACAGAGATCTTCAGGAGTGTTTCCACTGTGCCCAATCTCAGAAAGCTGGCTGAGATTTCCAAAGTCATTTTAACCTCCCCGCTCCCACCTGCACTACCACCATGTCCCCTCCAAATACTTCTCATAATGGAAGTCTTCTCTTTTGGGGAGATCCAAATTTCGCCCTGAAGCTTAAATGTATTTTTTCCAACCATATCTGGATTGGAGTAACATTCATAAAGAAGTGAGGGTATAGGAGAGATTTAATGGAGAACTAGAGCAGGAATTAAGAGTCAGGCAATAAAAAGTGAAAGGCACGAAGAAGCAGAGAGACTGAAAACCACCTAAACACAGCTCAATGCAGTTAGCGGGGAAGGAACATCTCAGCTGGTGCATCAGAACGATGCACCAAGGGCAGAACGAGGTGTGCGAGGGAGTGGGCCAGCTCTGCAGAGCACAAAGCACACAAAAAGAAACCACGAGTCCTTCCGGCAGAAATAAAGGAATGGTCCAAAAGTGGGATGCCTGGGAGGAGGGGGGAAGCGGGAGGTGCCAACTTCTCCTGCCAGCCTCTGAGGCTGACACGACATGATTGATGTGGGACATGTGAGATGTATAAAGGAAAGGAACTATGAGGAGAAGGAAGAACCAGCTAATTTACCCACGAGCAACTAATAGAGCCAAAACTGTGCTAGAGTCAGGAGCCAGAGAAAAATCAGGAGCTTTGACTTGACAGGAAGATGCTCAGCAAAGAGACAAAGGCAACCCAGCTTCTTCACAAAAAGACTGTGGAAATGGAGGCTACTAGGAAGAACACAAGGAGTAGTTTAAAAAAAAAATAATAGAATAATCAAACCCACAAGCAAAAAAAACCCAAACCCAAAACTACAAGTTGTAAGAAGAAAGGAGGCAATGAAGGAAATCTGATCTAGAAAGGGAGGAGGGAGTGGAGTGCCTGACATGAAGCTGAAAGGATGAGCCAGTGGTAGAAGAAAGAGGGCGCAGAGATTTATGAGTTTGGAACAAATCACTTAATTACAGATGGAACAAATAAAGCTTTCACCTTAGGTGAAAAAACCTACTTCTTAATGCAACTCTAAGATAGTTTGGTGTGTGCCTGCCAATAAGGAGCTAGTTCAAAATTAAAAGAAAGCAAAAGTCTTTGAGTATTTAAAAAAACTAGCATGTGGGTCTTACTCTGCTGGTAAGATCTGTGGTGACTACAGCCAGCCAGGTCCAAGCCGTGGGCATAGAGCAGGCAGGAGAGGCAAATCAGACCCTGAGAGGAGCAGGGCTCTACTTCCAGGGAAGCAGTGACAAGGGCACATGGGGGAAAACACCCAAACACCTGTCAGAAATAGAATCTACAAAAAGTGGCCTCTACATAGTCCAAATTAGGGGCACAAGCCAGGCCTGATTAGGAGAAAAAGTCTAGCCTGAAACTAAGACGGGGGTGGCGGTGGGAAGAGCACTAGTGCTCCAAAAGAAAGCTCAAATGCTGTTTAATTCAAAGCAAATGACTGAAGAATTGCAGAAACCTCTCTAATCCCATCACTGACACCTTATCTAACCTTTTTTTTTTCAGCAGGAAGAGAGAAAAGATTTTATTAATTGAATTAATAAAATCCCTTGTTGACTCCAGTCCATCCTGGGTGATAACAAATCCTTTCCAGATGGATTGCAATTTCCATTTAATCTTTCTTTCCTCTGTCAATCAGCAACCCACGGGGCATGAGAACTCATTTCTGGCCATCACTGACTTGGTGATAGATGGTCAGAGGTAATTGTAACAACCCTTGAAGTAACTTTAATCCATTTTGAAACCATATTCTAAATCACTTTTCTTTTGTATCCCCCACATAGATGAAAACGTGAATTGGGCCCCAGCCTTCAGTCGTATCTCTGAAAGTCTGTCTTCCCAAAAACTTATCCAAGGATGAGCAGGATCTGCTAACGTAAGTCTGATTCAAAGACCAGAGGAGTAGATTTGAAAACGTACTGCGTGTTCCAGTTCATCCTCTAGCCCTTTACCATTACAAATCGTGCTTGTGGTGCTGCTCAATATTGTCACGAGTGTGCGTCTGCATTGCTAAATTACTGACTGTGGCTGCTTTTGCACATAATTTAGGAAGTTGTATTAATAGCATGATCGAAGCTTGCAGGAAGTGAGCAAGAAGTGCCATCCTTCTTATAATTAAAAAAAAAAAGAAAAAAGACTGTGGACAATCAAGAGCAGAAAATCCTATTTTAGTGCTGCAGCTCTGTGTGTGCAGATCATTAATTAACCTCTTCGTACATTACAGGATTCTGCCATTCAATTGAGCCATTAACTAGGCTCCAAAAAGGATGCTAGCAGCTCTCTCCCCTCTCTTCTCTCTCCTTTTCCTTCCCCGTCACAGGGCAGCCACAATGAAGACCCCCATGCCCAAAGAGAGAGTGAAGGCTCCTCCTAAGACCATCATGGATGTGGAAAGAGCAATGCAGACAGCAGCTTTTCTCAGCCCTTTTTAAACAAGATATCCTTTTATCATCACTAATGCTTCCCTGTATTAACTTGAAAGAACAAGCTCCTTCCCTGTTCAACAATAGTTAAGGGATTAAAACAGAATTCCCTCGCTGTAAGCGACTGTCGCGCACAATACAAATTCCTTAACCTGAAACAAACCCAAAGAAAACATTTATTTAAAAATAAAGGATGAGCAGGAGGGATAGACGCTGAAAATCCTTGACAAAGAAGAATCTCAAGCCACTCAGTTGTTGAAAACAAGTAACAACTTATTAATTTACGGGAGGGAACATGCTCTCAAACTTCAGGCCAAATTTCCAAGAGCTACAAAGGGAGTCGGGAGTCCTGATGGCGTGGCCTGGAGAGATGACCCCATAGCAGCACAGGGACTTGCACAGGCCGCCTGTTCTGGCCTCTCGGCCACCCTCCAAAGGTGACGGTTTAGCAAAATGACAGTGAGGGGGTCTCAAAGGCTGACGCAAATAGCTAGGAGGGAGGCACGAAGACTGTCTTAACCTTTCATTTTGCACAAGCTGGCAATTTAGCAGTGTGCTTTTTGCGGATGAGTCTCTAGAGCACAGGGAGCTCCAAAACATGAAGGAACGGCCAGAACCGTAAGCCCGCGTTATGTTGCACTTTGGTAGGCCTAGGTCTAGGTTTCCATCCAAAAAGGAAAAACTGCTGTTCAGGCAAGTCCAAAAAAGAAATCGTGTCTTTTCACTTGGCATAACCATTTCAAAACAGCTCCAGTTCCATTAATTTACCTATGTTTAACTGTTGCGTTCACATAAAAGGAAGTAACAGCAGCACTGAAAGCTGCAATGAACTAGTATGTTAAATGTGTTCTGACTCCTGTCTTTAGTGGTCACTTAACTCTGCAGTGAGCCAATTAAAATAATGCTTATTTTAAGGACTAATAAAGAATAGCCTTGATAAAATAAATCAGGTTTATTTTCCTTAATTATTTTTCCTGTTTCCTCAAATGACTTACCTACGCTTATTGAAATATCATTCCCGAGTACCTACAGATAGACAGTTAATGACTGTAATAGGAACAAGGTTTCAAGGACTACGTTCAGATGTTAATCACATCTGTCTAAAATCACATTCCTAATAATAGAATTTAATTCCGTACATATTCACACAGACCAAAATGTACAGGGATATGCTAATACTAAGTTTCTAATTTCAAGCACAACTTTACTTATCCTATAGGCATATGTATATAAATGCACACAACGTTTTCAAAATACACTTATAAAAATACACACACATCTATACGAACATATAATATACATACACAAACATCTAATGCACAGGTATAACATACTCAAGAAGATGCCATCCAACAAATGAAAGAAGAGAGGATTCTGAGTATGACTGAAAATAGGGTAATAGCACATTATAAGACTTGCTCTTTGCACAGGTTTCCTAGAAATTGTGTGTGGATGACCGAGGACTGCCTGTACATCTACATCTACAGTCTTGGATGCAGGGATGTCCAGACACCTGGTAGCCCAGCTGAAGCTACTGTGCGTCCAGAAATCTTAGTTGTTCACACTGCACAGATACTGCTGAAATTGCACAGCACACGCACAAAGGGTCCAGTAATTTAGAAAAATGTTGAGTTTAAGGTGCAAGGAACAAGGTAACTCATGTACATTAAAATGCTCACTTCCACAGAGTAACCATCTGATTCTCTGAGCAGGAAAGAATCAAGCAGTCATGGACAGGAAGCTGGAAGCTTCCTGCACTGTATCACTGAACTGCTGCTTCAAAGATGCCTTGGGACAAAAATATACTACCTCTAAGATTCAAGGCGAGGAAACCCTCGGTGCTATTCATACGGACATTTGTCTTCATTTTCACTCAATCAAAAAAATACCTCTTTGGTTAAAAAGTGAAAATAAAACCCAATACACCATCCATTTAGAAAAAAAGATTTACTAAGTTAAATTAGAATCAAATACAATACTGATGCAAAGCATCTGAAGAGACTGTACCACAACTAAAACCTACCATACAGTTCTTAACTGTGGAAAAAGTCAGCTAAGAAAACTTCGACACGCACCCCATATTGGACATTCTGTGCAAAGTAGTTCTCATTTCCCTCTCCTCCTTTGGCTGTCAAAATGAAGAACTGGGAAGCATTCACCCAAAGATTGGCAGAGTCTGTCAAAGATTTAGCAGTGTAATTGATGGAAATCTAGTATGTTTAGACAGCACTGACTGAAATCAGCCTCTACAACATAGCATGCCAAAACTCTTATGCCATTACAAAACATGTCCAACAAAAGCAGTCCAAGTTCTGGCAGCTTGTAACGGCAGCTTGCTTGGATACAACCAAAAGCGGCTTCATCCAAAAGATACAGGAGATTTACTCTGTGAACTATTAAAAATGGGTGCATGGCCAGTAATAGGCCAAAGACATGGACAAGGAGGCATATGGGCTGGTGTCATCACTGTCACCAATGGAAGTGGAGAATATCATATTCTTCAGGTGGAAAAAAAAACAAAACAAAACAACAAGGAGCTAGAATTAATAATGGCATAGCTATCTATAAAGCTTTCCAACTACAACGGACATTAAATCATTAGTATTCTTGACTTCGACATCTTTGATGGTGAGGAGAAGCCTGGAAGCGGAGCAAAAGCAACAGAAGGAGATCAGGCTTAAACTGCAAGGTGAATTTAAATACATAGTTCTCCCCCAACGGGAGTTTAGTCAAGTAACACAAAACACATCAGAAATATTTAACAAAGCATAACTCTCCACAAAGGCATCTGCACACTGCTCTCTTGCATCGTATTGACATCCCACTCCAAGTGGGATTACCAACTCTATTGACAAGTCCACCCCGACGTTCCTCAGTATTAAGCAGCTCTAACAAACAGCATGCAGCAGTTTCCTACCAAATACGAATTATCATCACCAATTAGTAGGAAAGTTTCAAAATACAGATTATATTCACTAACACAAGAGGCTACTAGCATGGGCAATATAGCAGACGTGGTATCAGCAAATGCTTGTGATTTAACTGTCTAAAAATTTTTAGATTAGATTTCCTGCAAGGCACATTTTCTGTGATATATGCAGGTTTAACACGAATGCTCAGCTATTGCATGTTAAGCTATGTTATTTTTTTGCTGGGTTTTTGCTTTATGTTTGTTTTGGGGTTTGTTTTGTTTTGTTTTGTTTTTTTCTTTTAATGTCTCTGGGCAGACAAAAGGTTTAGAACCCCAAGCTCCCCAGAAGGCAGCCAAGAGTATCTACTGGGAGACAAGCTTGCAAAGATCAAAGAAAAGAAACGTCCTTCCCTGAAAAACAAAAATACTAACGGTCAACTGAATTCCATCTCCTTTTTTGGCTGGCATACTTAAAAAATGCAGTTGTAACCAAATTTCTCTCTCCCTCTGTCAACTCGTCATCTAGAATGAACACTGTGTAATGCCAAGTTTGTAGTAGCAAAGATATCATAAACTGTAATGCTGTAAAGGATATAAAGCAAGGCAAAGTCTTTTATTACATTTCTTGACCAACTGTTCAGATGCATAATCTCAAAGAAAAAAAAAAAAGAAAAAGAAAAAGGATTTGTGTGCAGAATTTAATAACAGAATTTGCAACAGAATTTAATAAACACAAAGGGAAACTGCAAAGACATTTGAAGTATTGGTCTCAAATACATAAAGCATATCCTTACTAAAATTAGTACTATGATGTGATACAGAAGTTCAGATTAATTATCAGTGAGAATTAGTAATTTTTTTTCCAATGTCTGCCATACCTTAAAGGAGAGTTTTATACGAGAACGAACTCTGCATTAAAGCCCAAGCTTCATAGCTTTTGTATTTAAAAAGAGAAGACAGCTTTATATAAATGCACTTCCCGCTACTCAATTCTGCATAATTTTTGTGGGTAGGAAACAATATAAAACAACCAAAAATTACGGAATTTGTAAGTGGAAAAAGATGCATGCCCTAACTCCAAATTAACTGTAAGGTGGGGATGTTTTCTTTATTGTACTATTTTTGCTGGGCTAGTTCTTCACTGTAATAATAATTCTTCATTTCTTCACCATGTTATATATTATACCTAAGAAATACAGGAAAAGGGAGGAAGTGTTTGGGATTATAAAGAGTACAGATAGTGAATCGTTATTTCAGTATTCTGACATAAGTTTTTTAATGAAATGGCTGAAAAGGAAACATGATTCACCTGAATCATGTTTTCCTTATGAAGAACCTATGCTGATTACTAATTGAGTAGTACCACCAAACACAGATGCCTAAACATCATGTGTTAATCCCCTTAAAAGCATGACATTAATTTAAGAAAAAAAAAAAAATAGATAAAAAGAAGGGACATTTTCCTGATATTTTTGAGCACAAATTTCTCTCTCAAATAAAATTATTTTTAAATAGGCGGTGTAAAAATATTGTTTTAAAAATCAAAATGGTCAAATATTACATGCCTTCATCAGCTAGAAATTAAGGAGAAAAAAAGGCCAGTTTGCTAAAGGTGGAAACAGAATCACTAACACCGGACACTTCAGAAAGCTGCTCCAAGGTTCCTCTCCTCTCTGCAAAAGTGGAATGTCATTAAAGCTGGTAAAGACCAGTTGCCCTCACAGAAGTAAATGATGGCCCTGATCCTGCAAATAGCTTGCAAGTATTTCCAGGACTAGGGTGGGTGAATTAAAATAATTTCATTTTTATGGCTTGTAATAGCAGGATCATCTGTATTCTGCACAGAAGACAATCCATTGCAGGCAGGCAAACAAATTAGATATTCTTGGGGTTTGCAAACCGAGCCTGTTATTTATCATTAACAACTGCAGTAATTATGCTGCAAATGGCCACCTGTTTAAATTACTCAGGTATTTGTGTTCCAGTCAGACTACTGGGAAATCTAGGCACGTGGGGTTTTAAGGAAGGCAGTCCATAGTTCGATAATTGAGTTGGATCTTGTTAAAAAGAGAGGAAACCTTGGAAAAAAAACCCATAAACATGTGCAGATAGAGGAACAATCGTGCATCCAAACTGCTGCCACACCTGTGCTTGCAGAGAATGGCCATAGCCTACATACTCCTCTGTGGGGCAACAACTTCAGTGGTTTAACTCCTGATCCTCCACCTGCCTCCAGCCCCTGGCTGCTGTCCCCCACACCCAGCACATCTGCCTTAATTCAGAGCGGCTTCTTGATGTGCTCTGGCTTCCTGGCCTAAATTTAAACGATACCATTTTGTGCCCACATTTCATTGTTGCAATGCATTCAGGATTTACCCATCCCACTGCTTCTCCTGAAAAGAGGCTGTCAGATTTTGAGCAGAAGAAATCTGTACACACAAGTTATTTAGACCATGAGTCATCTCCGCCCAGAGAGCTGACTTCGGGAAAGAGATTCTAGGAAGGCTTCTAGGAACTGATTCAGAAGGTTTTAAATACACGCTTGTTATGTAGCTATTTCAGAGACTTCAACAAAAGCCATATATATATAAACTAACTAACTTACAGGCCACATCTACCAACTCAGCAATGCACGCACTCCTCCAAAGTGCTAAGCATGGGGATTCCCAGCTCGCTGATAGGTGAGGATGGAAACACTTCAGCTTTTTGTTTGGGTTTGGTGGATTTTTTTGGATCAGTGTAGCTTGTTGATTATACTTTGTATATTATCTTCAAAATACTGAGGAGATTTCAAAGCCTTAACGGTGCTAGTGCATTTGATAGTGTCAACATCTGCAATGTTTTGGTTGTTAAACAAACTACGTTACATTTAATGTACAGCTCAGGGAAGGGAATTAGGAAACCAAACTCATTTACAAAAAGGGGCATGGAGAATTTCTGGCACAAACGGCAGCCTGATAGGCTATTAATAGGAAATGCAGCTTTAATAAATAGTTAAGAACTCCAAATAAGATGTGAAGAGTTTCTGGCTGCGTTAACAATTTTCATTTTCTTAAGGCAATGCTGTGGTGTCCCCAAAGAAGTTCTCAAATATAGAACAGAGATGTTAAGCCTTTGCTCTTGCTATTACTAGCCAGTTTTCTTAGACAAAAGCTTTAGGGCAAACTACTTTCCACTGCTGGAAAATACCCATACTTTACTCAAAGGGTTAGCAATTTTATAGCATGTATTTGTTGCCAATTCTCTGTCATTTTACTTTCCAACTAATTTAACACATCTTGACTCTGAAGTGTTTTTTATTTTCTCCCCTGCTGATATCCCAATGTCAGAGATCAAAGGCTTGTTTCCATCTTCCAGCTCGTGCTACATTCAAGTAAATTACCAGATATGTTACAGAAAATCTGCAGCACTCACCCAAACACGGTCACAAGCAACCCAACAAAGCTCTGAACACATCACAGAGTCAGGGGTACTGACAAGCTGGGGCTGGAAAGGCAAGCTAATGAGCTATGAAAATGTGTCTCTTGTACCAAGCAGGCTGCAAAGAAAGCCCCCAAATCCTGTGGGGGTAGGGGGATGGGGTGGGGGAGAGGGGAATAAAAGAAGAAGGAAAAAAAAAAAGGTACGGGGTTTCTTTTAGCTTGGTTTAATAAAGCTAGTAAAGAGATTCGTAAAGCTTTGGCAGGTCTACGTGGTTTTTAACTTGTTCTTGCCCACACGCGTGAAGAAGGACTTGCAGAATGCTCAAAAAAAAAAAAAAAAAAAGAAAGAACAAATGTCTAGTAAAGACCAGGTCAAGCATTTCTAGCTCACCTCTCTACCCCTTTCAGCACAAGCTAATCCTCCTTTGGCACTGAAATAAAGAAATACAAACAGAAATCCCTTCTGCGTTGGCTGCCTGCCTGAACTATAGTGTCTGTAAACCTTCACTGAAAACCCGTTGGAGTGAAAATGAATTCAGTGAAGACAATTCATTGCTACAATAAGTTACTCTTTCATAACAAAACATACCTGACAGTTCGGCTTTATGACCTACATCGAAGGAAAAGACATATGTATATATAACACATGGCAAACACGCAGAGAAAATGGGGAATAGTTGGGTTCTGACTTCAAGTTTGCAAGAATACTTCAAAGAAACCTGTGAGAGCAGTGATATTGCACATGGACAAGGAAAGCAGGGAGAATTTTTCTCAATTCCATTTTAAGTGCTCTCTAGCGCACACCAAAGACACCCCTCTTGCCAGCATTACGAGTAATTAGCTCTGATATCTTGAAAACAGTAAGGAAAAGATAAATTAGTGGTGCAGAGGGGTTAAGTCAAGTCAGCACCATGGACTGGATCAGAGCCTGGATCCTGGGATATTCTGCAGAGAGCTTCACAGCAACTTAACCAACAATTAGCAAGAAATATCTAAAAAACCTAAGAAGAACAAAGAAATCTTAGTGGAGAATGCATATCCTGCCTGTTATGCATATCCTACCTGTTATGACTGTCAGAAAACAAAACAGGGTGAAAGCACTAACTGAAAAAGCTTCAACATTACTTTATTTTAATTTAAAGCATTACAGAAATTAAAAGGTTGCTAGTTTAAGATTGCTATCATATTAAGTGCATCTGGAAGACTATTCAGTATCTTCTATGCTCCTCCCTCTCCCCCAACCTGAATGCAATTAATGTCTCAAAGCAATTTCAGTAATACTTTTGCATAAGCCAAAACTGGCTAACGAGAAGGAAAGCAAATGTTCCAAAATCACCATGGCAAGCCCAAATGGCCTGCACCAAAATTCCCTGCTGGCAAACCACCAAATGCAGTTTTTGACCATTTCCAAGTGGTTTTCATACCGTACACCTTCAAGCTATTCGACTCTAGTACCTATCAGATAGAATGGCTCGACAGAGGGGAGGTGATTAGTGTCAGAGAAATTCCTAGTCAGAGTCTGAACTACCCAGGGCATCAAATAAGGAAAAAAAAAGGAGCAGGACAAAATAGGACAAAATCGTATAGGGTGATTGATAATTCTTTCCAAAGGGTTTATCTTGCTTTTCTGGGAGGGCTGCAGTGACAAGTGCCGACAATGAGAGAAACCATTGGAGAGACAAATCTTGACTGTTACTGGGGTTACAAAGACAACAGCTTCCACAGAGTGAAAGCTGTCAGGTTACAGCAGCCAAACAAGGAATAAATGAAGGTATTTAAATTAGATAGTGAAGGAGTAACTTTTTTTTTTTTTAATCCTTCTTCTTTCTTACTTTTTTCCCCCTTTTACTAGCATAACTGTGTTGGCATCACTAACCATCCTACCCTTTCCCATTGTGCACTACAGTTGCCATACAGCAGGGAGACCTACCAGTTGTACTGAAATTGAAATGGAGACCAGCAGAGAGATGTTTTCAATTAAGTTTATATGATTTTTTTTTTTTTTTTCAGTCCTCTTTCCAATAAATGGCAATTGTGTGCATCTCGCTTGCGTAAATCTGAAATATCTAGCACCAGGTTACATGTTCAGCCTGGAGAAGAGAAGGCTCTGGGGAGACCTTATAGCAGCCTTACAGTACCTAAAGGGGGCCTACAGGAAAGATGGGGAGGGACGCTTTATCAGGGAGTGTTATGATAGGACGAGGGGTAATGGCCTCAAACTGAAAGAGAATAGATTTAGATTGGATATCAGGAAGAAATTCTTTACTGTAAGGGTAGTGAGACACTGGAACAGGTTGCCCAGAGAATCTGTCAATGCCCTATCCCTGGAAGTGTTCAAGGCCAGGCTGGATGAGGCTTTGAGCAGCCTGGTCTAGTGGGAGGTATCCCTGCCCATGGCAGGGGGGTTGGAACTAGATGACCTTTAAGGTCCCTTCCAACCCGAACCATTCTGTGATTCTGTGTGATATAATGACCGTTATGTTTCCTGGACCAAACTCTCCAAAGCGCTCAGCTCCTGTTTAGAGCTGCTGGGTGAACCAGCCCAACTCCAAAGGGTTTGGGAGGCAGCAAAATAATCAGTCTCATTGCTATTCCCCAACAAAGCTACTTTACAAAATGACAGCCTTCCCCCTTTTGGTTGTCAAAACAGAGTTGAAAACCATGCTACCATTCGTCGTCTAGAGTGGAGGTTGTACAAACAGTAAATGGCAAACCCCTCAAAACACTGGAGAGTCACATGTATCATCGCTGGAAGCACACAACAAAAAAAGTTGTTTTCAGCTGAATAATTCACCTATTCAGCCTCATTTAAAAAACAACATCAAACAAGCCTCTCTTCCAGACAATTCCTGAGCACACGCTTAAAACTAAGGGTGGGTCCATTCCACAGCTAACTGCATCCTTAATTACTCCTGTGTTTTCCTGCATCTGCTCATCCCAATACTGGGGTCTACACAAACAGGGGACCAGTACTAGCTGTATTAAGCAATAGCAAAGAGTTAGAATTCATCTTACAAGCATGAACAAAATATATTTCAAAATAACGGTGAGAGCAGACTGCCCACACAGAGCCAGCCAACCCAGGCCAGAAAATCCACCTGAAATTCTGCCCTCTGTAAAGCAGGAGGTTATTTGAACTCTGGTTGATGCTGTCTGACCAGTTTTAATTGCCTTCTTTCTTTCATCTATCAACTCCCTTGATACTCTTTATTCTTTTAAATCCACATACAATCCTTCTACAGCTTCGAAGTCAGGCATTTCAAAGCCTCCTCCCCGAGCAGTTTACTGTGCGCCAGAGCTGGCTCTGTGCATTTCAGCACTGAACACTGATGCAATGAGAAAGGTTATTTTACCCTCAGCTCCTTGAGCACGTGAGGGAGCCGCCTTTTACGGGGAACAGTCTGTAGTCACCTTGGCTGCAATCTTCTATTAATGTGACTTGGGAGACGGTGCTAAGCTACAGCCCTGCTTCTTTAGCTTTTCTTCAGAGAATTAGGAGATCTGCATCTTGATAAAATGACACAGAATATCTTCCTCAAGAATGAAAGCGATTTTCTAGCCTTTGATTGCCGAAAGCATGCTTGATAAATTGAATGGGAAGGCATAAAAAAAAAAAAAAAAAATGGGGGGGTGACTGAGAACAAGAGATGTTAACAATGAAGCTCTTATGTGAGGAGGATTCAGGTCATCAATTTTCCTTCAGTATGAATCAAATACTGTTAACAACACAGAAGCAGCTCCACGATAAGACACACAGACGCGCTCAAGAAATTTAATGCTTTGCCCCTCATCACAGAATTTACAACATTTAATCGACCAAATGGAAAGGCAGAGGCTCTTATCAACTGGAAAGCGGGAGGCGTGACAGGACAGCGGGCCAGGATAACGAATGCACAGTGAAGTCATAGGGATGCTTGTGAAGCCATTCCAGTGCCTCGGCAACACTAAGGTTCTAGGAGATAATTAAATTACATCTCCCCCATGGGCATAGTCTAATTTGGGATGTGATGGAAGTAAGGCATGGCCTCCATTTTTTTCCATGCCCCAGAAGACATGGAGTATCACTGAGTTAGATGCCTGACGATTCACATCAAGGTTTGCATCCATATCAGTGAGCACTTCTGCTCACTGAAGGGAATAGATTTCCCCCTTTTCTTCCTGAAATCCTCTCTCCAGGCTCCTTTCCAAAATCCTTTCCTAGAAATCTCTCTCAACTATCACACAGACTTCCACCCCTGCTATCACCCCCATTTCATACTGACCAAATTTGTCCTCCTCCAGGTTGTGCCTGCTGCATGCTTTGCTCTCTCATCATTCTCTAAATTCAGTTTGCTAGTACAGAGCATGTAGCAGGTAACACCAGCAACCCGCTCCCCATCCCCCCCCCAAAAAAAACCACAGAAAACCCCAAAGCAACAAAACCAAGCCGTCCACAAGACGACCCAGTTGTTCACCAGGCTTTCATGCGGATCTCTTCTCCCTCAAAGGTGCTTACAATATCTTGCAGGCTTTTTTCAATCAAAATTTATCGAAAACGCAAAAGTATTTGTCAAGCAAAAGAGCTGATACAGATGGCAACTTTTATGCACAGAAAGATCATTAAACAATATAGAAGATGCATCTTTTAATTAAAAGTAAGACTCTGCTAATAGAGACACTGCCATTCTTCCCCATTACCTTTTTAAAATGGTGGTGGAAAGGGTAGCAAGTGAGCTTTACAGATCATCCAGTATGTTTTTTTGGCATCTATTGATGTAACCATGTATTTTAATACACAAGAATGTCACAAACACTGAGCTTCCTAATAGTTCTCAGAAATAGAATTTTACTTACTGTTCACAAGTAACCTGTCCCATATAAATTAACACCAAAATTAATACATAGCACCCATTTCCACATCAAGCAACCTCTAAGTAGAAAATGGAACAGAAATGGAAGGTTATTGGCAGTAATAGTTGCAAACGGCTATCCAGGGTACTTCTCCCTGCTCACAACGCTCAACTAAACATTGATTCAGCACACAAAAGGCATCTTCAGTAATCTGAATGGGACCCGCTAGTACACTTTTTTATTATGTTAGTTGAATCATACCATCTTTTGACTTCTGGAGAACCAAGAGACAAATATATCCCTCTAGTATCTATGATGTTAGCCTCCCCAACACATTCTTCCCAGAATTTCTGCACTGACAAGCATTTCATTCTTTCTATTGATCCAAAGCACATATTAAAATGGCTTGCAGAGGAGGAATTGCTCTGTCCTTACTTTATTCAATACTTGCCATTTCATAAGGTCAAAAACCCGGTGCCTTTAAATTACAGAGAAGAGGGACAAATTAGAACTTCACATAAGATGTGGCAGATTCCTGTCACACCCAGCTTTCCTGTCCAGTTTGGTCTCAGTCACCCTCCCTTCTGTGAAGATGCTAAAACTCTCTTGCTGCTGTCAATACCACTGATGCCCCACCTTGTGATCGCCTACTACGAAGTCATCATCTCTGGCATGAGGAGGATCCACGCTTCTCCCAAATGCACACATTTGCTTATGGAGATAGGGCATTGGTGGACAAAGTCTCAGCCAACAGTCTCTGTATTTCATGACTAGAAACACAGTTGTCCCTTGTGCCCTGTGGGAATTGCCCACAGGGCTGCGATCTCAAGGTGCCTCTCTTGACAAGCTGAAAGAACAGTTTTCATTGAAGAATAACATAATCGGGCAAGCAATGGTTAAATAATAATTCTCACGCTGTATTTGCACATCAATCGATCCTGTATATTGTATTGATCTAGACACACAAACAGGTAATCAACTTTTTCATCACAGGAAAGACTTCTTGAATGGCATCTTTTTTTCAGAAAACAGAATCTACTGTACACCTCAACTGAGGGAAAGTATGTTTTCCTCAGATTGTTTCTGAGAAAGCGCACAAGAGACAAAATCGTAGGAACACAAGAAATGCCAGAGGCTTTGATCATACAACTCGGTTCCCACTGCCCTCCTGAAATTCTCATCTGTCTATAACCAATACAGGCAACAGAGGTAAACAACAATCAAATACCTCTACTGCAACTTAATTCTTCACCTGAGTAGGTATATGTTTTCCATTTTACGACAACAGAGAATGGGAATTATCCCAAAGATCCACACACTGCATGTTTCTGGGTGCAATCGCGGTGAGGAATGGAGTGTGTAGGAAGCTGCCCTTTTTTTTCTCTTGAACTTGCCAATGGTGTGAATGCACTGGAGAAGGGATCATAGCTTTCAATCATGCCACCGTCCCTCAGCATTTCTGCATGTGTGCTTACCAAACTGCAAATTAGCGCCATTGTACTCTGTAGGAGCAACTTTGGAAGCAACTTTGGGACTATATACAAAAAATAGGAAAGAAAGAGGTTCAGTTTTGAGTTCTCTCTAAGTGCCACAAAATGCCTGTGAGCAAACCACACCTTTTATGATTTTCAGAACCAAAGTGACAAATTCCTGACCATATTACTGGGGGTGCCATAGAGGCAATTAAGAAATCACCCAGAGATACACATTATCAGACAATCCTGCTGTCAGCAGCAATCAAAGGCATCAAATATAGCTGCAACAAAAAGGATCAGCAGAAGCAGAGGGATCAGTGACATCAATTCATTCCAAGCAACTTACAGAAAGTAAATGCCACAGACAGTCAGAAAGAGAGAGAAATCTCTACATCGAACCAATATATAAGCCTTAAAATCCCCAGAAGGTGTTTGCACTAAGAAAAGCGAAAGCATAGCACTGGCAAGGCAGCCAGTTAGGAGAAGAGAAACCTCTGCCACTTGCTCCAAGGGTGCCCAAGAGCTCTAACACAATATTAGGATGCCAAAAAAAGAGAATAGAGAACAACACCCATGATACTTTATCTGGTGAAACCTAAGTCGGTGACAGCAAGGATCAGAGAGGAGAGGAGACAAGAATTTGCCCTGAAGGCAAATTTTACCACAATTGCCTGCTTTAGGACTACTCATGTCCTAAGCACTGCTCTAGTTTAATCTCCATAAAATCAGTATGGGCTGCTGAATACTCCGAATTTTCAAAATCATTTCCTTATAAAGATTAAAATGTATAGCGATACCATGTGTTTGCGTATAGCGTAAGTGGAAAAGTCACGAGCAAACAGTAGATGAGTTCTGACATGACTTGTTCTAACAAACCCAGAAGAAATCATTCTTCCCCTCACTATATAAATCCTTTATCCGCAGTGTTGGTGGACACACTGACAAAGCACAACCAAAGGATTCCCTGTTCCCACTCCTGCATCCCCCCACCCCACCCCCCCCCTTATAATGTAACTTAAGTACTACTTTGTAGATGTTTCAACTTCATAGCTAAAGCTCTTGTGGCTTAAGAGCAGAAAGCCTTCTCATACCTACAGCTTTGCCCTCCTTAAAGGTATGAGTAATAAAACACAGTCTGAGATACAGGCATTCAAGATAAATTCTCTTCTGGAAAAGATGAAAAATTCATTCTCTCCCCAGAGCCAAGCTGGAGCAGTCAGGAGTATTCACGTCTTTCTGCTATTAACTCAATTAAGCACGCAATAAGGATCGCTGGGTAAAATTCAGCGTGTATTTGCATGCATGTAAAATGCAGACTCAAGGAGTCTTAAAATGCTCTTATAAATACAGCAAAAATAGACCAATAAAATATTTTGTAATGACTATTTATGTGTGTATAACAACTCATTATTTCAATTCTCCGCATCAGGGATTTCTTGTTTCTTTCTTCTACCCCTTAAATAAATCTAAATAAATTATACATTTAAAAACAGTCTATGCATCTATAACAACAGTAACAAATTTCATTTAACATCCAGCTGTCAAAGCCAGCCCTTCTGTCACTCTTTATTCAAGTCTGTTTTACATAATTTATCTCATCTTAATTATTTCCTTCTCTTTCTGGGTAGGATAGCACTTAAGGATGAGCCACTTACAGCACAGTCATTTCCTTTGGAGATGATACGACTGCGTGACACGATCGCTCACAAAAAAAATACACTGATGCTTTAAGGTCTCCAGGTGGGGAATTATGTATATGCAGAGCCTACGATGGGACATCACTCAATCTGCATACTACAGAAATAAAAATAGCAGTATATATGCATAATACTGTGTTTTAATGCAGACATACTGTGCTATTAATAGCTTCCCTTTTTGCACCTTTAACTCCTTTACAAACAGATGCTGACAGAGTTTATGGGAAGCAGAGGAAGAGAGAATTAGCTCAAACCAGACTCAGATACATTTATTTTTTTCTATGTTTTTTCTTCTCCAAAGTCCCCCAAATTAAAAATTCTTAAGCCTCAGCCAAGGTCCTTCCCATCTTCCACCACTTTGTGCCATTAGTCAATTAGTAGGAATTACACACAGAGCTTTAATCACCTGTATACTAAAATATGTCTAAAGCAATACAGGCATCACTCTAGAAATATCCTATCCCATTTGCACAGGATAAATAATTAAATTGTTTTAAGCGGTCTAATCTATTAATGCCTGGAGAAGCCTTAATTTTGGCCACTGAATTTCAAGAAGCTACGTTCGTCAATTCAATATAGTTAACAGCCATAAATCAACTTCCCCGCTGTACATGACTAATGAGTTTACCACATGATGAAAAAAGCCAATTCCTTGAATTAAGGTTTCACTCTAAAATGTTCCTCATTCTCCTTATCGCCCAGCACATTCCTTTCCTTTTCTCTGTCCTCTCTGTGGCCTCCTGAAATCTGCAGCAAGGGACCTTCAGAAGTGATATGCTGGATCCTGCAAACATTTACTCACAAGAATGACCAATGTGACCCAGGAAATATTCTCAGTCGAACTGAGCCACTAATGCACAACAGTGCTTTGAATTACCCCAGACCCTCAAGAATCAGGCTCGTGATGCTCCAGAACACCGTTAGAAATATCACTGACCACAGCCAACACTTCCCAGGCTATAAATTCACTTGGTTTTGCTCCCTGTGCGTACAGTCTTGTACTTTCCACCCTGCTCTGCTCCTCGGATTGCTTTGCACATCATCTCAAGTTATTCAGAGCCTCAGCGAAGCACGACTGCTTACTCAAAGCTGAGCTGAAACAGCAGGAAGAGCCTCCACGCGCAGGGTTTTCACCATCTCAGTGCGCATCCCAAGGCCAGGAATATGAACAGGGATTTATCTGCTACCACTGGCAGAGCCACATACACACAGTCTAGCAAAAGTCAGGGGCTGCACCTCATTAGGAGCTGAAAAGATCAAAGGGACTGACCACAGCCACAGAACAATAGCCCTGTAAAATATTAACTTAATTCTATACCAGCTGACCGTGCAACCTCAAAGAAATATCCCTCTTTTCCAGTTACGCGACATACCCCACCAAGATACAGATTGCCTGTTGAGTGCCAAGCCTGAATGCAAAGACAGACTACCCACCCACTTCCCGTTACAACGCTGGTCGTAGGAAGCAGTTGAAAACAGAAACTGCCCTCCCCGGTGGTGTTATCCCAGCAGAAGGCATTTGCTGATGGAGCCACACAAAAGCTGTATCAAACATGGCAGATCCTCAGCACTTGCAAATCAGGGCGCTCCCACTGCAGTTGGCAAAATGCAGCTCACCTAGAGCAGTTCAGGACCTAGACTTACACATAGTCTAATACAAGTCCACACAGCCACATAAAATAAATAAATAAATAAATCTAAGGATTACTTAGAAGTAAGCAACAACAGCACAGGTTTCTCAGTTACAGAGAAAACGCAGGGATCACTTCGGAGCAAAAGGACGCTGAGAAGCTCCTAGGAAGAAAGAAGAAATCCAGCAGCTGTAAAGCCAGGAGAAAACAGAAAATATTAAAGCAAGAGTTACAGCTTTCTCCACTGCCTCATTATGAGATAAGAAGATTATAATAAAGCAAAAAGCTTGGATAAGATGGAAAAATTTAAGCAGCTGGAAGTCAAAGGCTAAATTCTTGGGCGTACGGAGCCAGCTCCCTTGGACCCTATTTGCCTACTACTGTCTTACACACCGTGGGCAGAAGTGGGATATATGGTCACAGTGTGAGTTCATTGATTAGGAGTCATAAAAGTTTGAGGTGGCGAGCTGAAAGTCATGACACCTGTGTGGGATATTAAGGCAGCAATTTTTCAGCATTGTGTGTGGTGGAGCAGCACAGGCTTAACTGACATCCAGGCCAGCGCAACTTTCGTGCTTGCTTTGCGGTTTCAAAGAAAAACAAATGACCAACAAATAGACATATTATAAAGCTATCTGCATTTGCTAGCACGCTGCAACACCTTTGGGGTCTTCTGGATGTTAATACTGCTTTTAATTCTCTGAAGAGACAGTGAGTTGCTTCTGCTTTCCCTCTTGATTTTAAACCAGTTCTATTCTTTGTGTATGCGAAAGGGAAGAATTGTGAAGTTTCCTCTTAAACAAAGGCTGTCATTTGCTGTTTTTCTGTGCACATGTTGCTGTACTTTCTCACACATCCCTCTCTACATATATGCAGTCAACCTAGACGTATATACAAACATGCCAACTGTTGCACATTAAAGAAATGCATATATTTAAAACATCATACTGTATACAGTCTATTTTGGCAATAGCCATCTGGAAGAAGAAAAAAACATAGAAGAAATACTTAAAGTAACCAAACTAGATTTTGTACACTTCTGCCAAACTACAGAAAGAAAATTTACTGGCTACTCTTTGCTCTGCAAGCAAATTAACCATTACTTCAACAGCTTTATCCATACAGAGACACCCAGGCTACATCACATGGCAACCAACTTCAGCAGAAGACTATCTTGCTTTTCAGTGTATTTTTAACTGCCGTGGAAGACAGGACAGGGACACATTTATCACTGTTACAAAGGACATACCCCGGCAAATCTCAGTCTCCCAAAATGTTTTATTTTCCTCTGTGGTCAAAACATTTTTGTACCATTTTGTTCTAGTTAAGACCTCCTCTGGACCAGGTCTGGGTAACCAATGGCTGACGACGGCTCCTGTCACAGCAAAGGGATTTCAAAATTACCCAACGTCTACCCCAGGGACTCACACTCACAGCTAAGCACTCCAGCCGTTCCGGCTGCCAATGCATGTCTTTAAATTAGCACCACAACCACTGTGGCTTTATTTCTCTTCTAGCTGAGCAACACTGTGACCAAAGCCCTATCAGTCCTGTAGATTCCCTCCTTCCTGTAACACCCTTCATAAAATTTGCAATATTCAAGAATTGATGGACTCTTGATTTCACGTTCCTTTTTCACGGCTGCCTTATTCCCGCTGAAACAGTGGAATGAAATTATGCATGGAAACTCTGCTGAGAATTTTCTTCTTCGCAGAAGAAGAAAAATTGCCCAACATGCTCAGAATTCAAATCAGAACCAGAAGGGCCCTGATTCCATATACAAGTTATCAATATGATACACATTTGAAAATCGCATGGTACTTGCCAAAGGTGAGGGTGTGCCCGTGGAAGGAAAGGGATTAAGATGTAACCTTGGGTCAGAAGAGGTTACACAATCAGGATTTCCCATACCAGAACTGAGGAAATTAAATTCATGGTGGAGATGCTCCGCTGCTGAAATGCAAGGGAACACTGGAAGAAACTATCATGATTAAAAAACATGAATTAATTCTTTTACGCAGAAGAGGCCCAAAACACAGATTTGGCAGGAATACTCTTCAAACTCACTTATTTATTCATTCATTTTAGTAGCCATGCTTGACTTTGTGAATTATTCTTGATAATTCAAGCAGACATGTAAGAAAGTACCCAGTTCCCACATATTTTAATGCATATTCTGGACTCTCAAAAATGAAAGTTTTTGAACTATGTATCTGTTTCTACGTGTTCATATATGTGTACATCTCCAAAGAAGACAGCTGAAAAAGGGAATATTTGGTTTTCATCTCTTAATTATGCTTTTTTTTTCCCCTTAGTGCATTAATTTGGCAGCTAAAGGTTTCTGCTCTCACTGAAGGGTGAAGACAACAGAGCCTTTCGGAGCCCCAATTTTTGGCACCACCTCACTCCTACTTTATGCTTGAGGGTACTTCCCCTCCGACTGATTCTTAATTTGAATAAGCTTTCACTGAAGACTGTATCAGAACTGCAGCAAGTTAATCTTATTAAACCGTATGAGTTTAAAAACTCAGAGCTTGATGTCAGGCAGGCTGTTTCCAAATTGGTATACTTAAGATCCAAATTAGATCACGAGCGAAATATTAAAAGGCACTAGAGCCACTTAAGAGTGAACTTCCATTTCCAAAAGAAATTTGTGGACATTGGGAACGCAGGACTCGTGCCAGTTCAGTGGGAGTCAGGCTCCTGGCTGCAATGGGTGCTTTTAAGTGTTTAAACCCTTGAAATTTAAGCTACAGAGAAAGGCTGTTAGGACATAAAGAAATTTACTTCACCTATTGTCAATACCAGCACAAATACATGGGTCCTCCTAAAGGATGCTTTCGTTATGGGAGGTTTCTACTCCCACCCAAAGTCTCCTGATAAAAAACACTTTTGGGGGACACTATGTCAATTGGCACTGAATCTGTAAGCTGGATGCAACGAGGTGTGTTTTAAGCACTATAAAAGAAAATCTCCATCCTCTTCCTCTCCCTTCACTCTATAAAGAGTACTTTTGGTTTTTAAATAATTGACCAGTGTTTACAACTTCAGCTTCTCTTCAGCCACCTCTGGGCATAGAAGACTGCAGTCATTAGAAATGGGGGAAGTGGTGACTAGGATGCAATCCACCCATGGCTTTCCAACCCACTCGAGCACGCGGTTTGAGGCAAAGTAGGTGGCTGCTTAGGTCCCCTTGACTTCCAGAAACTTGGTGAGATGATCTACCGGGTGCTTTTGCTGCTTGGATGTCATCCAGGCCACAAAACTGAAGTTTGCGGAGATCTCCTGGAACGCTTCTACCTCTGTGCTGGCTTCAGACACAGCTCCTGTCACATGCACAGCATTACACAAGCACCAAAGTGTTTTCTGGATCGCAGTCTGACACAACAGGCTTTAGACTGCGTTGTTTGGTGCCTGGCTTTAACTCTTTACATCCAGCTACAAGTGCAACCAATCAACTGAAATTGATTTTCCAGAGCTCAGCCTAATCCACTGCATTGAAGGTGACCTATATTCTTTGCGTGTATGTATAGCTAAGGGGCTTGGGGTTTTTTTAAGGTGTCTTGGATATTAGATGCCTGTGTTCAGCTGTTGGCAACCTTGCCAGTAATTCAAAAGCGCTGCCAAGGAGCACTTCTGACACAGGCAGATTTTAGATGGTTCCTACAGATTTCTCCCCTTCTCCCCCAGGTATCAACAGTGAAGACTACTCATCTGCCTTTGTATATGCAATTCTCTGTTACCAATGGGAAAATAACTCCAGGTACCAACTTGAGCAGACCTCCAGTCCACCAATATCCCTGACAAGAGCATAGTGCTCTGATACGCATGATTCAGACCCCAGACACCTGCAACAAGCATTATATTTTTTCCAGAACTAACCTTGCTCACTCCAAATTAATGGTTGCTTTTATATTTTACTCCACATATTTTCTAGTATTAGCATAGAGAACCAAAATTTACTTTCCATCAGTGCTAGCTGGGAACTACTGTAATCATTTACGAGGAACTATCTGTTCCAAGTGACCAAGAGAGCTAATAATTTATCAGAAACAGAACAGGCGTTTTGGGGAAGGACATAATTATATTTGTGTGGTTTGTAATACTCTTGAGTCAAATGCGACATTCTGCGTAATTCAAAGCCACTTGGGGAAAGGAAGAGAAGCAGCAGACTTTCCAAAGAGAAATGGCCTCAAACTCTCAAATTTAATCACAAACAATTTTTTTTTTCCCGCTCCTCCGTCCAAAACCTTCAGCATTTGAGTAAGCTTCACAGAGGGGAAAAAAAAAGGCAAATAATAATAAAAAGATAACATCTTGCCTTTATATAGCTAGATGATGCAGCCTGAACTGGAATGCTGTACAGCTCATCTTGTCTCAAACGTGGTAACAGGTATTAAAGGGTACTCAGAGAAAAACGATGAGCAACTTCACACACTCATATAAGCCCAAAACACCCCCCCACCCCCCCCCCCCCCAAAAAAAAAGAAATATTTGAAAGACTATAACTTTCTCCCTTGGAGAGCAGGTAAATTAGAAGCAATATGACAAATGCATACAAGCTAATAGACAGAAATGGAAAAGGTAGCTTGGATGCCTCTGTCTTCACAGTCTGAGGAGGGATGGCAATAAAATTAAAACCTGACAAAAAGAAATCGTTTTTTCACACAATAAGCTATTATCCCACTAGACTTAGCTCCTGGAAGTCATCATGACCAGGGACTTGATGAGATTCAGACAGGATTTGACCATTTATATGGACAGCAAGAATATACAGCAATTGCAATTAATGCTGACAAAGAAAATCTAGAAAGAATATTAAAAATCTTGGTCACTGGGGTGAAAGCTCATCTCTAACTATGAGGGATGAGGATAAAAAAAAAGGTGTGGAGGTGGCAGAGACAGTCCCTGCCCACAAAGGGATGCCATGTCCTGCCCCGAGATGAGCAGGACAGGGCACGGGGGCATACCAGTGACCGCATGGGGAAACCCTATTCACATTCTGGCATCTTTTCTTCTGGCCAGCTCCAAATCCTCCCTTCTTTCCTCGCGTTAGTTTTATAGTTTTCTACAGTTCTCTTCCTGTTATTCCATCTCCCATTCTTCACAGTGTCTCTGCAATAAAGTTTTTCCTTTGTCACCAGTCCTACTCTGGGTAAAAGCATGTAATATATTGCCTACTACCAACGGCAACTCTCAGTAACGGACTGAATGCTGAGGCCGTAATTCAGCCCAGAGGCTCTACTACTGCCCATAAACTACTCGCTATCTCTCAGTTTACAATGTCAGCAGGACTCCAGCTGAATTAAGGCTTCTACTGTATATAACTGACACCAATGTATTATCTTATGCATAATGCATAGAAGATGGCTCTAATCATAAATTCCGCATCCTGCCCTTCCTTTACATCACAGATGCAGCCCGGCATCTCTTATGCACTCCGCGTACTGATATATTAAAACCTTCTCTTGAATCATAATGGCAGCAAAACCTTTTCTTGGGTCACTGCTTCCGATAAAAGCCATTCATTCCCTCTTTACCCCCAAGAGGCTAAAATAAAATTCAGTTCATCCCACTAACAAAACTCACTTAAATTTAAGGACCATGTTGAATTGATGATCCAGGAACACTGCCTGTGTCAGTCCATATTCTTGACACTAGCAAGTGAATGATTTGCACCTAACACCCATCTTTTGCCTGTTTGCATTTGGTATCAGCAGAGTGATCACACAGAATGCAAAGCTGCACTGTGGATGCCAAACTGCAAGCGTGCAAAGGTGAGTGAGGTCTGCAGAGAGCATTTCCAGCCCTGCAGAGAAGTACAGGCAGACACACAGAGAGGGTGTGGTATAAGCCAGCACTGGTTTTACACATCTTGGAACGGAACATGGAGTTCAAGCTCCAAAGATTCCACAAACGATGCAGTCAAAAATGCGCTGAATTAAAGCTTTGAAATATCCTGGAGAATAGACAATCCCCTGTGTATAAACCCAATTTTGACCTTAGGCACACACTAACTGAGCTCTTTTGTACAAGAATAAAGAAAAAAGCAAAAGAAACTGATATAGATGCATTACTTCAAAGTCATCTTAACTCACAGCCCTTTAGCCATTACTTCTAGCCAGAAGACTAACCGGAGAAGAAGCATGTATGTATCTTTCTACTCAAACCAATTTTTTTCTTTGTTATCTTAAGATAGTATGAGTCCATTTAGCTTGCATAAACCTTATACCCTATCTTGCAATGCTCTAAATCAATTTAAGCCTCATGACAAAATGACCAAGCATATGGAGACCAAGCCCTGTGATGGCCTCGTAAGGCTGTCACATTCAGGTAGACTGAAGATGTAGGAAGACTGAGCAGTAGCATCTTCAGTGTTCATTGCTTACAGCAATTTAAGCAATGGGCAGGAGGTGTCATAGGCAGCATGCAGATGCCTGGCTTTAAACTCTGCTTTCGGGCACCTCAGATAATGTTTTTCATGGTACTAAATTTGTGTTAGCAAAAGCAGAGAACAGTACCCAAGGGCCTAGAGTTGCACCCTCCCTGATCCCGGTTACAGGAAGGCTTTCTGTGTGCTTGCACCCATCTTTTGCAACATGGTAATAAATGCAGTACACATTTCAACCAGTGGACACCACTGTCAGCAACGTCTCCATCTTTGCTCAACACTGGGTACAAATTAGTAGCTGCTGTTCTCAACAAGCCTCAAACGTTCAGAAAAAACAGATGACAGGAGCATGTTTCACGTAGGTCTTCTCCCACTGGCAGAAGCTACATGCGGCATGCTGCCAAGGGCTGGCCAGTCCCTACCCTCTGACAGGCTGGAGCCAGCCACCTTTCACACTAGTAAAGTAATGGATGGAGTAATAAACCTGGATTTTCCCTGCATGGGTTTCAGCACATCATATGTTCAGCACTTCTGAGGCCACTTTGAGACATGATTTACCCAAAAGAATATCCCATGTCTTCTCTTTGTCAGTTAAGGCTGTGGGGGGGGGAATGAAATGAAACAAAAGAAAATAGCTGACAAACTGAAATGGTCTTAGAAAACAGCAATGATTGATTCCTCCAGCTTCCTCCAGCCTGCACATTTCAAGGAGGCCTTTGCCTTTTGCCATGCAGGCTGCCAGTTGCACATTTCTTTCTCAGCTCAAGCCTGGATTTTCTCGAATGATAGCGCATTGGAGTTGCATGCAACTCCAAAAGCAACCAAAAACTAGCAGCCACGGCACAACACAACTGTCTATTTATTTATTTATTTTGACTGGGGTGTTTTATAGCTGGCCACGGCTACCAATTGGTACCCAGGGAAGCCTTAAGCATTATTTTTGATCTACAGAGCCTTCCACGGCTTGGAACCTAATTACCTTCAGAAACTACTGCCTCCTCCTCATCTGTTACCATGGCAGCTGCAATCAGCTGAGATGCTTGGGCTGACAAGCCCTGATTTACTAGGGTACCAGGGCAATTCCAGGGTGCTGTCGCTTTCAGAATGTCTGACAGCATTTTCAGGAAAGGAAGAGGTAGGAAAAAATAAGACTGTGCAAGCTGGGAAGTAGCAACCTTTTTTTAGTGACTCAACAGCTCTGTGCATACTGCTCCACTAGCACTTATTGGCTTTTTTTATTATTATTATTTTTCTTTTTTCCCCATCTTAGTAATAGTATGTCTGGCCTTGTCCCAGGGTCAAGGTGCAGATGAGATTAGTAGACTTTGCTTCATTTTAAAATATCTTTCCACCTGGTGAGAAAATAGATTGTTTAACCAAGTGGTAAGGCTTGTTTTCTAGCCTTTAAAATCAGAATCCAGGGAACGTGAACTTCAGTATTCCCTGTTAATTTCTACTGGTTACAGAAACTACTGTTTAACTGAAACATTAGTATTTTTCCATATTGATGCTTTTCACATGGCAATCTCAAAGCGCCAGACTTGTGCTTCCCAGAAAGAGAAAAGCCTAGCTTCCCATTGCAACATCTCAGTCCTTCAGAAATGCACTTCCCATGCCATCTGTGTGATAACAAATTCAGAAAAATGATTAGTATCTTGGCAGTCTTCGCAAAACGTACTCAGGATGCAGGGGAAGGTAGAGGGGTTCCTACCAAATGGGGCGTTCAAGTATCCGAGTCAGAGGTGATGACAATGTCTAAGTAGGGGGCTGTTTTCTGAGAAATATGCCATTAATTCTGTAGCGCCTGATGCAACTGTGCTGCCGTTCAGCTGAAGTCTGCTCATTCGGTCCTCTTGATGGCCTTGTTATTATGGAATCTTCAGGTCTGCAGCTCTCCTTGTCCTTCATGTTGTCCCCACATGCACCAGGACAAGCTACTTAATATAAAAGACTCTATGAGAACATCCCAAAATTGGTATGATCAAAACCAGTGGCCATTTTATGAATAATTAACGTGAATTATCCTATCTCTAAAATACAGATAATACTGCCTCTTTCTTTCCCAATGCACGAACAGATCACTGGCATTTGAGAAGTGTCTTGAAAATCACAGGTGCTGATAGCATCAATAACAGCACACCATGAAATGCAATAATATTACAATAATAGAGGCACTCGTTTCGGACTCCTGCATTTTTCAGGTCATCAACCAAAAACATTAACAAAGCACAGCCCTTCAGGAAATGAAAAATCTTTGCAGTGTAATGCAAGCTGGTTCATACAATTTCTTTGTTCTCAGCCACTCTGTGCAAAGTGTCTGCTGCCATCCTTCCAACTATCTGGAGAGTTTTGAGTGTTCCTCCTGGCATAAAAGGATCAGGCCCTTCGTTGAAACTAACTGGAAATCTGAGAGTGTCAAGCAGCTGATGACAGTCTTATGCTCTTAACTGCACTTTTTTTTTTCTTTTTTTTTTTTTTTTCCAAAAAAACAGACTCTAGGTCTTGACCTGCAGGCTTCATCAATGATGCCGGCATTGAAACAACAGGGACAAACCACACAGATTAGACTTGAACCTAAAGGAAACTAGCTCAGCTAAGCAACTGGAGCCCAGCAGGGCATCTAGTACCTCCCAGCTGTGCCTCCCACAGAGCTACTAGAAATTGTCTATCTGCTCAGGCTGTGTAGAAGACCAGCAGAGCTGTAGCACCCACCTGCCAGGCCCTGACCTGCCCCGCACCAGGCTGGGGGCAGACAGCACCATGACCAGCTGCAGTGGAGCAGAGGATACGTGTCCTGCTGCTCTCTGCAGGCTGCATATCCTCCGCTGGAGGAGCCGCAGTTTCTCTATCCTGGGAGCAGCGGGAAGCTTTGGGCAAGAGGTGTCTTGCCTGTGGGACACAAAATGGGTCCAGTGCTCCCTTCAGGGAAGAAAAGAGGAGAGAGCTGAGCAGCTTTCAGCCCTCATCCCCAGGCCATAAGTAACAGTGGCACATAAAGCTCTGCAACGCTCTACTGTGGCAAAAGGCAAAAGCTGTCCCCTTTGCAAACTGAGCTCTCTGACCTGCTGAGAGATACAAGAAAGTACCCCAGCAAGAGCTTTGCACATTTTCTAGCTTCCGAATTTTGAAAAGGCAGAAGGAATTTTACTTTGATTTTGGGAACAGCTGCTGAGACTTGTGAACATTTCTCCCCTGGCTCCTCTGTTATGCCTGCTGGTTTTGCCTTATTATTCCATCCCTCCTTTCCTTCCTCCGGCTTAAGAGTAGCAGACAATGGTTGGGGTAGACAAGGATCCCTTTACTTCCAATATCTGGAAAGCAAAAGGAAAACCTTGATCTTGCCTTTAAGGCAAAAAACCGCAATTGTTCTGCGTATGCGTACCTACATGCCAGCTTTGTACTCAGACTTCCCCCCCCCATTTTAAGATTCAAGTTTAAAGCCTACAGGAAAGGATAAGGAGCTCAGTAAAACAGACTGTTTCAAATTACAAAGTTAAACACAAAGGCCATATCGAAAGCACACAGTTCTGTGAACATACATGCAAAACCTGATCCCCTCATCTTCTTCCTTCCATTGGCTTCAACACAGGAAAGTACACGGGCGGGTCTTCATTTCACAAAACGCACATGCCTTAGAAAGAAGCTCACGCTGGTGTAATTTGTCTGAATCAAGGAGGAGGCAACTAAATGTTTAATTCCCTTGCCAGCGTTGCAGCCTTACATTTGTGTGTCACTTACAAGGCGACTAGCTCCACTGACTTGTAGTGAAACCACCAGCACACAAAAAGTAATACAGAGATTTTGTCTTTCTGAGCTGGGCATTTCCTTGGTGGAAAGCATCCACCACGAAATTCAAGAGAACCCGCTGAAAGCTTTTTTTTTTTTTTCTTTTTCTTTGGGGTTTTTTAGTAGCCTAAAGGGCAGTGTTAACACTATAAAAACAATGGCAACTCTAAGGGGAATAGGAGGCTGCTTTTCTCTGTTATTTGCAGAGAACCCCGGCTGTTTGAGCGGATGATATGTTAATTCTGTGGCACAGTTGCTCACGGGAGGACGTAGCAAAGTCTCCCATGGTACAGTGCACACAGTGTACAATGGGCATGGTTAGAATTTAATTTGTTTGTTACAGCCCTTGAAAAGACGTTTCTCCAAAGCAAACATGCTATGAAATACATTTTTCTCTAATCATATCAGAAAAACTTCAGTACATAAAGCTCTCTTTCTGAGCTTTTACGGGCAGCTGCTACTTGAAGGCTTGAAGGAAGAGCTGGTAAGTTAAAAAACAAAATAGGCCACAGAGATTTAATTTCCTATAAAATAGCTCCCTACAAGCTGTTTAAATGTTCTTTACTTAGAGCAATACTCCAAAGATTTTGGAGATTTTCAGGGCAAGGCTTGCAGTAAGAACTCCTTGTGTTCCCTCTGCTCAGGGGGCTCCACAAACACACCATCAGATTTATGCCTTTCCCTTTCAAAATAACCCCACGTACTCGTCTGCAAAATTAATTTAAATAAACATACAGAAGAAAGGAACATGCTATCTTAATTTTTATTGGGGGGTGGAGTGGGGTGTGGGGGAGCAATCACTAATATCTACCATAAATCTGCTCGCTCACAGCCTCAGCTCACATACTAACATCTCTGTCTCACACACACTTTTATTCCCACCTTTCCCTCTCCCCCTCCCCACAGCCATGCCATAATGTGTCCAAGTCGGCTGTACAGTGTCATTGATTAAAAACTGCCAGCAGTTAGATAATGTATTATAAAACGTACAAGGGGACTGTGTATTTATGAATGCAATAATTAATCAATGCATAATAAGCGTGCACTGCGCGTATAGTTTTTTCTTTCCATACGCAGACAGCTTCGATTACCACGCAGGTTACATGGCCACAAGGGTCTTTAGTTCCCAGTAGCTGCTTCCCCACCCTGCAGCGTTAGCAAAGACAAGCTTATTGTGTTAAAGCCTGTCTTCATCTGCAAAACCACCCAAATACTGCTGAACTGATTAATTTTGCAGGTAGAGGCTTTCAGAAGAAAATGCCATTGTTACTGCCACAACTACTAGGCTGTCACGATTTTCCTTTTAAACGACTTTTTTTCAGAAGCTCAGCTATAAGGCGTACTCAGAGCTGTGAGCTGGCAGACTGGCTTGCATCTTAAGAGCATATTTCATTTTAATGGTTTTATTTTTAAATTGTTTCAACTCTTTGAATTAATGGAGATTAAAAAAAGAAATGAGACTGACATAAAAATGCGAGGTAGAGTGTTTTTCCCCTTTTAAACCTGTCTTTTAACTAGAAACAAGTAATATTTATTTTCCAGAAACTCAATAGTACCCAATTAACAACACGACTGCACGCTACTTCATGAAAATTGACCATCAAGTGGCTTAAATGGAAAGAGACACCACCCTTTCCTGAGCCTCCTCACTGACAAACAGCATCAAGCAAGGCCCCACAGATATTAATATTCAGTCAGTAGGGATCTGCTTTTCCCTTGCAAGAAATTTCCTCCTCGGTGGCCGGCTTCTACAGCACCGCTTTCTGCCTAAATGGGAAAACAGAGATGCTTTGCCCCAGCGATGCGCTTCCCTGCTCACTCTCTGCTAAGCTGTTTGAGTCTGCAGCGATGGTATCTGGAGCCGAGTAATCAATGTGAGTTTTCATCCCAGTGCTGCGGGCGCACACGATTACGTGCCCTCCCTGACCAAAGGGCTAATGTTTATTGCAAACTTGCTACATGTGGGGACCGACCAGAAGATTGCAGAGCTCTGCATTTGGCTTGGAAGCTAGAGCCTGGAGAGCACTGCTAGGTGTATATATAAAAATATTAATACTTTTTAACAGCCCACAAAGGGGATGGCATGGTTTTATTCTGCCAATTTGCAGAGGATTAAGGATTTCTGCTTGAAGCCACTAACAACCTGAACAGGAGAATTACAGTAATTCCACTAAAACCATGCCGAATCCAAGGGACAAGCTGATGGCACATTCTTACCCTTTCTGCTTGTCTTGAAAACGTAACTGGCACAATCCTACAAATAGGACTTCAACCAGCTATGCAAGGAGGCTCAGCTTAAAGAATGGGCTTGTAGGAGCCGTATGCAATGACGAAGACATTTTTCATGAGACCTCTCAGCATTTTGAGATCTAAATCCTTGATGTGGAGCAATCCTAAAGGGAGCTCAAAAATAGCCATTAGCATGTCAAATACAGACGACACTCATGCTTGCTTTTCTGTTGCTCACACAACTCCATTTTTAGTGCAAAGTGTCTCTCAGAAAACAGTAGCAAGATACTCCATTAAGACCTTGCACTGCTTTAGCCATTAGGTCACCATGCAAACATTGTTACCATGACTTCAATTAGCAACACTTTGCCTATGTCAATACCATTATTAATACCCTAAAATACTACTTTCTATTACTATTTAATTAACAGCCAAATGTACCAAATAATTATTCACATGTAGTTATTAGGAGAAACGTACTGAATGCAATTACATGTCACGAGCTGTGACTTACGAATCCTTCCCACAACACTTCTTGTGCCAGAAAATACCCTGAAAAATTCAGCAACAGTTAAAGGCTCTCCATAACCAGGATTCCTCTAGCTTGGAATAAACTGTTAGGCCCTGCTTCTCCAATACAGGAGTCTACATGGAGTGTATCACAGTTACTATTTCTGGATGCAGTAGCCACACTTAACAGCAATAGTTATTATACAGAAATTTAGTAAGTCTTCTGCAAAACCAATGGGAGTGGACTGGAAATTCAGAACCACCCTAAAACTAAGCCTGGCAACACGATGAATGACAGAGACTTTTCTATGTACTTTGAAAAATGTAAACATTGTTCTGAACACAAAATATTATACATTTTTTTTGCACACAGCACAAAAAACAGTGAATATGCATTTGAGAAAGACTTCATGTTCATTAAGAGCCTTGATATTTAAGTACGTCAGAGGTAAAATTGGGAGACAGTGAGTATCAAGATGACTGATTAGTAGTACTTACAGCAAGTGTTATTTATATTGCGTGATGCTAACCAAACTCTGCTAAACCCACAGTTTAGCAATGATAGCTGTAATTCTGTGCACATACATACAGAGTAAGTACCCGCATTTTCTCATGCAAACACACACACAAACTGGTGTGTACATACCGGATTAAAAAACCAACAGTCAGCAAACAAAGAATATTAAATGCTATACCTTTGAGTCATAATCTTATAGGCATCTGGCAGATAACAGCGGATATTCTCCATCTGAGCAGGATCAGAGTCACAGATTTTATCATCAGTCCTCCCGTAGTTGGCACTTTCGATCATGATAACATCTGTTCCCGGGCAGCGAAGCTCTATGGGGTAACTCTCGCAGGACAGTTCCCTTCGGACTACAGCCATGGGGACCGGAGCACGGCTGAAAGCTGCAAGGATTAACACAGAAACACAGCAAACATTTACTTTCCACACTGAGGCTAGGATTAAAAGCGGAACAGTGTTTAGCAGCAGGTTTTATCCATGTGCTGTACTGAGATAGTTTTGGTACCATCGAGATACGGTCTGCAGAAATGGGGTCCAATCCCCTGCTGGCTGTCTGCCCAGAGAAATCACTTCTCCACTCAGCGACTTGATTTTCTCATCTCAAAAATAAGCTAATGATCCCTTTTATACAGGGCTTTAGAAATCTCCCATTGAAAGAGGTAAATACCAACTATGGCATTGTTATTACTTCTACTTATCAGGTGAAAAGCTACTTGGCTTTGATATATAAAATTACAGTCCTGTGTTGTGCCTGATCAACCGGGGGAAATTTTCTGACAACAAGCAACGCAAGCACCAGGATCCCACCTGCTCAGCAAGACTGCATCTGTCCTACTGCAGATGTCATAACATCTGCATTGCTCCACGTCCTTTTCTTGGTCCTTAGAAAACATGAGCCTAATGGCTTTTGCTGTAGCCTGCAGCATGCCGAGGGATGGCCTGTGGGTTCTGGCAACCATCCCGAAGTTTGGACCCTGCAGTGATTTATTGCATGGAAAGGCCAATATATGGGACACCGGGTGACTGAAGTTCAATCTCAGCTTTGCATCAGATTTGCCTGGATGTTCAATACCGTCACTTACTTGTAAAGTTAATTTAAAGAGCTCTCAGAGATCTTACCTGTTTTAAAAGAAATCCATGCTACAGTTTGCAAAAGAAAAAAAAAAAAAAAACACGCTTTGAGATGCCTTGAAATCAAAGCACTAAAGTATTAGTAAATAAACTCACATGATAACAACGAATAATATTTCCCATCTTTACAGCCTCTTTGATCCAAATATCTGCAACAGCTTGACAAACGTGAATGTACTAATCCCCTAAATATCCCTACGAAGGAGCTATGCAGCATCATCATTCTCATCTCAGACGCAGAAGGGTTATGCAGCTTCCAGAAGATCTCATGGGGAATCCACGGTGAAGCTGGGAACCGAACACTTGTTTTCCAGCCAAGCGCACCAGCCATGAGCTGAAACAAAAGCCAACCCCTTCCCTTCCTTATTCCACAAGCATGAAAACTTACACCAAAAAGGTTTCCAGTGGCAGCAATGATGTGCCCTTCTGGCTCCATTTTGTACTACTTCCAACCACAAAACTCAATGTACAAATTAAGCCTGTATCTATGTGATGGTCACAGAGCAGTCAGAGAAGGTTTAACCCTCTAACAGATCCAGGGCCCATCTGACACCAAGCATCTTTCAACAACTCACTTTCCCCCCTGGCCCCATTATAAAAACACCAAAATACCCTTCCCAAAATTAAAAATCCCTTCCAATGCACTGTTGTCTTGTCCCACAAAACTTCCACAAGGTACATGCACACCAAATTTGCTTATGGAAATAAGAGCATACTGACATTTCTTGGTATACCCCTTAACTGTATCAGGGCTGCTCTATCCGTCTGTCTGGCAGGCAGCAATCCAACACATTACTCAAACTTCCGTGAAGCCTTCTATTATTGTCAGTTGTCTCATTTAGATTTGTATTATTGGACAGATAAACATTCCCATTTCTGTAAATTTGCAGGGATTACTCTAATATCAGATCCTTACTGATGTGCCAGAGTTGTGGACTAATTGACAAACTCCCCAGACAGACATACATTTACTCTTGAATAATAGCTTCCACAATTAGCATAGCTTTAGGGTTTGGATCATGTAAGATGTTCTCCTTCCCCAAGATGAGAAAAACGGTTCTGCCCTGAGCTCACATTGCATCATACATTTGTGTAATGCAGTAAATTCTTACTGTGGCCAAGCTCTCCTGTAACGGAAGGAGGGAAGCAAGGAGGACAAGCGCAAACCTCTGAGATGCAATACCTTGTTCTTACCCTTGGCTTTACGTCACTAATCAATGACAAGGTGAGTGGAGGAAGGATGGGACATAGAGACAGCATTTGAGCAAAGAGATAAGCCCATCAGAAAGGCAGAGTCAGCAAAGCCCAGCAATTCTAGCCTGCCCTACAAACAATATCAAGAGGTATGAAGTCTGCTTAAAAGGATCCATCCACAGAAGCGTCTGCAGCAGCCCCTGCTCTGCGAAACAACAGACCCTGTGGCAGCAGTGGGGGAGTTTATATTTGCCTGCATTACCTTTAGCATTCACAGGCCCAGTGCTGACCAGAAAACTCCTGATGCCAGGCTGCTGATTTTGGAAGAGAGCTGTGGTGAGCTCTCGAATTTTCAAGCCTCTTCCGTACGAAACCTGAGCAGATTGGCAACACAGGAGGCAGAAGGTTTCTAGCAGCTTTTGGCAGAACACTCAGGCCAAGTGCCCTCCCTACTCCTGCCACGTGCTTAGAGGACTCCTACTAACTGAAAAGAAAATGGCAAAATTAGGTTTACAGTCAATATTAGCTGTTTGGGGCTATGGTTTGGCCCAGTTCTTGGTCAATTTTGGTCCTTTTCTCTCGAAGGCTACTGTAGGCTACAAAAATGGCAAAGACAGTTGCTAATACTGCTTTAATTTTTACAGTTCCCACTATAGTAAACAAAACTCAAACCTCTGACCCACATGCTTCAGAAAGTATATTTTTGCCGTTAATGCCTATGCATTTTCTGCAGTAACTATTCTATATTGTCAAAGAAAGCAAACATTAAGCACGTGATGGTTGAGGAAAACCCCACTTATAATCGCAAAAATTAACTGTCTGGGAATTCACTCGTACAAACTTGGTGTATTTGTCAAACAGCAATCCTGTACATATGCAGCTAATCTTAACTCTCGTGTTTTGTTGGAAATAAGACATTAGGAACTGCTACCAGCAATATGGTTTTATTAAATTAGAAGTTTATATGAGGGCAAAGATAGCATCCTAATCTCACAGCTACTCTATCAACAATGATGATGCAGTACTTCAGGCTTCTGGTGAAGGATTTCACAGTTAATATGAAAATACGGAGGTTTAGTAAAAGCTGTTAAACATGTTTCAGTACCGAGCGTGAGAGCGCATTTCTTGTATCTTGGACATCTCTTCTGTACATGAGACTTTTCACCACTGATCTACTAAAATTGCGTGAATGCAATTTTATCCCCCAAAAAACCAAAACCCAAACCAAACACCCCTCCCCAAAAATAACAGCTCATGTTCTACTTCCCATTAAAGAAACTGTGGACAGATGCAAACATTTCTAGATGTGGCTTTCTATTTACTGGAATTCACCTTTTTGTTTCTCACATAATCATTCAACTGCTCACCACTAGAAGGGCAGCTTTCACTTACAGACACCTCAATGTGGTATCATGGATTCAACATTTATTTCCTGGATATATGGCATAAAAGAAATGTGACACTCTGGACAAACTGTAGGAATAGCTGAATACTGTAATACAACATGACAAGAGAAAGCAATGGCGCGTGTTTTCCATCCTGCCATCCTCCGATTCAGTTGCTCTGCATAGTTTTTTTTTCTAC
The DNA here is from genome assembly GCA_008658365.1 of Alca torda. Classification (NCBI taxonomy): domain Eukaryota; kingdom Metazoa; phylum Chordata; class Aves; order Charadriiformes; family Alcidae; genus Alca; species Alca torda. The sequence continues at coordinate 21,299,179 of CM018079.1, read as the reverse complement.
CCTGATAGCTTCCATAAATATTCCAAAGGGAGACTACAGATCGGCTGTTTATCTCCTTGTAAGCACATTTCTTGATGTTGTGTCCCTATATGATAATCTTACTTAAACATTTTTACTGGTTTTCCTGTGAGGAGCAAAGATTTTTTGCTTTTTGTTATGAAATAAGATACGTCAAAGCCCATCTGTGAAATACACAGCACGACTGTATTAATTCATTAATACACTTCTCTCTTGTTTGAGCAGCTCCCCATCTTTGCAGTCTCTCACTGAGCTCCTCATTTAATCTTCTAAATAAGTGACCTAATTGTTGGCTTGAAGTAAAGAGTAGCTGATGGCTGCTTACTACTTTGGAAAACAGGTGTCTTTTTCCAGGAGCCTATGTGCAGACAGCCATCTAAATACAGACGGCAGAACTTAAAGATTTTGAAAAACACTCTTTTTAACATTTAAACATGTGCCAACTTGAGTTTTATAAGTGCAGCCATTTAGTGGAAAATCATCCTCCTGAGCTTCTGCAGGGCAAAGTGAGAGCAGAGGGTGAAACGGCAACAGATAATGACAGGATTTTATCTGGGCGATTTAGAACTTCTTTGTCTCTGCTAATTTCAGGAGCTGGAAAATTAAGTAAGTCATCAAAATCTTGTGCTTTTTCTCCCCCTCGCTTTTGACCTCAGAACATAATTGCCTCTTGTCGTGCCTGCAGGGCATGGGCTTGTAGTTATCACTGTGTGCTTAATCAAACGCTGAAATAGCCTTTAAATTACGTGTCTTCTTGGCTGCTAGAGACTTGTTGAGCTCTGTTACATTTAGAGGCATGATGGTAGTAGATGTACTTTTAAAAGAAAAGTGTGGGATGATGCTTTTAATTAGGTTTTATATGCAATTTTCCCAGCAAAATGATGTTCTGGCTCAGAATTTTCAGAGTGAAATTTCGGTGCATATTTAAGGGCGGTGAAACAAAAGCTGGAAATGTAGAGATCATTATTTTCACAAGCTCTGCACATGATTTGGTCTGCCCAGCTAAATACCTGACTTACTGTTTCCAAAGGGAACACAACACGCTGGGGATAGAGGTTTCCTACTAATTTGGAGGAATGCTTCCGTGTTTGTAATTTTGCAGTACTTAATATTCCCACAGTTCACCTTGACTCTGCGGGGAAAAAAAAAAAAAATCAGAAAGTAATAATAAAAAAAATCCCTCCTCTCCCCTTATTCTGAAGCCTTCTCAGGTATGGGTGTGAGCTGAAATCCCTTTCGGGCACTGAGTCAATAGGCCTTATATGATTCTGTCACTCCCTGAAGAGAAGCGCATGCTTAAGTGCTTTTCTAAATCAGGGCCCTACTTTTCCCTATTAAGATATAAAGTCTCATTAGTGCATTCATTTGCAGTGTGCAAACACAGCTCAGTGCTTCTTCTGTCTCCCTTTTCCTTAATCCAAATTATACCTGGCCTCTGATTTCAACAACAACATTAGTAGCAAACAAAAACTCAGGTTTTAAGATAGTGACCACAAACATTTCTCCAGTGTACAATATTCTCATTCCCCAGTATTTTCATTGCTCACAAATATCAGTGTAGTTTTAAGAAGCTTAAAAAACCTGGTTGGTCCAAACTCCTTTGAAAACTTGTGATTAGTATCCAAATATTCTCTCTCCCTCACTTTCTCTACGTATGCTGACACAAATTAAATAGCAAAGAGCTCTGTGTCTCTTCCAGGGGGACAGGGTGGAAAAGCCTTTCTACCACTCTCAGTCTGCAGAGGGGTTAAAGGTGCATCCTACAGACGATGGCTGGTGCCAAGACATTGCAGCAAACGCTTGCAACATCCATATGCAGCTTCCCTGGGGAGGAAGTGAAGACTGAAGGCAGCCAGTGTGGCCAAACAGCTGGAGCCATCAGCAGTGAAAGGCTGGAGCTGGACAGTGCTGGTCTCCACTCCCGGCTCTCCCCTCTGTGCCTTAGTTGATTTCTCTCTCATCTATAAAAATGTGAAAATTATCTGATTTCCTCCATTAAGCATTCCAAAATCTGCTAGGGAAAGAAGAGAACTAGATATAATCCTCAGAAGGTGAGGAATGTGGCTTCAGCCTGGGCTTCCCCATGTGAATCAAATACCCACATCCCCGCAGGCTATCTTAGGCTTTCTTTCTTATTTCATAGTAGATATCAAAAAAAATTTGCAACTTTCCCATGGGCACCTTCACCTTTACTCAGCAAACAGCCAGCTATGAACAGACTTCACAAACTGCAGGAGCATCCTCTTATATGGTGAGACAGAGTATACAAAACGACAGAAGAGAAACACAATGCTGCGCAACACCCCAGCCATGGCAACCAAAGAAAAGCTAAAAAAAACCCACCACCTCACGCTCTTCCCTGTGCATTTTATGTGGAGGTTGAGGTCAACTATCTTATGGTTCCATAAATTGTTTAATTTACCTCCATTATAACACTCAAATGACACTTGCTAGGGATTTGCTCCCAGGTTACGTGAGTGAAAATACAATAGGTATTCAGCAGCGTGTTTCTATGAGACACCCTCCTCCACGATGAAGAGGAGACACAGGAGAAAGGTGTAAGTAAACACAGAGGGGTATTTCTATAGTGGCTGCCAAATCCACACACAGACAGCGCGTTTTCCAAGGTGACGCAGCCAAGGATGCAAACAGGAGCACAACAAAAATCCTAGCCAAGTCCCAAATGGCACATCTCTGAAGCAAGCCTCTGCCCCCAAGCACCAGCCTCCTGGAAAGTACCTTTTATTTCCATGGCAGACGACCTTCTTCCACATTTCTAGACACTCTAGAGATCAGATCTCACAAGAGTTATACAGAAACAACTGGTCCTTTCCACCACCCATGGAGGCCTAGAAAGCCCAAAGACAGCAGCCAGAGGATTAAGCACCAAACAGCTACATCCTGGGGTACTTCTGCTGCTCACACTTCATACCACTGATATTCCTCATCTCCTTGCCATGCTCAGATGGTAAATACCCTTCTTCTCTCCCCTTACTCTCCCAAACCCTAGCTCAAACTATGGAGAGGCTTTTCTCATTAATAAAGAGTATTAGATTCTCTTAGACTGTGTAAGTATTAGATTAGCTCCTCCTATTGGGGGAAAGAGAAAAGAAATTTACAGATAATGGGCAAAGAGGACTGGTGGAAGACCACCAGAAAGAGGAAAGAACGGTGAAGTCAATGCATTTGCACCTAAGGATGGGTACTCATCAGGGAAATGGGTCATTGTGAGGCCCTGTGAGGAATGGAGATGAAGTGATAAAAGAGCAAGATGACAGAAACCAGATGGTAGCTATGAATGGAGCAGTCTGACAGTAGGAAGCGACTGAGGACATGTAAAGGGGGAGGCAAGAAGGCAGGCTGGCCCAGGGAGACGTGGCATTGAACTGAAGCAGACCTGCAAGACAAAGCACTGCAACAGCAGTATTGTGCTTTTTCTTTCTATTTCTGCCTTCCCATCTTCTTTTTGGGATTCCTGGGTCGCTACCTCATTAGTGGGAAATACTCTGAGAACTGAAACAAACGTTTCTTTCAACAAGTCCTCATCTTCACAAATCCCCTGCTTACTGAGAGGTGAATACCTCTGCAGCTAATGTTTACACCAGAGCACGCTGCAAGGCAAGGCATCACCAAGGGTCACCCTCCATGCTCCGAAAGAGGCAGTGGTCCAGGGTAAGCCCACCTACTGGGTCACTACTGTTGAAGGGAGAGTGGGATCTGCTTCTCCCCCAGCCGAGCCCTCCTATCTACAGCTGTGGTTCAGCGGCTGGACCTCCACACAGTTCTGGTGGTCCCTCGACCCCTTCATGAGGCAGGTCAACTCAGTAGGCACCAAGAAACAAAACCAGGGGGAGCGGGGGGGTGGGGGGGTGGGGGTGGAGAGAAAAGAGAGGTTTCTGCTGTGATGGTGGAGTTGAATCAGCTCAGAAAAGGTTAGCTAAGGATATAGAAGGAAGCATAAGATTTTTAGAAGGAAGGAAGGGAGCCAGAATTTAATGTGCTTTTCAAAAATACATCACAACCTACCTTGAAATCAGAGGTCAGAAGCACAGTCCCAGCCTGAGCTAAATGTCACTTAAATGAATTTAATTAAAGCAGAAGCAACAAGTCGAGAACAACAGACAAATGAAACACAGTCTCCAAGGGGAAGGTTGAATGCAAATACATTAATATTTAGGCCCCGTCACGGGAAAAAGCTATTCCCAAGTATCTTTTCCTTTGCAGCGGATCATCTCATTTGTAACGAAAGGCACGCACAAGAAGATACTCAGATACGACTGCTCTTTAAATTCACAGGCTTCCTTCACGTGAATTAACTTTCAAGTGTAGGAAAACAGCGCACAGATAGTGCAAGTACCTGCGGTTAAAGTCCTGCACTGCAGTGCATAAGATGTATAGCCACCCCTATGCTAAACTTGCCCTCCAGCCTAACAGTGACATTACTTAAAATACAAGAGTTACAGATCCTGGTCTGTAACACTGGGACTTTCATGTTCTCAATAAAGGAAGCGTTAGGTTCTGTGTCATGGGGACCAGTCCTTTTTACAAATCCACATACCACAAACCACAATGGGGCCTTCAGTAACGAAAACCATGCCATTTATTACTTATCCAACTCACTGTTGTCTCCAAAAAAAAAAAAAAACCACCACCAACCAAATACAAAACAAAACAGGCAAGCTTTGACTTCGACATTGCTGAACAACCTTGAAGTCTCAAATTCAGTGCAGCACATATTAATGTGGTGAAGCAAGTAGAATTTGAGTAATAAGAAAATTCGCCCTGTTTTAAATTAGTTCACTGTAGCTTTTTATTGTAGCCAGAAGTAAGGTTAATTTTTTAATCTCAGATAAAAACTTTTTATAAACCACCATAGTAGGTATAGTCATAGAGGCAGTTAGGTAAACTGATATAAAGGGTTTAGCCTAAGAACATTAAGGAAAAAGAATTTGTTTATAATTTTTGGGTTTCATATTAAATCATAAGTTCATTTAATATTACACTTTATTATTGTTTCCATTTAAAACACTAGCTTAAATTCTTACCTTTGCTAAAATAATGCACATCTGGAATAACTTTCCTGTTACCAGCAGTTTTTTTAGGTATGTCATCAGAATGGCCTTCAATAGGATTTAGTGATACCCCCAGATGGATATCGCCCAAGTCCTGAGGACATGCTCTTCTCCATCATTTGTACCTCCATGAACTGGGAAGTGGCAGCCCTAAGCTACAGGAAGCAGGACAAAGATAGGCTGGAGGAGACCAAAACCCAAGTGCATCCTCAAAAGTCAGAGCTGGTCTGCCATGGAGAATGGCCACATGCAACAGAGCCCAGATCTGACTCCTATCTCACCATAGGACAAAAAAATGGGAGGGGGGGGGGGGGGGGGGGGGGGGGCAACAACAACAAAACCCTAAAATAAAATAAAAAAAAAACACCAAAAATCCCAGAAGTCAGGGAGAGATCCAGTGAACCCAGTAGGTTCAAAAATCCTTTTAAGACAAGTTGGATGTATTTGGAGCTTTACTGAAGAGTAGAGTGACTGCAAATAATAGACTCCTACCGAGTAACACCTCTTCAAAGTTAATTTTGATTTACAGTTCCCTGAATAGCCTCTAAAGGGGAACATTAAAACTCTTGTAGAAATATCTGCATTATTAAAGAAATGATGAACAGCAGAGTGAGGACTACTTTGTGCTGTTTGTGGACTTATTTACCGGAGCAGTAAATCTATTTTTAAGTTTGTATTGCGCAGAAAGGAGAACTGTGAGAAATCTGAAGAGCTGCCCAGAGAAAAAGCCAGGCAGGCAAAAGAGAAGAATTTGTCCTCAACTATTAGAGCCTGTCATTCGAACACCTGTATAAAAATATGGGGCTTCAAATATTTATCAGTTAAACCAATTGCTTTACATCACCGAAGGCCAAGAATGACTCCTTTAGAGTTAATTTTACAAGAAATTACCCAGACCATGAAGACTAGCCGTCTTCAGTAAGTACAAAGGCAAAACTGTAGATCGTTAAATAAATAACTGTGATTTTTCTTGGTGTTTTAGACATCACAGCTCCTTTGGGTCTCTGCCATAAATAACAACAGAGAATTTGTTCTTTCCACTAGCCATAACTCTGTGAAAGTTTTATAAAGAAGCTTGAGACTGCTTTAAGATTTTGCCTCCTCCCAGAATTGCAGTCCATTATACGTATAATTTTTTTTTTTAATATCCACACACACTTCTATAAATGCATGATATATATGTAACAGGCAAAATGGAAAGTGTAGTTTTCTACATGGCAAGATGAAATTTGTGGTCCCCTACTCAGCACAGCTTAAAGGTCGCTGATTTTTAGAAACCAGTGGGTGCTTATCAGCAAGATCTGTTGAGTATTCTACAAACGCAACCCAGTCCCCAGCTGCTGGATGAAGATTTCCATAGCATGACATCTATAAGCTCCATCTCAGAAACAGAGGCATGAGATCTACAATCCTTTTTGCTGAAACGGTAACAAGAATTACAAGTAGGCTGCGGCAAGCCATTCTTTGCAGCCCTCTGAATCATGACTCTCCCCACAGTCTGTGACGTAACTCCCCTCTGACCTCAAAAGATCAAGGATTTCACCTCAAATATACTAACAGCTAAAAAGAGCTTTGCAGAAGCATACACATTCATCTGAACAGTGGCCAACTTCATTTACTTTCCTCCCAATCATAAAAATAAAGAACAATAGGAGAATTAAATTTAGGGAATGAGCTGAAATGTGCACACTTGCTCCAGGTGGAAATATATTCCAAGTAAAAGCAGATTTTCAGGGAAATCACATAGTTTTGCCTGCAGATACCCCTTCTCCTCAGTGGAAAATAGCAAAACATTAAAACTAATGAATTAAATTAACTCCACAAAATGGTTCACTTACTAGGAAACACAACTAAAATCCTGAGTGATGAAGCTTCCTGTTGCACCCACCTGCTCACAGCAAACACTGTGGCTAATTATTTTTCCACCTAATGCAGCCTGTGCAAATATTGCTCCAGAATACCCTGTAAACATACATATGTGTGTATATATAATACACATATACACACAATACTGCCCATCTCAAAGTGAGCCACAAAAAAAGCTGAAATAATGCTCAGCTGCAGGCTCCCAGAAACACTCCGAACAGATTAACTGCTCCCAGAGACAGGCGAATAGCCCTGCAACAGAGCGAAGAGCTCCTGGGCTTCATACTGGAGAGGTGATGCTTATCCTGCAGCACCACCAGGACTGCCATCCCCGACCCAGGGCGGCTGGGGCAAGGCAGCATGGCCAAACTCTCCTTACGACATTTTTACCTGCAATAAATGCTCTGAATCCTGCCCTCCACAGCCCACCATTTCAGTTTAAAGTAACCAGGGGACACCAGGATACACATTTCCACTCATTTTCCACTCCAGCCTTCAAAAGTGGTTAACAACAGTCTAAAAAGCAGTTTTAAAAGCAGCAATAACAACTATGAATAGTCACAGAGACATTGTGCTCAGTAAAAAAGCAACACGGTACTGGTTAAAAGGCAACCCGGTTTTATGGAACTCCCTACAGCACTGGCTATCATGATTTATTACTTATCCTGTGGGAAAGAATAGGGCTCCTTCACAGACACCTGTGCACGGGACTGAATAAAAAGAGGGTCTGTGCCCCAAAGGACACTTTAAAGGGAAGAGGAAATACATGCAGATTAGAGACAGGAACTACAGTGGCACAGAAAAGGATAGCCATGCAACATGGGTCATGAACAGATGCAGATACTATACTTGAAGGCACAACGCTCATCAGTTCAATGAAAATATGGTTGAGAAAAAAAATTATCTAACTTACTTTAGGAAAACACCACTGCAAACAGCTATGATGGATGGAAGGCTTTCCCCTCCCCCCCCCCCCCCCTTTTTTTTTTTTTTAAACACACTCACTAATCTTGTTTCAAATTCTCCTCCTCCAAGAGGCAGATGAAAGAAGTAAATCTTCTGCTGATCTGCCTGGGAATGAAAAACAGGATCTAATTGTTCAGAGACAGATATCAGGGCTAAAGGCAAAGAAAAGTTTTCAATGAAATAACCTGATGAAAGATTCCATCCCTCTGATACGGGGTCAGAGAGAGCAGGACTGTTTCAAGTCCCAGACAAGCGAACGCTGCTGGAACACCAGAGGATGCCCAGACAGAAGGGTACAACAGAGAGGAGGCCCTTGGAGAATCGGGAGGCCAAAGTTAATCAGGCACGCTGGGCACTGCAGCTCAGCCACGCAACAACATCTCACACAGTTTGCTTGATCCAGCATCCCCAGCTCAGCAGCCCTGTTGGACAGGGGAGGTTTAGGAGACCTCGAATAACACCAACCTTAGGCTTCGAGAGTACCCAGGCTTTGACCTCCCAGGACAGAAGATGGTCAAGGATGCTTCACTCGGATTGTTTCAGTGTGGCAGATGGGCGAGGTTGGGGAGCCGTCGCATCCAGGGCAGGACTCCCCAAGACCCCAGGTCCATGGGTACCCTCCAACAAGACTGGGAGGCAGATCCACCCAGCACTGACCTGCAACACTTGCCAGATCCTTTTGTTCTTTTCCTCCCTAAAGGTTTTTGAAGGATTCCTCCAAGTTGAAAAAAGCACCATGGAAAGGTTTCCAGAGAATTGTTTATGGGGGATCATTAGTTAAATTTCTAATGTAATAATGTTACAGTACATTTAAGTGCGCTTTCTAAATAGAAACAGACTTCTATCTATCAGAGGATCCATTTCAAGCACTTTTTCCTGTACCTATAATACCCATTTCCTTCTATACCTATTTCAAGCATTGTTCTTCAAAAGTTATTTATACTTCACATCTGGAATTTTCTGCTTTTTCTAAGAATAAAATTGTTGCATATTTCCATCATTGTTTGTTTGCTGTTCATATTCAAGGAAAGCATTCTGGTGTCACTGGTCTCCAAGGGCACTTTTGGAGCATGAGGAAAAACCTTTATAAAAGAGATCAGACTTTTCTACTTGCGGTTCTTCCATGCCCCGTATTATTGTGTAATAAAGCACCTCAAACTGTGTAGGGTTAAAAAACAGGCTGGGGGAAACCACCTGGGCAAAATACCAAAGGTCAGTGAGAAAGTCTGATGTTGAGCCCATCCTCTCTAAAAAAAATAAAGAAGCTTTTGATGCACTGCAATATTTGCCCATATTGCTTTTGGGTGGAGGTGCTACCACGTGGGAGGTTGCCCTAAGGCCCCTAACTCAGGTAAGGAATGAGGAAGAGCAACTCCTAAATATCTCTCTACAAGTTTTTCATTGCCTTAGTATTAGGGAAGTACATGCTGGAAATCTCATGCAGTGACTGACAAAACCAATACAGTATTGATGCCTACTTTTGACCATTAAAAAAAAAAAAAATCAAGGAAATTTTAGTGAGGCTGCCTCCAGGTAATTTCATATTGTACACTGTTCTAACAAATAAGTTGATCACAAACAAACAAAACAAACACCACCAACAAAAAACAACAACAAAAACCACAACAAAAACACCTAACCAAACCCCAGATGCCTAGGAGGAAGTAGGAACGAACCAATTTGTAACTTGGAAAGTAAAATAAGATCCCAGTCCTGGCTGGTAACATATATACTTGAGGTTTTTACCCAGTAGAGCTCCTCATAGATTAAACTATTTCACACAAAATTAAACAGAAATAAAGATTTAAGCTTAAAAATGCAGACAGTGAACTGAGAAATCTGTTTCCAGATGACAAAATCACCAACTCTGCAATCATGAGAAAAAGTTTCTTTTGTTAAACAGTCCACCCTCACTTAAAAAAAAAAAAGGAGACAAAGGCAGCAATGTAGTTAATAAGTACAAATTAGTTTGGAAACACAAACATGCAGTAATAAAAGCTCGAAATACAAATGAAGTAACTGTGGACCATCAGACTAAGAAAAATTATGCTTGCAAAATTCCTAAAGCAGCAGCAGTATTTTTGAAATAGTAAGGTGTACGGGTCAAAGACAACCAGTTACCAAGCACAAAATCAACCCCCTACAAATATGCTGTAACTCACTCCAATCTGTATTTTGAAAGAAGCAAACGGATGTATTCATAATTCACAGTGACAAAGAGGTGCTTTTTGTTCTATCAGAGATTAGGGAAGATACAATAGCTAACAGCCCAGTATTTTTCATTCTGCAGAATGAGATATCTCCTATCTGGAAGTTTTGAAAAAAAACCACAACCATCTTAGGAACGCCTTGATGTTCTTTAACTCAATCTGGGACACTAGCACATTACTACTAAGAAAGCCTTTAAAAACAAACAAACAAAAAGGCTGTAAAACCACAACGTAAATCTGACTGAACACAGAAAAAAATGCATTAGCTGTTGCTTCTCAAAAAGTAATACAAATTTGGAATTGCCATCCCAGCTGAACCATTTCTGGAAGGTCAGCAAGAACCTCATCAGTCCTGTATCATTCAACACACTTCTTGATGATCTGAAAGAAAATAAACTCAAAGCTTGCCAAATTTGCAGTCGGCGCAAAAATTGATGAAATGTTAAGTAATGACATGGACCTTGTTGGTTTTGCAGATTGATCTATACCCTGTCTCAGCAGACCGTGCTTTAACACAGACAAATACAAGTCCACATAGGAATACAAAAAGTGCTCATTATGTGAGACTAGAGCCTCGCAAGCAGTCACTCTGAAACAAGACTTTCTCATGATTGATAAGAATTTGAATGCTACACAGTGGCTCAAAGGGCAAACATGATCTCTGTGAGTATTAGGAGGTGAGTAACAAGCAGAACTGGGAAAATGAAATTGCCCTGCATATGGTATTAATGAGTCCATTACCAGAACATGTACACTGTGGTGTCTATACTTCAAAAAGATTGTTGGAAACTTTGAGAGGGTTTGCAAAACAACTTAAGAAAATTTAATAAAAAGAAATAAAAAAAGAGTAAAGTCTGGAAAGCCAGTTTTACAAGTGAGACACCAAAGCTGCTAAGTCTGTTTAACTAGTCCAAAACACCATTGTAGTCTGCAGGTACCTACAGAGGGAAGGTATTTCTTAGACTAGGGAGCTCTTCAATCTAGCAGAAAAAGGCAAGGGAGATGCAAGAGCTGGAAGTTGAAGTCCGATAAATTCAGGTTAGAAATAACGTACATATTTTTAACAGCGTGAGTAATTTACCATGGAACACTTCACTTAGGTATATGATGTACTCCTTATCAGCTGAAGTCCCTAAATCATGACTGAGTATTTTTCTGGAAGATATGTTACAGCTCAAACAGAAGATACGGGAGCCTGATTCACAAATTACTGGGTGAGATCTCTATTGTGCAAGCAGCCTGGGTTGTCGATCATAGGAGTCTCTTTGTATTAAAATACAAAGACCTATCTATTAAAATACAAGATCTATGAAGGTCTGGGAGAAAGAAGACAGGAAGAGAGGGGGACATTTGGCAGCATGGAACCCGCTGAATTTATTATCTTAGAATAAAAAAAAAAAAACACACACAAAAAAAACACAACCAAAAAACCTCAGTCAGCTTTTATGCAGATACCTGCTGCGCTCATCCATGCAAAGAAGGTTTGTATCTTGCCTTTATTTAGTGGTCGTGAATAGACAAAAAATGTTCCAGGACAGCTTCTTTGAATTCCTAGGAATAAAAAGACAGCAAGGAGGAAGAAGGGAATTGCTTAATGCAAACCAACAGATGGGATTTCAGTCAGAGGCTTGCTTTGTTTTCATAATGAACCATAATCTGTGTAATCTAAAACAGTTTTTATTTGCTGCAGTGAGACATAAAGACTGTAGCTATGGCATGTGAATTGTTTTCTCAACAATTCATTGTTACAGAAGGTACCTCTTCATTGCTGAAGACACATTGGACCCTGGACCAATCAGCCAGATTAAGTTTAGGAGGATGTATGAAAGCATAGGTATGGTACTACATTTTTAGTAAATTTGTCTGCCCTTTTTTTTTTTTTTTCCTCTGTGTGTGTGTGTGTGTTTTGTTTTTTAAGTCAGCTTTCCAATATGGCTATCTAATAAATTCTTATAATTCTGCAAAGCCTATTAACTGTTGTTTAGGTGCTATTAGTCATGTAATGAGCGCACACCCTACATTATCAAATTAATGGCAGAGGCATTTAGGGTCCTAGTATGATATTGCTGGGATGGGTTGGGGGCATTATTTCCCTAATCCTACTTCCCAGTCACGGTGCTGCAAGCGTCCCCAACCCTAACATGGTCCCGTAAGTCCTCTTTGACTGTGCAGCCGTTTGTGCCAGATGCGGGGAGTTGCAGAGAGCCAGCAGCACTGCATAGAGGCAGGGTCTCCATTCTGCCAGCAGCTGTATACCACAAATCTGTACCGCAAATCTGACACTTGGGCAAAGCAGGGCACAGTATTACTATATTATATCATTTTATGTTATATTATACACTATACATAACATGGAAACATGAACAATTCAATGGTAAGGCACAAAGCCAAGAAAAACTTAAGCTACCTGGAAGCCTGGAGCTACAAACAATGACTGCTACATATATTGCTTATTATTTTGCTCAGGTCCAACACTTAGGTTTCAGCAACCTTGGACACCTACTTGTGGCTTCTCAGTATACTTATATTCCCATAATGTTTTGCAATATAATATACTGACCTCTATTCATACATATTTCCCCATGTTATTTAAGTTCATCTTCATATTAAAAATAAATGGATTTAAAAATGTAGGCAGCTACATATATAAGCACTCTGCTTGAAAGACATACTTCATCTTTAAATAGCAGCAATCAATACGCACAGTACAGAACCTAAATAAATTTCTATTATGAATCCTTAACAGATGCATGCTTTGGTCATTTTTATTACTAATGTATTATTGACTTACAGAATACATTACCACCTTAGGCCCTGGGATTTGCTGGAGTCCCTACATCCCATATGTAGTTTTATTCAGAATAGGAGCCAAAAGTCAATAACCCATTTACCACCAGTGTAGCCCCTCTACAGAGTTAGGTATTTTAATGATGGTCTGACTCTCACAGTGAAATCACTTGTCTCACAGTGGCATTTATAAGTCATCATTATTAATGTAAAATCATCCATTAGGCCTGCTTGCTTATCTTTCACTCTATTGCCAAAACGCTTTGGGAGTCACATTTTGGAAGAACACTGGCAGACTAACCTTGCAGATCCCTCACAGGGCAGAGTTTCTCTGAAATCAAAGTACCCGTTTGGGCTGTTTTGCTCTGAATCAACGAACAGTTTCTCTGTCTTTGTTGCCATTCACATCAGGGAGCAGTGATTGACTCCTGCAGTTGCCCAGGAGAAAGGGAACCAAACAGCTTTCTTTGATATGAATACTAACACCAGCAGACAGGGAGAAGACAGCATGCCAATCAGTTCCCCCACTACCGCCATAAACAGGCTGTGGAGAACACATAAGGAGAACTCACTGAGGCTTCAGGAGAAGCCTACAATGAGATGCGAACATCATAATATTGTTATGCAAATCAAATCCAAAATGTTTGTTTACTGCTGCTGACAAAAATGTAGGGGGAAAAAGGGCTTAGGGTTACAGTCACTTTGGTGAAACAATCCTACACTGTTAACTTACAGATTTATGTTACTCAGGCGCAACAGCACATGTGTGTCTTGACGGGATATTATCATGCCTTGGACAAGTTGAGCTTTATGTCAAAAGCTGAGCACGGAAATGGCGGAGATGCAGTATTGCAAGCATCATCTGTTCTTCAGCTGCTCAATGACGTGACTCTCCTGTAACCTCAAAATCAGCTGCTTCCAGAGTAAATCCGAAGTAATACATTGCTTTTCTAGTTTTAATACCTGTTAAGAAATGGATGAGAACCCAGCCCCTTGGAGAGAAAGGTCTGCAAGGAGGGACCCCTGCTTCCCCCCGTTTCCTCTTTGTTGTTTTTTTTTTTAGTTCTTTATTAATGCATATGAAGACAAAAGAATACAATACATACAGAGTAGGAGTGCTTTGCCCCCTTTTTGCAAAAGAACAAATAATTGCAATAGAGACAGCAGTAATCAAAAACACGCCTGAGAAAACAACAGCCACAAAAAGCAAAAGTCATATCAATTGCTTAGGCCTCTCTGCACACAGAAGTTAAGTGAGGTGAAGCGAAAAAGTTTAATTCACTGAACTGCCTAGAATTAAACAAATAAGCCATCTAAAAAGTGGAAGATGAGCTCCTAAAAACCTGTCTGTAATGCACACTGCCACACCAACTTTAAACTGACTTTTTTCACCTGCTGTCCCATTTCTAACCTAAAGGCAAGGTGCTCACCCCCTCCTCTCCCATTTCTTTCCTATGCAGGGATGGCTCCCAGCACACACGTTGCAGGGGATGTCCAACAAGAGACAAAGTTAGAAGCCAGTTTGGTCCTGGTCCTTGCTCCAACACCAGAGGAGACAGGAGAGTTTCAGCAGCATGTTCAGAGGTCCCTGAACATAACAAGGGCATGAGGGGAAAACATCACGTCAGCTCCCCTGCCTTGTCACCACCCAGTCCTTTCTCTCTTTGCAGAGATAACTTTGAGGATCAGCCAGAGTGCTGCGTGAGAGGCCCATCCCAGCAGATACAAAGCCTGACAGATCCAGAACAGATCTGGTGGAGGCCCTTGCAGGCTATGGTAGGGCTCTTGACAGCCCAAAAATGTTGCAAAAAAAAAAAAAAAAAAAAAAAAAAGCTTCACCTTTTAAGCTGTACAGGAAAAAGCTTCCAAAGGCCCAGCTGACATCCATGAAGCAATTTCATAAGCAGTCTTTTCTGCTTCCATCCTCACTCACCAGTGGCAACAAGAAAACAAGACCAAATATAAAATCATTCTGACTGATGCCTGTTAATGGCCTGTCACCCATGGAGACAGTCCTAGAAATGATCCTTTTTCCATAGTGGCAACCCCCCTAAGTTACAGGGCAAATCCCATTTTTGTGAATGTTTACTGTATCACACCATCCCCGTTCAGCACATGCACACAGAGCACTGTGATCCCAATAAACAATGAGAGTTTATTTCCATGTATCTTATGCCAGGCAAGGATATGACAACATGCCTTCTACGATGGCGTTACAGCGTTGGTGGGCAAGGTAAGAGCAATTGACATCATCTACCTAGACTTGTGCAAGCATTTGACACTGTCCTGGATGACATCCTTGTCTCTAAAAAGGAAATACATGGATTTGACAGATGGACCACTCAGTGGATAAGGAACTGTCTGGATGGCTGCACTCAAAGAGTTGCAGTCAACGGCTTGATGTCCAAGTGTCAAGCAGTGACGAGTGGCATTCCTCAGGGGTCAGTACTGGGATCGGTGCTGTTTTACATGCCATCCAGAAGGACTTGGACAGGCTTGAACCTCATGAAGTTCAGCAAGGTGAAGTGCAAGTTCCTGCACGTGGATTGGGGCAATCCCAAGCACAAATACAGGCTGGGCAGAGAATGGATTTGGAGCAGCCCTAGGGAGAAGGACTTGAGAGTGTTGGTTGATGAGAAGCTCAACATGAGCTGGCAATGTGCCCTCACAGCCCAGAAAGCCAACCGCATGCTGGGCTGCATCAAAAGAAGTGTGGCCAGCAGGTGGAGGGAGGTGATTCTGCCCCTCTACTCCACTCTCGTGAGACCCCACCTGGAGTACTGCATCCAGCGCTTGGGCCCCCAATATAAAAAAGACATGGACCTGTTCGAGCAAGTGCAGAGGAGGGCCATGAAGATGATCGGAGGGCTGAATCACTTCTCCTATGAAGACAGGCTGAGAGAGCAGGGGTTGTTCATCCTGGAGAAGGCTCCAGGGAGACCTTATAGTTGCCTTTCAGTACTTAAAGGGAGCCTAGAGGAAAGATGGGAAGGGACTCTTTATGAGGGAGTATAGCGATAGGAAAAGGGGTAATGATTTTAAACTGAAAGAGGGGAGATTCAGATTAGACATCAGAAAGAAATTTATTACTGTGAGATCGGTGAGACAATGGAACAGGTTGCCTGGAGAAGTTGTGGATGCCCTATCCCTGGAAGTGTTCAAGGCCGGGCTGGATGAGGCTTTGAGCAGCCTGGTCTAGCGGAAGGTGTCCCTGCCCATGGCAGAGGGGTCGGAACTAGATGATCCTAAAGTTCCTTCCAACTCTAACCATTCTATGAAAATACCATATTTCTAAAATCAAACTCTCTTTATTAGCAGAATTAAATAAAGGGGTGCCACAACTTCACTTCACCTCAAAGCCATAGGCAGAGGTTTGCAGCAGCTGTTTCAATCAAATGTGTTATTTGCCCAGATCCACACTGAACAAAGCAAACTGTAAGGCACAGCAGAACTGGAAGATAATATTCAAACAGTATCTCTCTCATTTTTAAACACACAGCCAAAATGGCTCCATTGAAATATCTTCCAAACAAAACAAATATCTTGCAAAGATACTTTATATCTCCTTAAATGCAATTTAAAACAGCGATGCAAACTAAATAAACAAACAGAACCTACAGGAAACCTTCCCTTTAAGCCCAACCAAAAAACATAGTTGGATCCCACACGTTGTTTTGGGGGGGCCTTTGTTTTTTGTTTCCTTCTCCCCCTGAATTGTTTCAGCAAGTGAACCAGGGTAGAGAGACAGCAGGTAGGAGATGAGGAGTCTGGAGGCTATCATTGGTGGAGAGCTTGGCTCTGTTGGTAAGCTTGCCCATACTCTGCATCTTCCCCGCTTTATGAGCGCACAGACCTTGGCATTGTGCTTCCCAGTGACTATTTTCTGTATCATCTTTGTGCTCCTGCCATACGAATGCTGTCAACAACCATCTTCATGCCTTGTCACTGTACGTGAGTGCATTCAGAAATATCATAACTTCCTGAGGTCATGAAGCTGAGGAACTCATCCAGGTCAGCGTGCCATTGCCCAGAGCAACGGTCACTTTTGTTGCACGTTAAGCAGCAGCGTATCTTTTCTCCTTGACAATGGTAACAGTTTCTTTTCTGCATCCTCCTTAACGGTCTTGGACTGGACCAACTCCTCAGTTTGCTAACTGTCTCTCTCGATGTTGTCAGCCGCCCATCAAGGATGGGGCAGTTTCAAGGGATGCAATGATTTCTCCACCAGCACTAGCAGTACCTTATGCTTCAGAAGCCACACAGGTGTTGCACAAACACAGGGAGCAGGAGACAAGGCTGAGAGAAGAGGCTTCTTTTTATTTTTATCCTCACATCACCCTGTAGACATTCATCTCCTTCAGTTGCATCCTCATATTACGTTCAAACACTGGACAGGGCCCAGATATCTGCTCTACCCCCCTGCTCCAGGGTATTCTCCAGTGTTGTCCTAGGATTAAAACCATGCCCTGCCAAAAGTGGTATTGCTGTACATCAGCTGCATGAACGTCCAGGCAAAAGCCTCTCCTCTTGCATGGGCTTCTTATCGTAACATGCTTGCATTTGCCTGCTAGCCACAGAATGATTGCACTCTGTCTCACCAAGGCTTGGTCATATTTCCCTAGGCTTATATTTTCCACTTATCAGCGTGGCTGGGATTACACAGCAGCAGGCTTGGCAATCCAGAGCAAACTGAAAGGGCTATTGACTCACAGCAGAGCTGCAAATATGGCAGTCAAATGTTTGGCAACCTCCCCTAGTACTGCATGTACAGAGACAGTAGGTCTATACCTCCTGTGCTCTGGGTTCCTGCAGCCCATGTGTGCTTCTGCATTAGGTTTTCAGCCCTTCACTGGGTCTTTAAGTTCGCTTTCTCCCCACCCTCCCTCCTAACCTGCAGACATCATGTAGATTCACTGCTAGGCAGTCTTTAATGTCTCCAGAAATTATGTGCTGGAGCCAGAGTTGTCAGCTATCTAATGGAGTTAACTCTGCCTTCTCCCACATTTTGGTTCTGGGCAACAGAAGCAGTATTGCTCTGCCTGGGGCAAGGACACTCCTAAACCCCAGGCAGCCTTGGGCAGCGTTCCCAGCAACAGCTTCTCAGTCATACCTTGGGGTCACTGTTCTCCCATAAACTGGGAAGCAAATTTTATGGTTGTTTTCTTATCTTTACCCTCCAGGTGGGTCTGTGCACAGAGTCACATCTTTCTCTATCACCCAGCTCCTGCAATGGAATTTTGTTCAAAATGAAAGTTTTTTCGTGTGTTTGAGATCTTGCATACAGCTCTTCAACTTATTTTGATAGTGACAGCGGTTTTCTTTCTCTTCTCCTGTTAATCACACTCTCGTGTTGATGTACTGTTGGCAACAGTCCTGCTTTGAGTGGGAAATTGAACTACAGATCTCCAGAGGTCCCTTTGAACCAGCACTGCTCTAATTCTTGCCCTTTGTGGGTCTCATTGGCACCACCATACTTGACACTTCATATTCTAGATAATACCCCAACCTGAACAGTTACTTCAGGAACAGCATTAGCAAAGGTAGAGCTACAACTACAGCACACACCCTGGCCACGTTCAGAGGCTGTCTCTCTCGCTTCTCCTAGCCTGGCTTCCTTCCTCCCCATACCAGGGAGGTTGCTATGGAGATTTCTTCAGAAACAAAAGAAAAAGGGATACAAGAAATGCAAAGCACTGGGAAGGGCATGGAAGAAAAAACAAACCTAACAGTACATTATCTTTTGCATTAATAAATCCATTTTCCCCAAATCTTCCCTCAAACACTCCTGCTCTGCAGGCACATTCCCCATCAGGCTGCATGGGCTCCTCGCAGCACTGGGAGCCCCCACAAACGGCACCCCAGCAACGCACGATGCTAAAGGAGGCAGAGTTGGTACATACATGTGCGCACACATGCAAAAAGAGTTGTTAGATGACTTGGTGGTGGCAACCAAAACACACAGAGACAGTAATTCTGCGTGTAGCCCCTGCCCATACAAGCAGAGAGCTCACCACCCAGAACATCCCACTGGCACTGCTTTTATGAGAGACTTGCCTTTGTTATGAGCCAGTTGCCTGAAATCAGGGAAAACCCAGGTCTGGGTCCTGCATGGAGGTGGTTGGGCAGCATGTCAACACTAACATGGCACAGCTTCACACTCCATAGTGGGGACCGCTACATTTCATAGGGCAACATCAGGCTGAGGAAGCTGACAACAGCCGGTGCTTGGGCAAGCACTACCAAGAAGCACCATAAATACCTGCCCTGGTCTTACAGCTTCTCCTACATGTCAGCGAAGGCGTGATCACATTGTCCCAGGGCAAGTGCTCCTATGTACTTACAGGGACTACCATAAAAATATGTCCTGCAATCCTGTCAAAAGAGCCTGCAATACATCTTTCACACATATGTGCTAGGTGGTTTATGGCTCTGGGTGGGTGTTCTTTTTGTTGTGGCTGTAAACCTGTGCTGCCTCCAGGATTAGGGGCACAGGGAACTGATGAAAAAAAGTGGTCACAAGACCTTTCCCCCCCGCCCTTAGATTGTTGAGAATGCCTTAAGTAATCACTACTGGCTTTTAACACTTTCTCCGAGATGCCCAAGTGGCTCTCAAACCAAAAGAAACTGGCAGGCAAGAGAGAGGGAAGCAGGCAAAGCAAGGAAAGAGAACAAATGATAAAGGAAAAAAAACCCAACAAATCAGAAAATACAGTGGTAAATTACTGCAGCTCCATTCACAGCAGTACTAAGGGCTGTTCAATGGTCCTGCAGTCATCTATCACCAACACTCTAACAGGATGGAGAGAAGTAAGGTATGAAAGAGATTAGAAAATAGGTACTTGTAACTACACCGATCGCTCCAGTTTTCCCGATTATACCTTATTTTAGCTCCTCAAAACAAATGTCAGCACCTGGTGGTTGTTTGGTGTTTTCAATTTCTCTGGATATTGACCTTGTTATCTTGACTTATTCCCAGCATATATGTTGATAGAGCAACATAAGGACCTTAACTAGAGTCTGAAGACAAATGCAGTCCCTTAGGTCAAGGCTATTTTACACACTTACATAGGCTCAGTTCCCACAGCGTTTGGGCACATTTCACATTTTTCTGCCTGCCATGCAACGAGAGAGAGCGCACGCAGTATTTCTGTCCTCACTTTATACACCAAGGTCTGAAGGGCTTATGGGCCAGGTCCATAATGAGTGGTCAGAAGAACTGGCATGAACCTTGGTGCAAGGACTGACTTGGGCCTTCAGCCAAAACCCAGTGCTCACCCCCATGCTGCATCTTCTCTACGAACCTCAGTTTGGCAGAGCTGTCAGCATCTCTGGTAGCTTCACTGTTGCCACAGCAGCACGCAAACGCCTTGCTCCCACTCATCAGCCATCCCTGTGGGCTTCTCAACACATGGAAATAAATCACAGAATCACAGAACTTCCTCATTTGGAAGGGACCTTTCAGATCACCTAGTCCAACCATCAAACTAACTCTGACAAAAACCATCACTAAGCCATATCTCTAAGCATTATGTCTACCCATCTTTTAAATACCTCCAGGAATGGTGCCTTAACCACTTCCCTGGGCAGCCTGTTACAATGCTTGATAACCCTTTCAGTGTAAAAATTGTTCCTAATATCCAGTCTAAACCTCCCCTGTCACACCTTGAGGCCATCTCCTCTTGTCCTATCGCCTGTTACTTGGCAGAAGAGACGGATCCCCACCTCACTACAACCTTCTTTCAGGTAGTTGTAGAGAGTGATAAGGTCTCCCCTCAGCCTCCTTTTCTCCAGGCTAAACAACCCCAGGTCCCTCAGCTGCTACTCATAGACTTGTGCTCTAGACCCCTCACCAGCTTCATTGCCCTTCTTTGGACATGCTCCAGCACCTCAATGCCTTTTTTGTGGTGAGGGACCCAAAACTGGACACAGTACTCGAGATGGGGCCTCACCAGTGCCACGTACAGGGGGACGATCACTTCCCTAGTCCTACTCAACACTGTTCCTGATACAGGCCAGGATCCTGTTGGCCTTCTTGGCCACCTGGGCACACTGCTGGCTCATATTCAGCTGGCAGTTGACCAACACCCCAGGTCCTTTTCTGCCAGGCAGCTCTCCAGCCACTCTTCCCCAAGCACTTGATCTTGTTGAACCTCATACCATTGGCCTCCGGCCATTGATCCAGCCTGTCCAGATCCCTCTGCAAAGTCTCACTACCCTCAAGCAGATCAACACTCCCACCTAACTTGGTGTCATCTGCAAACTTACAGAGGGTACACTCAAGCCCCTCCTCTAGACCACTGATAAAGATATTAAAGACAACTGGCCCCAATACCGAGCCCTGGGGAATACCACTTGTGACCGGCCACCAACTGGATTGAACTCCATTCACCACCACTCTCTGGGCCCAGCCAGTTTTTTACCCAGCAAAGAGTACTCCTGTCCAAGCCATGGGCAGTTTCTCCAGGAGAATGCTGTGGGAAACCATATCAAAGGCCTTACTAAAGTCCAGGTAAACAATATCCACAGCCTTTCCCTCATCCACCAAGCAGGTCACTTGGTCATAGAAGGAGATCAGCTTTGTCAAGCAGGACCTGCCTTTCAGGAACCCATGCTGACTGGGCCTGATCACCTGGTTGTCCTTCATGTGCTGCATAAGGGCCCTCAGGATGATCTGTTCCATAATCTTTCCAGACACCAAGGTCAGACTGACAGGCCTGTAGTTCCCCAGATCCTCCTTACGGCCCTTCTTGGGAATGGGTGTCACATTTGCTAGTCTCCAGTCAACTGGGACCTCCCTGGTTTGCCAGGACTGCTGGTAAATGGTGGAAAGTGGCTCGGTGAGCACTTCTGCCAGCTCCCTCAGTACCCTCGCGTGGATCCCATCTGGCCCCACAGACCTGTGTATGTCTCAGTGGTGGAGTAGGTCCCTCACCATCTTCCTTTGGATTACAGCGGTTTCATTCTGCTCCCTGCCCCTATCTTCTAGCTCAGGGGTCGGAGTACTCAGGGAACAATCGATTCTACTACTAAAGACTGAGGCAAAGAAGGCATTAAGTACCTCAGCCTCCTCCTCACCCTTTGTCACCATGTTACCGCCTTCATCTGATAAAGGATGGAGATTCTCCTTAGTCCTCCTTTTGTTACTAATTCTTTATAGAAACTCTTTTTATTGTTCTTAACATCCCAAGTCAGGTTAAGTTCTAGTTGGGCTTTGCCCCCTCTAATTTTCTCCCTACTTAGCATTACAACATCTTTGTAACCTTCCTGAGCGGCCTGCCCCTTTTTCCAAAGGCTCTCCTTTTTTCTCTGAGCTGTAACCATATCTCTCTGTTCAGCCAGGCCGATCTTCTCCCCCAACAGCTTGTTTTTCAGCACATGGGGACAGCCTGCTCCTGCACCTTTAAGACTTCCTTCTTGAAAAATGTCCAGCCTTCCCGGACACCTTTGCCCTTCAGGACTGCCTCCCAAGGGACTCTGTCAAGCAAGCTCCTGAAAAGCCCAAAGTCCGCCCTCTGGAAGTCCATGCTGGCAGTTCTGCTGACCCCACTCCTTGCTTCTCTGAGAATCAAAAACTCTATCATTTCATGATTACTGTGCCTAAGACAACCTCCACAAGCCACATCCCCCACAAGTCCTGATGTTTACAAACAACAGGTCCAGCAGGGCTCCTTCCCTAGTTGGCTCCCTCACCAGATGTGTCAGAAGGTTATCCCCAACACTCCAGGAACCTCCTAGACTGTTCCCTCTCAGTTGTATTGTATTCCCAGCTTGTATCTGGTAGGTTGAAGTCTCCCACAAGGACAAGGGCTAGTCATCTTGAGGCTTCTCCCAGCTGCTTGTAGAATATTTCATCTACCTCTGCATCCTGGTTGGGTGGTCTATAACAGACTCCCACCATGATATCAGCCTTGTTGGCCCTCCCCCTGACTCTTACCCATAAACACTCCATGCTATTGTCACCATCATTAAGTTCTAGACATTCATAAGACTCCCTAGCATACAGGACCACCCCACCTCCTCTCCTTCCTTGTCTGTCCCTTCTGAAGAGTTTGTAGCCATCTAATGCAGCATTCCAGCCATATGAGTCATCCCAGCACGTTTCTGTGATGGTGACTACATCATGGTTTTCCTGCTGCACAATGGCTTCCAGCTCCTCCTGCTTGTTGCCCATGCTATGTGCATTAGCCTAGAAGCACTTCAGTTGGGTTACTGGTCCTGACACTTTTTTGCTGGGAGAAGCCTTAACTCCTACCTGTCCATTCCCAGGTGCAGTCATAGTTTCTAATCCATCAATGATCCTCATGTTTCTGCTGCTGGTTTCATCTCCTTACCCCTTCAAATCTAGTTTAAAGACAGTTTGATGAGCCCTGCCAATTCCTGTGCAAAGATCCTTTTCCCGCTTTGAGTCAGGCATACCCCATCCGCCTCCAGCAGACCTGGTGTCGTGTAAACCAACCCATGATCAAAAAAACAAAGTCCTGCCACTGACACCAGTCTCAGAGCCAGGTATTGATCTGCTGGCTGCTCTTGTTGCTTCCCTCATCCTTCCCTGTGACTGGAATGGCAGAGGAGAACACTACTTGTGCGCTTGATCCCTTAACCAGTCATCCCAAGGCCTGGAAGTCTCTCTTCATCACCCTTGGGTTTCTTGTTAACAGTTCATCTCTGTCTGTCTGAAAAATTAGTAGTGGGTAATAATCTGAAGGGCTTACCAGGGAGGGAAG
The DNA here is from genome assembly GCA_008658365.1 of Alca torda. NCBI lineage: Eukaryota > Metazoa > Chordata > Aves > Charadriiformes > Alcidae > Alca > Alca torda. Next base: position 21,275,536 of record CM018079.1, on the reverse strand, counting down.
TTTTCTTTTTATATCTTTAACCCAGGCCCCAGGGAGGCAGCAGACTTCCCTGAGAAGTGGGTCTGGTCTGCATATCGGGCCTCCTGTTCCCTTCAGGATGGGATCACCTACGACAACGATCTGACATTAGCCCAAGCATCTCATCAGTGGTCATAAGAAAAGTTTGTGCAAAAACAGGATCCTCAGCTTAGCTGGTTTTGCTAGCCAGCTGAGAGAGCTGGAAAAGTTTAGGGAAGGGAAGTCACTGCTCTGTTCCTTTCCTTGCCTCCGTGACAGCCCTTGGGACCGGTCAGAGTGCTCACAGGCAGCATTCTGCTGCAAGGCATGCAGGTAAGCACCCTGCATGCATATGCCCAGAAGCACAAAGCCTTGTTATTAAGCATTATCCCTCGCAAGCATTCCCACATCAAGGAAGTTCCTCATAAATCCTCTAGCTTTCACCAAGGTCACTAAAAGATCAGCTATTGACTTGACAGGTAGAAGGAGGTGAGGCAGTTCAGCTCTGCAGAACAGATGCAAGGCACAAATCCTTTGCTGAAAAAAAGCCTACAGCCTAAGATGAAGGTACAACAGCAAGACATGTCTTCTTCAGTGACAACTGACACAGAAGCATCCCAATTTAGTATTAACTTGGAGGCTGGTTACTACAGCACACCCCTTCATGGGATGGCTTCCACTCAAGCAAAAGCTAAGTATCCTCCTTACAAGTGTGATGAGAATATACTAAAACAGCTTCTTCAGCTTGGAAAACACACAAGAGAGAGAGATACGTTTGATTTGTTCAACATCAGTAATGGTATGAAGAAGGTAAATAGGAAAAAATTGTTTAGTACTTTTCATAATACCATAAATGAGGGAAGCCAATAAGCTACTCCTGGTGTCAAGGTTCAAACAGGCATAGTGATGTACTTTTGCACTTAACATATAATGACCTTAGGAACTCACTGCCACAGGATAATGTAGAAGCCAAAGAGACATTCAAAAAGAACTAGACAAGTTCACGTAGCGCAAGGTCCGTCAGTGGCTGTAACCTGACAGTCCAGATGTTATCTCCAGATTAGAAAGTCTTTACATCAGAAACAGAATGTATGCCAGGAGAACAGTCACAGACATTACATTATTCTCATACTACTTTTCTCTTCACTGCATCTTCTGCTAATTGCTGCTGGAGACAGGACACTGGGTCAGCAAGTCTTCAGCCTGACCCACTAATGCTTTCCTTAGGGACGTTCTTACTGCTTGGAACAGAAAAAAATGAGTAAGGTAAGGTGTCTTCTAGCATTCCCCTAACAAAAATGTGAGAAAGAAGGGTAAATTAGAGCTAATTAACATAAGTTGACGTCTACCCAGCTACTTATTATTCAGAGAAAAACCTGGAGAAGTACATGTGTACTTTTACTACTTCTCCCCTGCACCACTCTTGCTGTATTGAGTAAGATATTATTGCATCAGTGTAAAAGGTTATTTCCTAAAAAATAGATTTGCAAAGCTTCCAGCCTGCTTAACACCGTTTTCCCTGAACTCTATGTTAAAACTCCCACTGAGTTCAGTGATAGCACTGAAGGGAGGTAGCAACAGCAGCAGGGGAGAACACATCTCACATGCTAATCCTCCATCTAAAGCTAAAAGTCACTAAGGGAAACATTCAACAGGAACCCAACACACATTACCTGCCTCTATCACTAAAACCTAAAGATTCAAACAGAACAAACAGCTCTCCGATACCAACACACCAAAGTCAAGTGCGATCACAGGAGCATTGCCGGGCTCGTCATTCACACAAAAGCAGTGAAAATGGGGGCAGGCTGGTGGCCTCAGCTCCAGTACATCCTTATACTCTGCTTTGGTGTAGTGTTATTCTTGTTTCATATGGAAGCATAATTTGGATCATATTGTTACATACAGGTCTGTATTTGTGCATCCCACCAAGTCACTGACTTTCAAGAGATTTCGCTAATGATTAACTTCCAACCTGTTTGGTAAGAATAGTAACAAGGCAAAAGAGAGAAACCTGATTAGCACAGAATCAGCTGTAGTTTCAGCTCCACCCATTCTAGACACCACAGGAATCCAGTACATTCACTACTTTGCTAAGCTACCATCTTCTAGCTCCCATAGGTGGGTGCATATGGCAATAAGCAATGCACCGTTAATCCAAAAACTGTATTCAAGTCTCAGGATATCCCACAAGAACAGAAGAAGAGCCAGTCCACATAACAGGGGGATCTTGCTCTCCCTTCCAGTCATCAAAATACCTTTCCTAGTCCACCCCCGGCTGCCAACTCTGCAGGAACCAACCACCTCTAAATCCTTTCTTCCTGGATGTGGGCCAGCATCCTAGGGGTTAATTATAAGATAAATACTGATCAAATCCAGTCTGTCCCACACCCATCCAGATGGTGCAACTGTCAAACAGCTCTGTCACTGTGTAAGAAGAATTAATTGTGCTACTGGTCCTACTGTAAGCTCACGGCAAAGTTACATTTTAAAAGTCAAATTAATTTTGAGACTTCATTTTCTTCTTGCCATTTTAAACCACCATAAAAAAAAAGATGCAATATTTCTGGAATATAATAAAACACTTTCCCATGATCTCTAGCACGGTTCTAATAATACACATCACTCAGCTTTTACGGCTTCTTCCAGCAAGCCTCACGTGAGATCCACACAATGATTCAGGAAAGGCTTGCCCTCCCTCCCTCATACATACCAAAGGCACTTTTCTGCCATATTTTAATCAAATCAATAGGTTTCATAAAACTAACACGGTATTACTTTACACAGTACGCTGCCATTCAAGATTTGCCTACTAAAAGAGGAAAAAAGTTTACCAAGCATTTATAATGGCATTTTATAAGTCTTTTAAATATTGATATAATATATTTATAATACATTGAAAATAAAGAGCTGTAGTGCAATACAGTAATATCCTGGACAGATGCAATCACGGGGCTATTTCAGAAAGTATCTGCCGAGGCCCCCGAATAACATAGCCAACAAAGAACCATCAGAGGAAGAAAGTCACTGAAACAATAAATTATTGCACTAAAGGAAATAAAATCTCAGAAGAGTCACTTTGCTTAGCAGAAGTCACCAAAATCACATGACATACAGCAGCATCCAGCTGAAAATAATATCTAGGCCCGAGTAACTGGTTACTGCATTACTCTTTCTCCTTCTCTCCTATCCTAAGGAACATGAGAATTGCAGCTTTCAGTCTGCTTGAGGTTTCTGTACAATTGTATTTTAGGGCATTTTAGGGCCTTCTAAAAAATAACAAAGATGATCCCTGAAAGTCAGTGTAGGGGGTGGTAATAAAAATATTTTAAAAATTAAAGAGGGAAAAACAAAGCAAGAGAACCACTACCTTCCAGCCTGGTCCAGGACAGCATTTCCCAGTCCAACCGTCCCAAATTATCAGACCATTTCTGCCTACACCTCCCTTCAGGCATGAAGGTTACACGAATGACACCTCCTTGCTGTCTGCAGGACAAGCTCCCAGGAGCTGCCTCCGCTGTGTGAAGGCAAGGGCAAAATGACTTAGGGGCTGAAAATCCTAGTCTACAAGAAGTCAGCTGAAGTTTTAGCAGCTATCCCACAGTTGTTCCAAGCCAGTGAACTGCTGATCTACCGACCAACAAGGCTTGGAGGGTGCACAGGACCTTCTGGAACAAAATTGCGCAAATTTTCAGGGCAGGGTTATTACATGCTGAGACGAAGAGAAGCAACATGTTTGAAAAAAGAAGTTTCTTTCTTCTATTACTGCTACTCACCATTCTACAATGTGGTTTAAAACATGGGGGAATGGTGATTAAAAACTGTCACATTTCCACTAAAGTGAAAACTGGAGCATCTGTATCTGCGCTGTTGCCTACTATGCCAGTTAGCACAGAGGGGTAGCCCCAAGGCTAGTGAGCTGCAGGCAGCTGGAGATCACCTTGCGCAGCTGGACAGCCCAGCATGAGCAGAAAGCGCCATCAACTACAAGAACAACATTTTTTGGAATAGCAACTGCTGCCTAGCTCTGGAGTCCACATCCAGAAGATGACCTAGCGAGCAAAGGTTTGAGGAAATCAGCTTTCCCCTATATTTCTACCTGCAAAGGGAAGAATATGGCTAAGGCCAAGCCTTGTTTGCACCAGCCTACCAGAGACCTATGGGTTACTGCCTCTGGCTGTATTTCTGCTATCCTCACCTGCAAGGCCTGTAGACCCACTTGAAGACATCATCTGTAAGGGGGTGTCTTGTAAAGCCCTTTTGCATTACTCAGAAGGAATGTATTAAGACCTATTTCTGGATGGGGGGGGGGGGGGGGGGGGGGTGGGGGGGAGATTTAAAGCCAGCTTTTAAAATACCCTTTCTAGGTAAGAGTCAGTACATTTTCACTCTACCACAAGAGCCGACTTCAAAAACAAGCAGGAAGTGTTCAGACTACACCACCAGTATTTCAATTTTGAGGACATGAGCTTTTCTGAACGAAACGTGAGCATGCATCCTACAAGGCCTGCCACACGTACAAATACTTTTCCCACAAGACAATCCTTTGCCAGTTACGCAATATAGCATATGTGTTCCATGACAGACAACACAATGTAGTAACAAGAAAGTTTGCTACTACTTTACCAGATTTCATCATTTTTCTCACGACAAAAAAAGTGTACAAAGGTACCTATTTTTACATTTTGTTTAAAGCCAAAGTTCTGTGATCCATCACTGATTCATCTTCAAATTGCACTGTTACTGGTAATACCAAAAAGTTAGAAAAAACCCACAGAATCTAAAATTTTATTCTAGCATAACCTGCACCTGTTTTTATGGTTTACTTGACACACACGTGGATTAAGAAAGTATGCTTGTCAGGTTGGTGGTGTGCAGTATGTATAGCCCCCAGAAGAGCTGGCTGAGAATGTTCTGACAAAACTCGTTCTTTCATCTGAAAATGGTGATCTGTCAAAACTAAATCTGTTCAAGGGAAGAGTGGAAATTCTGAGAAATCTTTTTTTGGGAAAAAAAAACAAGCGTATAAACCAAAAACTTCCAAATTGTCAAAATGTCCAACTTAAACATCTTCTAAATGAAGAGATTAAACTAATTTTAAATGCTTTTTCATTTCCAAGTACGTATTATTTTTTTTTAATCAAGTTTTAAAAAAATGGTGAAATTAAAGCGCGGTACTTCCAAATAGCATAAATCCAATGTTTTCACTGATGAGTTCTCATGCCCTTTTCTCCACTCCCAAATTATACATTGACTAAATTTGAGAGACTGGCATTCCAGTCAGGATGGGAAAATTTTCCTTTCTTTTCCTCATAAAACCATTTCGGCATGATCAAAAAAGCCTTTTTTCCTCTGGCTCTTCTCAGCAGATGGGAGTCTGCACTGTCGCAGCCATGCACACAGCCACACTCTATTGAGTTCCTTCAGGATTAGGATTTTATGGAACAAACCATCTCTAATGAATGTTAAATATGAGAAATAGAAGACGGTTAAGAAAGACAACCATGTTTATCATAAATTTCAATTTCTTAGAGAACATCAGAAAAAAATCCCCATTGCCCACAGCAAAATCTTGCTGTAAATCATACATTTTAGGAACTAGCTGTGGCACAGGAAGAGAGATCCCTGATTTTTTTTTTTTCTTGGTTTCTAATAAAAGTAACCTGACAACAAATGCAACACAACAAAAATCCAGACTCAGGTGTAGCAGTTATAGCAGCAAAAACATCAAAACCTTCTTCCTCTGAGCTAAAATTACCACTGCCATTTCAACCTGCATTTCTGACATTCGAGACATCTGAAAAAAGAATATTCCTTCTCAGCTCCCGTCAAACCGACTCAACTGGGAAAATCTGAAATGCAAGCATCTACCTGGTCATTCTCCGTCAGGACTATATGGAGAAAAAAACAACACTCCCAGGAGGTTCTTGCAGAATTTTATTCCCTTACCTGAAGGGTTTTTTCCCCCCACATCAAACAGTTTAATAATTTATTCCTGCATTAGGACCTCACCTAGTTGCAAAGTTGTAAGACAGGGCACACCATACCACCACGATTCAAAAGTTTGCCAAATTGAGGAGCACGAGTTGTCAGAAGTGTAGGGATCATCACACCCATTAAAGCCTGGCTGAATAGCTGGATTTAAGATAGCCATATTAACAATTTATCGCCTTTTTTAATACAGGGCAATGCAACATGGCACAAGCACAGCTGACGGTGAGTATCTGACGACCAGTTTCTGCAGGCAGCCTTTGGGGTGGATGATGTCAGTGAGCTGTGGCACGGGAGTCAGCTCCCCAGATTGACAGTAATGGGCAACTTCAGCAGGTCACAGCTCCTGAGCACCTAATTGCAACTTGAAAACCTGAGTCCTGGGTTATTAATGTTACTGCTGATAAACTCTCCGCTATGTTTCCCCCCACAGCCATTATTGCTTCTATGATTGTTTTGAAGATACAGTCAGTGTGATTCATGTGATGAGCACCACATTAAATCTGTTTTTAATAAATGCACGGCTCGATATTCCTGCTGGTTACCTCTCTTTTGGCTCAGCGACATCCCCTCCAGCTCTGAGACTACCATGAATCTATGATACCAGCTGTGCCGAATCATTCGGTTTGAGCTAACTCCTCCATACTAGTGAGTCTCCTGCTTTCTGTCGGAAGAAAAGATAGAGTTTCAATCTCCTCAGGGAAATCAGATCACCCATTACTTCAAGCTTTGCCTTATATGTTTGCAATGCCCTCACTGGTTTGCACTTTGCCTGGGGCAAAATCCAGTCGCTTTCTGTCAGCTAAGCATAGGGCAGAACAACTGAAAACTCCTCTTTTTATTAATAGCAACCTGTTAACTAATCAACACCATAAAACAAAAAGCAAACAGATTTCAAACTTTATTCAAGACCTACTTGGCACGTAAAATCATCTGAAGCACAAGTGTTACTTAAAATGAGTATATCCTGCCTGCCACTTGTGGAAAATTAAGACAGGCGATAAATGTCCCCTTAATGTCATTTATCTCCAAAAACCTGCATGTCTCAAGACCCAGCTGCAATTTCAGTTTCACTCCACGGCTGTAGCAGAAGCCTGCCAGCGTGATTCAACTATGACAAGCAGCTTGGTTTCAGAAAAAAAAAAAAAAAAAAAAAAAAAAAGAAAGAAAGAAAGAAAAAAAGGCAGGGCTCTGATTTTATTATCTCTGTATTCCAAAAAAAGAGCCTGGAATGTGAAGATCAGCCCAGGATATCTCTTTTTTGCACATTATTGTAAATAATAGAAGTTCTTCCAGCAAATTAAACCAGTGTTGTTCCTGTGCAATTTGATGGCATTTATTAGAGCTGCACAAGTGTAACTAATTATCCATGTAGAAAAATTTAGAAAGCCATGTTTTCCCCAACACGGCAGAGGAAGAATAACCACCTTTCTTACCTCTAATTTGCTAGCTGGAATTTTTAGCAATACTGTTGTCATCAGGAAGGCGATGTTACAGCACAATAACTTAGTCAAAGCAGGTGAACTCTTTACCATCAAAAAGAGCATTTCTGTTCAACAGATTCCTGAGCAACCAAATATTGCAGTCTCTTTAAGAGCTAAGCAATTGATGTAAAGCATGCATTTTCCTCCTCATTGCCTCTGGAGGCAGAGCCTGCCATCTCTGTCACCTGCTGAGAATACTGAGTTGGAAGAAAGCATCTGCATCATGACCTCTGGTACAACACTGGCATTATAGGAAAACCCAAACCCCTGCATAGCTTAGAGCTGGCATTTTTAAAAAGTTTTTGTTCTGTTGAACACTGAACATAGATATCCACAAAAGTACTAGAGTTCTGACATCTTATTTACTTCCTAACTTCCCACGAATTTCAATGTCAGCTGAAGTGCTTAATTACTTTTCTGGATCCAGTTGTAGCTCCCTTAAACCTCCTTAAAAATCCCCGCCTGAGTAGGAATTGTGTGCCTGATCAGTAGGCAGCTCATATTGCCTGTGTACATCTCCCCTTGTGCTAAGGGACTGCAGCTGAAAAAAACCTGATATATGCAGAGTCTATCTCCTTTCAGGCTATGTGTGCAGCATCCCTAAACTCCCTCTTCAGCAATACAAGCCTTACAGATAGAGCAATACTTGCATTCACATTAACGTACCTAGCAGTTAATATCAGAGCCCAGTAACTTTTCAGCACACTACCCCTCTTGTTGCCCCAAGCACACCTATAAAAAATGTTAGGCTCTCAAGTTGAGCCCAAATGCCTACCCAATTAATGTAGCTGTCATTTATCTCAATGTTTTTGACATTAATATGGCACTCCAGCATCCTGCCAGTGATATAATGCCAATAGGATCAGATCTTGTTAGGCAGGGATGCAAGGAACAGCATTTCATGAATTTTTTTAATGACCTTCAGTATTCCCCCCCCAGTCCAGGCTGTTTAATCAAAACTATAAAAAAGGACAAAGTTTCAGCAAAGGCAGTTTATCCACTCTGCTGTTCTCTTCCCCCATTACCGTCACTACAACTGCATTGCCATAAATGTCTGTGGCACCTTCCCAAGCAAATAACGATGACACAGATGACACGCTCTGTGACCCAGAGAACTTAATTTCTGACACATCTTGAGACAAAGATCAACAGTTCAAGCATGAGAGCAGAAGGGGTCACCCTGGAGACAAGGGAAGCGACTGACGGCAGAGCAAGAAGGTAGAGGAAAAAAAGAAAAGAAGTTATCCAGGTGTGGGGTTTTTTAGTTTGTTTTTTGTTCGTTTGTTTTGCACTAAAGGCAGCTGGAAAAGAGAGGGGAGTAGGTAAGGAAGAACAAAGAAATGATTCAGTGGCATATAAAACAGGAGGAAATAAGAATCTCTACCAAAACACAGGAAGAAAAAGAAAGCCAATGAAGAGATGAGAAGAAGCAAGTGTCGTGAATGTGGAGAGCATCCTTGTGTGTCTCACTCAAAATGTCAAGACAGTCTCAGAGCATCCACGGCACATTTAACTCCTGGCACAAAGGGTTTACAGTGACCTTGAGTGTGGAGATTTGTTTAAAGGACTGTGAGCTTCTAACATTTAGAAGACAAAAAAAGTCTCTCCGAAACAATATAACTGAAGTCCACTGCATTCCCTTTCTGGTTGTTAACTCCGAGCCTTGTTCCTGCAGCTCTTTCTTCACCAAATTATTTACTAAGTACATTAACATAAATGGAACCAAAAGATTTATTTTTAATTAAAAAAAAGAGAGAAAGAGACCTAAGCACACTGTTAATATTGCCAATGCCTTTCATGACTTCATTAAAAAAATAAATTTTAAGATTCACCTTTAGTAGCTATTGTAATAGAGCTATTTTTCATTGACTCGGTGAGATTCCTTTCACATTCCTTTTACTATGAGAATGAAATGTAAAAACCGATCTCATTTTTCTAAAGTAGTGACTTCCTCCAATAAGGAAGCAAAACAGCTGAATTATTTAACTGCCATGTATAGGAACAGTGAAAGGAAAATTAAATCATTAGCCTTTTTCAAAACAGGAAAAGAAAGCAATCTCTCATCAGATACTTGCTTCTTCAGCTACGAATGTTGCACTACTTGTATTCAGAAGCACACAGCAAGATTATTAGAAGAATAGGAGGCATTTTCTAGCACTTTCAAAATTGAATTTTTCTGTCTCCCAGGTCTTCCTGTATTGCCTGAGTTCTCCCAACAGCTAACAGCTCCCCGGCTCTCAGAGGGCAGCGAATCTCCATGATCCCTAGTCTGAAGGCATGTGGTCAGAGGTAAAATACTGGTGAGTTGCTTCCAGGGATTTGACCCGCATATTAAAGTTGAAAGAGCCACACATCATGTGAAGGAAGCTGATCCAGAGAGCAGCAGACATGCATTTTACCTCCCCTTCTGTTATCTCCCTTTGCTCCTTCTGGCAGTCAAGAAAAGGAGCAGCCAACGTGGATGCACGTGATACGCCACCAACACAACATGGGCTCTCGACCACAAAGCCCGAAAAAGCTGCATGTTTCACAACCTGCTTCCCAGCAATCCAGACTTCCCGACACTTACCATGCATATAAACTGCTATTTACACCTATTCAAAGAATGTCTCCATGTCCCAAAGTGCCAAACAATGAAGCCGAGAGCTTTGAGCTAATCCAGCGCTTGCTGTACAAAGGAGTCCTAAACTGTAACTAACTGCAAAAATCTAAGCACAATTAATACCTATTTTCCACCTGAAGGAAGAGTGAGTAGCAGAAACAAAAGGCTATTACGCTTTAGATAAATGTACGAGGGATTACGATTTCCTTTTAGATATAAAACAGAGTGAAAACATAATTTGTTTCAACAACAATAATTCAAATAAGCAAAATTAGAGATTCTGTTTCATTTGATACCCACGTCTACATTTCAGTGCAACCTATTAAGCATAGAAGGCTAAAACCACCTGTTTTTCAAGGAAATGAAGTGTGAAAACATGCAGGTTACATCGCTTAAAAAAAAAATAAAATTACAGAATCACATAATGGTAGGGGTTAGGAGGGACCCTCAGAGATCGTCTAAGTCCAACCCCCCTGCCAGAGCAGGGTCACCCAGAGCAGGCTGCACAGGAACGCGTCCAGGTGGGTTTTGAATGTCTCCAGAGACAGAGACTCCACCACCTCTCTGGGCAGCCTGTTCCAGGGCTCTGCCACCCTCAAAGTAAAGAAGTTCCTCCTTATGTTTAGGTGGAACTTCCTGTGTCCAAGTTTGTGCCCATTACCTCTTGTCCTGTCTGTGCACCACTGAAAAGAGCCTGGCCCCATCCTCCTGGCACCCACCCTTTAAGTATTCATAAGCATTGATAAGATCCCCGCCCCCCTCAGTCGTCTTTTTTCCAGACTGAAGAGACCCAAATCCTTCAGCCTTTCTTCCTAAGAGTGGTGTTCCAATCCCCTAATCATCTTCGTAGCCCAGGTGTGCTGACGTGGAAGACAGCGGGAACTGTGCCACAGGGAGAGTTTTGCTGGCAAACCCCAAGAATGATGGGTCCCCGTCAGAGGGAGTCCCTTGAAGGGATGCCACAAGGCCCTACCTCCACAGCATTTGTAGTGACCCAGGCAACCAGTTGCTCTCCAGATCATCTTTCCTGGTCTCCTTTGGGGATTTTGGCTCAGTGCCACTCGATGTAGTGTCAACTGTCATACCAAGGCCTCAGAGCAGCTGTCAGTCAGCAGCTGCAGGGCACAGCTCACCCGGGCAGAGCACGGCAAAGCAGAGCCACCTCCAGATACCACTGGACACAAAGGTTTTTTTGGAGTAAAAACCAAGTATCTCCAAGTGCTGTGTGTGCAGCGGCCTCCTCTAAACTGACGCAGGATTGTCTAATCCCACTGAATTGCCACAGTCAGTGCAAGTCAAGGCACGCTCCTCTGACGTACAAATGCGGGGCAATGTGAGAATACAACGTTTGCAAGACAGAGAAAGTGCTGCCAAAAAAAAAAGAAAAAAAAAAATCAATCCCAACACTGAAATTACAGTTATAGTAGTGAATTAAACAAGGCCAGGACACTGACACAAATACTAGCGCATGATCATCCACATACAAACTATTAGCGCTGCTCCTGACATGGGTTTCCGCTCCAGCAACAACTTTCTCCCACCATCTAGGTAAAACAAAGGACTTAGGCCAAGGACCATATTCTGTAAGTCACGTGGTGGCAGCCATCCTGTTTTGGAGGATTACCTTTGCATGCACAGCCTGGCCACACCATCCATCTCAGAGCTACAGAAAATACTAGTATAACCAAACTGGAGCAAAGCCTCCAGTCATCACAGTTCATTTGCTGGGCAAAGAGCAGTGTGCATCTGACTCTCATACTGGTCCCTGCAATATTGCCAAGTGTTTGGATACTACCATGGCAAAGGCAGCGTAGTAGCCTGCAGCACACATAATAGGTTTGTTGTCCTAAAAAAAAGGGGGGTCATCTGATCACTCCTGCCCAAGAATGAACAAGACAGCTATTTCTGGGAGTAAAGGATCTAAGAGATGAGCTGTGGAGGGTCTGGTTGAACACAGCTCCCAGTCAAGCAGGCAGACAAGCTAAAGCAGTCACAAGATTATACCAGCCGGGCACTTACAGCATTTACATTCTGTTTATACAAGGGAATTGTTTTCAGCAGCTCTCATTATTTAAAATCCTTCAAACACCCCCACGTAATGCAGCGAAAAAGGTTAAGGTTTTATTCCCCTGGTGAATTCTCGACGTAATTTGACAATGGTAAAGCACTGTTTACAGTCATTGGGTTAAATACAGACCCTGCTCCTTCACGGGAGATGCTGTGGACACCAGGCTCTCTAACTGTCCACCACACAGGTTTTGGCATTGCCTCTCTTTTTGCCCGCATGTTTTTTGCAAGACATGGTTTGCAACAGCTTTTATAAAATGGTAGAGGAGTTAATGTTTGTCTCTGCTTCCCCAAGCACAAACTATACCCACTTCCCCCATCACACCTAGATAATGTGACCCAGAGCAATGCCTTGAAAATTTGGAATAATGGCTGTAATCCACAGAGTTTGATCTTGTGAGACTCGAGCTGCCCAGAGCTCCCATATAAGCCATCCAGCAATGAGATTACTCTGCTTCTGGCAAAGGACGCTTTATAGTGCCTCACAGGACTGAGCTCTGCCTGGTCTCTTGTCTCTATAAGCCATGTGATGTGGCTTGTCTAAATCACTAACTAAAATCAAATCAGACCAAATCATGCACTGCAAGTGTGACAGCCAGACAGAGCCCTTCATCTCAAATAATACGACAGAAGCGCATAAAAAGCAGGAGTGCTAGTGCAGCAGTTTAAAAATACATTTTCACACTGTATAACAGCCACTGGTTGGGAAACCATCACCAAGGGCTCATTCCTGAAGACTTCTGCAGAGTGCCATGGTACCAACATGGAGGAAAGTGTGTGTGATGGCCTGCCTGCTTCCTGCCACCCCATGCACGTGTCTCCACAGATGTCACATGTGGAGAGCCCCCTGTGCAGCTGGAACCAATGCTGTCAAGGAGAAGGAAGATCAGCACACGGTCAGTCCCCTCTATCCCAAGATTTCAGCTTCTGCTCAGCCTCTGCTCTTCTGAGTAGTCTGTCTGCAAGGAGCAGCCCTTATGAATGTGCAGAAGAGGGACTGAGCCCTGCTTATGCAGGGTTGTCCTGGTTTCAGCTGGGAAAGAGTTAATTTTCTTTCTGGCGATTGCTGTGAAAGAAATGTCAATAATACCTATTGGTTTTAGTTGTTGCTAAGTGATATTTACACTATTCAAGCACTTTTTTCAGCTTCCCCTAGAAGTGTAGACAGAACAATGGAATGGCCAATGAAATATTCCATACCATAGACATAATGCTCAGTATATAAAGGGGGTTAGCCATGGGGCGGGAATCTGCCATCAGTGTTTGGGATGGTGCCAGTTCACTGGGGGATGAGAGTGACCCGTGTCATTATTACTATTATTGTTATTTTTCCTTTTCTGTTATTGTTTCTATTAAACTGTCTTTAACTCAACCCACAAGGCTTTTTGGTTTGGTTTTTTTTTTTCCCTTCCCTTTCCCCTCCTTTTTTCCCCTTCTTGGAGGGGGGAGAAAGCCGGGGGTGAGCAAGTGACTGCGTGGTTCTAGTTGCCAGCTGGGTTAAACCACAACAAGAGTAAACCCCTCTGTACTCGGAGTGGAAACAGAAAAAACAAATGCAGACAGACAAAAGCAAAGCTGCATTTTCAAACAGCAATAGCAAACTTGAGATTTCTAAAATGAGAGGTGGAGGAGAAGTGTTATCAAAAACATAACAAGGCCTAAACCAGCATGTAAAGGCAGCTTTAATCCAGCAATTAGCCTGAAATAGCACAAGATCCAGTCACCAAAGCCACAAGATGTCACATCCAACGTCTGCTGTTGCACCTCCTTCATTTCCATCGCTACCTGACTCAACAATGATAAAGTCCAGTTGGACACTTCTACGCACACAGCGATTGCCACTCCAAAATGCACCGCAGGCACACAGTTTGGTCTGATGAGTTCCTGGGTGAGACAGGAGAGACAAGGGCTGCCACCCCATTACTCGATATTGGAGATGCGAGGCCTAAGGCTGTGCGTTTCTGAACAGTCATTCATATGTGATTTCAGTAACTGTGTATAATCTTCCACAATAATATCCACAATCAGTGGTGGTGTTGATGTTAATTACTTACGTTTAAATACAAAACATAATGAGATGCTGTAATTCCATTTTCAGACAGTTTTACTCAGAAAATTAAACATTATTCAACTTATAAAAAAAACAAAAACCAAAACACTTTAGCACAGTCATCTTAAGGGACTTGCCTGTTTTAATCATCAGTTTTAATTAGGCTAAAAAGTAGAGTATAAATCAAGGCCCTTTTTGAGGCACTCTCAAAAGGCACAAAAAAGGTTCCATTCTTTATTTGACTGAAGTGCACATTATGCTAAAGTGTTAATGAGAGCAAACTGAAATCAGTCTCCTGCTAATTTTCGTAATTTGCAGTGGAACACTTTTCTAATTAATAATAGACTTCTAGAGACATCTATGTTGACAAATACACACATGCTACACTCTACCTTTCTGTCACCTCTCCTCAGTGCTGATGTACACGTGACGGTGCTTTCATACCTCTTTTCCTACACGCTGGTTAAGCACCAAGACCTTGCATTTTTCCATGAGTCTTCTGGTTGCACTGCACTGTCCCACTCTTTGGGGGTCTAGATTAGAGGATACTGATATTTCAAGATTGAGGAAAGTCAGTAACAGCAACACAGTTCTGCATTCAGATACACATTGAAACAAGTATACTTTGCAAACAGTTGTACCACAGAATTTGTAGGAAATAATACATTTTTTAAAAGTATATTGTTATGCAGGTTTGAATTTGTCTATCTCTAAAGTCTAGAGCTTAACTGTCCAAGTCAGTCAGAACTATCAAGGCAAGCCTATCATGGAAGGATGCATTTTTGTACCTTTGGTACCCATGAACGCTGGAGATCACAACTGCAAGTCATGAAAGCCTTTGGGACCTTCTGCAGCTCCCCATCCGTTCTTCTGGCTAAGTCAATATGACCAACTTTGTCTTACAGTAGGCTTAGAATAGCATTAAAAAGTGAAGGGCAAATCACCTCATAAAATATGAAACCCACCAAGACAAGGCACCTGCGTGCTTGCTGTCTCTTTGCCATACGAGTCTGACACGATACATGAGCGGTTCTTGTGCTTGTAAAACCTGTCTTTCTGCACACACCAGCCTTAGCAGTCAAGACTGAAAAATAGTCTGCACAGTAAGCAAAAAAAAATATTCACTTCTGCTCCTCAGGTGTATTTGGTTCTAGCTACTGCCCAATTATAATCTGTTTATTGCATTTTAGTGTGTAGCATGCTCTGAGCTGACAAAAAAAGTGCCTTCCGTCCACTACTTGTTATTTATACATTCTGCATGCCTGTGCTGTGGCTCCCCAAAACCTGCTATATGCTGACATCAACAAACGGCATCAAACACTAGTAGGTGGCGGTGTTCATTTACTAAACTACCCCGTGATGTCAAATCAACTGAATGTATTCCTCAAGCGTTGCCCACATCAGCAGAGGCCTAAATTTGAAAGCATTTGCCTCGCCCTCCTAAGACAGGCAATTTCATTTCATTTTAATTTATTTTAAAACCCTGTAGTCTCTCTCAAGGCTCATCACTTTTCCTAGCTGTCCCACCCCCCGACCCAGCTCACGTTTCTGCCACACGTACTAGCAGCCCTTCAAGGAGCAGCAAGAGCGACAAGCAGCTATCGAGAGAGAAAGGGGTGCACTAAAGAAGAGTAGGAAGGTGGCAATGGAGGAAAAGGCAAGGAGCACGGAAAGTAACTGAAGGTTTAGGATTCGTGCATGCAACAGCCCAGTGCTACTAGCTCTGTAAGGGAGATTTTCCTATTACTTAATTGCATCCACTATCAACCTCATGAGGCCTTTACAGCATAATTCATTACTCATGTAACTCAGGTTAAAAATGATACTAGCAGCGCCTCCAGAGAAACAGGTCTCTCTCCACTGACCACAACCCTTAGCACACAAAGTTAAAATAGCATGTGAATCTCTCAAAAAACAAACAGGAAAGCAAAACAAAGCCTACTACGAGAGAGAACTTCATAGGTACATGCACATCACTATTTGTAGTCATCTAAGTCAAATTCTTATTTGTCTTAGAGAGGCAGCAACTTTAAGTCACGTCTTCAAAAGACTCCCTGCACTAGATTGAAGGCAACACAGGGTTTTTAATTTTAAACAGAAGTTGAAAGCCTAAGGTAATCACTTAATTCTACATAGTTGGTCTTTTAAGAAAAACACTAAATATCACAAGGGCATGCCACAAAATATCACAAGACGTAAGTCAATGATGCCAACTTAGGTGATGCAGGAGATGAGGTTTTCTTCTGCCTAACATGTGGCAATTTTTTTTTTTTTTTTTCCTTTAAATAGTCTAGTCACCAAAAAGCAGTTCTAAAGTCATCAAGCACCTTCTGGAAGTTTATTTTTAAGTAATCTAGTAGAATGTTAGACCGAAACATTATTTGAAAAAAAAAAAAATCTAAAAGGGAAAAATAAAACATTTAATTTGGACTCATGATGAACTATAGTTTAATCTGAGCTGGCTTTAGTCAAGAATTTTCCTCCTGGTTAGAAGTTTCCTCTTAGTTAGAAAATTGACATTCCCATCCTTAAATGATTTAAAAGAACTAACTATTTTTCTTCTTATATTGCTCAAATTTCTGGCCTGGCCATCAAACATGAAAATCTCATTTTTCACGTGGGTCTTTTTTTTCTCCATCCACAGAGGGCAAATGAAATGTAAGAGGTTTCCAGGAACCCTCACAACAATACAGAGTTTTCTAAACAAGCACATATTGAATGTCTCCACCAAAACTCAGCCAACAGCTGGCTCTGATGGGAAAAATCATGCTGCAGTAGGAAAAATGTCAAACCTCAAAATAGGAATTTTTTATATTTTTTTAAATCATGAGTCAAGTGAATTATTCCCTCTGTGAAAGTTTTCAGCATTTTTATAGAGTTGCTTTAACGTCAAGAGTTTCAGAAACTATTTGCATCTTAGCAGGGATCTATGTGCGTACACTGTTTCTGACGATGACCCTGGTTGCTATTAAACTAGCTGATCCAAAATTAGGCAAATACTTTAAAAAACAAACAAACAAACAAACAAAACATTAAGGACAGAATTCACCTAAACCAAATATTTTTCCTGGGCAATTTTCTTGGACATACCCAAAGATCATTCTCCACCAAGGTGACAAGGGAGCAGGGGATAGCTTAGACTTTAGTGAGAACTAGGATACAATGAACAGCAAGGTTGGGTTTAGCCGTTTTTATCTGAGTTCCTTTGGCGAGAGTATCCTTGATACCATATGCCTCTCCCATCTCTAGTGACACACACAAAGACCAGCTGTTGCTCCTCTTTAGATACCACTTTGTAACACCATTCTATTCACCAGGCAGAAAAGTATCACCTAGGGCAAGGAATGATGCCAAAAAAGAGCGTTAGTCTGAGAAGGCCTGCCTCCTCAATTTATCATCATCCAAGAGCAGTCAGAGAAAGTAGGCAGCCCATTTTGAAAATGAATGGATTAATCAACCAACGAATAAACCCTCTGAGCCCAGGCAAAAAGGGGGAGAGATTGCCAGGGCACCAGCGTTTTACAGTTGCTGTTCTTTGCCTTCTCCCTGCCTGGAAATTGCCCAAGTGACCAAGCACCCAGTGACGAAGAAGGGTCCCACATGAAGCACATCATGACATCGATCCCCACCCAGCACACAGTGTAATGCCCATGCATGCTGGTGCTGTGCAGCATCGCCAAAGGCAGGTGTACAGCATCACTGTGACAATTCCTTGCTTCCCTCTCACAGCTAAGTGACCTTTGGGAGAGATTGTAGCTGAAACCACAGTTGCGAAAAATCACTCTGTGTTAGGAGCGTTAAGACACACGGATGACTACTCCCTCCTCAAATTCTTCACTCTAACTTCTGCTTTTCACTTATTAAAATACCACTCATATATCTACAAGTGCCAAGTCCGAAGTTTCAGTACATATCATGTAAGAATACTACATTGTTACCAAAAAAGGAGAGCTGCCCACATTTCAGATGCATTCACACAAATCCCCCATGTGAAGCCGTCAAGTGGAAACCACAGTATCCATAAAAATCTAATGGAGAAATGTTTGCAGGGAAAATAAAATAGTTGATCTCACCACCACCACAAAGCAGATGGAAATAGCAACAAATGACAGAGAGGAATAGATGCTGGCACAAGGAAGATTAAGTGAAATGAAAAATGAAATGTACTTAGACAGTACCTCGCCTGCAAAGACGTTGTGCTAGATACTTTACAATTATCCAGCCAGCAGTCTTTGGCTCTTAAGATTTTAGAATACAAGTGTGATAAACTTATCGCACCTCAGCAGTGGAGGCCATTTAGTCAGATTCACCGTGCCAAGGGACACGTGGATTTTAAAATTTCCCAATTTTTCATTCTTGCCTTTGCAGATTTAAGCTTGTATTAGCAGCAGAATTAAAGGTGGAATAAAATAAAAGTAGCACAGCATACAAATATGAGTAGTACCAAGCATATCCATAAGGTACACAGCACACCGGGCGTCTGCAAATCAACGTTGATACATTCTACACACATGAAGCTTATGGCAAAGTTATGATCCAAAAGGAATACAAAAGCAGTCTCAAAGAACATTATTCTGTTTCTATTTTATGATTTTTTTTTTGAGTGTTGCCAGTTAGTCTGTGAAAATTTCCATATGATCTCCTGAACAGAAAATGGGATTTCTTTGTCTGAAAAAAAAACCCAAAAATATGCTTTGTATAAATACATTACGGTACCTGAAAAAAATAAAATTCAAAGCTCAGGAGGAATTACTTTTTTTAAAAAAACTCAAGAACTGAAGTATCAGTTTACTGCTAATTCACTGTGCTGCAAACTCCCGCCCAAACGCAAATAAACTCTGTGTCCTTCAGGTCAGGTAAATGAAAACAGTCTTTACAACCTTCTACCAATAAAAGGCATCTGTCAAATTTGCAATACGGAGATGAAAAGCATTTGAAAGTTAAATCTGAAACCCCAGACTGAAACAACACTGTGCTTTAATTTAAACACATTACACTGCATGGTTATTATTAAGCTCTTCACTCACAGTGTAATTTAAGTGCCATTTTGATATTCTGTTTGAACAAAGAGGTGTCAAATTAAGGAAACTGGTGTCAAGTCCAGAAACTTTGTGAAAATGAAGCCCTATTTGTAATAGTACCCTATAGGGTTTCATTTCAACAGCATCGTTACATTAATTTTAATGCTGCCGTAGCATTTGCCTCATAGACCTCTATGAAAAGACTTCCCCAGCATCCTCATTCTGCTCAGCCTTGAGTGCTGTTGACAGATTATATGCAATCAGCAGCTAATACTATAAAACAACTCATGCTGCAATGGTCATGTGAAGCACATGGCTGTATGAGGTCTCTGCAGTGCTAGCCTGAACCTGCATGGTTACACTGACAGCCCACATTTCCCTTAATGCTGACTTTTTGACATTCAAAGGACAGAGAGGACTATGACCCCTACAGTTCTTCTCAACCTTGCTAATGCAGAGAAGGAGAAGAAGTTGGGCCAGCAGATGCTGTCCACGCAAGGAAACAGCAGGCAGCAATGAGCCAACTGCGTATCAGAAGGGACGATTTTTTAGGTTATTTTGGCTCATTCTCCAAGGGTATTGAAGCTAATATGAGCTTGCAGACCATGTCTGCTGGACAGTATCCCCCTAACCACTTTTAGCCTGTTGTCCATTTGGAACCCTGTCTGGCAAAAAGGACAGAGAGCACACGCAATTAAATTTCTGCAAGTTTCATGGAAGCGAGCAGCTTGGCAGTGGAGACAGACCCTGCTAGCTTCCCCAGTGAAGGAAAGAATCCAAAAATAAGAAATCAGTTTCCATTATTTCCTTTATCCATGAAACAAGCTATCTTTTCAGAACGATAAAGTTTGTTTAACTAGTATCTCCCCCAAGGACCACCACAGAAATCTCTTCAGATTAACTCCTAGAAGTACAGGGACAGACAAGTTTTCTGACTTCTCAGGTCTTTTTGCATTGGACACAGGTATGTCAGGAAAAGAGTTTCCTCGATGTCAATGTCTGATCTGCACTGAAGTTGCAGAAGAAGAGTTAAGTAAGATGCTTTCTTATGTTCCTTTCTTCCTGCTAAAGGGACAGATTGCATGTGCCATGCCAACAATCTCAGCTGTCACATAACCTCCTAGTCAAGTAATAAATTATTTACTGCATCTCTCTATTTGAAAGGGAGTCAATTAGTTAACTGGCCATCAATTAATACTCAGCAAGGAACAACACAAAGAGAGGAACTGTTCTGAACAGCACAGCTTTTGAAACAAAGAGAGTGTTTTTAAACCAGATACCTCCGTACTCAAGCCAGTATTTCGCTTCACTGAACATCTATTTTAAAACCTAAGCGGTTACATTTTCTAGCAAGACATCCTGTTGACACCTATTCAATCCTGCCCCACTTTGGCATGACAGCCTCGTGCGTTCTGCAGGGTTCAAGTGAGTGCTCAGATATATTCAAAGCATTATAATGCAACGTATTTGAGGGAATAAGGCAAAAGCTTTGTTTCCCAGAACAAAGTCTGAAAGGCAGCATCTCACAAACAAAGTTACCCTGGAGACAGTCTCTGAGGAGCACCGACAGTTCTCCTCAGACAAGATGATCTGCTGGGTTTGGTATTTTAGGGGGGGGGGGAATGGGTGTTGGGTTCTCCGTTCCTTGTTTGGGAAGCGGGAAGAGAATGAAGGTGAGGGAGGGAAATGGGAAGTTGATTATAACGTTTGTAAGTTATTTAAGGATTTTTATAATGTGAAACGTCCTTCACTCTCTCTACTACACAATAGCATCATTGTCCTGGCATGAAGTACATAGCTTTCACCATACCCTTTCTTTACACGATTTTCTCCTAAACTTTGCCTTGAATTCTGAAATCTAATAAAAGCAGAACCTTGATCAACCTCTCCGCTCAAAAACTGAAGAACTTGTAGTGTTTGCCTACATGGGCGCCATTTTGCACAGCTTAACTTAAATGGTTGTCTGGCACCTCCTCTCAGCCTGCGGAGGGAAGGTGGGTCACCCCAGGCAACACATTCCAGACAAGGAGCCTGACCAGGACAAAAGAACACAAACATGAAGCTGTGGTATTTGCAACTCCCCTGAGACACCACAGCAAACTCTAAGTCAAAATATATATATATATTTTTTTTTTTTTATGTTGTCAAAGCCACATATTCAGCTTTATTAACAAACTTTCCCCCAAGCTTCCCCAGAAAAAATACCTTTGCTATGCGTCTCCCACAGCTCTAACTAGCATCACTATTACTTTCCAGCTCTGACTAGCTTTTTCCCCTACAGCTTTAACTAGCATTTCTACTACTTTACAGACAGTATATCTGGCTACTATACATCTTATATGCGTATTTGGATTCACTCATAATGCTGTAGTAGTTTAAGCATTATTACTGTATCATCACCTATGAATATATTTATAAAAATTAAGGAATATTTGGCAGCTCTGCAATTACCATCTGCACAAGATATCAAGATTGCTATATTCCAGTGTAAACCATCAAAAAAAAAAAAAAAGCCCCCCCAAAACCACCACACACTGCGGCAAAGGTTGCCCAGGGAAGTTGTGGATGCCCCAACCCCAGGTGTTCAAGGCCAGGTTGGATGGGGCTTTGAGCAACCTGGTCTAGTGGGAGGTGTCCCTGCCCATGGCAGGGGGTTGGAACTAGATGATCTTTAAGGTCCCTTCCAACCTAAACCATTCGATGGTTCTATGAAGCATACTAAAATGGTTTTGGCACCTAAACTGGTTGCTAGTCTAATTCTCACAGAGGTTTGTACCTCACAGCTCCCATTGACTTCAAAGTTTATCCTTTTTTATGCACTTTTCATGACCGCTAGACAGACTGATCCCATCTCCTTGTAGCAACTTCTCTGTGCCCTAAGCTTCTCCTTCTCTAAGCTTCTCACCATAATAGCATTCCAGAGTGATATTGGATATGCCAGCCCTCCTCAAAAGTTATTCTTGATTGCGTTTTCCCAACCGGCCAATGAGGGATAATGAAGTTCAATATGTCAGCATTCCGCAAGAGCTGGAGAATTTCACATCTGTCATATATTTACTACCCAAAAAGAAAGAGGCTGTATTTGTGCAAGGGCTAGGGCCTCAAGAAACAGGGTTGTCACCAGATGTTCCATGGCTGAGAGTCTGCATAGCCTCAAGATGTGAGGCTAATCAGTGCAGACCCTAAATAATTAAGTAACTGTGCTTTGCAAGAACTGCCGGCTGGTTAGAGGAGAAAGACCACAATTCAACGACCTAGTGAGGGAAAGTCAGGAAGAGCTCAGATATTATATAGGTGAATGGGGGACAGCCAGCATTACCAGGGCAAGGCCTGCACAGGACAAAACATGAATCCACATCCAGCTAGGTATCAATATAGAGCAGTCCCACCTTCTGAAGCCTGCTAGGAAGTTTTTGGCACCAGTGCTACAAATGATGGCATACAGCAAATAAGTCTAAATCGTTTGGGTTTCTACTAAACAGGATTCCCGCCCCCATTTTTAATTCGGTTCCCCAGAGACACTAAACAGAGCATCCATCTTGTGCCTCATCTCCTCCATCTTATTGTCTTCCATCCCTTTAATCTAAGGCTCCTATGAATTCACATACACGATCTGAAACAAAGATCTGTCAGGATGCAAGGATGTACTTGCAGTGCCTCATGACAACTGCTGTGTATCCAAAGAGGTAGAAATACTAAGGACATGCCAAATTAGCTTCTCACAAATAAGAGCTTATCACCTCCCAAAATTTACATCCAGACCTGTTTTGTCATAGCATAAAGGTAAGCAAGTGGGGGGTTTTGGGGTGGGTTTTGTTTGGTGTTTTTTTTTGTTTTTTGTTTGTTTGTTTGGGTTTTGTTTCGGGGTTTTTTTGTTTGGGTTTTTTTTGTTTTTTTGGTTTTTTTTGTTTTTTTTTTTTATGGCTGGCTGATACTGTAACACATGACTTCCAAGCACTTTTGTCAACAGGGCTCAGAGACTCTTAAGGTGTCTGTTGATGATAAAAATTCATTACGTATTTGGCATCTGACCAAGAGGCCAGATTATTTATTTATTTTTTTCCCAATCAAATTAAGGAAAACAACTAAATATTATTAGATTTCTGAGTCCTCAGAATTCCCCCAGAGTAATATCTAATAGTAAGATTTTTAATTGCATATGCCTGTAAGATTATGAATTGC
The DNA here is from genome assembly GCA_008658365.1 of Alca torda. Classification (NCBI taxonomy): domain Eukaryota; kingdom Metazoa; phylum Chordata; class Aves; order Charadriiformes; family Alcidae; genus Alca; species Alca torda. The sequence goes on along the minus strand of CM018079.1, from coordinate 21,252,142 downwards.
GATGACAGGCCAGATTTCAAGTCACATCAATGAAATGAAGGCATGTTAAAAAAGTTCCTTGCATTATTCCAAGTTCAGATAGACCAGCTCTCTCTAGGTTTATTTATATATACAGTGTTAAAATTATTTATAAAGCACACACACACACATATATATATATATATATGCATATATAAATACACACACACAAAAATAAACTCAGTGACCTGGATTTTCTTACAACTATTGCAAGTCAGCATTCTTCCTTAAAACACACTACAAATTACATACACATAGAAGTGAGCAGCAGTGCTGGCAAAATATCGTTTTAAGTGATAAATAAGACTTGGCCATGAATCTGTCTTGCAAAACAGAGCTGTGCCTCCACTGGAGGAATAAGGGGGATTCCTGCTCACAATTACACCCATCAGCACCAGTGCCCAATGCTCCCCTCCAGCAGAAGAGTTAGGGGAAGGGAGAGGGTGCATTTTGAGACATGCATGCCAAGCAGCAGCTGGCATGGTTACCACCAGCCCCTGGCTTTGTGAAGCACCACCCTGGTTTTCCCTGCCTGCAGAGACGCTGCCACCTGGGTTTGTTCATCCGCACCTTGAGCTGCAAAGGAACTAAGCTCCCAGCCCCACTCCAACGCAACGCAACAGGCACAGTCAGTCTAACTGCCTCGCTTATAAACTGACACGCACATTTCTCCCTCCACCCAGATAGAGAGAGGAGTATTATACAAGGCTGACATACCAAAGGTAGTTTTCTTTTTGTCAGCTGCTCTCTTGATACTAGATCAGCCCTTACTGCAGCCTCCAGCATTTCAGTAATAGAAACAAAATACTGTCCATTAAAAACTGGAGACAGACCTTCAGCAACAAAAGCTGCAGCAGGAGGGGAAAAAAAATAATCCTCATTTAAATCAGCAGTACTGATGACTGCTAATGGCTCCTAGAAGAGCCTGAAGGCGAACAGTCTCCCAAGAGAATAAGGATCTAGCGCAACATGGGAGCTCTTGAGGCAGGGTAGCCTCAACCTGGTCAACTCACTGCAAGTACTAAGATTTGAGATGAGATTACACAAAGACGTACAATATCTTCCATGTTACACCACAGCTTTCCCCAAAGTAATCCCTCTGGACTGAGCTGACCAGATTCAAAATGCATTTACATGCAATCACCGACTTGCTGTGGGATTTGGATCAGACCCTAAAAACTCAGTATTAAAATGCCATTTACTATGGCTCCACATTTTAGAGATTTAAGAACAACTGACAATTCGACTGAACATCTAAAATCCATCAGGCATCTCAGTTTCTACAGATTACAACACAGGAGAAAGTGACGATGTCCTTGCTTCTTCCTCTGCCCATTCTAATGCACAGACTGCCTGAGAAGGATCTTTAGCATCCATGAATCTTACATGAAACAAACTCACACCTCAGGATGTTTAGCAAGGCACCCAACACTATCAAGCACTGCAGTAAACAGCCCAACATGGAAAAGCACAGGATAATAAATAAAAGTAGATGTTGCTCCGATTACAATTCCTTGAGTTTACAGTATGCATTCAATACTGCACCGTAACTAAAAATCCACTTGCCCAGTCTCATGCTCTCTGCGATGGGCAAATTGCAGCATCTGTGTTGTGTTGGCTAAAAACCCATTGAGCATCCCACAGCTTGGAGCAGATTCATGAGAGAACAGAGACAGTCCTGCCAGGCACTGGGAGGGATATTCAGGGGGGCTGCCCAGCACCAAACAATTTCCTGGAATCAGGGAAATTCAAAGCAGGGAAAAGCTTCTGAACTCTCCAATATGCTTTTAATTTCTTCCCTTCCCAGAGTGTCTTTCCCAGATGAGTTGCTCATTGAGCAGCAGGAGATCTCTTCCAAATTTAAATAAAACCACATTACCAAACAACATAACCAATTCAAGAAATCATAATCATTAAAGGAACCAACTGAACAACAGTGAATGTGCCGTGGGGTAATAAACAGATAGCTCTAGGATTCATTTAACATGACTGCAGAGTTGATAAAATGGATGTCAGAGATTTCTTCTAGGGAATCAGCAGTTTCATTTGCAATAAAGAGCTTCTGTTTGCTGTTCTTGCTGGGCCAAGGGTGCTCTTGCTAACAGGGGAAAACAGCAGATTTGCCCAGATCTTGTGGGAGCAGGTTAGCTGCAACCGAGGAGGCGGTGCGAGAATGAAGGTGGCCATAATTCATTCTCTCACTCTTTTCTCATTTCAGTTTGAAGTACTTCAACATGCCCAGCTTATACGGATGAGAGAACTAGGGCCAGACAACCCTCAGAAATATTTTTTTTTCCTCTCCAAGTCCAGTGGTTTAAGCTTAGCTGAAGTTATTAGGAAAAGAAACAGGAGTGACATCCTATCTGTGGGCATATTCACATCCAGAAGAAAGGTGTTACAGCTGCATGAGAAGGATGGGCACATCAAGCTTTTGTGCTTTCAAAACCTGGCCATAGCTCCCCACCTGCACTGCTGGGAAAGGTGTCTCTGCCCTAGCGCTAAGCAGCTACTTTGGCTGTGAAGCTGTCTTCAGGTCCTGCACTTCTCCAAGTATTGAGAAGGAGATGCACAGCCTCATCCATCATACCCCTTTTACACAGCCCGGAACAGTAGGCTCTCTCCAACCCCTGGTAGCTTCCTGTCACATGAAAGCTTTACCTGGAAGTTTAGCATTAACAAAGTATTAGGTAGGATGAGCAATTAGCCAAATAAATCTCCATTTTCCCATTCAGGTAATAATGCAATAGGTGAAAGCAAACAAGGAATGGGTACAGAGTCATCTTCCCTATTCACTGGATGAGGAAAGGGAAGCTGCCCACTTCTGCTTCTCTCTCTACTGCACCAGCCTCATTCAACCTCGGCTTGCCTCGCACCAGTCCCTTTGGAGTATCCTGCATGCCCATGAAGACAGGGGACAAGCTGTCCTTCTCACATGCAGAGATAGCTGCAGATGCGAAAATATTCCTGATGCTCCATGGTACTGCTGGGTATTGTCTAAGGGATGCCCATATAAGTCACTTTCACCCACTATGGTTTTCAGTCCTGGTTGCTTGGGATTGTTAACACCAAAAGGATGTATAAAAAGATTATTGTGATGTGTTTACTTGGAAAAGTCAGGCAGTTTTTTAATTTGTTTGGTTATTTTTTTTAAAAAGTATTTACATCTAAAGCCAAACCACACTAATCATATCACAGACACTTACTGCTTACATGGAAAGTTATCGTGGTTTTCATTGGGCTGCTATAATATTCCTATACCCCATATATCCACTAAAAGTGAAACAGCCCTGGCTCCATCAATATCTTGATCAGCTAGAAGTTGCTGAGAACATGAGTAAAACTTATTCAGACATTAAGTCCCTTGGAAGAGCCTAATTTTAATAGCTATTGCTTATTTACTCTACGATTAGCTATGACAAGGACTAGTTGGGGACAGGGCTATCTAACAGGACTTGCTAAACCAGGGACTACTGCAGAAGAGACACACCAGTATCAGTGTGGATGAATAAATTCAACATCCTCCTGAATCCCAAGAGAAAGAGACAGCCAGGCACTGCCCCAGACATCCTGTCATCTCAATGAACAATGTGCCAAGTACATGGGTGCTTTTCCTTCATGTCTTGAAAAATAATTCATTGGGAAGAGGGTTTTATTCTGCTAACCCTTAAGCAACCTTAACTGCATGAGCTTTGCCTTTTGTCTTCAACAAAAGAAGAGTATTAGAGGTTTGTAGAAAGCCAAAGAGAAAGAAATACTGAGAAAGATTTTTAAGGTATTCGTGGCCCTTTTGTTTTTCCTCTCCAGTACCCCCCCAAGCCATTTTCCAGGCTGGCTTATTTTTCCCAATACTCAGCAGAGCAGGCATACCAGCCAGGTCCCTCTGGTGCTCTTCCCCACTGCCGCAGACAACCCATCCTCTCTATTCACTCAGTACTCACTAGGACCGAAAACAAACGCGCCGGCTGTAATAAGAGTGTCTGGCACGTGCATTTGCATAGCCTGAACTGGAAAAAGATTAGATGGCTCAAGAGACTGGTTGTGAGCTAAGGTTTCCAGATCAAATCAAGACCAGGTCAGGAACAAATAAATCTAAGTCATCCTACTTAGCAACTGCTTGGCAGCTGATATGAAATGAATAGTTAAGAGTTACATCAGTTTTTTAGACAGCAGATGTCTGCACCACAACACCCATTCATTACCTATGGTTAATAACTGCAGAAACAGAAGTTTTCAAGATTCAACAAAACTCCTCATGTCCCAAAGCTACCTACCCCTCTTTGTGGCAAGATCTGTGCTGTACTTTTCAATTCTGTTTTTTAAAAAGTAACTTTTCTTAAAGAAGTTCACTAACAAAAACATTTTAATAATCACAGTAAAATATAATGGGAATTAAATTATGGTACAATAATTCACACTTAGCTGCAGAGAGGCCATTTGGCCTTCATCTTTGTGCCTGAATGTGCTAGACATGAATTACTACACTGTAATTCAAATGCTGTCAGGTCTTACGGCTTAATTAACGCTACCAAAAAAAAAAAAAAAAAATCAGAGCACATAGAGTTAGCCACTAGAGATCAGAAACCAGTCTTGTCAGGAAACGGTTAGAAATGAAACAAGCACTGGAGGTTATGGGCCTGCAGGGTAACACAACTCCCCCCTTCCTATTGCTGTGAGAGCAAGCACTTTTTCTACTGCTGTAGCTCAAAAAGAAATCCACGTGCCCTGCTACTGTATGTTGTAAGTATTAAAAAGCCTATAGGAAAGGATAACTTTCATGCATTAATTTGGGCCCTAGTCACCAGCCTTCTATAATTCAAATCCTATAGCTCCAGCTTTATTGCAACTGAAGCTGTGCCAATAGCTAAGGGCTGCATGTCCCATGGAAAGCATGCTTTGGTACGAGTGGCAGGTGAAAGTTGTACAAGATCTTGTTTCCCTCCGTAACGCAGGAGGACGCGATGAGAAGATACACTTACTAAACACTGAAAAAAAAAAAAACCTCACCACATTATCAGAAAATTCCCTTAAAATCTCCTTCCTCATTTAGTGTGAAATTTAGACATGAAGGAAGTGGGTCCACACACAGACCTCTGCATTGCTTAATGGCTTAAGCGAGAATTAAATGGTGTATAGAGTCTCTGCAAGGTTGAATTTCACCCTCTATCAGCTTATAGATTGGTCAGTCATCAGATGGCGAACTTAGTACTCCTGATTTTAGTACATTGCTGCTAATGAAAACACTGTAGTATATTCATAGAACAGCCACCCCTTTTTACCGGGAAAAGCCTTCCTCCATCACTTGTGCTACTATGGAAAAGGTGGCACGGCTGCAGGTAATAGAAATTGCCAAGAATAGCAAATATTATAAATATTTCAAGGATGATTAATCTTTTAAAACAATGAAGTTAGGCAGAAGCCTGGAAGTCAACTTGGCTATTTCACAACTAATAAAACATGTCTCTTGTATTTCATTTTGACTATATGAAGAGTAGTGTAGTAAAAGGCAATTATCCACCATTCACTAGCTAACATAACACTTGTACAAGTATAAAAGAAACACAGTATGTATTTTAAGCAGTGACAGTATTTCCACTGTATTAAAATAGTAGTGAGGCAAACGTTCAGCTCACATTAAACAGCACTCTGTCACCAAGGACCAGCTTGCTAGCATCATATATTCCCCCAAGAAAGATAATGCTACTTGCTTCAACAGAATCATTGTCACCAGGCAACTACCAGTGCTGTTCAGTAATAAATATTTCCACTGTTCCCCCAGAAACTGGCTCGGCATCTCGACCTGCTAATGCCTAGAGAGATCAGCTTGACCTTCAAGCGCCATCTTCTCACAAAGACGTAGCCCTCCCTCACCACAGTTGTCTCCCAGAAACATCGGGAAGATGGCACAGAAGCATGCAGGGTCAGGACAGGACAGCAGATGAGGCTCTCTTCCTTGCAGCTGCAATGACTCGAAAGGACTTCAAATTTCATTTTCTACTCTGCAAACGATAAATTAGTTCAGCCCCATCTCGACCTATTCTCATAGACAAGCTGGCATCTGTCCCTAAATGCAGGAAGGTCACTTTACAGCTATGCCACAACTCTGCATAAATAAATTCTTGGAGGCAACTTGTTTTTTGGAAGTTCAGAGTTGGGCCAGCAGCAACTGTAGCCCTGCCAGTTTGGTGCTGTCAACTGTCAGTAGCAGGCCGTAAGCTTCATAACAATACCATGCTCCAAGGCCTTGTCAGGCTTTGTCTGAACTAGAACCTATTTTAGCTTAAACTTAGCTCTATCTCCAAAGTTATTTAAGAAACCTTTGCTGCACCTGCAGCTTGCTCTAGGATCAGATGACTCTCATCCAGCCTGTCTTAGCTGTAACAGCAAAACTATTCTAATGTCAGATACCTATTGTTTGTCCTGTAATTTCAGCCAGGTTTTGGTTATATTACTACCTCACTTGTTCTGGCTTCAGTTTTGCTTAGCTTTGGGTAAGTGAGTGGTTCTAGCCCAAAAATCACATTGTATGTGGAGAAAAAGATTAAGAAACCAAAGTAATCACAGCAATGACTAACCCACCCCATGGATCATCAGGAGGGAACAGTCTGCAACCCATTAAAAATACAGAGTTAAAACATATAAAAAAAAATAACCCCAAGCAGTTGCAAGACCAAAGAGGAACGAACCCCCACTTTGCTGAAGCAGGAACCAGGACGCTGACAGCTCACTCTCCCAGCACAACGGTTGGGTGAGAGCTCAGCATCAGAGGAAACAGGCAGATCACCATGCCTGTTGATTATATTGCATTTGTAACGGTCTCCAACAGAAACTGGGCAATTTGGATTATTGCTTTAATCCGGGTAATAAATCGTTGTTGTCCTATTCTGGATTGGCTGTTAAAGCATTAGAGTAACAACAACAAAACAATAATCATTCTTCACTGCCCATCATGAAATTATGCACACAATACAATCCTTAAAAAAAGATAAATTCAAATAAATAATAATAAAACAATCTGATGGGATGATAAAGATCTTTGCATTCAGCCCTTCCGCTCTTTTCCAAAGCCTAAAATAAATTACTTGTTTGGAGACATGCAGAATTTCACCCCACAGTGATCACGGGTATCCCATCCTGCTCTTAACAGCATGCAGTTCTGAATCCTTTTATTTCTGTTATTATTTTTGTTCAGTAGTCTGGAAGTTTTAAATCTCAACTCTCAGCCACGAATGAGCATGACAGCAATGTGACGGAGCAGGTGTATGTCTCCCCAGGCTCGCCAACTGAGCTGCTGCCTGACACACCCATCTCATTTCGGGTCAACTTTGACAGCGTTCATTTGTGGACAAAGAGAAATCTGCTTTGTTTGGGGTCAAGGGGAGGAAGGCTGAGGAAGATGAGAAGAGCTGCTCATTCCCGAAAATACCTCTGGGAAATCCACCCGTTACAGGCAAAGAGGATCAGTTTGCTCAGGTGTACATGGGAGGATGCAATCCAAGGAGCACTTTCCTGGAGGTCCAGGCCTTTGGATGCTTTGAGAAAAGCTTCCAAACAGGGACAAAAAGCAGGCAGGAATGCAGAAGCCCTGTCCACAGCAAGAGCCCTTGCAAAGGATAACAAAGCCTTTGGTTTTGTTGTGGTTGCTGATTTATTTATTTATTTATTATTATTCCCTGGTATTGTCACTTTCTAACTTGGTTAATTCACTAATTTTGTGTAACAGGTTTAGCTTTATCCAACAGGTAGATTTACAGGCTTCCCCGGAGCTGAGGATAGCTTTCTGGGGGCTTCCACACTGGTGCGAGTTGTGTTGTCTATGCAAGCTGTAAGCTATTTTCCATTCAAGTGAAGGGCAACAGTAAAGAAAGCATCCACTACTCAAATCTGCTATTATCTCAAGTATTTCACATGGTTTCAGGTTTTTGTGAGCTGTGATTCAGAGGAGTCCAAGCAAAACTAGACAGTACAGTGTCTGTGTTTAGGATACAGCAGATTAGCATCATCACCAAGAAACTGCAAGGATTCATGACTTTTTCCCCTTTCATTATTTCTACAGCTTATCAACAAGATGACATTGTACCAGGGCAGTATCCTGGAAGATTACTTTTCACCTTGCAGATCACTGAAGTCATACTCCCGTTGACTCCACACCTGTCATCACAACCCAAGGCACACAATATACTCCAAGAAATGAGACAGCTTAAAAAAAAACAAACCACACACAAAACAAGCCCCCTCAAAAAAAAAAAAAAAAAAAAACAAACCCCGAAAGTAGCAAAACAAACAAAAAAAACCCTAACAAATTTATGAGATCACTGGCCCAAGAAATCTGTCTATAATGTAGCTACCACTACAGATGAAGGGACTGTGTCAGGAAACTCAAAAAGGGAATGAGATGCAAGGAGGTCAGACTGTAGAAGTAGTTCTGTCCACTCTAGCAATGAGTGCAGGACAGAAGTCGTTCCAGCCCATAAAACAGGAACTCAAATGCTTGAGTCCTTTTTAGCATAACATATGAAAGCTTTCCGCATGCAGTGAAAGTGGACTATTAAAAGGCAGGGAGGTGGGGGGAGCTTAACTGGGCTATTTTTACGTGCAAGGTGAGGCTGTGGCATGTGTTTAAAACACACATATAACTGCCTTCAGCCTAGCAGGAACCTCTGCATTGATACCGACTTGCCATTCACTTTAGGCAACCCTCTGCAGGCACTTGCAGGGAGAGGGGCAGTAAGGGAAAGCACCCGAAAGCCATCAGATATTCCAGTCTCTGATATCAAAACCTTTATAGTCCCATCAGACTATTTATTCCGACCTTTGATACAACTTTGATTTTTATGCACGTCCTTCAGTCCCCATGGGAGACTAGATAGGTTTGACTGCCCAGTGCTAGCTGATACCAAACATACTCATCAAACATCACATCACACAGCTAAACGGCAGTCTTCTCCCTTCGTTTAATATCAGGAACATACCACCCTCGAACAACCAAACACACAATCAGTAACTGCTTCCTCCAAGAAAGGTAACAGGCCAAAGTTTTGAGATGGTAGCTGCATCCTGGCCAATCTCAGAGATCAAAACAGGGCAGAACCAAACCACGTCCTTTGGCTCAGACCAAAGGTCTTGACTCTCCACCATTCAAAGGTGACTGTGAGCCTCTACCACACTTTCACTAGTGATTTATAGGGATGAGGTAACACATGTGTGTTGATTAGATGTGTGGTGGTCAGATTTACCACCACTGACTGCTACAAAAAACACAGCAGCCACCCTGTACATTTACTTTGTAGAAGAACATAAAGGGTAAATATATTTCCAGGCACCTCATTTCTCCATCTCTGGTGTTTGCTCATCTGTAGCATAATAAGACTCCTAGGATACTTGTGACATTTTCATTTACTCTAACTATGAGGCAGGATTTTCCAGCTACAGTGGCACTGCGAATTTAAAACAGAACTGCCAGAGGCATTTTTAAATTGTTAATTGCTTTAACTGTTAATATTGTTTAATTATAAAAGATTTACAAAGCATTTACCATTTAACTTTCCTGGAGAAGAATGGAGAGCACCTTTCCTAATAGCTCTTTTCATTCCACCCCAATTGGTTGGCTCAGTTGAAATATTCATTTTAATTTTCAAGTCAGGGAAGTGTTTTGCTTGGAGAATGACAGGACAGATAACCTTTGTGCCCAAAGGTGTTACAAGTGATATGAGTGCACAGGTTGTGCTCTATAAATAGATATGTTCAGCCAGTTACACGTATTTCATTTTTTAACCTTCTTCGTTATAAAATTTTGCTCTAGTGTCTTAGCACATAGACAGTGCATGTGAAGCACAAAAAGTCTGATGAATATTTTAAAAGCAGGTGCCCACAGCCTACATGCAGGGAGTCATGTTATTTTCAGACATGCTCTCATTGACCTAGTTATAATTAAAATTGACCTGACATAATTAAAATTAGATCCTTGGTGGTGCTCACCTTCCATTTAGGCATCAGGAAAATCAGGCAGCCAAAGCTCTGCTCTGAGCATTTAGCAACCATCACTGCAAATAGGAGCTCCTGAACCCTTCAGCATTTATGAAATCTAGCAACTTCCTTCTGGGGCCTACATTTGGCTTTCTCATATCAAGATAACCAACCCCAGGCCTCAAAATCTTACTCCAAAGAAATAAACGTGTCAGATTTCACTAAAGGTTTTCTTGGCTAATAAAAAGACCAAGTTTTTCTGCTAGAGCTCATACACGTGTGCTATTAGCTCACTTCTTAGATGCAGCCTAGCTGTGCAGCATGGTGCTACGCCTAATGACTCCACATTGCTGGGTGGGTTACACAGCATGCCAGGCTAAGGCAACTAGATTGGATTTGGTTCTTCTCGGATCACGGTCACTGAGATTATGGGACCCTCCGTCTTTTGGCAGAGCACAGAAACATCCACTGCAATTGGTTGAAATCACAGTCTAACATGATGGCGAGTAAGATCCCACTCCGGAGCTGCGGCTAAAGGGGGACGTGCAGCCCCTCACTGAGCAGTATTCAGAAGGGAAATTCATTTCCATGCAGAGGCCAGGAGAGACAATCCCAGTGACACACAGCCTGCCTCAACATAGCAGCTAAACTCAATAACAGAAATCTTTTTGTGTGGCAGAGTTCTTTGTTTCAGGACTTAACTAGTCACAATGTAGCCTGGGAATTCAAACACCTGGGGTGGAAGTGGGGAAATCAACATCCTGGAAAAAAACCACACCATTAGGTAAAAGACATAGGCAAAATCCTTGCTATTTTCTGTTTTGTTTTCTCTTCCCACAGGCAAATTTACACCATCTCTCACTCACCATGGGCTAACGGTGTTAAGAGCATTGTGAAGAACAGCAGCTGTGATGACCACATGACTGTGAAGGAGGGCTTGAAAGTATCCCAGCAAACGAGGGTTCGAACAAAACAAGCTGAGCGTCCTCCTGCACTTGCTTCCAACACTTCAACTGTTGGCATTCAATTCACATCCAAAAAGGGGAAAAAAAACCAATCAAAAATAATAATAATAAAAAAAATCCCACAGCCAGTATCCAGAGCCTGAGACCTACAAATGAGAAAGGAAAAAAAAAATTCAGTTAGTAAAACAATCAAGTTTTGCTGTGTTTCTTTGCTGCCAACAGCTGTAAAGGCAAACGTTTTCCATCACACTCCACCCCCCTGCCCTGCCCCTTCAGATGTATGCACATTCCTATGTACACTAGGAATTAAAACTTGTCCCCGTGCAGAAAGCCAGTTTGTGCATCATCGATGCTCATCGTCCTCTCTCAGAAGACAGCTTAAGACAGCAGTTTTGAACAATGATGCCCACAGGTCCAGAGAGTCCGCAGACTTCAAAGCTGACTAGAAAAAACAAGTCCATACGTATTGCATGGTATCCTACCTACATGGGACTTCTAAAACAGGCTGCAACTCTCCTGAAAATGTTTGGGTGTCTAGAAATCACAAGCCAACAAAAGCCTAGGCTCTGTGCTAATCTCTTACACAGAAATACGCTTCTACCGCAGCCACTTCTTTTCCACCCAAAACCCTCAAATACAGGGGGGGCAAAGAGTAAATGCAAGCTCCTGAAAGAGCACGCTTCACCGGAATGCTGGTAAGTCAACACGCTGCTGACAAGAGAGGTCACTTTGCCACTTGGTCTAGGCCATACCTGCGAGCACACGTGGGAAGTACAGTGCTTTAGGAGAAAATGCAACTCAGAGTTGTGCGTCGCACTCCCTGGCCTGTTCAAACTCCCTTCTGTTCAAACAGAAACCTTTTTTCAGTATATGTAAACACATCCACACCAGCTCAGCTCGTCCCAGTGTAGGGGTTAAGACACCCAGACAACAATCCCGCTTTCTCTTTAACCTTCTGTGCAGTATGTAATGCACGTAGACAGGCTGGCCAAAAATTATCTATGCAAACATCTGCTACATGTCCTGAACGACTTGGGCAGAAACTGAGCCCAGTGCTTCTTCAAGTAGCCTGACATCACATTTTTATTTTTTTTATTATTATTTTCTGCTAGGACCTGTCACTCCATTTGCATTTCTCCCACGGCTCTGCTGTTGAGGCTGATGCCAAGATACCAGGCAGTGGGATCACTAATATGGTTTGGGAGTATGTCTGCCAGCGATATGCCTACAAACCTCTCTATTCCCTGGTTTGAGTTGTCCTGTAGGGATTTTAACCACTGAATCTTGACCCGCTTTGAACCCAAGTACAGCCTAAAAGTCACCTTTTCCCTATAGCTACCTCCTATAGTGACTGCAGTGACTCAGTCACTCACTCCTAGTTGAGCTCCGCAGGATTCATTGTGGGATTAAAAATAATGGTCTCGTCCATCCCACATGCTTACAGGAAAGCACGGGGAACTCTGAATTCATGCTTGAATAGAAACATTCACTCATTTAATTGGAGAAAGTATTCCAGCTTCCCAACATTTTAATCTCTCAAGAAGAGGCTAGATGGCCGCAGTGACTCAAACTTGGCAGGGAAAAAACAACTATACAGAATTAAACCATGGCATCAGTTTGAGACTTAGCTCCCCACTGACTTTGAAATGATGATAAAATATGAGGAATTGAAAAATACTTTGCATATCTGTTTTTGAACTCCCTAGACTCTGCAGCCTTCGCAGCACTGGTCTAATTAAAAATCTCTCCAAAAATCTCTGATCAACAGAAGTTATTCTTCTCTGAGCAAAGCAGCTGTTTTTGCCAACTTTTGTTCTTACCCAAAACCCAGTTTGAGCCAGAAGATATACGAAAAACTGTGCTGCATGCCATTGTGATGCGGGTATATTTCTAAAACTCCAGCATGACAAAGTGGCCTTTGTTTTGCCTCCTATCTTTGCTGATCAACTAAATCAAAACCCACATTGTTCAGAACCAAAGTCCATAAGGAAGCTGCATTTTTTTCCGATAAATATATCTGCTTACACTGCCAAGATTTTATTCTCCCACTCCACTCTCCTCCCCAGTCTATCCCTGTGATTTGTTCACTCAAATGTAGCATTTAGTTTCCAAAGCTTTTTCCCAGCTCTATAACTGCAGTGACTAGAAAGTCCAAGGTCAATATGCAGTCAAGTGGCTTCTTTGTAGACATCCTAGAAATTAAAACTTTGCTAGAGCTGGAACTAATCAGAACGGTCACAGATAATATTTAAAGCCTGTTTTCCAAAGGGGGACAAGACTCATGAATATTTTAAGTCATACATTCTAAACAGCGATCAAGTTTTCCATTTATATTTTAGGAGGCTACCAGTACACATCAAACTACACCACTGGCCATTATTTATGCATGCTTTTTCTACAGCATCCTCTGTAAAGTTTTAAAAGTGAGAAGCTTTTTGAGCTATACAGTTTGAAGAGGCATACAGAGATGGGGGAAAGCTATCCAAACTCAAGTACACTTCCCTGAAGCAAAAGCTCAGCCCGGCAGTGAAGGAATGGAGGTTTGTTTTCTGATTTTTATTTGTTTAAACTGAATCAAGTTCTGGATAATCCAAATCTGTTAGAAAGAGGTAACATCATAGCGGAGTAAAAGGTTTTTGGGTGTAAACTGAAGAAGTCACAAATTAATTATGCTACCTATCCCAAAGAAGGGATAATTGTTAACGAAATATTTTCACAGTGGCCTTTAAAATTGTTTGTGTCTATCTACATATTCCTACATGATAGGATTCAAGGATTTCTTCTATGGTCTCACAGGCTGGGGCTGAACGTACAAAAGGACTCACCTGCTTTCTGCAGAGTCCAAACACTAAGTTGGGGAACTAATGTCTTGCAACCACCAGAACCACAAATAAACATTTTATCCTACTCGAAAGAGCGTTATTCAGTCACAAAGCTCTTGTACAAAACAGAGATGATAGGAGCAGCTCAGCATTATGCACTATTTAACGCCAGTAGTAAATCTGGCCCAATATCCCCAGCCCTACTTTCCTTCCTGCCAACGTAAAACAAGCCAGAGACACGGCCTGTCAGGTTATGTCTGCACACCCTGGCTGGCACAACCTTGCCCGTAAGCCTGCTCCTATAAAGACTTCAACACCTGAGGCTTAAGCTCATGCACAAATATTAACAAATCCACAACATGTCCTGAGAAGTGCCAAAGTTGTTTGACAACACAGGGCACCCCTATATTAACCAAACACATTATAATGCTGCAAAGTTCTGGGTGGTTTTGTGTTCCATGTAATCAAATAATCATAGTGTGTTTGTGAACTGGAGATCTGCAGGGGAACAGCTAGATAGGAAATGAGTAGAGCAACCCTTTTTCTTAATGGTAACACAACCCTCCCAAGCAAGATTATGAGATGCAGAAAGAGGCCTGCAAAACAAAATTCACTTAATCTTTGGATTACCTCCAGACAAAGTACAGCCAAAGAAGGAAACCAGAGCACGTATCTGTGAACTGTTCAGTGCACAGTGTTGCACTTATTGATGCAGGAAGGGGATATACCATCACAGTGAAAAATTTAAGGGCTACACTTGACCTAAGAGGGTTTGGACTTGAACTACAAAGACGTCGCAGCCTGCATTGATTTAAAAGAAAGTTCTTTTGCCCGCTGACCTTTCTGCCCATAGGGCTGCCCTGACACCCTTCATGATCTGCAACCAAGCATCACCCAAACCTGATTTGCATGCTGGCAGTTCCCAAAAATCCAACTCCAAGTGGTACTAACAGAAGAGGAGAAAGCTAAAGGAAACTAAGGCCTTGTGGTGAAGAGATGAGCAGTGAAATACACATCAAGGCGTCATTCATAAAAGAGCATTATAGATACACTGACAAACTCAACATCTACCCAAGTCTGCTCTTCAGCAGTTGATGTCAAGCAGCACATGGAGCATTTTCTGAGCTCATCTGTTGACGGTCTACAGGGAGGGTGAAAAAGAAAAAGGAAACCAGTTCATCTGGTGAGTTAACAGATAAACTTAAATTCAAAGTAGAATTCAGAGCAGCACATGCCAAACCTGTCAGAAATCCACTTAATTACTGCCTTCCTCCACACATGAGCATTTGCACCTGCACAAAGCTGGACACTACCCTTCTCACATAGCAAAAGCTGCCTACCTTCCTCAGTCTAGACTGAGGGTATGGTCACAGGAGGGGCAAGAGTGTTTTACAAGGGCACTCATTAGCAAAACCCAGATAGAAATGCCCTGTTTTTCTTATCCAGTTTTACTTGCAGCAATTTTCTCCCCAGACCTGAAAACGTGCATAGTAAAACTAGCTTAAAAAAAACTCAGTGATGCAAGGATTACTTTATATTTCTTAATAGAAAAGATTCCTGCGCTTATCTACCCCTTGGGCTGAAGTTGCTTACTAAGTAGAAAATAAGCATGACATTTCAAACAAATATTGATTAAATCCACTATTTACAAGGGAAAAAGTTGCAAAGTAATTAAACTCTTTAAAGCTGATGGGCCAAGCTGGAACCACAGATGTAATTCCCCATTCTCAGCACCTGCTACTCGAGGCAATTTATTCTAGACAACATTTTCAGAATTTCACTAAAAAAGAGCAAAGTTAAATAACGCCAGCAAGGAAAAAGGTAACATGCAATCTCTGCAAAAGTAAATTAACTGCAGTTTAATGTTAGAAAATTTCTTTGCAGTAAAAGAATGATCTGTATTGTCACTCCCATTATGAATGGCTGAACAAAAGAATTGCTGCAATACACTTGGTCATGAGTTGTCTGCAAAACACTTTTGTTGTTTTGTTTATTTTTTGCAACATTACTGAAAAAATAAGAGTTTTGCCCCTCCTACCTCTTTCCACCTTTACCCTATTTCAAATCCTCTTCCCTGTCAGGTACTCAGGATGTGGCTCCACGGTCACTTTGTGGTGACAGCAACAAAACCTGCCATGTAAAAGGTCACGCAGACATTACTGACAGTGTAACACAGGGAGAGCAGGGCAGGAGCAGGCTGCACTCCTGGCATTTCAAGAGGACAACATGCACTTTCTCTCCTAGCCACTCACTGAAGTTACCACTCCAGGGATGTATTTATTTATGATCCGATTTTTCCACAAGCCTTTTTAAGAAGTCAGGAACATGTTTCTGAGATACATTAAACTACATTGTCTGTAAACTTTTATTTATGTCTCCATTTAGCCCAGGAGATGGTTCATCCCATACTGCAAATGCTCATGAAGTCAGAGCTCTCACAGAGTTCAGGAAAACAGGCTTTTGTTTCACAAAATATCAAGCCATGGCCTTTGGCTCTTCATTTCAGGTTTTAAGTTTGCTAGACGTGACGCCCTGTGAGAGACCCCATGAGGCTTCTTAGGGTGAGTGAACTCATCAGCTTGTGGTTCAGCCTGCTCACATCTATGTCCTCTTTCTGTACCACAGACTCTGCTCATCTCTGCTGAGACTGTGAACTCAGAAGGAAACTCCTCAATCCTCTCACCCCCTGTGCACAAAACTACAAGGTATTTCCAAGTCCCTGTTTCCAAGTAAGGTTTAAAACAAGCACTTGCACCTCTGCCCCTAATTGCACATTCCTGTATGCTAACATTCATTTCATCCGTATTGTTTGAAAACCCAAGACCATTCTGCCCTTTACTCCTCCTTTATACCTTACATAGCACTCTGAGAAGCAATTTTAAAAACAAGCAAGCAACACTGTCTAATAAGTTTGGGCTCACCCTAGATTCTCCGGTATCACTGCAGTGCTACTTACACTCCCCCCACAAAAGGGGAAGCCGGGGCCGCAAAGAATCGCTGCCAGCTCAAACCAAGCCTCGTCAACCACCTGTTTAGGCTATAACACAAAGTGACAAAGAACTCTTTAGATGTAGTATGGGATTCGCTGCAAAATAACTCTCCAGTGTTAACCGAGTTAATTCATTTCAGATTAATCAAGCCTTTGATAAGAGCTCACCCGAATACAGACCAGCTGAAGATAGTAGTCTGGTTCCCCCCCACCCCAGCCCCGTGTAGGTGAAATAAAGGCTTTTGTGCTTTTCCAAAGGTCAAAAGGGGAACTTAAGCTATCAGCTGCTTGTTGGTTTTCCCATTCAATCCAGGATCAAGGCAATTTCAGCAGAAAATTATAACCAAAATAAAAGTGAAGCTACTCATGCATCTTGTGACTTCACATAGGAGGAAAGGGCCAAAGAACAGAGAGAAAAGGAAGAGCCTTGGAAACATGGTCTAGAAGCTTAGAAAGATTGTACCGAATTGTACGCGTGAGTATTGCAGATACTGAATGCTCCAGGCCTTTCTTCTAAGCACCTGCTGGTTATCCTCAGCAAAATACTTCATTACAGATTTAGAAGAGGAAGGCACATCATTCACAAGGTCCCTGTGTGTATGCAAATATATGGTAACACATGCAAAATTTCAAAAGGTGCAGGGTATCATCCGAGGATGTGGTAAAATATGCAAATGTTTGTGTTGCATTACCACCCCTCGATCAGCGGGCTTTCTGTAAACTGATTAGGAAAAACTTGGTACTCTCACTGGTTAAGCACCACCTGCTAAAGCAGCTCGCAGCTGGCAAGAAGCAAGTCAGTCCCTCCGCCACGCAAAACCCCACCAAGGGAAAAAAGCCCTACAAGTCTTGGGAAAAGCTATGCAACAGCTCTGCAGCTCTTCGCACAAGCTGCATAGCACCATAAACTTCTGACCACCGGAAACAATCCTATTTCATCATCATTCAGCAATTATTACAACGACGTTCTGCACACTTTTGGGGAGGTGTTAAGATCCTTCTTGAAAATTTATTATACCCATGTAACACACCATCCTTCTCAAATATTTTAGTTTGTAGCACATCTTTATAGAGGGAAAATAATACACAGGCAACCA
This sequence comes from Alca torda, assembly GCA_008658365.1. Lineage (NCBI taxonomy): Eukaryota > Metazoa > Chordata > Aves > Charadriiformes > Alcidae > Alca > Alca torda. The sequence goes on along the minus strand of CM018079.1, from coordinate 21,234,288 downwards.
CCCCTCACAGTATTGCCAACGGTTATGATTTCATTGCAAAATTCTCAGTATGTGGCAGCTCCTTGCAATAATGAACATTTCAGCTTTCTTTTCAAGTAAATTTCTCCTTACAGAGAGAAGCTGAAAAATAGGACCCAAATGCAGCTAAGAGCCTTGGTAAACTGGTGGTAAATAAACATAACTCAACATATTTATTTGATATGAAATTCTCATGACTTTTAATCAAATCTCATAATTTTTCTGTGAATGATTCATGATGTTGAAAGCCTGGGTTTGACAATACTCTTGTAATGCTTATTTGCATCCCACAGAGCCTTTGGCAATTCTTCTGTGACAAATAAAACATGCGTGGTGTGTGCATTGAAAATGGAGACAAGCTTATTACCAGGGTCAGCATAATTTTAACTTCCCTTTGCTACCATTAGAAGAGCTTGTATTTTAAGGCATCACCTCTCTCATACATACCAGCACCATTTATTCAAGTGTCATACCATGGCTATAACTGTGATAGCACAGATTCTGCATTGAGTCTTGCTTTAACCTGAGGAATTGACAGCCTCCACAGAGAAAAATTAGCCAAAGGAAACGACAGAAAATTCCAGGACAGTTCAAGTAGCACATCTTTAAGTGAAGTGTGATATTGGGACCAGAGGAAGAATACTCCTAAATGCCTCTGGATGCAGCCTTTAAAATAATTTTCAGTATTCATTTATCCACCCTATCTCTCCCTTCCCGCTCTCTCCGTCTCCTTCATAACACCTCTGATTTTCTTCCTTTCCTCTTCGTGACAGGAAAGAACCTCTTTAACTTACATTGCCCAAAATTGTCCAGCAGCTGCAGATATAGAGGGAGAGAGGAGTTTAGTGCCATTTGCCATCACAGCAAGATCAGGTTTTTGGGGTGGGTTTTCTTCCTGGGGGGCACAGGCGAATGCAGGTGGGGGGCATTTCTCATTTGCCTGCAGCTCATCAGGAGGCAGCCCAAAAGTACATCTGGGTGGGCTCCATCTCCCTCTACATCAGCCAGAAACAGGAAGATGGCGCACAGGCTTTCAGAGCTGTTTGCTCCCCAAAAGTGGCATATGCCAGAGAAGAATCTTGCTTGCCATGATGATGGTAAACTCTTTTTTGTGGGCCCTGCAATTCAGAAAAGGGGGAAAGGGGCTGCTTTACGTCCACCTCTTGGCACACTCCTTCACATCCCAGTTGGCCCCACAGCTCTTTGGATACGAAGGTTAAACAGCAAAGTTAAAAGACATCAACAGCTACAGAGAATTGAGCGCTGCTGAGCTGAAGCAGAAGGCCTGGCCTCTATGATGGCTTGTTTCACAGGCCCCGCAGCAGCCGGGCCTGACAGACAGCAACGCGCGAACCGAAATACCGGGGTCACAGCTGCATTTGTCGTAGGAAGCAGTACTTTTGAGAACGCTGCATCTCCTCAGCCTTTGACTCACGCCAGCTCCAGTCACTACTCGCACGTATAACTATTTGTAGTAATAAAAAAGGGAAAGAGTACCACTTGACTGAGCAATTGCAGTGAAAACAGCAGCAAAGCTGTGATCTATTTCCTATCTGTAAAATGTGTCTCCAGTGCCTTTTTATTCTGCTCTTGCTTACTATTCCTTTCTCAGATGGATGGTAACAGGTATTACTTGTTCTGCACTAAGAAAGTGCAATTTCCTTCACTTTTTGTGCTGATTAGGAAATTAACAGGCACTATAGCAAGGTTAATTGCTTTTCTCATTTAAAATGTACTGCTCTTGAAAGAATTAGAGTCACAACAAGAGATCACCTATACACACAACTCTATGCGCACGTGCACACCATCAAATGAAACAAAAATCGCTGGCAAATGAGATTAATGGCAAAAGCCAGGTGAATAACGTGTTTTTATGAGAAAGTTATCGAGGAAAAAGTTAAGTTTAATTGTCTTTCAGATCTGTTATGATGTAATAAATGTCTATTAATGTTTAGCAGCAAATTGGGTTTTAATGATCATTGCTATTTTTGGCTGGTGGATGACATGTAGTTTAAATATAAACCAGATTTATGTTTTACACCAGGATGACTTTCTCGGACGAATCTCCTTGACTTAACCTCTTCACACCCCACAAGACATTTAATATAATTTTATTTCTAATAGACTGTGAGCCAATAGGATCATATTTGCTACTACTGATGTTTTCAATGAGAAATAAAATCAATGAAGTTTATGCTGAAGATCAGTGTAGAGTGATTAATTAAGTGTAAGTGGCTTGGAAAATATTAGGAGGGTTACATTATTCAACCAAGTTATGCAAATTAAGAAAGAATCTGGATAGAAGTAAAATCTATGAAAAACTCCTGACCTTACTATGTTGGAGAAATCTCAGCTAGAATTTATTCTTTTGTGGGCACCCTCAAAAATGAGTATTAGTTGGAGAGAAACTTCGTCTCATTTTTCAACACAAGCAGTCAACCTTAAGTATTCATACCTACAGTGGGGGGAAAAAAAAAAAAGAAAGAAAGAAAATCTTTTTCTTAGACCCAGAGACAATAGAGCAGCCCAGTGGGTTGCTAGGAAAAAAACAAACAGCACGATGTAGTACAGAAAGAGCAGGCAAGCGAGGCAAAGCCAGTCCATAGACTGACTTGTGAAAGCAAAACAGTAACACAGAAGCAGCATTCTGCATCATAAAAAAAAGTAACAGATATACATGCAGAAGAATAAATGTTGTATCTAAATTTCTAGGTGTTGTATTTTCCAATAAGCTACATACTCAGGAATAATAGAAAAAGCAATAGGCCAAGTAACAGAACAGAAAGTATTTACAGTTCCCTACAGCAAACGTCTGTGTAGTAATAACAAAGAGCCTGTTTTTCCACATTTTACCACGTTAATGACTTCTGTTACACATTAATCAAGAGTTCAGCCTCTTTGATCTTTAGAGGAGAAAAAAAAAGATTTAATTATTGCGCTCATTTTCTGCACAGATACTTCTGTTATTATTTATATTCTGCTAACAGAGGTCACCATCTAACCCAAAGCCTAGTTATGAAAGGTTCTGGGCATTCTCACAGTAAAATACAGCTTTCTTCCTTCTTCCCCTTTCTTCCCTCATATTATCCAATCAACAAAGAATAGGAGGAAGACACTCTTTTGCAGAGAATAGAGGTGTAGAGAGAGCAACTGGTGATTTCCATGTGTGCCTTTCAACTCTGAAACCAAGCTTCAGCCAGGAAGCGGACTATTTCCAGCTGACTTCGATAACAAGTGGTTAATACTCAACATTTCCTTAATCCCTCCAGAAGCAGCCCTTCCAATGAGAGCAACTGAATCCAGCCCAATCTCTGATGAAAATATTCCCCCTCTCCAGTAATTTGCAGTTGCCTTAGCTTTGTCCCTCTCCAAAGGAGTAGTTTGGAGATCTTTCAGGTTAGCAGCGAAGCCAGTCTCTTCCCAAGCTACTACTTCAGCACTGAAGCTTGATGAGCAAACTCGGTAGCAAAGCTCCCGTCGAACCTTATGGAAAGGAGGTAATATCCTCAGCATCCCTCTTATTGCCTCGACAAGAGTACTGCCAACCATGTGTAAGATGTTGCTAAACCCCTGTCCAGTGAAAATGTGAGGGCTCAGCTGTGTGTGAAGGTACTCTGGTGACACCCCAAGCCAACAGCCCCCCCCTCAAACACAAGCTGGCAGACTGCAACTTCTTTGGTCTCCTTCCTAAGGAGAAGCATCATACAAATATACACAACAGCGATTTGCAATCCGAACAGGCCACTGCGCTACAGCTGAAAGTCAAAGCTTCTCTGGGTACTACAAAGGAAACATTTTCTATGAGGAACTCTGGATGGAAAAAATATTTATATAATATGGATCACACACACTTCTCTTTTCCCTTTTGAAGTGAAACAAAGGCCAGATATCTCCAGCTGAAACTACAAGAGGGATTTTAACTAAAGAGAATATTTAAACCCAGCTGGAATTTCACCAGGAGCTCCCAGCTGAAGCCTCCACTCTCGCACCACAACCTGGCATCACCAAGATCTACGTGGTGACCAGTTCTTCTCCAAAAGGACTGTCCCTCTAATTCTTGCAAAAGGTATTTTTAGAGTCAAAAATAGTTGCTTTTTGCAAAAGAAAAGCTACTAAGTCCAGTAAGCACGTGTGCTTTTTAAAGGGTACTACAAAGTTTCTAAACAATAAAATGTTTGGGTGGGTGAAAGGCTAAAATTAATTAATTCCTTGAGTACCTTCTTGCAGAAATTAATTGTGAGGACAATCAGGACAAACGTGATTTTTAAGAGAATTGTGCTGGGTAGCTGAGTAAGGAATGAGAGACGCTCTCCCTATTTTCATGCCTCATAGCTGTGGCTCAGTAGCAACCATCCAAAAGAGAAAATACACCTGTTTTGAAATTTGCCAATCTAAAATATGCCTGCCTCAGTAAGCCTCAAATTAAACACATTTCTTAATGGCCTATTACATAGTAACAGTCACTAAAAGATCCACAGGAACATTGAAGGCAGTTATTACTACAGAAGGTTATCTAAAGTCCCAGAAAATGATGCAGTATCAGGTAAGAAAGGAGGAAGAAGGAAAAAAAAAAAAACCAACAAATCAAACCCTGAAACTTTCTCAGTGCCTTTTTCCCCCCAAGTAAACCTAATCCTACTGGACTCCAACTGAAATTAAAGGGATTGAAATTAATCTTTTAGATAAATTACTGCAGGACTGGAACGACCGTATTCAACAACAATGCTCTCATTTGTAGTTTGCCAGACTCAAACAATGAACTTCTCTAACATTTTAAAGTTTTAAGTACATATTAAATTTAAAATAATCAAGAAAACAATGTAAACATGTAATTCAGTCACAGCCATCTAGCAAAATCAAATACCATCAAATACAGTCAAACTGAAATGAGATGGCTGTACCAGTGATACTCTTCAATGAACTTAATTATTCAGTTTCCATTATTTCTAAGGAAAGAGTCAACAGTCTCATTTCCATATACCCCAAGTATAATAGTTGTAAAATTTGCAGTAACCCCTTTATTTGTGGGGGTACATATAAAACTTCTGATTTTACTCTTAATGCACTACTCCCATGTAGAAAAAGCAAGATGTCTCAGTAGTCAAGGAGAAACATTTAACTGTAGAAATCACATTCAATTCCAAAGAAGAAATTAAGTACCTCTGGCAACTATAAGGTAAGATAGATCTGATGCATGATCTTATCTCTTTTGATATTTTGCAAGGGACTCTATAACTACCAAAATGTAGCCATGTTTGATATGCAAGATCAATTTGGGAGGAGGAAGGAGAATTTTGGTATCTCCTGAAATGTCCCCTGTGAAAGGAAGGCCACTCTTCTCATCCTCTGAAGAAGAGGGTTTCAAAAGCACTGCTTTAACACTAGCTCATCTGAGGTCACTGGCAAAATCCCCCTCATTTCTGTAAGCAGCACCACAACCAAGAGAGGGCCTTTGAAAACATCACGCTAAGCCTAGCAAACAGCAAGTAAAACCTTTGTTATTTAAGGTCATAGCTGGAAGAGGAACTGCAATAAAGTATTTCATTCAATTATCTGAAAAGCCATTCATGGTAAACAACAAAAGACAACTTTTTACTACGTCTTTACTTTGACTTATTTCACTGTAAGAGGAGTAAGTACTCTAGTTTATAAAACAAGAGGATAAACAACAAAGAGAAATCAGCCCTAAACATTTTGCTAAAGCAATCACTCCTTTGTTCATTTTGTTCTCCCTATAAGGGAGGATTCACAAGGGTAAAGCAGGAACACTGGGCTTCAAAAGTAACCAAAATTGGCAAATTGTGCAGAAAGATAGATAGTGTCATTGTTTAGCACTTGGCACCAGTGTGGATCTAAGCAAGCAAGAACACAGATCGCCTGTGATGGGAAATCTATCAGATGTACCAGAGCCAACTGATGGCTAAAAAAAAATAAAATAAAAAGAAAAAATCAAACATTAAGATCCTTTCATCCAGTGCTTACCTTACATTTACATAAGTTTCACTTCCAAAGCAAAGAGACCCCAAAGAGGCAATGTCTAAATTGGAAGGAAACTATTTCAGCTAAAAGGAAAGTCAAGACCTTCTGTTGACCCAAACTGACCATCAACAAAACCAGCAATACCTAAAATTAATTTTCTCCACAGTATTTTTTTTTCAATTCACGCTTTGCCTGGACTGTAATGAAAATAGGGAGGGAAGACCTGAGCGTGTTTTCTGAGGACAAGAATGGGTAGGTTGCTTCCTGGCATCAGCGGCCCTGCTGACCACACAATTTGACGCTGCCTTTACCCAAAGCATAGATTCAGTGCAAATGCAGACACAGTATAATTCAGCAGTGTATCATACGTAAGTCCACAGAGCAAGATCCCAGACAGCGCTGTCTCATTAGGGAAGAACACAGAAATAGCATTCGTAAATTGGATGCGATCACCAGGAACAGTGTAGCATCAAACGCTTGGGAAATCCACATGTATAGAGCCAAAGCATTACATGTCAGTCGATTTCAGGGTGTAGACAGCTTTAGGGTGAGAGACTAGGGAGAGCTCAAGTGGGACACAGTTTGCTATCAGAACTTCATCACGGAGTTTATGCATGATTTCTTCCTCCTACATTAGGAATTAAAACCACTGATGTGGGGCTCAGATCTTCAGAGTGAAGGATCAGGGTGGGGTGGGAACCCAAGCAAGCACATTCTTCACAGCTTCAGTCACAGCTAGAGGGAGACAGCAGTACTCGGCAAAGAGAAGCCCACTAACGTCAGAGGTTGAGTCTTCACCCATGAGGAGTCTTTCTGAGTGCCAGTCACATATTGACAGCAGGCAACAAAAATGCCTTTTCATGGCAATCAGGTTGGGAAACTTCTGGGAATTTCCTTGCCTTTTACAACTGCTCTTCTTTTTAAAAACCCTCCCATTTTGAGACAAACATGGTCCACTCCAAATACAAGAAAACTTGATTTCTTGTAGAAAAAGAAAAAAGATTTACAAGCCTGAAATCTTTACAAGCCACATCACCTGAAGAGCAAGGAGTTTGGAGAAAACAGTACTCCCTGGATTATTTTTTTTCCCTCCTCCAAATTGCCAATAACTTAACGTAATTTTCTCTCTACTCAGTGGAGAAGATTTGTGCAGTGTGATGACTCAGATCACTGATGCATAAAATGGTCAGACCGCTGGGCAGCCTACTATGAGCTGAGAGGAGAACCAGGAGGAATCGCCATCATTCTGCAAATGAAGGCTGGTGCTGGAAGGCCCTCCATGATCCTGGTTCACCATCATATTTCTGTCATGCTTTCCTCAGCAAAAGGGCAAGTCCTTTCCGCCCCCCGTTCTCCTCCAATGCAAAGTCCACATACATTTTCAAGTGCACTTTTTCCTGCTACCAAATATAATACTTCAGCTTGTACAACCTTCACCTCTTAAAAACCCAGACCTTCGACTCCACTGGGCTCAGTCCCAAACCCATTGCCTTTTTCCCCCAGAAACGATGCCATGAGTCCAAGCCTTTCATTACTGTAGATAAAAACAAGACCGAGGGGAGAAGTACAGACTAGCCCATCACTGAAAGCTAATGGGTGGCAAGTAGTTGAAAACACAGATCTCCCTAGAATTATAGTCTCCTTATTGAGTAGTTAGATGTTAAGTCACAATTAAACCAGAATAGCTAGTCAAACAGTGGGTCTGCCCTCTGGTGGCAAACTCACCGTTACCAGTAGTAAGAATGCAATGTGCTCTTTGTCCTTCCCTACCAACTTCAGCATTACTCAAGCAAAAAGGCGGGGAGTAGGGAAGAGAAACAAGAGAGCAAAGCACGTTCCAGCATTGCCATCCCTCAAGTGCCACACAATCAGTTCAAGCACTTGAACCTCTGTGAGACTCTCTTGTGTTTCAGCTCCCTCTATGTACTTTAGTTTCCTACCTGCCTTGAAACACATTCACTAAAGTTTAGCTTTCAAAGAAGCCAGGTGTGAGACTGAAGTGTTCTTTCACTGATCTTTCTCTGACCTAATCTGGGTCTTGCTATCCTCATCTACAAATGACTGGTACTGGAGAGGCAGCGTCAGAGTCTTTCCTACCATGCATGGCAGCGTTGTCCCAGTGAACACTATAGACCTAAAAAGCTTATGTCAGGAATAACTGGAATTAAAGCCCTGTGGAAAGGAAAAAGGAAAAAGGAAAAAGGAAAAAGGAAAAAGGAAAAAGGAAAAAGGAAAAAGGAAAAAGGAAAAAGGAAAAAGGAAAAAGGAAAAAGGGTGAATCCTGAATTAGTCGGCGTCGTACGTTTGATGCACAGGACTTCCGTGTGCCTTCCTCTCTGCAGCATTACACTAACTTTACTTGCAAAAACAGCCAGCACCTTTGAATCATTTCTGAATACTAATCTTCCAGTCACCAGCAGGGTATTGTCCAGTTTAAGTGAAAGCGTCAGACTGGTTCACCCTATCTAATGAAGCCATTGTCATGTTTATAGTTTCAGGGAATACCTACAAGTCCACACTTCAAGACTGTACCCAGGACCAAGCCTTTTTCATAACCCTTCAGCATCTCTACATCTCATCAATGTAATTTAAATTGTCGAAGCTCCTGTGAAATGCAGCCAACCCCAACCCTTAAACCATGTTCCTCTGTCTTCTTAACCAAACAGCATCTGGAGGACTAACCAGGAATACCACAGCATGGTTATCAGAGGCAGGACAGAAACGATTGCAGGGATAATCGGCAAAGCAAGAGCTCATCTTCACAAAGCCAATAATTGTGTCCATGAGGCTAGAAATTCCAAAGACAGCCTCCATGAAAAACACTGCAAACTGAAAACATGCAACTTGTATCTCTGTGCTATAAAGGAAAGCTACGCTGTAGTGACAGCAAGAAAACTAAATCAATACTGCTCAGGGCCGGTATCGGTAAGCCACTAACCAAAGGAGCAGCAACGCGAACCTATTGATTCTGTAGAGCCATACTTCCACACTGTTTTCTTCACCTTCTGAAACATTTCTATCACCTTGTAAAATGGAAAACCGGAGACCGAAACTCCTGATTAATACTTCCTAAAAACCTGAAGTCACACTTGCATAATTACGAAAACCCTTGGTAACATGTTCTGCGTTATACATTTGTTAAATTACTTTACGTTAAGAACAAAAATTGTTTTTTTAAATTATTCTCCTGTGGATTTATCAGGCTGAACACTTAGTTATAACAACCCCAGGCAACTCAGCGAGGCTACCTGGATGGGTTCATGACATGCTCTGCCTGACTGACAACTGCTCCTGCTGAGCGCACAGGAGTGAAGACAAAGCACATCACTACGTGGGGACAAAACCAGGTAAAATTAATGCATAGGATTATTTTAACATGCGTCCAGAGACAGAAAAGCCTGTCAACCACTGCAGACTCACATCCCAGTCTTCCTTCCCAGCCAGGTGAAAGGCTTCTAGGGATGCACTTACCTCCCCCTCCCTCCCCGCTGCTCCCCTGATCTCAGGGTGAAAACCAGGGCAGGATTAGAAAAGAGCTGGGGGATAAACACATCGGTAAAACAATAAATACCAGCTAGACAGCTATGAAGGTCAGGAGATGTTTAGGAAGATTACAAGTTCAAAGACCACAGCGGCAGCACGTACCAACAGATGAAACGTACTTCTCCTTCTGAAAAATATATGCAAGTTGCATACATATATATTGTACATATATAGTATTTTTCACACAAAATTGTAATCATTTTTACTCTTATTTAAAAATAGTTGTCAAAAAGCCCTGGAACATGAGAGGCTACCTTACTAGTGCCTTCCTACAGCAGAGAGCGGCCCCACAGAGTGGGGACATCGAAAAGGATATCTTTAACAAGTCAGAGATTGGGGAGTTTTGGAAAAAGCGTCAGGGGTAGGAAGGGACTGCACAGGTCCCACACACCTCCCAAGCGGCACATCAGGGGAAGCCCTGCCTGGTCACTGTGGCCACCAGCCCCGGCCCTATTCCCTCCTCTCATGGGGGACAGGGCAGAGGCGCTGGTGGGGGAGCACTACCCACCCCAGGTGGTGTGGGGCTGGGCCTGCCCCACGGCCTCCTTCCCAGGCCCCACAGCAAGCCTGACCCGAGGCCTCACTTTGATGGCCCCCAAGCAGCAACTCTCCACCACCACCCATGCCCCCCAGCTCAGGCTCCACAGTGACCTGCTGGCAGGGCCCAGCGGCCTCACAACAACCAGGCACAATTCCTCCAACAGTCCCATCCCACCCTACAAAAAAAAAAAAAAAAAAAAATCATCCTCACTTTTACCTCTCTGTGGAAACCAGTGCTGAGGCTCCCAGCCACCTGAGAGAGAAGACGCAGGTCCCAAATGCTGCTTTCAGACCACAATCCCGGACATATTAGGCACACCAAGAGGCCATTAAATTGCTAATACAGTCTTTAGGCCAGGCAGGTAGGAATAATGGTTTGCAGAAGAATCATTACCTAAGATCAAGTAACTTGAAGCCATCGGGGAGCCCCAAAGCGCCCCAGTGGGCCAAAAAGGGTGGTGAGAACATGGCTGCCATCCTTCACCAGGCAAAGAGGTCAGGCTGCATTTAGGAAGTCAACCAACATCTACAGAAGTACTCTAAAAACAACACAGCCTTCGCAAAAGGTCTGGAACACTTCCCCCTCTCCTCCAAAATCATCAGATTTTAAACATATCCTTCAGAGAAACAGTCCAGCCATTAACAGTAACTGTTTCTTATGTGCATCAGTAAAAGATGTAGCACCACAGAGACTAAATGGGACTTATAGAAAAGAACTCATAAATCTTTGTCAGCCTCTCAGAAATGAACACTTAATACAACTGGCTTGGAGTACTTCGCTTCTCGTTCAGCCGAGGTACCAATTATGGTACCACTATGATAAATTTTAATCATTGTTGTTAATGGCTCCCCCAATTTATTTTATCCCCTCTCTGCACTAATGAGCTGTGCTCAAAGACTCATGATTCAAATACTTCCCCCTCACTGCTGAATAAAGCAATCTTTTGGATTTTGACCTATAATACTGCTGACCTATTCCAAGACATACGGAAGGACTCCAGACATCTGGACATACAGAAAGTTTGGATCACAAAGTACAGTTACAATGCAGCCAGCAGTCATTTTTTTTTTCCATTTTCTTGCCCCGCTTTCTACTGCCATTCTCCCTTGCTTCTTCCCCCACCACCCAGTGCTTTAATTTCCTTATCAGCAGGCAAATACTTTCTTTTCATATTGTTAAAGTCAGTGTAAAACCAACACATTGTTTAGAGCCACAAGCACAGTTGCCTACTAAATCTCCACTACCCCTTTAGTTACTAGTTGGCACTAATTTAACAAGCAGTTTTACAATCTCAAAAGGGGGAAACACATTGCATGCTAGAAAGAAGCCTCCTCACTTCTACAAAACTCAGCACAAATCCAGTCTCCTTATCCCAGTAGTGCAAAGGAAACAAATGATTCAGGCTCACCAAAGCAGGACCAACTAGAGGCACTGTGCATCCATACATTCTGTGTATGATGGAAGCACACCACTTAGAACAGAAACCACCTCCAAAGCAATAGCGAAGGGACTGAGTAAACATGTGCAAAGAGACTCAGGTAGCCTGGGCACTGATGTTCCCCCAGATGAGATCAAGGGTCATGCAGCAGTGTAAAAAAGCAGTAAATCAAAACATCTTGAAGAAATTCCCCTTATCCCACCTAAGTCAGGGAACTCACTGCCACAAGAGGGTGACGAAGCCAATTCACAAAAGCAGCAGATGTTTATAGCCCACCCACTAATCCTCAAGAGCTCACAAAATCCCTGTGACCAGGTTAGCCTAGAACCATTTATCAGACAATCTGGCAATCTCTTTACTGCTCAGGATCTAAGGAAATGAGAGAGCAAAGTCACAAACAGAAGAAAAACAGAAGAACGCTCGCATTTGTTGCAACAGCAAGTGGGTAACATGGACGCAAACATATTCTGACTTAGTTTTTGCCATCATTCCCTGAGAAACTTGTGACAAAAGTCATCCAAGCAAGAGCACATCAGAGACAACTTCTCTTCCATGTAATGACTAAAAATAAAGAAATAAGCAAGCTTTTTATTTGTTTTTCTCTTCTTCCTCCCTCTCCATCCTATCAACTACCTATATTCTTTCCTGGCTAGTTCTGGCTTTTTTTTTTTTTTTTTTTGGCCATTTTTTTTTTTTTTAGAACTTCCTTCTTGCTCTGTACCAACTATACGGGAATTTAAAGCAAAAGCCACTTTCAAAACTGTTTTTATTCCTGAAGGTGCAGTGGGTTCGAGGCACAATGTATCCCATATCAGTCTTTGGACTATCTGGCTGTCTAAGCTCCAAAACTACAAGGAAAATACATTGATAAATATCCCCAGTCCCCAGTCCCCTCTCTGCATGACAACAGCTATCTTCATACAAAGATCCTATTCTCCACAATGCACCCTCCCTCCGTGAGCGGCAAAATCTTCTTTACAACGAAGTTGTGCTCATGAGCAGTTTTATCTTTCATAGAGCGTTGGATGCTGCTGTGACAGCAGGTACCTTGTAGGCTCTGAAGCCCTGCAGGGCTTTCATTATGAAGAAGCACCACCTCACTCTCTATGTACAGGGGCCAATTTCAGGGTTGGATCACGGCAGCAGCTGCATAGGGAATGGTCACATGAAACACAGCAACACATTTCATGGGGAATTTCCTTTTTACTCCCTGCCTACAAACTCTGTGCCATATGGAGAGCTGGCAAAAGGGAGAGGACAGATGTCTGGAGACATTATAGTTACTATGTTAACTGCCTGCAAGTTTATTCATCAAAAGGTGATCACCCTTTGTTCTGGTAATTTATTTTAACTTTCTTTGCAGCTTTGAGAGGTTGACAGCAAATCACTATTACACAGTTCTCAAAAAGTACCAAGTGATTTGCAGCCTGATCAAAAGGCATGGTTCTTGGCCTGAAATACCAAACATTAAGCAAAACCTACAAAGGCAGAACACAACTAGAAGGTGACAGCAGCAGAAAAGGAGAAGAATGGAAGTCCTCTCTGTAGCCAGGCAAGCTCTCTACAGGTTTGCACACCCATGTACAACATTGGACGAGGCTGGATGTCACAGGAATGCACAGCTACACAAGCAAAAAAAGTGCTGCTACAGCAAAGAGAAGCTTCTTTCTTTGCATTCAGAGAAAGAGGAAGTTTGGAGCACTTAAACAAGCACAACAAAAACACTCCCTCTTTTTAAAAGAGGGACTTGGATGTGCACGCTATAATAAGAAAACAAAACCCACCGCAGAAGCTATTCACTTTCCATCAGTGTTTCAGAGACAGAGCTCCCATGAGATGTCCTTTGATTCAACCTGGAGTTCATTTCCTGTGGACTAGGGAGAGCATTAAATGCCCATGTGGTTCTTGGAAATAAGAAAACAAAATTGGAAGACTCAATCATTTAGAAAATCTCTTTCAACAGTAAATCTGCTTTTGGAGTTTGCATCCTGTAAGCCACACTTCCTGTGGAGGAGTAGCCATTGGCCATACGAATCTGCAGTCTGACAAGCTAAAGATGGAAGTTCAAGTTAGAATTCAGCTCACAGGTGTCACAAAGCCCAAAACTTGGTGCGCTATTTGGAGAAGTATCAGAGATAAAAAACAAAGTCAGCTTCATCCAGTTCTCTGATGTGAAGTTGAGGGGAAGCTACCCTGGCATCACCTTCACCTGAGCGTTAGATGGACTGCAATAGTGAAGTCACAGACATTTGGTCAGAGACAAGAGAGAAGGGAGAAGTTAACTATCCCTTTTCCCTGGGAAGGCATGTTCTAGAGGAAGCCTTGCAACACTACTTACAAAAGAGAAAACTCAGAAAATAGATGATGGAGTTAAGTTGGCAAAAGGGGAGGGAGCTGGTAGCATTTTTCTCAGTTTTGCTACCAACATACCTACGACCTGGACAAGCTTGTTTGATGGGTCGAGGCCAATTGTATGAGGTTCAACACGGCGAAGTGCCAGGTCCTGCACTTGGGTCACAACAACCCCATGCAGTGCTACAGGCTTGGGGAAGAGTGGCTGGAGAGCTGCCTGGCAGAAAAGGACCTGGGGGTGTTGGTCGACTGACGGCTGAATATGAGCCAGCAGTGTGCCCAGGTGGCCAAGAAGGCCAACAGCATCCTGGCTTGTATCAGGAACAGTGTGGCCAGCAGGACTAGGGAGGTGATTGTCCCCCTGTACTTGGCACTGGTGGGGTCTCACCTTGAATACTGTGTTCAGTTTTGGGCCCCTCACTACAAGAAAGATGTTGAGATAGTGGAGCATGTCCAGAGAAGGGCAACAAAGCTGGTAAAGTGTCTAGAGCACAAGCCTTATGAGGAGCGGCTGAAGGAACTGGGGTTGTTTAGTTTGCAGAAAAGGAGGCTGAGGGGAGACCGCATCGCTCTCTACAACTATCTGAAAGGAGGGTGTGGCAAGGTGGGGGTCGGTCTCTTCTCCCAAGTAACAAGTGATAGGACAAGAGGAAATGGCCTCAAGTTGTTCCAGGGGAGGTTTAGACTGGATATTAGAAAAAATTTCTTCACTGAAAGGGTTGTCAAGCATTGGAACAGGCTGCCCAGGGAAGTGGCTGCGTCACCATCTCTGGAGGTATTTAAAAGACGTGTAGATGTGGTGCCAACGGACATGATTTAGTGGTGGTTTTGGAAGTGCTATGTTTAGAGTTGAACTTGATGATCTTAAAGGTCTTTTCCAACCTAAATGATTCTACGATTCTATACAAGGGGCTGCTCTTCACAAAGCACACCTAGCCACTGTCTTCACCCAACCGCTATTAAAGGGTTATAAACTTTTACCCAAGTACGGCTGTAGAAGACAGTGCAATGAAAAGCCTGTCTCTGTAGAAACAGCATTCATTAAGTCAGAGTGGTAGGAAGACAAAGAAGAAAAAAAAAAAAAAAAGGGTGAAGCGTCCATTCTTTATATAAGTACCAATGTATCTTAGCACTTTCTACAGCATAGAAATCATTGCCCCCCTCCTTGGAAGAGTTTCTCATTTATGGTGGAGGGGGAAAACAACTGGAAACCACACTAGCAGTTCAGGGAAACAACATCTGTGAGGTTCTCAAGATAAAATATCATTTGCCAGTCTATCATCTATTTCTTCTGGCACTTAATGAAACTGCCCACCCATTTTTTCCACCAAAATTCAGGTCAGTCACTGTCCTTCATTCACAGTGTCAGAGCCACTCTGAAAATACACATCAAAGCATTAGCTGAGAAAGCGAACTGCCAGGCACTGCTGCAATGCAGGTCAAGCACAAGAACGTTTTTCTTTCTTGCCTCTGCAAAAGGCCATGCTTATTCCCCCCAGAATAAAAATCCCAGCCACCTGCAAGGAGCCAGATACAATGGGCAAGCAAAAGCTGCCATCCCAGTGCCCCACATGGTGATGCTGTTGGTTAGCACAGAGGTGGGAAATAACATGTCACCTCCCATAGTTGGCTCACTTCAGTGGGCTGAGGGGATGGTCAGCAACACACAGAGGAACACCCAGCACATACAGATCCTTCTCTCTCTGCTCCACACAGCCCATAAACATGCAGTGATCTTCCCAAGGCCCTTGACACAAGAGGATTGTTAAATAGGTGCTTCTCTGAAGGAAAGAAGAACTTAAGAGCAAAACAGAGACTATGATAATGAACTGTTCACAAGGGCTTTATCTCCGCAGGGGAGGGATTTGTTGGCTTTAAAATCTCAGCCAGCAGATGATGAAACTCCTCTCTCCAGGGTTTACTGACCAACTGTAAACAGTGTGCATGTACACATGCATGACTTTTTTTAAGCTCCTATTACTTTAACACAGGTTTAAAGGAACCCAACATATATTGCACCTAACACAGGAGCAACCGAGTAAAAGATATAAGACCAAATTTCACGACTTACCTTTTTTTTTTTTGTTTGTTTGGTTTTTTTACCTGCTGCGACGCTTCCACTCACCTGCTTATAACATATACCAGCACAGAGAAGCACAAACACAGGACAGGAAAAAAAAAAGAATCTGCAGTATCAAAAGGGCCAGGTTCCAGGAGCTGGCACCTCCATGCCTGATGCTGGGCCAAAATAAAAAACAAAAACAAAACCAACTCAACAACGGTGAGTCAAATCCAGCCTGTGTTACCTTCACTCTGTTCTTTCTCCACAGTGCTTTTTCTTAACGTACCCAAGTTGCTTCTGTTTTTCAGACCATTTTTCTCTAATATTACTGTGCTTTGCCTCAAAAGATAGGATTTTGGTGCTTTGTTTTTTTTTTTAAAGGAGTAGAAAAACACACACACACGCACGCAACCTTAAGGACTGGCTGGACTGTTCTTTACCTTGTAGGTTTTTCAGGTGTGGAGGAGAAGGGGAGATGTTTCACCTCACCAGAGAGCTGTCTGATCGTTTTTTTGGTTCACTCCACAGCTTGCAGACCAAATCTGAAGCTGCGATTCTCATGCAGTAATAGGACTGAAGGAGCTGAGATTTCAAGAAAGATACCAAATACAGAGAGTTTCACAATGAAACTGCTGGAAGAGGCAATTCTGAACAGACGTTTTCTGTGGCTTGCGCCACCGGCAGACGCTGCTCCCATGTGTAAAGGCACCGTGTAAAGGCACAACACCTTTTTCCCAGCCACCGTCCTCTCTTGCAAGCGTATGACAACAGGAGACCAAGCTCCACAACAAAGCCAGAGGAACCCTCTGCTCTCTTAAGAGGCAGCTCATTAAACTGTGCTTAAGGCCAAAACAGCCAATACACCCAAGCATCACAAAACTGCCTTAGATAGGCAAGGATTTAGGCTGAGGAGATGTTTTCTCATCATTTTCGAGTGCTGTGTTACGGCCTCATCCAAACTGCACTCTGCCACAGCACAGAAGTACTGATGGATATGAATAAATGGGGAACTGATGCCTAGCTGCACACACGAAACATTATCTTGGCCATCATAGTTTTTTAATTAGAATAATAAATTTTAACAATACAAAGCCCTATTTCCTGAGACCCAATTGCTTCTACCATAATTAAAGGACGACTGTGGGAGTCAGGCCAAAATAACACTAGAAATGGCCTGCAAGGAGAGGGACAACTCTGCCCATGACAGCAACGTGCCCGTAAGCCCAGAGTTAGCACTGCATTGTCCCAAATACTGTGTTCTGAGACAAGTTATCTTATATCGCGTTCCCCAATAAATCTGTGCAAACACTTAATTCCATGGTAAGCAGGACATAGCTCTCACAGCAGAACAAGCTATCTCGAATTATTTCATATTCCCTGCAGGACCACAGCAAATGTGTGCCTGTAGACCACCATGTACTAGCATAGGGTACATGGTCACAGTAATTTGCCCATGAGTCAGGTATCTAGTTGCAGATACAGCTGCCATGAGAGACCACACCTTAAATTTCTGAATCAAGAACTGCACTCAGCACGAGTGGTGCAAAATCCTAAATCAGTCCCCTTCCCTGCTCTGCAACTCCATTTCCTCCCCCCAGCTTATTTTGGTTTCTTGGATGAGAAGCAGACAGCTCTTACATATCCAGCCATCAGTTAGCTGCAGCCTGTGTATATTACTACTAATACAAGTGATTTACAAAAATATTATAGATTCACAATATACAAAAAAAAAACAGTTCTAAATAACAGCCACATACCTTATTCTTTATTAAAAAAAAAACAACCCTCACATAACAGCATAATATCACATTTAAAAGTCACTTGGGAGAGAAGATGAATACTCAGAGCAGGCACACGCTGCTGCCCTACATCCCATGTATCCAAAAAGCTTGCATTTTGCTGCAAGTAACTATAGGACCAAAAGCAGCCCTGAGCAATCAGTGGACAAAGCACGTCAAATTGTGGCACTGAAAGTTCAACACCAAAGATGAGGAGAAAATTAAAAAAAAAAAAAACAAAAAAAACCAAAGAAAAACATATGCATTAAGATTATTTGTAGGAAGTGACGTAGGAAGATATGATAGCCAGAGAAGCAAGACCTCGGCACCACCCGTCCTCAGACATGCTGCTTGCACAGGGACTGTTGGAGACCATGCTAAGGGGAGAAGAGGGAAAGGGTGCCTTGACATGGCTTTGTTCAGAGCTATCTAAGAGTTATAACAACATATTCTTGAGTACAAGCAAGGGTATGGATAACAGCAATACAACTACCTAAAACTCAGGCAATAGGGACCCGCAAAATAGAAAATAAAAAAAATTGTGACATGCTTAGAGGTTAAAATGCATGAGCTAATAGTCTCTCCTAGCTGTAAAAACTTGTAATGGTCAAATCCAAAATGCCAGGCAAATAATTCTGCCATCAACTACATATTATAAAACAAGCCAGCAAGGCACACAATCGTTTGGAAGATGGAAACATGGGAAAAGTTAAGGGACTCATGACAGCCAACAGAGGAAATCACCGTGTCTGAGGTAACCCCCTAGATTACAGCTCCCCTTACTCACAGGCATCTTGCTTTGAGTTTATTCCTCGTTCACATTACCTGCCAGTATTTCTGCTCCATTCTTAAGCCACTCACATCACACACGCTGCCAAGATCCTATCAATTTCAATGAAATGGTCTGTGGAGCAAGAGGGGAAGGTCAGTGCCGGCAGACCCTTGGCTTTGGGAACCTTCCAGCGGGAAGCACAACTACATGAAATTTCTTCCTACTTGTGTCGGTCAGGTTGTTAAAAGCACTGCCTGTGTCTGTGCCATGTTATAAGGCCTCTCTGAGAAGGGGAAAGACAGGTCAACGGGATGGTTTAAATTTGAACTCAATAGCTACAGAAGCGAGTGACGCTGCTGGAACCGATTCATTCTTGGGGGCTGAGTTATGGGCACCATTATTTCAGCCCCCCAGAGAGCTCAGCAGGCCAGAATACAAATTAAAAGATTATAAATAGCACTGAGCAAGGGGTTTTGTTACTGTCTCTGAGGCAGCACTGTTGTTGACCTGCATTCAGGTTTCATCACAAATCTGAAATTCAGCTCAAGCCCCCAAGAAAAGTTCAGGGAAGTGTCAGCACCACCCCAATGAGGGCTGTGAATTGGGATAACCCCCTCGCCTTTCTCTCACGGTGCCCGAGAAGTATTTACAGCTTCGACTTGAAGCCAGATATAAATGGATGATTTTGTACAGTCTTTAAGCAAGACCTGACATTCACGCAAACCATTCAGAACAGCAATTCAGCATTCTCCAAAGGAAGAGAGGGGGCACACGATCCCAAACTAGTAGGCACATGCAAGTTGCAAACTCTTTCTCCAAGTTCAACTGCATGCAAAATCGAGATGCTTGTCATATCCCAATGGAAGTAAAGGTTTCTTCTTATCCTGCTTGGTGATGAGAAGTTGCATGGACCGTGTGGCAAGACAAGGAGCTGGGATTTGGGAACCTGTGTTCTGCTTACGCCTCTGCAACTCATCTGTCATATGGCCTTGTCCGGCCACCGTGACATACTCATGCTTCTCACCACTTATGCTGCCAAAACTTGTATGTTTGGTTTAAGGTCACTCTTCTAATGGAGAGCATATTCTAGTTTACTTATAAGCTTCAAATTGAGTCCCTGATCTTTCAGAAAAGGACTCGGGACCATCAAAAGAGAACTGGTTTACCATGATTGAAAGATTTTTCTTTTTTTATTTTTCGTGTCTTCCAGTTGCAAAACAAAATATTTTCCCTGGAATTATTTCAGCCATATGAAAACTTCAGTCCTGGCTCGGAGTCCCACTGCCCTAGGTGGTATAACTTCAAGTAGCTTCAATGATACTTCCTACCTTAAAGAGCTCACCATTTCCATATAAAACAAGTGACAGCTGATGGCAGGACACTAAATAAACTATATAGTGACTAACCCTGCCTTCACATGAGGAGACGTCATCAGAATAATGGATTATTTTGCAGGACTGGGCTCTTCACAATCCTGACTCATTTCAAGTACGGTAAGCATCAGTATAGCAGCTTTGAATTTATGGTCATGAACCCACCAGTTTCCACCAAAAAGGAAAGAAAACAAGCAAGACAGCTAAAACCTTATCAGTTTTGAGGTAAGACAAATGCTAAAAACAGACCTCTTAATGCAGTGTTTCCCAGACCAAAGGGGAGGGTTTCTTGCTCTTGATCCTCCCCCTCCAGAGTTTTTGCAGAAGAGCTGTGAAAAGTGACTGGTCTGAACAAAGAGATCCTTCACAATTATCCGGAAGCCTTTAGAAAAGGCTGATGTTAAATGTCACATTTTATGCTGCTATCTCACAGGCCTCAAGGAAGAATGGAGCTTATGTCAGAGCCAGTATTTGTTTTTCTTTCTGCAGAGATGCACACTTCAGCGCAAAGGCTTTTCTCAGACAGATACATTTCTTGAGCAAGATAGTGATATGAAAAGGAGAATGCTTTGAAGATCCCTCTCCCCCTTTTAATTACAGAGTTTTAATAAAACACTCGGAGTAACAAGACCAGATTATTCGACCAATATTCAAGCTGAGCAGGGTTTAGCACACAATTGCTCTCATGGAAGCCCATGGGATACAGAAAACAAGTTGCTGAACACAAGCAGAGACCGCAGGATCTGGATGGAAGAGAATTTGTAGAAATAACAGCCTCTCATTTCTACACATATCATTTAATAATGACACTGCTGCTGCACTACTTGAAGTTGGCCCACCTCTGCTTAGTAACACTGATGTTCTGGGAGGCATCCCCGCTGAACAAGGATTCAAAATCTCCCAATTCTCTGGTGCTCATCACCTCTCCCTCCCCACCACCTCTGAAGAGTCAGCACCCACGCACCCACTCTATATCTGCCCTGCTCCTATTGCTGTCTTTCCACCTAGGCTGCTGATTTCTAACCTTGCAGACAGGACCAATGACTAACATAACGGTTTGCAAACACAACCAGACTTGCGGCTCTTCCCACAAGCATTTACCAGTGTATTTTCGGAAACGGTTTGCACAGATGGCAGCAGGCTGCTGGAAAACCGTTTAATCCTCCTCCATGTGCTTTGGAGACGGCATTATTCTTAGAGCAGGCAGCACTGCCTTGATCTGTTGTATCAAACTACAGATTTATCAGCCCTGGTATTATTAGACACTGGCAGTTTGCTCAAAAAAAAAAAAACCAACAAAAAAACCAAAAAACAACAAAACCCAAAAACCCAACAGTGCCAAGGCACTTTTCCTAAGCATCGGTCAGTATGAGTATGCATCCCCCAGTGGTAACATCAGAAAAGCTCTGGGACAGGCAAAGCTGGGATTGCACCAAAGTGGCAAGGGTTGGCCTACAGCGATCCCTTCCAGACACGTTCCCACAGACAACAATGAACACAATGGTCGCTTGAGCAACAATGCTCACATGGCTGCAGCCCATGGCTGGCCCTGCAGCAAATTGCCACTGCTAATCTAGGGACAAACCCCTAGGACAATCATAGAATAGAATCATCACAGAATGGTTTAGGCTGAAAGGGACCATAAAGATCATCTAGTTCCAACCATCTAGTTCCATCTAGATGGAACACCTAGGGACACCTCCCACTAGACCAGGTTACTCAAAGCCTCATCCAACCTGGCCTTGAACACTTCCAGAGATGGGGCATCCACTTCTCTGAGCAATTGGGCCAGTGCCTCACCACCCTCACAGTAAAGAATTTCTTCCTGATATCCAATCTAAATCTACCCTTTTCCAGTTTAAAACCATTACCCCTTGTCCTATTGCTACACTTCCTCATAAAGAGTCCCTTCCCATCTTTCCTCTAGGCCCCCTTTAAGTACTGAAAGGCAACTATCAGGTCTCCCTGGAGCCTTCTCCAGGATGAACAACCCCTACTCTCTCAGCCTGTCTTCATAAGAGAAGTGCTCCAGCCCTCCGATCATCTTTCTGGCCCTCCTCTGGACCGGCTCCAACAGGTCCACGTCCTTCTTATGTTGGGGACTCCAGAGCTGGATGCAGTACTCCAGGTGGGGTCTCACGAGAGTGGAGTAGAGGGGCAGAATCACCTCCCTCGACCTGCTGGCCACGCTTCTTTTGATGCAGCCCAGCATGCGGTTGGCTTTCTGGGCTGTGAGGGCACATTGCGGGCTCATGTTGATCTTCTCATCCCTCAACACCCCCAAGTCCTTCTCCTCAGGGCTGCTCCCAATCCATTCTCTGCCCAGCCTGTATTTGTGCTTGGGATTGCCTCAACCCACGTGCAGGACCTTGCACTTCACCTTGCTGAGCTTCATGAGGTTCACACAGGCCCACCTCTCAATTCTGTCCAGGTCCCTCTGGATGGCATCCCTTCCCTCCAATGCCCATCAACCACTCCACGCAGCTTGGTGTTGTGGGCAAACTTGCTGAGGGTGCACTCAATCCCACTATCCATGTCACCAACAAAGATGTTAAACAGCGCAAGTCCCAGAACTGACTCCTAAGGAATGTCACTTGGACATGGAGCCATTGACTGCAACTCTGAGTGCGGCCATCCAGCCAATTCCTTATCCACCGAGCAGCCCATCAGTCAAATCCATGTCCCTTCAATTTAGAAACAAGAACGCCATGCAGGTCAGTATCAAGTGCTTTGCACAAGTCCACGTGGATGATGTCAATTACTCTTCCCCTGTCCACCAATGCTGTAACCCCGTCGTAGAAGGCCAGCAAATGTGTCAGGCAAGATTTGCCTTTAGTGAAGCTGTGTTGGCTGTCACCAATCACCTCCTTATTTTCCATGTGCCTTAGTATAGTTTCCAGAAGTATCTGCTCCGTGATCTTGCCAGGCACAGAGGTGAGACCGACCGGTCTGTAGTTCCCTGGGTCTTCCTTTTTTCCCCCTTTTTAAAAACGGAAATCCCCATTCTGCCATCACCCCAGCTGGCCTGGGGACAAGGTAGACCTCCTCTGCTCCTCAAACCACCCAAAATCCACTTGCAAGCCATCAGCTGAACCTCAGTAAAGGACTGAACCCCACCCTGCACAGCAGGAGCATACAGAGTCTTCCAAAGGTCATTTTTTTTCCCCCCACTCGGACAACATGCAACATGGTTTGAGATATTCTTGCTACCCAGGGATGTGTCTCAACACTTGAACCCAGCAGGACCTAATAGCAAAACATCAGTGCCCTTTCAAGCTATACCACACCTTTTTTTCTCCTAGGCATTCAACCTTCACAGCACAAATCTACAAAATGCCCCATAACCAAACAAAAAAAAATAAAATCTCCTTCCAAGGAGGACATTCACCTGCAAAGCCTCCTTTAACATCCTGAATTCAGAGACACAGTGGAAGTGCTGGAGATGTTTCAGGAAAGGCACAGGAACACAATATTTTAAAAAGCAGGTGAAGTTGAGATAAGTACAGTCCGTTTCAATACTGCAAAACCCACATTTCTTTCAAGAGGATCCTCAAGTCAGCTGCCTGAAATGCTACACCTGGGCAGAGCCACCTGCAGCAGTCTGCCATGAAAAGATCAGAGGATCGGAAAGCAACAGCATGACGAAGCAGTTATGACAGAACAAAATGTCATGGCACAAACCCTGGACATCTCTTAATTGCCATCTGGAAACAGCAAATTTAATTTATTTTTTTATTTGACAAAAACAGCCTTACTGTCCTAAAAGTCAGAGGGCCCAGCATAGACGAAGACTTGCGCTAGACACTCAGATGACTCAGACCATCTAGCTAGAGCGGCACAAGCATATGAGAGCACATCCGGCTGAGCTTCTTTCCTACAGATTGTACACAAAAAACAGTTGCAAATTTCAATACAGTTACAGAAAAAAAAAAAAACACCCCAATTCTAACAAAGCAGAAAAAGGGAAAATGAAGCAAAGGCTAAGTTGAAAGCACTACTTTAGAAGACATTTCCTCTCCAGAGTCACGCTGTGCCCCGTCACTCCCTGTACCTGGTAGAGCATCCACTGATGGCAGAGGATTTAGGATAGGGCCTATATATTGGACTGATTTTATCAGCTTGTAAATGGGGAAAAAAGATGCACACAACTTGTTTCAATTTCTAGGCTTTAAAAAAGATAAACCGCATACTTCCAAAAATGCAGGAGCCTCAAGGCACATTCATATTTCTGTCAAAGGTGCAACTAACACATGTCGACATACCTGCAGTATGTTTAATCAACCTGACTGAAGTATCAGAAAGAGTGACAAGGGAGCCTTGTCCTGCCACAGCTTCATTGCTATTACTGACATGATAGACTTCATGAAAAGTAGGTCTCACACTGCAATCATAATTACAATTTACACTACTAGCATGTTTGTGCTTCACAGCCTTTCGATATGATTTCAGCTGCTACAGGAACAATTTTCCTAACTAGTGCCACCTTTAAAGGTGTTCAAGTGATGGAGAAGCCTAACTTTCCATTATTTTTAGTGGAGCTACCAGCCCTGACAGGCATGCAGCCAAAAACTGAAGGTCTGAAGGACTTTGTTAACTCCAAGGCAAAGATATCAGATCCTCTCCCGAATTGTATGCAGCCACTGCAGTTTTCTGCTGAGGGCTTGCCTCCACGTGCTGGTCCGAGAGCTGCAGTGCCCCTGGGACTGGCTTGCAGGCAGATCTGGCACCCCAGCCTCAGAGGCAGCAGTGCCATCAAAGAGATAAGAAGAAAGGAGATCTCCTTTATAGCCTAGAAATTCCCCACATTAAAAAAATATAATAAAAAAAATAAAAAATCTCCAGCCTGGCTTCTAGATTACCTAGGCAACATCCAGAAAGCTGGTTCGGGTACCCTGGTGATACATTGTTGGTATCTAGTTATCTTCTGCAACTTCCTGCCTTCTTAGATAGTGAGACAGAAAGGCATTTTACTTTGGGCTAACAATGTGACATTGACGTGTACAGTAAGATCTTCTTGCTGTGTAGCTACCAGTGACAAATTTTTACAGTACCACCCAGCACCTCTGCTCGCATACAGCACCTCAGGCTCATCTCTCCTGCTGCAACGCCTGTTCTTTATTGGAAGCTTCTTGCATTTTCTGCTGGCAGTCTTTGAGACACAGCCAGGCCACAAAGATTAATCTGATCAGTTGATTTTCATGATTAATTATCTTCTGATAAGCAGCTTTCCCCCCCCCCACCATTCACAAGAGTCATTATGGCCCAGCCCTGCCTTTCATTCATCACATCAAATTTATTTCTCGTATCACACTCTGACAAGTTGAGGACAAAGTCACAAATGAGTACTGCCTTGCCGCACATCAGCTAAGATGGAGAGCTGACAGTCTGGCTTGAAATTAGGTCCAGAGTCAGCCCATTGCCACAGGAAAGCATCTCGCGCTACAAGGAGAGATGCTTACATGAGCTGGGTGTCCTGACCCACTTGCCATGGCACTGGTGAAAAGATGATGAGAAGAAAAATCACAACGTCCTGCTCGCTAAAGTCCTTTCTCTTTCCACTGCCCCTCTTCAGAGCCCAAAGGGATGCTGCTTCCACTACCACCTTGCCACGCTGAGCCTTCAAAATGCCACTGAACCCTCACTCTGGTGACAAAAGAAGAAATTGCCAGCGGGGATTATAACGCAGACAGCAATGGCCACAAACGACCTAATTTTCCCCAGAGGCAAGCTGTGTATGCTTTTTGTTGTTCAGAGCCATCTGCAAGGAACTGGATATTTGCAAATAAAAGGAGATTAGGACAAGGCATTAATCCAGCGTCTGTTGCTCATTCATGCTGTCCCCTGAAAGAGAGCCCAGATACAACATTTAAGTCGTAACACTCAGTTCTGAGCTGCTGGTAAATTAAAAAAAGAAAATGACAATTAAGAGACACACAAAGTTGGGATATTACTTTTCATACAAACTAAGCCCCAGGAGGGCCATAAGATGTGGAGCTGTGAAGGAAACAAAGCGGGATTCCTTTTGAGGATGGGCAGCTTCGCTCCAGCTGTGCCCACCCCTTCACCGAGCCCCAGCAGAGACGACATGGTATGGCCAGGAACAGAGTGGGAGCAGAAATGGTAATAGCTTGTCCAGAAACCCTTGCTCTTACAAGGCATAACTTCTTGAAGCCTACCAAAATAGCATAACAGGACGATTGTTCCCAGAGTTGAATGGCAAAGGTTTCTGCTACCCCGGGAATCGTTTCCGCTGTCTAATGGAAGGGCACAGCAGAAAGTGGCATCCACGCCTTTTACAAAACACTCCGCTCTCTGCATTGCAACACGAGAGTAAGGGCGTCCACGCAGCAAGCTCACTTCTACTTTTTATTTGGGTTTTCTTCATATCGACAGTTAACTATGTGGCTGTCAGTGCTGCTTTTCTGGGGGAGGAAAAAAAAAAAAAAAAGAAAAAGAAAAAAAGAACAAAAAATTAAGCCTGTGGAAAAACACCCAGTTCAGAAACACAGATGAAAAGCACTTCATCTCTGCATATTGTCTGTTTTTCTACCAGCAGCCACTTTCACAGAGGATTTTGCCTGACAGAGGTGATAGGCGCTCTCCACTGCTCAGATTTTGGGTTTGATACCTTTCAGATGTAGCTGGCACATTTGGCATTCAAAGGCATCACACACGTGGCACCACCTGCATCCTCTGCCTTGGGAATCGGGAGCACGTTTCACATTACAAACACTGGCTGTCGACCACTGCCATCTGAGGCTTTCTATTCAGCATTTTTTCAGCTTAATTTTGTTTAAGATGGAAAAAAGACGGTTCATTAGAGGCACTTCCCACAGCCTGTTTAAAGCATTTATGAGCTGACATACATTTTCATCAGTTCAGGTCTCATCGCTTTACCTTGAGTTGCAGGTCTTCAGCAGATAGCAACAAGCCAGCCCAGTAAGTGCTGCTTTACGGTCCCTCCTGGATACCTATTCACAGCATCTCTGCAACCTGGAGTAATTCCACCTTACTAATGCAGCAACATCCCATGCTCAGCAAAGCAAACTTTCCTGCCACGGGCATTCATTTCACTAACATCTTGGAAAAAACAAATTCGGTTTTCAGCTGAAAATTCAGGTCAAATTCCAGGCGAAAGACCTGGACAGTTGGGAAAGACGCTCAGGTAAGCGCCTCAGAAGAAACGCTCTTTAGTAATTTCTGGAAGAGACTTGAGGTGTGTTTACAAACATGAGTTTCAAATACGTGGAAGAGCTGATAGCTGGTTGCAGTCAGCCCCGCCACTCCACACCAACCAGGGGAAGGGGACAGAGACCCAGCCTAACGGGGCAACTCCAGCTGGTGAAACGCGGTGAGGAGACACGCACAATAGCCGTGGGAGAAGCTTGGGAGCAGGGACGATCATGGCTGGGTGACCCCTTTTCTGCAAGTGGTGTCTCACAGCCCCATATGTGATAGATCCCTCACGCCAAGCCAGGTCCAAGGTTTAGCCAGGCTGTGAGGGGGTATGCCACTACCTACACTCACCGCAGGAGACATTTTGACCCACCATCACTCAGCCCCAGTCCTCCCCTATGACCTTCAATTACAGCCCCCAGTAGCTCCAGCCCTACCTGCTGGAGAAGCTGCCCTCAGGACACACAACCATTTCCCACCTCCCTCTTTCAAGTGTTTGTGAAACCAGCCCAAGCATCGCTCAACCCAAGCAGTCTTTTGGCATCCAAGTGGCACTAAACCCACCCTTATGTTGTCATGCTATTAGTTTAAATCAGTTTTACAGCCAGTTCCCTGATCAATAAAATGCAGAAACATGACTGGAGAAAGGAATTAGCATCTGTAATCCCATGATTACATAAATCACTCTGGTCAATCAGTTATTAATGGCTGTTATATTTATTGGGGTTTATAGCAGGCCTACAAACCTGAGCCATTAGAAGCAGACACCAAAGAAGACACTGTAAAAAAATAAAAAGCTATCTGATTACTGACTCCTCACAGCAAGTGCTGACAGAATACAAATTTGGCTCACTCTCCCTCCTGTTAGCGAGCCTGCTAATGAGCTTGCCAATTAAGAGCCAATCGGAAGACCTTGGAGGGGAAGCTGTCAAGAACATGAACTCCCATACCTCTGAGGAGCAGCTGCGGGACTCGTGACAAGGGCCACCTCAGACACTTCTTGCTGACGCCACCCACTGACCTCTTTATCTCCCCCAACTCATTCCTCTCACCCAGGAAATACAAACACTTGTCACATGCATATTACGGCTTCTAAGGCACAGACATTGAAAATTAAACACACGCCGAAGAGTCATAAAACCTCTCCTGCTCCTCATCATTGCAGAGACCTTACTAGGTCCAATGCTAGAACTACTTTAGCACAAACTTAAAATAATTGTAATATAGGAAAAAAGTCACTAACTACACATCATCACATCTATTTAATTATTTTGGGATACATTTTGTATTTTTGGAATCATGTGTTTCTATTTAAGGAATAGAGGACAGCTTGGGCAAGAGGATTTTGGCTCCTAACTCCCTTTGGATATTTCTGTGCGTGTTCCTCCCCTCATCAGCAATTAACTTCATGAAGTTTATGAAAGGAAAGGCAAAAGCATAAATACTACACCAGGCCAAAATCTCTGATAACAAAGCTTTATGACTTTCAGTGCAGCTGGCCCTGGGGACGTGTACAATGCACTGCTGGCCACAGCGCACATCACTGCAATAACTGGATGGGGTGCAAGCACGCGAGGGCTGCGACGATCTTGCACAGCAGTCAAATCGTTAAGCAGCTATTTCCAATACACCCATTCGACTACCTTGGCCTGTCATTTAAGCAGAAAATCTCATTTCAGAACCACTCTACGCTGTATTTCTTTGCACTCCTCTTCCTGCCCCGTCATTCAGCGGCTAACTAACAGTGGCATTTCCAACAGCGAACTGTGACCAACACACTTCACTCCTGAAGTACCCCCTGGTGACTGCATGTAGAGGTTAAATTTTATTGCAACGCTCACGTCCAAGGGACTGTCAGGAAGAGAACAGGAGCTAGGCTCCTGATCTAGGTTTTCTTCCAGATTTATCAGTCCCCTCATTTATTTCATCACACCACACGATGAGTAACCCTCTGGAAATAACCTTTAGCAGAAAGCTCTGTTACCGAAATAAAGAAATGCCATAGTTTCTCTGAAACCATATCCTTCTGTTGAAACTAATTATGAGAAAGCTGTTGCTTAATGAAAGTTTGCTTTAATATGACTTGTGCTATTCATAAGTTTGCTTTGGACGGCATCCAGATTTTTTAAATTAAATATTAGCAGTCTGTTAGCCTATCAAACAAACCTAAGCATGTCAAGTTAGTATTTTAATAGTGTTTTTCCTTCTCCCCCTCTCCTCCCAACCTAGGTTTGGCTTCCTAATTGACTTGCTCCTTTAAAGTCAGTAAGCTCAAAAGTCTGAGGAGAAGATGTCACACTTTAATGGTTTAGGAGTGCACATTTTGTCTGGGTGATTGATGGATCAAATGTGTGCTGAGGAATGCCACAATGTCTCTTTCATCATTTCTGCTTCTCACAGGGCTGAGAACTGGACTATCTCTAAACCTCTTTGCTGCTAGCAACAATAATCAAATTATCTCGTTCATTATAAATGTAAAATCCATCTTATTGTCCTGAAGGGATGTTATTGAACTGACATTACTGCCTGATCACTGACAAAGGTATACGTGCAAATTTATCACCTAGGTTGCTGTTGAATATACGCACCAGGCATGCTGGGCTCTCTCTGGCTCATTACACTCCTTTCTGGTTATTGCCAGCCCCAACCTGTTTGGCAAATGAGATATGGAAGAGCTACACCGACACGGCAGTGACAGGTCCTTCAAAAACGCAGGCGATAAGTGGGATAACATTCACAGATGACTGGTAAAGGAAGGCTGACACGTTAATTGAGCGTTGCACACCTGGCAAAAGGCACAAATGTAGATGGAGAGCACTTATTAAAGCAATATTTAGTATTTTCAGAGTGCTTTTCCACTATAATTATTTACTTCCAGTGCTGCCTAATCAAGAAAAGGACTGCAATGTTTCTGATCAAGATGAGGGCTGAAAGGTAGAAAAGGTTTTAAAATAATATGTGTGCTCTCCAAAGTGACTAATATAGGCTATGCATATATTCACACGCCTATATCAAATTTGCTAGTGCAAGAACAGTACTTCTGACTGCAAGCCCTGCCAGTGGGATGTGAAAGTCAGGCAGGTTTTGTAAAGCGCTGACATCGCAGTTATTAAAGGTTTTACATATAAAGCTTAGTTAACAAATCCGCTGACAACGCACGAGCTGGAATAAAAGCCTGCTCCTTCTTCAGAGCAGGGAGGCTCTCCCAGATTAAAGGTGAGCAGAAGAGGCATTGAAACTCACTCAGGTCAGGTACGGGGGCCTGGCATGAATATACGCACCATTAGGGCCAGTCTGTCCAGCGTCTCCCAGAAACATATGACTGCAAGAAATCCCTTGGGATTCAGAGTCCAATGCACCCGAGCATAAGCAATCAGAGGAAGAATAGGGCAGGAGGGACTAAGAGCACCGCCAATACCCTCGGGCCCTGAAATAGTAGAGGATTTGTTAAATCCCAGGGAGTGGCCCTGGCTGTATTCAGCAAAGGACGATAAAGCAAAGCCCTGGCAGTGCTGGCAAGTCTGAAGGGGGTGGTAGTCCCCTTCCTCTCCCCAGATCTGGGGAGCACAGCTCAAAGTGACAAGCAGGGCTGGACAACCAGGTACCCCAAACACCTTCATGCTCATTGATGTTCGTTGGGCATTCATCTTCGCTCCTCATCCCCACAGCTCCTTCAAAGTCCCTTGTGAGCCTAAAGGGGGTTACAAGGTGCTTTATCCTATAAAAACTTTCCTGTCTTGCCTCAAACAAGCATTTTCATTGCAGTGGCTATGTCTCTTCTTCATTTTTTTTGCATATCACCCATGGCAATAAAAGAAGGAAAAGGTGCTGCGTTATATCCAGTCTCGTGCTGCATTACATACCAGCAGTGAGACGGACTCACAGGTGCCAGCTGCGATTTTTCCTTTGTTCTCCCCACTTCTAACTTGCACAATCGCTCTTGTATATCTTTGTATTTTAGGCATACATACGAGACTGCTCATTTATTTAGAAATCATCCTCACCACAATGACAAGTCAGGAACCCCCCGCCTTGCTCTGTAGAGAGGCAGAGAAAACAAAGCAGTGGTAACACAAGTATTGCCTGAATAGGTAGGTACCTGCTTCAACTTCTGCCTTAGTAAAGAACCAAGACCCGTGCTGCCCCAAAGCACAGTCTCCCCCAAAGCACAGTCTCCCCCTCTCTCATTTTTGGGGAGGGGAGATCAATCCCACCGGTGTTCACACTGCAGCACTGATGACATTTCACAGGACAGCCCGAAAGTACAGCAGGGATTCAGTCGCATCCAAGTAGAGCTTTGCTGGCTCACCCTTTGTTCCCCATCCCTTTTCTTCAAACCTTCTTGGTGTTACCTCCCTCCCTTCCCCCCCCTTCCATGCTCTGGCAGGGATGCTGAATGCTGATGAGACAATACTTGATCCATCTTCAAGCACTTATTTTCGGGCAATTAACTTGGCATCATAGAAGCACTTAAGAAACCTGGCTTTCCGGAGTGGGAGACAACTGACTAAAAAGCTAAGCAAGGTAGTAAATTATTGTCAAATGACTAAAAAAGAACAGGAAGGGGGGAAAAAAGATAAAAAGAAACTAACACTTTGATAGAAGATGCTTGCTGCTGTCGGACCAAATCTGAGATCTGACAAAAAAAGCCGATCTAATAGTTTGAGCAGCCATTAGTGTGAGTCCAATACTGGCTGCTATCAATTGTGTCTATAACAATTATCCTTTGCCATTCAAGGGTGGATGCTTTCTTTTCTGACGTCTCCTGATTATATGTCACCTATTCAACCTGGGAATAATTAGCCATGGCAAACCATCTATCTATCTAGATAGCACACATTACTCTAATGTTCAAAGTCTTACCAATCACCAGTGGTCTTTCCTCACTAACTATGCCTGCTATAATACTTACTTTCTACTTCCAGAGGCAACAATTTACACATTATCAACATTGTTCTTATTTACTGGGTCTTTAATTCAGTTCAGGGGAGCAGAAGCAAATAATTCCATTTTCCATAAACCATAAATTCCCAAGTCTTCCTTGTGGCATTATTTTTCTGACACTTCAAAGATGCATTTGCCTTTCATCCCCCAGATGCCAACATCGGGGCTGTCAGTGGTATCCAGGAACGGGGCATGAGAAAAGCCGGACTGGTACTGCCCGAGCAGCCCCTCTCTGCTGGGCACCCAGGTTCTCCCTCCCATTCTCTACTTGGCTTTGGCAACAGTGGGGATTTTTCGGAGATCAGAAGCATGTTGATTTTGCAGGCACAGCTTCAGATCTAAAGCGAATAAATAAATATCAGACGTCTTCCCGTGCATAGCTTACAGCCACCTTCCATGTTTTTCAGTGGAACTGACTGCAAAACCCTACAGCCACAAGAAACCTACAGACACCTGCATAATAAATTGGCCTTTAAGGAAGAAGGGGGGGTGGGGGGAAGAGTTCTTCAACTCGCAATTTATCCTACTGGCTATTCCAGCTACCTCATCACCTCGTTTGTGTATTGCTGCCATCAGTGAGTAATGGTCCAGAGCCGGACCTCCAGTGCAGCACTCTGCAGGCACAGGTACCGGGGCTGTTTTCAGAAACAAAGAGGAAGAACATAGGGACAGACAGAGAGGGAAAGAAATTCCCCTATTCCCCACGCTTTCAAAACAGGCAAACTAAAGTTTTCTTTTTACTTTTGCCTCACTGAATTGACATAATGATGTAAAACAAACGTATTAAAGTCCACAAAGTGCATATGGAAAAAACAGACCTACCATCCTCCTACCCAGACTCACACAATGAAGCAGGGATCTCAAACGCCCAGTAAGCTTAATGTCGTAATTTATGACTTATTCCCATTAACTATTCAGTGTTATAAATCTAGACTTCCATGTTCTACTACTTTATATAAATACATCACAGCTCTTGCACAACAGCATCGTACTTGCATACATTTACATTATTCCCTCAAAATAAATGTATATTAAAAAAAATCCATTAAACACTATCTGTGCAATCCTCTTAGGAGTTTAAAGGGAGCAAAACCTAAAATAAAAACAGGCACTATCCTTAAGAGGAAATACCTTTAAGGCAGATGGTCCAAAGGGGCATACAGCAGTTACAGGGCACAGGGGCAAACTTGAAGCCACAACCCTTTAAGTATTAAAACGTACATACAGACCAAGAGTCACGACATGTAAGAGATGGAGACCAAGCCGAACAGCCCTGCTATTCCAACCTGGTTGTTTTCTTTCTACAAATAAACACCCTACTACCACCTGGTATGAGCTGATATCGCTCCAGAGATACAACAGGATCAAAATCTGAAGAAGTGCCTGGCTTGCTGTTTTCACCAAGAAATTAATTTTTAGGGGTAAACATGGACACTTACATCGCGGCTGAATTATCATTTGCACACTAAGCAGCTGAAGGACACAATTCCTCCTGAACACTGTTCACTTCCCTCTCCCATCACCAGCCCCACCACACACACCTGCGTGCACTGGGCTTCAAGGGCACCAAGCCATGACATGTATCATTGCAAGCTGCCCCAGTCCTGCTTCCCAGGACCTCTAACAGACCAGTTCTGCTGCTGTGAAACCCTTCGTGAGTAAAGCAGGATGGTCAGGGTTTATCTGTCAATTCTCAATGCTGGAAAATAAAAATTACTTGCTCTCCTGGACTTCTCTCACACTCCTGGGCATGTTCGCATCCCTTCATTTAACTGAGAACGCCACACGCTTCAGCCACAATAGCATCACGGGAAACAAAAAGCTACTTTCAAACACCTATTATATCTTCATTCAAACAGCCACCCTAGGGCTAGACCAGAGGTCTAGACATGCTATTATCTTCAAACGTCACCTACAGTGGATGCCCAGCCCAGAGCATTAGGACTGGACAACCATTTAGCCATAGCCCTCCACACGGTCTCTCGAGCAATCCAGGGACCTGAAATTAAGTTAATTCACAGTTCTGCATGCAGGCCCTTCCAAAACTAACGGTTTTCATTAGCACTAATCCAGCTGCAAAAATATTTGTCACTGCTTCATTAATGCCAAATGAGCCCTGCGAGCATGCAGGTTTTGTTAAGAGATCCTGAGACACTTGAAAGGTAGGGTGGGCTTTTTCCTCTCTTGTTTTGGTTTTCTTGGCCCTTCCGTCCTCCCCTTAAGTTCAAAAGCTGGTAGCAATTTACAACAATTCACAATTTAGAAGGTATGCGTGTACATATGTGCCTGTGCACGCACATAAGCCAGAGAAGTCATCAAGTCTCTTAGGGAAAGAATCCCACTGCAAAAGTCTGGACTTGGTCCTCGATGATCAAAATGGAGCGTTTGCTGGCTAATCCTAATGAGGGCCTCAGGCAAAGATTTCAGCCAGGCAGATGTTTCTCCGGGAAGAACACAGCAACCATTATATACCAGAACAGAATCAAGTTTGGAAATGCTTAAATCTCTCTGCCCTGGAGTCCCAGGTAGCACCCACCTACAGAGTAGAGCCCCTCTGTGCACCAACTCTACCTTGCCATTGCTCCGAACCGGAAAAGCAAGGGATTGTAGGCCTGTTCTTTAGCACTTACGGACTTAAATACAAACACCATTCAGGAAAGCATCACAAGATAGTTTACCTTGTGATATTTATGCCATTTAGGCATGTAATCACCCCCCAAACTCCCCTACTTCGTGTTCCAAAAAGGACAGACCTCTCAATTTCTTATCATGGGTTTGCCACGGGGCTAAGCAAGCAAATATTTCTTTACTGCCTTTCTTCAAGTCCAGTGGACCACACTAAGTCACACTTTTCTCTCTCCTCCACTCACATCTACGCCACGAGGCTGGATGCACCAGCGCCATGGTCTGTGCTTACATATGTGATGTTCACACACGTTTTACAGAGAAGAGACAGGCACCTTCACCCCATTCATTTGGGCTTTCTACCTACTCAGAGACGCATTTTGCCAAAGACCAGGCTTAAGTCACCCAATCCACAGGAAAAGAGACAGATATAATAAAAAGACATTTGCTGGGGAAACCAAGTGAAATGGAGCAGAGAAGATAGCAGTCGCACATGGACATAAACCCACGGACCTCTGAGCAGGATTAAAAACATCACTTGCCTTCACCACAGGCTTTGTAGAAAAGGATGGATTTCAGCACGTTAAGACCCTAACAGACCACCGAAAGAAATGGCACGCCATGTGTGGTTATATGATCTTCTGGTTTACCAGAGGATTTTGCAAACTCCCTCAACCCTTTCATGGCAGATCCATGAAGATTATAATGGACAACCACACTCTGTTGGGGATTTTCAAGTCTCTCGACCTGCAAAGACAGACTCATGGGCTATACAAGTACTGCCAACCGGCCTGCCTAGCTTTTAAATTTCATGAGCCCTGAAATGAACAACTAACTCATGGAGATTATAAAACATATCATTTTGCTACAGCACTTTGTCGGCTCAATAAAACCTGAAACAAAGGGCTCATGGAGTATTTTAATTTCCACTGGAAGTGTTGCCTGTGGAGTTTACAAGGTGCATCAACAAACTTGGACCCAGACACATTTTGTAGTCTCACATTTGCACAGGTTCGGAGAAGCCCGCCATAACCAGCACAGAGTTTATAGGCTGCAAAACTTACAGCATCAGCAGAGGGAAAAAAAAAAGAAAAACAATTAAGTTTGTATATTCCTTCTGTAATGCCAGGGGACCTCACAAACTCACAAAAGTACATACTGAGATGATACGCAGCCAAGAGATAAGGCCTTTGCCTTTTCCTTAGATGCTGATGCAAAAGGGAAAAAAAACTGCAATCCAACTCTTTGCAAACTCTGGCACCCAACCCATAAAAGCATGTACTCTTGCTCAATGAGAAAAATGGGAGTAGATTGATGCACACTTAAATAGACCTGGGACCTTTGTGAATATTAAAAGACCTTTTACATAGCGAGGAGCCTTTTCTGAAAACATGTCAAACCCCATATTGAAGCAGCGCTTTCCTTTTCCCAAGCTACTTCCTCGGTCAAGACAGAAACAGGTCATACCTTCAAAGAAGAAAAAAAAAAAAAAAAACAGCCCTCTAATCCCCACCTCCTTCCTCCAGGAATTGCTCTGAAGAGGGGAAAAAAAAGGAAAAAAAAAAAGGGAAATAATTTATATTCAAATTGTTTTGTGGTTTTCCTGTAAAAGTTTTAATAGCTTCCTCCAGGTTGTCCACTCAGTGTATAATATTCAGAGCTATCCAGATGAAATTCCCAATAGTTCAGCAGGATTTCTAATTGCATTGCTTAAAATGGTTCCCCGTTGAGGGCCCATGCCAAAAACAGGTTAAAGGCTTTTGGATCAAGGATATTTCAATGGCTAGATAGAGATTTAGAGATAAAAAGGCAAAGTGAGGAAACATACAGCGTTTTTATATACTGCGGCTACTTAGTGTCTAAATAAACACCTGGGGTTCATTTTTAATATCCTCACGGTCATGCCTCTCAGAAGTTTTCAAAACATCACTTATACATCTTTGCAGAACAAGCAGACTGGGGTTATTCACATCTTTGTAAACACGGACATTTTAACAGACCATGAGTCTACATTGCTCAGAAGTGTCAAATGAAGAAAGAAATGGACTGCCTCCTAATGAAGTTCAAAATAAGGAAAGCATTTAATTATGCATACTTCTCCAGTGCTTTGGACATGGCTTTTAAAGGACAGAAACTGTCATAACTCAAAGGTATTTAATCTAATGAAAAAATACAATCGTTCAGGCTGTTTCCAATATATTCGAATAAAAGAAGATGGGTCGAGATTTTTCCCTTCAAGAAGAACACTCAGGAAATTACATCCCATCCAACCCTTTCCCCCCTCATCTTTTTGTCAGCAAATCCTATAAACCCACAAAATGCCAGGAATTAAATGCTAAGGTTGGCAATCTGTCATTGACATATGTTCCCGCCATTTCCCCCTCCCCCCCAAGTCCTGAGATAAGGCTGCAGTCTCAGCCTTAGCGAGGAATTTCTTAGCACCGATTAGTATTTGGTGGCTTTCATTCTCCCCCTTCCTTTTTCCCCTTCCCCTCCTCTAATCAACGTGATTTACTTCGCTACCCCACAAGCCAATTTTTCAGGAGTCCTTGGGGAAAAAAAATAACACGACCCAACTTGCAGGAACTGGGAGGCACTCTGCGCATGTAACAGCATGCTCTGAAGCAACACCATCGGCTTCCAGCGCAACACCGGACAGCCCTGTGATACGCTGCTACGACAAAATAGTTTCTTCCCTTTGGGAAGCCCTCAAGCGCAAGCTGTCCAAACAGTATTTACTGTTTCGAGTGTTGCTTTATTTATGGCTGAAATTCTCCCTGTTCAGAAGGGAGAGCGACTGAGTAACTTATTAGGAATGTTCCTGGGGAATAGGGGAAAGAGGGAAATGAGATCATTCGTAACTCCAGAAACATTTACAGCTTTTATGCAAAATTTAAAATTGGAGCATTATCCAAAAAAAAAAAAAAAAAAAAAAGAAAAAAAAAATCCAAATCCAACCCAAACAGCCTTAAGCTGGTAGTCTGCCAAGCTACAGGTGGGCTTCGTAAGGAGGGAGAGGATTCCAGCTTTCTTGTTTGGAGAAGAGAGGAAAGCATGACTTCTGGGAAGATTAAATACTTGAGGTAGATATATTTACACAATATGTGGGAAGTGTGAACAGATGCTACCTAGGAGGGCTCACTCATGACAGCATCTCCAGAACGCAAGAGGGTTTTTCGTTTGGATTTTGTTTGTGTGGTGGATAGGTTTTTTTGCAAGAAACAAAAACAATTTTTAAAAAGTGTTTTGCAATAGGCAATATTGGCTTCTAAGGCCTTCCGAATGCATCTATTAATAGCTCTTTCAGTAATTAATAGAAATAATTATTGTAATCTTCTTACCAATATGGACTGACTCAGTTTGAGTGTTGAACTTAAACCGTTGGGTGCCATTTGCGGCAGTGGTAAATGCAACTGCTCCCACTGACATCTCTCCTGGTTACAGATGCTCCCCGCAGCTGCAAACTCAGTCCAGACCCCAACCTTCCCAAAACACTGGCCTGCAATTTGCCTGCAGTAGAGGTTTTCAAATCACTGGTAGGGAGATTGTTTCTTGCAAAGATACCCTATGACAGGAAAGGCATGATGAGCCTCACCCGAAGCCAGACGGGCAAAGAATCCATGGGAGAATTAGGAAAAGCAAACAGGATGCACACCACCAGAACTTCTGCCGTTTAGGTCATTATAAAGCAGGGCCTGCGACAGTAATGACAAAGAAACAGTATCATGATTTGTTTGGTTACAGCTACAGGCATCATCATTTTGTGAAGAGTTGGCAGCTCCCAAATAGTTGACTTCCAGAGAGTTCAGTTAAATATAACCCTCTCCGCCTGAGCCAGGAATAAAATCTATTCCATTTAATGTGATTTCAGATAAATCTGAAGAGTGAACAGCCAAAGAGCTACATATTGATTATGCCACTTCCATTCTGATGAAAAGGACTTCGAAATAGCACCCAGAATCCAATATTTTCCTCGATTTCATTAAGTTACGCTACCAAAGATTTTCTACTGTTGTTTATTATAAAGTAGCATACTCACAACTATCCCTTCCAGGTCCCAGGTCATCCCAGACATTTATCATCCCACACAACAGACAGACACGTACAACCATATTCCCATGCACACAAACACTCATTCCTCCACATATGCTCCCCTTTCATGTCCTTAGGGTAGAAAAAAAAAGGAAAGGGAAAAAAAGGAAAGGAGACTGAATTTGTTTCAGTGGCTCAAACCAGCAAGGAAATTGGGCATGCTATATCGTTTCCAGGCTGTCGGCTAAACAAGAGTTACTCAAGGCTGCTGATAGGAGCACAGTCATTCATGCTGCTTTGTAAAAATATATAGAGAAATAGAAAACCAAAAGCGATATGCACATACATGAATACCATATACACCAGAGAAAATGCCTGGTTAGATAACCTCTTCTAATGCTTCACAGTGATTTAGCTCTCTACCCTCAGGGCTTGTAGGTAGATAGGTAGACATTTTTAATACTCTCCCCTTGCTCATTAAAAATATCAATCAGGGGAGCTCTCTTTTGAACTTGAGTGAGCATCATCCACATTAAAGTAATCAAAAGTACTTCCCATCGAGGTCCACGTGGCATCTGTGCTTGTGCAGGGCCAACGCAAACACTCATTCGTCATAACTAACTCTTAAAATTGGAAAGATATTTTCTTCCATCTTATCTCACTGCAGAAAAAATACAGGGGGGCAGCGGGGAGTAATATCCCAGGATGGTCATAAAGCAGACTGTTTTACTTGCTGTAGACATATTTTTAACTGATCTTTATCAAAAAACCAAAACAAACAAAAAAAGAAAACAACCAAAAAAAACCCAGAAGTAACATGCTGTTCTTCTGGATACTCATAACTGCCTATGGATATCATAATCATATGGGTAAAAGGCTGAGCTATGGAGACGAATAAAAAAGAAAAACTCAAAAAAAAAAAAAACCGTGCAGCAAATTCACAACTGAGGTCCATGGCTTCATTTCTAGCAGTAGTAGCAGTTTTTGATAGGTGAAGTTTTGTGGTACTTGATATTGCTCCTTAGAGTAACAAGCAGCAAAGGTAAAAGAAAAAAAAAAAATTAAAGCAACTTTTTATCAGGTTCACGAAAGTAGCTGAGAGGTAAGGGCTTGTATATGTACTCCTGCCCACTTCTTTCATCAGACTATCGACCATGAGATGCCCTGAATGTTTGCACACTGTTTGCCCTGTCAGTGGTTTTCAGCTCCAAATTCAGACCAAGAACCATGTTCACGACAAAAATAATGTAACTATGAAGAAAAAAAAAAAAAACACAACGAGCAATTCCCATTAAGACTGCGACCTAGCCAGCTGCAGATGAGAAAGCAAATGATCCCACCTCCATACAAAGATGAACAACCCTCTCCCCAAAGAGCGCCTGAGCTCAAGAGATGTATAAAACTTCCTTTAGTTTTGACACCGTCCTCTGCAGAGCCTGATCATCTTCCAAACATAAAAGGAGAAAGCAAGTCTGGTAACATTTATTAATTTTTTAATCCAGTTCCAGT
Organism: Alca torda; assembly: GCA_008658365.1. Classification (NCBI taxonomy): domain Eukaryota; kingdom Metazoa; phylum Chordata; class Aves; order Charadriiformes; family Alcidae; genus Alca; species Alca torda. Next base: position 21,194,146 of record CM018079.1, on the reverse strand, counting down.
ATCAAAAGAAATCCAAGTGTAACATAGCTCTTCACAATCACCTTCGCCAGGCACACTAGGAGATGACTATTTCACCTCCTGTGAGGAGATGCAGAATTTATACTGCAAACAGCATATTCTAAATTTTTCAGATTTCCCCCATAGAAAGATACTTGCTCCAGTAACAGCATGAAGCCGATCTGCGTTTTCTGCTCACTTGGCTGTATTTTCCAGTCCTCCTGCCCACGTTTAGAGAAGAAAACAAGATATCTGAGGAGAAAGGCCCTGAGATGTCATCATCTTTTGACTGGTTCATCAGCCTGATTGCAAGGTGCACAAGTAGAGCTGCCTAAATTGGTGGCATCTAGTTAACCAAAGAAGTCAAGATTTAGTGCCAAAGTAGTCTGCAAACAGCTAAGCATGAATAATGCTGAGCTCAAGCATAATTCTGTCTTCACAAGTCCCACAAGCAGCTTTAACCTTTCTATACCAAAAACTATCAGGTGAGACACCATCAACACAAACTGAGTGTGTAAATCCTGCACAGTCACATTATAGGGAAAAATGACCTGCAAGAAAAACAATGTGTAAGGACCTCATATGTTAACCATTCGAAGTAGGTATGAAACCTCAGTAATTACGTGTTTGCTGAAAAGGCCGATTTCAAGACGGACCTAATCATCAGCAAGAGCTTCACTAGGACCAGATGTCCCAGAATTAAGCCTGCCCCCACCATCCTCTCTCTTTCTTTGCAAAGGAAGTTAAGGTCTTATGTCTTGGGAGTATAAAAATAAAAGCACGGCCTTCTTCCACATCCAGCTTTCTCCTCCTCTGTTTACACGGAAAGCATCTCCTTCCGTGCTCTACCACATCTCAAGTCAGAAATCAAGAAAGTTCAATACAATTTTTCATTTGTTTCTTAGTTTTTCTCCGTACCAAGATACAGACATGGAACAGGACCTACGTGCAGTTCCCAACTAAAATGCTTAACGCAACATCCAAAGCTATCCCAGCCAGAGTCCCAAACAAAACTTTGGAAAAGCCAGAAGAGAAACTGTTATGAGAAAATCCCTCCTCCCTCTTTTTTTTACCCTGAGCCAACAAAGCATGGCAGCACTACTTGTTCCAGAAATACTCCTCAATCCTGCACTCCGAGACATCAATATTTTGGTCAAATTTTCAGCTCTCTGCTGTGCATACACAGCTCCTCAGCGTACAGCACAAGTCAAAGCTGAGAGTACAAATAGCAGGGCAAGAGCAACAAGTCATCAATCATCAAATCCAGCTTACTCTTTAACACTGTTTTTTTTTTTTTTAAAAATATTCTAAAACCCACATGGCTTTTGACTTTGGTTTGGCACAAGGATAGCAGCCTCACTTCTGGTTGCTTGAGCAATATGTTCCCAAGATCCAGGGTTGCTCCCAACGTAACGTCTCTGTTTCTCAGTTCACACAACTTCAACTCAACGCACGGCTCCAGCCCTCAGCAAACAGATGCCAGAGGCTGGGGATTGATCTCAGCTTGCATCCAGCCCTTGGGTCCTCTCTGGGGAGCCGCCACGAGGAAAGCTGAGTGGGTGTTAGGAAACAGTGCACCTGAGTTACCGCAACCAACATCTGGCTCATAACTCTGCACCAAGCTTTTGCTCCTTACTGCTTTGATTTTAAAAGTTCCTATTTAGGGATTCTTAAAGAATTAAAAGGGGCGGGGGGGGTGGGGGGGGTGGGGGGGGTGGGGGGGGGTGTACGGGACGGAGCAGAAGGGAATGAAACACCATTTGTAGGGTTTTAAGAGCTAGCATCTTTCCTCCATAATCATTTTCAGCCCTCTCTCGACTTCAACAGGACCAGATTTTAAAGACAAACACAAGTTACTTATAATATACTGGGAAAGTCCCCAAGAGAAATAATCTTAGAGATACCCATTAACTCAGAAATAAAACATGAACCTGCTCTGAGTGGCCAGACCAGAAGACATGAACTGCAGGAGAGAGTCCAGCGAGAAGTGGTACAACACAGCTACTGTTCAGTGAAGGAACACTGTAAGCTAGAGAGAACTGTACATAGCCTCACTAAAGGGACAACAATGTCTGTCACATGCTGCGTTAAGTCTCCACATGCCTTTTAAGAGTTATTCTTCACTTGCTTAAAACAACTGATCGTTCACTTTGTGTATTAACATCACCACTCGTTAAGAGATTTTGTCTGACCTTGAAAACTGAGTGGCCTTGGGTTTGGCTACTGCTTAGACAGAAGAATAAATTGGGACGCCAAGCACCAACGACGGTCAAATAATGTTTGTTCAACCGTGGGCAGAGTCCCACAGCAAGGTTTTAGCAGCAACCAAAGACTGGACGAGAAACGGTATTGCAACCACTAGTATCCAGGTCTTTATCACAGCGGTGTTGCTCATTAAATGACTGCTGTCAGTAGAGTTATGCCAGCAGCAAACCACCACAAAGAGGAAAGAGACACGCTCGCAACCTTTGAGTTTCGGCTGCGCATCTCAGTTTCAGACTTCACCTCTCCGTGAAGCTGCTGTTTGAAGGAGATAACACCAGAAAGTGAGGACATTGAGAACCAGCTCAACCTCAAGCATGACTTCAGAGTCCCTAAGCCAGTCTCTTTTTAAATAACCGCACGCAGACTCATGCCGAGTCGCCTCCCTCTTTCAGAGTCCAAAACAAGATGCCAATTTGCTTAATGTGTAAAAATTAAGCCACTCCGAAATTAATTATAAACATTTGCCTCACTTAGCTGAAATCTATTTGGCACAATAGTCAAGAGTCAGATTAAAACTCCAGCCTGTCCAGCTCATTTCTCTGACTTGTCATATTGCAGGTGACACACTCGCCTCATTCCACTTTGCATAACAATAACTGCTGATTTGCTTCAGAGCCTCGGTTGGGAGCAAAATGACCTACATAATATGCTGCTAATGTACAGCACCATGCAGAAACCAAACCCAAGCATCCTCACATGGAAAAGTTTCCAAAGATGGGATAAGGCTTTTTTTATTTTAATACATATGTATGCATGTATGAATACACACACACAGACATAGAGAGTAGTTTGCTGGCAGAGTGTTTCGTTTTATTTTTGGCAAATAGTTGGCCTGGCCTCTTATATACCTGGAACATAAGCTAAAAACGCTCTTGGAGCTTTCCCTTAAAGAAATAAGCGGAAATTTCACTTCTGTATTCTACTACGTTGCTCCAAATGGGATTACTTTGTAGATTTCTAAGCCTACAAAACCATAGATCTTTGTTTCTCCTTTCTGCCTCGGTAGAGTCCCTGTCAAAAAAGGCTAACTCTTTCCACCCAGCTTTTGTCCACCACGTCTACCTAGAGCTGTATGTTTTTCACGATGGAAACTGTATATAAGCAAAGGGGCTCTCACCTTCACCCTCACAAAGAAATAAATACCAGCTACTCTGCTTGCATTTTGAACTACGGATACAACTCTCATAAAAAATCAGAAAGAATTAAAATATTCCACCAAAGACAGTATATCGCATGATGGGTTTGGGCAAAGGAAAAGGAGATCCCATGGAGGGCTTGTCTACGCTGGAAAGTAACACTGTGTTAGAACATGACGCTTGAACAGTGCCATTAACAGCTGGGATCAGCCTTTCACATGGCATCATCTGGCACTGCTCCTGTAATTTTTTTTTTCCATGATACTTGCACATATTTGCACCAGACGCAGACCTCCTTCTCAGTTGATAAGGGAGCAGCTGGCTGAAATCCCAAGTGCCCTCCTGAGGGTGCAATATTTTGGGACAGCTCAAAAAAACTGACCCATGCGTATTCCCCCAGAAAAAAAAAACATGAAATAATTTCAAAAAGCTTTTCCAGACCTAAAGTTTATCCAAGCTAAACCAACAACAACATAAGAATTCATACTACACCTGCAGGAGCACTGGGTCTTCAAAAAAGGAGTGCTACAGAAAAAAAACCAAGCCAACACAGGGTTTACAGTCAGTAGCTCATATATAGGGTATGCACCTAAAGAGTGTTCCCTCCTGCCAAACACTGAGGTTAGGTACAGTATTTCTGTCTGTTTGCAATCCATAACCATGCATATCCCATCGTTCCTCCTTCCAAACACATCTCAAGTTCAAGAAAGATAGGGCGGGGGTGGAAAAAAGGCACAGTCACCACCTTTGCAATTCTTGTTAATTAGACAAAACATTGTTCTGATGCTCGGTGAGAAGAAAGTTGTTGAAGACGAAAGAAAACAGCACAATGTTTCTTGGGGTTTTTCCTACAATAAATTAGATAACCACCTTCTATGCAAGAAGTTTTGCTGAAAAAAAAGGTCATCAGAATTCTTACTTTCGAAAACATATTTATCCATTCCTTGCAAGTGGCGGAGAGAGGTCATGACATAAGACTTCAGCCTGAGGGCCAAAAAAAAAAAAAAAAAAAAAAAAAATCAGGGAAGGTCCGACGTGTGCTGTTCACAAGCAGAGAGCTACAGGATTTCCCTCCTCCATCGAAACCCTGTCATACATTTCCCCATGCCTTGCGAGTCAAACCCACTTTCTCCAGGCAATGGAAAAGACGTCACTCAGAGCAAGGAAAGCCCTGCTACGTGCAGAAGAATAACCACCACTGGGGATATTCAGGTTATTTAAGACGGGCACATTTTCTTTTCCCCGGGGCAGAATTGTTTAAATGTATATCGGACAGTAGATTGATAGTCACAGAAAAAAAAAATATTATTCCTTTTTCTTTGCTTGTGCTAACTTACAAGTCATAAAAAATAATAAATTCAGACTTATGTCCTGATAAACAAAACCGCAGCAGAGCGCGGCATAATTTCTCCTCTTTTCCTGCTATCTACCTCAGCTTTCTTAATTCATGCCATATTTAATCTACGTGTAGGAAGTCCACATTTGTTTCTAATAAGAGAAGGAAAGTAATGAGATGTCAAGGAACAGTTTCCTTAGGCCAGAGACTTCAAAGGTGAGTCTGGCAGCTTGTCCCGCATTTATTGTTTACGTCAAGCTTCAGATTTTCTAAAGAGCAACTGCCCATTTAAAATAATTATAAGCTGCAACTTAAACCCAAACGGCACATGAATGTATGATAAAACACTTACACCGTCATCCAAATTTTGGCGTCAGCCCTATATCAGAGAACACGTAGCTCCAGATGCTGGATTAAAACAATAAGTACAAGCTGAAAATAAGCATATAATTCTTTCAGCTAATGCAGAAGGGTCATGCTGCTTAATGCAAAAGCAACATTAAATGAAAGTATGGACTACATTATCTCAACATATGAGCTGCAACAACAGCTACTTCTGGTGTGCCTGTCGGCTATATCTATCCTGAAGCAAGAGACAGAGTCCCCAGTAAAAAAGTAATTCCACTGAGTTGTTTGGTTTTTCCCCCCCCCGACTATTCTTTTAGCCAAACTTCTGAATTACGGCAGAGTTGGGAAAAACAAGGAGTATATGAGGAAAAAGAAAAAAAGACACCCTACTTACTGCTTACCCCACAGAACCCTACTGCTCATTTAGGACGAGTTTTGCTGCTCCTGAAGCCAGCACAAAGGCTTGCCCAGGAAGGGGAAGCCCTTAAATCAAGGGCCATAGTGGCAGATAACGCACATGAGGAGCCAGGTTCAACACTAAAAATCAAAATAAAAAGCTGCTACCTCTGCATCGATAAGCCCAACACAAAACACCTGCCAGGTCTATGACGAGCAAACGTTGAAGCAGGCAAAATTATTAAATAGGCAGTCAATTTGCATATTGCAGGCACCATTGCTAAACACAGAGTGTACCTTCTAATCAACACCATTTTTTAATGTGTGGTGTGTGTGTTTGTGTACATGTATTTATAAACACATACACACTTTACTGTTTATCATCTTTCAGCACACACTCTGAGTCAGCAGACAGAGGGAAATATGTTCGAGCTGTGTTTAAAATGACACCCTTTACAAATGAAACCATCTAAATCCGGTGTTAGAGAATTAACGAGCTTCTCATGTAAATCACGCATAATTTACAGTGGAATTTGTCCTTGTGCCAACAACCACTTGCGCAGCATAATAATGAAGGCAGGGCTTCGGAGACATGAAGCTATCCGCAGCCTATTTGTGTCCTGCCTCTGCTTTTCCCCCAAGTAACCGAAACACTATAAACCCTTTCACGGAGCAGCAATACGAAGCAGCAAATAACACAGTCTTCACCTCCCATTTCTCTTCCACCTCTGGCTGAGGAACGTTACAACCAACACGCAGGGACACTCATTTTAAGAGCTATTAGTTCTCATTCAAGAGCATTTTAAGTTTGGGCAAAGCTCAGTCTTGGGTTGCATACCCGAGATGAACATTAAGCCTTTGTAATGCGATTGAAGGCATTACCTGAAGTTTTAGGCAAAAAGAGGGACAGTGACAGCATCCAAGAGCAGAGAGGACCCCCCCACACCAGCCAGGCACGCATGAGAGATGCGTCTGATGGACCTGCACCCATAGCCATACTGCAAATACACCAGGCTCGTTGGACCAAAACTCCATTTCTGTTGAGGGAGAAAGCCTGAAAGATCTCACAAAAACAGTTCTGAAAAAGCACATTTCTCTTTTTGCTGATTAGCATTAGTAATCACTAAGCCACTGCCTCCCGTAGCACCCCCACCACCCCTAGTAGACCCCTCTCACCATCATCAGACAGAAACACCCCAACATGCTGCTGCAAAGCAGGACCCCCTCCAGCATCCAGTCTGGCAGCCTCCTGCCAGGAGAAGAGCTACATTCCTCCTCCCCATACACAGCTGGGAGCCATAATGCCTCCTTCCAGGGGAACGAGGCAGGGCTGGGCGCTCAAATTTGGCACACATGGGCAGCCCGGCCAGTGGAATCTCCCTGCCTTCTCCCTGTAGCACCCAAAGCAAAGTCCTGGTCCATCCTGGTCCCTGTCCTTTCCTTTCCTTTTCAGGGGACTGAGGCCTGCATGTGCTGTGTGGGTTTGAGGGGTGCACGGATACCCAACAAGGTTCCCAAGATGCAGGAACGGGAGCAGCAGTGCAGAAACACTTCATTATCCCTCCCTCCCAAAGCCACAAATATAAACCTGCTTCTCTATCACCTCCACAGCTTCTTCTAAATGTATTTACAAGGGCTCCCCTGTCTGTTCCTTTCTGTTATTACAAAGCATTCATATTTGATGCCTGGGCAATACAAAAAAAGCATTCACCTTTCCTACCACTCTGCTTAGCAGCCACAGAGAAGAACTCATTAATAACCACCACCACCATCACCACCACCACCCCAACACAGACAAAGGAAGCCCATACTATAAAACCCGGAGGGATCACACTGTCACATTGTACATGGCTGTACAGGAGGAAACAGTAAAAATGGGAGTTTCATTTTAGAGGACACGTTCTGCCCAGGCATGCTCATGGCTCCCAGTAGCAGCAACCATCGCTGCTGATGGAGGCAGAAGAGCGGCAGGTGGAGGAATATTCCCGTTAGCACAAGTTAGGTATCTGGGGTGTCAGCAGTTCAGTCCCAGCAGCTGTAAGAGCTTTCTCAGGTGCCACGTTTTTTTCTCAACTTGTGCTTTTGTTGCTGAAGATCCCATCCACAACTGCTGGTTGAGGCAATTATTATTAAATAAGGCAACTGGGTTTAGTGGATCAAAGCTGGATTTCTCCACCTTTCTCCCTTCATTGCCAATGGCATCACCCAGTTGTCTTCACTCTTCTGAGATTTTCCTGCCTCCTTTTCTCCTTCCAAACCTTCTTCTCTGCCATCCTGACTGGTCAATAACTTTTATTAGTACCAGTCATTAAACATCCAGCTCTGAGACAAGACCAGGTGCCCCGTGAAGCCCAAAAACTCAGTGTATGGAGTGCAATGTATGCCCTAGGGACACTAAATGGTAATGTATCCACAGCTTCAAGTGGAGCCAGGATAACACCCAAAGTCCCTGGTTCTCAGGTTTAATAATTAAAACAAATGAGAATTTCCCATTTCACTGTTGGTTTGAAAATCTGATGTTCAACAGACAGGAGAGTACACCTCTTCTGCCACCTTCTTCTGTATTTCTTTGTTCTCCTTACTGAGTTGGCCCAGCAAAACCTATAGGGCTTTTCAGTGGTGAGCTCTACTCTGTGAGAGTGAAGACTGCATGATGTGCACCTAATTTTGCCCAGCGAATTTGGCCTAAGCAGAAGCACACCTGTAATTTCACTGCAATTGGGCTGAAGAGCATCAACATCAAAGCTGGTGCCAACTCCTCTCAGAGATCCTACCCGAATATCCCAGCTGAGCAGCTGCTGAACAAACTTCTTCCAGCCGCCACAGAGATCTGGGATTTTCCTCCAGTTATGTGAAGGTATCTTCTGGCTGGAAGCAAAATGTTTAGGCAGCCCCCCCAGAGCATGAAGCGAGTCCTATACTCATCTGAAATACTCATTAAATGAAACTATAGAAATAACGGCCTCTTTGTCTGTGGGTGGTCAGGAAATAATAAGTTAAAGCTTTAAGTAGCCCTGACTTCTCCTTAGCTTATCTCAGCGGTCATTAATTGGTCATTACTGGTGGAGATAGAGGGCCCTAATGCTTCCCTGTAATGCAGCATTGGCTGCACACCTCCACATTGTCCTATCCTTACGAGGGATTCATGGCAGACAATAAAAGTGTAATCTCGTGCCATATATCCACACATACCCCTGTAAAATAAAACCAAAAAGGAAGCGAATCCCTGTGAAATGGTATCTCACGCACAGAGCTGGTAAAGGAGGAGCAAGCACCTCTCTCCCTCCTTCACTTTGCAGCCTTTCCTCAGGACGCGTCCACTCTTCGTTACACGTGAGTAAAATTAACTCCCGCTCTTGTATTCCTCCTAATGAAGCTTTTCAGAGCAGCCCAGAATTACAAACATTTACATAATGACTTAATGTGTAGAATAAATTAGGAATTTTTAAGAAGGCTTTCCACCGCCAAAGCTCTGCACCAAGCCAGGTGCTTCGCACGCCGCCCTTGCAACTGCAAGGGAGCTTCCTTCAGGTTGCAGAAGGCAGGCAACGCTCCTTCAGCTTTAAAACTCATCAAATTAGAAATATCATGACCGCATAATTAATTATTGGTTTGGCAGAACTTCCGCCACATTGAAATTAAATGGGGGGGGGGAACAACCACCATCAAACAAAAAAAAAAAAAACAAAAAACAGCCCACCCCATAACAACAGTTCAGTTTTTTTAAAACAAAAAGCGATTTTTCTCCAGCTCGCCCGATTTTTGCAGTGTAACCCTTTTTTGCACGTCTCCCAAGGCAGAGAGAGTAATGTAACCATCCCTTTTTTGGTCTCTCTTATTTGTCTTTCCTCCCCGCCCTGTACCTCTGAACCCACTGGTTGCTTTCAATCACGTTTGAAAAAAGGGTAGAAAGATAAACTGACAGCTGGAGAGAGGAAGATGTGCCAATCAGCCTGCTGCCTAGGGAAAGGCCGGTAAAATTCAGCTGTTAAACACAATCTGAAAGTGGATGGGTGACTAATTAGTAGGCATTAAAAAAAAAAAATAATTAAAAGCTAGTGTTTCACTCAAAAATGAAAACAACAGAGTTAAACAAAACAGGAGCTATGACACGCTGCACACAAGATTTCACGTTAAAATCAGCTTGAGTGCCATAACGCGACTCAGAAGAACAGACTCCCTGCAGCTCAAAATGATGCTGTCCCTGCGCTGGGGAGCCCAGCTACGCAGCCCTCCCTCTTCCCAGTAATGGTTTATTACAAAAACATTAACCTGTGCGCGAGAAGCAGCCTGGAGGGCATTTTGTCCCCCACCCGCTCCATCTTCCCCCCAGTTTTGTCTTTCCCCTTCCACTTCCCTGGGACACTGCTGGCCTCCTTGCTGTGGCCCTGCTTTATGCGTGGTCCCAACAAGTTACAGAATCACAGAATAGTAGGGGTTGGAAGGGACCTCTGGAGATCATCCAGTCCAACCCCCCTGCCAGAGCAGGGTCACCCAGAACAGGTTACACAGGAACGTGTCCAGGCGGGTTTTGAATGTCTCCAGAGACGGAGACTCCACCACCTCTCTGAGCAGCCTGTTCCAGTGCTCTGCCACCCTCAAAGTAAACAAGTTCCTTCTCATGTTTAAATGGAACTTCCTATGTTCAAGTTTGTGCCCATTACCTCTTGTCCTGTCACTGGGCACCACTGAAAAGAGCCTGGCCCCATCCTCCTGACACCCACCCTTTAAGTATTTATAAGCGTTGACAAGATTCTCCCCCAGTCATCTTTTTTCCAGACTGAAGAGACCCAAATCCTTCAGCCTTTCTTCATAAGAGAGGTGTTACAATCCCCTAATTGTCTTGGTAGCCCTTTGCTGCACCCTCTCCAGCAGTTCCCTGTCCTTCTTGAACCGCTGAGCCCAGAATTGGACACAGTAAAGTTATTCGAGCTCACCAAAATCCAGGGTTCACCCTGGAATACTAAGGCCATGCTGTACGTGCACAGATTTTCCTTGCTGTGCCCAAGAAGGCACTCAGCTTTTTCTTATGGAGCTCACAGCTCCGTAAAAAGTTTGAGCCCTTCCTCTCCAAGGACTCACGCTTTGGTTACTGCAACACCCTCTCCTGTGGCCTTGCAGAAAATCATCTTGACGCATTTGCTTTCTTCCAAAACGCTGCCATGAAGATCCTTTCCGCACCTTGTTGCTTTGACCACATCCCACTTCCATGTTCTTCTTTCACTGTTACCTGTACTTCACACATCCAGAATAAACAATGTGCTTTTAGCGGAAAGTGGTTTTTTTTCATGGCTTATCTCCAACTTGAACATCACCTCTCCTGCTACTGAGATCTACTTCTACTCTGCCACTAACAGCAACTTTTCTCCCTGAATTTCTATATTTTAAACCAAATAAATATGCTTTCTCTTACACTGATATGCAGAGAAGAGCCACGCATTCCTGAAAACCTCTCTCTGGTCCTTCCCTAAACCCCTCTCTTGCTGCAATGCAGAAGATAGACCCCCACACCTGTTTTTGAAGACCCACAGACAAAGATGTGCACTGAGGAGGGTATAAAAAAACATCCCTGGCCTTGTAACTGCCACGAAAATCAACACATGCAGCTCTGCTTCCAGCTACAGTGCATTTATATAGTGGGTTTTGAATAGATCTTGCTTTCTGGTGTGCTGAGGCTGACAACTGATGTGGATCGCTGTCCCACTGCCCCCCAACACTCTGTCTATAACAACACCTTACAGTGGCGGGGCTCTGGGGCAGGCGCCCCTCTCTGCTCTGCAGCCGTGCAGCACCTAGCACATCTGGCCCTGGTCCACGTCTGGGGCTCCCAGATGTTACAGGAACTGAATAATGTTTGGATAATAACAATAACACGCTCTGCTGTTTGTATTACAGCACCTTTGCGTTCGTTAGCCTGCCTTACGTCTTCAACTTGCCCCCCGCCATCTCTACACAGCAATTTTGGAAAAGTCCTAGAAAGCCTGATTTCCCTTAAAATCACTGAGGATCCAGGGGAAGGGCTTGGTGTGGGAGCCGGCTGGCATTCCCAGAGGCTCTCAGCCCTCTCCCTCCCCTGCAACACATTTTTATGTCCTCGCCCTCTTCCAGCTGGGTCACCTCCTGCCAGTCAGAGCCCTGTTTATTTTCAGCAGGAGGAAGGAGGAGCCCAAATTAATAGAAAACAGGTAGGTTTCTGGTTTTCATCAAAATCCACAAGGTTCTAGCCAGTGTGGACAGGAGAAACTGCTTGACAAGGGTTTCGGAGGACAGCAAAGCAAAACCGTGGGGATGCTTGCTGGAGTGAGCCTATGAGATCCAAGTGTTGCTTCAGCCAGGGCAGCATCCTTGCATCCTCAGGGAACAAACAGCCACGTGAGAGGAAAACTGAGGCTCACCCCGTGTCCCCCAGCTGAGCCTGCTGGTGATCAGTGTGTTCAGTTTGGGAACTTAAAAACCTGTAATTCAGCAATGAGTGTGCACACAGAAGCCAGTGTCCAGACGTGTGCCGAACAAATAGAAATGTGTTGTGGTTTTTTGTTGTTTTGTTTTTTGTTTTTTTTTAATTTTTAAGAAGCTTAACCTCATTAAGGCTTTTTTAGTTATGTCTTCTTAGACGGCTGCTGTAATTTCTCTGTACGTTTAGCAGCACGGATGAGATGTTGGATGGCTCTATCAGATTCGGTGTCAAATTTATAGGAATGATACAAAAGCAAAAAAACCCCACTACGTTCCATGTACTTCTGAGTTCCTTAGGCTTCTTTGAAAGCAATGTAAGGAAGAAGATTTTTAAAAAAACAAAACCCAGACAGTTAGACATTAAGATTATTTTCTCCTTGCACACTGTATATCTTGATGAGCTATTTGGCATTCCAAACCTTGTGTCTGCAAAGAGAATAAAGGAAGACAAAATGTTCTGCAAATGCAAATACACAACTCTACATTAGGCTGAGTAGCTCCTGCTATCTCTATATGAAATGAAAGCAGTGCTTAAATTCTAGTTCTGGAGTACCTGAACTCCACAGAGGAAAAGCAGTTCTTAAAAAGATCTATTATTGAGCAGTCTGCAGGATGACACATCTGCTTGTTAATATATAGGAGTCTGGGAAGGCTGTGGCTGTGAGTGATGGCTTCTGAAGTACTGCGTATGTACATCAAATCAGATTGCTTTTTGTCAAAGGAAAAGCAGAGGTCTCAGAAACCAAGAGTGGGAGAGAGAAGTTTTAACAACAAAAATATAACTGCAGTAATTATTAGCTTCCATTGTTTCTGCAGACAAAAGGGCAATCACTTCAATTCTTCTGCATCCTGCCAAGTCTCTTATTTCTTAACTCTAACAATTAGCACGCCAAATGAATACGAACCAGGATGAAATTACTGAAAAGCTGGGGAGGGGAGGAGGAGGCAAGGACAGAACGACAGCACTCTCAAATTATTCCACTTTAAGCTACATCTCAGTGAAACCAGCTCAAGCACACTATTAACTGAAGTAAAATGAGACAAACAACCCCATGGAAGAAGAGATGTGAAACTAGACCCCCTGTTCCCTTTCCTATGCGGGCTGTGTGTGGGAGAGAACTATTCCTACATCCCTACCGAGTAGTTTGCCACTACTGCACGCACGTCTCCCCACTGCAATGTTGATGGGAACTGATAAAAGCAAAATATTTCTTTTTCTTTCTTCCCAGTTGACGTCTAAGGCATACATATATTTCATGTCACCAGCATCCTCAAATCTTAACAATTGGTTTCAACAGCTTTTCTTTTTTAAATCAGAAATTAGGTACATGCAAATTCTGCGTTATCTTGCAGCGTTGTGAGCCTCCATCCCCAAGACAAATACTATTTTCACAGAAATAAAGAAGTTCTGTGTGCAGACTTATATTGACGTAATTTTAAAAACGTTTCACAGGGGAAAAAAGATCTAAAATAAGTTTTCAGAAATTAAGATGAAATACATAGTGGTTTTATTTTGTTTCCAATTACCTTTTCCCAATATTAATGTTTCCCATACTTACTATTACAAATGGACCCCCGTTAGCATTTGGAGCGGAGGAACGGTAGCAGGACATTCATAGCATCACAAGGCAATCAGAGCCAGAGGACAACCTGGAAGAAGGGTCCACAGGAGTGCAGCATGAATAAATTTGGGACTCTATACTAACATAGGTCACCCGGTGTTTTTTAACCTTTTTCAGCCTGTGGAAAATTAAAAATATTCCAGTCGAGCTCACGTACTCTGCCGTTTCAGCAAAGGTCCTCGGTGCCCCTTACAGTCATAAAGATCACCCAGGACACCCACGGAGTGCTGGGGTTCTGTAATTTTGCAGTTCGGTCAACTCTGCTTGCCGAGGAGGCGGAAGTTTCTTGGCAGCACTTCTGGGTGGACAAACCTCGAGCTCGGGGTGTAAGGGTAATTTTGCACTTCCCTTTTCTAGTATAGCACGTACGTATACATTACTCGCCTAGGCATGTGCACGATTATATAAACCTTCTCAACCAAAACACTCTACTCCACATCCTTCTTTCCCTGGGGAGCAGATGAAAGAGCACATACAGATGTGCACCGCTGGAAGCTATTTGCAAACTGCAGCAATAAGAGCAGTATCAAGAAACGACCGAGGAGAGAAAAACAAAACCACACGAAACCAAGGTGAAGCGGTGTGTCCACCTGACCTTGCCACATTGATCAAATAGGTTTGTTTTCAGTTTAAGATTACCTTAGATGGAGTGTTATCAGTCCATATATGTGGATACATAATACACATTTTTTTATAGTGCAAACACGTTAAGGAAGAAAAAAAACGTGAGAGGGTTCCTCCAGAAACCCTAACTGCAAACTTCCCAACATAGCTGCAGCTAAGCCCCTGCCTTAATCACGCATGTGTTTTGTATTATTTTTTATTGACTTTTCAAACTCATAAAAGGAGAAATTAAAAGAAAATCTCAATGACTAGTCACACAACTGATCTTTTGGGGCTCGTAATCCCGCAGACCTTTACAACACTGTCTTATTTTAAACACCTGGGTAATCCTGTTGAAGTCAGGGAGATTACTCATGGACATGAAGTCAAAGATGTGAATCACTGGGTGTCCCTACTGACGGATGAGGCACGACTCCCATGGAGACCCTCTTGAAACGCAGTGCCGTAATGGTGGATTTTTTTTTCCCCCCCACATTTTTTCAAGGGGAAAGCTAAAATAAGAAGCAATGTAAGCATGAGACAATTTGGCCGCTCATCTCAAGTCTGTGGAAAATCAGAAATAACTCAAAGGTGACTGGGGAGCGAGGGATGGGATGAAATGTTAATGCAACCCTTGCCTGACCCACAGTCGCAATGTACCTACTAAAGCCATAGTGGATTCTAGCAAAAAATGAATATAACCTGCAGCGTCTTTACAGAGACTTGGCAAAATAGAGGAAGGTCACCAACTAAGTAAGCATCAAATGAAGGATTATCTTCATTTATAAGGAAGCCATTCCAGGAGGAAAACGGACCAGGAAATTTCCATCTCTAGTGGGATCACGTGTACCCATTTGAGCTGAAGGGAATCCACCCCATCAACAATAAATCCACTTAAGGTCAGTAACTATCAGTCTGCTGCCCTGGAAGAAACACATGTTCCACAGATACATTTTTTTTCGCCCCCTTTTACTGATCTCCAATTCAAGTGTGGACCACTTCCAGCCCTGATTCTTGTTTAAAGACACACGAACCCAGGTATAATATTTCAAGCATCCAGGTTCGGGTTCTTTAATTGCAACTTGCTGCGACTTATTCATGATTTATTCATCTCAGGATGCACTCAAAAGTCTAGCGTATCGCTGTGATCCCCGCACAGCACACTGTTAGCTTTAACATTTCATAAACCACCACGTACTTGACAAGTCGAAAAGTTAACAAGGGTTATAAGGCATGGAAAAAAAGAAAAAAAAAAGCATGCCGAGCTCTGATCAGCTCAGCCCCCAGAACTCCAGGCTTTTCAGAAGTGCAGCACACCGCTTGCTATTAAAAAGGGAGACTATTACAATATTGGCTTTATGGCCCATGTTTCCCCATTCCTGAGCTGAGATAAAATACGTCTCCTCTTTAATGAAAGCCATACTTACTTCATACATGCTGGCTGTAAACTATCAAATAGGATCTCTGTTTAATGAATAAATGAAGTCTCGGCTTGCAGCTTTTTCCAAAGACCTTTGAAAAGAAAATGGCTCGTGAGGCCGCTCACTCCTACACGTGAATGTGAGCAGCCAGGAGCCACAAAAACCTGCCCTTCACCCCCACGCAAATCAATGACCACCTCCACGCTGACTTGGGGGTGCCTATGGGGCAAGAGAGGAGAAAACTTGCACATTTGGAAATGTGGGATCCCTTAGTTGAAAGCACTATTAAAGATGTTTTATTTAAAAGAAATAAAACCTCTTTATAGCAAAGAAGTGCCAGAGAATTCAGCCTGGGAAGGTTTCTACAAGGGTAAATCGACGTTCTCAGCCTACAATCAGTAGAAAAACATTACAGGCAGACATTACAGACAACCTTAGGTAGAACAAAAATAAATACCCCTTAGCAACATTAAGTTGTACCTAGACGGACCCAGAGAGTTGGGGTTTTTTTTTTGTTTGTTTTTTTTTTTTGTTTGTTTGTTTTTTGTTTGTTTTTTTTTTTTTACATCTACTGAATAATTATCCCACCAGTTTTTGTGCAAACCCCCTGACGCCAGGGATTTTGCAGCTCTTTCCCAAGGAGCAGGCAGTGAAATGAGAACTACGTGGTACATCTCTTCCCAGCCCATCAGTGATGGTGCAGCTCTCGCGCGCAGGCTTAGGCTCGGCATCAACTACCGCGGGTCTCCCTCAGGGAGAGACAAAGGGGCTTTGGCTGTACACATGAGCCACCATATGAAGTTTTAAAGGATGACAAAACTGCCTTTCAAATAGTTTTCAAGTCAATAAACAGCACTTTCAGAGCAGCTTACCATTTCAGTTGTCCTGTGAATAGACTTCTTCAACAGGCAAGCAACAACAGTAATTCACTTTCATCCCAAAGAAAAGGGCCGCAGCTAAACTAGAAACCGTGTGCGTATAGCACCAGAATATTTGATTACCACTTCTGGAAAATATACCTGCATGGCATGAAAAATCTCCCAGCAGACCGTGCTGCACCGTGTTTTTATTTTTCCAAATGCAAATTGAATTTAAGTGGCTTGCAAAGCCTGTTTTGTTAACAAAATCAGTGAGCGGTGTGATGCGGTCCTGCCTCTCTTTTGCCTACATTAGCAAGAACGGGCTCAAATCTGCAGGATGGGGCCGGGGGGGGAGCAGGGGGGCAGGGGGTGGTGGAACACACAGGCAGGTGGTGATTTGTTTTCCGCACCAAACTCAGAAATTAAGCAGGCCAGCGAGAAATTTCAAGCTCACTTGGTGAACGCTGAGCTTATGAGAAAACACCGATTATTACAAGTCGGGCTGCAGTGGGCTCTCCTTTGAAGGAGCAACGCTGCAAACTCACACAGAGGCATAATTTCATAAAATGCAGTGGGATTCAGGCTAATCATAAAACTTGCCATGATGAGAAGACTGAACGAAATTGCTTCTTCTTGTCCATTATGCCTTTATTTTTGATTAGGGAAACAAAAGCTGGGAATCAAAATGTCAGGTTTTTTCATCCCCAATGGGTTCCTATGGATACTGAAAAGGAAGAAAGTGCCTTGATTCTTGTAAAGATAATTAGCATACCTTCAGAGTAAAATATAGGTAGAGCCATTAGCGACAGTCAGACAGCTCACACTTGGATGCAGAGTTCTGGAAAGACCCTTTAATAAGAAGCCGAATCTTATCACTACATTGATTTCTAAAATAAGTACATAAAAATGCGCTTATTTCATGCACTTGCCATGACATTTCATTACTTTACGGAAAATGATATGCACTGGCTCTTGTTTCTTACATGCTAAAATGTATATACTGCACTGCACGCTGGCTCTTGTTTCTTACATTCTGCATTTTGAAATATGGAGTAAAAACCTCCTCGGGCAGAGAGGGTAAAGGAAATGTATGACTCAATACAAAGCTTAACAAAGCTAACCGGCATTACATGCGAAAATCTCCTTGTGCTACGCTCCCCAAACTCTTACCCTTTTTCTGTTGAGGCCATTAAAGCTGTTAAGTTGGGTTTCTCGTAATTTCTATCTCCGTACTTCTTAACCAAGAAAGAAAAGGCTGATTAAAAATCTCTGATCCTTCCTGAAATGATACTCACTCGCATCTGCCCAAGCGTTTCAGCAGCGAGCCCGCTGTCACGAATACTCTCACCATAAATCTGTCATCACCAGTTGACTCCCTCCAAGTGCCATTTGCGTGCAGAAATAAAGCCACGTCGCTGGATTACTCTTTTAATTACTCTTATTTATGAATGTCAGTGACATCCAGAAGGCCAAAATCCGAGCTTTGCTGGGCATTTCTTTAGTCATCAGCATGTGAAGTTCACTAGAGCAAGAAGCCTGATTTCTCCTCTTCCAAGTCAAAATGTCATTGTGGTGGTGTTGTTTGAGGACAAAACATGCAGTTAGATCACTTTCTAAATTGTCAATACAATTGTCTTTCACTAGGACTACTGCAGCCTATATGGATAAGATGATTAATCACTTAACTCTACCAGCCATTATTTCTAATTAAAAAATATCCCATAAATACCTATTTTATCGCTAGGTCTCTGTGGTAAATAAATTCAACCGGTCAGTAAAACACTCACAAAGGAAATTAGTTTTAAAAAATGACTTCTTATTTCCAAGCGTGTCTTCCTAATTAAAATGGCTGTTTCCCATACGTATCCTAGCAGCACAGTCTGCAATAATTTAAGAGTCTCTGAAAGCACAATTCTGAACACACCCATTAAAATAACTTCTTGCCATCATCTGTTCAACGGACACTATAGCGTTTTAATATTATAACATGCTTTTCAATGTTGACATCTTTACTGCTTCTCTATCTCCCAGCAAGGCAGTGAAGAATTAAAGCACAAGCAAAAAAGAAAAACACGCAAAACGCGCAACTTCCTAAACAGGCAACTTTATACACGTGGATTAAATCCCCCCCCCCCCACCCCCTCAGTGCTGATGACAGACGCCAATCTCTACGGGTAATTATATCAGACTTGCTTTCCAGGCACATCTCAAACCTAAGAGTTCCTTGGGGCACCTTGGGGCTTCCCTGGTAGGAAAAAAAAGCGCATTTGTTTACAGTGCAAAGAAGCTGCTTCGAAGCAACCCCCCCAGGGTGGGAATGCCAGGCCAGGACACCATGTGTGGTCGGCATGAAAATGCAGATGTTAACACCCTTCTAATCATCAATTCACATAGCCATAACTTACTTTCTGTATACAAGGAGCCCTTAAACAAACTCCTCTGCCTTAGGAGACCCAAAAGGATGCACTCCATAGAAAGCAGAGCAAACTCCTCCATTCCTAATGGAGCACACGGCACAAGACACGCAGCCATTGGTATGGCTTCAGTGACCAGTGCAGAAAATGGGACCCCAGACCCTGGGATGTGTTTTTCACAGCCTGAGAGGATGGAGTAGGACAGTGCTGGGCACAGGCGATGTTTTCAGTGCAAAGGAAGGAAGGAAGAACGGCTCAACTGAGACATGAAAAAAGGCAAATGCTGCAAGCAAAGCACCAGCTGAACTACCGTCTATAAATATTTGAATTATTCTATGCAACATTTCAGAACATAACAAACAGACAGCACTGGGATTTATATTAAAATCATCCCTCTGTGTTGGTTCCTATATGTGTATATGAATCATACGTATTCTTCCTCAGATGCACTGCATATAAAATTATAGATCATATAAAAAGCTAAGGACCAGAGTTTCAAAAGCGCTCAGCACCCATTTAGATACGAACTGGCAGCAGAGAGACTGCTGGAGAAATCTGCTGAGGACTGGAAGAACGATCAGCAAGGATGGAAGAAACCACCACCATGCTCTTGAGTTTTGCTGATACACAGCCTGGGTGTTAAGACTTTTCCAAAACCAGGCCACCTTACTTACACCCGCAGATGTGTGCTGAATGTACTTGAGAAAATCTGACCCTAAATCACCAGTTTTACCTACACTGACTCTGTTCAAAAGCACAACAAAGCCATTGCTTAACATTTAGCCCAACTACAGTGCACCTGAAACATTTATAATGTGCTGTATGTATTACTAGTTATTTATTCTTTAGTATAAACACTTAAAAATTAATTACATGCTCTGTCAGAGCTGTCTAATATATAGGCAATCTCAACTATAAAACACCGCTGTGATTTTTCCTCTAACCTCCCCCACCCTTCGAAATTCCCTTCAGATGTTTGTAAAGGGACGTTATTGCCTCTGAAATCTAGCAACAGCAAGAGGTAAAGTGTTGCACACAGTTCAGTGCCCTGTATTTAACTCCTACATCATTAGCTAGTGGACACTAATTTTATCCTTAAACGAAGATATAATTTTATGGGACTTTTCCAGAGACCAATACCTGTAACTCTTACCACTTAGGGAGGACAAGAAAACCCACACCTCCCCATCCAAACAAATCTATCCTGAACTGCGATTCTCCAGCTCACATGGTTTTATAAGGCCGTGAGCGTGCTGCTATGGGAGTTTCCAGCGTAATTCTCCATCTGCCTGGACGGACACGCAGCAAGAAGAGCTCTGGCAAACTTGTCTTCAGCATCACTTCAACTCAGCTGAAAAGATCTCCTTGGAGGTGACCAGCTGTCAAAGCCTGGAGCGTATGCGCAAGGCCACACTGGGCAAAACACGGCATGGGAAAACGGGCTTGGAAATACATATTTTCGAACTGAGAAAGGGAAATAGGAAAATGAATATGAGTAAAACTTAACAGATGACCTTTCTAGCATGGGATTTGTTGAAAATGATCTCTACACCTTGGAAATTATGCAGGAGGAAATGAAGGCAATGCATTTAGCGAGAGGTGTTTTCCCTATTTCATTAACTGCAGGGTGATTACCAATCAGTTGTGAAAGTTATTAAAGCAATTTCTAACTTTAGGCACCAAATGCGTTTATGCAGGAGGGAACTGGCAATCAACACCACCTAATACAGCTTGAGGTGTTTCTGTTTTTTAATATATTATAAGTGAATTACAGCGGCACCTCTAACAATACGCCACATCTGAATCTGGCTCTTAGTTTGTGCTATAGATTTGCATATTTTGAGCTGACTGGAACTACCAACCAAGGATGGCATAAGACTGTTTCTCACCCTCCTTCCTCCTGTTTTTTGACACACCGCCAAGAAATTCCTCAGCACCCCATTTTGCTCTGGAATAAATAAAATTACTGTTGAACATGCAGAACTCCTTTTAATGAAGTAGAGAGCTATTTACTAAAATATCTTACTCCTACTCAAGTAAGTGGGACTCCTTAATTCTCTCGCTTGGAACAAGATGTAGCAGAAACAAGACCTGCGTCGAAGCCAGATGAAGGGTTGCTGTAACAAACATGCATGCTTTATTCCACAACCAAGTCAACGAGTCCACATCACCCAGATATTCTTCTAGTTACTTTTTACCCCCTCCAGATAGACTTTTCCTCCTCATTAATCTGATGAGTTACTGAAGATCACCGAAAATGTGGGCACAACCAGCTAGACTCACCTTTGATGCCAACCACTTCTACCACACCATTTCATGATTTTTGCAGTTAATTTTAATGATTCCAAATACCTTACGGTATCTTCTTCCAATTTCCTTGGAAAAACGTTTGCAGTGACTTTAAACTTAACGATGTAGGGAACTGAATGCAAAGTCACAGGCAAACATCGCCAGAACCAGAAAGTGCACTTCAATATACATCATCTTAAAGGATCACAACTAATCAGTGGAGCAAACAAAATGCTTATAGAAATCAATTACCAATTAAGGACTTTAAAAAAAAAAGTATTGAATAATTCTGAATAAACAAATAAAATAAACACCACATAATCCTGCCCATTCAGTCCATAATTGCCCATGACTGACTATTCCCACGTAAGAGACTCTGGGCCAGAATGTTCTCAGTTGGAGCCCTTTTGCTAACAAATAACTGAAATCTCAATCATCCGACATTCAAATATAATACTGACTTTTGAATTGCTATTTTAATGGTGTGGTTAAGCAGCGTGAATACAAATGTGTTAGGCAGAAATAAACTGATATATTTCTACCACTGAAAAAAAAAAAAAAAACCAAACCACCCCATGGCACTATTTTGACTGCAGTAAACCCATTATTACCTTCCCCACTATCTAAGAAGTTGTTTGTTTTTTTTTTTTTTTCCTTGCAGGTGTGACAGTAAATCTGTCTTCCTCTCTTCATTTTTACAGACTCCAGCTCATGGGCATTTGCTAAGGTATGTGTCTTAATTTCTGACACCAAGTACTGCTGCATTTCTGAAGAAGGTTTTGAGAAAGAGTCAATCGATTCTGCATGCCTCTGCATCCTCACAGACATAACTTAGGTATACAAATCGAAACAAAACTCTCATAAAAATGATCTCTTTTTTTTTCTTTTGGCAACTCGCCGTCAAGCAGCTTTTGCTATGAATGAGGAGATCTGCTGGCTTTTGGTACCTTTGTAAAATGGTATCCACTTTGGGGAGTGGCTTCTATGATTTAAATCCCAAGACCCTCAACATTTCCCTCTTTACATCCAGCAGGTATAGGTGCCCAAACTAAAAGAAGGAGCAATTAGTGACTGCAAGATGCTGGTTAGGGTCAAGGTCCACAAGCGCATTTCTCCCTGCAGGAGACTCTCAAAAATCCTCCTTGTGTCCTGGCATTTTCTAGGCTTTGCTGTCTCTCCATGCCCTGGAAGGATGAGCAAGATTTTTCCCTTCAAGGGTTCTCATTCTACATTCACCAAAAAAAAAAATACAGGTTTACTGCAGGATGCGGAGACGAAGGTATGGCGGGGCAGATAGTAAGTTGATTTGAAAATGACTGAGAAAGGCTTTTTCTCCCTACTTATAACTCAAGACTTACTGAAGTTTAAAATTTGAAATGTTCAGGTTGGCTAATCCCCTCTGCGGTTTTGCATTACTAGTAAAAGTTATGACAGCAAAAAGACCTGGATTAGAAGCGGTTACAAACTCCAGTTTGGGAGATAAAGCAGATGGGACAGCACACAAGGGAAAGAAATTTCAGAAAAATTCCAGTTTTAATACCCTGACACAGGTAATACTGCAAATCTACTCTGCTGTTTGGGCCTTTTTTTGGTTTAACTGTGCACTTGAATGCACCCCTTAAACTGTGCACGAGTATATACCCGTAGGTGAAAGATACCCACAGGGTAGCTCAGTCCATTGGGCGCAGAGAGGAGCTGTATTGGGATTTTAAAGAAATCGGTGGCTGTCCCCACGCAGGCAGAGGGACCACTGCACGGCAGGAGAGAGAATAAGGGGAAGCATCCTCCCAGCTATAACTCCAGTGAACCAGGACATGACTGAAGGAAAAAAAAGAAATATGCTCAGGGGTTTTCAGCTGTTGTGACATGCAGCAAGCCTGGTCTGTAATCCACCAATGCATGCTGCCTCTCTTCTCCTCGCAGTTGCTTCCCATCATGAAAATCACTGAACCAAGCTCACAGCCTAACATGTACAGTTCCAGTTATCTAGCAAGCCTGTCCTCTGGGAGGGGAAAAAAGAAAAAAAAAAAAAAACCAAAAACAAAACAAAAACAAAAACCAAAAACGCAACAAATCAGGAGAGACAGGCAAAAAAAACCAAGAAATAATTAGTCCGTTTTCAAAGATGCATAAATGCATACAGCATTTATGTACGTATTCCTGGACAAAAAAAAAATGCGTAAGATATGACTTTCATTCTGGGCATTTTCTAAAGTGCCTCTTACTGTCTTATAAAGCCGTGTTTTACTTGTACGTTGTGCTGATTTATGGCCTTCCCTTCTAAAAAAGAAAAAAACGCTGCCTACTCTCTGCAAGAAGGGTTAAGTGTTTAAACTTGTCACTTTTTCAGAAAAATTACAAAATTGGGCTATGAAGCCAGCAAGAAACAAAAGGAAAAGAAAAAAAAAAAAAAGTCTTAAATGGATAAACCGTTCCAGCAAGCTCTGACTGCCATATTCAAAGTAGTATCTCTTTTTCACGTTGCATAAGAAATCTAATTAAATGCTTCAAGGGGGAAAGGCAAAGTAGTTCTCAGGCTGACTATATTTGACCTTTCTTCCTTCAAGGTGACAAACAAACAAACAAGATGCTAATTATTGTCTCAGCTTGAATTCGCACTTGGAAAAAAAAAAAAATCAAGTTTTTCTTAGCTAAGACTATGGGGAAAGCTGTAAGCTCACAGGAACTGTATAGCTCAGCTTGACTTTGTTTTGGCTTTTGATGTCCAAAAAAGCATTCACTCAGGATTCCTCCAGCCAAGCCCATCATTTGAGGAGAGCTGTGAGCATGAGCATCCAGCTCCCATCAGCTCCACTCTGACCTGCCCAGCTGGAAATCACTTAGTACAAAATTCAATATGATTAGGACCAGATATGTATCGAAAAACAGCCCTGTCAAAGATCTCTTTGATCAGATGGGATAAAATTGGAATTGTGACATCACCAAAGGAAACATAGGGGAACTGAATAATTCAGTTCGAGTTTTGGAAAAGCCCATCAGGAGACATGCCTTTTAGTTTGATAATGTTCCCGTTATAAAGCCCTTGATGCAAACCACAGATTGTGGTCACCTAAATGGCTGTTTAGGCCATGCCCTCTGGTTGGAAACCTCTGAGGTCGCTCTAACCATGTCTCCTTCACCTTTCCATATGGCCATGTGGACCAGGGCAGCAAGAATGGCTCACTCCCATGAGCCAGCACCCTCTTTCAGGGGGCCACGTGGGTGTTTTCAGGAGAGGTGACATCACGCCATGCAGGAGCTCTTGGCACGAGAGTTTGAGGGTGCTTTTGTGTAAAGTCAGGGCATTTTCTTTCTTGCTCTGAACTTGAACTCTAACAGGGCACATTAATCCTATTAATCCTATTCAGGGAAATCCTCAGCCTGTTGAAAATGAGGCAAACCTCCCATCGTCAGCTCGAGAGCGGGACAAGATTTTATCCTTAAAGCATTTGGCAAAACTAAAACCACCACAGGAAACTGAAAACCGTCAGGAATTAGAAGCGCAAGTGCCAGGCTCTTCCCTTGCACAGATGTGCTTCAAACTTTCCTGTAGTCAATCTAAAAGATAAATTAATCAATGAAATTATATTAAGCCCCAGGAGCTGCTAAGATATTCTACTCATCTAGGAAAATAAAACATCTTCCTTATTCAAATGCCTGTCTCCGGACTTCTGGTTTTACAAAACCTAAGCTTTGAAGATAGCACGTTGCTTAAGCAAAGCTCTTGGAATGCCACTATTCTGTGTCCCCTGCTGGAGGCACCTCCCCGCCATGCAGACACATGTTTTTTTGGTGCAAAGTTGCATAAAGATTTGCTGAGGCAGGAAATTCAAAGCAAAGAAAGGAAAGTGATCCCTTAACAGCCATTGATGCCTGTATGGTACAAGTCATTGGTCACTATCATGAAATTTTTCTAATATGAGATGCAGCAACAGAAGATGTATCTACCTGTTCGCCCTTTGGGTACAAACGATATGCAGCTTTGGCAGATGAAATATTCTACAGGGAGAAGTTTCATGATCACTAGCCCTTGCCCTCATGTGGGACTTCAACCTACCAGATACAAGCTGGGAATACAATACAACTGAGAGGGAACAGTCTAGGAGGTTCCTGGAGTGTGTTGGGGATACCTTCCTCACACAGCTGGTGAGGGAGCTGACTAGGGAGAGAGCCCTGCTGGACCTGTTGTTTGTAAAGAGAGAAGGACCTGTAGGGGATGTGACTTGTGGAGGCTGTCTTAGGCACAGTGATCATGAAATGCTCGAGGTTTTGATTCTTGGAGAAGCAAGGAGCGGGGTCAGCAGAACTGCCACCATGGACTTCCAGAGGGTGGACTTTAGTCTTTTCAGGAGCCTGGTTAACAGAGTTCCTTGGGAGGCAGTCCTGAAGGGTAAAGGAGTCCAGGAAGGCTGGATGTTTATCAAGAAGGAAGTCTTGAAGGAGCAGACTGTCCCCATGTGCCAAAAAATGAGGCATTGGGGAAAAAGACTGGCGTGGCTGAACAGAGAGCTAAGGTCGCAGCTCAGGGTAAAAAGGAGAGTTTATGGTCTTTTGAAGAATGGGTAGGCCACTCATGAGGACTATAAAGATGTCATGAGGCTACATAGGGAGAAAATTAGAAGGCCCTAAGCCTAACTAGAACCTAATTTGGCTTCTGATGTTAAGGACAATAAAAAAGCTTCTATAAATACATTAGCAATAAAAGGAGGACTAATGGTAATCATAGAATCACAGAACTGCCTAGGTTGAAAGGGACCTTTCAGATCATCTAGTCCAACCATCAACATAATCTCCATCCTTTATTAGATGGGGGCAGAAACACAGTGACAAAGCATGAGGAAAAGGCTGAGGTACTTAATGCCTTCTTTGCCTCAGTCTTTAGTAGTAGAATTGATTATTCCCTGAGTACCCAGACCCCTGAGCTAGTAGATAGGGGCAGGGAGCAGAATGAAGCCCCCATAATGCAAGGGGAAATGGTGATTGACCTGCACTGTGCCCAGGCGGCCAAGAAGGCCAGAAGCATCCTGGCTTGTATCAGAAATAGTGCGCCCAGCAGGACTAGGGAAGTCATCGTCCCCCTGTACTCAGCACTGGTGAGGCCCCACCTCGAGTTACTGTGTCCAGTTTTGGGCCCCTCACTACAAGAAAGACATTGAGGTGCTGGAGTGTGTCCAGAGAAGGGCAACAAAGCTGGTAAAGTGTCTAGAGCACAAGCCTTATGAGGAGCGGCTGAGGGAACTGGGGTTGTTTAGTTTGGAGAAAAGGAGGCTGAGGGGAGACCGCATCGCTCTCTACAACTGCCTGAAAGGAGGGTGTAGCAAGGTGGGGGTCGGTCTCTTCTCCCAAGTAACAAGTGATAGGACAAGAGGAAATGGCCTCAAGTTGTGCCAGTGGAGGCTTAGGATAGAGATTAGGAAAAATTTCTTCACTGAAAGGGTTATCAAGCATTGGAACAGGCTGCCCAGGGAAGTGGTTGAATCACCATCCCTGGAGGTATTTCAAAAACGTGTAGACGTGGTGCTGAGGGACGTGGTTTAGTGATGGTATTGGCAGTGTGAAGTTGATGGTTGGAGTTGGACTCCATGATCTTAAAGGTCTGTTCTAATGTAGACAATTCTATAATACAATGATTCTATGATTTTAGGTTATGGATTTTGAAGGAGGACACCCAACTGGAAAGAGCAGGGATGTGCTGCTCAGAAAAACACCTGCACGACACAGCCCAAGCCCAGGCTACTTGAGTATCAAACAAAAAACAAATAAAAGAACAGGTCAAGTCACAGTGAGAAATATGTGGGAGGAAACGCAAACAAAAAGCTATTAAAAGAAATCAATGCCACAAACACAGGTGAAATTACCAATGCGTCTCGCAGTGCCACTGGTTGTTTGCTCACCTTATAAAAGCTCACGAGCCATATTTTGCCTGGTAAGGCAGGGTTCAGCAGTGCAGTCAAATTCAGGGTCAGGAAATAGCTCCTCAAAATATAATCCATTAGATGCAGCCTAGAAAGTGTTTTTAGAGCCATAAAAAAGAGTTATATTGCAGGTTCTTTACGACATGTTGGGAAAGAGCTTTTGTTCAGTGAGACTGTATCAAGTATTTCTTCTCCTCCTTGATCTATGCACCGGTACTTAAGCTACAATGAAAAACAATCCTATGTACCTTTAAATATTTTATTGTTTGAATCAAAATGGCTCTTCTATGCTTAAAATGGTCAGAGGTTTATTTTTATTGGGAGATACTGCAACAAATCTTTTGGAAATCTTTTATCAGCGCTCCACTTTGCAACATCCCTGCCGTAAATTTTACCGTGAGGAATTCATTACATAATTGGATGTGGCTCTACCCAATTTATTTTTGCTTCCTGAGAATCCAAACGTAATTCAAGATTCATGTATAAATTATACACAGGAGCAAGTGACCTGAGTGCAAACTGCATATTGCATTAAAGAACGCCGCGCTGCTCAACTTCGGTGTGTAATATTTTCATTTTAAAATGGTGAATACATATGGGAAAGACTTTAGAGCTTTCCTCAATACATGAGAGAGTGAAACTCAGCATACCCAGAGGGTGAAGTCTCTGTCAATGCAAAACAATGGAAAAGAAATATGTACATTAGTAAACATGTAATTTATATGCAAACTTCAGTTATACCAACCCAGAAAATAAGTTAATCAAGACAATCAGCCAGCAGAAGCTGGCACTGCAGAGAGTTACATATTGGGGCGGGGGGGAGATATTTTCTAATTATTTTTTTTTCCCCTCTCTCTCTCTGTCTCTCTCAGCAGGTTAGTATAATATCCAAGAAAGTAAGTCCAGGCTTTTAAAGTAGGTAGAATAATTCAGGGATAAATTTTTAACAGTTCTCAGCTTCTCCAGTTTTCAAAATATACCACAAATAGTGAGAATAACAGGAGCTTCTGAATGCTAAGCTCTTGTGAAAAAGTTTTACGTCCTTAATCTTCTAGCTAGAAATAATGCCTCCAGCCTGCAAAAAGGCAAGACAGGCCCTCTGACTTTGTTTTTATGTTTTCTCTGGTCTTTCCAGAAGGCCAAAATCTGAGCTAGCTGGAAAAGCTCCATGAACTTTGACATTTCATCAAAACTCCAAGAGGAAAAAGTATTAAGCAAAACCAAAATTCCCACCAGGAAACCTAAAGGGATTATTTCAAAGAGATTGAAAAGAAGTCAAAACTATCTTGGAAAACAGTTTTCTATCAGTTTGTCCACTACAGTGCTTCTCACAGTGTTGAAATGCTCCATTTTCTCCTCTAGCCCATGCTCGCTTGAGAAAACATCTCTTTGCTCATCTACCAGTGAGTAACACAGATGTCACACAGCTGTAAAGCATCTCGCGGAAAGCAGTCAGGCCTGGAGCTCAGCTGGAGGGGGAAAAGCCACACAGTACTTGGGGAAGACCACCTAGCTCAGGACAGCATGAGCCAACCTTGGAGCCGACGATGTTAAACTCTTCTGAGTGGTCTTTACTCCAAGCGGTCTTTCTTTTGTTTAATTTTTCCCACCCCGCAAAACCAAAGTTGACGTTTTCTGCAGCAGCCAAATCCCCTTCCCTTTCTACCTTTGCATCACTGGAAAACAGTTTCAGCTCACAAGCCTTAAGGCAGCCCCAACGGGATGTGGCTGGAGCTGAGGCAGAAATGGGCATCTCCCAGCGGAGAGATGCCATCTCATCACTGGTGAGCATCTGCCTTACCGGGGCTGGGGAATTCTCCCAATGGGACATAGAACCTACAGGACCCTGGGGTGACACGGTGCCATTTGGCACGGCTAAAAGGGACTCAGACCAGAAAGAGAGAGAAAGAGAAGGACAGAAGAATATAACAACACATATTTGCTGAAGCACAGAAAAACACTTAAGAGGGCTTTAAAGCAGGCAAGTAATAATCAGCAATGGTTTTGCTGAAACAAAACCTCATACAAAAACTTAATTTTTCCTCAGAGCTGCCTGTCAGTCACACCTTGGACTCCAGAGAGATACAGATTTGAAGAGAAGGAAGTTAAGGATGGGAGAGGAGAAGAGAGGAGATAGTGACCCAAATATCCATGCTGATGGAAAACAAGAGACGGGGAAGACGGGAAAGTCTCACTACAGGGAAGCCCATGTAGGATGCAAAGAATGAATGCTCCATCCATCCGGAGCAGGGGAAAAAATAGGTTTTAGTATTTTAGGAATTAGTTCCTAAGCATCCTTTTGGGGCCTGATTCACCACTCGCTGTGCTTGATTTAGCCGTGTAAGTGCAGAATGACACAGTAGAAAATAACAGTTACTTACGGCTTCATAAGACTGAAAGAAAGCATCAGGCTTCTTTTACCTATACGAACGTCTATCTAGCCTTCCCAGAGAAACCAAACAACAAAAATATTAACCAGTCTTTCCAGAATCAGAAAAGACGTTTCATCCACTTACTTACAATCCTGAGCTATTTAGCTTCCAGCATCCAGCAGTAAAATCCACCAAGGTTTCGACAGTCAGAAAACAACCCAATGCTACCAGGTACGTCTCCCATAGCAAATAATTTCAAACATGGATGCGATGAGATTTCCATCACGTTGTTCTCTAGACTCATTTGGAGCAGAACTGAGCTTGCAGAGTCATTAAAATGCCAATGACCTGCCATTAAAATGGCAAATGTGCCGGCACAACTAAGAGGGGCATAACTTATTAAAGTGGAACACCAGTGCAGAAGTGTTTTGAGAAAGCAGCTGGGGGCTACTGAAATACTAAAGTCTAGTCAAGGGAAAAAAACATCCGCAGTGTTATGGCCATGGGCTGACTGCAAGGTCCTCTGTTTGCTGCAAACCAAATCAGAAACGTGCTGCGATAAGGAAGAAAATAGAGATTTCTTCTCATCTTTTGGAAAGCAATGACCGTTGATAAGAGCCACTCCTTCCTACTTCATGAGTGGAAAGTTATCTGGTTAACTATACAGACAGACACCCTCTAAGAAATACTCACATTTCTTATTTACAAGCACTGGGCATAATTTCTATTATAAATTGGGCCTAAATAAATGCCGAATTACAGAGGCCTGCAAGGAACATCAGCAAACAGCTTGACTTACAGCATTTCAAATGAACCAAATCACGGCACTCAGATCGTATTAAAGCAATTTTTCTACGGAAAATTGGTTTTACAATTCTCAAGCTCTGCTGTAACAGAACACCCTCTAGTATATTTGTATGTCAGCTGATTCCAGGGACTGATTTGTGCTATATGTTTGCAATTATTTGGTAAGGATATACCAATGACATAACTCTATGACTACACAGGCTAAGCTCACCTCTTAAAGAACAATGCTTGAAGTGTTTTTTTCTTTACGTATTAATCCCCCACGCACTTTTAAGTAATTTATGGTTACTTAAAGTTTTACAATTCTAAAAATTCTTTGTAGACTGAACCAGATGTTAATCTTCATTTAAAAAAAAAAAGAGTTCTTGAACCCAACAGAGAGATAGCACCATTGATTAATAACCAAATTTTTCATCATGTCACTTTTGAAGGACAGTTAAGGAAAACTCCCTTGTGAAATGCACTTTTGAAACATTATTGATGTCTGAATTTCTTTGATTTTCCTCACTCTCCTTTCACTGTTTCTGCTCCATAAAAGCTTCTTTGCATCCTTCAGAAACTGTCTTATTTAAAAAAAAAAAAAAAATTACATCAAGCTGCTAAGTAAGCCTGGCCCTTTGACTGAAATTACAATTGACAAGCTATGGGACTGAAATCCATCCCTAAGGAGGATGCATGATCCCAACAAAATAAAGTAGAATAGCTACTGTTAACATCAACAAGGCCAGAATTTGGCCCACTACAAACTTTACAAGAATTATTTAAGAAGTCACTAGACACCCTTCCAGAAATCAAGCATGCTAGTGAAGACTTACTCTTGCTCTATCTTTTAGATAATATGAGAACCCACATTTAGCTGTCGTTAGATTGGGAATTTTTAGGGCCTCGATAGTATCACCTTATGCAAAGCAAAACATACGATGGCCAACTATTAACGAAAAGAGCATTAAATATTTAGACAGCTTTGCTGGCTTGCAAAATAAAGCAAAATTAGCGCCTCACAGTATTGCATTCCACTAGAATATTATTTTAAAGGTCGCTATAAGTAGCAGAAACCCCTACAGCTGGTATGCAGGCAAGTCTTGTGTTCAGCTTGTTGCAAGAATGAGGCGTTTTGGCCACTGACATACGAATTTACATTCTGGAATCTGACACTCCCTCTTGAATTACTCAACTGTTTACCCTTCTCTTTGTCATATTCCCTAAATCCTGGTAGACACAAAGCATCTGCCAGGAGGTTATGCTGAAATCAGCAGGCAGACCCCATGGAAGAGCTAGCTGTGATCTATGATGGCTCCAGCTATACAATGCAACCAGCACCTTGACCAGCTTGCTTGCTGCTCGTCAGCCAAACGAGAAAACGCAGCCTCAATAGAGGCTCCTTTTTAAGTGAGTGCCAAAATAAAACTTTCACCTTCCAAAGGGACACAGGTTATTTATTAGTGATCATTCTTCTTGAAAACTCTCTTTTCCAGGAAATCATCTTTTCTCTCTTCACTTCAGAAAGTTTACACACAGCTTTCCAGGATGTCACAAAAGTGCGAGCAAACTATTTACATTCCTGCCATATGTCTACTGATATCCTGCAGCTGTCTGTCTAATTTACAATCAGATTCCAAACTTCGGCTTGCATAACCATTTGCATGCTTCCCTAATTGCATGTTTTTAACTCAGTTATGTAGATTTTTTTATTTTTTTTTTTAATTGGGCCTTATTTTTTTTCCCCCAAAACTTACTCAAATCTACACATTTCTCTTGTTTTGAGCATCAATACCCTGGGACAGGTCATCAGAGAGATAGTGCTATTTCCATCCTTGGAGGTTTTTTAAGAGACAACTAGACAAAGCCACCGCCAAGTTGGTCTCATGAAGACAATAGTCCCGCCCTGACTGGGAGGCTGGACCACTAACCCCACAGATCCCATCCCACCAGCTCTCCTATACCTCCCAGATCCTACCACCCTGGTCCAGGGACAGGAAACATTATTTCTTACTTCTTTCTGAACAAAGCGGTAACATCCAAGCCACACACCAAGAAAAACAGTCCTCATCCATGAGAGATGAAGTACAGTTGTATTTTCAGAGGTCTATAAACATTATACACATTAAAACTTCAATTCTGTTTGCATCCATATGCCTGCTTCTTAAGTTCAGGCATGCGCCATGACAAGCTTCGTGAGTTGACCAACTAAATGCAACAGCAACGCTCCTTAATTAGAGCCATTTATGAAGTAACCTACCCTACCGCGTCAGGACCTGCACTTCCACTGCCTCCACAGTATTTCTTGAGTGTAGATTCAATACTTAGTCTCCAAATGCCCCGAACAAAAACCTTTTATAGATCAAAGCCAAGATCCAACAGAGCCAGCATGTAAACTCCATGCGTGCATCCGTGTGCTGGCTAAAACCCACCTGCAGCATTAGAAAACCTCTTGGGAAACTCCGCAGATGAGCACTGGACTTTTTTTTTTTTTGTGTATATGTGTGTGATTTGTGTTGTGAGCAGCTGCTATAAAGAATGGGCAAGTTTTTAACTCACGTGGTATCCCCCAGCATCGCCCTATAATTGTCATGCTAAGGAGGATGCAATCTCTGCAAGGCTGGGAAAAACCTCAGCATATTTGTCTCAGAGATGAATGGCTGACAGGTATTTTTCCAGGGCTCCAGGGGGAAGTAGGGGAAAAATTAATTTCCTAATCCAAAGAAAAGACTTGGAGATTTTTTTTTTCCCCCCAACCTGAACTAGTATTAAAATTATATATAGATATCAGAAAAAAGCTAATCAAGTTTTCCTTTTGGGTGAAACAACATTCTAGAAAGAAAGTCATTTTAGGTTAATTAAAGTGAGTTACATTGTATGAAAAGAAGAAGCCTCACTTCCCTATTTTCCTATTAAAACACAGTAAGAGTTACAACTTTAAATGAAAGTCATTTTACACTAAAAAAAAAAAAAAATCATTCTGACTTTTCCGAATTATTTTTGTCTGACTTCCGCTCAAAAGAAAATGCCATTAAAATTGATGAGCTTTAACAAGCAATTTTGTTTTGAAGAAACAGCCTTTTCTAAGAGAAAATTGTTTTAATGGAATTTTTTTTTTTTTTCTGTTTTGATCACTAACTAATTATTCAAAGACACTGGAGTTCTCTGATCCCGGACATATGACATGGATTATAGTGAAACCAGCTGGAGATTAAATTTCTAATTCACATATGGAGCTCATGACCCTCTTTATGAATCACCACACCGTTTGTTTAATATTTAATGCAACTCTTAGTTACTCTGAAGAAAACGTTGAACAACAGGGGCCCATAAAATTAAAATCACACAGCAAAATCACAGCTACTTGCAAATCCTCTCTCTTCTTTGGGACTTCATCACAAATCTGTCTGATCTAGGTTCATTAAGTTTATTTTTTCACTCCCGAGATGGTAAGATAGGATGGAACCCTAACATTTCAGATAAACATCTCTGATTACAGCTTGCGAGCCTCAAGAGATCCAGGCTCGCCTTTCATACAAACCTAGGCATAGTATCTTGAGATTAAAAAGAAATATTTCTGAGGGTGTTAGTCTACTGAAGTCTTGGTAAGAGGGGGAAATTAAAACTGTGCAGCTCTAGATATAATTTTACTGTCTTAAACGTATAGGCCATGCACACTGGAAAAATAACTGCCTCAGCCATGATCTCTCTTTCCTCGGCTCCTTAACTCACCAACTTGAAAAATAAATTCGAGGAACTATCAGTAGGTACCTGTGGATCTCAATGAACACAAACCTGCAGTCAGGAACATTTCATCTACCTATTTTGAAAGAGCTAAGAGAAATACATTTTTTCTAAGGGCATTTGGACAGCTTCTAAAAATCACCATTTTGTTAAGTGCTATTAAATGAGTTGTGTGAGAAGTTTAAAGCTTCCCCCCTCTTCCTCATCTGAACAAGGTCAGCAAAGTCAAGGCAAAACCCAGCTCCCATCCTGTCAACCTCAATCTGTCTTTTGTTCAAAGATCTGTTTCCACTCAATGTGAAGACACGTCTCACCTCCAGCTTTCAGAACAAAGCACCGATTCACATCCAATCCCCAACAAACATCCACCCAGCAAAATCTCTGTGCAGATGCGATATTTTCTGGCATCAAGCATCCCTCTGCCTTCCCTTTTGGCCCCACCAGTGCTACCACTCCAACTCCCCCTCGTAGTACCAACAAATTGCATACCTCCTCTCCCCTAGATGTCTATTTCAACCAGGAATTGATTGATACAGCATTAGTCAAGTCATATAAGGCTCGCGTGGTTCGTAGCTAGTAAGTCTGCGTCAGTAGGTGTGATCGTTTAAAAGCTCCTCTTAATAATATAATGACTGGTTGAGTGGATTCAGTGTTAAAACACTGTGGAGTTGGCTTCTTCAGTCAAAAGCGGTGGTGAAGTCTCAAAACACGGGCGGCGTTGAACACCTCGCACCAGACGGAGTTAGGTGTGCAGCTGGAAGACATCAGCGATCATGCCAACTCGAAATGATGCTGCTGCTGCTGCGTAGCTGCCTCTGTCCTGCCTGTGCAGAGCCAGCGGCAGGGAACGTATGAGCTCTCCTCATCCTCTCCAGCGTAGGTTACCGCAGCCCACGCCAAAGGCTGCTGACACTGTCCTTAAGAGCAGATGAAAAGCGTTCTCACTGTCCTTTTTGCAGCCCCGCTGTGCTTTTTTCACTCCTGCCAAAGCCAACGTCTGCATGG
Organism: Alca torda; assembly: GCA_008658365.1. NCBI lineage: Eukaryota > Metazoa > Chordata > Aves > Charadriiformes > Alcidae > Alca > Alca torda. The sequence goes on along the minus strand of CM018079.1, from coordinate 21,159,181 downwards.
GCAAAATGGTTTTGCATATGCAAAGAGGTGTAAGTGCGGAGCAGAGCACTGTGCATCTCCAAATCTGCACGTGCTGCAGGCAGTTTATACATTTTGGTGAGATGGGCTTTAAACTGAAGGACTCAGGGGGTGAGATCCAAAATGGCAATGCTCATGCCATCACATCCAACTGGGGAATAAGCCAGACCAACAACATATGTTCCTTAGTTGGTTCCCAAGAGGAGAACCAGAAGGCCAACCACCTCAAGGGTGTGGTATGACTATGGTGGATAGCACCACCAGGGAAACCTGCATGTTGGATTACCTCTCTGAAATGCCTCTACAACGATGCACATACCATGGAGAATAAGCAAGAAGAACTAGAGATCTGTATGCGGCCACAGGGCCATGATCTCATTGCAATTACTGAGACACAGTGGGATAGCTCACATGACTGGAATGTTGTCATGGATGGCTATGTACTTTTTAGGAAAGACAAGCCAGCAGGGAGTGGTGGTGGAGTTGCTCTCTGTGTGAGAGCTCTGCCTAGAGGTGGATGAAGAATGAGTCAAGAGCTTATGGGTAAGAATTAAGGGGCAGGCTAATATGGGAGACGCTGTTGCAGGTGTTTACTACAAGACACCTGATCAGGAAGAGGAAGTCGATGAGGCCTTCCACAGACAGCTGGAAAGAGCCTCTCGATCAAAGGCCCTGGTTCTCATGGGGGACTTCTACCACCCTGATTATTTGCTGGAAAGGCAACACAGCCAGGCACGCACAGACCCAGAGGTTTCTGCAGAGCATTGATGATAACTCTTTGACACGCGGTGGAGAAACCAATGAGGAGAGGTGCACTGCTGGACCTTGTGCTGACAAACAAAGAACCGGTCAGGGATGTGAACACTAGGGGCAGCCTTGGCTGCACTGACCATGAGGTGGCAGACTTCAGGATCCTGCGTGGGAGGAGGAGGGCAAAAAGTAGAATTACAACCCTGGACCTTCAGGAGAGCTAACTCTGGCCTCTTCAAAGACCTACTTGGAGGAATCCCATGGATCTAGAAGGTAGGGGGGTGCAAGAGAGCTGGTTAATATTCAAGCACCACTTCCTCCAAGCTCAAGATCAGTGCATTCCTAGGAGTAAGAAATCAGGCAAAGGAGGCAGGAAACCTGCATGGATGAGCAAGGAGCTTCTTGAAAAACTCAGACGGAAGAACGCAATTTACAGAATTTGTGAAAAGGGAGGAATATTCCACTTGGGAGGGATATAGAAACGTTGTCAGAGTATGCAGGGATGCAATGAGGAAGGCTAAGGCCCACTTGGAATTAAATCTGGCAAGGGATGTCAAGGACAACAAGAAGGGCTTCTTCAAGTACATCAGTAGCAAAAAGAAGACTAGGGAAAATGTGGGCCCGCTGCTGAGTGAGGTAGGTGCCCTGGTGAAGGAGGATGCAGAGAATGTCGCTTTTGCTTCTGTCTTTACTGCTAAGGCCAGCCCTCAGGAGCCCCAGAACCTGGAGGTAAGAGGAAAAAGTCTGGAGAGAGGAAGACTTTCCCTTAATTGAGGAGGATCGGGTTAGAGATCCAACCATTAACCTAGCACTGCCAAGTTACCACTAAACCACGACCCTAAATGCCACATTCCACACGTCTTTTAAATACCTCCAGGGTATTTAAATACTCAACCACTCCCTGGACAGCCTGTTCCAATGCTTGACAACCCTTTCAGTGAAGATTTTTTTTCCTAAGATCCAATCTAGAACTCCCCTGGTGCGACTTGAGGCCATTTCCTCTTGTCCTACCACTTGTTACTTGGGAGAAGGGGCAGACACCCACCTCGTTACAACCTCCCTTCAGGTAGTTGTAGAGAGCGATAAGGTCTCCCCTCAGCCTTCTTTTCTCCAGGCTAAACAACCCCAGTTCCCTCAGCCGCTCCTCACCCATCTGAAGGGGTGGCAAGTGGGCACAGAAATCCCAGCTCACCCATCTCCCCAAGCAGGGCAGCAGCAGCAGGGAGATACTCTCTTCCTTCCAAAACACCAAGCACCCACTCAGTGGAAAAAAAAGGCACCTAAAGGAGATTTTTCTCCCATTAAACCACTTGTTGTGGGGCCCTTTGCTGAATTATGTATGTAAGTACAGACCTCCCAAGCCCAGTAACACTGTCCTTGCCATCTCTCCCAGCTTTGCAGTCTGCATAACTATTCCAGCAGCACTTCCTTGTGCGCTCCCCAGCAGAATTAATTAATGTTTGCGCAGTACTTTGAAGATGAAAGTACTAAGCAACTGCTAAATATCAGGCCAGATTCTCAGCTGGTTTAAAAACTGGCATTTGCAGTGCGGCATCTGGGCCCGCGATCACCCTGTCTCATTAGAGAGATTCTGTAGAGAATGTGAAGAAAAAAAGAATAAAAACAAAGAAAGAAAAAATACATAAGAAAAAGTATATAGAAAAAGAATAATATATAAAAATACATAGAAAAGCAGCACTGGAGTAATAACCTTCCTGCTTCTCCCAGAGCCCCTCTTTCTGCAGGTGAAAAGTACAAATCTGCAGAGCCATGACACTGTTCTCCTTCAAACCTCCTTAAAACTCACCTCTGCTGAGATGCCTACAAATCATTCAGCACTGATGAGCCAGCTGATGTACTGTGACTTCTGCACATTACACTTACCATAACCATCCTGCTTTTAACATCGGCCCGCCCCATCTGTTTACTCAATGCGCTGCTCCTTCCCTATCCTCTGCCTTGAGCATTTGCAGGGATTTTTCTTATATATAGGTGCCAGGCCCAGCCCAGGGATACACAGATGCCGACAAAATGTCTTTCCAGTCCTTTGCAGGCTCTATATAATACGGGCATGCAAAAGTCAGTCTCAAAGGATAAGACTCAATAGGTTTAGATCGACTTACTGAGTTGTGTGTGTTCCTGTATAAAACTGTTGATCACGGAAAGCAACCCAGGAGGTTTAACTCAAGAACATGTTATAAGTAAAGCAGCTGTGTGTTTTTCCAAAAGGCACCGTGCTGCTCTAGTTTAAGGGCTAAACTTACTGCTTATGCTAGATTTTTTTTTTTTTTTAAATAGCAGGAATTGCTCTTAAAATTGCAAACACATGGTCCAAGAGAAAGTTTCATCGGTGAATCAGTCTGTCACTTGAATAAACTGCAAGAATTATAAGGGGGGACAAAGTGTCTCTTAAATATTATAGAGACTGGGAAGAATGCCTTCCTCTGGGGGCTTGCAGCAACACAGCTGGCGCTGAGAGGAGGCAGGGCACCAGCGAACTGCAGGCACCTCATGCTGGGAGACCACAACTGATGGGAGAAGCACCTCCATCAGCTGGATGTGCAGGGCATGAAATTTAGTGATGAGCAAGGTCTTCTGAGGGTGAGGCATTAGAACAAGTCACCTAATTGATGAGCAAAGGGACCAGTGCTGCATGGCTTGGATCCAGCCAAGTCTCTGACCATATCCACGCAATCTGGGAGCCAAACTCAGTCACACTTCAAAAAAACACAGCTCCAGTTATTTCAGTTGGAAGCCATGCATGCAAAGGGTGTCGATACTCTTTCCATGGCCTCGCTAGACCTCAAGTTTTCAACTCCTTAACTAAATCAGTCACATGGCTATTCACAGAGATACAGGAGGAGAGCCCTCAAGCCTCTTCCCATGTGCAACAGCAAGACTCTACTCACTCAAATGCCTAAAATAGGACTGTACTTTTCAGGTATTAAAATGAGTATGTTACACCAAAAACGAGTTCCTATGCTGTGAGATTCCAGCAAGTGTTACAAATCCCAAGGACACTGCCTTTGCAACAACCTGGTTTTTTTAGAGAAGGTAAAACCTGAGGGGGAAGGGGCAGCTGACCCAGACTAGCCAAAGGGGCATTCGATACCATGTGAGGCCATGCCCAGTAGATATCCAGAGAGCGGGCCGGGGGAAGGCAGGGATGGTGAGTGAGGGGGAGAAGGGCAGGAATTGCCGCTTGGGAGCAGGTTGGGGGCTTCCTGGGTCCAGTCAGTGAGCGGTGGTACATTAATCATGTTTTGTACATTCCCTTATCACTATTATTGTTGTTGTTTTCCTCTTTCCTTTGCTTTTATGTTAAACTGCCTTTTATCTCAGCCCACGAGTTTTGCCTTTTTCTTCTGATTCTCCTCTCATCCCAGCCAGGGGTGGAGGGGGTGAGCAACGACCTTGTGGTTCTTTGCTGCTGGCTGGAGCTAAACCACGACAGGCTGGCAGCCTCAAGGTTTTCATCTGTGCTCCCTCGGTGCAGCAGTACCGCTCAAAATGTGAGAGGAGAAGATGCTCCTACCCACCCAAAAACAGGGGGTCTGCCCAAATACACACACTGCTGGTGGCAGAGAATCATGGATGCAACCAAGTTGGTTAACTTCCAAGCCTCATGCCTTGGGCAAAGCTGGATATTTGCCCATCTGGTTGCAGATGTTTCTTACCCCGCCAGTCTGCTTCATGCTCCTGCTTTCCAACTAAAGCCTCTCTCCATTGAGAAGCATCCCTTCTGCCTCTTCAGCATGACTTAGGCTGACACTCTGCACTTGGAGCCTTAATCTCTAGAGAGCTGGGATGAGATTTTCAAAAGCACTTAGTGTTGACCTACCTCTGCTCCAAATCAGTCTGATCATATTAGGTTAACTATATTTAAGTTTGGTCATGTATACTTTGTCATAATAAACTTACCCCAAAGGAATGCTGCTTCTTTAAAACAAGATTACTAGACCTGTGACTATATTTATACATCTCAATAAGGAATCTGATTTTCCAGTTCCGGTTATGTGGATTTTTTTTTTGGAGCACATTGAATATTTAGTACTAGTGGAACAGAGGTCAATGCAACTATATCCTACATCTTAAAAGGAAACAGTCGCCTCTAAATTCAGTGCTAAAGAAGTGCTGCACTGGAGATATTAAGGCTCAAAACTCCAAAAACTAATTCTTAAAATTAATAGCAATCTCAACCCATCCAGAATGCGCCTTTTTTTCAGCATCCTTGAACGGTTCTGCACAACCAAGACCCAAATACCAATATAGGACTTTATCTTTCAACCTCCTCCCTATTTTTTTTTTAAAACAAACTGCCAGGCAGTGAATGTTTCTAAATGGTACAAGAAATGACTGTCAGCTGTCACCAGCTCTTTTCCAACACACAAACAGTGGAGAACCACTTCTGAACTTAGCACATATGGCACCTCCAGAAACACCAGAGTAATAGTTGGAGAGTTTTGGCCATGAAGCTTATACAGTGTAGGACTAAACGTACCCTTAAAGACGTGTTGTTTTTTTTTTTTTTTTTAAATTAATGTGTTCAGCCTTCTTCTGTTGCATTTTCTCTTTTGATACATATATTTTTTAAATGAATCCATAATTGGTCTTTCTAAATGATTGACAGCAAAGGTGAAGGAACAGCCTGTTAGTCTTGACTGCTGGGGTAGTGAATAGAGAAGCTGACATGTTAAATTTCTTCACCTCCAACTGGAATTATAAATTATAGACTTCTTTTACATTATCATAATGCCAAGTTCATCTTAAAAATAGAATGATTCCTTGGGGGTGTATTTATAGTGAAAAAATACATATCTAATGCTGTACTTAGCATACCTTCATATTTTAATATAATTGGAATGATTGTTCCAATTTTGTTCTTATTTTTGGAAATTAAGAAGCAGAATCAGATCATCTTACAGTTTTCAAAAGATCCAACGTTTTGCTTCAGCAGGACATTCTGAAATTTTCAAAAGCTGTCTGTAATTTAACGTATCCTCCTGCTCTCCCTACAGCTACTTGGCATGTTGCATTTTCCCAGGGCCAAGGGCCGCTTTATCTGAGTCTCTACAAACTTTGCAGGGAGCAGAACCAAGATCTGAAGAAGTCTGTAGGAACTAAGGTTTCCACCCCATAAAAACTCCTTAATTCGGCCTTCATCCCTAAGCAAACAACTTCTGCGAAACAAATCATCGAGTTCAAATTAATCAGTTTGTGCGAGAGCAAACAGAACCCATCAATAAAAGCAAAGCAATAAACCACAGGGAAATGCCTCCAAGCCAGACACAGTGCATTTAAACTCTCCAATTTATTTCGCATGGGAGGGAGGGGAGAGAGCTCTTAAAACTTTTGTCTAAAGTAGACTTAATTCAAATCATGCTGGTACAAAACCTCAAGGCCCAGCTCCTCATAGCAGTGGAACTATCTGTGGAAGTGCAGAGGAGACGAAGATGATTTGCATCGTGGGATGCCAAGGGGAGGGGGGTGCTGGGGAAGGTGCAGTCACCCTGGCCCCAAGTCCTCACCTCCATCCCAAGGTAGACCCAAGCAATAAATCCCTTGATCTGCCCCAAAGTCTTGACAGCACCTGGGGTGGCTGCTAAACTCACAGCAGAGCAGGGTCAAAGGGAGATATCTTGGCCAAAGTGCTTTCTGTTGCCCTGGTTTTTCTATACCTTTAATGTATGCAGCCCTGTCGGCAATGCTGCTTCCTACTGACTGTCCCACAGGGTGAAAAGTCAGCCTCAAGCCATCCGTACGATGAATTCCCCTACAGCTCAGTTAAATGCTGCCTGCCTTCAGTTACATTAGTGTGCCTCGATCTTATGAAATATTTTCAATTTCCAGAACAGGTTTGACATGGGGAGAGAGGAAGGGAGAGGGAAGAACAATATGCTTCCAATAAAATTTGGCACCGTTCAGGATTTCTTTCACCTCAGAAAAAAAATCCTCTTAAGACACAAATAAATGTGTCTTATTTAAGTTAGCAAGATCTTCTCCTAATAGCGCAATTAGCTTTCATAGGAGACAGGCCCATGTACTGTCTTGAGACTAGACTCTCAGGCATATATAAGCTCGTAATATCAGGCACACTTCTCACAAATTAAGGAAAGCATTTGTCATTTCCAGCGTTGACACAGTGTTTTAAATGCTATATTAGCATCGAATCCCAAGGGACCCCCTGAGCAGCCCCTCTCAAGAAGCAAGCCTCTGCGTCAACTCCTGCAACTCCCCTTTCGCTGCCTGAAGGAGAAGAAGCGCGGTCAGGGAGCATCACTTGTGCAGGAGGAGGCAGCGAGACCCACCACACTGCAACGAGTTTGTTAACAAGTCACAGCTCAGAGGGCTGAAAGACTTTGAGGCTTTACCTCTTGCCACCAGGTGAGGAACCTCTGCAGAGGCCCCATCCCTTCCCAGCCTCCCACAGAGGTCCGGAGCTCAGCCCCTCGCTTTGCAGCCCTACTCAATACAACACACATGGACGTACCTGCGCATCGCCTACCACCCTGTAGATTAGGCAAAAGCAGTTTTGTTTTATTTCAATTACTGCGGGGCTGGTAAATTGTAACCCTTATCCATCAATGGGATGGTCTTCATTAGTCCGTTCCTCGTCATTTAACATGACTGTAAGCCATCGCCAAACAGATTATACTGACCATTCCATTAGTATCCTGTATTCAGCAAATGGGGAGGAAATGGTATTATTCTGGTAACTGTTTAATGTTTGCCACCAGACACATGAAGCAAATATGTCCAGGAAATGCTTACTTGCCCAATGTCACCTGATGGATAAGTCCAGACACCCTATTCATTTGCAAGGAAGCCACAGGAAATAACTGCAAAAAAAAGTAGAGCCACTGCACAGAGTAAGAAGAAAATGAGCTAATAAATACTGCTGCGTGATATCCTAGCATGCAAAGCAATGTTTTATTACGTGCTTTAAAATTAATACGTGCCATTTTGTTGGTATCAACGCACGCTCGAAACGCCTGATCCTTCACACTCCACAAACCCTACGCAGCAACAAAATCGAACCCCACCGCCGGCACTTCATCACCTGCGTGAAAGCACAGAATGAAGCCCAAGCCCCCACTCTTCATGCACAGCTGATATTAAAAGCGGCATGAGCCGTTTTCTTCTTGTCAAGATCAGTTTTCTCATCTGGCTCCCACAAGCCATGTTTACATTTCCCTACAATAGTTTTTCTCCTGTCTCCTGCTTCACCTAAATATAACCTCTCAACACAAGGCTCTTCATGCAGGTGCCCTCACCCAGCTAGAACCCATTTGTGACTTCCCTGGTTTAGGGAAGTCCCCAGGTTGGGGACAGGAGGACAGCAATAACAACACTCAGTGCTGCACCATTCCCAGCTTCTCTTCAGCCTGTATGGTTTAATATCTGGGACATCCAATAATTATTAATAACTACACCTAACCGTAAAATAGATGGGGGGAACGCACAAGTGAACCCTGGCACATCCGTGGCGCAGCCCCTGCTCTTCAGCTGGGTTCAGCTTTACCATGCAAAGTTTGACCCATCCGTTATACGTGTGCTACCACCAAGCTTTACAAAACCCGTCAATCTGCAAGCCTTGGCAACAAAACCAGCCCAAGAGATGTAAGCGGCAATCTAAGAAGATACTCCCTAGGAATTAGATTTTGTAAACAAACATTTCCACTAATTGCATTCTTGTTCTCAGTGCAATGAAGGCCCCATTTAGCCAAAGCATTTGTCTACAGAGTTTAGTTTCTTCCATTTAATAAACGCTGATCCTGTCTTAGCCTCGGCTGGTATATCATCAGGATCAACATGAAATGCTAATGGAGAAAGATGTTTAATATCATTTCAAGTGTTTAAGTTACAACCGCAGCTATTAAAGCAAATCCATGTTACCTGTTCCTCCTCAGGCTCCCCAGTGAGACAGATTCATAAGTTTCCACAGGGAGAAGTGATTCATAAATGGCTACACAGATCAGAGAAGAAAGCCTTTCACCGTTAATTACAGCCAGCGTTTTCTGAACCAAAGCTGGTCATTTTGCAGGCACAACACATAACTAGCGAGGCTCATTTTATTTCGTCACCTTCACAAATTAGTTCACGTTTTAAAAACCAAGGTGGCTGCCTCCAGCAGCAGAGATAGCCATGACGACCAGCCAGGAAAGTAAGGCTTTGTGCTCCGCTTGTAGTCCATGGCAGAAAAATCCAACAGGTTCCCCAATTTTCAGTCCCCTTGCTGTTTCAATACAGAAATCAGTGTTGCTTGCTGTGGCACCCCTAACATGAGACTGCGGTGCACCCACGTGAGACGATCACCGCAGTCCCATGAATCTAGTTCTTTGCAGTGAGAAAAGCTTCCTTGTTTTCAAACTTTCCCGTTGCTATGCCAAAGCGTAGGACATGAAACAGCCACACCAGCAAGGAGGAGGAGGAGGATGCTTCCTGCCCCTCATCTCTGTAGATTAACTGCAGTGGGTCCAGCCCCAGTGGCACCCATGGCATCCTCGAACCACGCGCTTCAGGGACATCATGGAAATAGCAGGAGGTGATGAAGCATTGTAAGAGATGCTGGTCTTCACTAGCCCAGAGAGAACGCTCCCAGACACCATCTGCATTTTAAAGCAGGACTGTTTCTTTCTTCTCATGGCTCGCACTGCCCCTCAACCTCTTTGAGGAACAACTTCTCCTCGCCAGAGGCTTCCGGTGGACGCGCCTGCCAGGATCCTGGTTTTGAACTAGGCATCCGAAATACTGGTCAGAGCCCCCGGCGCTCGCCAGACGGAGCACACTGCTGGCAGCTATCATTGGAAATGCTGAAGTTATCCTCGTGCAGATTTTAAAAGGCCACTGTTTATGCATGTAAATTCTGAAGGGCATTAGCGGCATCGCTGACACACACTGACAGCCAGCCCATCTCCGGGAAGGGAATAAGCAGCAGCAACTGCCTGAATAATTGATGTGCTTTTACTCTGCCCCATGGCCCAGTTATTACATTGCTCACTCTCTTCAACTGCCTGTGGTTTCTAAATTAATTAGAAATCTTAATGTCATGGCCAGCCGGTTAAAAAGAAAGAAAAAAAAAAAAAAAGGCATCAAGAACAAAAGAAGCGAGAGCTTCCCATGCCCTTGAGCCTTGGGATCTCTTACTTTAGCTTGGCCACGCAGGGAATAAAAGCACAGTCTCAATTTCTGAAGCTTTGGACCCCGCTCACCGATGCTAACAGCAGCACAGCATGAAATGCACTCCACCTGCAAAAAGCCCCCGTTTCATGGGGGGTGAACATCCCCATCAAGGTCACCCCCCCCATATGCAGAGCAACCAGCATCTCTCCAATACAATGAAATACACCCAATACATCCCTAGCCCAGCCATTGCAACCTAGTGCCACGCAGTACCGAATGAAAGGGCGCTGCTGAAGTCTGCGGGAATTACGGAGCTCCCGGTTGTCCTGCTCTTACAGTCAACAGAACGAAATGACTCCGTGGGATCCCTTTCGCGGGCTGAAAAAAAAAATTGTGTACAACCACCTGACCTCAGGGAACAGGAGAAGCTGAGAAAATGACACACTAGAATGTGTATAAGCGTCGTATAAAATATAACAACGTGAGTGGCCATTTCTTTGCTACATACATAACCTTATCTACTTACAATATTGCTTATGCTCAAACTTTTAAACAACATCTACAGCTTTTAAGAAACCAAGTGGGAATAATTCCCCTGTTTGAGCCACATTGCATTAAAGCACGGGTACTTTCATTCTAAGTCCTTGGAAAGCACTTAGCCATGATGAATCTGGGGGTATTTTCAGTTTCTTACTTGCAAAAAGAAACACTGATTTTTATTTTTTTTTTAAATCTCTTTACAACTGTACCAAAAGCATACAGGAACACAAATGACTGGATTTGTTGAGATAATTTTAAATTGCACACATAACTTAGACTAATATTTCACTTTCTTATAAAACAGCAGTGAAATACCAGTGAAACCCAACAGTGCAGCACAGTCTTTCTCTTTGCCAACGTATCGCGTCTTATTGTAATCTGCAAGATACTGAGGGGGAGAAAGATATAAACCACCTTTCCATTATTCCCCTTGGGAAATGAATGATTTTAAAGAAATCTGATTTTTCAATCTTTCTGTTTGATATGGATAAAGAGACTTATATGCAAAGCAATGAATTGTTTGAGTCCCCAGTAAACCTATGCTATATCTCCTGTACGTGTTAAGTGCCCGAAAATGACAGTCCTGGGGCAGAGAAACCGGCTGACAATGACAACACAAAGCTTTACAGAGTTTTAAATGGCACTGTAAATCCTAAATGGAAGTATCCAACAAAACGAATCCCATCATTAGCACATGGAAGCTAATTCAAAACACTGTGAGCTCCAAGTACAGAAGACCGTGGTTCTCTAAAAACTTAATTCATCAAGTGTTTATTTGCTCATAGGGCTTCTCCCTCTACCTGCTATTTTTCCTCTCCTGTCATATTTTTGCATTAAATTGATGCATGCGGATTCCACCATGAAAAAATACAAAAGAATCAAAGCAAGTTGCAAATTTAAGCCACTTCAGTGTGTTTCAACATCCTTCCTGAGAACTGAAACGGCACTTCCATTTGGAGGGTGGGAAGATGGGCTTCCAGCAAATTGTAATGCTGATGCATGAAGAAGGCAGCATTGGTCCACCCTACGATTCGTTTGCGTTTGTCACCTTGGCTTACATACTGCCTCTAAAATGCACGTGCTAATTATCGGCAGTATGGCACTGCAGATGTACTGAACACAAGATGTCACTCACATGCATTTTTCAAACCCAAGCGATGAAATGAAGCGTTTCATTAAGAACAAGTTACGTGTTCACACAGAAGCTTTCCTGACCCTTGCAACATCTCCTATCTGTATCTCTTCACATCTGTGTTTTCAAATCTCACTACGCTTGCTTTGATATACTCAAATGTACAGGCCTTCACATTTATGTTTTTCCTTTTGCTCTCCATACTGTGGCATCTACATACATCTCACTTTGAAGTTTTTATATTAATGATTAAAAAACTAACTGAAAGGCTCACTAACTGAAAGGCTGGTGTAGATTTCCCCAGGTTACCCACAGTAATAATGAAGCCATACACAAGCTCTAAGGCAGACGTGGGGGCCTGATCCCTCTTTTGTATCACCATACAGCTGGAAGATTACACCAGCTGAAGCAGAACCACCACTCTTCAACATGGCCATGCCCTCCTTGCCCGACTTCTACATCACTTGTCTCCAGAAAGAAGCAAAGTGCAAAACCACACAAGGTCCCGCAAGGGTGCTCACCTCTCAGCCTTGGAAAGAAGGTGGAAGAAAATACAGGAGACGGCACTGGTACGGAGCAGCACAGCTTTCCTCGCTGCTTTCTGAAGCCTAGTCTTTCAAGATGCAGCCCCCGGCAAAGTGGCTCATGAAAGTTTGATGAACAGCATTTTGTTTAACACCAGCAACTGAGCCATAGCCCCGTCGAGCTGCATTGCCCAAGCAAAATGTCACAACCCAAGAGGATCGAGAGACTCAATTGCAAGAGGCACACTCTCAGGCAAGCAGAGGAGCTCACGACCTCCGGAGCAGGGTGCACCACCCCACAAGTTACTCGGTCACTGAAACATGAGGAGGCTGCTGTAAAACTGATGAATACTGAGCCTTCTTCAGTACTTGCCCACCGTGCTGCAAGGCTGTGCTAGGCGGTCTTGCAAATATAGGCAAGTCCACAACCTTTTGTGTTAGCACATATAATCCTTGATTATTTTTTCCCCCCTTCTTTTACCTTTTTCACTTCTACATGCACTGAAAAGATTCACAGAGTGCTATTCTCTACCATTTTGCTTCAGCGTTCTCATGCCCTACTGCTTTAGTTCCCCTGCCCCCTTTCCATAAAGGAACGTTCTCAAGAAAAAATAGTGCCTGCATAACTGAAAATACACAAAGCCCATGTGCAGAGATGGTGCTGTAGGCTCACACAACACGAACAGGACAAGCAGTTAAATATTTTAGCACAGCTAACAAATGAGGCTAGACTGTATGGTCCGGTAATTACCTTTTCTTGTTCTTCAGGTGCTAAAAATCCACACACTATTTTTTGCAGAGTACCGAATTCAGCATTTCTGGAAACAAAGAGAAAAAGAAAAAAATTAAAAACCATTTATACCTGCCTCCAAGGACTTATTAGGCACCCATGAACCTTCTGCTATACATGAACCAGAGGATACAGCAATGAACAACTGGTTTTGGTCAACAGATCTGATTTTTAAAAGCCTGTAAAGAATTTTTAATCTCTATAAAGCACATCTCTGTATGGGAAGAAGTACTAGCACATAACCAACAACGGTTGGATGAAAAATCAGTGGAAGCTATAACTGCAAATTATAAAAAAAAAAAACTCAGAGATACAAGGAGTTATCAAACACACGTGCAGGTACATGAGTATCTCTTCACCATAACAGACTCCAATGTGATCTGGATAAACTATTGTTATACTAGAGGTTTTACCAGAGATTTTTTTTTAGAGGTTGCTACACCAGAATAATAAAGAAATATCTAGTTTGAAAAGGATGTAAAACAAATTAGGATTGTAAGGATGTTAATTCCTGTTCCTCAGCAGTTACATCTTATATTTCCTCCATCCCCTTACATCTCCAGGATTTTATTCTAACTATAGTGTTAGTTTAGGGCTAAATGTAACATTAATTGACAAAAGCATGAAATGCATGAATCCAGGTCAGCCTCCTGGAAGTGTTGGTTTTATTAGGATTAATTACACATGAAAAATTGCTCCTCACAGTTGGGATTGCTACAGATGAAACTTCGGTGGGAATCAGTTTTGTCAGAGTCAAGCTGGATGGCAGAGGACCCCTGGACCCCATCCTGCTCCAATTAAACAATTAGAAAATAAAATAAAAAACCCACACAAGGGAAATAGCAATGAGTCCTCCTGCCTGAATTTTGCTTCCAACATTAACTACAAGTCCAGCTCGTTTTCCACAACTTGTAGGGGAGAACACAGGTCATTTCATTTGGAAGAAGTGCATTAAAATGAAAAACTATAAAGCCTGATTAAAATAGGAACCGGTGTTAAACTGGGGCCAGTTCCTCCAGCTGAAGTGGCAGGTCCCTAAGCCTTTCCCAACAGGGACTGCAGCAGAGCTTTGCCCCATGGTCCCACACCCTGGACCATCCTATACCTTAAAAACTCTGCGGTCCAAATAAGTGGTCCTAGGGCTCTGGTTTCACAGCTCAGCTGATCCAGAATGGCCCTACTTTGATCTTTTGTGCCAAAAAAGGAAAGTTTAACCCCAGCTGCATGCACTCCTCGGCAGGTACTCCCCTGAGAGTATGAAAAGAAGGAGGCTGAGGCATTGGTCGCCAACACATAATTCGTCTTATTTATGTACTAAAGGAGCAATCGCTTGCATTTAGTAACCTTGGAAGTCAGACAAGTAAATTAAAACTTAAAACAAGGCTTGAGAGTCCAGTGTGCATGCTGCTTTTTGAGTGATTTCTCTATAATAGGCAAGTATGGATGCTCTGGAAGAAAAAGAGACCTATTCCAGGTCGCCTGTCAGCAAAATTGCCTCTGTAAGCAATAAACAGGTTTTGGACCATCTAAGAAATTTACAGGCAAACGCAGGGTAAGACCAGTTATTATTTCTCACCGTACAAATGAAAAAGTCTCCAGATGTTAGCTATTTTCAGCCTTCAACTTTGGTCAAATATATACAGTTTCAGTAGGAAAAAAACACTTTTATGAGTGCAGAGCAGACCAGGCAACACCTCATGAGGGCATCCATATACTTTATTTCTAGGAAAAATGCCATTTGTTTAGACTACTCTGCTTGTGTTTTATAGCAAAACCTCCACCTGGTTCCAAGAAGCTTTTGGGGAATAAGTCTGATTTGATGGCAGCAGTATAGAGCAGAGAAATGGTGGTTTGCCTAGTCTGAAGAAGTTAATGTTTGTTACCCCATTAATTTGCAATGGCTTTTTAAATTAAATTAAAACAAGGTCTTTGTTCCATTTATAATACCCCAGATTTCACTTCTGCTTGGAGCGTAAAAGGCTGGAGACAGCACAACATACAGCGGTTTATGGCTCTTCTGTGTCATTTTAGTATTCAGCACATGCTCTCCTCCCACCTCACCTTTATTTTATCATAACGTGAGTGTACTTTCTTGCCTTCCCTCCCCAAATGCCAAACGTATAACCTTGAGCTGGCCTCTGCCATATGCTATTTCTATGCAGATTTCAAATGTAGTTTGGGGAATTCTTGTTCTTATTAAACTAAGAAGAGAACAATACAGGGATTCCTGCATGGCAAAGATCTTGCAAAATATTTGCTAGAGACTCAGTGCTCACTGGCATTGGGTGCACCGCAGAAACTATAGGGATTTGCTGTTGGCCCTAAAAGATAGGACAAACACACTAAAGAAAGAGACGCTGCTTCACCTCTGACTCCTGTTAATACTCACAGCAGTACAGAGCCTGCCCCATATGCAAGGGAAGCTTGTTTTTATTTTCTTTTACTGCTTTCCACACCACACGACTAACCTGCTCCCCTCTAAAGCCTACAGTACTTCTCAGAGAGCATTTGCCATTTCTTCCCCAGTTCTTCCCCAGTTGTACTCTGCTGAGACAATTTGGCAAGTGGTTTCACTTAAGATGCTAATGGAGAAGGGAAATCGCCTTCTCTCCCTTGCTCCGTTCCACGTTCCCCTGAAGCTCTACCTGCAGAGATTACTGCTAAATGGGTAACATAGATCCTTCCACAAAGCCCATTCTTACTAACATGACTGCTGGCATTCATAGGGCTAAATATTTCTAAATCCTCTGCTATGGTAAGTAAGAAATGTATCCACCCAAATAGGACAAGGGCATACTGCTCTGCATCACTAGATGCCAGAAGAAGGGCAATTAATCTGCAAACCAGCATGCTGCTGCACCTCCATGCCAAAACAGAAGCTGCTATTAGGGAGAGCAACGATAAACACTTTCTGTTCAGCAACAGCAAAGGCTGGGAAGAGAATCCATCAGGATGGGATGGCTCAGCCTCGAGCAGCTGTCTTCACTGCAAAAAGCCAAGCGGTCTGACTTCAGTCATTAATGCTCACAGCACAGGGACCCACAAAAAAAAAAAAAAAAAACCCACGCAAAGGTTTAGGCAACCAGCAGGAGGCTTGTGAAAAAGCCTTGTTTGCTAAAACATACCAAGCACCTCATTTCTGACTCTGTTCGAGTAGAGGAGCGAGCACCCGGTGTCATGCTTTTGGAGATGAAAACCCCTATGGAGCAGCACAGCATCCCTCCTGGGCCTTTGTGTCTCTGCATCAGCCCTGTGAAACCAAATCAGCAACTTTCACCTACGGTGACTTAATTAACATGCACCCTACAGATCTCTCCAAATCCCGCACATTGCCATCCTCCATTACCAAGCTCTTTTGATGAAAGTGATTAAAGCTAACAATTATAATTCATGTTAGAGATGCCCCTAGAGGCTTCGGCTAGGCTCAGCCTTCATTGTTCACAGAACACAATGCAAAGAAATCTCTCTCCCAAAGAGCACATCCTCCAAGAAGACAAGGCAATCAAGCATTAGCAGAAAGAAAGGCACAGAGACAAAAAATAGTTGCTCAAGGTCAAACAACACGCCACCGACAGAGCGAGAACAAAACTCACCTCCTCTGTTGAGCACTCATAAGGCTGTGCTGACTCTCCAATACTAAGCTGATCAACTAATACACTTTATTTATCAAATCTCAAGAGCAGATGAAGTAGTTGATAGAACTACCGTTCATAGAACATTGTTCTGTGTTTGATCACGTATTTTTGTTCTGGCTCTCCAAGGAAAGCTAACCATGACAGTGAAAGAGTTACCTTCCCTTCAGCTTCCAGAGAAATGCTTCCCATACTTTTTGTGCACATTACTGACAAATCGATCCCCCTCAATATTTTTATTCTTCCATCAATGCTTTCAACAAAAGAGTGATTGCTCAGATGCCCTTCTCCACCTTGCACTTACAATTTTTTAAGGAATGGTCAATCTCAATATGCATAATTGTAATTGCAAATGGATCGTTTTATCTTGTACTTTTCTATTTTAATGGGATTATGTACAGTCAAATCTCTACAGTAACATTTAAAGTCAAAACCTCCTAGGTCATTCTTATGTGGTTTAGATATTTAAAAATATTAATATGCAACTAGTGATATTATAAAAGGTTAGATTTCTAACTACCTGGCCCAGTTATGACACCATAAATCTGATATTGTTTTCACCGATTACTAGAAAAATCTTTCCAAGGCGGTATAAGTGGAATTTAATAAAACTTCCTGCCATGCAATTCATCAGCAAGAGAGTGTTTCTGTTGTGCTTTGTACAAGGAAAGAACAAAGTACGGGTGTGCAAAGTGAGTGAAGCTTTTAGTCTCTGCAAACAACTTCAGTGCATAAAATATTAAAAGCAATGCTAAACTAATCTCTGTCAAGAACTGCAGGGAATTCACTGCAAGTCGTATTACGAATGCCTTTGGTTTACCATTTAAAAAACATTAGAGTCTACCATTATGGTTGTGTATCACAGCGCTGTACATTAACCTCTGTAATTTTCCAACATGGTATATTGCAGTAACACAAATTAGGCTATCTGGCAAAAACGCTTAAAAAGACGCAATATTTAAAGTAAGCAGACAGGAAAGCTCCTCGCTCCTTCCTGCCAAAGATAGCAGGAGAAAGTCCAGTCCTCTTTTCCTCAAAGCAAATGGTAAAATCCCATTAATTTCCCCTGGAACCGACAGATCCACAGCATCTGGGAAAGGATTCAGTCTAAATACATTGCAGACATAACAGATGAATGATTTGGGGGAGAGGGGTCGCCTGCTCTCATTTTAACACTTCTGTGTAACAGAAATGGAGCAGGTCGTTTCTGTAAGCCTGAAAATGCTTTGTGGGCGTTCAGTAGGATTTTCCCTTCAGCATTTTTTGCCTTCTGTCTCCGTTTTCTTCTTGTTCATATGCCTAATGGCTTTCAAGTCTGTTATTTGAGTGTACAAGAAGCTTAAAGCCTACACTTGACACTTAATGTTGTAGGGTCCACCTGGATGAAATTTTGCTCTCCTATAATTAATAGGTAAAGCATTTACATTTCCTATATTTTGGAACAATCGTATCCTTTCCAGTAAGGAAACGAACTACAAGCTAAATTTTCACCTGCATGTTATATGGAAGTTTTCATAGCAAGACATCTTTTTTTTTTAGGTACAGAAAAACAGCCATAATAAAAAGCCCATCAAGTTTGCAAATTACTCTAATTCCAAGATGAAATTTGTCCGCGCACAAATACATCTAGCAACTAAACCGGAAAGATTCGTTTCGGTTTGTAATAGTTTTCAAAGATTATTTTTTCCCCCTCTGTGGGATAAGAAAGAGACTTTAAAAACATGCCAAAAAAAAGGGGGGGGGGGGGGAAGAAGAAAAAGAGGATACAGCCCAACAGTAGGACAGCAACATTCACCTAAGGCGTGCTGGAGTCATGCTTCTGCTCTGCGTCGTGCAGAACACGCACTTAAACCTCGCCTCTTCCCCTACGAGGCCACTGGGATGCTGCTCTCCTTCCTATAGAACTTCCCTCATTTTCCACTTCTAACATATCAAACAGAACCTCTGAAAACTCCATCCAAACCCGTACGCTTCTGTGAAATATATTGAGTTTGAGGAGAAAAAGGTCAGCTTCATTTTGTCTCACCCAGCTCTCGCTCCCAGCTGTCGGGAACAGTGGCGGCTGGGGTTAAGCGAGACTTTTGTGCCTGTTTTTGGAGCAGAGAGCAGCCATTATTTAAAGCCTGCATCAAAGGGTTATTTCTTCCAAGCAAAATACTGGTCCCAAGTGCTTTTAGAAGCTAGCAACCAGGCAGCTACGTGAACCCTAGGCCCTGGGTATTGGAAAACCCAGAGGGTTCTCTGCAACAGCAAGGCACTTAATGCGAGAGGAGAAGGGAGCCTGGGGTCCTGCCAAATCTAATCCCCGCTATACGTGCCACAGCTGGATTTCTTCAAGTAGGGGCTATTACACTGGCACACCACTGACCAAAGTCTTCTGTTTCATGTAAATTCCCAGCAAAGACCTTAGGAGATAAAACTGATTAATCCTAATTAAAATGAAAATCAAGGAAATGATACAGTCTGCTGAATCTACTTGGCGAATCAAAAGCCTCCCTCATTCCTATGTTAATTGTCTTTTTACAAATGTGCAGTACTCTCATAGGCACAAAATAATGTTTTCATGTTTTTCTTCACTTGGAACATCGCGGGCCAGATGTTAGAAAGCGCCCGTAGAGCCCTTCTGTATTATCGGGCCCCTGCAGAAGCGCCTAAGAGTCCTTTCTCAGACTTCTCATGGCTTTAATAAAAAAATCACAGCCTGCAGCAATGCGACAGCCCAGACACTGCAGCTAGGGAAGGACCGGCACCAGGCAGGACACATCCTCTCCCAAGCACACTGAAAGGTGTGCAAGATGCCCCATTAGCAGGGAATATGCGATGAGCTAAATTCAACCAACTAAAATCCACCAAATCCCTGCTCTCCATTTGCATGAGCCTGATAATGCTTCAACGAAATATCATTGCTCGAGTTTTTATCAAAAGGCTACTTGCACATAACAGTGTATCACAGTAAGGACATTTGGGAAAGCAATCAACGTGCACAGACATTCTTGAAGTGCAGAAATGCAGAACAGACCCTTTCAAGGACAGTTCAACTTGGGATGTGAGTGATTTGAAGAGGAATGAAGCAGTACACACTGCTAACACCAGCTAATTAAGAGGTGGGATGCATTTGGCACAGGGCGGTCTCTTTCCATACAGATACGTACGTAACACATTAAAGAGCTCCACATTCAATTTGTGTCCAGTCAAAAATCATATGTTGCCTAAAGTTGGGGAGACAAAGCTAACCTAAGTGGTAAAGGCACACTGGACAAAATCCAGGATCTGCTGCGTTACTTGCTTAGACACCATTTATTATGGGTACATTTTATTATACAGTAGTAAAAAATTACAAGGCAACATCCTGTGTTATTTCCCACTGGGATAAATGATACAGATGTACTATTAAATCTCAAAACCAGCACTAGTCTGCCAGGCTACATTCCATTTGTGTCTTTATAATGTGTCAATAGGCTGACATTCATGCCTTCTGATGGTAAAGCTATTTATGTTATAGACATTTAAATGTGCCATAAAATGCACAGCACTACACAACCCTAGAACTCTTCCAATCTTTACCAAAACAAGACACACAAAGCAAAAAACCCACCAGACACCAGCATCCAAACTTAGGACATAATGGTTCCATTTTTTCCTTGCTAAGTCAATGTTATGAGGGTTTTCCAAAATACCCTTATAAGAGGGTTAATGCAACCTTTCTCCTGTGTGTACATTCAAGCCACAGTTAGTTTTAATTTTGGTTTATAGATTTTTGTCCTTTCCCAAAACGGTTTTCTTTAAAATCTAAATCACTGGTTTCATGATGTGTTGGGTGACGGAACATGCCAAGCACTCAAGATGAAGCACAGGCCACCAGGGAGCCCTATCCTGACACTTGTAACCAAAAATAGCAGCTGCATGGCGCCTAGCCCAGCTCTGTATTGGTGTCAACCACAGCTGGGGAGTCACTCGTGAAGGTCCACCACAGCTTGCAGCCCAAGGGCATCCTGAACGATGAATATACACTGGCAAAGGGATGGTCCTATGGGGATCTCACTGAACTTCATTGAGAACAGATAGGGACAGTCGCTGTGTATGGCCTGCTTGTGTGAAACGTCAAGATAAAAACATGGAGACCAGCACACAATAATTATCTCAGCCCCATCAATAATCTCCCCTTGACGTCATCCCCCAGATTTTGTTAACATGAAGTGAGGCGAATGGCTCTTAGAAATGCAAGTGGGAGAACCAGACTGGAGGACACAGAAATTCATCTTTGGTGCTAGATGGTAACAATTATAAAGTCCATCCACGGCCTGATCACAGGGGCTGCCCGGGCCAGGAGTAGATTGGGGTCACTGGCAGTGGTGGATGGGGATGCATAAACAGCAAAGTATAATGGTTTTGGTCTAAAACCAAAGAAGCCCCGAGGCTGTTGTTGAGACACTTCTTGCACGTTCCTCAATAATATAAAAGATAAGCAGACAAAAGCAACAGAGCAGTTCAGAAATACGCAGCCTGGGAGGGCACACTGGAAGGAGGGCTACACGCTCCAGTTACTATCCCCCAAGCAACTGGCATACAAGGATAAGGAAAAGTTGCAAACATGCCAACTCAATAGTTTTCTGCATGGATCACATCTTGA
The DNA here is from genome assembly GCA_008658365.1 of Alca torda. Taxonomy (NCBI): domain Eukaryota; kingdom Metazoa; phylum Chordata; class Aves; order Charadriiformes; family Alcidae; genus Alca; species Alca torda. The sequence goes on along the minus strand of CM018079.1, from coordinate 21,138,042 downwards.
AATGATTATGGATGAAATAAGGGCCGCCGATCCTTCATGGACTTGTTTAAAAAAAAGTCCTTAAAAGAAAATTACCATAGAAAAGAAGTTTGGGGTATTTTTCCTCCAAGAACAACATCAGAGCTTAATGCATTAGAAATGCAACTGCACCAGATACTGCACTAGGCTTGCCCATGCTCAAGCTGCAGGTAGGAAAATGCCAGGCTAAGCCACTTCATTACAGTGCTTACAATCAAAGGAAGACAGAAAGTAGCTTCTTCTCCACTCTGACAAGTTTTTAATTGCATCTAGAAATTACCCTCTACTTTAAATTTCCTTCTGAGACTGTGCCTCATAGAAGCTGCTCAAGATGAGTTTGTCACACTTCTAAATAATTATTATTAACGTGACATTAACGTCCTTCACTGGAGTTTATGCCACCTAAAGCATCTTTCAAAAAATGTCCTCATCATTAAACTTAGCATCCAATGTGACTGAAACGCAAAATTGTCTTGACCTTTTAATTCCAAGTGGCTCACCAGTCACAGTTCCTCCTTCATAAGGACGCCCATCATCTTTTCTATTTTGGTGACATTAGTAAACATATTTCAAAGTGCAAAAGAACACCTTCCCACACCAGAGCGTGATTAACTCACACACATGCACAACCTTGGATGATATTAATATCCAACGCAAAACTAAAGGTTATTAACAGGCTGCACTGTCTCAAGACAATGCGGTCCATTCTAGGATGACCAGGTTTTCATGAGAATCTTCCATGACCTTTAAATGAGCTTCCACGACTGCATTTTATGAGCTTTGCAACCTGTCAAGGAAAATATTGCATGCGGTCCCGACGCACTGAAGGATCACCAACATTGGCACCTGCAAAGCATGGGCTTTGAAAGTCCTGTGCCGCCAGGATCTGAAGTCACCAGGGAAGCAGAAGGTCTCTATGCAGATGCCCTCATGAATTCAACTATCCAACCACCTGCTACCCAAATTCAGGGAGAAGCCCTCTAACTACTGAGGAAGACTAAAAGAAAAAAAAAAAGGGGGGGGGGGTGGGGGGGCAGGGGGGTGGAGAAGCCTCCTGCTCCCCCTAAAGCTGAAAATAAAACTTTCCCAAAAGGAGAGGCTCCAAGGAAACAGCACAATAATGCCCTGGCAAAATTTTCTTTTGGTTTTCTAAGGGGCAAACCATTCCACAAGTTTTCAAGATCTATAAATGCAGCTAATCCTGACGCTAAAGGAGTTCTGCAAATGTAAAAAAAACTCAAATGAAATGTAACATGAAGAAATCCATGAGAGGAAAAAATCTTACCAGTGTATCCCCACACAGTTAGTATGCAATATTAGTGTTCAATACCTTTGTCCTGAGACACGAAATATATATAGAGACAGGCATATAAAGACATATCTGGCTGCAGCTATTCTGGAACCGACTTCAACTGTCTTTGGTTTATTACCCCAGGTAGGATGATGTCATCAGAAGCCCTTTTAACATCTTTTAAGACCTTTTCCAGTTATTCCTAAATTATTAGGTGTGAATATGTGCATGCGTGTGGTATTTCTTTATTTCTGCAATCATATGATAAACTGCAGTGCCACAAGATAAATTGCATTCAGTTTACACATTTGACCTCCTCACTTGAACTCTGCCTGCTAATCCATTTCAGCTGGGACTATTTCTAATATGCCATACTTCCGAACAGGTTTCAAACAGCTGTAGGGCCTTTTATTCTGGTGCGTTTTAAAATGGATTTCACATTAAAAATATTTTCTTCTTTGCACCAGAAAGTGGAACATATTACAAACAGAAAGACCTTGGCTCCTAGCAGCGCCAGGATCAAGTGGCAGACACGTCTCGAGCCAAAAGGGAGCAAGAGCTGCTCTAGGTGTGCAGCAAACTTTTCTGATGTGGGGCGCTGGCACCTTTAATGGTGTCCCTAACAACGTCTGTCACACATCTGCAATCCCATTAAAACCCTCAGGAGCCAACCTCCATCACTCTGCAAGAGGTTTAATGAAGACACTCAAGCCTGGCCTTCACGTACATCACCCCACCTCATGCGCGTGAAGCATCACCCCACCATCCAGAGGGGTCTTCTCACAGGGCACACAATTAAAACCGGTGCTGCGCCACTACTTGCTCGACTCCAGCCAAGCATTCCTATAACTCCCTTTCCAGGGAAACTTCTGGAATTAAGAACAAATGCCTCAACTTGTGCATTGTGATACAAAAAGGGTAATCAAGAATCAATTCCCTTTGGAACCGATAGATGTATTTTAATTGTCATTGCTGTTTGTTTCCCAGAGGTAGCACATAACCAGCTCTCCCTTAACACACGTTTTCTCTCCACGTTTGAGAAGATCACTGCTTTTCAACAGCTTGTTTTCTAGTTTTTTAAATTTCCTTGCTTGGTTTCACCGTAAATTTTTGAAAAAGTAAACAATAAACTTTTGTTTGCAGTTAGCCAGCATAAACAAATCATCTTTCAACTACTCACCACAATTTTTCACAAAGAGGACAAGAATAAGTGTTTTAATAACTTGCTTAAATATCCGTGACAGAAGAGTCCTTCTGTTGCAAAGCTGCTGTTTGCATTTGCCACACCTGACCAAATAGCAAAAAACGCTGCTTTCTCAGCTTCTTCTTGAATCTCAGGCAAGAGGGATGCTCCTGGTAGCACTTTTCTCTCATTCAGTTGATGGGTGCATTTACATAGCATTTCAAAGCATCCAACTGCACAGTGTGGGCATGTGCTTAACTCTACCTATGCTCTAAAATACCGGGATTTGCTGGCACATGCTGCCACACCATCCTTAATACAGGGCTTAAACATTAGTGTTACTGCAGCAGAAGGAAAACAAGCCAGCCCCCTTCTCAGTTCCAAATAACTGAGGAGTCTTAGCAGCACCCGTAAAACTAGCGCAGATGAAAATTAAGGATGTGGTGAAGAGCCCTGCCAGACTGGGCTCTTGATGTATTTTTCCAAAAGAAGTTTGATGGCATCAGATACGTAAACACGACTGGCTTAAGCAATTAGACCTGCACTTATTATAAATTCTGCAATCAAATATTCATTTCATTTTGCAATGTCATCAGTAGTCTGACACAAGCAAAAGGAAATTAAAAATGCAGGAAAGTATTCCAGGTAAGCATATACTTTTTAAAGGAGCTAAATTACTTATTGAAATTACAAAGACATACTGAATGGGATGGCTGTGAGAAAACCAATTGCAGGAACTGGCAGAGACACTGGTTTTGGGTAAATCAGAGCTTTTGTATGGTGGTGCTTGATAACAAATGCATCAACCCACAGGGAGACATTTCTGTACGCACTCTTAAGCCCACATTACAGATCCTTTCAACTTCTAGAAAACTGCTCTCATTTGGAGACGACAGTCAGAACTTGGTTATCTCCTAGACATGTTGGTTTTGGCTGATACGTTTTTCTCAAGTCACATAAATTATTAATCTCTTCTGAATTAAAAAAAAAAAAAGAAAAAACCAACCCAAAAAAACAACACTACCAAAAAATGCACTCTTCTCTGGTGCTCCTTTAAGGAAGTTTTGCACAAGGAGGTCTCAATGGATACCACAGTTTTAATCACAGTTGGCTTGTTTTTAGATAGAAGAGAGGAATCGTCAGCTCTTAAAATGATGAGCACTGCTCAGGCTTTCCTTAACACAGTAAAGGAGATTTTATTAATGGTTTGACCCGAAAAAAGGAAGGCAGACCTCTAGTAATTAGAACAACAAAAAAAGAAAAGCAGCTTTAAATTTCCCTTCTTTTTGTATGAACCATTACAGAGGTCACTTGGCCAAAAAGCATCAGCTGCTGAACATCACAGAGAAATCTCTGTCTATCCTCATTCCTGACGGTGCTTCTTCGTTGATATGGAGAAGTATAAACAGAGAAACAGTGTTCAAAACATTTTACCAGAGCAAGAATATTAGTTGAAGCCATCAAATGAATGACAAAGAGAGACTACAATTGTTTAAACAGTATGAAAAAACCCCAGTGCTAGCCATTTAGCAGAACACTGAGAGACAGTGTGTTTTCATCCAGCATTAGACTTATCAGTAAAAACCCCGGACAGAAAAACGTAAAAACATTTGGTAGACTTAGGATTGGGGGTTACCACTTTCTTGATTGACTGGAATTGGTGGTGAGACACTAATGCCCTCAACTAAAGAAGGATGGGCAAACCCACTGCAGCTCCCGGATGCCAACCACTGCTCCACACCAGATGGCTGGGGGCAGGGGGGGGACGGACAGTGACAGCTGAAGTGAGAACCACCCTGAAAGGCAGTCTGTACGCATACCTGACCAGCATCACAAGTCACGTTCAACATCCTCAAATTGTAAATCATGAGGAATTTGCCGGTCAGGATTTCCTAGAACATTTATCAAAGACGTTCACACGTATTCCCACGTCTGGAACAAGTGACTCAAGTAAGCATTGTGTTAGAGCAATAAAAATGATAGCGACTGGTCTGAACTGAGATACCAGCAATCCCCAATGGCTGATGTGTATTTATCACGTTCATTTTGAACCGCTCTAAGAGGTCTCGCTGCCCTCGGCGCTAAGCAAACCCTAAGTGGTGGGTGGTCCCCGATGAGAAACGTGAGAAGCTGCTTGCAGGAGCCCATCTCAACCCCTTGCTCAGAACCGGCAACACAAGGAGTTCTTTGTAACTTCTATCTTCACAACCTCTAGATTATACTTCTATTACTCACACGGCAGCAGCAGAGAGAACATGGCAAGAAATTCTGGCTTGGTGTGATACACAAAATGTAGTATATAAACCGAGTTGCCAGGAAGGTGCATTTTTGCTGAGCAGTATCAGAGAAATAAATTATAAAGAAATGTAACTGCTGCCTATTAAGAGACAGATTTATGAGATAGCTAAAGCTTTCATAGTTTATGAAACAATGTCTAATAAAATGGCATAGCTGTGATTTAGTAAGGTGTTTAAATTCATCGTAACATATATTTTGTATTTCAGACTGGTCTTTGCTCCCAAGTCATGTATTGGCTTTGCCAGATATACACGTCCTTTTTTGCATATGTAATGAGCTTATCAGCTTCCAGTAGAAAAGGCAATTTTAGAGCCATCTTCTCCTAAGGTTTGCATTTAAATACGCCAGATGACTCATTCACTAATATACACAGTCAATTCAACAAGGTGAAAAATGTTAAAGGCTGAGATTCTGTGCAGCACAGTGTGAGGATGAAGAGCACAAAGAAATTAAACTGAGAGGGACTGTCCTACCCAGCAAGGCTTCCTGGGAGTGGGGGAAAAATCCAACAAATCTCCTTATGTATTTTTATCATTTGCTAGGACCCTATAGGTCCTTGCATGTCAGCATCCTCACTGCTGCAAACAGTCTGGGCTGCTAGAAGATAAAGCCCCCACAAACACTGGCTGAGGTTCCCAAAATCAGTCCTAAAGCCAACTGCCTTTAGTCACCTGGCTAAAGCGGCCCCATCCTCTGGCGTGCCGAGGCTCCCAAACCAGCTTCCAACATCTGTGGGAGCTGCTGGGGGCTTAGCACGCCCGAGATTCAGGAGAATGTGTTTTAAAGCCTAACTCTGGGCAGCGTTCCCTGAATCCTGGCCCAGATTCTCCCACTTCCAGGCTGGAAGGGACCGATGGCTCAGATGCTCTGCATTTATGTGTAACACCAGCAGGAGGATTTCAGCTCACTGCTCTGACCATACCAAGTGCGGTCATTGCTGGTCAGTTTGTGCCCCACTCCAAAAAGTGGGGAGCTAGAACTAACTCCTGTCACAAACATGACCCTTCTCGGTCTCATCACACACATGTGTCTACTGTAGCCACAAAGGGAAAAGAATCTGCAGGATTTGGTGCTGCAGTCACATCACAGAACTGGATATTAAGACAGCCAGTTGAATACTGCAAGATTTCTTTCTTAGTGGAAGCTTTTCCCCATATTTTTCATAAATATTTAAATGAACAAAACCAGAAAACCACCACAAAAACTGTTTGAAAATAAAGTCCAAACCAAATTTCTATTGGATTTAATTCATGCTGAAGTTCAAGTGAACATTTAGACAGCATTTATCATCTTCAGAGGACTGTGCAAATGCAAGCTAATACATGATTTGTGGTCCTCCTCAGCATGTCTGTGGTCCCCTAATTCCTGAGTAGCTACATGCTTCAGCGTGACTGGAGTCCTGCACCCTGGTGAGCCAAGAGCCACCCACCACCTGAGCACTGGCAAGCTGCAAGCCTTTCAGATCAACAACAGCTCTGGCCACCACACAGTAAGATCCTGCTTTGGCTCATCTCTGTTTCATAGTAGTTTCCAAGTCAGAGTCAATTCTCAGCCAAGATGTAGTTAACACAGCTCATAAAATACTATTCCATCCAGCTAAATAGGAAAAAAAAAAAAGGGGGGGGCAACTAAATAAACGTGTTCTACAGATAAGATCTCTTGGGCCATTTTTGCAGCTCCTCTTTTTTTTTCCCCCCTCAATAACAGAGGACTTATGTTTATCCTCAAAGATGCTTACAAGTCAGCGCTCCCACACAGGACTTCTCAGAGTAAATAGTCTAAATTGTCTTGCACGTTGCTGACTACATCAACAGGAAGGGATTCAGCACAGAAAGGAGCTGGTACATCTCTCATCATCAGGGATGAGAGTGGCTACTTTATAAGGAAAGAGGAGTATTGCTGCAACACGGAAAACAATTTCTGATCTCTGTGCAAATACTCGCTTTTCACAGAATCATAGAATCACCTAGGTTGGAAGGGACCTTTCAGATCATCTAGTCCAACCATCAACCTAACTCTGACAAAAAACATCACTAAACCATATCTCTAAGCACTATGTCTACCTGTCTTTTAAATACCTCCAGAGATGGTGCCTCAACCACTTCCCTGGGCAGCCTGTTCCAATGCTTAATAAACCTTTCACTGAAGAAATTTTTCCTAATATCCAATCTAAACAACTTGAGGCTGTTTCCTCTTGTCCTATCGCCTGTTACTTGGTAAAAGAGACCAATCCCAGCCTCTCTACAGCCTCCTTTCAGGTAGTTGTAGAGAGCGATAAGGTCTCCCCTCAGCCTCCTTTTCTCCAGGCTAAACAACCCCAGCTCCTTCAGCTGCTCCTCATAAGACTTGTGCTCTAGACCCCTCACCAGCTTCATTGCCCTTCTCTGGACACACTCCAAAACTTCAATGCCCTTCTTGTAGTGAGGGGCCAAAACTGGACACAGTACTCGAGGTGAGGCCCCATCAGTGCCGAGTACAGGGGGACGTTCACTTTCCTAGTCCTGCTGGCCACACTACTCCCAATACGAGCCAGGATGCTGTTGGCCTTCCTACCACCTGGGCACAGTGCTGCCTCATATTCAGCCGGCTGTCCACCAACACCCCCAGGTCCTTTTCTGCCAGGCAGCTTTCCAGATGCTCTTCCCCAATCCTGTAGCGCTGCATGGGGTTGTTGTGACCCAAGTGCAGGACCCGGCACTTGGCCTTGTTGAACCTCATACCATTGGCCTCAGCCCATTGGCCTCAGCCCATTGATCCAGCCTGTCCAGATCCCTCTGCAGAGCCTTCCTACTCCCAAGCAGGTCAACGCTCCCAGATACTCCCACTTTTCCTATCTATGTATAGGAACCTATGTATAAACCCATATAAACTTATCTCCGACTCAGTTCCCAATCCAGTTGATTATGACGGGACATTGGATCACAAAAATCAACCACTATTGACCCTAGAAAAGTCATATGGATTCACAAGAACTTTGTCAAACCAAAGGACACACCTGCCTTTCTGAAAGCAGTAATGCTGCTGGTGTTTCCCGTGGGACTTGAATTGGAGACTAGAGGGGGGGTACAAGGCCCACTTTTCTACAAAAAGAGGAAAAGAAAAAAAAATAATCAAAAGGTGCGAGAAACCTTTTGATAGCCTTGTACTGCCATCAGAGTCATACAGCTCTAAAGTTGTCTTTGGGATATTTCCTAACCAGAATACTTCGACGGTGGGAAAGTCTGAAAGCACTGCAAGGCCTCCAGGTCTTTGAGGGCAATCAAGAGCTTGGCATTTTTGACAGCAGGCAGAAAACCTTCTGAGCAACGCCCTGAGCTCATTAAAGTCATTGTGGCAGGATTTTATATGCCTTCTGTAAACATCAATCCTCAGTGAGGAATACGACAACAGAAAGCTTTCCAAATGTCAAACAGGCAACCGTGAGGCATGAGGGACAATGGTGTTGGGTGCATTCAGCGCTCCTTCTGCGGCTACGTTCCTTCTCACTCAGGCAGTGGTTTCCCCTTCTTATTTTCTTGGAAACAGAAGGTGAAGGCAGGCTACCTGTCTGTACACTCAAAAAGGAAAACAAAATTCTCATCACTGATTTGCAGATAACATACAGCAATGCTCCTTTTTCTCCTGTTTCCTCTCCTGACCTGCACCATACCTTGTGCATTCTCACCTGCCAAGGTTGCTCGGGACCCTCTGAAGTCAAGAGCAAGAGGTCCTCACTCATTTCCAAGGGAGTAAAGTCTAAGATGGGGGTCTGTATCTATCAGTCAGCACTTTTCCTGCTACCAAAACCAGAGAAAACCCAGAAACCGTGTATACACAAGCAATGGGAAGAAAAATGCCATCTCTCACCTCTACACGAAATGAAGAATAACACTGCTTCGCAAGGACATAATGGCAGGATGCCTGCAAGGTGAGGCACAAGCATAGGCAACAAAGAAATCAGCACTGCAGGAGATCGCCAAACCAGCCCAAGTTGTCTTCTACTAAAGCTTTGAAATGCAACAGCCATCCGCAAACTAAACTGATAAACCACTTCTTAATAGAGGACAATAATGTTGTTTTGCACTGCTAGTCTCTTCCCTACCAGGCGGGAGGCTGGCAGAGAAGGGACACTTGGTAGTGAGCACAAGGGACACAACAGATCACCTTCCAGTGGGGACTATAAGCCCTCCACAGATATCAAGACCCATTAGCCTCCTATACTGAGGAAGAGAGGACATTTCACTTTTAAAGGGCTTGTTCTTGGTTAGTATTTCTCAGGCCAAGGCACCCACTTGCTTGCTCTTGGTCCACGAGTTGCCCTTGGCTTGGCTTTAGCTCCTCGCTTCTCATTGCCAGACTGCGCAGGCAGGACCAAGAGCGCATTGACCATTTCCCCCCCACCCCAATTTCCTAGGACATTGCATGGCCTTGAAAAGAAGCAGCTGGCACATGGCACGGATTAATGGAAAGCGAGGCATCCATAGCAGGCACGTACCCGTGGCAGCAGGGATTGCTGGCCCCACTCCGGCGCTTTCAATACAAGGACAGCTAGCTTCAGCTTATCATCTGTTTCCCTTGCTTAAGGGCAAAAATATGCTACGCTGCGTGACGAGGCCAAGGGGGAGGCTTTGATAGCTACATTATGCCTAAGCCTGGAAATGAGACAACACAGGGAACACACATTTAAGAGGAAGGAATGAACGTTGTAGGAGCCTTGCTCCCCTTTCCGCCTCCTCCACAATGAAAAAAAAAAAAAAAATCCCTCTCCATAAATACCAGGAAGGCAGAAAAGAGGGAAAGCAATGGGACCCCAAACCAGAGGCTTGCTTCCAAAGTCCACACAAACTTTTTGTTCCTTTTAGCCATTTTGTTTCCCAGGGAGGAAGAACTTAATGGCATGGGGAAGTGGAGGCATTGCACTCCTCTGCGGGGAAACCAGACCCACGTAACTGCTCCACTCTAGTAGAAGGCAGCGACACATGCCCGGCAAGCTGCGTGGAGCCGGTTTGCATCTGGAACAAAACACACCTTCCCCCAAGAGAGTCACCACAACGGGGCGAGCAGGCACTGCATGGCCAGGCTTCCCTTCCTCTGCTGTGGCTGGAAGTCAGCCAGAGGCAGCTTAAGGCTTTGGAGAAACCAAGAACCCCAAGTGCCAGTTAAATTTTTTACGCAGGTAAATAAGACTAAAGTGCCTAGAAGTGATGCTTGGCCATTGAAGTTGGTGGAGCCAAGGCATAGGGACACTTCATTTACCCCAGCCACAGCGCTCCTGCAGATGATTAGATGCTATTTTTGAAGCCTGCAGGCAAGCATCTCCTGAACGCTGACGGCCGAATTCCTGAAGCAAGGAGCCTCACAGGGGACTTTGCTGCAGGAAAATGAACTCAGCTGCACCAGGAAAAAGCATATTCAGCAGAATACGGCAGGGCTGGGAGGCACACAGAGCCTGGGAGGCAGAGCTGGCAGCACCCAGTGAGATGATGGCAGGTAAGCACTGGGAGGCACTGGGCACCCACCAACACTTCAGTGGAGACCTACCAGTTTCTCTGCTCCAGCCCCTGGGAAAGGAAATTAATTCATGCTTGGCTTTCCCAAACTGGATGCACCAGTAAGAAGGATGCTGGTTATTTCTCATGCTGCCAGAAGACTTTTCTGCTTCCCTTGCGGTCCCTCTGCATCACGTCCTCCTGCTCAATGCACACATTTCCAAGAGCTTTCTGTGAAGACCTGAGCTGTCTCGAGGCAGAAGACATTGACAGCATTTGTGCCTTCCCAGTCAGCAACAGCATCCTTTTCTGGTTTGGGCCCCCTCGTTGAACAGGAGTGAATCTGAGAAGCTGAAGTGGGAGCTGAACGTCCAGAAAGATAAAAACTGTTGTAAAGTTGAAGTGAGAACCCAGGATCTTCACTGCAAAAGTTTAGTGCATGTAAAACCCACAAATGAACGCAGGGGAGCCCGTGCTTTGAATAAACAGAGCGCAACACACACTCACTATGTGGGCAACTCTGACCTCAAACCTGCAGCCAGCAGGTAGAGTTCTCCAACCTTGACTTCCCCATCTGCAGAGTCACCCAAATAAATAGACAGACAGATAGACAGACAGACAGATATTTTGCAATTGTAAGGAGCAAATAAATTATTCGCTGCTTCTGCAGCACAGCGACAAACAGCACAAAGGAGTCAAAATGATGTTAATAACTGTATCTTCAGCATTTCAGTACTTTGCAGGGAATAAAATATGAGGCCAACAGCTGAGGGAATACTGTGAAGCTGCTCACTGAGCATCCGTTGTCCCTCCTTAGATTGCTGGGACAGAGTTCAGGAGGTGAGGCTACACAGCAATGCAGAAGTACTAAGGGACAGGGGTGAGATGCCCAAAGCCCACTGATTTCAGCCTTTCTTAAACTTCTTGAGCACTTCGCTTTCAGAAAACCTTTCAGAAAGCATTTACCCTCAGCTACTGAGCAGGTTAACCTTGCTGAGAGGGAAAGGTTTCAGGGGAGAGGAGCCTTGGTGCCTCCTTTACACAGCCAGGTGTTTGGTACAGATGAGAATGAATCCCCTTTAGTCCTCTTCTTGCACGTTACAGCAAGACACAGGGTCGCGTTTAACCCATTATGCTCTTTGGAAATATTGCGAACAGAAGTTGGGGCGTTGTTCTGATGCACAACCCAAAACTGTAACATCTCCAAGATGCCCAGAGAGGTGGTGGAGGCCCCATCCCTGGAGACATTCAAGGCCAGGCTTGATGAGGCTCTGAGCAACCTGATCTAGTTGAAGATGTCCCTGCTTACTGCAGGGGGGTTGGACTGGATGACCTTTTCCAACCCAACACATTCTATGATTCAAAGCAATACCTTGCATAGAGGAGAAAGATGCCTACAGGTGTCCATGTCCCATGACAAGCAGAAAGCAAACATGAAACCTCCCTCCTCTACCCTAGGTCAGGATCCCCCCCAAAACAGGGCCCTGGGTGCCCACTCCTGCACCATCGCGAGCACTAGCAGGGACGTACGGTGTGCCCCAAAGTGAGTTCACAAAACACAGCCGCCAGCAAAGCTGGCAGATCACTTTACAAAGCTCAAACACTGAGGTGTCTGCTCATTTCTTGCTCTCTTGCAAATGTGCCAAGGAGGGCGCAGTGAACGTTAGCTGCATGATATCATTGCAAGGTAAGGACCTTGTTGTAAATAGTTTACTTAAGTTTCCTAGTGGATATACACATACACACGCAGAGATCTATATATCTGCTTATACATATATATTTATGTATGTATATACAGAACACCTGGCATGCAATGTGCTTAGGGCTAGGATACATAATGCTTGCTTAAAAGGAGGCATCGTGACTTAAATTGTACCATTGCACAAAATTAAATCAGAAGAAGTTTTAGATATTCTGCTGCCAAGTCTGCAAGTGGGAGATTCTCATACCCCTGACAAAATGGCTTGGTTTGGGGATTTTTGTGAGCCTGGGCCGGGGTGGGGAGGGGACGGGAAGAGGAGGCAAAAACCAAAGCAACATAAAAACAGATACACTTTCAACCCTTCCAGTCCATATGAAGCTGCTATGTATAACAGCAGCTGGTTAGGGTAAAAAAATAATCCCGCAATCGGGTCATTTTTAGGATAAAGGCTGGCCCTTTGACTACACACATAAAGCCTCTCTCCACCAATCATTTCACCTGTCTTTGAAGGCTGCAGAGAGCTCACGAAAGAGAAACACAGCATTTCATCATTCACTCTAAATTATGCTTGTTTGCTGGATTATTTTCAAGGGCTGCAATAAAAGCATAGACGGCCTAAAGGTTTACACTGGATTTCTTTGCCATCTTGCTGCATTTAAGGCCTGAACAAGATGAATGAAGGGGGTTCTTCCCTTCTTTTTATTTTTCTTGTTGTTTGCTTTTTGTTTGTTTGTTTGGTACAACTCTGCTCTGAGAATTTGACAGCACTGCGTATTGCCTCAGGCAAGGATACACTCCAGTAGGTTAGGAGAAATAAACTGCGCAGTAAGATCTTACAACCACCTAAGATCAGCTTTGTTATTCAGATCTTAATAAAAAGAAGATACCGTAAGAACTGGGGTCAGCACAACGATGCTGATCCGCTACAACAGAAGATCCCAGACAACTTTCCACCCAGGGCTCTCTACCTTTTTTCCTACAGGATTTCCAACAGACCTGGAAAAAGTTCAGCTATCTCAGCTCCTTGCTCAAGGAGATGGGAAACACCATGAAACGAGCAGCACCTTGGCAAAGAAGCCTTCTTGATGCAGCTGGTGGTATGCATTGCCATAAGTCAGCGCTTCAGACGGCACTTGGCTATTCAAAGAAGCAGCGGCATCGCTGAAGACAGCATGGTACACAACGCCTGGCCACATGTAAGTTCCTCACGCTCTAGGAATAGCAAGGCAGCCAGGGTGAAGAGTATCAGCAAGGATGCACCACGAATGCCAGCACATCCAGTGCCTTTGCCCGTCTCAGCACACAGTCTGCAACCTGAACATGCGCAGAGCATCCCGGTTGTTTTTCCTGCGCTTACACAACCATCTCTGCTGTCTCTGGCCTTTGAAGGCTACAATTATTTTCCTGCAGCCAAAAAATGAAGTGACATTAGGATCAGAAAAGTTGAGCCTCCGAAATTCTGACATACGGATATCAGAGTAAGATTCAAAACATAAAAATCATTGCTGAAGGATAATTTGACCTGAACAGCCATACCTTTTCTCATACATTTATAATCCTTCCAACAAGAGGGGTAGGAGAAGAAGAAAGAAAGTATGAAATAGAGCCATTTTAAAAATACATGTGATTTTTCATTATTGGAATTATCTTGATCACTAATGATAAAGACACTGTTAATTCTGGGATAAGGTGGAATAGGAATATCTACTTTATAAAATAAGAAAAAAAATTAGGGAAGGTGTGTTCTAAAGCTCCATTCTGAACATGAGCCACAAAGACTGAATTAAGTAGACTCACAGCATCTTATGCTTATCCTTTACGGGCATACAACAGGGATTTTCAAACTGTTTCCGAGAGGCTGAAGAAAAATCAGTTGTGATTCAAAACAAGGAGTGGGGGGAGCTGCCAGTTTTACTTTGATGTTTGGAGAACATCATGTGTTTACAATCCTGCTCTCCACCCCTGACAAGCACACGTTTTAGCAACGAACAGTTGGAGAAGGAGAAGTTGCCACTGAAAGTCAAACACAGACGTGCAGAAGGCATCTTTTTTTTTTTTTTTCCTTTCTTCTTCTATGTTAATTTGGGAAAGAAAAGCTTCATCTTTTAGGCCCTGGGATTAAATAGATGGATCCATACTCCTCACTTCAGAAAAGCTGCTACCCAAGGAAACCACGGAACATCAAAGATAAAATTCTTGGCTGTCTGTTGGAAGGGGACTGTGATCATTCTCCCTGTCCTGAGTAAAAGGTCCCTGATGCCTTAGGCAATAGCCGGCCATGCCGTGCTCCTGCCCTACCACCAAAGTCATGAAGAGAAGAACTGAAGGAGCTGTCAAAGAGTCAATGGGGCAGCGCGCTGCCTCCACAATACATGGCAGCGCCTCTGGCCATCGAGAACATATACATCCTTTTTATTGCCAACTTATGATAAAGCAAATGTATATTTTAACTATTTCATCAGGTGATGAAGCTCTGTTTAATTAATCTCTAATCACTTTTAAAATGATACATTCCTGAGAGTCACCAGAGCCCCATTGGCCGTGGCAATTGGCACTTCTACAGAAAGCAATTCTGAGAACCAGATGAATTTGCTTTAAAAAAAAAAATTATTTAAGAGCCACTCAGTCTAATATATTCTATAACCATTCCCCAGCAAGTCTAATTATAGATTTTCAAGCAAGCATTTTAAGGTTTTTTTGCCAGTATATCCGTTCAAGCCAGGATGTGACTAAGTTTGCGGAAGCTTCAACAATGATTCCTGATGGTGGAATAACACCTTAAACTTCTCAAGGGCATGCCAGGTTACTCTTCCTTCAGGTTTTCTGCTACTCCATTGAATTTTTAATACAGCTTTAGAAAATAATGAGTTTACAGACGGGGACTGTTCCCAAATCAAGGTACTTGCAACTGGTAATGAAGTAAAAATGCAAAATGCCCATCGGTTGCATAAGCTACATATCACCCATCAATTGTCGCACAGACTAATGGTCAAGGGAGATCATTTCAAAGTCAATATGGTAGCTTTATAGGCAGAAAAAGGGTCAGGATGGCAATGGTGATACGGTGGGAGGAAAGCAGCATGCAAGATACCGTTCATTATTTTACTACTATCATAGTACCCGAAAGTCCCAGTGGAGTCCTGAGCTCCCGCCCGCTAAGTACTACACACGTGTACAGTAAAACCCCTTCTGCCCTGAACAATATATATTCCATACATCTGAGGACAAAGACCATGAAAGAGGCAGTAGCGCTGTCCCTGTGGTGCAGATGGCCAACCGGGGCAGGAGGAGGTTACGCGCCTTGTGCAAGGTCAGATGAAAAATCAATGGCAAGCAAAGCACAGGTCACCTCAATTGCAGTCTGGAGCCCACCGCAAGGCCAGCCCTCGCCTCTCTGATGTCTGGGCCAGCACTGCTAAACACTGTGGTTAGGTACTTCGTGTATCCCCCTGGAACACCGCTCTCTCTGCTATCACGGGTTGGTAATTCGGCAAGAAAAAGGAAAGCATCCCTCTGAATGTCCTGCAAAAAAACCCAAGCATTTCGGAGCTGCACTCTGAGACTCTCTCAGGATTTTAGGGCCCAACGGATATACCAGTTAATCAAGCAGATACCAACCATGTGTGTTCCTTAAGGAATGAGAAACTTTCTGATAACCTCCCTCATCAATAACTCTCCAGTTACAAAACTCCATGCAGCACTCAGGACTCACTCATTTTTAGCAAAACTCCATAAAAGCAGGAAGGGCTCTGTCTGCAGAGAAAACAGAGGCATAAGCCATTAAAACCAGTGATCCATCACAGAAGGAAAAAGAAACTCAACGTCACACTTCTCCCTGGAGAAGCTCATCCTGGCTCAGCAGTTTGGCTCCCTAGGGGAGGAGCAGAATTAAGCCCAGAAGCATTAGCCCTGGCCCCTAAATGTAAAACCACACTTTGTTCTCTATCAACTTCATGACTGTTACTACCCTGTTCCCCTCTGGAACCATGGAAGATGGCGAGTCCTTATATTTTATGGATTTGCAAACCAATGCAAAATCAGTTAAGTTAAAGCCTTACCTGGTGCAAACGCGCTTTGCTGTAAATGGTAAGATTTGAGCAGCACCTCTGTAGCAGTTCCCTGTGCTAACTGCTTGGCACCCTAGATCGATTGGGTGTTTTATTTACTTTGGTGAAAGGATTTACCAGAATTTATCAAAACTAGGCATCCCTTGTTTCTTAGGATCATCATAGCAAAGAGAATACATCTCATCATTTTGCTTTTCTGTCAATCAAAGCTATTTATCACAGAGGCTAAGAGCTGACCCATTAATAGGATAAGGATTCCTAATCTATCAAGAATATAGGACAACATCTAATCATTAGATCCTCTGTAAGCCTATACATTATTTACTTTTGACATAACACATTGTACAACTCTTTCTTTTACTCAAAATAATTTCTAGACTCACATTGCTCTTGAAGGGATGAAGACGGCTACAGAGCACAAGCAGTTTAACACCAGAAGAACCAGAGAGCCTATATCAGCTTCTCAGATGAGATAAATCAACACAGCCACTGACCTGATTTCAGCAGCGCTAAGCTAATTTGCATCAGCTGAGCACCAGACCCATCATCAATAGATTTGGAAATGAGCAAGTAGATGCAAAAAACTCATTTGGTGTTTAAAGAATGACAGTAAGAGGGTGTTATGAAGGTTTCTTACTGAGGGTTTGATTTTTATGGCCCCACCAATGAGTACCTGGCTTTCGCACGGGGTCTTCTGTAGATCAAGTTCTTGTGGATAATTATGGCACAGGGCTCTCCCAAAGCACGGCTACCAGTACGGAAAGGGTTTGTCACACAGATGATTTTCATGCGCATCCCAAAGGACCAGGCTGGGTGAAAGGCAGAAGGACAGAAAGGGGTTAAAGAGATGATGTACTACTCTCCCTTCACTCAGGTTACCCATTCTCCACCCCAACACCCATTCTGCAGAGTTTCAGCCCAGAAAGGAGCTTGGTCATCCAGACTTGTTTGTTTTTGTAGTTTTGGAAAAGAGAAGATAATCCAGACTCAAGTAAGAAGATAGCTTCCATATTTAAACAGCTACACATATTTTCAGACTATTTCAGGAGCACAGGGAAGATAATAAGGAGCTCCACTTTCCAGGCTTACCATACTAAGAGGATAAAAAGAGAACTTTTGTTAATGCTTGTGCCTAGATAGCAGAGCATTACGGCTTGGATTCACAAAGAGATTTAGGACTCTAAGTCCCACTGAAATCAGGAAATGAATGGGACTTAGGCTCTTAAGGGCCTTTGTGAGTCCCAGTCTAACTGCCTCCTCCTTCTGAAGCCAATGGGAACAATGCCATGGCATTAAGCAAGGGCAGAGCCTGCCCACGAAGCTTTAACTCTATTAAAAGATGAGAGGTTATCTGGTGACAAACAGGCACAACACTCTTGGTGAAGAGACTTTGGCCCGAATGCCTTTAAAGCTTGCACCACACTCCATCAAACGGAGCTGAAGCAAAGTCCATACCCGTCGATGAGAGCTTTACACTGAATTAAGATTTCAGTCCAGGTCCTCAAGTCAGAGGCACAGGAGCTGCCACTGGGGAGAAAAACCATGCCATCAGCAAGTCTGGACCATGCGCTGTTACTGCATAAAGCTCTTTGGGCAGGCAGGCAACAGTGCACGGTGGTGAAATTTCACCAATGACCTTTACTTTGGTTTTCTGTGATTGAAGCCTGACATCCCCTGATCCACACCAACTTTAAAAACGTTCTGTGAAGTAAATACAGTTATGATACTTGCACTTCATTCACCATCACTATTTTAAATACACTTTAATAAAGACCAGTGGCATCAGCTCCTGCAGGAGGAAACAGTGTTTCCCAATACAGGTGGTATCAGCATAACTGATATTTCCACACCAGTAAGGCAAGAAAAAAAAAAAAAAAAAATCTGCCCTACTTTCTGTTCTCCTGTACAAAGGTTAAGTGAAAAAAAAAAAAAAGGCATTATCTAAGCAAGTGTCAAGTGTTTAAATATTATTAACTGCTAATAAGCCTTTCATTGTGCTGGTGTAGTATCTCCTTTTTGCTTATACAGCTCCAGAAAGATTCATTATGTAAGACGAGGGTATCCCAACTGGTAACCTAATGGAAACCACATTTGCACCGTGAACCCCTCTCTAAGGAGGCACTCAAAGGCTTCAGCTTCTCTTCCCTGTACCCACAGATCAATAACTTGTGTATTGAGGCCAATGCACAAACCGATAAGTGCTCAGCCCCATCTGCAGCATGTTTCTATTTTACCTTCACCACAGCAGTCAGTCAAGAGGACCATGAGGCTGTTTTATACGCAGCAGAATTTTTGACAATTTTTTTCTTTTTTTTTCTTAAAAAGCAGTCCTGAAATCTTCCAGTGCGCACTGCAGACAATTTGACACGGGGTCAGAAAAGATTCATCTTCGCTGCAGCAATGCTATCTCAACCTCCACAGCATGTAGCTAAAGCTGCCTCTGCTCTACCTAGTCAGCAGGAGTGGAAGAAAAAAAGAAAAAAAAGATATTTTTTTTTTTTTTTAAAAAAAAAAGGAATCAATAAACACCAGCACTTCATCTCTGCTCAATTTAGCCCTTTCTGGGAGCATAGATAATTCCTGATGGCAATTGTCCAAAGTGTCCAAATTCAGACAGTCTGATAGCCCTTTCAGTCAGGTCAGTCCTGATGGAGACAATAATCAGGCCTCCCACGACGAATTTCATTCAACGAGCGGCGCTGATTACGGGAGTGGTTCAAATCATCGCACAGTATTGACCGGAGATCAATTTTCAGCTTGAGGTATTGTGGAGAACATATAGTACACAGCTAAGCTAAAGGCAGGGAGTAGGAATTCAATAGCCTACCCAACCATGTCAAATAAAAGCCTGCACAGATAGATGCTACAGTTTCTACCCCCTGAAGCCCGTGTTTTTAAAGGTACATGCCATGATGAAACGGAGCCCCTGAGGAACTATATTTAATCATTACGTTTTGCTGCATCATTAAAATTACCATTTCATTCCTCCACCCCAAAATTATTCCAGGAGATGTGCTTTGCATTGGAAAAAAAAAAAAAAAAAAAGACAACTTGCCTGAACAGCTCTTCCTTTGATCCCATCTTTCCCTAATTAAAATTCTCCAAGCCAGGTCACGAATGCCCTTCCTGCTGCAGGTGCCTGGTCTCCCAGCGCCCCCCTGCTCTTCTTTACCTCCACCCACGCCCGGGACCACGGCTTTCAGCCCTGACCCCACACCAGCTCCACCTTTGTAACAGGAGAACAGCTGGTGATGCTATACTCCTTGTAGACCCCATGCTGCCAAGCGCTGCTTCTCCCTTCTAGCCCTTCATGCTTTTAAGAAAAAAATACTACCTTTGAGGTGAGGAAATACAACACGAACTAAAAATAGTCAAAGGAAAGAAAAAAAAAAAAAAAAAGGCTCTTAAGGAGGGATTCCTTTCCCAGTTACGCTTACTGTCATGGATATTACAGGGTCACCAGTTCTTCAGAGCATTAAAAGAGGAACGCAGGCTTGATCCATATCAAGCTGCAACAACTCTGAGGCAAAGAAAAGAAGGTGAAGGTCCATTTTTGGACACACAGTTGCATGGGCCTCTCTGCCAAGCACCAGCTTCTAGGAAAAGAGCTTTTCTTTGGGGAAACCTACACCAAAAGTAGTTTTCTCCTTTGCTTCTGTGGCCCGCAATATGTAGTTGTGTTTCTCAGCACATGAGAGCGGATGCTGAGATCCAGCATCGCTGCCACTGCCGGGGGAGGGAGCTGGGTGGGAAGAGACAGGCGGAGCCCTGCACAGATGCTCCCACGTCTCCACAGACACCTTCTGGACGGGACAATCTGCTGCAGACAGAGCGGCTGTGCAAACACACGATTTGAAAGCCAGCTTGGGAACATGGGGCTTCGACCTGGACAAAACATCCATTTTACTTGGAGGGGGAGAAACTGAGAACCAGGCACACATGTGGGACTTGGTCAGTTTGCACTGAAAAGTTAACTGCTTAGGGTGGCCATTTTTCAGGTGTGCAACAGCAGAGAGCTTAATCTTGTAGAGATCAAGAGTTCTTGACTTTAATGATTTTTTTTTTTTTTTTACACATCTGTTATTTATGGAAATTTTACAATTTCCACAGGGCTCAAAGAACAGTAATATAATGCATCTCGTAAAAAGGAAGACAAACTTGAAAATGATTAATCTAAAAATCACATCTAATCACATAAAACGTGAATTCAGCGACAATGAAACTGCTCACAAAGGCACTGAACTGCTTGCTACACGTTGTAACAAGCTCCCCTGTAGCAAGGAGGCACAGATTTTCACACATCTGCCTCCCCACCAAAAGACCCAGCCTATACACATGCCTAATACAGAAAATAACAAACCAAGAGAAACTCCCAGCTGTAACAGGTGAAATTCTGACCCTTGACAAATCAGCAGCTGCACTGACTTGACTTCCCACATCCACAAGCAAGAAGCAGGATCTCACGCGCATGGGAACATTTCAATGTTCTGCGTAAGATCCTGCTGTTTCTCTTCATCCTCTCATTTTCTATTTTCTTCTTGTTTTCTTTAAGCTATTTAAGTCCTCTTACTGAGACGCATATTTTTTTTTTCCCAACTGTAACTGTTCTCAAGTCTCCTTTGTGTTCTCTCCAACCTTATTCCTCTGTCTTAGTAAGTTAAACATCAAATCAAACCTAATTTGGTCATCAATGGGTAAAGAAATAAAACTTTGTGCTCTAGGGAAAACAATATTAAATGATCCCACGCAAACCTAGCTATAAGACAAGAACTACCAACAGCATTTTAAAATAGGGAGCTGTCAGAAGATGCTCTTTTTTTTCTTTTTTTTTTTTTTTAATTGCTTTTGCCTATTTTTCAATCTGTCAAAAAGCAAATATAAGACAAGGATCAAAATAAAGTAACCGCGGTAAAAACAGTGCTGAATGTTCGAAGCAAGACAGTGAGTTCAGTCTTCAGAAACTCAGCTTACGGATCCCGCATCTACGTAAGTCCTCAAACAACGATGCATGCTAACAGGGTAAAGTGTTAAATTGCATCTGAGTTGCAAACAGGGGATTGGTATCCTGCAATGACAGAAAATTACTGCTGGATGACAAGGCCTGCAAAGTTAAATTGTATTACTTTAAAGGAGAAGATAAGAGTACTGCTAGGAAATGCAGGCTGCTATACAGTAGAGTATAATATGCGCACACCAGGATCAGAGGTCTCTCTTATTATTCCGCTATTGTATCGGCCAAGGCATGCCAAATGAATTAAGGAAGTTCATAGCGGCTTAGAAGCAGAAATAATTTCAATTTAATAAATATATATATATATATATATATATATAAAAAAGACATGGCCTGAAGCTTTACAAATCACAGAATTTCTATTAAGTATTAAAAATATTAAATGAGAATTTTACCTGCTAGTTCTACAAGTCGCCTTCTGCCCTCAAGAACAGATGAGGTGTTTCTCCTTTTCTAACCTCAGCCAGCTACAGCTGAAAATATTCCTGTGCTGTTGTTTCCAGCTCCTCCATTCTGCAGTACTTTATGTTATGGTGTAGCACTTTTCCCAGGGCTTCCCTCTAGCATTGTAATGCACCACATCTTATGATTTTTAAACTTCTCTCCACTATAACGAGTATCTTTAATCATCTAGTTGCTTGCTTCAAAAACAACTACTCCTTTCAGCATGCAAAGCAATTTGCCGTCAAAATATTTTCTTTTAAAATGCTGCATACTTGCTCTTTAAAAATGAAACCTCTCTAAAAAAAAAGCCCCAAGTTGAACTTCTAATAGGTGTGACCCCCAAGATCTCTGGTCCGCTGGAAAATCATAGCCATGACTCCTAACTTTAATCTATTGCTTCTTATCTCCTGAAAAGTTCATCTCCAGTTGGCCAGTTCAGCTATCCAGCAATAAAATTAAAAAAAAAAAAATATGAATTTTCATTTCTGGAACACGAAAGTCTCTGTTAATTGAACAAATCCAATCAGCAATCCTACAGACTGGCCAAAGCTCATATTAAAATGAGAAGGGGTGAGATAAAAGGAACAATTCAACAAGACCCCTGTTTCTACATGAAAAATTTGGTGCCAGTCAAAACGTCAGCTCTCAGGGGCGTGCGGAGACTGCAAAAAAGCTGCAATAGCTCCAGATGCACAATTTAAGCAGATTCTCCTCCTTGCTTTTACCTCTGCACCTTCCCCGTGATGTGATTTGTGGCTCACCTGATGAAGCTCAGCCGGTTAAGATACTGAAATAATTTGGCCCGCCTCTGAGAAGCGCTGAGCACCTCCCAAACCTGTTCTGCGTTAACCTCCATGCCTACCCATGGATTTCACTGCCCCCGGGCTTCAACTGATCAAGGGTCTGTCAATACTTCCCTGGAAATAGCCTCCCGTCCTGCAGCACAAGGGTTCATTTGAAAGACCTTGTGTTGATTGCTACCATGTGTCCTCACTTACAATATTTTATTTCACAGTGAAATTCAGACGCAGTTATGATTTCAAGTTTTAAAACACTGTAGCAGTGACTTTAAGTGGATAAACAGACTAAGCATAGTTAAGAGTCCCACCGGGAAGTCTTAAAAAGACTAATTTATGAATATGCAAACACTTTCACGTCACTCAATCCTGATAAACTCCAGTTGCACGAACCCGCAAGATGAAAGCAATCTGATACTAAACAAAGCCACAAACTGCAAGAAGAGTAATTTACAAAGAATAGTCATACTGAGGAATGTTATCCTGTGCAGAAGGTGCCCTTTAAAACATATTGCTGCTTGGGTTCTCCTGCTTGGGTCTCCTGAAGACCTCGCATAGTGTTCTTTTGTGACCATTTTTTTCCCCAGTAGGTTTTGACATCTGCATTAAACTAGCCTGTGCATCCCCATCCCTCCCACACTAAGTAGAAGAAATGGGTTTGCTTTTTTAATTGACATACACAAAGTCACACAACTAAAAATATTGTTACAACTGAAAGGAAAAATCCGCTGCTTGCTTTATTTGCATGTAGAAAGCTGATCACAACTTAAAACACACCTTGCCTAGTAACACTAAAGATGTGCTGTGGCGATGAAGGGGGTTTGCAAAATTATCTCATTCTAGCTTAATGCTGAAATCAGCAGTTAAAGTGCCATCACTGGGAGGTGATTCCAGCCACAGCCTTCATTAGGAACGCAGGCCAACAGGGAGCATTGGGAGCAACACGCCTTTTACAAAAATATATCGCTAAAAGTCAGGACACAAAACAATTTTGGGTGTCGATAGCCAGGGTGCGTGTCCTATGTACTGCTGTGTGCAGTCGGGGCCACATCCTGACCCAGCTGCCCGCTTGGTTTTGGCGGCTCTTGCAGCTCTCTCATCCTTGTCCTCGCTGTCATGTTACTCTAAGTACTATGCACGATAAACCAGGGGCTGACGACTGACCCCCCACTCACATTAAACTGACTTTACCAGGGTCATGGGAGAAAATTACACCTACCTTATCAGACAACGTGTCAGGAGAGAGGGGATGGGACAGATGTGGGAAAACACGGCAGCTTCTCCTCCGGGCGGGAGATGCCAGAAAGCCCCGTAACCCACTAAGACGCTGGGAGAGGGGATGCGCTGCCAGCATCTCATCAGGGCAAGAGACGGGGCTAATTGCAAAGCTAAAGATCACAGAGTCCCTGCCAGTACATCCATCCCTGGACGCAGGCAGATAAAATAAATGTGGTCATACAGGTCTGTGGGTTAAATGGAAGGATGTTAAGTGCCCCGGGCTGCAAGCATGGGGTGAGGTTGCTCCTTTGAAATCTATACGTTTAATTTCTACTTCCTCTCTTGTTAACCTGTTTTGAGACCACCATCGCAGGGTATTTTCTCACTCAGCCAAATGAGCATAGAGCATTTTCAGAAATGTCTTTTGTCCTGCAGAATAGACATACAGCATCTTTCCGTGGTACCCTGCAGCCCGCGGAGATCACACCAGGTTTGGGGAACTACTCAAACCAACAGGCTGGGCTCAGCGAAGCATGTCCCAGTATTGACTTTGAGGACATCCCGAGATCACTGGTAATGGACAGCAAAGCAGCAAGAGGAATGTGGTCAAACCAAGAGCAGTGCCAAAATTAAAACCTCCATTATCGTGTTCTGTTGAGGAAAACTGAGATAGGGAGTCGAACCAAAGTGCCTTCCGGGTGATTTATGGCCAAAGCTGCTCCACTCTGGTCTGAGAAAAAAGCAGTCTGAACAAGGTTTTAGTTCGGTTTTGTCCTTTGCGTGAAACAAAAAAGTGCTTGAACTCAAATAGCTGATAGTGGAAAAAGGGGGCTGATCCTTCAGGCATCTCTGAAGGATGACGGGCTCTCAAACGTGCGCAGGAGTCCAACAGACCTAGGTGCAATTGCTACAGGTTGCAGAAAGGCAAACTTGCTTTTTTTCAGTGTTTAAAACACATTAACCCAAATAATGACTCATTTTTCTCCTTGATTACTGAAAGATGATTATTCACATTTAAGTATTTTGTGAAGCTGCAACAATAAAAGATTATGATGGTATTTTAGAGAATGTGAAACAATTATCTCTCCCCCAAACCTCTCATTTAAAAAAATAAGGACTTCTTCTCAGGAAAATAACTTTCTCTCTCTGAAAAAAATAATCTGCCACCTGTAAACATAACTTTATGATCAGGAGAAGGATGTGCGAAAGGTACTGGAGCGAGGACCAGAATCTGTAAAAACAGTGATAACGGGTGCGCTCAGGCACTCCAATGTGAACGTGACAAAGGTGCAGACCCTAGAAAAGTAGGGTTTTGCCACCTGAAAGCACAACCCTGGACAGGCAGCTTCTAGATCATGATACAGGAAGTGCTACCTCAAAATAGTGCTCTCTGTCAAAACAGAATTACAGCCAAGATGCTTGATTAACAAAGACAGTAATGGAGATATGCCTTTCCTCCCTGGATGAAACAAGTTAGCAAAGATCACCGGTTGTGCTAAGAAAAGGGGTTTCCTAATAATCAAGAAGCAGAAAAACAGGAAAACTAAATCTGCACCTGTGTAGGTGATGTTTCTCAGCCACGGCTGAGCGATAGGAGGCACACATAAATCCAATGTAAAAGCAGATGTAGGAAACCAAGGAGAGGATCAAAGTCCATAAGACCAAATTGCAAAAGTCAAGAAGTCAAACCGGCACCTCTTAACTCAGCTGGTATCTAGATCCAAGGCAGGTAACAGGGAAAAATATTGACTTCAGTAAGTGCAAAATACAAGATTAAAAGGAATTTTTCCCCACTAACCTGAAAACTCATGCCCCGAAATCATCAAAATGCATCAGGTGCAGGAGATCTGGAGACAACTCAGAGCTTGTGTGTGGAGGGGTTGGGCAGGGAAACAGAGGGTTTCATGGGTCACCCAGCACACTAAAGACAAATTAAACTGGATACAAACACTGCAGAGAGGCTCCTGAAAATAAGAGTAAGGCCTTCAGCTCTCACATCTTCAAAGAAGAAAACAGACATGCCTCCCCGACAAGCATTGAGTATGCTGAGAAGGCTGGAAGATGCAGATGCTGTATAAGGAGGTATCAGTGATTCAGAGCTGAGGGAAACAGCAGAGGAAAGTAAGAATTTAAGGGCAGCTGCTCCTCAGACAGAGTGGCAGCCCTTCCCTATCTGGAGGACTTCGCCACCTCTGTGCACAGCAGCAACAGCTGCTGCCTTGTCAGGGAAAAGGGATGCTGGAAAACCAGGGGATGTGCTACCAACCACTCCGCGCCACCCCACCCCATGCTCAGCCGCTTCTCCAGAAGCTCTCAGCTTGCCGAAATCCAAAGGATAGCTCATGCGCCGTGCTGTGACCGAACAGGCATGGATTTTAATGCAGTCATCTGCATATGTATCTTTAAAGAGTGTCTTTCTTGCATGCTTATGGCATGTTCATTCTAGTGATGGGACTGGCAGATACATTACTTGCTCCTGCATCCGTAATAAGTTTAATTCATGGGAAAGTTGCTATGACCTAACACTTTGCCACTTGTACATTTTGTGTGATATCTCATCGTAACCCCAGACCCTCTCAAGGAGCAACAGCTGCCCCAAACCACAGGATGAGGGACCCTGGAAAGTGTGTGAACGAAGAAATCTTACGTGACCTGTGGGCACAGCCCTGACTTACAGGTAGGGTTGCCCATGGGAAACCAAATTTTGGAGTACTTTCTACAGGTTTCAGGGTGAGCTTCCCGTTGGGCAGGTTAAATGCTGAAGGAGGGAACCTGGCTCCACGTAGCCCACCAAGCAGGAATGGGAGGGGCTGCAATCCCCATGCCTACCTCGCTCTCCACCTCTTGGGGTGGCATGGTGGCCATGGAGCAGGCCCCTCTGTTCCTGGCATTCAGATCATCATTTCTCCGCAGCTCCTGGGCTAATGAATCTTAGGAAAAATGGCTAAATGGAGCCTTCAGTAGCCTACATACTCGCCAGGCTCCTTTTATAGTCAGCAGAGATTAAGCCAATGTAGTTGGGGGAATCCAGAAAGTGATTCATTTGACCTAAACAGGGGTGTCCACCAGCATGTACAAGAAGCAAACTGCTTGCCAAGAGCACAGGCCAGCAGAAATTACGCTTGTCCTCACAGCCTGTACATAACTTGTGCAGCTATTGCGTAAAGATGCAATTATGTTTCTCTTCAAACTTGTGTTTAATTTTGCAAAGAGGGCCCCAGCAATTAAACTGAGTAACACAGACAAAGGCCTTACTCTTCATGCCCAGCCTGCATTCCCAGCTTTGAAAATGTGAATTGAACACTCGTCAGCCTGTGAACATCCCTCTGCTCCTGCAGACAGTGTACGCACGAGGCTCTGCCAAGCTGACGCAGTGCTCAAACTGCACTAAGGTGCTGGGCAAGGCCTGGGAAGCCATGGCACAGGCAGGCATCGCCTCAGTTCTTTAGGAAGTTCATACCCAACACCCGGAAAAAAAAAAATGAGTGGAAAATCTTGCAGAGGAACTTTTCGCCATCAGGATCTATTGCCGTTATTCTTTCTTTTCTTTTTTTTATTTTTATTGAGCATATCTAGGTGTAGTGCAAGACACGTTTATATTTGTCCATGTGGACTGCAGCCCATCTCACTTTGCAATATGCCGTGGGCGTCCTGAAGAAGGTAAGAGGGGGGTTGTATGTAGATTCACAAAGACTGCCCCAAAGACGAACTGCTGGAAGAGCCCTTTGCCTGTCTCCATTGGCGAAGCCCAGCATGGACTTCACCGAAGAGGAGCCATCACTCACACCACCTCTCCAACTCCGTTCCAAGCAAGTGCCAGGGCAAAAAGGGGCTTTTCCCACCTCACCCGCAAGCACCACGGTAAAGGCACAAACACAAAGAGAGCAGAAAAACACTCAGAAAAGTGCTGGGGCCCAGGCCCCCTGAAAGTCATCAAAACCATACCCTTTTGAGATGCTCCAGCCAGCGAAGGTGTAGGCTGAGAGCCGCCTCTGCAGAGGTTTAAGCAGGGAGGTGTGGAAATAGAAGGAGTAAGACTGGGCACCAAATTGAGGGGTACAGAGGGTGTGGAAGAAGGGAGGAGAAGGCTCTTTGCTACGTGACAATTTAGGAATGCGGTTCACAAGGCTGGGACAAGCCTGTTGTCTGGGTTTAGAGTTGCACAAAGGCTTACCCATCCCAACCCCCACTCCCCAAAAAAAAAAAAACAACCCCAACAAACCATACAGGTAAGTTACTGGTAGTTGTGTTGCCACAGGACAGCCAGCTAAGAGGGTGTTCCCTTGGGCTAGCAGCTTTTTAAGCAGTACGGAAACCAGCCTCTCCTCCAAAGGTGCAAAAGTTGAGGGCATTTCCTTCGACACAAGAAAAAAGAAAAAGAAATAGGCTGAGAAAGGGCTTCACCATAGAAATGAAGTGGCCACAGCATGGTCATGGTAAGAAATGGCGGAGACTCTGCAGATCAAAGCTCAGCTTCGGGTTGGAAAGGCAATACCCCTGTCCGCAAGGCACAGAGGAGACGGCAGGTTACAAGGGGCTCCTGTTGCTGGCTTAATATTTAAAAACAAATCATGTCATTTGAAAATAGAAGCTCTCTGTGCTTCACCAGAAAGAACAACAGCCACAAACACAATTTAAATGCTTTTCTTCTCCCTTTATTTTCCTGTTACCCAGTTTATTTAGGAAAAGGAGTGAGGCCAGCTGGATGGGACAACGAGAAACCTTTGTCCAGACCTCGTATTCATACTCAGAGAGAAAATCCTTACTGAAGCTTTTCAGACACAGTCTTACAATTGGCTAATGTCAGCCTTTGGGGAACATCTGTTCACTTCCATACAGTCACAGAATCACAGAATGGTAGGGGCTGGAAGGGACCTCTGGAGACCATCTAGTCCAACCCCCCTGCCAGAGCAAGGTCACCCAGAGAAAGTTGCACAGGAACCTGTCGAGGCGGGTTTTGAATGTCTCCAGAGACGGAGACTCCACCACCTCTCTGGGCAGCCTGTTCCAGTGCTCTGCCACCCTCAGATGGAACTTCTTATGTTCAAGTCCTCATCGTCACTTAAATAAATAAATAAATAAATGAACTAGTAAATTTTCTTCTGTGCATCTCCCATAAACAACATCTAAATGACTTCCTCTAACAGAGCAAGCTGCTTCCACACAATCAATAGCGGTTTTCAGTTGCATGTGACACTCTTTGTGCAGGCGGGAAGAGTTCAGCAAAAGGCGGCAACGTCGCGCACAGCTTGGCTGAGGCATGGAAAGCTATACGTGCCTGAAAAGCCATAGGCGGCTTTCCTTTGCTCAGCTCAATCAGGATGTAACTTCCACTTACATGAACGAGGCGACGGCGCAGGCAGGGTGTATCACTTCAGATTTTGGGACAGCACGAGATCTGGATAAAGCCAGCTTGGATTAGGCAGCTACCAGGGAGACTGCAGCACCGATACCTCGCACTCGGGTCGAACGTTTATATTTGCATACATCTGCGCAGGAAGCTAGCGCAAACTGTTTGCACAGGAGACGAAAGGAATAAACCTGCTGTACTTTGTAAATTACATTCCTTATGCTAATTAAAGACGAAGAACGAAGCATCACGCGAATATTATTATTAGCTCCTTGGATGCACTCACTTGGAAAAATAAAACAGTTACACCACAAACCATAAACTCACAGCACTGGTCGCTCATTTGCAATCCCGCTTCCACATCACGAATAACCACTTTGCTTGTTGGGCTGTGTTATATCCGCATCTCTACGCATATACGCTAATAAGCCTGCAAAGGCATGGCAGGTGAGCACCACAAATTCTCCTGTCAAATGACTGGAATGGAAAAAAGATGTCTGAGAAGTAAGACAACATGTTTAAAACGCGTCCAGAAATTGGGCAGAATTTTAGTATTTGGCCGTATCAAAACATCCTTCAGAAAAAGATAATTTCCTGACTGCCCCCAGGTTCGTTTCAACAGAGATGCTGAACAAAACCGATCACCAACTTCCAAGCAGGGATGTGTCAAAAAGCAGAAGGTAGCCACATTGTTCTGCACATGCAAGGACCTCTATTTATTATTTTATTATTATTTTAATGCAGAAGCAGTTGTCCCAGCGCTTATTATTTGGCTGAATGAGCTGAAGTGAGACTCCCCGGGCAGCTGCTGACATAATGAATGATTGTGTGGTGAAGCTCAGAATGTGAATGATGAAGAATTTTGAAAGGCTCTGGAATTTGTGAATAACAAAAGTAGCTACAGTCCCCAAAATCTCACCATTTGTTCTCAGCAACAAAGGAGGACTCAAAGGCCTTTGTTTAACAAAATGATTCAAAAACAGGATACGATAGGAATTAAGGGTTATCTCTACTGGCATAATACAGCAAGCAAATTGTGTCCCCAAGTAGAAAGAGTTATGAATGTATTCTGTCGAACATATTGTTAACTGAATTACTACGGTCCTGTTTCTTTTATCCCTTTTCCAGTACTGCTACCATGTTTCCTGTGTCAGTAATTCTCAAGGTCTTAAGGCCTTTCAGCCCAGACTCTGCAAGAGAGGGCGCTGCTTATTCCACAGGAGACTCTGGTCCTCTGACGTCCAAAGGGGAAGCATCCAACCGTGCAATGCCCCCTCCTCCCACGGTTTCAATCAGCCACAGTCCCTTGGCTTATCTCACTTCTTCGGCAGTATTAGAAATAACTACAGTTGCATTTCCCTTAAGTAAATATCCAATTTGCCTTAAAAAAAAAAAAAAAATTAGAAGCCTATTATTGGTGTCTCTAGTATGGGACAAGAGCTTGATGATGCAAGGCACTAGATGGGCATGGGAAAAAAACACAGCCATCCTCCAAAGCCTTTCCCCTCGAGGGGAAACAAACCTTCCAGTTTCAGAGCACTTACTGTGGCGATTACGTATGAACTCGGCGAAAGATGAGCGAACCTGATGAAGATTCATGCCACACTGACAAGTGCTATCCAAACAAATATAAATTCAATTAAAAGACTCTGTTGTGTGAGCCATAAACCAAGAAGTGTGCTGGATCAAGGACTGGAAAGCCAGCTCACCCGTGAAGGTTGTCAAGCATGAGAAATTAGACAGCAGACACGAGAGATGCTGATGCTGACCCCAAAGGCGGGCGTCATTAATCAGAAGGACGGCACTCCTGGGCGAGGGGATGAGCGACCGAGACCCACCGAGGGACGGATCTGGCTCTGCTCCCTCCTCCCTTTTGGGACCCTCGCCTGAAGTGCTGGCAAGGGTTTGGTTTAGCACCCCGCTGGTTCCATTGCCCACAGGACGAGCTCTGCCAAAAACCTGGCCGTGACACACACTTGTAGGGATAAGCGTAAAGGACTCCTGCACAGGACAATCACGCCGGTTATCTTTTCTGGCATTTAGGCATTCATTGTATCAAAGCACACATATCCTACTGCAGCAGACGAAGTCAATACTGCCTGTGGTGTCTCTTTTGCCAATCGCTATAACGCTGCAGCTGCAAGCAGTGCAATAAAAACTGCTTGTGCTACCCCGTCTGCCTCGAGTCAATGCGAATTTGGCAATCCTTTCAAAGGAACCAGGGTTTCACCTTGGGATGCAACTCAGACTTGGAAGAAAAAGTCACCCTGCCATTAATTTCTACAGGTGCCTCATCAGCTCATCCTGTCTGTCCAAGGAAACACTGATTAGACTACAATAAAAATGCAGCAGGAACCTGTGGCTAAAGAGCATCTTCAGTTCCTGGCTTCCTTCAGTCCCCTGGGCAGTAGTATCATTAGGAGAACAAGAGAGATTCATCAGTGTATTTTTACAAAGACTTCAGCGCACCTTTGCTGACACAGGGTGCTAGATTTTCTTGCTGAAAGTTATTTTTTTAATGAATGCTGAAATTAGCACTAAATATTCCAATTCCAGGATCTGCGCCAGAATTAAAAAAAAAAATAATAAAACCATGTGATTCATGATAAAAAAAATCACAAGATACAACAGCAACATTGAAAAGTTGCCTAGAGAATACACGATGAAGAAATCTGCTATCAAATTGTCGTGCCCAAGATGAAATAAAGCCCCTACAAAACAATGCAGGCTTGAAGGGGCTGGAGAAGTATTCTTTCCGAGTGGTGGCATCTCTTGAAATATGATTTAACACCTGTTATTAATTCTGCTGCCTGGCACATTTGCACCATTGCTTCTTCCATCTCAGCTACAAATTCAACAGATCATGCCCGAGCGTGATTAAACTACGGAAACACTGCAGTCAAGAGTTCACCTATCCTGCAATTTCAAAGGAAAGCCTTCTGCTATCTACCTCTGCATTACATTTAAGAAAACTCCCAATTCCAGTCCCAGACTTATCCCTCCCTGTCAGCCCCATTTTAGCCTCTTGCCTTCAGCAGTGGTAATTTGTGGATAAAGATATATGGCATGGCAGTGACTGTATTCTAGCTACTGATTTCCACCGAATTTATATACTGAGCCTCCAAAAAGACACATGGGTTCCCCGGTGGAGAAACAAATTTTTCGCTATATGCTTTCTAATATCGCCAGAATGGTAAATAACACACTAGAAATACTGACAATGCAGGAACCCGACACCACGTAAAACAGTTAAACGCGGGAGCAGATGCCCCCAGACAGGACCCCGAGTCCCAGGTCAGGGTAAATCACTGCACCCCTCAAAACTCTTCACTGATTAGGGATTTCTGCACTGGCACAGTTTGGCACTGGGCATCACTGGGACCACACTACCATTTTAAGCTCCCATGGCATACCGACTCCAAAATTTAGCAGAGACTTCAAAGTGCTGAAGCAAAAACATCTCTCCACTTGGTTCTGCCACATTTAAAATGAAGGCCCACCCAACAAGGGTGCCACAACCTTCAAACCATAACTGCTTTTGAAGTCCTTTTACATCATCCAAAGGAATGTTGTGAAGTAAGAAAGCTGGGGGTTACATGCTATCGGAAAGTGGATCTGCTCTTATCATCCCAGCACCTTCAGGATCCCACCTGCACAGCGATACCAACAGGAAGATGGAGTCCCTGCCGCAAAGAGCATCCCACTGATGAGACACAGAGGAAGGTAACAGAGACAGTAGTAGTCTGGGGATAAATCAAGCAGAGTCGGGCACCAGTAACGCTGTGCACCGTTAAGCAGGAACGCTCGTGTGCCTTTCCCAGCATCACCCTGCCCTCGTCCTGACAGCACGCAAGAGCTGAGTTTGGCCCCCGAATTTTTCAGCTGCCTCTGATCTCAGTGGTCATTAATGTGTGGACAATAGGTTCAGCCCCCACGTCCCCACTGCTGTGCCCTGCACATGACCTTTAATTGGCAAAGGACACAATGGGAGACAAGGGCCGATTCAGAGCCGCTCCCGCCAACCATGTCACTTCTTATTTACACTCACCAAAGCACAATCGCCGCTTCTTCTGGGCAAAAAAAAAAAAAAAAAAAAATGGTTATGAATTTACTTTGTCGGGGCTCTGTAGGAGGATGTGGATGGGTTTTTTGGGCAAAATGAAGCTCCGGTTGTGAAGCAGCACACAAACACCATGCCCACAGGGCAGAGGGGGGAATAGATGATCGGCACAAAGGAATACCCTGGCAATATGATTTTATTTCTCCAAGACATCCAAGGATGGTATTTTACCTTATGCAGTAGGAGTCTATTAAATTTTGTGTTGCAAGTTAGAACTCTCTCAGTAGTCTTCAGGAGCACTAAAAAAGGGAAAATCTCACTGGTTTTCACCTCTTCCTCCTGAAATTTTACAGCTAAATAAAAAAAAAAAAAAAAAGGCAACAAAATGAGCTCTGCTCCCTGCCGAAAACAGTGGATTCTGCTGCACCTCCCTGTATCGGGAGCCCTGTTCCCCAAGCCCCCTGGCCATTTCTAGGTCTATTCCCCTAGCATCCCTAGACACCTTCCCTCGCCTCCCTCCACGTCTCAGGCTGGAGATACTCCACCCAATTTAATAAAGAACAAAATTCAGCTCCTAAATGGTGGCCGTGCATAATCTAACCTCAGCACCCTGTGATTGCATCTGCTTTAAAACAGCCATAGCCTACATGAATAGGACGGAGCAATACTCTCCTGAGAGAAGCGGTATCTTTTCCATGGCCCAATCACCATTTTATTACGGTAGCTGCAGAACACATTTTGAGGTTTGGTGTACGCTCCGAAAAACTGCACAATTTGTTCCCGCATAAAACTTTCCCAGAAGTAATACGATGGTAAATTAGCTATCATTTCTTCAAGTGGGCTGTTTTTCTTTTCTGCTGATGATTTTTATGCTCGTGGTGCACATTAAAGGTAGCCTCCCCAGACAGGTATAGTGCATTAAAATGGAAATGTCAATATGGTGAAACAGGATGTGTCACATTAAACAAAATCATTATGTGTATTTATACTCCAGGAGGCAATGAACACAAGATGCAATGCAACAGCAACTTTACCTGCACATTATTAAAAACTTCCACTTCTAGCAAGTCAGGTGTCATGGCAATGTGCTGCATAAGACCTATTACTGGCAACAGGAATGGTCACTTATAAAAATGTTATATTTAGAACTACACGTTATATTTACACAGCAGGTCAACAAGATGAACTCTGGAAACAGCTTCTTCCTTAAAACACAAATGTTTAAAGTTGTCCATCTCATACAAATACATGCTTTGTGCTTCTTAAACTTTCAAGATTCTTATCATAATGATGCCTCAGCTATGTACACATGGGACTTTAAAGCTTCAAAACAATTGAGTAATCACTCCTTTCCTGCATGTCATCTCAAGCACCCACCAAAAAGGCCACCCTGGAGCCCACAGTGGTGTTGGTCCATGCACAGCTCCAAGGTATGAAGCATTTAGGTATCTTGTCCAGCACAGCACA
The DNA here is from genome assembly GCA_008658365.1 of Alca torda. Taxonomy (NCBI): domain Eukaryota; kingdom Metazoa; phylum Chordata; class Aves; order Charadriiformes; family Alcidae; genus Alca; species Alca torda. Next base: position 21,103,668 of record CM018079.1, on the reverse strand, counting down.
ATCAGTATTTCACTGGTATCTGACCTAAATACATGCACTTCTAGAATACTTTCTCTCTGGATACAAATTATTCATGCTTAAGACATTAAAAAGCAGACTTCTATAACTCAGCTTTAGTCATCTGAACTTAGAATTTGGGGAATTATGATTTTGTTCAACACACAAAACTACCTTCAAACTGGGCTTGAACAAACAAGTTTAGACGAGAAACGCCGTAGCCTTTCAGATCTGCAAAGCGGGGAAGGGTTTATTTAACCCTCCACCAGTACCCACCAGCTCTGTCACCACCAGGAGGGGAAAAAATACAGCGTTATTTCACAGGTAGCCCTGAAAACAGAAGCCCTTGTTCGATGCTGAGGATTTTGCTTGGAGCTGGTAAAGCGGTACTGACCTTAAAATCTTGTTTCTTTGATCTTCCCTTCCCAAGCCTGCTCACCCACACAGCATCATTAGCCAGCAATGAAGCTGACCGGCCATGGGAACAAGCCCTCTCTGTCCTCACCTCCTCCCTGTCCTCCTGGCTCATGGTACAGTTTGGTACATGCCCTAAATATCCATAAAAGCTGTTTTCCAAGCAGAGGAAGGAGGTTACCAACAAGCTTCACTGGGAGGTTCTGCTCAACAGTTCAGTGTGTTTCAGATCATAGCATTTCCCTCCTATGCCTCCATCATTTTCTCCTTTCCTTAGGGACTGTGAGGACTGATGAAATCTCAATAACCTATTCATCTTTTCCACATGTAGGAACAAAAATAGCTAAAGGAAAACATAAAACGATTTTATTGCAAGGGTGCGCAAAGAGATCCAAATGGGAACTCTGTTGCACATGGAGACTCAAGCCCAGCTTAAGCGGCTTTTCGCTTACTTTCATGAGCAACACAAAAGGAAAAAACATCCATGCTACTCAGAAACCCCTGTCTCGCAACAACATTTCCTTTTGATATTAGTAAAATAATGGAATTTTAAGAAAAGAAGTGACCAGATCCAGCAGGTATAACATTTAACTGAGAAATAAAATTCTCAGATGACTTCTTCAGACACAGACAACTATGATCAGATGTCTTGACAGGGGTAGGTTCAGGGATGCAAGTGCCACTTGTTAACCTGCACACCAGCAAAAAGATTCCTAGAAAGCCAAGGGGACTAAAAACCAATGAGAAGCAGTGGCAGTATTTTAAAGTGTTTTATTAGCCCTTGGGGAAGCACAGATCAAGAGACTCCTTTTCCTTCGCGTTTCTTCTGCTTGTACCCCAAGCCTTGGGAGTGTGGTGAGCCCTCAATTTCCACTCACCCAGCTCACGTAATTATGCAATGAATTGCTCAGGGCTCTTGCATAGCTTTGCAGTCGCACTTCCCACCACCAGCGCCACATCACATTAATGTTACAACTACGGACACGATTTCCGTGGCTCACGAGGTGCACAGCTAAGCGGGAAGGGAGCCAGATGCTCTGATGTACTCAGGGCACCTGCGTGACTCGGCCTTATCAACCTGCCCCAGCTCTCCACCTGTAAAACAACATCATGGGAAGATTTCAATGTCAAAATTTGTGAGGTGCTCAGCTGTGACAGCAGAGAGGGTCAAAATAAGCAAGTAGACAAGAAATGGCTCCTCCTATAGCTAGGGATGCTCAAACTTCTTTTTCAGAGTAATATTACTTCCTCATTGACTAGAAGTTAAATTTTCTGTTGACACTTCATGAGTGACGTCAGGCCATTCAGAAACATGAATAAAATACTGAATTAAATTAAGAAATAATAATAATAACAATTATTATTAAAATTACTATTATAAATTATAAATAATCAGACATTTTGAGAATGATCATACAACTGCTAATAAATCAGAACAAATCCATCTCTAAAAATTGGCCAAGACACAAACAAGCAATCATCAGCTGTCCGTGTTTCCATTTTGAGGAACGAACAAGTTTTAGCAGGGTTTGTCTGACAGAACTATCACCAGCTACCATCTGAAAGTAAAGCAGCTTCAAACCTCAGACATGCCAAAATTCAAGTGTCCACCTCTTTTCACAGTAAATCAAAGGACAGTGATAAAAATAAGGGCAACTGATGCTCAAATTAGTCACAAGAGACGACTGTATTTAAACCGAAGAGCTATTACTTCTTAGTAGGGAAAATTACAAGATGAATTGCATTACTGATGGTTAGCATCAAAGTAAAACATATGAAAATATTGCACTTCATTTGATGGTACAGACAAATACGAAATGCTTACCTGCACAGCAAGCATCCTTTTACAGATTGCTCTAGCACCATCCTGATGATGCATGGCACACAAGTTTACAAAACTACAGACCTAAGCAAAGATTTACTGTATCAGCACTTGGGGACCAGAGTGCCACGCAAGTTGAACAGCAAAAATGAAAAGCCACCTTGGTGCAAGCATCTCTGTCTCCAAATGGAGCAGAAAGCACAGCTGGTGACCTGCCAAGGCCGCCAACTCCTCCATTCACCCAGACAGGCTAATGACAACCAGAAGAATCATTGGAAAGTCAAAAGCAACCTCACTCAATAAAGTTCATGTCACTACAGGCAAGTTACCAGTACATCAAAATTAACAGATTGATTCAAAACTCTCCCTGCTGTAGAAAAGCTGGAGAAATGGCCAGCGATACTTTCTGAGACAAGAGTCTGATTCAGCTAAAACCATACCCATCCCAACTCATGAAAGATCTCGGGTCCGTGCTCAGCTCCAGAGCTTTACAGCAGGGGGGGAAGAGCTGAAGCCAGCTCCCGAGGGACACATTGTCTTTGGCTCCCAAGGCAAGACAGATGACATGTGAACTCATCACTCATCTTAGCAATAAACATAATAGCCACCCTTGGGAATTTACACCAGCTTGAGATCAATTCACGCTAGAACAGGTATCCGCCCTGTTTTCTAAAACCAGCATGTAATTTAGCCTTCATGAATACGACTTCATATTCATATTAAATTCAACGGCATTTTGGTATTTTAAACCACACTGATACTATCAGTCGAGATTTCATAGCAATCAGACTGATGCCACCAGTCTGGAAGATAAACCAGAAGTGCTATAAAAATCGCTCATTGAACATTTACTTGGGACTTAATAATAGTTAAGAGAGAAATCAGGACCCTCAGTGCAGCAGGAAACAGCTTCTCCGCAGAGATGCCAGCAGCATCCCACGGTGAAATGTCAAGCCAGCGAATCCTTCCTAAACTAATTGTGGTTGTTTCCACCTTCAGAGCCCCTCCACTGGGGCTGGCAGGATTCCTTCCCCAAACTTCAAAGCTGCAAGACCTCAGAGATGTTCTATTGGGTTTACACTGGCCAGCAGACCTAATATATTGGGTTGACACTGGCCAGCAGCCCACAGATTCTCACACCTGGCCGACAGACTCCTGCAAAAGCTGGGCTTTGCTCCAGAAGCTGCTATCTTTACAACCATTTCAAAGAAAGTATTTATTTAACTCTCTGAAAGTGTTCCCCTTTGAAGAAATTACGCGGAGGGGCTGGCAAGGTCTGGAGGATCTCTGTAAATAGCGCTGGGGAGAGGGGGGATAAGTATGTATGTGTGTTTAGGAGAGTTACGTTATCTTTTACACATCGCCCTGTATTTTAAGGCAGGAAAAACCGATCAGAAATGCTTTGAGAGAGAAGTAAAGCAAAAGCCTTGAGGACTGGAGAAGAGCTGAATTTAGCAGGTGAATGCCTAAGCTTTCCTACAGCATTCCCAAGCATGCTAGCTAGCTGGCAGCAGTGCTTAGAAAACAACCCCTTAATTCCTAAATTTAAGGTGTAACAATTGTTTAAATTCTCCTAGGAGCCAAAGCAGGCTCTCTAGGTTGAATCTTTCACCTTTCTTTCAGCTTGTTCCAGCATTTCTTATTATAAAGTTCTTTTAATTGCAAACCACCAGGAAATTTCGCCCCCCTTCTGGATGCACCACATGAAGCCAATGGCAGTATCTCATCGGTACACCTCTCTTCCAGGAAAGCAATGCTTCAAAAATATTTTTACAGGCAGTCAAAGCCTTCTAGTAAGTTTAAAATCATTGTCACACTAAGGCTGTGATTCAAGGAGATGGTGAAATCCAGGGTTGACACCCTGGCTTGAGGTATCCTGATGAACCCCAACTGAAGATTTACGGGGGTGGAAAAATGATAGTTTCTCAGCCGTATGTTTTTAAATGGTCTAACATTAGGGGCAGATTTTCAAAATATCCATCTCCCATCCAGCCTTTCTTAACGATTTCTCTGGCTGGACCCCGTCAGCGGCCAGGGAAGCAGGTTGTACACGGAAAGCAGACAGCAGAGGATAAGTGAGGATTGTTTTAGGAAGGAATAATTTTCACACAGAACTCTTAAGCAGAAAACATTCCCGATACAAGGCACCATTCCTTCTTCCAAAAGTATGCCCAGAATTTCTCCAAGGAAACCTTTCTCAAACACATTGCTATGAGATTTACTGCTGTTCCTGCCCCAAATGTATGGGACCATGCAAATGAAAAAATAACATTAATTTTTTTTAAAAAAAAAAAAAAAAAGGATGGAAAAAATGCATGTCAAGCTTGCAGCTCCACCCGAAATTTGGAAATCAGAGCTTGATCTGCACGCGAGGCTTTGCAGACATACCTTGACCCAGGCGCTCAGCAGCAGCCTCTGTGTGTTTAAGCAGCGGGGCCAGGGGGAGGCTCAGCCTTTCGCAGGGAGCAGGCTCCAACCAGCCCCGCGGAACAGCCTTGGATCAATCCGAGCGCAAATTCATTTTGAACGTCAGCTAAGAATTGATCTGCCCGCTTGCCTAAGGAGTGATAATACAGGCTGTATTAACAGTACAATGTTTTTCTTCTCCTCGGTCTTTGTAATTAAGATTTCTGTATCAGTTTAGGGGAAAGCAGCTTCTTGTGTCCAGTCCCTTACTCAGAAACACGAAGGGCCTCCGTGTATTCTACCGCAAAACAGAAAAGGTAGTGAAAAACGGTACTCGGCCAAAGGAAGGAGACTTTAATATGTTTTAAATAGGAAACCAGCAATTATTTCAGGTTATCAGCAACACCTAAGCAACTTGGTAAAACAAATCCCCCTAGCTTCCAATGCTGAGTCTGCCTCCAAAGCTGTTAAATGTGATTTTCAAAATGACATAAGCACACAAATCCCACTGACTTGTAAAGTGCCTTAAGTGCTACCAGGAAGATTTTTAAAAGGTGTTTAGGCTCCTATTTCCCACTGAAATCAACAAGAATTAGCCACAGACCTTCAAAAATATTCCCCAAAGGCAATACAGAATTAAACTCTTGTGTTATTTAAAGGAGGCTTTTTCAAAGTTGATAAACTACTGGTCCTTTCAGCTCCTGCCATTTAATGGATGAGGAAAAAAAAGAAAGAAGAGATGGAAATAGTAATACAAAACAAAGAAAAAAAAAACCCACATTTTCTCCTTTTCTAGCAATGCTTTTCTTTGCATTACTGAAAATAAAGTGGGAGCAGAAAGTAAACATAAATCAGTAGGAATATTGAAAAAGCTCACTAAGATACTTAGTCAAATATCTAAATTTATAACTTCTGCTAACATTTTCACTCGCATATTCCACGGTTTCCTCACTCGATCTCGTTAACACAAAAACCTCCACGGTGCAAGATTCCCACTGAAACATCCTCTTTTACAGCCCCTGAAGAAGAAATGGAAACATTCGTTTTGAAAGAGGTTGTTGGGGTTTGGGGTTTTTTTAGCGTTTTTTTTTTTTTTTCTTTGAGATAAAAAGAAAGGTACCTATGCAAGATTTTAGCGTGCCATAACACATAGTGTTTAAATGGCGCATATTGTCTGTGGCTGAGAGGATTTAAATACTTGGCTGGTCAGCACAACCTATATGGCTAAGCCTGTGATTTACACGGAGGACTGAAAATCAGCATACGGCATGTACTGAGTTTTTCCCAACCGTCAGGACTGTCTGCAAATCCCGCCTAACAACTGATTGCAGCAACAGATTAATACCTCAATAACTAATAAGATAAAGTCGTTCAACTCCTGGAAAACTGATGCGGTGATTGTGCGATACTGATGCAAAGCAACGGGGTGCTCTTGAAATTGCAGCGGTAAATAGGGAGGGGAGCCCAGGGGGAACCCTTTGTCTGTCTCTAAATCGGGATGCATTCCTGGGTAAATGCTTGCCCTGTAGATATGCAGGGAGATGGATAAGGTCAAAAGTCCAGCAAAGCTCAGCTGGCTCAGACCAGCACCAGTAACATCCTTGATTTGGGAACGGCACGGCCAAACTTGCCCCCAGCCTCCTTAGGCTTAGCGCAATGACGTACCTGCCTGGAAAAAACAAGCCTATTTTGGAGAAAATGAATTCTATGTTATACTGCCAACATTCCTGATTAAACAGTTTACTCAAAAAGACTATTTTATGATAAAACACAACTTTAAAAAAACCCGACATTATTGCAAAGCATATGTCTTCTGCAAAGACACTAGATGCTAGGTAGTAAACTTGTGCTCCATTTTAGTCCTTTTAAGGCTAAACAACCTTTTTCTTTTAAGGCTAAACAACCTTTTTCTTTTAAGACTACATGGAGACTCAGCGTCCGAAATTACTGCTTTTAAAATGCAGGAGTACAGCAGTTTCAGATCAAAGTCCCTGTACCAATTTGTTCAGAATATTCTTTTTGACTCTAAACACACTGTGTTTTCAAACCTACCGCCACCGAGCAATTTTACTTATTTGTGTTCTGTACCGGGCAATACCGCAGCTCCCGCAGGAGGAGCAGTTTGGGGAAAGACAGCATGTTCTGCTGTGTTAAAGAGAAAAGAAGGGAGAGATTGGCCTGGGTCAGGATCTGTTGCATGAGCCCTGCTCCCAGTTAGCAAAGGATATTACTTTATTTCTTCTTTCCCCTCATACTCCACTTTTCTTGCTTCTTGTGCACACACACACTTGATTTTTAGTTTATAAAGAGGAGCGGCTTTCTTCCTATTTTTTCTGAGATTTAAACCGGTTTTTTTGAAGGAAACAGTAAACTTCAAACAGCTGGACCACTACCCAAGAGCGCGCAAATGCTAGCCAACACAAGGCTGTTTTGGATTAATTACAACAACACGGTAACAAGCCGTTCATTCATTTGCCAACAGTTCCAAGCAAAGCACCTCACAAAACACCTAACTGTGAGCTGGACAAAATTTCCAGGGCAAGAGAGCTCCACATCAGCTTCTCTGCAGAGCACTGATGGTGGGCTAAATGCAATGACTCCACCATGCCACACATGGGACAGAAATGGTGGCTAGCCTAATGGCTTAATGGTCGACGTGTTACATTCACCCATGTGGTATTTAAATGCAATATGTGCTGTGCTTGTCAGCTGAGAACTGGGAGGATGAATAAAAGGCTTTTTGGCAGAGCAATGAGGAATCAGCCCCGGAGGGCCTCGAGGCATCGCACCTACTGCTGGTCAGGGAACACGCGCTCAGAGAGACCACGTCTAAGAAAACCCACCTGCAGTGCTATGGAGGACCTCTGCTTCCGTGCAATCTTGCAGCAAGCTCTCTGGAAAGGCGACCCCAGCTCACGGCCACACCAGCAAGGTGAAAGCAGGCAACTCAGCAGCATTCATCTCTCACAAACAACGAAATCTGATCATCCCCAGTAATTTCCTTACGATAGATTGCAGCAGAAGCCTAGAGCAAAATTAACTGGATGTTCTGTCAAAGCCATTAGGCCAGGGCTGAACTCAAAGAAAATTATGTTCACTGATGTCTTCATATTTACTTTAAAATGGAGTCATTTTGACAGGCTCATGAGGTAGAAGATCTCATTTTATGAAGGTCTTAAGGGACAAGAGGAGCAGAAATATAACATGCTGCTGTCTCAGTCAGCAAAATGACCGCAAAATTACTTTACAACTGACTCTCAAAACTACAAATCCAGTTATTTTCAGTAATTTCAGCCTTTTAAAAAGATACATGGTGCTTCAGGTTGACCAAAAAAAGCAACAAACTTGATAAGTATGATCGGGACAATTTTCCTTACTCACAAAATAATGTTTCTGCACACAATCACCTTGATCTCCTCCAAGAGCGACTTAGGGAGCACACCTACCAACCACATGACAGAGCACAGACTTCATTGGCAGTCAGGCCACCAACACCGCCTACCTCAGGATCTTCAGATGGAAGCAAAACCCAGGAAACTGAGAAGCAAGAAAGAGAAATAACCTTCTCTTGATGCTGCAAGTGAGCGCCATGTCCTCAGCCCTCCAGCACAGCGCTTCTGGGATGTGACTTGGGGTGCTGCCTACCATCAACACTATGCGACATGTAATGCTACCATAAAGCATAAGCCAATTAACTGGCAAGAAGGAACTGGCGTAACTTTGCTCAAACTCGAGAAAAAGTTTTTTTGGATTGTCAGTAAAAACAGGAGTGAAGGACGGCGACAGAACCAGCTGCATCACCTTGCAATGTGGGATATCTAAAAGCCACTCTGCATTACTCCAGAAAAACAAGCTACGTCTGCCCAAAAGGCTACAAAGAGTCTTGCCGAACTCAAGATTCACCTCAAAATGTTGTTAAGATTCGCTGGGTACCAGCCTCGGTCTCCTTCACCTCCCAGTTTATGGTTTCTATCCAGAATGAGAGCAAGACATCTGTATCTCCAAAACTTCCAATCCTCTGCTTGTACTTAATTGCCTGCTTGGCATCAAAGGCACGCAGCAGCCCCTTTTTGTGATGACACAGCGAAAAGATAAAATGAGGAGAGGCCAACATTGATACCAGTGAAAGGCGTGATTTTTCAGAGCTGCTCCAGGAAAGCACCTTGCCAGTGATGCCAGGACGGAGCTTCAGAAAGGCTCATTTTCCCTGCAGAGCCAATGCTCCTGCAAAAGATGTGTTTCTCATACAGAAGATGGAAAATACATAGTTTACTGCCAAACACACAAACAGGAGCTTACAGAAGGCTTCTAGGCGTAACTGGCTTGGAAATAATCTACTCTGCAAGTCCAGTAGAGTACAATTAGAAAATAACTTGGTGAAATACCAATTCCCTGGCTGTAATTACTGCGTTCCCCAGCCCTGAAATTACTGTAGAGCTCAAAGTCTTGTTTGTACGCGGGTGTTGTGCTAGGGGACAATAAAACCTGGGCCACCCTGTGCCAAGCCCTTCTCCACAGACTTTACCCCTGCAGAAAAACTTGCAAGCATAGCTGGGTGCGCCCGGCCTCGCTGGTAAGGAGGAGAGACTTTAAAATTTTTTTTAATTCTTTTTGCCTGCCTATTTCCACTTTAAATATTTAAAACCTTGTGCCCTTAAAATTAAAAAAAAAAAATTAAAAGTCCACTTTTTTCCTTCATTTAAATCAATTCATTTCTTAGCTTCTGCCTCCATCGCATTCTATTTTCATTTTCTACTCTGCTTACTTCTGTTAGCATTTTTAAATAAATCCTTTGCTCCATGCAGCCTGAAATACAAAAAATAAATAAAATTTTTAAAAAATACAAACAAAAAAAGAAAAAAACAGGAATTTAAGGACCTCAACTGCGCTTGCTAGTGTCAAGAACAACCCAACTAATGCAGTAAGAGCAATACTGTCTGACTGCTGATTGCAGTTAACATATTAAATCCCCAAGAAGGGACACTTCTTCAGTCTGTCCACAACATTTTCCCTTCCTCAAGCCCTTTCAAGGGAAATCCTCCAGCATTACAAACTGAGGATTTACCCCAGGAGGGCAGGGATGGGGCTGGAGAGGGGCATTGCCTGGGGTCACCCATGGCTGGCAGGGGGACCCAGAGCCACCGTCCCACGAGGGCTGGGAAGAGCCGAGGGGGAGCAGGAGCCCAGCAACCCTGGACGGGTCGGGGCGCGGACAGCAGAGAAGCTGCTGGTTTATATTCGAGGCGAGAAGGAACTATTTCTGCAAGACCCAGCAAGCCCAGGAATTTCAATCCCTTCCCGGGAATCCACGGCACATGTACCCCGCGCTGCCCTGACAGCAAGGACAGCCTGAATTAATTAGGGACGAAATAATTAGGCAAAACACATCTTGTAAAATTATCAAAGGACATCTGATATCCGAAGCACGCACAATGTTACAATAACTGCAATATCTGCATAACCTGTCAGAAGCAATAGAAATAAATGAATGTTGCTGTTATTAATGCTGAAGTTGTCTTTAAACCCATTAAAATCACCGTGGCCTCAGACCCAGAGAGGAGAAACGTGGTGTATGACATCTGAGCTGATTACAAAGAAGAGGAATCTGGTCAAGCTGGTAGATACAGCATTTCAAGCCATGCTTGAAATTTCAGAGTGCTCTGAAAAAGCTGTTATTTCTGTACAAAAAGGAGGAAGAGAACTGAACTGTACCAAGAAACTAAATATAAATTGAGAGAAAAAGAAAAAAAAATATTACAGAATCTGGAATTCCATTTTGAGTAAAACTAAATCCTTGCCCCCTCAAAAAAGATGTAATATATATTCATTAGAAATCATATTTTTTAAAAAAAATAAATATGAATGTGGCTCACTATGAAGACATAAACTGGCAAAAAAAAAAAAAAATAAAAAGGAAACCCAATGCAAAGCTTGTGGTCAGAACAGACAATACTTGGCTTTGTTGTAATTAAGATTGACTTTAATGGATAAATGTTGATTTTGGCATCCTGTCTCTTGCCCAGAAGCAGCCACTTAAAATTTCTGATTAACATTAGCATTTCAAATTGCCCAGAAAGTGAGACCGTCTTAAGTTATCACCCTGGGACCTGCAAAGCAAACAGGCAAATTTGTGGTTATTACAGGGTAGACAATGTCCTGGGAAGGGAGAACATCGTCCCAGTTTTGGTCGCACCCAGATTTTGCAAACGCGTATACGCAACGCGCATACTCAGGTATGTAAATAGTAATGTGATCACTGCAAGCTGGTGAAGTGGGAAGTATGTATATATTCTCTGCATCGCCTATAGGCACTAAGGTGTCACGCAAAGGTCCATCCCAAGATCCCGACAGGCAGTCTACCCCGAGTACCCCCCAATCACAGAGCCAGGGTGGGATGCTGCTGCTCTTCCCAGCTGAAGCGAGTGCTGCAGGAGGCTCCCAATCCACGCAGTGAAGCCGTTCTCCAAGCGCTGCGTTTTGACGAATGCTGAACAACATGGGAAAAACGCAGGCAGGCAGGCAGGCAGGAGCGCAGAACAGCCGGCAGGACGATGTGGATGGCCCCTCTCTCCTGCCTTGAAGCCAAACACCAGTTACGATGCCCCACGCTGGGATCTAAGCTGACTCTCCACACTAGCAGGGCAGCAAAGCATTAAAAGTTGCTCGATCATGAAATTTTCCCTCTGTCGGAGGATTCGAAGCCAGGTAACTCCTGGCACAGATAAAAGCACCCAAAAATATTTTAAGAAGGGTTGCAGCCCCGTGAGACCGCCAGAGCTGTACCCGTCTGTAAAGCAGATACCCACAGAGCTCTATGCAGGATACACCTCAAGCTGAGCTCCTGCGTGGGTGTTTATAAAACTGCAAAGAAAAAAAAAAAGCCCAACAGAACAGGTTTGAACCCAGAGGTGTGCTTTCATTACTGTGTATTTTCTGCCCTCCATAGAGGGGGTCTTGTTTTATACAGAATACAATGGGGAGGGGAGGGCAGGGGAGGGGGGCAAAAGCAACTTGGTGGTGCCACAGGTAACCCAAGTAACCCGGGTTTGACATGAAAAAATGTGACTTTTTCAGAGTTCAGCTCTCCGTAGCAACTCACGGCGCTGCTTCCTTCGCAGCCAGAAGCGGGCAGCTTGCTCACCAGCCCTCACAAGCAAATCAGTTTGCTCCTTGGGGCAAAAGCAGCTACGGGTTCTCTTCTGAAGAAATCCCCAGAACTCGGCTTAGAAGGATGATATTCTGTATAGGAACTGTTTCTTATCTAAGTAAACTTCAGGTGGCTAACACTTCCATCCTCCCTGCGATGACCTAACCGTATTTCCACCTGCAGCCAGGACGGTTTGGAGCGCACATGTGGCAAACGAGCTTGGCAAAGACGAGTCGTCACCCAACGTTTTATAGTTAGCACTCCTGATTGTAGCTTGTGCCGCTGCCAAGCTCTTCCTGTTAATAATGTATTTACCATTTGATGCTGCGAAGATCCTCTAGCATGTAATTAAGTCCAGGGAAGTCTTGCAGGCAGCAGTAGGATGAAACTGATACAGTGCTATGTAAAGTCTAGCATGTAGGTTATACACTTCGTGGGTACATATAAATATATAGATATATGCATGTAACATCTTCATTCCTTTGCACACCCATGCCTTCTGAACATATTATTAATAGCAGCGGAGCGTGGAGCGCTGCGTACGCAGGAACACTGTTGATGTAACATTTTGCATGTTTATTCTCAATGGATATTTGTGATTAACTCTGCAGGACGTTTCTTTTGTATCTCTGTTGAGAAAATATTACTAAATGGAAATTACCCCTATTCTTGCAGGTGGCCTCCAGATTTTGTGTTCTGTTAAAAGATTAGTTACAAATTAATTTGGAAAACAGGGTAGGAAGGACAAGTTTTAGCAATCTGATTAGAGCTCTCATATAATACAGTCCTCCTTTTGAAGTTTTCCTCTTTTCTAAGGAGCTTGCTGACACGGGAGGACAGGGGTGGCCGGAGACTGCAAAATCATTCATAAAAATCCCACTGATTTCTGTAAGGTCAGTAATTCACCTACAGCCTGAGCAGCAAAATATTTGATTCCTGTCGATTGCAAACATGATCCTGGACACAAACAAATTCTTCTGCATATCATTTTTTCTTAAGAATTCTCCAAAAATGAGCTTGCAGTGTCAAAAAGTTGATGGTCAAAATGCCACTTATAGGTATTGTGATTAATTATGCTGCAAAGAATAAAATCACAATCCTTATTACCACTAGACGAGACCAGTGAAGTTGACTCACCAGTATTTATTTAAAGTTGAGCACTACCTCCTGATTAAAAATAATATGATACGAAGTGAGCTGAAATGTCAGCCATCATCCCACACCTCATCTACAGCATCGCCAAGTAGAATTTTAAAATGAGATATCAAGATATATCTGTCTGCACACAGCGTGGATGTGGAAGGCATTCAGATACCAAATCAGCGTTCCCAGCCTTTCCTCCAAAATTTTGTAGGCTTTTATTTAGCAAATTGATAAATACGTGAAAGAGCCACACTGTGCTCCAGCAACGAAGTGACCCACGGCCACCCAGGTAAATGCATCTACACACATCTTTTCCTCCCTCCCGCAAACAGTTATACCCTCTTTCACTGACTCGACGAGAATAAATTCAGACTCCTACCTTTTATTGAAGGCAAACCATGGCAGGGCCAGAAATGCCAGTTTTCACCTGTTTGCTGTGAACCAGAGCACCCAGCCCTGGCCACCAGAGTACCTCCACCTAGCACGGCAGCCCTCCTTTTCTTCCCAAAAGCTTAGCCAAGACACAGCTGTTTTCCTTCCAAGGTAACTATGTGAGCTCAGCCTCCAAATGCAGGGGAAAAACACAACTTCACCACTACCCTGCAGGGAAACTCCAGGCTGCACATGGACTGGGACTGCCCAACACAGCCTCAGCCAACCCAGGCAGCTGCCAGGTTTCCGGGTTTGTGCTATTTGCCTCTGGTCTTTGCCCCATGCCTTATTCTCAATAGCGGAGGCTGAATCCACCCCATTTTGAGGCCCGTCCTTCCCTAAATCAGTATGTGATCTTGCGCTGTTAAGCCTGTGGTGACACCCATCACCGACTTCATCAGCCACGTGATCAACATGGCCAGCCGTGTTGTAGGTCAGCCCATGGGTAACTGTCATGCTAGCATGCAAAACCAAAAGCTGTCATCAAAACTCCCCGGGAACAACACCCAGAGGGACGCAGGAGCACATCTGGGATCCAGAGACCCACTAATACAACTAGGTTATCCTGAAACTGGTGCTCCTAAGGACATCCCACTAGGAGAAACGGAGCTACACACAGGAACGACACCTTGGTTGTACTGTGGACACACACAAAGCAGACGCATTAGTCCAGCAGATGACTCCACACCGTTCAGTTTAGGGCCTGCTTAGGTCCACCTCCTGCTCTGCAGATCCACATATTGATGTATTGATGTATCTCCACATCCAGTCCAGTGGGCAGATGCACCTCTGCTGCTCTCATGGCATGACCTCAAATCTTCTGTGCGTTGGACCAGTCAATCCACTGGGAAACAAGGATGTCCAAAAGTAGCGTATATACAAAGCAAACCAGTCTCAGAGTTTTTAAAAAGCACATGTAATGAAGGTTAAAAGTCTTCAGCCGAAACCTGTTCCTCATGCATTTTTTTTTATTATCAGTATTCACCATTTACTGGTCCAAGTACTGGGCTGCATTTGCTTCCCTTCAAAAGCCAATACCAGCACATTTATTATCATTTGAGCTAAGCACGGCTCACAAACCGTAGCTGTAAATTTACTCCCTATTTCACCTAAGAGGCAAAATAAAGTTTCAAAGAAACCGTTCAGAACAAGGCAGACTTTTAAGTAGCTGCCCCTCCTCTGCAGTTCACTGAATTTGGTGACCAAAAGAGGACTAAAAAGACAACAAAGGGGACAAATAACTAAGTTAAGCCCTATGAGCTTTCTGTGCATTTAAACTGATATAAAGCCAGTCCTGACTTCCCACCACCCTGATGGCATCTCAGGTGTTCAATGCTTGAAGGTCACAAATCAGAAGATCAGGTGAGCGATTCACAGAATAACAGACAATTAAAGACAACAACTTTGGGAGTCCTTCTGCTTGTGTTTGGGTGCCACCATTTTTAAGATCTATAATTAAAACTTTTCCAGGCAGTTCTGAGGTGATGCTACCAATATGCTGATTCCCCTGGGACCACACAAACCTAAGGGATGGGGCCTGGTGAAAAAGAGCGAATACTGGAAGACACACAATAAAATGACAGTAAATCTGCAACAAGGGGATCTTCACCTGGTGCAACAGCATAGTATGACATCTTTACTTCGTAATTTGCATTTTCCTTCATTCAAACTGTATCCCAGAACAGCACGTACTCAAAGTATAAAGCGAGGTGGTAAAACAGGCTTCCTCGGTATTTCAGAGAGCTCATCTCTTACAGTGGGTCTGTAAAGAACCAGCATTAATAGGGTCCTGATTCAGGTTCAGATTCTGGGAATTAGCACACTACAAATAAATAATAAAAACCATGAGAGAAAGAGGAATTTATGGCCTGTCACTGCATGGAAGGAGCAAAATAATAATAACTGGACACAAAAAAAAAAAAGAGTACTGCTTGCAGTATCTTTAAGAATAAAAGCATTGCTGCTGATAGAGCTGAGATCTGCTGGCTGTCAGACAAAGACGGGGAGTTTTGTTCTTTGATTTGTATCATTGATTTTTATCATTACTGCTCATACCAAGATACTTAGAGCGCTGGGTAGGGTTTTGGTAAGCATCATAATAAATCCGAAATAAACTGAGGGCAATAAATCTCCATCCACATCACACTGGCGTTATCAGAGCTGGGGCTGGATGGCCAGATCTCAGCTACGTTGCACCAGGCACAGGCAAACGCTAGCTGCTCAGAAAGGCAATGCCCACCTCTGTCTTAAACCAGCTCGGCTCATAGTGAAGCAAACATGAGTCAGAGCCCAGTGTCACCAAACTGGGATGCCTGCTGTGAAACTGCTGCTTTCGGCACATTATTTTTAGCTTTCTAATTATACAGTTACCAAACATACCAGTAAGGCTAGGCAGGCCCCTCCTTAAGAGGGGGAAAAAAAAAAAAAAAGGAGTGGCAGCATATGAACAAATTCAGATGGATTCAATAAAGCCCCCAAAAAAGTGATTAGCAGCACAGGAGACCGTAACACACCAAAACCCACCAGTCTGACGGAGCAGCGAGGTCTGCAAGAGCACCATTCGGGTAGGCTAAATGAGAAACACAAGCTGGATGCAAGACTCCTGGGGCCAAC
This sequence comes from Alca torda, assembly GCA_008658365.1. Taxonomy (NCBI): domain Eukaryota; kingdom Metazoa; phylum Chordata; class Aves; order Charadriiformes; family Alcidae; genus Alca; species Alca torda. The sequence continues at coordinate 21,087,694 of CM018079.1, read as the reverse complement.
TCCATGCTACTCTCCACCCACGGAGAGCATGGAAGACCTGAAAATTAAACCATAACCTCTCCATATATCCTGGGGCAGCAGCTGACATTTCCAAGCACCTGGTGAGCTGTCAGCAGCCAGAAAGAATTGTTATAATAGACTGTCTATCAGCAGCTAAGTTGCATCATAAGTAGTAATAATATCCTACGATGGAGCCTTTTAATTTATTTTTAGTGCTGTAACGCCCAACAGCAGAGGAAGAATACATTTCCAAATGGGTCTGCTGGCTCACAACCTCGTCACATTTCTTCTCAAAAAGGGTTATAGGCTGCTGGCTTCAGGGTAAGGAGAAGGACTGAATACTTACAGCACAGCAATTGCTGGGGATAACCTGAGTCTCTAATCACTCTGACAGTGGATCCATCCTTTGTCATCACAACACCAAGTTTGATCGCTATTTTCTTGCAAAATTCAGCCACAAATTTTAAAAAGACGGATATAGCACAGTTCAGATGCCTTGTGTGAAGCCAGATCTAAGAGGAGGTTGCCATCTGATTTTCCGATTTCCCCTGCAACGGGTTATTTCAACTTCTACGTGGCAAGGCATGCCTCCTCGAAGCCTAAGAAACTGCTGGGATTAATTCCTGCATTTTGCAACATATTCCCTTCCCTGGCTGCTGCAGGAGTCCAGAGACCATGGCAGACTAGAGTTCGCACTACATAGAGTTATCTTTACATCAACCAAGATCACAGAAAAACATTAAGTGCTAACCTGCCCAGGTTTTTTCCTTAAAGCTCTATCATATGAGTGAATTAAAAACTCACAGGCAATGCTGCTGTCCTCTCTCCCTTAGGAGGCACCTTCCAAAACCATGAAATTTTTATTGAAAACAAAACCAAGCAAACAAAAGGCAGGCTGCCTCTGGTGTGAGCTCCCACCTCTCCCCACTGAAGCCCCATAGCCTTTTACTTACCACCAGCGCTGTGTGAGAAGGGGGAAGGGGTATTAATCACCATTTTTAACATTATTAATCCCCATTCCCAGCATTTACAGGACATTTCCCCCACCGCTGCGCACTGATGCACTGCCCGCAGGTGAACGCCTTGCCTATTCGTAGCCCTCTGGGAAGAGGAGGAAGGACATCACTCAAGTTAACCACATTTCTTTTTAAATGCTAAGAGTGTGTCTGAAGTTGTCTTCTGCTCCAAAACGTGCAGGTCACAGTCCTGCAAAACTCTGGGTTCTTTCTTTTCTGACCCTGCTCACAGAAACCGCTTCTCTCCACCTGCTTTCCAGCTAAGCAGCTGCCAGCACCTTAGAAGCACTAACATGGGGCCTTATTTCTTACCTAGCTGTGATGTCCAAGCAACCTCTTTCCATTGCCTTTAGGACAGTTAGACTCACACATACTTATTCCCTCCCCACAGATTTTGTCAACAGGAAAGAAAAAAAACCACACAGTTGCAGAAGGCCTTGTCTTTGGAGCACAGGGGTGAAAGGTACAGAGCATCACAGCATCCATACAACACAGGAGCTCCTCCCTCCATGCTCTCATCTCGCTTACCTAAAGCTCTGGTTTCTTTTCTTTCTTCTCCCCACCCCCCCACGCCGCCCGTACGCTATTTCTGCTGGCCATTGATCTCCGGTCAGAGAAAAGGACTTTACAATACTGAAAGAGAAAACCAAAGCTGGAAAAAGGTCACACTGTTACATGTTGGTAAGCTTGTTTGGTCCAGTTAGATCTTCTTTGACTGCAGGAGGTGATGTTAGCTTTCCAGAAAGCAGTTTACCTTAAAATAAAATAAAATGCAGCAGGTGTCACCCAAAATTGCAAACCGTCAGAGATCCCATTCACGGAGCCTCTGCAAGTTAAGACTTACCACACTGCACGGGAGCCTGAATTTCTTAAAAGTAACCATATCACTGGCAACATCCTTAAAATGCCAGCTTGCATCCCAACTGTGGTACTGAAGTTATGGGCCATCTATTTACAAGAAATAAGTGTTTCTGAAACTTATTACGTTTATTATATTTATTTTTGCAATTTATAGCCAATTCAATGAAATACGAACAATCTCTAGCATAAACATGCATTCTGCTTCCAAATCTAACTAGATTTAGTACTACCTGGCTTGAAATGGGATGAAAAAGACACAGCTGCCATTCCTATAAAACCATACAACAGTTGGAAGGGGGTCGCTGGGAATCTGGTGGGATTTTATAGTTCTACCCACTTTGCCGGACCAGTTTTGTACGCGCTGGGTAGGCACTAACAACCAAATGTTTTGTGCCAGCTATGCTATACAACCTTGTAAGATCATCCCAGGTAATTCAGCTATTAGATATGTGACGGGACTCAAAGGACGGCCAGACTGGATCTCCATCCATGTCCTCCATGGGTCCAGGTCTTCTCCCAAGGAGCCAACGCTCAAAGATACCACCGGTTAGTACTTGGCTCCCATCACCACTACCTGGGCAAGGGAGGTGAAAATACTATTAATGGGTTAGCAGAGATGAGCAGGCTAGGAAAGCTGCTCTGAATAGCAGGTGCTCTATGGGAAAATACAGAAATACTGAATGCACTTTAACGGCAATAGGAAGAATCTCAAGAGGACTAGCACAGGAAATCTGCCAAGCTTCTCCGTCGAGAGATTTCATCTTATTTCTTGAGGGGTCTATTTTAAGACAATTTCAGTGACCTTACTTAACAGAGATTATGCTGTGTTTCAATTAATTTTTAAAGCATTATAATTAATATTTTGCTGTCTGCTGGTAAGCATGCTGAGCTTGTGTAAAAATCCACATGCGCGGCAAGATGACAAGTGCTATTATCGAGGCGGAAGGAAAAAGATAAGAGCCCTCCAGCCTTGCCTGGCAGGGTAGAGCGGCACCCCTTCAGATGACTGTTCCTGCGAGGGGCCAGCACACCGAAATGTGGGAAAGGTCAGCGTTCCTCCTCAAATAACTGAGCCGGTATCATTAGGGTGGGGATATTTTCTCAGGCTAATGAATTTGCACGTGCAGCCATGCCGCAAGCAGAGCTTCTTCCCACCACCCGCTCAAATAACTGAGCCCCAGGAGGTGAAAACAGCCAAACCATCGCTGCTTATACACATGCAGTTTATATCAATGCAGTTTTTCTTCCTCCTTCAGAGAGCTGCACCTTAGCCCATCTCGCCCGATACAGTAATTCCTCTGCACATTGATCACCTCTCAAGTAAACCATTCTCACACCTCTACACAGGCTTCTTTCTGCAGGGCTCTTTTCTGCTTCTGTTTCATCCCTGGGCTTGCGGGAGGCTGAAGACGTTGCACGATACCATCCCCTCAGTACCATGGTACCTGCTGGCTGTCTGCTCCTGACACACCACATCTCCAAGCCAAGAGAGATCCTGCAGCATCACCCTCATTCACTCAAGCAAAAGATGGTTTCTATACACCCACGTGAATAAACAAGACTAAACTGACGGGACACCGAAATAACCCATTTATGTCCCTGGGTGTGCTGTTACTTTTGCAGCAGTGTTTCCCCGCGGTGCAACCTCACTCTATTTTGATTGCTGTTGCTATTGTTTCAATGAGCCCCAGCTTTTGGCTGCTTTTACAGAGCAGGATCATGGCACGACTGTGTGAAAAGGCTCCCAAGGATGCTGCTAGACAGGCATTTGTGTCCCACGTTGTGCAGCTGTCAGTAGATGTGAATGCATCAGCTGCACTTTTTAAAATTTCAAACATATAACAAAACAAAATTCTTCATTAAAAAAATCTGAACGACATGACAGCAAGCGAATTGTGCTCCGCGAACTTCAGCAACTTTGCAACATTTGAGCTCAGCCGTGAATGTATGTTTTAATCATCTAAACCTTTGCAAGAGATTATGATAGGATGCTGCACAGGTAAGTACCAGCAGCAGCACTGCTAGAGGCTGTTCAAAATGTTCTTCCTGACTTTGTAGCAAATCCTAAATCAGGAGGAACTGATGGGAGGTCATACAGTTGAGAAAAGAAAACCCTTTTTTTAAAAAAAAAATTCTCCTATTTGAGAGAGACTAACTTTCATGATCAAGGATGCAGGAAGCAGCAGCTGAGGAAGGAAGGGGCTGTGCACTCCAACATTTTAAACTCCGTTCTCGACACAAGACGTCAAGCATAGTGATGGTATGGCATGGAGTGAGGCTTCCCCCCTGAAAGGAATGGTCAGTCAGCTCAATACTGTGCAAGGGTTGCTTCTGAAGGGGAAATTCTAATTGTAATGGCTCAGCAGTGGTGATTTGACTGAGGAATGAGCTGGCACAGAGGGCAAGAAGGGGTTAAACGAGCCGGAAGCAGGAATGCCTGGGACAGAAGGACTCCTTGCAACAGAGTGTGCAACAGAGTGAAGTTTCCCTGGGTGATGAGATTAAGCAACAGCCCCAGCGTTGTCTTGTAGCCATCCTGGAATGGGAGCACCCAAGGGCCTGAGCACAAGGGCACCTTTGGGCAGCAGGGGTGGGCTGGGGATGGACCCAAGGCTAGGCTGAGGTGCCCCACGCAACCGCTCTTGCGGTTGGTGCTGGTGCCAGCATAGATAAGGAATTTGCTTGTGATGTATCTTTGCAGACTCCATGTAGAACCACATATTACAGTAGGACTCTGCCCAATGCATTGTTCATTAAATTTTTCTTTTATATTTAAGCACAAACGTGTATTTAATTCACCTTGAGGGGTTACACAAAAATTCTCAAATACTTTTCTGTACAGTTCCCACAAGCTCTGATAGCGTGTATGAAATTGGAAATTCTCTTCCAAAACAGCTTTATCAAAGATACCATTAACAGCAAACTCAAGGTTACACTCCTAACTGCAAGTTACTTGCATGTGTGGTCAGCTGAGTTAACGATGCTTGAACCCCTCCAATCACCAACAAAGAGACATTTCCAGGACAACCCTTACCTCGTTATTTGAGTTCTCCTTCCCCAAGCTTTTTACATCATTACCTGACCTATGCAGAACAAGGCGGGGTAGCAGCTATATTTGGCAGAGGTAGGGTACCAGCAACCCAAGCAGCCTGCTATTTATGCAATGACAGATATAAGAAAATGAGGTGCAGCCTGATGAGCAAGGTCTTGCCATGAGCAGGTGCAGACACTGTTCATTTCTTGTTTTTTCAGGGTACAGCCCTCCTTATAACTGGAACGGTATAATGAATTGAAGTATTCAGAACATTTCAAGGAGGAACAACATTCACTGTGAGCTCCAGCTTTATTTTCTTCCTCACTCAGAAATCAGTTAGACATGCTGCTGAAAGAAAAAAAATGGGTTGCATCTCTATGAATAAGCCAAACAAGAAAAAATAAAGTTTAGTATATATAATAAAGTAAGGACTGTAACTTAAATGTAAAGTTTTAGTCACACGCTTATGGCTATCAATTGCTTCCTTGCCATCACATTCAGGAGCAACGTGGAATGTCTCACATCTTCAGTTTAGAGTGGCAAAGCAATCTCAGACAGAGCAAGGATCTCGGGCCGGCTCAGCAGGTGTCATACAGCTGTCTTGCTCCTACCGCAAGAGGTTTTGTAAAATACTCGCCACAAAGCAGAAGGATGCATCTATGCAAAGAACAAGTATGGTAGCGTGAGCAAACATGCACAAAGGAGAGCATACAGGATGGGGGGAATATAGTTTTTTGGTAAAAAACATATAAAAAACGGGGAGGGTCAAGTACAACTCTTGAAAGAAGGGGCAGGGGGGAAGAAGGGAAAAACAAAAGCACACTGGACCCTCTTTTCTTTGACGTTTGAATTTTTTCTAAGACTCTTTCTCCTGTAAGAAAAGCAGTGCTGGTATGCAATCAGTTGATAGCTATTCTGACAGCTGAGTCTGAGAGAGAACTAACAAACTAGTAAATTTACTGCAAGATCTGAATCCTCAAAGTATTAATCGCTGTGCTGCTCCCTTAAAAGTGGATTTAAAACAGGAAGGAAAGAAGAAATGGAAGAAGATGACAGGAAAGAAAGAGAAGGGCCTTAGGATTGCAGTATTGATCCTGCCACGAGGAAGAAATAAATTCCATTTCTATACATTTTCACCTCTCCTCACGTGAAATGATCTATGCTGTTGCATCTTCATGTTTCAGTGACCCCTTAGAATCATAGAATCATTTAGGTTGGAAACAATCTTTGAGATCATCGAGTTCAACTCTAAACCTAGCACTGCCAAAACCACCACTAAACCACATCCCTCAGCACCACATCTACACATCTTAAATACCTCCAGGGATGGTGACTCCAACACTTCCCTGGGCAGCCTGTTCCAGTGATTGACAACCCTTTCAGTGGAGAAATTGTTCCTAACATCCATCCTCCCCTGGTGCAACTTGGCCATTTTCTCTCATCCTAATGCTTTTTACTTGGGAGAAGAGACCAATCCCCACCTCTCTACAACCTCCTTTCAGGTACTGTAGAGAGCGATGAGGTCTCCCCTCAGCCTCCTTTTCTCCAGGCTAAACAACTCCAGCTCCCTCAGCCGCTCCTCACAGGACTTGTGCTCTAGACCCTTCACCAGCTTCATTGCCCTTCTCTGGACACAGCAGAATGAGCTGGGAAAAAATAGCCTTGAAAGCCAATGTATGCAAAAGCAATACCACTTAAAAAAAAAAGGAGGGGGGGGGGGGGGGGGCGACGTTGCTTTACAATTCACTAAACAACATATTTACTCGCAGGCTGACTACATATGTTGTACTTAGATGTCACAGCAGATTACTTGCTAATTACACTAGGAAAAACCCAAGTAATTACTGCAGACTCTTTCCTCTGGTTCAGAGGAGGTCGGAGCCAGACATTTACATGACAAATAATCACGCCTACAACCAGTGGTGGCTGTTTTGAGCTGTTCAAAAAAGGACCTCTCGCCTTTGGACACGTGTCATGAAGTAATCCTTTTTTTTTTTTTTTTTTCCTAAACATGTAGGTGGACCAGAAATGCATACACTGAAAAAAATGAAGCGCTCTCGCGGCTAAGGAGTGAGCCTGCTCAGCTCAGGCCAATGAAACAAAAAAAAAAAAAAAAAAAAAAAAAAAAAAAAAAAAATCAAATTTTTTCCTAACATTTTATCTGATCTTGCAGGCTGATAAAAACTTCTCTTCTGCTACTGAATGAAGGAAATCATATTACCAGAGCTGATATTCATCAGAAATGTTTTGAACTGAATATGTGAACTGCTTTTAAGTGAGTTTAAATCGATAACTCCACTACTGTGGTTAGTTTTATTGAATTGTACATTGGAATAATATCATTTCAATTACGTTATGATGAGAGTATTACCCTCCGCTATGAGCTGTATTTATTCAGCTGGAAGGTGAGATGTACTACTTCTTCATTTGACAAATCAGACACACCATTGCTTTTAATGCTATTTTATTGAATGATCACTGAGGGTTTACACGACTACACATGTACCACGCTCTTCCTTTGAAAGGTCAACACCTTGAAAAGCCTTTGTCTTTCACAGCGTTTCTTCTTCCTTTCAGAAATAAAGCACCGGAGAGAAATTCAAACGCAATCATATAAACCCACCCAAAACAACGTATGTTAAAGTGCCTAGGATCACTCACAGCTGTTGCCACAGATCCAAGCAGGGGTTTGGATGCAAGGGAAGAATGTGGGGGGGTGGGGCGGTTATGAGCACAAGCATTATCTAAAAATGCAAAATGATAGCTAAATCTTTATCACTTCTCCCTGGTGAAAACGCAAGAAAGGAGCAGCCTGTCATTGAAATTTTGATACCTGTAAACATTCAGCTTTAAAGTGGGACAGAAAAAAAATATGGATTTGAGGGTCAATTCTGTATTTTCTCCCAGAAGATTTTAATTTTTAAAGCATCATTTCATAGCTGTATATACATGATATTTGTCTTTTTTCTTTTTTTTATCTCCTGGGTTTTTGTCTCCTCTTTATCCGCAATAGAGCTTAAAACCTCAACGAAGCTCTACCAGAAACAACTCATCCCCCTAATACAGCACTTACCAGCCATGAATTTCAGAGCACTTGACAAAGGTGATCGGAATCATTAACCCCATTTCAAACGCGTTTAGACGCAATGAGGAAACTGAAACCAGAAAGAAATGACCTGCCCAGGCAAGCCAGGAATAGGATCCTGCTCTCCTGTCCAGCCCTGGGAACACCCCAAACTCATTTTATATTATAACATTATGAACATTATCATAGATGCGGTGTACAGAAGGCTCCTTTTTTCTCCAAGCACCAAAACTGCAAACTCTAAACTCCATTCCCGAAATGCTTATGATGAAGTAACCTTTTTTTTTTTCCTTTGGTGTATCAAAAAGCAGAGCCACTGAGTTTTGTCTAATTGTTTGACTAACGGTCACAGAAATCATCAGTCTTCAGTTACCCCGGCAGCATTAAAAAGGACTATTTTCCTTTACATGGATAAAATGCTACTGAATAGATTTCCCCACAATAACTGATAATCAGTTTTTAAGTCCCACACTAGTCAATGCTGTTCTCTTTCCGTTGACTTGGGATGATGCTGATTTTTCATCAGCATGAGAGGAAAAGTCTCCTTCCTTGGAGATATCCAGGTTTCATTACTTTCTCTGTACCTGGGTCCCTCTGTATATCCCTGACCTCTGATAAATGCACTGCCTCTTGCTTCCTCCTGCGTTCACATACAGCCCCATTCACACAAACCCTCACTTCTGCAAATAGGAGCAGAAAGCCAATGTACATTTGTTCTTTAAATTAATCTGAAGTGGGACCCTAAGAGCCCCAAATGTCACCTGCTTCAGCTAGGTTTCCTCTACTCACAAAATACCATTCCCAGAGACATCCAGGTCCACATACGCTACTGCTGTGGTCTAGCCAAGAAACTATAACCACTGTGCAGCCTTCAATTTAAGAGCATCAGCGTGTGACAATTAGATATATTAAATTCTGTTAGGCAACAAAACTTGTAAGTTAACTAGCAGAACACATACCAATAATGTATATGTAATTTTTCTATCAGTAATTTATCCGCTAGACTTCACGTCTTGATCATGATACTTGTTAAGTTTCACTTTAAAAAAAAAAAAAAAAACAAACTCAAAGCATTAGAGATATGCAGGAAAGCGCCAAGTTACACCACTACCTATAATTTCATTCTCCTTGCTGCCAAGCTGAGCCCGGGTCTTTTGCTACACGTACAAATGCTAATTACAGCTCAACACTAATGCTAATCCTGACATCTGCTAATTAAAAGATCACATCTTCTGCAGAGTCAGCAGTGCTATTCAAATGAAAACATTAATCAGTTTAAAATTAAAAAAAAAAAAATAATCAACCAACAAAGCAGGAATTTTAGTCCTTGGTTCAATTAATATCAAAGTGCAAACTCTGAGTACTCAAGAGCAAGTGTCAGTACGTTCTCCGAGAATGCGTGATACCCAGTAAAAAGGGAATTTTCCAGCACTGTGTGATTTGTCTGTTCTCAGTAATTGTCCACTTTCTCTCCTATTTCTTCTTTAATGCTTGCTTCCCTATAATCACAGCACGTCTGAAACTCAAGGCCAGTCCTAACCAACATCTCAGGGTAAAACCAAGGCAAGCATATTAACCTATGAGTGTACATTTAAATAGCTAAGGCGTCCCACTTAAGCTTAATAGGGCCACTCTTTTCTACACCTAACACATGCACCTACAGGATCAGGGCCCTCAAGGGCAATTAGAATCCATTTTACACCCTTTACTACCAACACTTCTTGGAGAGAACAGGAAGATTTGCTTCCCATTTCAGCACACGCAGTAGGCAGGGAAGAAGAATCAAAAGTGGGATACAAACATGGATGCAAAAAGCATCCAACCCATGAATTAAATATTGAGATCATAAAACCCCATCAAATACCCTGCACATGCCTGGACCTAATACAAAGGGCTCCCCAATTAACCCATTCCTACCCCAGCTTTACATTTTGTCCCCAGTCCTTGTTTTTCCTTCAAAGGATTTCCCACCATCTAGCACCTCCATCCATTCTTCCTGGAAGATCCCTCCTGCACAGCGGCTTCCCTCTCTCCATGAAAGGCCACTTTCAGACCACTTTCCAGACCCTGCTTGCCAGTTGCTTCTTCAATTAATTTCTTCAGCACTTGGAAACCATGGTACATGTGCTCCACAGATCGAGTCGCTCTGAATAGACAAGGACCCTCTTGAATTTGGGGGTCTTCTACACCTATTTCTGGAAAGGCAGGTGCTGCACAAGTAGGTGTTTCTATTTGGTCTGCAGCTTTGTCTTTCTCCCTGGTCATTTTTGGCCGCCAGACACTAACACCTTGGGTTAGGTTTTCAACATTTCTTGTTAAATTTTGGATGGGGATTCTGTGAGCTGTTCCATTCTGGTGAAATATATTTACATTTATGGGTGAAGGAGGAGATGGAGGTGTTGAAGTAGCTCTGTCTTTACCCAGCCTTCACTGCAGAGATGTCATGAAGGTGGGTCAGGAACTCCTGGAAGTCCACCCAAGTTCCAAGAGCACCAAACCCAGATAATCTTGTGAGAAAGTAAACTCTGAACAAGTTTTCCAAGTCCCACCACAAGACATCCAGAGAGTCAGCATGTGCCCCATGCAGTTTTTTGGCACTTCCTGATCTTTACCAGAAATAGGATTGTTGAGTTATCAAAGAATCAGACAGACTACTCCAGTTTCCAAGGAAATTAGAAGAAACTGTTAGTAATTGGATGATTTGAGTAGATGAAGAGAAGATGCAACGCAACGGCATCACAACAGCAACAGTCTCCTATGGAGCCACCTTTTAAAACTCATGTTTTCTATGTGCCAGAAGGATGCCTCAAAAAAAAAAAAAAAAAAATTAGCTTGTCTTAGCGGGGCAATACTCCTACAACCTTCCAAAAGAAGGAAACAATGCCAGCAAAATGAAAAAGCCCATGAGCAACAGCGGCTTCCAAGACAGCATTGAACCAGCAGCAAAACAAGGCTCTTCACTCATTTAGCATGCTACTGCTTAAAATTTGTTTAAAATAGTCTGCATTTATTGTTTAGCTGTAGCATAAAAGGAAAAAAAAAAAAAGAACTCTTTGTATTTGTTATACCAGTTAATATTTTTATTTATAAGGAAACAAGAAATCAAGTTTATTGCCTTTTTAACAATGCTAATATGAAAATGCTCTTTTTATGTAAGGTGCCAAGGTTTTTTTTTCCTTCCCCTTCTCAGCTACATCCCCTGCAATTGCCATCTTACTTGCACTTAAAAATTTCCACTCTGGGGAAGTCTTACACTGTAATATATCTCTGACTAATAATACGCTGCGGCCAGTTATAAATTAGTCATGTTGATAAAAGGTCTAACAAAGTTACCAGTATTGTTCTGTAACGCACAAGCAATATTACCAAGTCTGATTTAAATAGAATAGGCAATTCAATCGAGCAAAAAATGTGACAGAGCCTTCTAAGTGCAAAAGAATCTTAAATCATTAATGAAACTAAGAATTTAATGTATGCAAATTAAATTATATATGCATATTTCAATGGGCTAAAAGTTTATGTGCATACTTTACTCAGGAATCTGTCTTGTGATATGATTAGAAAGAAACGGTGACAATTCAGATTTTTTATTACTTTGGACTGCAAATCATTCATATAATTTATGTTCACTTAAAAAGGTACAAAAATCCATCAATTAAAGCCAGACTTCAGATGGTATAAATAGACTGCAGCCCTGCTGAAGGTGCTATAAGGACTGTCTCAATACATATGATGATCAGGTCTCACTAGTCTCTGCTTGTAAACAGAAAAAAACCCAACACACAACACCACCAAAACTGAGGTTATGAAAACCCGGGCACCAACTTCCACAGAATCTGAAGAAAAATAATTCGAGATATCTCCTCCTCTGGTAATCAAATTCAGCAACAGATTCAAAAGTTACCAGGGCATGACGCAGGGCACACCAACCCAAACAACCATTAAATAAGCTTTCTTTCATGGCAAAACACTTTTTAAGGGTGGTAAGGGAATATATAATAAAATACTAATCTTACTGATTGTGGTCTAAAAAAAAAAAAATAATGGTACAATCCAATATGATGTTTCGTGGCTACTAAACATCTCTTAAAAATTAGTACATTGAAGCTTTTCCCCTTTTTAGTAAGTCAGGCCAAAGAAATATCCCCACAACCAAATGTCAAGGTTTTCTTGACTTCTCAAGTCAAACTCAGTACTTCCTGCCATTCACTGGGACGACAGGAAAATCCAGGCAGTCAATGGATTTAGGAAACTATTATTTTTTCTTTTGCCCAACACAGAGAATTGGTCTGTTCTATTGATAAACATACACACATTGCCACAGTGAGTCCATTGAAGCTCAGGGCAGTAAACGAGAAACATCATTTTCCAGTTCGAGGTAGAATTTACTAATTTACTACCTACTCCTTTTTTATTATTATTCTTTCTTTTTCTTTTTTTTTTGTTTTTTCCCCTTTTGTTTTTTCCCTTGTCTTCCCCCACCCCTCCCCACCCCCCCCACCCCCCCATTAACAACACTCCCAATGAAGAAATCACAGCAGGGACACGTACCAAAGCACACGTTCCCAACGCGCGGCACCACCTCCAGCTAACGCAGAAATGGTGCCCAAGGAACCGAAACCCACCACCTTCCCCAGCTGCGCTGCACCAGCCACTTCTGCCAAGACGCTGAGCCCTCCCCAGCTGAGGTGGGAATGTGCTGTAGGCTCAAACCCAGCAAAGCCTACACTCAACTGCAAGGGAGGATTTAAGCCCTATCAGTGCATCTGCATAAATGCTTTGTTGAATTAAGACTCTGCCCATTTACACCTCTTCCTGTTATCATTTCTCTCTGGGCAATCACTAAGTCACATAGGATCTAATGACCTAATTAAAACATTTCTTAATGCTCACAGCATTTGTGATGCCAGCTTTCAACACAACTAATGTCAAAGGAAGGTTAGTAAATGGTAATTATCATCCTCCTTTTAAGATTTTGTTTTTAAACAGAAGAGTGAAAATATAAAGACTAAATCACTGCAAGAAAAGAGCACGGACGTATGCCATTCCTGAACAGCGTTAAACACTATTCACAAGAATACAAGCTATAAAGGCCAAATATTAAAAACATTCAAGGTATTCTAGCAGTATGATCTTAGAGACTGCACATACTCAGAATTTCAGCTTTAAAAAAAGAGCCACCTATAGAAAAAGCTGCCAAAATACTACCTTACCAATCTGTAGAAGACTGATGTCTTGCTAAGATGCAATTATTGAAATGTATCCTCTAACTTTTCATCATTCTGTAAACAAACTTGTTCTTTGCTACAACTCTCCTTTCACATGCGTATGCCAACCTTTCTCCATTTTTACTAATGAAGCTTCAAATTACATACTTCCTAAAAAAAAATTTAAAAAAACAATAAAAGCTTTAAAGAAACAATAATAATTAAGAACAATCAACACAGAAGTCAGAGCAGCTTCATGAACAGTTTGTATTAACAGCTGCTGGAAAACCAGAGGGAACACAAGCCTACACTAAAATAATATTTAAGATTCTCGCAACAAGAGACTAGCAGATTCGCAGAAATACAGAATGATAATCGGAAAGAAGCCAGTGCTTGGACTTATCTATTCAAGTGTGTCCTTCAGCAGGAAAGGCTGATGATAATGCAATGCCTCGATGCTATTCAGGCTCAATCAGTTCTTTCTTACAGAGGCAGATGCTAAAGCTGTATTGACCAGAGCCCCTAGCGTACCACAAGCTCTAACCAGAAACCTAGCTTTCTCCAATAAAAGGAGGATTTGTTCAGATTTCAAATTGGCAAATATTAGGAAAATTATTGTAAAGAAGATTCAACTAAGATATCATTAAAATACCACGTTTAAATCCCTTGGACCCTAGCTCTGTCTGCAAGTGCTGCCCTGGAGAGGAACAGAGGCAGATTTTGAACTCACGCTTAGGAGCTTTGCAAAGTTATAGCCGTCACGCTGCCCAAAGGGGTTTTTTTAATGCAAATTAATTTTATTCAAAATGAACGCACGCGTCTTCACGACCTCAAGATATTTTCAGGAACAGGTCTGCGCAAAAGCACTTCGCTTAGACACTGTAGGGGATAATGCTGACCTGAAAGTAAGTGAAGATGTTTGAGGCACTGATAAATCCCCAGCAGTTGGAGCAAATCAACAGGACTATGCTGTAAACAGACACAAACCAATTATAAAAAATGCCCTAAATCTGAGAGAGATCACTGGAATGAAACATGCGCACAGTTTCATAATCAATGGACATGCTTCGTAATCAATGACTTGAAGCAAAATTACCGAGTCCACGGGCTATCAAGTAACCCTGAAGAGAACATTCTCAGTCCCCTGAATCAGAATTGGTCATCTCCAGCACACGCGGCTAAAATTTTCAAGTTATATTATCCCTTTTTTTTCTTATTTTGAGGCAATGAGTCATACAGAGTCTTTTATTGGATCTAACCCTACACGGCTTCCCTTCGATTTTTTAATTTAATCTGACGATTATGACTGTAAAGCACAAATTGAATTTTTAAGCCAGACCAAAGTAAACACTCAGCAACATCTGCTTTGATGTCATCGTTCATTTAAAACTTATTCAGAACAATAGAAGTTTTAAATGCTCCTTCATCATTAGCTGACGTTCTGTATTTAAATACCTCTATAAACTCTCCTTTTATTTAATGTAGCATACGCCATTTTACATCGAGACTAAAGAACATAGAAATCTTCCCTTAATCCTCTAATGAGGGCAAAATCGTCCAAACAATGGCACCGCAGAAATGATACCAGCTGTTAAAAAAAAGAAAAAAACAACAAACAACCCAGCCACCTGTGTGTTACTCCTATAGTACAGTCCTAAAAATCCCCATCTCCATCCAATTCAAAATGAAGGGCTGTTCAAGGATTCAGTCACCTGCTCAAAAAAAAAAAATTAAAACCAACAGTGCAGAGAAGAAACCAGCACCAAATAATTAGGAACGGGGTGGGTGAATTTAGTGCTACATATCTGCAATATTGATAGATTCGTGCATGTGCTACGCATATATAGCTCTGCTTTTAAGATGCAAGATGCAGTTTGCTCTCCTGTCGTTCTCTGAAGTTCTGTGCAAGTTATAAAATGAGTTTGCACAATGCTGAGGTTCAGTTCTGTCCTGTTTTATTGGAGTATATTAGAAACAGTGGGAAGAAAGAGAGCAGAAGACACCTTGCTTAGCAAGTCACCATACATATATACACACACCTATAGACATATATGTTTATGTATATACACGTTCCTACACACACATATACATGTGTAATATATATGTGTATGTATATATGTGTGTGTATATGTATGTATACATGTGTGTATACATATGTGTGTGTGTATATACACATACACACACACACACATATATATAGATGATGTTCAGTGTTCCCTAGCACAAGAGACTTAGTGAACACATTGGGGACTGACCTTCAAGGCACCTACGGTTCAAAAAAGATAGGTTGGGAGGGCCACCAACATCTCAGAGAAAACCTCATCCACATTTTGAGCAGCTCGGCACTCCCCACGCTGTCCTGCAGCTTGTGCTGCTACCATGCAGCTACACAAAAATCAGCTGTAAACCAGCCAGGAAACCAATCCCAGGCGAAAACAGCCCAGCAAGAGCTACAAACCCATCATAGATTTTAAAATTAGAGCTTCATTTCCCAGCCTGGTTCGCTGTACAGCCACAGAAACAGATGGCAAAAGGAAGGGGGTTTGTTTGAGGGTGAAGAGGAAGCAGCCAAAACTTGCACTGGAACATCTGTCCAAACTGCAGCCCTCAGGAACTCAAGAAAGGAGGATAGAAAAAAAAAAATTATTATTTTTTTTTGAGTCTTAAGAGGATATATCCATAATCATAGGATGTAGCTTCGTTAGATAAACCCTTAATTTGCCAGGGACCAGGAACTTAGGGCTGCAATCTGGGAAGCTCCTCTCCCACCAACAGGCTCCTACCCGAGGGGATGCCCTCCCACACAAGCTGAGGCAGACACATCTCCCAGCATCTGCCTCTTCAGTGTCTTCACAGACTTTTGCCTTTCAGTCCTTGAAAGAAAAAGGGAAAGTAGAGGTGTAATTGCTCAGGTTTGCAGGTTACTACAAGTTCTTGGGGAAAAAAAGCCATGGAGGTACAAAAGCACACGATGGGAGTCCCACTCTCAATGTACAGGACTGCACAAAAAATAACAGGAGGGATCACTCGTATTCCACCACGCTTACATTTATTTTTGTGATATTTAAGGTACATGCCTTACACCAATTCAACTCTTGGCAGTCCTCCTGTGAGTAAGTGAGAGCTCCTTCTGGGCACGAGCTCTGTGAGGACCAGGGGCCATTTCAGTTCCTTCCCATGCACTTCCCGCTGGATCAGCTTTGCTGCGCCAGGTACTGGCTTATCACGCAGACTCATATTTAAATTGGAAATACACTGCAAGCCAAGAACGATAATTTCCTGGGGTGGGATGCACCTCCTCCATCTTAAGGTACCTGCAATGTAAATGCAGGTACTTAAATGTCTCTATCTGAGTTTGTCACCTTAGGCTTCCTTTACAGACAGTGGAGAGAAATAAGCTTTTTAGGGTGCAATTCATCGGACCTATTTTAAACGTCTACATGAGAAGGAAAGGAATCATGCCTCAGAAGTGCCTGCCTCTTTCCATTAGCTAGAAGGCCAGTTTAACTCATTAGCTTGCATACAGACATCTCTGTTCAGCCAGAAAAACTGAACCTACCTCATCCTTCTCCTTTTAGAAAAACCAAAAACCCCAAAACCCACCCAAAAAAACCCACAAAATCAAAACAAAACACCACAAAAGCCACACACGTTAATCCCACAGCAAAAGTGGGGGGTAGAATAAAAGAATACAATTACAAAAATGTCAATTAGCTAAACAAACACACCAAAACAATCCCTGCTTCCTGTGCACCACACTTCAGCACTGCAATTAAGGCTTGCTAATGAGCCTGTTAGCCATCCCAGGCTTATCCGCTAGCAGCCCACAGCGGCAACCAGCCAGCTGACCACCAAACGTGCCCCAGTGGATGCCGACCACCAAACCACCAGAGGATGCCGACCACCAAACGTGCCCCAGTGGATGCTGACCACCAAACGTGCCCCAGTGGATGCCGACCACCAAACCACCAGAGGATGCTGACCACCAAACGTGCCCCAGTGGATGCCGACCACCAAACCACCAGAGGATGCCGACCACCAAACGTGCCCCAGTGGATGCTGACCACCAAACCACCAGTGGATGCTGACCACCAAACCACCAGTGGATGCTGACCACCAAACCATCAGTGGATGCTGACCACCAAACCACCAGTGGATGCTGACCACCAAACATGTCCCAGTGGATGCAGCAGCACCTTGCTCTGTGCAGCTCAGCCCACCTCAGTGACCAGGCAGGTACCAGGAGAGCAGGCAGGCTGCCCACTGGACTGCTTTTCTAGATATTCGACCAGCTCAAATCACCTCATTTAGTTATTTCAGGGAGAACAGAAAAAGGCAGACTCGCAAGAACGCCATACTCATCAAAAAGCAACCAGCAGAACCTCAATCAATTTAGAGGCAGGGTTAGTTATAAGAAAAAGCTAAGCATTTGTCAGTATAAAAAATACACACAAGTAGGATTCAAGCATCATCTATTTCTGCATGAAGTAATAAGTAAAAAAAAAAGTTTTGTATCTTTGTTCCTTTCATATTCAGCGTATAACAGGTGTTATTTCTGGAACAGCGACAACTTCTAAAGTATCTCCGAAATTCACAGGCTTTGGCATATCACAGTTTTGGTGAAGTCACCGTGCATATGCAACTTCCCACTGGAGCGTTCAAACATCGTTTTCAATCAGTGGCATACACAGAGCTGCCTAAAGAGAAAAGACACTGAGCGGTAAAGGTCAGTGCTAAAGGAAGTTCAGCAGATGGATCACGTGGCACGAGGGGATCACACCGTGCCCTGCTCCTCAGCTGACACTTGATACTTCTGCCGCTGGTACCTGCAGGCGATGGCGCTATTAATCACACGTAAGTCATACGTAACCAGTAAGTTATTACTTATAGGTAAAATAAAGTGACAAGACATTGCACTTTTTAAAGAAACTTCTATTTCCCACATATTTTTGCAATATTATAAAACATCACTAAATTACTTCCCAAGCACGTCTCAAAACTGAACGAAGCAGATCTCTGCAAGCCTCTTCAAGCGGATTCACTCTTTACTTTTCCAGGAAAGCTCTCATCCAAGCAAACGTGCAGGAAAATTCAACACTCAGCTCTCAATTAGTGGCTATTTTTAATTAGCTACAAACACTATATCCAAAGACTGTATCGGCAGCAACTGGCCTGAATCAACACAGTTTTTGAGGAAAACAAACAAAGCGAGCCCACACAAGAAAACTTCTGCTGGCCTTCATCCAAGCATGCAAACTAAGGGGCATTTCCATATCACTTTGGAGATTTCAAAGCATTGGCCAAAGCCAAATTAATAAGGGAAAGATGGCTTCTTCTCAGTTTAAAAGCGAAAACTGACTTTTCACTATACACTTACCTGACAAGAGCAGTATAGGGACAAGTAAATCATACCAATATGAAAAACCAGGAAATATGTTTTGCATTGGCCTGATATCCTAAAACGTAACTAAAATGAGAACCGACACGCAAGGCGGTGAGAAAAGCAAAAGGGAATGCAAAAAAAAAAAAACAAAACAAAAAAAAATATATATCCCCTCCCTCTGTAAGCTCGTTGCAGCCAGAAAATGGAGGCAGCCACAGGGCTATCTCCTCATCCTCCTCCATTGGCACATGCCAATATCTTTTTTGCCGTGATGTAACAACAGCATCTAGAGGTGAACACAGCAGCGCAACCACTGCAAGGCAATGTCGAGATACTGCGACGTGGTTACTCTGTGGCTCCCAGCACGTCTTCCCAGATGACGAAGTGCCTTGCCAGCTGCTGAGATCTCGGCACCGAGACCACAGACCTGCACTAAACAAAGCGGCGCTCCTGCTATTATTGCATCTCACCCTTTTGACGAAAGATGTCCTCTTGCTTAATTTAAATAGTTGTTCCACGTTAACAACAGCCTCAGTAAATACACCATTATTTTTAACAATCATCTTTACATACCCTGGATGTCTGACGTAATGAATCTGTAAACGGAAGTGGAGAAACTGTAAGAAAACAGAGTAGGCGTCCAGCTGGGAAGAGGCTGGGGTAGTCAGGCGTCAGCCCCCGCTTTGCTGGAAGGGAAGACACTTGTCAGGGCACAAAGGGATCCTTCATTTGTCCCCTCAATCAGCATAAAATTAGCAAGGAGGCTGGAAAGTTAACATAATTACACAGCCACCTTTGACCCTTATTACTGCACACAAACACACGCAAGTCTAACTGCATAGCTGTGATCAGTCCCTTACTCTCTAAGATGCCAAAAATTAGGCGTGATGATGGGCAAAATTAGGCAAAAATTCAATAAGAGTAGAAAGCAAGCAACATTTCCAAGTGGAAAAATTAGGATGAGCTGCAGCAGGACACCTTGAGCTGCCTCTAGCATGGGCACTATCCCCTTCTCATAGGTTTTGTCTAACATCTGGCCGGGTGGGTTCCCTCGAGTCCTAAGGTTATGTTATAAGGAGGAACTTTCCCTTCCTTGTGGCATTTGCATAGCATTAGTTTTTGCCACTGAGAATACCGGTGCGTGTGGGACCTTCAGCAGAAACTGCAGCCTCAAAGCCCACACAACTGTACAAAGTCCTCGAGTTCTGCATGGGTGACTTCCAGACAGGGAAAAGGGACCATAAAATACCTCTTGGTACAGGACCAGCACTGCTTCCACGCACCTTTGCCAACGGCCACCACACCTCTCATGAAGGGAAGCATCAGTGGTGACTCCACAGCATGCACCAACCCAACCAGCACACCCAGCATGTACGGCAAGGATTTTTTTTCCAATTAAAACCATTGGCTTATCTTTAGGAGAAACAGAATGCTAGCAAAAAAATCCTTCCTCCCTTTTTAAACAGCCACCCTAGAAATTTATCGGTGATGGATTTTTGTTCTTGTTTTAGAGTCCCATTAAGAGTCCAAAATTAGGTGAAATGCTACAGCTCTGCAGCATTTACATAGAAAAAAAAAGAAAAAAAAAATGATACCAAGTTTCCATTCCCAGTTCAAAAATAAATTACCAGACTCCGGTCAGAAACCACTATGTATGGAGTTACTTAGACCACGTTGCTTCTAAAGAAGAGTAGACTTCAGTCCAGTGAATTTTCCATCTTCATTTTCCTGACCGACTTCTCCTTTAAGCAGATCATAATAAGACCATTATTTTTTCTAGCAGGCCGTTCTTTCATGCGCGAGTTTCATCTGCAGAAAGGACCATTTTTAAGTGTTTGTCTTTTTTTTTTTTTTTTAAGGCTGGATTATAACCTAGCTTCCATGCGGGTCCCCAGATGAGACGTGGCCCGTCTGAGCACCTCACTGAGGTCATGCCAGAGCCAAGAACACCCATCATCCCTGCGCAACTAACAAAGTGGTTATAAACATGGCTGTCCTTGCCCCTACCCTTCCCCGCTGCCCACCACCATCCCCCAGAGGGATGATTTCATGGCAGGCAGCTCAGCACCAAACCAGCCCTGGGGACGCCATCTAGGATGCTCAAGAGGATCATGTTTGCTGCTCTCTGACCCATGGCTCTGGACTTGCTGTCTCTGCTACAAAGACGACTCGAATCCAGCTGCAGATATAAGTATGGAAGAACTCCTTAAAATATGCCTGTAAACTACATGTTTACAGGCTGTATTCCCCAGTATACCACATAGGCAAATCACCTCACAAGCAGAAATTATCCCTCAAGCTCAGGTAAGCATCAAGAGGGCTCCTAGACCTATGAATTCCTGTACATCCAGCCTTGCAAATCTGCGTTTGGCATCTGGTGGGATTATCTGTGTACCAGGACAGAAAAACGTCTCCATAACTAAAAGTTATCAAAAAGTCCTGAGAGCTGTACAGCTTTTAAGAAGAACAACCACATTAACCAAAAAGCGGGGAAGATGAGCAGCTGGGGCATCAAATGCTGAAGGACTCCTAAATTGGCACCTCGGCATATGATTAAGGCATGGAGCTCAAATCTTTTCCTGACGCCTGTAAGGGAAGATTTTGGTTTTACCTCTAGAAGGAGAAATCACTTAATCACCATCTAACCTGATGTAAAGCCAGCTGCTGTACAATGCAGGGGAGCAGCGGGGCAGATGGGGATTGATCAAAACGCAGTTTTACAGCAGAGGCACTCTGGGACTGCTTTCATTCAAAAAGCAAACTTTCTATATAAAAAAAGCCCTTTTGCAGAGGAAGGCTAAGCCGCTCAGAAAATTCCTGTCTCTCGCCTTCAGAGATCACCACAGTATATTCTTAGAAGTCCACTACTGAAAAAAAAAAAAAAAAAAAAACCCACAAAACATTTTCAGGCATTCATGTTCCTTCTCAGCTTCATCTTGGGAAAAGCAAGGCGCGTGTCAACAGCCGAAAATCCTGTGCAGTCCACACATTCAATGAAGTCTTATCCCTGTGAGCTGTATGGAAAACTATAATGAAGTTGACTGTTTTGCTGGAAAAACAGATACATACAATTGCATCTCTGATAACGCTTCAAAACTGGAAGTCCCATTTTGGATATTTTTTTCCACTGGTGGAGGGTCCCACCATAGCTATGCTTAATAAGAAAGCACTGTGCTTCCAATGAAAAAAACAAGGAAGATGAGAATATTTACCTACATTTCACATTTTCTCATTGCTGGACACAACACAAGGTGAACACCCTCTGGTGAAGCCTGCCTTCCTTATGCACGGACTGGCCTCCTTCCCTTAGTCTCACTGATTTGATGGGACTATTATAAACCAAAGAACTGCTTAAGGACATCAGCACTGACCCAAAGAGTCAACTACCATGCTTCTCTGGTTTGTTGTTTGCAGATTTTTGCTTGTGGGTTTGTTCGGTTTTTTTCATTTCCACAAAATATGAGAAAAAACTTCTTTACGGTGAGGGTGCCAGAGCACTGGAACAGGCTGCCCAGGGAGGCTGTGGAGTCCCCTTCTCTGGAGACTTTCGAGACCCACCTGGATGCAGTCCTGAGTAATGTGCTCTGGGCAACCCTGCTTTAGCAGGGCAGTTCGACTAGATGATCTCTAGAGGTCCCTTCCAACTCTGAAAAATTCCGTGAAAATGAAAAAATTAAAATATAAGCATCTTAAAAGCTCTAGCTAAATGATAAGGTTATTGATACAGAGGTAGGTGTGTATGTGTGTCACTTGGTATGACAAACAATATGCCACCAGGGAAGTCACAAAGTGTGCAAAGCCTGACCCAAAAATAACTCTTGGCAGAATCGGGGCCTGATTATGCAACATACGATAATTTCCCTACATCTACATCCTGTTCTCACCCCAGTGCACCTCTGCTGTCTTCTCTCCCTGATCACATTGCAACTCCCTCCACCAAAAAAAAAAAGCCCAAACCCCAAACCACGTTGCACAGCTATCTCACTGTCACATCTATTATTCAAGAAAGGTCTCATTGAATAAATGTCTGTTCAGAGGCTCTAAACAAATTTCATTTCTGAACACCACTGTCTGCAGCCCAGCGGGCCATTTCACCAAGATAAGATCACACATTTAATCAAACGCTTCAAAAAAGAAATACACACCGAGTTTGCTTAATAACGTCAAATAATAAAAGTGCAGCACTGGCAGCATACTAATTTTTAGTGCTCTTTTTTCTTTGAGGGTTGTCTCAATAGTCAAGGTCAACCGTACATGGGATTTCTTCTAATTAGGGTTTCTGGTAAAGGCTAGACCTGCTTACTCTCACCACTTAGCCATGGTTTTCCCTAAAATGAAGACATCTCTCTTTCATCTTAAATTAAATCATTGCACTATCCCACCCAACTGTGACAGACAAAACTGCATAACTCTGCTCATTCAATAGAGAATGTAAGTGAAAGACAACAAAAAAATGCATCTTTGTGGTCAACGAGTAACCACCCACACAAATGTCTATGGTATAAAAGGAAAAGTGATTTACAGGGAAAAAAACCAAACAATGTGATTATCTGCTTGGTGTTTGACTACAGCTCCTACTGCAGCCCAGCAGCGACCTATTTGAGTTAGAAATTAGGGATGGACTTGGCACCCCTAGGTCAACAAACGCTTTGCCATTTATTTTATTGCAGTAATAAGAGGAGGAACCAACTCAAAGAAACAGCATGACATTACTCCTACTGCAAAATACATCTATATTACTACAGATCAGACTTCAGTGATATTCTTCACTAACTTGCCTATTACTTTGTCTATCTATTTTTATTTAAGTCACCGACTTTACCTCAGTGACTACTGCTGGAATAGGCTTTGCCCCCCAATTACATGAACTTGGGAGGAACCCTGGACCCTCGCTGTGCTCAAGCCCAGAGATTGAAAAGGGTCAAACAAAAGCTGGCATCCTCACCCTCACAGCCTGGCCCATGGGTTACGCTGGTCTGCCCTTCGCTCGCGTGGGATGAGGGAGCGATCAAGCATGAAGACATTGGAGAAGACAACCCCCCATCTGCTGTTCCCAAAGCTAGAGAAGACAAACAGCAAGGCAGCTCTTCAGATACATTCCCCACCGTATCCCATTCTCCCTGCCACAAACATCCCCACAGACACAGCAGTGGTCCAGATTCTCCCCTTGAATGGGAAAATTACAACTTCTTAGTTTAAGCTGGCATAGACAACTGCTTGGGTCTACTGGCCAACACCTTTCTACAGGTGCTTGAGTTTTACCCAATGTCTCAGCCCCACTGCAAACACAGAGCTGCTCAGGTGGGAATACCCTCATGTACTCCGTGATGTGCGCCCGTATTTCTCGTCAAAACAAGGATACTTGTACAGGTATAATTCCCTTGTTGTATTTTAGCTTTCCTCTGGAAAATCAGCGATGTTATACGGAGAAGTGTTCCCCACTCCGGCAATCGAAATGCACCACACAGACTTTAGAAAGACTCATTGCAAATTGGTGACCTACTTAAGGAGATCTATAAAGTGCATTACGATTGTAATTGCGGATCGCTTGTCAAAAGGTCACAAGTTATCACTCTATGCAGCATAATCGCTATATTTCAAATACCTATCAGGATGAATTTTGCAGGAGGAGACATGCATCATTTTGGAGTCGTACCAAATAAAGCAGCAATTGTAATATTACTGTCCTTCTTTAAAAAAAAAAAAAAAAAAAAGAAAAAGGAAAGAAGGGAAAAGAGAGGCGAAAAAAGACACACCACCACTCCACACACCTGCATCCATTAAAGATAATCCAAAATGACATTTTCTTAAAGAAGTCTGTACTGTGAGAGATGCAAGAGCAAAAGTCACGTCATAATCTTTCTGAGAAGGAAGCAGGGTATACACACCGCATTTCCAAATGATTAAAGGCCTTGATTGCAATATCCTAAATCCAAAGGAGCAACATTCTAGATCATACAGACAGTTCCAATGAGGTTGTGCTGAGGTGCGATGCCCAATATAGCAATCTGTGGTGTACTGGAAACGAGGACGGCTGTTCTCTGGATAAGCCATCTACTACAGGATTACAGACCAGTTTTGTGTACCTCCAGATAGCCTTAACATAAAAAGTCATTCACAGCAGAATCCAAAAGCCTTTTCTTTCTTTGGGAAAAAAAGGAGTGAAAAAAAAAACCCCAAACGAAAAGATGCAAAACAACACACAAACGAAAAGTGGCAAATAAGGATTCGTATTACATGGCAAATATTTCTGGATACAAAACCTGCAGCATACATCTTGCTGACAAAAAAAAAACAAAAACCAAACCACCAAACAACAAAAACTTGTCCCCTTTGAAGTGAGTGATGGGAATTTGCACCATTTCAAAATGATGATGTGTCAGTCAGTAACACTCACACGCAAAGGCAGCATGAAAGAAAAAGAGTTTAACGTGATCCCTGAAATTCTCCTCAGTGCTCTCCAACAGTGAAACCTATTCAAAGGGATGGCTAGGATGGGTGCTTTTTTTTTTTTTTCCCCTCCCTTTCCCCTAGCAGTCTTTGGAACAGGAAAAAGAAAAAAACAAACCAAAAAAAAAGAAAGAAAAAAATAAAGAAAAAAGGAAAGGGGGGGGGGGGGGGGGGTGTGGAAGGAGGAAAAAAAAGAAAAAAACCCAGAGAGCTATTGAAAATCTCCTTACAGGGTCAGCTGTCACTGGAATGCATTTGAGTATTCAGGATACCCACCCATGCAGAACATCAAAAACTGGGCTTGGGTCCCTCCCCTATTCTCACGGGCTTAAGCCAAGGCTTGGTTTGCGACAGGGCCCTGAATAACAAGGCAAATAGCAAGGCAGCGCAGTGCCTCCGCAGGGCTCGTAAACAGCAAGACCCACCGATCCAACAGAACAAGGGTGTCACTTCTGCTTAACACTTGCTTCCCTCTTCTCCTGATGTCCTCCAACACAACACACCGGGCACGTTAACAGCTCAGCAGCCCCCGGTGCTGGGCTCTTTTGAGCTAAATTCCCCATCCAACCTAGATCAGCCCAAAGTTAGCTAGCGTACTTATCTCTAACACAGCCCTGCTCCTCGCTTGAAGGAAAATGTTGACATCCCCAAGAAAGCTGCGAACAGCATTTCTGCAACGCAGTGACGCTCCTCTTCACCGCACACTGAGGGCAGTGAAAAAAATTGTCATTAAGGCAGGCTTGGGATCAGCAACTTCAGAATGGGAACAGGCTGCTCCGACAAATAAGCAAGGACCAGCACCAACTCTGATAAAACGTGTGGTTGCTCAGCATATCTGTAAATGTGGTTGTTTTATTTTGGTGTTGGACTACTAACCAAGCAACTCAGTTAAAATTTTAAAACTGCAGGCCCATGCACAAGTATTTTGCTGTTTTCGCGCCTACATCTCAAGAAATCAAAAAAGAATCAGAAAATGAACAGGGAGAGAAGTTTTTCCAGCAACAGAATTAAAACAATTCTATGCATCAGCACCATCATTTCACAACCAAAACCTATGTATGCGCACACACAGACATACAGATGCAGGTATATATGTTTTGGGTATAAGTTCAATTCTTAGATACCTCTTCTTCACTTCCCCGAGTCTGACAAAAAAAATCAGAACTGTGTCTGTTCCCCAAATCATTATAAGTCTGTGTGTGCACAGAATAAATGAATGCGCTAAGAATGCATTAGTCAGAATGTTTCTAACCCTCTAACTCTAAACAGTGTCCATTCATTCAGCGTCCTCACCTCTGTAACGAGATTCTTGGTTCTTGCAGAGTAGGAAAGGGACTTACTGTAAAAACTCATACGCATTGCACGCAATGAACTGTTACAAGTGAATTAGTTGTCGTTGGTATACAACCACTTAAAGTCTTATCCGGAGGTGCCAGGTTTAGACCAGACCTCTTTTCAGAGCCCAGCTATTCCTCACTGGCACCTTTGCACAGGACTTTGTAGTAGGGCGATTCATGATTACGTTTTAAGCACCACTTCTACAAAAGCACAGAGTCCTATTTCACTTCATTTTAACTTTGCATTGCTCTAAGAAAACATTCATGTTGACCCTTTGTATTTATGACGTTTCACTCTAAGTTTGAGAAACGCATAGCTCCGTCATGAAGTTCAAAATCAATGACCTTACTTGGCATAAATCAATGCAACTGCAATGAAGTCAGTAAAGTTAATAGTAGCAAAGCTAGGATCCAACCCACTCAAAACAGTGTGCAAAGTATTTCAAAGCTGCTCCCTGCCAGGTATCCACTGCAATGAATCGGAGTTGTGCTACAGACTGCTGAAGCATTAGGTTTGTAACCACCGAAATAATTCGTATGTAATCACTCACATCGGCCAAGGTGCTTTAAAATAAAAAAACAAAAAACAAAAAAAAAAACAAAAAAGACGTAGTACGAAGCCATACATCAATGGATGCTCTGTAAAAGTTTATTGCTATTAGGCATTTAAATGAAATATATAACTTCATGTTGGCTAATTAAGACAGCTTCCAAACACTTCTTTGCTTCCTTCGGAATGGTATCTATTTCACGACCCTTGAAACCAAAAGCTGTCAAGTCCCAAATGGAAGTGCCTTGATTTTAATTTTCAACTGTTTCCATAAGCATGTTAGAAGTGTGCACAGATTTCAAGTCTTCACCTGCGTACACAGCTTTGTTCAGCCTGAAATGCCACCTCCGGCACAGAGATTACAACACAATTAGTAGAAACATGATGCTGAAGCGGGGGAATGTTTTTGAAAAGCTACCACATCTGAGATCCTGGAGCATCTTTCAAGAAGATACCACATCTGAGATTCTTGAGCACCTTCCCCTCACAGGGAAGCCAACATAAGTACTCCATAGACTACAGTGGGAACCCCATCACAGATGCAGTGATACCTCCCTTGGACAGGAATGGACCTGAAGAAGAAGAAGAGATGAAAAGTTTAAAAAGAGAGGAAAAAAGGAAAAAGAAGAAAAAAAGACAGAAAGAAAAAGGCCATTTAAAAATGGTTCAGTCCTCATTTCTCTGCCAGAGGAAAACAGAGGTTTCAGGCAGGCTAGGAGAAAGTCCCACATTGAGCACTGCTTAGTAAGTAAAACAGTGGTCCAGAACACAATTAAAATGAAGTTTTTATTGCCTGGAAAGACTAGCTATAGCTACAGATGCGTGGTGCAATGACTGATAAATGTATCTGCCTTACAGGAAAAATCAGAAAGCTCTCCACAAAGACTACTGAAGTAAAAGTTATAGTGTCAAGGTGTCCTTAGAGAAGTCGTCTTAAAAATGAACGCTTAGCTTGCACCCAGGAGACACACGCGTTTCAGACTGCGGGCTGCAGAGATTATCTAAGTGAGGAATATAAAGCAAGAACTCCACTGCAAACTTGGAGGCTAAAAACAGGCAATGGGATAACATCTTAGATAGAATCGCATCACAGATTTGAGTACGATGGTTTCCTTGCGATTCAAGTACCCGAGAATTAAAAGTAGATGCTTAAAAGCAAGCTCCTCCTCCTTCTACTTCAGCAGCCTGCTCTGGGAGCTTCCACTGCCTGCAGGCACCAGGATGAGATCAGGGAGTGCTGGAGCATCTCAGCACCTACAAAAACGAGGACATATTCACACACGTCCCAAGCAGGGATTAAAGAGCTGGTGAGGACTGCGACAAAGATTTGTTAAGGCAGACATGACCCTAGGAGATGACACAGTCAGGCCAGCATGCCAAATCTGGCCTTGCCTGGGACACTTAACGTTCCTACAAATACGCCGGGTCCGAGTGAACTGTTACAAATAACACATTTTCTATCTCTCCATCTTATAGACACCTGAAAGCATTGCCTATAGACACAGCAGAGACTGAAGCAGATATGTACACTCAAAATGTGGCATCATGGTGCATTTCTAGCATTCACATCCCAGCAGGAGGGCACCTATTGAATGAGAAAGGGACCAGCAGGGAAGAACTGGGTGTCCACATGAACTACGGTAAACATCTCTCCAAACCTTCAACGCTTACCAAGTGCACCCCACCCCAATAAGCAGCCCACCATGA
Organism: Alca torda; assembly: GCA_008658365.1. Classification (NCBI taxonomy): domain Eukaryota; kingdom Metazoa; phylum Chordata; class Aves; order Charadriiformes; family Alcidae; genus Alca; species Alca torda. The sequence continues at coordinate 21,059,064 of CM018079.1, read as the reverse complement.
AAACTGGCAGGAAAACTTCATTTTGCAGGGCTGTCCTCCTGGTGTCTCAGTATTGTCCCAAGCAATACGGCGATATTGTGAAGCCTGGCACTTAGATCATCACTGCTCCAAAATAATAATTCTTGAGTTGTTCTTCCAAACCTCTCTTGTGATGTGCAGGAATGCTGTAAGAAGTTTTATCAAAATCACTCCAATCACAGCGTTGGGCTGTTTCCACAACCACCAAGTAACATAATTAAACAAAAAAAAAAAAAAGAAAAAAGAAAAAGAAAACTTATTTTAGGCATAAAAAGCCTTGTGCCCATCCTCCATGTTTTAGCTTTTCCCTGATCCATTCTTGCTCCCTGAATTCCATCTCTCTCATCAATCTTCAGCCCATCCTTTACACTGTGTTGCGCATGAAATAGTTTCCTAGTCAATCTACACCAGTCCCAACACTATTAGTATTAAAACCTGTAATAATAAATCACCCGTTCCCAGGACTACTCCATTTACAAAGACTTCACTCTCCCGTGTGCATCTCATTTACTTGTGTTGATGATGCATACACTCATGCTCTGAATTTGAAATCCCTGATGGCAAGCATCAGGCCCTCCAACCGACGTGTTGACCAAAGCTTAAAGGTCGTGCATATTCCTCTCCAGTCCCGGCCAAGAATTTGGTCCACTTGCCTCTAAATATTTATTTATTTATCTATCTTTATAACAGCCCTGCGACACTGGGCAGCACGCAGACACCCAGCTCACCAGCCAGCCGGCTGGATGCGCGTGCCTCCATTTTCACCGACAATCCTGCTTGCGTTTCCCTCCCAGCCAAGCAAAGGGCACCGGCTTCATTTTCGCACTGGCAGGCAGGGCAATTTGTTTTCTGCTGTGGGAGGAAAAAAAAAAAAAAAAAAAAAAAAAAAAAATCTCTTTTCTGCAATTAACACCAGGATAGGCAAGCCTAGCAGCTCCACCACATCACCCCCAGCAGGGAGGGACGCGGTCCCCATGGCATCCCAACCTGTGGGACGCACGGCCGAGCACCGGCTGCGGCAAACAAGGCAGGGGGATCGAGCCGGCAGGCACTCAGGGACGAATTTCCTAGGCTGAGGCACAAGCTGCTCCACCATCTTCAGAGGGCACCAGGACACCGAAACTCATCAAACAAAACATCCGAGAGAGGACTTCCTAGTCTTAAACTTAATAAATACCATTAAAATCTCATTGCCCCACAAAGCAGGACTCGGTGTTTTCACTGTCATCATTCTGCACTGCCATTTAGCTTGCTCTGGAATTAAATGCGAAATTAAACATATCCTCTCCCAACAGCCCCCAGAAAAAAAGGGAAAATTCATATTTTATTGAATAATAAAAAGCATAGGGAACTCACGGGCCAACGCGAGCTGTATCAAAACTTCATTCCTTTCAGAAACAGACACACCAGAGATCTGTATCCACTTTATCTTTTGCTAGCAGGTAACAAGACAAGGGTCACTATAGTAAACCAACCCTAAATAAGGAAAAAGTATTCTTAAGTAGCTGGAACAGGAGCAGCCTCAACCACAACACGGGGGACTGACTCCCGCCATTTGAGAGCACTTGTTTTACTTTTAGAAAAACATACGGCTTTACAGTGGAGCCTAACCTGAAATCTGTCACCCAACATCAGCACAGGTGCGCAGATTTTCTCCCTTCCCTGCCTGCTATTCTGAAGTGACAACTGCAGACTTTTTGACAGCAGCCTGTTTTAACCTGCAACACCTGGTCTGCCCCCACAAAAAACTCCGTGGAAGGATTTTTTTCCTAATGAATACGCAGTAGAAGCCTGTTCATATCACGAACCCCTGGAAATGATGATAAATTGCACACGCTACGACTCAATACCGAGCAGGCAGCATTGGCTGTGCTCTTTAAGAGATGGCATTCCACAACAAAAATGGAATTAATTTATTTTTAACTCCAGGAAAGATTTATTTTTTTTTTTTTAATTTTCTTGATCCAACGCTCTGGAATAATCAGTGCTATAACACAAAGAAACTGCAACTATCAGACTACCTACCTGCCTTATATCAAGACACAGATGGCATTTTCACCCCTTTTTTTTTTTTTTTTTTTTTTTTTTTTGCATCTCATCCTCCTCTTAAGCAGCTAGCTGCCTGGAAACAGGACGGGGAGAGTGGAAACGCTAATACCTCCTAATGAGTGATCTAAACAGGAAAGTAAATACAAGGGACGCGAGTTGTTTTGGCTAAAGCAATGAACGCTACAGTGACAAGCAGACAACAATGAATTGCTTTTGGCCAGACACAAGTTGTTTTAACTACGGGAGAGAAGAATCACACGCCTATCAGGAATGGGAAAGAAAGAGAGGCTGCTCTCCTACCTCACCATCTCTCCTGCAAAACTAAACATCTGCTTGTCCATAAGGGAAAGGGTGGAAAAACCCCACAACTAAATGCATTGGAGGGGGCTGCGTTGTTTCTATGGTCAACTCTGGACACAAGGCTACTGATCAGATTCGACCCTTGAAGGCAATCCCCCAGGCACCCAGGGCACATTTCTGGGGCACTGTACCTACATCTTCATTAGCAATAAAGGGCAGCAGCTCAAGGTAGGCTCCGTAGACTGGGAAACAGGAAAGGGCTGCTCTCTAGCTCATGCCAGGGAGCAATCATCAGACGTACAACCATATTTCCAAGTTACACAGTCAAAACATGATTGCAAGGGGAACGCAAATAAATAATTAAGCAAGCAAATAAACCAAGAGTTAAAAAAAAAAAAAAACAAAACAACAAAAAAACCCCAAAGACATTAAAAAAAAAAGGGCAATTTTCTCCCTCCAGCCCAACATACCGGGCCTCTCACTCAAAAATCCCTCTGGTGAACACCAGCCCTATACTGTTAGAGCCGACAAACGCAATCTCACGGGGAGGAGGTGGGAAGCTCTGAACATCTCTAGCAACGCATCTACCTGGTCTGCACGTTTCCCTCTCTGGCTGCAATCGAAAGGGAAGCTCGCACCTACCTGTAACCCAGGGCCGCTGGGCTGGATGCGGACCTCTACCCTACCACCCCACATCCACACACACACGACCCCCGACGCAGGTCGCCAATTCGGCAACATCCCCACCCATGCCCCCTGCCCACCCTCTGCCTCCTGCTATCCAGGAAAGCCATTGCCTCTCAAGGCACCCTTCAGCAATTAAACAGAAACATAGATCCACGAAGGGGTGGGCATGAGAATGGGGAGGGGGGGGGACACACACATGAAACTCAGGAATTTCTGAGGGTAACACCAGCAAACCCACCAGTCCAACGTGCTGCCTTTCACAGAAAAACAGAAGGGAAAGCAAGAACAAAACCTGTCGGGTCTCCTCCATCTACCCACTGCCTTCATCACCCTAGTTGTCCACGGCCAAACCCGGCTGGAGCCTACAAGGCATTTCCTAAGTAGCAGCACACCCTTGTCCCCACTGTACCGCGCCCCACCACAGCATGCAGACCCAGAGAGACGTCCCCCCCGTTACCTGGAGGATCCACCCCCCCTGAAGGCAAACTATCCTTATTATGAAATAATTCAATCCAAGCGTGCGCCCAGGGTGGCCGGCACCCTTCAGCCCGATGCAACCGGGCAAGGGTGCGACTGGTGGCCAGACAAGGGCTGGTGAGCATCCATCCGTTGGGTGGTTAGTTACCTTTAATCACCTCCGGCTCCTGAGATGCAAGTCCCCATCAGTTCCTCAACAACCTGCAGCAAGGAGCTGCCGCCACAATCCAGCCATTAAAACCACGGATGGGGGTAGGAAGCAGACCTGGCCCACAGTACTAAAGCCCCCAGCCAGCAGGAAAAGGGGGTGATGAGAAGCAGGGAACGTCCCTCAAGGAAGGAAAAAAACAATATTTAAAAAAAAAAAAAAAAAAAGGAAAAAAAATAGAAAGAAGAAAAAGTCTCTCCTTTTCTGCCGTGTTCTTCTGCTACACAGGCTCCCTCTCGGAGGACGGAGGGTGTGTGGGGATGGGGGAGGCGATCGCTTCCTCCTCTCCCCCGCCGTCGCCCACCCCTCTGGACGAAAGCCTCGCTCCGATTTACCTCCTCCAGGTGGGCAACCTCAGAGCAAGGTGATGTCTCCGGAGCCGGCACCACCGGCCAGGCGATTCGTATGCGGCAGAGTCATTGCCTGTGCTGCCGCTGCTGCCGCTGGGGAAGAACAGCCGCTGCTGAAGAGACCACCAAAAAAAAAAAAAAAAAAAAAAAAAAAGGGAGAGAAATCTTCCACCATCCCCCTTTTTCTCTTCCCCCTCCAGCACCAGCCGCTCTTCGCATCCGCTCCCCTGCCCGCGGCCCCTCGCTCCGCCGGGGCTGGGGGACACAAAGGCGCCCGCGCAGAGGGAGGCGGGTGGTCCTCAGCCCCCCGGGCTCCGCCGGCACCCCAGATCCTTCCTCCTCCTCCCGCTGCGGAGACCGCCAGCCCCGGCGCGGCGCGGCGCGGCTCGGCGCGGGTGGGCGGGGGGGCGGCTCCGCGGGCGCGGAGGGGGGGCGGCTCGGCGGGCGCGCCCCGCGCGGTGCCTAGCGGGCGCGGGGGGGCCCCATGGCCGCGGGCGGGCGGCCCCGCCGGCACGGCACGGCTCGGCTCGGCACCGCGCACACACGCGCGCACCGCACACGGGGAGGGGGCGGAGGCGCTCCGGGGCGGCGAGACCCGCGGCACCCGCGTCCACCGCAGGGCCGGGCCGGGCGCGGGGAGCGGGGCCCGGAGAGGAGGCGGCGGCGGGCGGCGCGGCGTTGCTGCCCTGCCCGGCGGCGGCCGCACGGAGCCGGGCGGGCGGTGAGCCGAGGGGCGGGGGAGCGGCGAGGGCCCGGATCTGGGTTGTGCGGACGCGGGCTCCACCTAGCAGCCAGCCGGCCGGCACGGCACCGCACCACGCCGCACCGCACCCCACAGCCCGGGCTGGCCGGGGGCTCCCTCCGCAGCCCGCCCCCGACACCACCTGCCCCGCAGCCCCCTCCCGGAAGGATCCTCCACCTCCCCATTGGCCGCTCTGCCCATTGCTCCCCTCCCGGGCAGCCAGTCGCAGCCTGCTTACCGGGCACGGAACCGTTCCACGCTGGATCCCCTACCTCCCAATTGGCCACTTGGGCTTCTGTCCCCATCCAAGCACCCAATGGCCACCTCTCTGCTGGCCACAGACCCTCTCCCTGCTGCCCAGCCCAGGGATGGGGCTCAGGGCACCTCAGGGGGACACACTCTGTCCCTGCCCTGGGGCCCCCAGGAGGTGGGAAACGTGATTCCCCTCATCTCCGGAGAGCCAAGGACATCCAGGACAGGGGACAAGGAGTTTACAGTTGTTTTAACATTTATCTTAAATGCTTACAAGGGACCTCTGGAAATAATGGCGCTTGGCTGGAACATGATAAACGCTTTTCTCCTGGACCTCATCGTCTGTTTGCTTTTAGTTTTGGAGAGAAGGTCCCAAACAAATCAAAACTCTTTCTACCAAAAAAAAAAACCACCACCACCCCCCCCCCCAAAAAAAAGAAAAAAACAGAAAAAGAAGAGAAGAAGAAAAAAAAGGAAACAATTGTCTGAGTGCTGACACATGCAATGTGCCACACTTTATCCCAGTTACCAGAAGTATTCGGGGAGACAGTGCTGCACTCAAGGCTCTTAATGTAAAAAAAACTGTAGCCAAGAGAGCTGGAATGGCACAAATTAGGCCACCTGGTCCATCCCAGTGGCAGACCTACTCTGTTTATTATCCTGCCCAACAAGCTTTTAAGGATCTCCAGTGATGGAGACCTTGCAAGACCATCATTTTTAGTGGGATAAAGGAATTAATTCATCTTCAAAAGGAAATCTAAAGAAGTTGTGGGCCCGCTGTTGAATGAGACAGGAGCCATGGTGATGGAGGATGTGGAGAAGGTGGAGTTACTGAATGACTTCTTTGCTTCGGTCTTTACTCCTCGGCCCAGCCCTCAGGAGTCCCAGGCATTGGAGAAAGTAACAGGGAAAAAGGAAGACTTCCCCTTGGTTGAGGGGGATCAAGTGAGGGATCAGTTAGGTCAATTAGATATCCACAAGTCCATGGGTCCTGATAGGATGCACCCGAGAGTGCTGAGGGAGCTGCCGGAAGTCATTGCTGGGCTGCTCTCCATCATCTTTGAAAGGTCCTGCAGAACAAGCAAGGTGCCTGAGGACTGGAGGAAAGCCAATGTCACTCCAGTCTTCAAAAAGGGCAAAAAGGAGGAGCCAGGGAACTACAGGCCGGTCAGCCTCACCTCCATCCCTGGAAAGATGATGGAACAGCTCGTTCTGGTGTCATCTCAAGGCATGTGGAGGAAAAGAAAGCTATCAGAAGTACTCAACATGGACTCACCAAGGGGAAATCATGTCTGACTAATCTGATAGCCTTCTACGATGGCATGACTGGATGGATAGCTGAGGGGAGGGCAGTGGATGTTGTCTACCTTGACTTCAGCAAGGTGTTCGACACAGTCCCCCCCAGCATCCTCATAGGGAAGCTTAGGAAAGGTGGACAGTGGGGTGGATAGAAAACTGGTTGAAAGACAGAGCTCAGAGGGTTGTTATTAGGGGCACAGAGTCTAGTTGGAGGTCAGTGATGAGTGGTATTCCCCAGGGGTCAGTACTGGGTCCAGTTCTGTTCAGTATGTTCATCAATGACCTGGATGAGGGGATAGAGTGCACCCTCAGCAAGTTTGCTGATGACACAAAGCTGGGTGGGGTGGCTGACACACCAGAAGGCTGTGCCACCATACAGAGAGACCTGGACAGGCTGGAGAGTTGGGTGGAGAGAAACCTTATGAAATTCAACAAGGGCAAGTGTAGGGTGCTGCCCCTGGGGAGGAATAACCCCATGCACCAGTACAGGCTGGGGGCTGACCTGCTGGAGAGCAGCTCTGCAGAGAGGGACCTGGGAGTCCTGGTGGACAACAGGATGACCATGAGTCAGCAATGTGCCCTTGTGGCCAAGAAGGCCAATGGCATCCTGGGGTGCATCAAGAAGAGTGTGGTCAGCAGGTCGAGGGAGGTCGTCCTCCCCCTCTACTATGCCTTGGTGAGGCCACATCTGGAGTACTGTGTCCAGTTCTGGGCTCCCTGGTTCAAGAAGGACAGGGAAGTCCTGGAGAGGGTATAGCAAAGGGCTACCAAGATGATTAGGAGACCAGAACACCTCTCTTATGAAGAAAGGCTGAGGGACTTGGGTCTCTTCAGTCTGGAAAAGAGATGACTGGAGGGGAGATCTTATCAATGCTTATGAATACCTAAAGGGTGGGTGTCAGGAGGATGGGGCCAGGCTCTTTTCAGTGGTGCACAATGACAGGACAAGAGGTAATGGGCACAAACTTGAGCATAGGAAGTTCCATCTCAGCATGAGGAGGGACTTCTTTACTTTGAGGGTGGCAGAGCACCGGAACAGGCTACCCAGAGAGGTGGTGGAGTCTCTGTCTCTGGAGACACTCAAAACCCACCTGGACACATTCCTGTGCAGCCTGTTCTGGGTGACCCTGCTTTGGCAGGGGCTTGGACTAGATGATCTCCAGAGGGCCTTTCCAACCCTACTATTCTATGATTCCGTGATCTTGTTTGTTAACTTGGGCCGTGAGTCAGGAAGATGCTTACATATGTTCCTAGCTGCATCACTAGTTAGGCACAGAAATGTGTATTTTAGGTTAAGAACTGCTGGTCTGGATGCATTGATGTGCTGTGGAAAATTAAGACCAATAAACATAAATGCTGTTTTCCCAATAATAAAATCAGGTCCCGTCTCACTGACACTGAAAAAATAAAGGAAGGATGTAGTGAAATTCAGGGGTGGTGCTGGGGAAATCTAAAATTTATAACATATCTATCTCAACTGTTTCAGTCTACAGTAGACCTCTGCAAAGTCATGTTAGAGAACACCTGGCCTTTTCCACAAGGCTGCAGAATGCCCCCAAAATCTGAGTGACCGATGCACAGCCTTCTACAAATGCTTACTTTAAGAAAAAGTAGGTTTTAAAGCAATTAAAAAGTCATTGTGTTTTGGGGCTCGCATTTGGCTCACCAAAATAATTCTCCCCCATGGGAAATGCCCTCGGAGAATCTACCACTCCATGCCTGGGAAAGTCCTTTCCTGCAACAGCCCTTCTTTCAGGGGCAACAGGGAGGAAAGAAAAAAGAAAAAAAAGAAACGACCAAACCCTCCAAATCTTTAGTACTGCCTCTGCTGGGATGCTCAGAGATATGAGATTCTCCAAGATACAATTACCGCCCCGATGATATTCACCACACATGCTCTGGGAACAAAGCAAAGCCCTACAAGTTGAAATTAGATTTGCTATATAACTTTAAGCTCTGTTTTAATGCAGAGGTGAGAATGAAATCAATGTTTAGTCAGTGAGTGGAAAAAAGATAAAGTATCATTAGGGTACTAGCGGTTAGTACACTAGGGTGTTGTGGGGTTTGTTTTGGTTTGGTTTTTTTCTCTCGTAGCATTACACATAATGAAGATGGAAAAAAACTAATGAATTGTGTGGGGAGGCAAGAAAGAGCTTCCAAAGGCCACCAGCCTGTCATTGCTCATTAAAATTGTGTCTCAGGCTTAATGCTGCAAGCCAGCCCCGGAAAACTTGGAGACAGAAAAGTTGCATTAGGTCATGCAGTTGTGGTCTCCAGAGGCAACAGCAAGATTATTCCCCAAGGGATATTTTCCTAGTACTTTGTCCAGCGAAACTTGAAAGGTGTCTAGGGATGATGAGATTTCCACCAATTCCCTTGAGTGATTACTCCCCAGACTCATATATCTTGCCATTTGGAAGATTTTCCTGCTCTTCAGCCTACATTTTTCCCTTTCTTAATTTCACACCATTACTTGTGGTTATGGTCCCAATTAATCAAAGCACTTCAACGGATTCTTAAATTTAGGTATGTGCTTAAGGTCCATTGAAATCTTGTGCATCAATGTTTTGCAGGGCTGATGGATACGTGCGTGTGTTTAAGCACTGTGCTGAATTGGGACCATGCATCATCCAAAATAATTATCCTTCTCTTACATATTTTTAAACCATTATCCTTCCCTTGCTTAATTATTGATTAGATAAGCTATATATTTAAGATACTTAATCTCTCCTTGTGTATCAGTCTTTCCAAGAGTTTGATAATTTTTCTCTTTGGATATGAATTCCCTCCAATTCTTCTGTGTATTGTAAGGATGGGTAATGAGGTATTGCAATTTAATGCCATATCCCAGGTGTCATTACATAAAGAGCAGTTATTCTTTGCAGTCGAAGGATATAACTTACCTGCACCAGCAACCCCAAAGTGCATTGATTTGTTGTGCTGCTCTATCATTTTGTAAGACTCTCTATAATCTACTCCTATTCTTTTCCATATCCATCACTCCAGCATTCAGGTAATTTTGCTTGCAGAGGCGGCTGGCCCTTAGGCCTTCAAATGCAGTGTTGTGTTTTACACCAGAAAACCTGTAACAGAACCAAAACGCAGCCTTAGAGGTTTCCAGAACACTTTCCCCCATGGAAAACAAATAAACAAACAAACAAACAAACAAAAAAAAAAACCAAAACCCCACCACCACAACAACAACAAAAACCCAAAACAAAACAAAAAAAACCCCAAAGAGTTTCAAGTTGCATTATTTGAATGTAGGGTTCAAATAATACAAATGAACCCCAGTATTTTGGGTTCCCAATCCATTTTCTTCTTCAGAAGGATTTGTCACACCTACCACCCTGGCACCGCGGTGCCTGCATCGTTTGCTGCTCATTATTCCATTATCCCCCAGGTAGATGCAGAGCTTTAATGATCATTTCATTATTTTATGATGGACTAAAATTAGGTTTAGTGAATTGTAATTGCCTGTGATTCTGATTCTTTTCTTTTTTCTTTCTTCCTTTTTTTTTATCCCCCTTTTTCTTCTTTTTTTGAAGATCTGTGTCCTATTTGTTTTCTGGCTTTCTCTCAGATTTCCATGAACTTCCATAGACAACTGTCACTGAGCCATTACATTCTGTACATTCTGTAATGAATTAACTTATTCTCAGAGATGCATGTAATCTGGACCAGTTCATTGGTACACATTTATGTTTCTCAGGCTTTCTTTTTTTTTTTTTTTAACCAGTTCTCCCACACAAAATATATTTCACAGTGTTTTCTTTACTTCATGATCAAGTATTATGTGGCTTGTTTGGTTTTCACCTTTTTTTTTTTCCAATGTGAAGTATTGTCATGACAAAAATACATCAGCTGTAACAAACAAATGCTATGGAATGATACAAATAAACTTCACAGGCTTCCTGCTATAGATCCAGCAAAACTCAACTCATCTCTCATAAACCCGCATTTCCATCATAAAATCCCCACAACCAGAGCTCACCGATTTCTTTAAAAACTAATGATAGATAGTAATGCTGAATTAGACCCTGACAGACTCCACATTCTGTGTTTTCTTCTTCCTCCTCCTTATCTCCTCTGCAGCCCTGGTTTAAGAAAGCAGTCTGAGATCCCACCTTACCAGGGCAGAACCTCATGGTTTTGCATGCTGCCTTTTCTTACACTCGTTTTTAGGCACAAGCCTGAGCAAGATCATTTGCACTGGGCTCAAGCAAAATTACAAAATAAGGAGTAGTTCACAAGCAGAAATCAATGCCAAGGTGTAGTATGCTTAGCCTGACTTTGGATATCTACCTCTACGTGTGTCTGAAAGCTAGCAGTTTCCCTTGGTAAAGCCCCATGGTGAATAAATTCTCCATCAACAGAGCAGGGCACATTGCATGGGGACAGATGTGTTTCTGTCCCACTGCTTGCTTTGGCTACAAACCTGCTAGAGAATTTAGTCACCTGGGGATTTTAGCACAGGAAACCTCAGCACTGCTAGTTTTAAGATGCAGGTAGAGGTAGATACCCAAAAGCCAGGCTGGGCAGAGGCAGCTATCGCTGGGCACCAAAGACGAGCAGGAGACACTTCTTCAAACCAAAGTATCTCCTCATGGCTCCAGGCAGGACTACCTAAAACTGGGACTGATGGTGCGATGCTTCTCTCATCCCAGCATTGTCACAAGCTGTATGGTTCGTGCCAGCAGCTGTGCTGGGTGGGCTGAGCGTGCCAAAGCCCTTTGATTCCACCCCAGAGAGGGGCAGAAAATTCCCACCCCATCCTGCTTCTCCGTGCACGTGCCTCATGGCCCAGCACTCGGCTTTGATTTGGGGAGTTTGACATCTGGGGCTAGCTTGTGTAGTCAGGCCAGCCATTATGCTGGCATCTTGTATGAAACCGTGAAGACCCTTTGGCAAGTGGAAGAAAAAAACTAGTGCATGATGGCTTTTAATATCCAAAGGAGTCATGGTTTCAGTTGCTGTGGAGAGATGTCTTGCCATACCTACGTAATTTGATTAAAATATTTTAGTCTTTGCAGATTCAGTTGGAGTTAAACTGGTTTTAAAAGATACCTTGCATTTTTCTCATGAATTTTTGCTTTCATAAGGATCAAATACAGGTTAGAGGTAAGACTCTTTCAGTACTTTAATGGTGCATTTCTTACATTAACGTTCAGTTTTCTTTCTATAGCAAGTGGCATTCTGGGGATTTATAATAATTGGTTTGCAGACAATTAATACATTTTTTTCTTCTTTTGTAGTCTCTTCCTGCTGATATGTACCTTCACTTTCATTTGAATACCATTTTTCTTGGCGTGAGAATAGCTTCAAAAAACTAACAAAACACCCCCTCTCATATTATGTAGGAAATGCAAGAAATAATTGGTTTTTATTATTTTGAAAACATGGAATGTCAAAAAATACTTTTCCACTTAAGGGATAGATTAAGCCATGGCATGCTGGCCAGTTAAAGTAGGTTTGCAGTAGCTTGGCACCATCAGAAGAGCGTGATGGAGAGAAAGTGCTGTGGGGCATCTGGTCCCTAACTTGAGCTGACGTATTTCCTTGCAACCTGTATAATTTCAGCCCAGTGCCTCGCACAGTGGAAGATGGGTTCCCAGTCTCTCAACAGCAGAAATACTCGTGCTGCATACATCTTTTTGTGGGCAGTAGTGCTCTTTCAATGCTTCCTGAAGCATAGGCAGCAGGGGCATGGGAAGACTTCCTGGCACAGATGTTCAAGATAGGATGTGCCCTGAAAAACGTGGTATTCAGTCCAAGCAAACCGCCATTCTTGACGTGTCCACCCCACTCACCGCACAAACGTGTTGTGGAAGACTGGTGGTGACTGGTGGGTTAGGCATGGATTGCAAAAATGGCTCTGCATAAGAATGATCTGAACAGCTGACCTGAATCTGTCTGTAGTCTAGGTAATAAGGCAATTAGACACAAAATTCATTAATAATTTAACTTAATTGAAGCCTAACAATACAGCCTTCCTGTACGATTTCAAGTGATTTCAACTGTTTGGAAAGCATGACCTGTCTGTGTTGTTCCAATACTTAAATAATGTGGGAGAAAATAAAAATTCTCACTAGAATGTCACTTAAGAGAACTTTGGCTTGGGTGGGTTTTTTTCATTAATTTGAACTCATGAATTCTCAGATCTGACTCTGGTTATGTCTTCAAACAGAGGCTGAAGCCTCTCTTTGTGTGCAGACAAGGCTGGAAGATGTAACTGGCTGCTGTAAAAGGGGGGGCTTTGATCTAGAAGCCAAGTTAAAGCAGATGGGTGTGCTGAGTACGCTTCAGCCAGGGTAAATGGAAAGAGCCATTAAGTGCCCCTCCACATAGTTACTGCTGAAACAACAGGAAGCAGAAATAGTAGAGCAAAATAAGCCATGCCGCCAGAGAGGTTTCCCTGGGACCAGGAGAATATTTGGAGGCAAGGGAGTTTATTGGTTGCAGCTGCTGGTAAAAGTCAGAAAAGCTCAGGGAAACCAGGAGAAATCCAATAAACAGCAAAAGCAGCGGCTGGGGTTGATGAGGAGAAGAGGCAGAATGACTTTTAGGACCAAAGAGGTGGACAGTAATTTCTGGGCTGCTTGCTGATTTACTTTTGTGACATTCAGGAAAATAAGATGTTCTTCATTAAAGAGCAACACAACACCGCATAGATGTTTGGTGCCCATACTCCTTAGGAAAAAAATGTATTGGCCTTAATCTCTAGGGCACTTGAAGCCATCCATATATTGCATACTACAATTCAGCATCACTCCTTCAGCCAGAACCACAGAGCCTTTACACTCTACAACAAACCAAAATCTCCCATGAAGGAGAGGAAGAAATTCACCCCTGGCACCCATCGCAGCGTTAGCATGCAGGATGAATTACGCTGACGTCCGGAAGAGTAAGGTTCCAGTTCACATGGCTTGCTGGGCTTGAGAGAAATTTGAGCTACTGGCAGAAATATTGTATTTTCCCTCGAGGACTGCTGGGCACGGTGCTTTCACAGTACTTGTTGCCATCTATCCTATAATGCTCGTATCATCTGTAACCACTTATCTCACCTATCTCCTGGCAGGCAGGATCGAGAGAAGAAACGAAGGGAAAATAACACTCTTCTTGCAACACTGTGAGAGGATTTAAAGTCATTTGTGAAACAAAAGTAGGAAATGATCACAGCTAGGAAGTTGATATTTTAAAGGTGCTCTCCGAGGACTTTGACCGCAGTGGTATGAATTTAGTATTCATGGTATTAATGGTGAAATTCTAAACTGAATAGGAAATTAACTTTCTCGCTTGAGGTTATACTGCAGAGGTAAAGTGATCCTAATTATTTTGAAGACTAAATGCTATGGTTAGAGGTAAATCAGGTTCCAAAAAGAAATAAATTAATAATGCAAAGACAAATTTCAAAGATTTCAAATAATAAAATCAGGTAAAGTGGTTTGTACCAAATACAACAGAAGCTCCCTTCGGTGAAGCATGCTTAAGGTGAAGTCTTGAGTGGGTACCTCATGCATACAATTTAATGAAAAAAAAAACCACAAAAGTCAAATAAGACTGTGTCAAAACATAGCCAAAAGGATTATAAAAAAATCAGGGCTTTAAGAAATGGGTTGTAGTGCAGAGGCATGCAATTGATCTTTTTGGTCTCCTCCGTGATCTTTCTGCCTCCTGGGCTCTGTTTCAGAAATCAGTAGAATGATTTTTTATTAAGTTTAGTTTTCTTTTAACTTGTATCAGCAGTCACTGAAATGATGTTTTTACCCCCTTCCGTACAGTTGATTGGCACATCCTTGTTTCACACATTCATTTTACAAATCTTTTAATGCTTCCTCTGACAGGGTCACAGGAAAATGATCCGAGACAAATGGGAGATCTAATCTTCAGATAGTTAGCGTAGTGTCTGGCAGCCAAAGAGAAAGCAAACAAAACACTGAGATGTACCAGCAGAGGCACAGAAGAAATCAGAAGAGATGATTGAAATGCAGAAAGAGCCAGTGGACCCACACCTGAGGGCTGTGTGAAATGCTGAGTGCCCCATTACCAAGGTACCGATACGGTAACAGTGCAAAAAGGGCAACTCAAGTGTTGGGTAGTCTTTGATGTTCAAAAATATGGTTATAGATGAACCCAATTAGTTTTGTGCTCATTAGGGCTGGGGAAAAAAGAGGCTGAGAAAGGCTTACTGAAACAAATTCTGAAAGGGAAAGAAAAGCAAGCAAGGTGTACCTAACTTCTTGCTTGAAGGATAACAGGCTGGACTATAAAATGTTATCAACCAGCACACAAGAAAAGGGGGTCAGGGACCTTTCGGAACACCAATTCAGCTGAATGGAAACCTGACAGCAATCAATATCTGGAGCAGATTTCAAAAGAGGTTTTCAAGTGCATAATCTCACCACAGGCCAGGGGGAATTGCGCTCCTAAATCCCTTACACACTAATCCCTATTTCTGCATGACTATTAAGAAAAAGTAACAAACATCTAGCAAGGACTGTAGGTAGCCTAATATTAACGTGTATAAGGTGTGTAATGGTAGCATCTCTTTGAGCTTGAACTCATTAGTCGGTAGCTTTGGCTGAGCAGGAGTTTATTATTCATAACTCTAAAATCCACCCCATCTCATTTCATCTTCTGAGCTGTACAATCAATAATTCAAGTATGCATTTTAAGAAGATTTCCAAATTAAGCCAGACACCCTAATGTATAGGACATACCACACAGATTAGTATACACAAAAGCTTCTCAGTGAGCCAAGATGAGAGCAGCATAGTGATTTGGAGAATATGAATATCATTATACTGAAGAGATGCTTAGAGCAATAGGTAGGGAATAAGGTCCAAGCACTGGAATTGTTTCTCAGATGTGACTCTCAATATATTTTGGAGATTGGTATCCAATACCAGGCCCCTGTAAATTGACTGTCAAATTGATGTGTCCTGTATCACCAGGCTTTTTCACCAGTCACAGTCAAACCCCCAAATATCATTAACAATGACAGAAGTTAAGTCTGATTTTCCAAACAACCTGCTTTGGGAATTTTGCCTTTCATTCATCTTTTGTGCTCTTCAGTACTACGCATCATGGAGAATTGCAGCCTATGAAGACACTCAGGTGGAGGAACAAACAGGAGCAGCAAATTCCTGCTACAGCACTCAACCCCTGAGCTACAAATGAGTTGGAGATGCTGCCAGTTTTGTCCTCAAAGCAAAACTTATGCATCATAAATTCAAATACTGGTTATAAGTTACTTGCCTTCTGCTTTTTGAAACTCTGCCATAGAATAGCCTTTTTAAATAGAGCCCATAAAACTCTTTGTAGTTTATGTCCGCTTGCATGTTGAAGAAGGTTAGCATTTGTGTGCAACGAAGGGAGGAATGAGCTCTACCCATGCAATTTGTGATCAGTTTAAGGGCAGTGTAACAGCACTGGCCCCTGCCAAGTGAAAACACAACCGCACTGTGATGTATGGTTTTTTGGGGTTTGGTTTGGGCTTTTTTTTTTTATTGTTTCAAGGGGGTTGGTTTGTTTGGGTTTTGTTTGTTTGGTTTTTGGGTTTGGGGTTTGGGTTTTTTTGTTTTTACTTATTTCCACTGCTTGCCTTGCTAGCTCTGTTAATTACTAACTGTTCACACTCATGCTCTTCTGTGTTAAAGATCTTGGACTAAGAATTCCTGCTGGATTGCTGGATTATTGGTGATCTAGTTGAGGTGTTGTTTTTCCCTTTTAATCATGAAAGTGGCTGTTCTCTAGCTCAGAGGGTTCAAAGATCTAATGTTGCCTGCTCCTTGGTGTCCTTCCAAGGACTGACATACACATGGATATGTTTTAGATTGGCTCCGTGACCAAACACCTGCAGACTACTGGCTTTTCTTTTTCCGACCTTGAGCATCGCCATCTTACAAGTCCCTGGGTCTCATTTACACCTTTGAAGAAAAGCATGTTTACTTTTACACCTGGATTGAAAGAGAAAGGTCTTCCCTAAAGAAAGCAAGCTATTGTTTAATTCAGGGAGGACAGTAAGATGTTACCCTCCCAGTGGCGACTCTCATTTTTCTCTTTGGCAGCCTGGGCCTGCGTATCCCCGTCTTTGGGTTAAACAGCGGACAATTAAGCTGAATTGTCCTTTATGGCTGCAGAGCTGATTCTGTCCACAGAAGCTGGAGGGAACGGAGTGGGCAAGGCAGATGTGCATTTCAGCTCTTCAGGCCATACCTGTATTTAGCTGCCCTTCATGCATAGCTTTCCTGTGCAAAGAATATTGGGCAAGGAGAGACCACCTGCTTCATCAAGTTTGATCTCCTTCTGTTGCAGACAGCTACAACTCAATGTTCATCAAAACCAGCCAGGTTTTTATGCGTAGTATATAAATGCTAAACACGAGTATACGTTTCTGTAGATGTGTCAGTAATAACCACAGGGCACTGTTACTGCTGTTATAGGTCTTCTGCTGCACCATCCAGGGGGTCCCGATATCAATGAGCTCTGAATGCTATTACCATGTTTTATACTTGTTTTTGGGAAGGTGCATGGTTTATGTTTCTAATGTACATAGTACTGTATTGGTTTTCCCAAGTAATGTTTAAGTAATGGCAATTATACTTTCGGTTTCATTGCCGATCGTGTATGTTTGTCTTCTGCATTCTCAGTCTGGCATTCTCATGAAGTGGAAAAACTGTCCATGATGACAGTCTCCTTCCTTCCTTTCTAAGGTCACCATGCTGGGTCTGATAGCATATACTTAATGGCCATTAACAACAACAACAGCAACAACAACAAATCTCAAAGGGATTTTTCTACGTTAGTGTTTCTCACTTGGACTAAGATTGCAACACATCCCCTATTACTATCTTATTGTATTGAAGCTACTTGTATTCTGTGGCTCTTGCAGAATGCACAGTGCACAATTTGGCAGCCTTTTAGGTTGCACCTTTTAAAAATCTCTAGCTGTATTGGTACGGTCATAAACAGAACTGCTAACAGTCTCCAGAACCTGACTGCGATTCCTATGCTCTGTACTTCCTTTCCTCTATCTTCATTTTATCATTGCTCGTACAAAGAGCCCAATCCTTTGCAGCCATAATTAAGCTCTCGGTTTCTCTTTCCAGTCCTTCTCGGACAGTGATTATCATGTCTACTTTTTTTAGTTGCTGAAGCTGTCAATCCACAATGCTTCCCAAGAGCCACGTTCAGGTTGGTGGAAGCAAGCACAGAAAAAAGTCCCAGAAGTCGGTCATCTTTTTAAAGATAAGGTCTGATCAGGCAGACAAGGCTGCTCAGTTTTAGAAGATTTAAAATCAGCATGTGGTTCATGTTCTGGATGCAAACAGCTTACACACCTCCACGACTACCACGCAAGCGCTCCAGCTGTACCCCTGAGCACACATCTAGGGAGGAACAAGAGCATGAGCACTCATGGTATCTCCCAAGTACTCTTCCACCCATTTTAATTTCAGGGACTTTCTCAATTACCCATGGAGGGATTTTCCACATTCAGTAATGCTCTCTGGATTTCTGCCACACAGTCTGGTTCTGTTTCTCCCTTGAGGCCATGCAGATGTTGAGCACCTATAAAAGCAGCCATGAGGCTGCAGCCCACCAACCCCGTGGGTTTCTTCTGCGTCTGGCTCCTCCTAGCATTGTGTCCCTCAGAGACTACCCTGTCTCCTTTCAATCAAATCTGACCCATAGCAAGAGTCATAGCTATGGAGAAACTGCCCCACACCTTTTGTCATCTTTGTCACTCTCCTCTGAATTTTTCATCATATGTTGTTTGCAGGTGAAGGGGCCAGAGCAGCACGCAGTGTTCAAAACGGGGATGAACTATGGTTTTGTAGCAGGGTTTAACAGTGTTTTCTGTTTGTTCTCTATCTGTTCCCTAAGACCTCCTTCAGTTTTTTTCAGAGTTTTCCAGCAGTAAGCTGATGTTTTCAGAGGGTCTTTCTCCTGACTGGTACAGCCAGCTCAGAGCTCATTTCGTTCATGAGCCTTGAATCGCTTTTTCCAAGGTGCATCACTTTACATTTGCTTCCACTGGGTTTCACCTGCCATTTTATTACGCAGCCTCTCCATCTTCAAAAATAATTTGGTAAATCTTAAGTCAACCTTTATTTGCACTAGCCTGGCAAACTTTTTTTTTTTTCTTTAAATATCGGACCTTTTAATTTTAAACAGCCTGGAAAAGGACCAATTGTTATAAACATGTTGAACAGCACAGCTGCTAGCACACAGCTTTTAGGAACTCCATCAGCGAGCTCCATCCACATTGAGAACAGTCAGTAACTACTACTACCTGCTTTCTATCTTTGACCAATAACATATCCAGGCCCCGTCCCTTAGTAGAGCAAGTTTTTCCAGCTGAACTGATCGATCATTCCCCTTTGTCCCCAATGTACTTTTAAAGAATGAAAGCCGGTGTTTCCCTCTCTACACTTCCCCTGCTAGGACAACCTGTAGGACACTGAACAGCAAAAATACCAGAACGAACTGTGTGAGATGAATTTTGTATTCCAAATAAACACAGCACCATCGCATTGTCACGTAAATGATTACTCTGCTACCAAGAAGTATTTCCCTATTCTCTAAAACAATTAACTACACAAAGTTTACAATACTGGAAGGCAGTCACTTACTGACAATGCAGAACAATTTGCAGATGAGGTTGATTACGCTGGCAGGGTATAACTGAAAAATAAAACAGAGATACACATTGATTGAAGCTATCTAAATAAAACATGAATGGCTTCTAATGAAAACAGCAGGCAAAACAGCACTTTGAGGCCTCAGCAACAATGTTTTTCTCAGTATGTGGTGTGGGACAGGCAGGGCAAGCAGCGTTCTGTGAGTCATTCGCTAATTTACCACGTTTAGGTGAATCATTTCAAGTCTACAGATTTATGAAAATACCTTTAGTTTATTCACCACACCTCAAATCGAAACATCTAAACGACAATTTTGCAGATTTTTTAAAGTTCTGATAGTATAATCAATGGGGTGGTTTACACAGGATGATGACTTGCTGTAGGTTATGTCAGAAGAACGGCTGCCTCTCTGCAACACAAAGGGTACACCTCACCGTGCAGCACCAAAGACCTCATTTTGCTCTCTTTGCCACTCTCCTTAACAAGGGGGTGCTCATCACCTGGTGAAAACAGGTCCATGCTTCCTTCAGTCTTCACTGGGGGTTCCACTGACTTTTATGGAGCTACTCTGATTATTACCCGGCTATTGGTGCCTGGAGATTGATGGAAAATTAATCTGAGACATTTCCACATTTGATTTTTAGCATGCAGTGTTATTTTATTTGACATCCGTGCATCTTGTTTCTTTTGTATTATTCCCCTTTCTTTGACGCTGGCATGCATAGTTGTTCCAAACTATCCACAGATGTCATTATGTTTCTCTTTACTCCTGCTTTAGGATCATTAATGAGTGTGTTGACTGAGTCAGGACCTGCCACTAATCTCTATCTTATGCTACCTGATAGTGCCTCTCTGTTATATGTGCTGTTTTTTAGCATTACCCTTTGCCGTGGACATTTTGCCAGCTCTCAATACACTTGAGATCAGAGCTGGTGAATAATTTATTAGTGAATTTGCATCTTATTTTCCTTCATGAAGTACGTACAAACAGTCTGATTGTTACCGATTTGTCTCTTACTTGAAAATTTTCAAGAAACTCTTAATGCAAACGTGTTTTAGTATGTGGGTTGCTAGCAAATTTCATTAATACATTCTAGACTAATACTTTCTGTGATGTGATCGGTTACTTAAATGATACAGTACTATTTCACCTCCCTTACGTGCTAAGTGAATATTTTAAGAAAGCCAATAAAGAAACCACAGAATGTCAAAAGCATAGCACTTATGAGACTGTTACTAAGCTTAACCAGAAAAAGTATCTTGCAGAAAATTTTCAGGAGAACAAAATAAAAGACTCTGACAATGTTTGAGAGCTGATTTCCTTCTAATGAGTGATCACAAACACCTGGCTTCTGTATTATTCATAAGTCTACTTCAGAGTTTGTGAATCAGTTTATATTTTTAAAAAAGGGGTCCGTGAAAAAAAAATCCTATGGTACCACATTTACCAAATCCTTTTACTCACTGATTTCATAATTCTTTTTTATATATGTGTGTGTGTATATATATCTCTCCATGGAGATTTATTCTTTATGAGATATGCCAGAGATGCTACATTTCTTTTACCTTTACGTGTTCAGTGATAACTCCACTGATATTGGCTCTTTCATTTTTTGTAAGGATTTATTTTGCTATGAAGCACTTCCACCTCTTACTTTGTTTTCCTTCTGAAAATCAATACCATATTCACCTTTCACTGATATATTGATGGGTCCCTGGTTGGTCTTGAGTTTTCAGTAGTAATTGCTGTGCTATAGTAGAAAATCAGGCTGATTTTTTTTTCTTTAAATATTCTCATTGAGAAGTTCATTTTTATTACTTTTTTAAAGAAAATATCTATTCTGTCATTAATGGTTTTGTTCTTGTCAGAAAGCTGATTTTAGTTGATCAAACGAAATTTATTTTTCAAGGATTCTTGTGAAAAAAATTACAGAATTAGCTCTTTTTTCCCCTCTTACGTCACTTGGGCTGGGAGGCAGTAGGGAAATCAGTTTAATCCCTTGAGACGATCCAGAACCAGTGATTTGTATACACCCATATTTCTCTAATATTAATACATACATTTCTTAGTTCCCAGGACTCTTTCTTGAAACCTTTTTTGTCCTTCCTATTTCTTTTAGCAAACTCATGCCCTATCAGCAGAAAGGCGAGTAGGTTTTCTGCTCCATCTCTGCCTGACCTCCCTCTTCATGCAACCCAGGTACTGTTTGTCCATGTATATGTGCATATATATTTATACACATAAACACACACACATATATTTATAGATATATATATACACATACACATGCATGCACATATACATATATATATATATTTGGAGCTCGCTCTTCTCCTGTTTTGTCCTTGCACTTACTGGCACAGAGAGGAGAAGCAGTCATCCCATCACAGCTGCATCTTCTATAGGCCTTTCCTGTATGCAACAGCTAAGATGCTTTCATACCTCTTTTTGGGGTGCTGTTTTACTGGTGCATAGGTGCTGGATTGGTTTATTTCTGTAGCAGAAGTGGTTAGTGGTACAAATCCACACGCACACCATCGTAGGGGTTGAATGTGGCTGTAGAGCAGTCACGCCTTTAGCAATAGGAGCCACCATTTCCAAAGGGAATCCCTGTTTCTACAGCAATACAGATACAAAAATTAGAAAGTGAAACTGGAAGTCGGCTCCTCAGTGAACCGAAAAATCCAAAGCCACCGCGATATAAACTGACATGATGCACACAGGGAAAAATAAATCTTGTTTTGAACTCTACTGCACTCAGCCCATCCGGACTTAGCCTGCACTTTCAGCTTGATATAATATTTTTATTTGATTGCCCTAGTGTCACATGCTGCTAAACAGTAGCCCTGTCATACCCCAGAAAAGAGTTGCCTCTCACAGGTACGTGGAACGATTCCTGTATGCCAGCTGGTAGCCAAAATCCAGACTTCTGCTAAGAGGATGTTTCATTTCAAGTGCCTAAGAAGCAGCAATATCGGTGCAAAAGGTTTTACACAGTGACAGGTGCTTCACCACCAGATCACTGAAAGAGAATGAAAATAGTTGGGGGAGGAAGCAGGGGGGAAGAACAATAAATAAGAAAAAAAAAACAGCAAAAAAACCATCCCAGACCTGAAGCACAACATTCCACTACTTCAGTGTATGTTCTATTTTCAGAAGATGCTAAAGGAGCTGAAACACAATGGGCAATGATTTCTTACATTGTTCACAACAGAAAGAATTTGTACAGTAATGCAAATACACGGCGGCGGCCTGCAGGGCTGTTGTTGAAGAGAAATGTTTACAGGGATTCTGGGTGTGATTTACTGAGGCTCTGCAGCAGACCATGCTGGGATGCAGCTGGGGATCCGGACTGCAGGCAACGTGCAAATCATCGCTCTCCCGCCCTGCTGACTGGCTGGTGGTGGGGTGCTTCACTGGGTGTGTGGAGGACCACAACACCCTTGTCCTTCCCTATGCAGCTACATGAGGACTTTTCTTCACACTGTCCTCTTTCCTTACTCTGGAAGGCAAATGGTTTCAGTGCGGCTACCTACAGTGTAAAATCCTATCCCGTGTGAGAGGCAACGAGATGCTGCCTCTGGCATCTGTCCAGAGCCCACCCAGGCTCTTCTTGGACACAGTGAATGCCAAATTCTTGGCATTTGATCATGCACTTGAAGAAACTGGAAGGCAACTGTGCTTTGAGGAACACTGGACATATGTCCAGTAGGAACAGAAAAGCCAGGAGAATCTAGTTTTTCATGACTAGGGAAAAATTTCCAAAACATTGCTATTTTCCGTTGATAACTTATTTGCATAAACCTAGAGTCCTTAACAGGAGAGTCATTGCGATATTACTATGTCCCACTCCTACTGACAGGGGTCATTTTTTTCCCTTGAGGTTTTTACAAGCTGCTTTCCCTGGCATGGGGCAGATGTCTAGGAACAGGGATGCTCCCTCACATTTGATTTAAGGCTCTTTCAGGGCTTACAAATGCTCCATGACTGCTCTTAGAAAAATACGAATTTAGAAAGCACCTTCTTTGGGGCCGAATTCTTGGCTTGTGCAAACTGTCAGAGCTGAGTTGAAATCAATGGTGCAGTATGGCATTTTGCTTCAACTTCCTGCTAGAAGCCATTAAATCCCAAAATGCGGATGGCCGTGTCAAAACCCTCCAGCCATCTGCTCAGCTAGGAAAGCAGCAAAGTCTAAGGATTTAGCCATCTTAGATGCACACGTGAAGATAACGCTGGGAAAATAAAATCCTGCAGGTGAGGCTTGGGTGAATCTGTGCATTTTGATTCTGAGAGGAATTTGTATTAAAAAGAGGGCATTTAGGGGTACAAGTGTGCAAGACCCATTGCCTTTCAGTTCAGCTGGGCTCACCACATATCATCAGTAGTCATGAAAATCCTTCCCAGCTGCTGCTGTAAACCCCTCTGTATGTGCAGCCCTTGTAGTGTAGCAGTGGGTAAAAAAAGCATCCTAGCAAAGGGCATCTTTTCTTTTTTTTTTTCCCCTGATTTGGCTTAGGACCATAAAATCACCAGAAGGCATGGAGAACAGGAACAGGGATCGATGTCCCCTGTCTCTTCCAATTTGAGCACTAGAAGGCATCAAATGAAACTAGGCAAGACTAGGTTCAAAACAAAGAAAGGAAGGGCTCCTTCATGGCACATGGCATTAGACCGGGACGCTCGTGGCCACAGAGCAGTGTAGCTGCTGATGACTTACATGCATGTGAAAAAGCAATGGGGCACATTCAAAGAAAAGAAATGCTCTAAGAGTCAATGAGTCTAAGAGTAAATGCCAAGTCACCCACCCCAGGTCTAGCAATGCACCCTGCAGCATCTGTGAGAGCGCTCTGGGGAAGCACCACATCATGATTGCCCCACACATATTTCATTGGGGAGGATACTAGAGGGATGGGCAGATGCATTACAGCATTTTCTTACACTCTGATTCTTTTATACTATAGTTCTTCTGCGATACAATTCTTACATTCTTACATATTGGTAAATTGTATAGTGGATGGACCGAAACACTGCATTCTCTGAGAACTTGACTACGAAGGATACCTTCACCGTCTTCTTCTAGTTCTCTAGCTTGCACTTAAGTTTTTCGTCTTTGCATTCAGTTGTCTCTGTTCACTGAATTTACGCAAACTCATGAGTAGCCTTGGGTTGATGGAAGCTGCAATTTTCTGTGAATAAATTAGTTATGAGGGGAAAAAAAACCTTCAGACTGTTCTAATTTGAGGACTTTCTAAAAATAAATAGAAAGAAAAATATGCCAAGAGTTAGTCTACCAGCAAAAGGTTAATTCATCAAAATAAAGACACCCAAAGGAATGAAACATTATAAATGCATCCATAAGCATACCTATATTAGCAAACTTGAGACAATATATTTCTGTGGGAGGCTAATGTAAAGAAGTATGTTTCCCTTGTAAAAAATCTGTGATAATACCTGCTTGTTTTACCATTTTGCAATCAATTTTTAAAACATATTGTTCCTTATCGATAAGGTTTATTCAGGTTGGGCTCTATGTGTAGTCCTTATTCATGCTCTATTCCCATGGTAGTCAAAAAATTGGAGCAACATCTGACTGTGTCCTAAGTCAGGATTTCAGGTTTCAACTTGTTTTGTTGTTAGAAAGATTCCCTTTTTTTTTTTTTTTTCTTTTTTCCCCTTTGGAGAAGCCTGCTCATTTCCACAGGCTTGTGACAAAAGTGATTCATTCTAGATAGAAGAAATAAGCTCTGTTACAATGACAAGGGGAAGAGCATGCTTGGGTTAATATGGGAATTATATCTTGCAAGAATTAGATTTTTATTACATTTTTATTTATATATACTTCTCCTCTCCTCTCCTCTCCTCTCCTCTCCTCTCCTCTCCTCTCCTCTCCTCTCCTCTCCTCTTCTCCCTCCCCTCCCCTCCCCTCCCCTCCCCTTCCCTTCCCTTCCCTTCCCTTCCCTCCCTTCCCTTCCCTTCCCTTCCCTTCCCTTCCCTTCCCTTCCCTTCCCTTCCCTTCCCTTCCCTTCCCTTCCCTTCCCGTCCCTTCCCTTCCCTTCCCTTCCCTTCCCTTCCCTTCCCTTCCCTTCCCTTCCCTTCCCTTCCTCTATTCTATATACATTTATTATATATTTATATAATCTAGCAGAAATTAGATAATCCTAATCTTGCCAGCGTTTACCAGAGTTTATGACTATCCCCAAAGATTGCAGGGCAGAACCTCACCTCATGTGTGAAGGCATTGCTTAGGTGGTAACAGAGACTTTGACAACTTCTGATTCAGCCTCAATGGTTTGAAGGCTATCTATCTATCTGTCATCTGGCTTGTTTTATGCAACACAAATTTTGCTTATAGGCATTACATCTTTTTTCCCTAGCGCAAATAACTCTTTATCCTCAAGTAATCCTGCAAACTTTCCCGCTCCCCTGCACTTGCCCCAGAGTGGCACAGAACCACACTTTCTCAGACAGGGAAATTAATTCTCCATGCCATCCATTCCTGGGCTTTCTGAGGAGAAATTTGAGGTTTAGCACTATGAAGGTAGGGTTGTTTTCTGATATGTCAATACCTGCCCTCTAAGAATTAGAGGCAGCCCACGTTATTTGGTTTAGCACACCAATGGCAATGACTTTTGGTTACTGCAGATAAAATACACATCACACACAGTAATTCACAGTCCTGATTGTACAAAGCTAGTCCTTTGTGTTTTGATGAGCTGTCCTGGGAAACAACGCAGGAGAGTCACAAAACAGGTACGGCAACAAAAAACTGTGGCCAAGTTGGGGTCAAATGGCATTTAGTTTGTTCTCATCAAAAGAAAGCAAACACTTGCCTGATAAGGGTGATCAGACTGACAAGTAGTGGACTGTAAAAATGGTAAATAGAAAAATTAGTGGGAGATAATCACTATGACCTCAGATTTGTAAGAATTATAAGAAGAGGACCTGTCTCATACCAGCTTTTGGCTTAAGTCTTTCCTTTTCTAAAGTTAGGCTGGGCTGGCTTAAATGGGAAATGAGAAAATCCAAACTGAGTATTTTGCAAAAATCTGAGGAGCAATACACACAAGCAGAATCCCACAGTACCAGCTCTACAACTAAAATGATGCATTTCATCACGCCAAGCTCCACTCTTCAGGCAGCCTTGGGAAGGAGGTTGTACTCAGCCGATTAAAATCCCAAAGAGATGCAGATCCCAGAGTGATTTGTGTTTTGCGACCTATCAGGAACCTGTGCTCTTCCTTGCTCTTCGGACTGTTCCTTGCTATGAGAATCAAAGGATTTTAGAAGTCCTTTCACCAGGATTCAGAGCCCCATTTGTCCCATGCCCTGCCTTTGCCCTTTCTTTCAAAGGCTACGATAATCTCTGAACACTGCTGTTTACCATCTACACCATACACTACGCAGAGAATATAGGGGTTTTTATTCATTTCTTGCTTTTTAGAATACCCCTCACTCAACTTTGCCAGCAATCTGCTTTAATTTTTTTTAGAGTAAAAGTTTGCCTGTTCCTGTTGTTGCCTTTCAGTAATACTTAGACCTAACACCACCTGTTAGCAGTGACCACTGTGAGCCCATATTATGGTCCATGTATTTTTCAAGAGGCTGACAAGGAACATCTGTCTGGGCAGTAAAAAAGCTGTGCAAAAAGTGATGAGGATTAAGTTTTCTTCATTTTACATTATAATGACATTTCCAATCACTTGAGAACTGCATGATTGCCTTTCATAGCTCCTGGGAATCTTAACTCAGTGAGTGAGAAATGTACTCTGAAATAATGGCACTCATTCTAGATTTTCTCCTTAAAAATGCACCAGATCCTGATGAATCAGCTTCTTTGCGCAATCCCAATCATTGTGTAAGTCTGCCCTCTGACACTGCCCGCATGCAAATACTTCACGCACTGTTCTTAGTAAACCAAAGCCTTTCGGTGAAAAGACTGCGGGTAGTTGCCATTTTCAGCAGCTCTCCTAGCCTGTGAGATCACCGCCATTTTGGTTGCTTTTTATTTGGTTTATTTTTTCTCTTGATCCTGTTTTTTTGTCTTTCTGATACCATGTCCTTCTTACTCAACCAACAGCAACTATATTCCTTCCAACGTTGGGAAAACCAGCTCCTGAAGCTGGGGAGAGAAGAGGAAATATGACAATGGTCATTCAAACAAAGTCTTCTCTCTTGTACTTTAAAAACATTAATTTACATTAACATACGTGATTCCACAGGCACGTCTGAGCTTTATTAACCTTATGGTTGACCATGTCTCTTACTGGAGTTCGGACTATGTAGCTGAAGCATGAAGGTGACCTTGGCTTTGTAAGAGTAATCTGGAACAAATGGGCTCCTCCTTTCTCTTCTTGCTGTTGGGGGAACTGCCAGAGATAAGCCACCTTGAAGACTTGGTTGTCTAGAGGCTGAAATAAGGAGATGAGTTTTTTGGAAAATCTCAACCCAGTTGTTGCATCATGCTGGTACAAGAGGGGAGCTAAAAGCTAGCATTAAATTAGTATTTAAATCAGCTATAAAATCACAGAAACGTGAGGTATAGTCTTCGAAGTTTAACGATGAGAAACCTCTGATTCCTACTTTTATTTCCTGGATTTTAGACAGAAGGCTTAAATTTTATGAGTTTGTTATCCCATTATGCATTACTGCTGCTGCACATCTCCCACCTCCCCAAGCAGTGGTGGTACCTCCACATTGCTAAATCCACTGGACTGCTGAGAACGTGTGTCTGGAACTCAGAATAATCTACTTTAATTATTTTTACAAACAACTGTACTTAAGAAGCACATGTATGTATGATGAATTGTTATGTTTTCCTTTATCCATACATAATGAATTTATTACAGTTGGGCAATTTAGTACACCCTTGTTTTCAATTTTAATTGGATTCTTTTTAATGCCCATGCTTAACCCTCACACTGAAAGGTTTGATATCCCTTTAAGAGTTGCATTTTTCTTTTTCCATTTTACACTTTTATATCTCTCTCCTTGTTGTGAAAGATTTAGATGTTTCAGGTGGTTATGAGGTTAAAAAGCAACTAATCTTGGCATATAATAAGATAATTTATTATGAAAACTAGTCAAAACCATAGAACTAGAGTCAATGTATTTTTGAACTTCGAAAGCTATTTTCATGTGAAAAAGATTTTTTTTAATTTTGGATAAATACAAAGTCATTTAAAAAAATGAAGTCAGTTTTAAAGATGTGAAATTCTACTTTTTTTTTTTCTAAAAATAAGAAATTTTTCATATCGACTTTCTAAAGACAAGACTAGAGCAGTTTGAGGTAGATCTGGAAATGCTTAGATCAAAATTTTAAGGGGAAGCACAATTACTGTTAATGTGCCAAACCAAATAGTTTTCAAAAATAATTACAACTAGTTAGCAAATTGTACTTATATATTACTGAAATGACTTTTTTTTTCTTTCAACCAAATATCTGTAAATCTCTTGGAATTTATGAAATGTATAAATGCTAGATTCAATACACACTGAACGGAATGATAAATTATTCTATTATTTCAATGCCTTCATATAGATCTGACTATATACCCACACTGATGGTGATGGGAACTTATTCCCACAACCTCAACCACACTTGGACATTCCTGCTGAGGTCATCGGGAGCTCGTTACCAAAGTACCTAGGACAAAGTGGTCCTTGGTCGTGAATGTGGTGTTCACATCAAGCAGCACTAGGAAAATAACTATGGTGCCTTGCTGGAGACTAGGCTTCCTTGATTTCTTCTGCAGGTACTTGAGAGAGAGAACTATCTCCAAAAAGCAAACTCGAGCACACTGTTATGAGTCTAACTCCTAGTTAACGGTGAATTCTACATCACTCCCTGGAGCTGGCCCTCTTCCCATGCCAGGAGATCAGTTTCTATAGCGTTGGCATGAGCACTCCCCGATGTTTACTCAAGAGAGTAAACACTGTGGCACCACAGACCCTGAATGCCGTGGCGTGATCCTCCTCACTAGTGAACCCTCTCCTTGAACGCAGCAAAACCTCAAGCAACAAAACCCTCACAATTTGCAGCAGCTCTGATGAAAGCATCGGGCTTGCTGATGGAGTAAGGCATACCTCAGCAGCAGGAAGGGCATTAGGGTCTGCCCCTCAAAGTCAGGGGTAACTTCAACTGTACCCCATTGTCAGAGCAAGTCTGTTTTGAATGTTTCTGATATCTTCCTTCAGATCTGTCTACATGGTTTGGTTAATTTATTAAAAAACCCCAAACATTTAAAGAATCTGGGATAAATATTATGTTACTGTCATCTCCGGTGATTCTGTCATGCATCTTTCTGTAGTTATGCTTTGATATAAATATTAAATAATTTGGGTTTATTTAACTTTTATTAGACTCTAGATACAAGGAGCATAATATATGAAGAAAATGGTCATAAAACTATGTCAAAATACTCATAAGATCTTGTTGATTCCGTGTTTCTTCTCTTTTCATGATCAAGCCTATAGCATTTCAGTCAGGAAACCTACCAGCTGTTGTTCATATTTTCAGCAAGAGATTTTCACAGAGCCAAAACTTTTAAGACTGTAGGAGGTGGCAGGCCTATTCAGCTGAGCTGTGTCATTAAATGCAAATGCCTACATTAGTACAGCGTTAAGGTTCAGAATTCAAACACACATAATTCATGAAAACTGAAAGCTAAGGTTCTCACACTGATGTTAAATCAATCCTACTGCTCAGATTATGCACATTAAAGTGTATATTTAATTGCACGAACCAAGGCGTTGAAATAACATCTGCACTCCCTGGCCAACTTAACTTCAGCACAGAGCGTTATGAGCTGGATGAACTGTCCCTTCCTCTTTGACGAGTGAGCCTGGACCAAGGGGAGGAGATGTGTGGAGGAAGGATGCATAGATGCAGGGGACCAGGGGTCACATCTGACTTTTGGTTTCCACCTGCCCTAAAAACATGAGGAAATGTTCCCCATACACTTCACCACACCTTTGCTGAAAGGTTATGTCCTCCCTCCCGCTTAGACACGAAGCAGTTCAGACAAACAAACAAGGTTGTTGTAACATAATGCCTGAGAGATGCATTTCGAGACAGGAGTTTTATTTCCTTGGTCTTGAGCTGGCAGCCTAAGTCTGTCTAAGCATTTCAGTACATGACCTCTACTAGGGCCTGAGGGCACTAGCCATGCTGCTTGAATCTGAACAACAGACTGACTTCTGCTGCTAATTTAAATCACATCAGAAAGCAGCTAAAGAGTTAAGACCTGACATCATCTGGGGGTAATACTATTCTGAGTACCCCAATTTTATCCCACCCTTTCATGCCTATTTATTACTACTACTTGCTCTGTCCTCCAGTCCTGGAGATTCCTCCAAAATTTAGACATGAGTTCTGAATATAAACAGGAAGAAATACGATGTTTTATTTCCTTACCGGAAATTGGCACTTTTGGTGGGAGGATTAACAAAGCTTCAGCCAACTTCCACTGCCAACTAGAAGACTCTGTCTTTTGCTTAAATGCTGTGCTAAAGTCTACTAGGTTTTTGGCTTGTACCGAGGATTTATTAGTGGGCCTAACTCTGCTCTCCTTTATGCCTGCAAAATCCTACTGTTGGAAGGAAGGCAATATTTATCTTGTGAAACCACTGTTTCTAGTGATGAAGCATGAGCAGGAAGAAACTTGGCCTGACTTTGCAAGCATCTCATGAAACTCAAAATAGCAGTGGATGACACTCAGTGAAAACCCCACTTTTACTGTCACCTTTTCCCAAGGTAGACTTGGCCTTTATGTTTTTCTCTGTTCTGGGCATCCTGGAGGGGTAACGCCCCCACCCCTACTTCCAGCCTCCAAGCCTGTGAAGACTTGAGTGCCATATCAACAAGAGTATTCACAAGCCATTTAGTACTTGCAGGACTTGAGATGTATAGAATGAGGAGAAAAAAAAAACCAAACCAGACAAACCCGTAGTGTAATATGACCCAAGAGATAGTGATGTCAGCCGGTTTAGCTTCTTGCACAATTTCATAAGTGAACATTTTTGTCCTTTTAAAACTAGGCGAAATGTTTTCTGGATTGCGTATTCCCCACTGTTTTTTATAAAGCTGAAATTTCATTCTTGGGGCTGATTTCTGACTATTCAGACTTTGCTTTAAGCTGCATCAATCCAAGGACTGTTCTTGTTTGACAAATTCCTGTTTTGTTTCAACTTCACAGGAATGGAGCTTTCCTTAAAAACTATTTTACATTATGAAACATTAAACAAATGTAAAAGTAAGAATTGATACACACATGTTACCAAAACAAAATCTCAAACTATTATACACTCAAGTAGCTCTGAATTTTGTTTTGCAAAGTATTTCTTATTTTTAGGTGTGTTCCCTCCCCTCAATGTCAAAATGCCATAAATTCCTATAGAAAGGAGATGTATTAACTCCATGGCTTTCAACTGACTTACAATAGATTAAAACAGTGAATCATCTGTGAATAAGGCGGCTAGTTGATAATTTAAAGTTAAATTTAACATATTTAACTTGCAATTTTCTACTTATGTTAAGAAATTTTCTGTTTGGCTACCCAGGCAAGTTTAACTATGTTACACTACTGCTATCAAAGCTATATTCATATTTCCGCTGTCAAATGAGGCTCAGTGTAGGCTGCAGTTTTCTCCTCTTGAATGTTCTCTTAAATTTGAAAGCAAATTTGTTTTAGTCTTAACCTTTAAGAGTTTGTTTTTCACTACTTCGATACCCTCTGGAAAAGCACATACATTTGCATGGGTGTAAATATCATTTTGCATTTCCACGCGCGTTTTCCAAAACTAATACTTGCAGTTTTGCCCCATGACTGGGATGATATACTCTGTGATTTGGCTGCTTAGCTATGATGACAGCTCCGGGCAGCCCTTCCAGTCCTGGGTGTTCAAGGAGGAGCTGGAAGAGCCGTGACACCCTCAGTTGTGCTGGAGGCTGGTGAGGGCAGTACCCTGAAACACAGCCACAAGCCCATCACAATGTACAGGAGTGTTCACTAGCATCATACAACCTAATCACAAGGAGGAGAACAGAGGAATTATAATGCCCTATGCAACTTGGATTGAACTATGCAGGATGCCTTGTCCTTGCTTATCTCTGTTTCAAGCCATAGAGGAGGATGCACTAGGAAGTCAAAGTGATTGATTTTATAGAGGGGTCCACTGAAGCTCCAAAACTCGAGCTCCAAAGGGATTCAAAGAGTCAGAAAAGCAGGTAAATCAAAACTCTTAAAAGAAACTACATGTTTGTTAAGTGATCAGCCTACACAACTTGTTGACATGTGATACCCGGCAAGAAGAGGGTGAGATGCTTACATAGGATGTCAAGCAGAAAAAAGAAACCCTAAAACAAACCCAAAGCCTGGGGTTCAAAAAGCACTTGAAACCTTCCTGCCTGAGGGCATGAATCCGTGACTAATGAATGAGGAAAATTTTCCCAGGTACAAATTATCCACTAACACTTTTGCTGTGCATTTTCTTCTATCGTCCTCATATTCATTCGATTCTGACCGCTGTTGGAGACAAGAATATGGGATTAGTCTGATCCAATCTAGTAATTTACAACAGTATTTCAGCTAAAATCCTTTCCTTTGTTAGTTTTCTAAAACATCTTTATGTTCATCTGTGCCTTGATACATCCAAGAAGGTAATTTTCATGCATGTTTCTGTGTATTCTTGCTTCATGGAGGCCATACAGCAACAATGTTCTCGGGGTTATATAAAAATAGCAATCTCATACAAAGAGGTGGGATATACATTTCAGGAGGTCACTTTTTGAAGACAGAAGATGGAAATTGAATGGGGAATAAACAAATACTTGAGCAAAGCAGCATTCGGAGTGCTTCACAACAACCCGGACAGTAAAACCCCTTAAGCTCCTCCAGAAGGTATTTATAGACAATTTAGGCAAGAACACTTTTCTGTTTTGCATTCAAGTTCAACAGCAGCATTCCATAAATAGGCTATACACACAAAAAAAATGCATAGCTGAAACCTAAAGATAGAAAGCTGTTCTTTCAGAGTTGCAGATTTATCATTAGCTCAGTTACAGGAAAGCTTATTTGGGTGACTTGCAACAGTGGCAGAGAGGTGACAGAGGCAAACTACTTGATGTTCAATGCCTCCAGAGCACTCATGCAGGTAACCCACTTTAATTGTCTATGTTATGCTCTGTTTATTGGAGTTTTAAAAATAGATGCTGTAAAAGATGAATTGACGCTAGTTTTTTTGCTAGGAAACTTTGTAAAAACAAGAGCTCGACATTAAGACAAAAAGCGGCAATCGTACAAGCTCAACAGGCCCTATCCTCCTTTCAGTTCTAGCAGTAGCAATGTGGCATACAAGAGTTAATTCAATTAACTTCATCTTTGCTCAGAGAAGAACAAATGTTGGCCCAGATACCCATAGCACCTCTATGGGGTAATGCAGATGGTCTCTCCAAAGCAGGTTACACTGATAATTATATTGCGGTGGGTTGACCATGGCTGGCCACTAGGTGCCCACCAAGCCACTCTATCACTCCTCCTCTTTAGTTGGATAGAGGGAGAAAACATGACAAAAAGCTCGTGGGTTGAGATAAGGACAGGGAGATCACTCAGCAACTACAGTCATGGGAAAAACAGACTTGACTTGGGGAAATTAATTTCCCCAAGCCTGCTGATGGCCTCAGCTTTGGCCAGTGTCAGGGTCTGTCTTGGAGGCAGCTGGAACTGTCTCTGTCCAACATGTGGACACTTCCTGATGTCTTCTCACAGAAGCCACCACTGCAGCCCCTCTGCCACCAAAACCTTGCCACGTAAACACAGTACACACGTGAAAATCCAGCCTGTCCCAATAGAAAATGTATTCAACTTGCATCAAAAATTACCTGGATTTCTTCTGGTACCTGATTTTTAAAATGGTTAACAACATGTTTAGTGGGGAGGGTAGGGGGACTCCAGGCATTGAGTCAGGAATTTTCCAGGAGATGTCCTGGAAAAAGGCTGTGTAAGAGTCAGGCGTGGCCTTGATGGCAGCAAACTGAAGTGTCTGATGGGTCTGGTGCTGGAGGCAGTTTGTTGTTGTGTGAAAGACTAGGATTTAAGTCCTTAATCTCCCACGAGCAGTCCTGTGTGACCTTAGGCAAGTGTCTGTATCTTGGCTGTCCCTCTGGAATATGGGATGCATAGCACTTCTCTGCTTGATGCTGGTGCACTGACAATCAATGCATTAAAGGTCAGGCAAGCCAACACTACAGTAAAAGGGGACCTAAATATAGAAGACTGGAAATACTGAAGGTAAGAAAGTGTTTCCCAGTCCCATATTTCCTCTATAATGCAAGAGTTAGAGCAGGATTTTAGCTAACATCTATTCTAGCAGATAAGGCGTTGTAAGGAGGATGATTTGTGTTGCAGGGATGACGCAGCGGATGGTGGCATCAGACAAAAAAGTGTTATTGTCTCAGTGATTTTTCTCCAGACTCAAACTCTTTAAAAAACCTGTATATATGCATATATCAGAATGTTAGGAAAGAAATAGAAAAGAATGGAGAATACTGCAAAACAAATGTATTAACCGAAGGGTAATGAATAGTAAATAAAGCAGAGGATAAGCAAATATGTGTTTTATTAAAAGAGATTGCTAATTAGCCAGCTGAAAACTAGCCTTTGTAAATAAGATATTGGGAAAAGGTCTATAAAATGTCCCCCAACTGGGATTTCAGAGTGTGCACACTGAAACCAGTGCGCCTTCATACATAAATTAGTGCTGAAAAACAGGTGTGTGGTTTTGTTTATTTCTTGGTAATCATTAAAAACTGAGACACGTGGAAAAGTGGGAGTCAAAGTCCGTAAATTTTACTCCCTGACATTACTTATAGCAACTAACTTAATTTCTCTCCATCATACTCTATAGAGCTGTAAAACAGTCATGGTGGACCTCTCTCCCATCAAAGCTGCGACTCCACATTAACTAGCCATGGACTTTGTGGGGAAAGGCATTTTGTTCATACCAGAATAAACGTTCTTAAAACAGAGCCCTCCTAATTTAAGGCTTTCTTCTTTTTTTCATGGGAAGTAGAAGGTGACAGCTTGCCTTCCTCTGAAGTCAGTGGGAGTTTTGCTATGAATTTTGGTGAGGCTAGGATTATGGCTATGATGTATTTGCATTATTAGACTTTGCTGCTCATTCAGATAATACTGAGCACAAACCTTAGTATCGTAAGCTTCAGGAATGGAAAGCAAAGAAAAAATGACTGACTCTGTAACCCCGTCATATAGATCAGTTACTAGTCCTTGGAAAGGACACAATACCTGTGAGGAAAACATGATGCAAGTACTAGCAGCCATCCTCGAGCTGCCTTCACATAGGTGGGCTGGAAGAAGGCAGAGCAGCAAGCATCCTGACTCTAATCCACAATTGCCTCCAATCCCAGTGCTCCCCCTTTCGCTGCAGTCTTGATCTAATTAAACTGTCATCATACCATTAAAGTAATGCTTCCCAGGCTTTTATGGAGCTTGGATGAAGTGGAAAGGGGGAAAACGAAGGATTCATTGAGCCCATGACACAAGGCATCACACACGTGCGTGTTGGTATCTAATCCCCTGTAAATGTGAAACAGATTTAGAATGAGATGAGGAAGGGGGGGGGAAGAATGTTTTTTCACGATGAGTTAGTCACCTGACCTGTTTTCATAGGGGTCACTGTCAAGATTGAAATCATAGCTCTGAACCTTTTTGTGCTTAACAAGGAAGAGGTGTATCAGCTCAGAGAGAGAGGAGCCGTGAGCCTTGGTCCCAGCAGTGCCACAGTGGCTGTTTCCCTCATTCGTACCAGGACCGAGGGGTTTCCCCCTGGGAGAGATGAGCGTGCAGAGGAGCTGTGTCAGTGCTCGCCTCCCAGGCTCTCCTCCACCTCTACCACTAGAAAGGGTATGCGTGCATGCACATGTATATGAAACAGCATGCTCCCCTGTTCCAAAAGGAATACATAAGGAAACTGACTTTAACATCTTTCCCCCTTGGCTGCATCGCTTTCCCCTTGATACCTGTAATTTCCTTATTTTTTTCTGGTTTGATGCAAAGAATTTGTGTGCAAACACCTCAGTGCCAGCTAAAGCCTAAACTATGTGGTTTGCTGTTTTCCTACCCCAGCAGCTTCTTCTATACTGTTTTTTTGGTTTAGGCTTTGAAGATTCAAGCTGTTTCCAGTGCTTAGCGTGTTGGCTCCAGGAGCCAGTTCTCATCACTAAGTAAACTCCGCATCTTTTATTTCCATTTGTGTCCTTCAGTTCACTTCAGCATATGTGTTTGTACTATGTGTTAGTACAGTAGGAAGCACCCAGCAGTCGCATGGCAGAGAACAAGGCTTGCAATTTTATTTTCACAAAGCTGTTTTCATGACCCCAAGGGTTTTCTAATTGAACATATAGCAAATATCTGCCATCATGCTTCCAGGAAGAGTGCTTATTTCTGCTAAAGGCCCAACATCTCCTGAAGCGAGCGGGGAGCCCGGTGATGCTTAATTAGCTTTCTAGTTTGTGTTTTGCATACAGCAAAACTCCCTGTTGCAAAACTCCCCAGCTTTCATTTGCTGCATCTGCGGCACCAGACACAGCTCCGACCCCAGGCCAGCAAACCACGTGCAGAGCAAAAAAAATAGCCAGCTCCTGTGATTGTAAAGGACAGGGCTCCAGGGCTCCACCTTCCAGGTAGTGCCATATGCCCTGAAAAATCACTCGTGAGTATGCCATGGAGAAAGAAACATTCCTGAAGGATTGTGGTGGGTTGATCCTGGCTGGATGCCAGGTGCCCACCAAAGCTGCTCTATCACTCCCCTCCTCAGCTGCACAGGGCGGGAGAAAATACAACAAAAAGCTTGTGGGTCAAGATAAGGACAGGGATACCCCTCAGCAATTGCTGCCACAGGCAAAAGAGACTCGACTTGGAGAAAATCAGTTTATTACCAATCCAATCAGAGTAGGGTAATGAGAAATAAAAACTAAGTCTTAAAACACCTTCCCCCCACCCCTCCCTTCTTCCTAGGCTCAACTTCACTCCTGATTTTCTCTATCTTCTCCCTCCCAGTGGTGGAGGGGGATAGGGAATGGGGGTTGCGGTCAGTTCATCACACATTGTCTCTGCTGCACCTTCCTCCTCAGCAGGAGGACTCCTCATACTCTTCCCCTGCTCCAGTGTGGGGTCCCTCCCCTGGGAGACACTTCTTCCCAAAGTGTTCCGCCATGGGTCCCTTCCATGGGGTGCAGTCCTTCAGGATCAGACTGCTCCAGCATGGGTTCCCCATGGGGTCACAAATCCTGCCAGCAAACCTACTCCTGCATGGGCTTCTCTCACCACAAGTCCACTGGTCCTGACAGGAGCCTGATCCAGTGCAGGTTTCCTGTGGGGTCACAGCCTCCTTTGGGCATCCATCTGCTCTGGCGTGGGATCCTCCATGGGCTAAAGGTGGATATCTGCTCTGCCTTTAACCTCCATGGGCTGCAGGGGGACAGCCTGCCTCACCATGTTGTTCATCAAGGGCTGCAGGAGAATCTCTGCTCTGGCACCTGGAGCATCTCCTCCCCTTCTTTCTTCACTGACCTTGATGTCTGCAGAATTGTTGCTCTCTCCGCTCTTCTGGCTGTTGCTGCACAGTTTTTTTCCCCCCTTCTTAAATATGTTATCACAGAGGTGCTATCACCATCATTGATGGCCTTGGCCTTGGCCAGCAGTGGGTCCATCTTGGAGCTGGCTGGCATTGGTTCTATCGGATGTGGGGGAAGCTTCTAGTAGCTTCTCAAAGAAGCCTCCCCTGTAGCCCTTCCCTGCTACCAAAACCTTGCCATACAAACCCAATACAAGGATTGTCACATGTCTTGAGCCCCTGGCTGGTGCTAATGGCCAGTGCTCTGGTTGTTACTGTTATTATTGATTTTTTACATCTCAGACTGTTGTTAATAACTGTACATTTTCTAGGTGATAGCTCTGTGGAGTTTTTAAACATGTAAAACACCATAGCTGAAGAACTCAGCTACACACAAGTGTCTCATCCAAGTTGCAGTTGTGACAACTCAGACTTGAAATGGCTGTAAATAAAAGCACCAGGAGAGAAGCAAAACCGAAAAGCAAACCTGCTCCCATTCAGGGGAACAAAGATATTTTCCATCAGATACTTTTGAAAAAGCTGAAGCAATGCCTATGGATCAAATAAATAGAATACATCTTTAAGGAACTGTAAATGCACACGTATATTTGCTTTCAGTCTCAATGTAGCGGTGGCAGTCGAGCCATCACAACAAGCTACCTGTTGTTCACCGCCACTCCTGTAAATCATCAGAGCCAACCGATGTGCCTGTGTGTAGCCTTTTAATTCATACTGCTGTGGTGTCTTGTTTCTGAAAAGAAAGCCACTGAAGGGAATATGACTGCTGGAAGAATAACACACGCTTGCTTCTATTCCAATTACCACAGTGTGCAAAAAAATCATTGTATTAAAAAAAGCAAGAAGAAAAAAAACTAATAACCTGAAGCACAAAGTGGAAGATTTCCAACAAAACCTTTCTTTGTCAGAAGATAAGTCTTAGCTAAAATCAGGATAAACTTTGGAAATGTGTTGCTACTGATAACATTTTTTTCAGAGGTTGGTTAACTCTCTGGTAATTCTTAGAATTGAAATAACGTGGATTTTTTCCATACTCTGTTCCTATTGATTTCAAAAGCTGA
The DNA here is from genome assembly GCA_008658365.1 of Alca torda. Classification (NCBI taxonomy): domain Eukaryota; kingdom Metazoa; phylum Chordata; class Aves; order Charadriiformes; family Alcidae; genus Alca; species Alca torda. Next base: position 21,020,328 of record CM018079.1, on the reverse strand, counting down.
TTCAGCCTGCGTAACTCATTTATAAGCATGTCTCTGGTATGAAATGCTCCTGAATTATTGTTGTTGTCTAACGCAAATAGAAAATAGATCCCCTATATGCTCTTCCATTAACTATTCTGGTCCAGTGCTTTGCACCTTGTATACATATTTACTTTGAAATAAAACAAATTAGTAACAAAAGCCCACATTTAGTTCACTGATTAATTAGCTTGTTTACTAAAGTTTGCAGAGGACAAAGGAGCTCCTGTTCAAATCACTCTGGAATTAGAGAGGAGCAAGTCAGAGCAGAGTCTGTCCCCTGAGGGCTAATCCAAAGATGCCTGAACCTAATGGGAGGTTTTAAACTTTTGTTCCATATTTGTCGTGGGTGGGATTTTTAGTTGTACCTATTCTTTTTTCTGTCACTCAGAGAAAAAGAGATTCTTTGAAGGACTTCTTAAAAAATCGTTCCCTCCTTGCTGCTTCAAATAAATGGAAGTCTGAAATTTTGGGGTGAACTTTTTTTTCAGTGAAAATTATATTTTTTAAATTAAAGCCATGAAAATGATGGAAGGGAGCAAAAAGTATTTGGCTCATTCAATGTCTTTGCATAAAATATGCAGTAGTTTTTCAGTTCACCGTGACATACACTTTTTAGGAAGAAGCATGGTCTCCGATTACCTAATTGTCTTAAGTTCCAAAAAAAGAAAAGAAAATTATGTTGAAGTCAGAGATTTGCCTAAATACAATAGCAGTAATGATTTTGGCATTACTGTAACAGAAAGGTGTTTGTGTTGGTATGGACCACACTGCTTTACAGGAAAACCTGATGCTATCTTTAGTTTTCCTATTTAGCAAATGCATGAAGTAATATTCTGAACATGTATCTAATGTTTTTTATAACCTTTCACAACCTAATTAGAAAACAGCCCCTAGATGGCCTTACGTGGTTGTAACTAAGCTGGTGAAAGGCAGGTGTGCACTAACTGTAGTCAGAAAATGATGTGTTGTCTTCTGACACTGACATTTTTGCTTTTTCTGTTCCACTTCGTACTCATGTTGTCTATTGTAGCACGAGCAGTGCAGGCTACCTGTGCTGTTCCCACCTTGAGTGAGCAAGTCCAGCCCCCAGGCAGAAAATTTTTTCAGTTGCCAGCCCCACGGGGGCCTACAGCAAACCCCTTGGCCAATATGCAGAACTAGATACAACGGGGTGCAAATTGTCCCTGGGATCGGAACTAAGCGTGCTCTAGCTGCTCATGAAGCCATGCACACTGTTTGCTCTCTAGGGAAAACAGGATGCTGTCCATGTGACTCAACCCCAAATTTGTCAAAGGGTAATTATTATTATCTATTATTTAAATTAATTGTATAGTAATTGCTGGATATTAGTAATTGCTACATAATTAATTAATATAGTAATGTTATTAAATATATAAAATATTATTATATGTTATTTAGGTAAATTATTATATATTATTTAAACAAGCAGGTATCAAGAAAAGCTTTTTAAGCACCGGACCCCAGCAGCTGATGCATCTGTCTGATGATCCCGAATCCCTGCAGGATCCGGTAGGCCGAAGGCTGTTTCTTTCCCGGGCACTGTGTCTGCGTGGCTGAGTGGAACACTAACCCACGCCGATCCACAGGCGGGGTTGGGGAGACGCACTTCGGGATCGCTCGGGCTGGGGAAGCCTTTCTGAGCGCCCCTGCGAAAGTGCAGCGTCCGCAGGCAGCCGGGGTAGACGGTGCTCCCTCTGCTCCCTCTACTGGGCAATGCATTTGAGCATCCGAAAATCATCACCGAGTCCAAATTTGGCCTCGTTGCAAAGGAGTCATTAAAAGCACACAGTAAAACCACCCTCCTTTAAATTCGAAGGGAAGTTTGCCAAAACATTTCTGGTAATGAGAGAGAAACTTGCCGGCCGCCAGCGGACAAGCGGATACAGGAAAACGCTCTTGAGTTTTCTACACGCAGGAAAGGGAGAGGGCTGAGCCACCACCTTCAAGAACAGCTGCTGCTCAGATCCTATTTCCACAGCTCTGGGGGTAGCGTGAAGTTTTTCTGCTATCCTCATTAGCAGGAGGATGCAAAACGCAGCCCACTCTATATGGTCAGGGGATGTAATAGAGTTTAGGCAGCAAAACTGCCTGGGAAACTGGGAAAAAGAGGCTGGACAGGGGAAGACAAGAAGGGTCCCTCTCTTCCCTGCCAAATTCCTTCCTTCTGCTGTGGCCAACAACAGGACTCGGAAAGTTGCTTTTGAAAACCAGAGCTGTAGCCTGACTGGCAATACCAGGGACGAGGGTGAAATGGTAAAGGCGATCTACCTTAAGAGTGAATGCAAGCCTAAGATGGTAGGGAGCCACTTAAATTCTTGCCAGGGGCATCATGGTTTAAACAGTGCTACTTAGAATAACAATAACACTTTAAATTATCTCATAAATTTGAAAGTGTGTAATTAATCTTTGCAGTATCGCTGATAGGCAGGAAGCTGTTACCAGTCCGGGGCTACAGAAGAGAAAACTGAAGCAAGGATTTTAAGAAGTGGATGTGATTCCAGCCATCCTCATCCACTGTAAACTTTCAAAGAAACAGGTTATGGCTCACTGTGCCTTTATTTAGGAGGGCTACGATGTTTTCCTAAGTGCCAAGACCACATAGCAGTAGGTGCCCTTTTTCCAGCAGTTTAGGATGCGACATTATTACAAAGAGTCACTGCCTTTTAAAACAACACAGCTAAGGGGCAGCGTTAAAGCATCGCCAACAGTATTAAGTTGAAGTCAAAGCCTTGCAGCCTCCCTGTAACCCATCTCCCTGCTCAAGCATTGCAGCCCATCTGTTCCATCTATCACACATTAATGGGAGACATACCGGTGCCTGGGAAAAACCAGGACACATTAAGGGCAAGGTGACATCTCTGATTCAGAATTTCTTCTCTGATATTGAAGGTGTATGTTCGGTGCTCTGGTATTTTAGTGATCCATTTTGGGTCTGTAAGCTACAGCATGTACAAAGCTTAAACTGAGTGATTTTTGAGTCATAGACTTATTGTCACTAACAGTTTCTGTGGGGCAACAGACCAGGAGGTGCACAGTAATCTGTGTATTCAAGCCTCAGTTTCAGACGAAGGAATGCAGCAGGACCATGGACTCACTGGAGGCTACTGGGACTTCCATAAGACCCAGGTCTGGCCCTGCAGCTGCGTCCCTTCACCACCACCCTGCTCTCTTTATAGAGTCAGAGTCAGCCCCAGATCCTATTTTAATAATTACAGGTAGAAGATACACAAAGGGTATTATTGTCACTACTCCAATAACTATGAAATTTTGTTATAACCAAAGGATGCAATCAAAACCACTGTCTAAAACCAAACGGACTCCCTGAAGAGGAGAACCAGTGCAGGGGCAGGAGGGTGGCTAGAAATGGGAACAGCAAAGAAAATGCTGTGAATCTTAACAGCAAAGTTACAGCATCACTTTGGTGGGAGGAGCTGAGGTGCCAGATGGTTGGAAGGGGATGGAGAGAGGTGCGTTACCCTGAAGCCTCCTACCAGGGCACGATTCCCTATCCCATGGTGGGGTGCAGCCACTGCCCCTCCCAGTGCCACCATCAAACCAGTTCCTCATCACCTCACAGCTGTGTCATATCTGTCTGGCAGGTTTTGCAGTCTTGCTGCAGGCTTTTTTTCAGGACAAGATCTGCTTCAAAAGCAGGACTCAGTGCTAAGCTCTCCCAGAAAAAGGGTGGGAGATGGGTGCCCACTCTCCCTTACGCCTTGGAAATGCTGCTCCTTGAGACCTCAGGGGCACAGGGAGGGCTCCTCTAAAGACCTCCTCCTGAGACTGATCGTGATATATAACTGCACTCCTTCATTGCCCTTCTCCCATTTAACTGAACTCCTCTAATCTCATCACACAAGAAAAAAGAAAAGCAATCCCTTTAATCACTGTGATGGTTGTGGCACAGTGAGATTATAAGGCAGGGTATGGATGTCACAGATATTGTAGGAGACCTGCATATATCTCGTGAACAAGATGACACCAATAAAATTTATAAGCATGAAAATGCTGTCTTTGAAAGCCTCACTCTCCCCTTCCAATAATTCAGTGAAAGTCCTGGCTGTATGCACGGCAGTGATTATGTACCACAGAAGTGGATGAAGACAGAAGCTGTACAGACAGTTAAAGTGCCTGGTCAATCTCATCAAGAGATCTGTTTTGCAACTCACCTGATTTACAAGAAACTGGAGACAGCCCACAGTAGTGATTTACAAGATTTTTAGAAGATTGATAAAGCTACAGTATTCTGAGGCGTTGAACACAGCAGCAGCTTTTGTCACAGACAGGATTACAAGCAGGTTTTAATGAGCTGTTTAAGCATCTCATTATTTTTAATTTTTTTATGTACACAATACGATAAGAGAAAAAACAAATATGAAATAATCTTAAAAAGAAAGAAACAGTATGAAAGGGAAAATAAACTAAAGAGAAATAAATTACATAGCAAAAATAATGGCTAGAACAAAGGGATTCCCGCATGACAGATAAACTATCCAGTGTATTTCATCTCTCTGTATACTTGAAGACTATCTATGAGTAGCTCGTGACTTCTTCAGAGTTAATAACACTTAGAGATCCTTTAATGAATTACTGATCACTTTCTAAGCTACGTGACTTGGCCTCTTTTTCTCTCTGTGCATGGAAGGTATTTGCTCTTTCAACTGTAGCCCAAGAGATCCCAAAACCCCAGTGCAACACATTTTCCTGTGGATTGCACAGCATGTGCTGTACTGTCCATGGGCTCTGCAGTTGCTCAAGCTTCGTCTAATGCTGCTACATCTGAGAGCAGACTGGTTTTGGTATCCAAGAAAACAAAAGCTGCAACTGGAGCTTTTCGTATAGCCAGATTATTTCTAATGGCTCTCTCCTGTGCCATAGCCCTGATGACTGACGAAGTGTCAGCTCATCCCCAATTCACCTTCATTTAGCCATTTCCAGAGACTCCAGCTGCTTCCTTCCACAGACTCTACAAAAAATTAAAAGCTTGGAAAACTCTGCCCTGTGCCAGGCTTGCTTTAGAGGGGTCAAAAAAGGTCCAGAAATTTTGGGGAGTAAGGGAACACAGATGAATAGCATGATTTACCAGCTTTTCTTTCCACAGGAAAATATAATCATAAAAAAAAATCTATCAGATTATCGTTATCAGTAACCACTTGCGAAGGAATACTCAAAAGGAAGCCGCTGAAACCCTTACAGACGTTATATGAAAATGTTCTCCTATGTCTAGCACGTTAATCAAATAAAACTTCCCATAACTTCAGTGGAAGTTAGTTGGCGAGGCAGGCTAAATGCGTCCCTTGATACAGCACAAGATGCAATTACAAAGCACAGTAAAGCTGGCAGAGATGAAAACCAAGTATTTTTCTCACCCCGATATCAACTTGAGAACAAAAAGCAGCGGTGTATTTTATTCTCTAGATATAATCATTTAAGAAAACACTGCAAAACGTCAAACAGACAGATCCACTAAAACATGCTATAACTGGTATTTGGTGCCTTTCTAAAGAACCATGTGGATTCTTTTTCAGTGATTCATCTGTGTTAGCTAAGAAGGCAGTGCTTTGGTTCCCAGTATCATAACAGTCTTGAGCTGTCTTTTTGCTTAATTGGCCACTGATCTTATAATCATTCTTGCCATCAAATGTGCTGTGCTCTATTGATTTCAACACAGCTTTGTTAGGGTACAAAAATATGGGTTAATAGCCTCAGCTGCAGGATTAGAATTTGTAGGACTCTTATATGTAGGCAGTTGAAAAACACCAATTATATTTCATAGGAATTTTTTTCATCTTAAAAAAATGCCAGTGAAAACAGCCTTCTTTGTTACCAATGAAAAATCAAACTGAAAACAGAAAAGACTGACCAAAGCAATTGAAAAGTGTATTTTCACCTATTTTGTTTTCCTGTAACATTTTTTTACCAAAAAAACCCAGGGAAACAAGACCGATGCCCTTCCCATGAAAACCCATTTTGCACATGAAGTCTTCTTTTGAGTGAAAAGATACCAGTTAGCTCTTCCAAATAACGCCATGGGACTGCTGTAGGGCACAAATGGTCTGGACCATCGTTACATGCAGCAGTGGAACAGGTTAAAAGCTAATCCCTTTAGCTCTGCAGTTACTAAACCACACTGCCATGCTACAACTATGGAAAGCCCTTGAGGCAAGCAGTAGCTCCTAAAATACCTCTCCCATGTCACGTGAGTATTTTTTTGGAGGCCTCTCATTAAGATCTGCCTGGGCCCTTTCTTGCTTGTTGCAGGTTTGGGAGAAATCATAGTCAATGCTTGCTGCAATTTGGTCAGAAGACTATCAGGCTCAAAGTAATTCTTTCAGTGACGCTCTGAAACCTTTGAGATCAAAGGTGCTGACTGAAGTTGGTTTTCACATCGAGATTACATTATTTGATTTCATAGTACTGTAGTCCCCAGAGAAGATGTGAGTTGATTATGCAGTAATTCCAGGAGTGCCTCAAATCTCTTGGGGAGAGATGAATTCCAAGAAACCAATTTTAAAGAAAGGACAATTGACCCTAGTGGCATTTTTTGTTGTTGGTGGGTTGTTTTTTTAGGAAAACTGCAAGTCCTATTAAGATGCTGTGCAAATAATTGAGTCTGACAACCCGTGGCTTCAACAAGCTCTCTGCTGGGGGAGGGGGAAAGTCTAGAGCCGGCTGAGGGCTAGACTGTGGATCACAGCCCTTGTGCTCTCATTTCAAAGGTACGCTAGAAAAACAGAGGCAACAAGCAGCTTATGAGGCTCCAGGGAGCACCATACAGTGTTTTGCTGCAAGTCCACAGCCGAGTTCATGCCACTGCATGTGGCATGGGATATAGCTGCAAGTTTACGAATGGAGAACACTAAAAGTGGGACTCTGAGTTGTTTGAGAACTAAATCACAGCCTAGAAAGCCATGTAATTTCCCAGGTAGTGTTAGGTCAAGTTACTGACCAGCAAAGGTTACATGCTAGCAATGAAGACTTCCATGCCAACAACTGCCATGCTGTATGGCAAAAATTACTGATACATGTTTCCCATTGTAAGATTTTCCTCCCCAGAGGAATGGAAATAACATTTCCCCAGCCTGTTGTTACGTGAGGAGACGGGCACAACTTTCTCTACAGAAAAAGGTGAGTAAGACAGAAAGAACATCAAGCCCATGACCAGACTTTGTATATTGGTCTACAGATCTCCTCTTGGGCAGGCAGTCATTGAGCAATACCTCCCATTAGCAGAGGCATTGCTCTTTATAAGTACGTATATTATATCTTATTTCTAAATGTTATTTAGATACCATTGTTAAAAAGAAAGTATGTAATCCATTTCTGCATTATTTCTGAAGTTACTTTTATCATATATTGTTTTTAGAGCGAGGAGACAGACACAAACCTGACCTGGGGTAGGAAAATGGTACGAACATTTTTTTGAAGTAAAACACACAGTAAAATATCTAAGGAAGAAGAAAAGTGTGCCAAATGCATTGGTCGTTGTCATTCAAGGGTCAAGTGTTGCCTAATTATTTAGAGTTACCGATGTTAAAAAAAAAGAACAAATGTTAAATCTTTCCGAGATGCTGGGTCTAAAATTAAGCCATAAACAGAGACTGTGCATGGTAGAATCCCAGGTCAATTGGGCTGTAACTGTGTGCAAAGAAATGACCAACTTTCCTGTTCCAGCTCGTGAACTGGAAAGAGATCTGTTTTCTCAAAGGATGGTCTGAGGCTGCCAAAATACCTCTTTCCCCAAGCAACATATGATATGAGAGGCCTAACATCTGAATATTACAAAAGAAGCTAATTGAATGCTCCCTAGCACATCCACAGATCCAGAATCTCAGGCTTTTGTAGAAATAATTGGAAAATGCAAATGTTTGTGAATCACACGAATTACACGTTATACAATCTTTAATTTCCTTTTGAGAAACAAACATTATACTTTGAAAGAAAGCAAGTGCTGCCTCTGAAGGAGGAGGAGTATAAAAGTATCAGGTGCTTTTGCACTTTAACATGCTGTTTCCAAAACTCAAACCTACCAACTCTATTTTCCAAAAAGCAAGATCACCTTGAGAACTCGATCAGTGAGCTACTAAAACCAAAGGGAGTTTGACAAGCTCAGTGACTGAGGTTTTGGCACTCTTAGGTACACGTGGCCAATAACCACAACAAGGACGTAGTCTCTGATGATATTCAGCTGGACTCTGACACCTTCACTGTACCATCCAATTCTGCAGAGTTAACTATGGACATAAAGTCAGGAAAAAAACCTCTTTATTTTTAATTTTTTATTTAATTTTTTTTTTCAGAGACAAAATGCCACAAGAACAGATTTGAACTTTTTATTTTGGTAGCAGTTGCCAAAATGTGTTGCCAGCAGGATGATCCTGTACGTGAGACGCAAGGCAGGAGAAGATAGCAGGCAGTTTCTCTAGGAAACAAGACAGTAATCAAGCAGCAGAAGGAAGAGAAACAAATTTCTTACGTTGTATTGATGAGAAGTCTGTCGTTTGCACATAGCTTTGGAAACTTTAACAATTCCCAAATGAGACAGGGAATTGTTTGTGAGCAAGAAAGCTCACAGAAGAGGGAACTGTTGGGAAAGACAGATGAAACTGCAGAGAAATGCCTCCAAATAGCAACTGCTGGTGGATTATTAGGGAACGACAAGAGAGCAGCAATCACTAGAAGAAAGTGGGGCCCTGTGACAAGATATGAAATTGTGGAAACTTCACTTTGCAACTTCACATGCAACTGTGAAAAACAGCATGCATGACCACTATCAGGACAAAGCTGCCAGGTAGTAAAAGCAGCAGAAGCAGTGGGCAGCTGATGAAAGAATCAACAACCCAAGACTTTAATTAACAGGTAAGGTGTCGAGGTTGACATTGAGCCAGGACACCATTTGAGGAGGCAGCATTTACACTGGTAATACAGTGTGCCACTTAGTAGGATGGAGGCATTTCCCTAAAACCTTAAGGGAAAGGGATGGGCTCATGTCCCCCCACAAAGGCATATGATATCCAACAGGTTTGAAAACACTAGCAATTGTGGTCAGGTACTTAAACTGGGTAAGCCTATGGACATGGGAAGTCACCACCAAAGACACCGTCCCTGCCATGTCGTTAAAGAAAAGATGCTTTAGCCAAACAGCTTGGCTAAAGCAGCACTGGCTGCCAAATAAAAGTTTGGAGAAAACACAAAGTAATGAGCCTGGAAGCACAGAGCTAAAACATAGATGCATTTATAGCGGTCTCATGGACTGCTCTTTCTGTAGCCAAAAGGGATTTGTTTGGTCTATTTGTTTTTGAAAATGATGGAGTCCTCTCCTATTATTATCCAGCATGTGGCATGTGAAACAACCATTAAACAGAGTATTTAAAAATAAGCATTGTGAACAATACGTGCACTTTGTTATGTCAAAACTGGCACTCGATCAATGAGTTTATTTTAACCCAGTGATCAGGGAGCACCAAAGCACTCGGGGTGTGTCTTTGGAGGCAATTATTGAAGAATAAAAAGAAAAAAAGTTTCTAGCGGTCATTTTAGCTCTGCCCCAAACAGCCTGCCACTGCTTACATTTACTGCATTCAGTCTTCAGATGAGCTGACTGCTTCTTTTCTGGACACCAAGGCCTGCCTTTGTCACAGAATCACAGAATGGTAGGGTTGGAAGGGACCTCTGGAGATCCTCTAGTCCAGCCCCCCTGCCAGAGCAGGGTCACCTGGAGCAGGTTGCACAGGAACGCGTCCAGGCGGGTTTTGAATGTCTCCAGAGACAGAGACTCCACCACCTCTCTGGGCAGCCTGTTCCAGGGCTCTGCCACCCTCAAAGTAAAGAAGTTCCTCCTCATGTTTAGGTGGAACTTCCTATGTTCAAGTTTGTGCCCATTGCCTCTTGTCCTGTCCCCGGGCACCACTGAAAAGAGCCTGGCCCCATCCTCCTGACACCCACCCTTTAAGTATTTATAAGCATTGATAAGATTCCCCCTCAGTCCTGTCATGGACAAATTCTTTTCTTGATCACTTTTTTGCTAGCCTGCTGAAATCTATGGGGGTATCCGGTACAGAAAAAAAGATAAAATTGATCTTGTCTGCCTTACTAAATTGTGCTTTGCTATCTCAGATTTTTTTTCTGTGGCCCACTTCCCCTTCCAAATCCAATTTCTCCCCAGCTGCCCACCCTCATGTGGATTTTCCTTGGAGGTGGTATTGTGGAACTAAAGCACTGGATAATTCACTTTTCCTCAGAAATTTCTGCAGCCAAGTTTTGAGGAAGGTTTTTTTGGTGACATGTACAGTGGAATAAAAATCACATATTGCTGATGGGGAATATTTTTACCTGCTAGCACCAAGAGATGTTTGCAGAGACTGACAGTGTCTGAATACTTATCTTTTACTGCAGGTATTGCCTTGAAAAGTCTTGATTTTGTGTCAGCTTTGATTAAGCATGGCCTATCTCTCTTACATGAGACTTTGTGGCAGATTCTCTATCTTTCCACTATGCTTGTTGTAGGTGTTCTCAAAAACTGGTGGCTATGATCATATCTTCCTTTATTCTCACTAGTAACCTGGATGAAAACGTCCCTCTCTTATTTTGCAAGGCACCAAGGAAAACACTCATATTCTGCTTAATGATTACTGATGGGAACATAATATTCTGCAGGGAAGAAATCCCAGTCCCTTCTTTCCAACACATTTTCTTGCTGCATTCCCACACAACTCTTTTCTGCTGTCCAGGAAAGAGCAATGCTTAGGACAAGATCTCCCATCAGCTTGCCTTTAACAGTGCCTACTAAGTTAACTCATCAGAGAAATTTCCCAGAAAAATTTAACAGAATGATGAACTACATGTGGGATTGTGATAGCAATAGTCATGATAAAATAATTTACTGTACATTAACTTTTTCTAATTTGCTCCTCCCTTCAATAAAAGCTTTAGGAAAGAGTGTGAGTAGAGGAAGCACTAAAAGTTTAGCCTGGTTAGCATCAAGGAAGCCGTGTAACTGCGATGAGCCTCTGTAACCATGTCAGCAAGAAGCTGGAGCCCTAAAGGGCATTTTGTCTGCAAGCTTAGGGGAAGGCAACACTTACGTTGTCTCTTCAGTAATGACTTCCTGACCAGCAGCATTTCCCACCTCCAGGACAGAGCATGGTGATGACCTTCTGGGTTGAACAAACATGTCTTTCTTGGCATACTGGACCCTATGCCTTCGCTCAGCTTGCCCAGGCGTCCGAGTGAAAGCTTTCATGGGTGACCTCCTGGCTGCCTACAAGGTTGGACGTGACCAGGGGGTGCGTAGGCTACAGGAGATGCCCCGTGCTCCAATGCCCAGGAGGGCAATATTTGCTGGGGTTACACACATAGCGAGCAAAAGTGTTGCTCCAGCAGTTGGTCATCTTCAGATGACGCTCACATTTTTCCCCATTTTTGATGGACACATTTCCTGCTTTGCAGACTGTACTGGGAAGATGGTAAGCAGCCCTCCCTCTAAGCATGCAAATCACCAGCAGGACTGGTCCTCAATATTGTCCTAGAAATGCTAGGTGAGCAAGGGCACAAAAGCGAGAAGCCTTGCCCTTCCCTCCTGAAGCAAGGGGTGGGAGTGCTAAACACCACGTTTCAACTTCAGGCTTTGCACAGCTTAAAGGGTAGGGGTCAGGCCCCCAGCCAACAGCAATCTGACTTGTTTTACCAACTGCATTGGAGCCGAGGTACAGATGGAGGATCTAGCCTGTTTTCTGTTACTGTGTCAACTGATTCAGATTGTTGACTTTAGTAGCTGAAGAACTGATTGCTACATGCCTGTCTGCCCGCTGCAGGTCAAAAAGCAAACCATTTTTGCACTCTGAAAAAAACAGCCTTCTCCTGCTGAAGACAATGGATACGAAATTCTGCATCTACATTATGGAAGGACTTAGGCTGGCATTATACGTTTTGTACAGATGAAAGGTTGGTCTAGCAGTTTGCCTTCGATTTTGACTCAAAGCATACATTTCAAATGAAAAATGACTTTTTCCTTTGAGCTTACAACTTAATATTTACTGCCTTTAAAAAAGTGAACAGAATTAATAAACATTGCAACATAGGGAATTCAGATTTTGACTCTTTTCTCTGCAAGAAATACAGATACATGACAAAGCACAAATACAGGCACAAGTTAAACCTGCTCCCTGCTCCTGAGAACTGAGATGTAGGAAGGAACTGCTTCCTTACACAGATTGCATTTTTCAGAAGCGTCCAGCCTGGACACCTAGTTGCTTGCTGGGCCATGGACTACCAGCATTTCACACCACTCCTTAGCGGCTATGGACTGGTGGCTTTCAGGACATGGTGCAAAATGCATTTGGTCTTTCCTCAGGCTACTAGAGACCAGGAAAGATAGAGCGATGACTGTTGTTGGATGGGATTAGGTATCTCCTGTTTATCTTTCTGGCTACTCTTTTCTGGTTATGAAGATAACAGCAAAATTGTGAGTTTAAATATCCATCAAGAGCAGCTAGAGGCAAGGACTTTCCCCAGAGGTGTGTCAATACAAGTCAAGAAATAACAAATACCCACTTTTGGCTATGATGCACAACACAAAAATAAAAACCATGTGATGTGCTTCAGGTCCGATCATTCAATCCAGGCTTTCAGCTTTACCTACGGATGCCTTTGTTTATTTATTTAAGTCACCGTTCCAGAAATGAAATGGGTGAGAGGGCTGGTAATTGAATTTATCTCTCTGCCTCTGTGAGCTGCCTAGAATGGCCCAGTGGCCAAATTGCTTGTAAATTCCTGTGGCTGTGAGAGCTGTCCCAGTGGGTTGCAAAGCTTTTTAATTTAATCTCAGCCCTGACCAGATAACTAATAGAAAGTGATCAGCCAGTTAAGGATGCATAAGTAGATGGGATACCGTGAAGTTATTTACAGCTGCATGGCACTGATCTTCGTGCCCTGGCATTTAAACCTCCAAACGTTCACCGTCCAAATCATCTCACTGCAGCAGATGGGTAAAACCGCCTCGGTGGGGCTGTGCCCATCGATGACTCTGAAAATCAACCTAGTCAAAAGAACCGTCTGTTCTTGGTCATTTTGGCTAGGGCTAGCTTATTTTAATCCACTTGCTACATTGTTCAGTTTCAGCATTATGAGAGGCTGAACATACATGTGGTGGCACTTACTCCATAATACAAAATATTCTGTTATAAACCCTGAAACAGCTCCAAGGGTGCAAGCAGTAGTGTGTAGGTGGCAACAAACACACACACACGTTATATACAATTGTTCTACAAGTGATTCATGGCAGCCAACCTCTTCCCACTGCCCCCTGCTTTTGTAGGTATTTGGCTGCTGACCATTATCTTGAGAATATATGTTCATCTGACAAAAGTCTAAGTGATCAAAGGGCTGTGCAATCCTCTGTATGCCCCAAATTCAAGAGGATACACTGAGATTTCCGGGTAGCTTTTCACAGAATCACAGAATGGTTTGGGTTGGAAGGGACCTTAAAGATCATCTAGTTCCAACCCCCCTGCCATGGGCAGGGACACCTCCCACTAGAACAGGCTGCTCAAAGCCCCATCCAGCCTGGCCTTGAACACTTCCAGGGATGGGGCAGCCACAACTTCCCTGAGCAACCTGTTCCAGTGTCTCACTACCCTTACAGTAAAGATTTTTTTCCTGATATCCAATATAAATCTACCCTCTTTCAGTTTGAAATCGTTACCCCGTGTCCTATCATAACACTGCCTGATAAAGAGTCCCTCCCCATCCTTCCTGTAGGCCCCCTTTAGGTACTGGAAGGCCGCTATAAGGTCTCCCCATAGCTGCCTCTTCTCCAGGCTGAACAACCTGAGCTCTCTCAGCCTGTCCTCATAGCAGAGGTGCTCCAGCCCTCTGATCATCTTTGTGGCCCTCTGCTGCACCCGTTCCAACAGGTCCATGTCCTTCTTATGTTGGGGGCCCCAGAGCTGGCTGCAGTACTCCAGGTGGGGTGTCACCAGAGCAGAGTAGAGGGGCAGAATGACCTCCCTTGACCTGCTGGCCACGCTTCTTTTGATGCAGCCCAGCATGCGGTTGGCTCTCTGGGCTGCAAGCGCGCATTGCCAACTCATGTTGAGCTTCTTGTCCACCAAGAGTTTTCAGCTGGCTTTTCTTCTGAAACAGAAACACCTTCCCTTAAATATTGCTGCTCTTGTCACCATTCAACATGAAACCATGCAGATATATCAGTTCCTTAAAATGTTACCCCCTCCTTCCCCAATAGATGGATAGAAGATTTCTCTTGTTCAGAGAGTCAATACTCATAGCTCCTTGTATCACACAGCACCAGCCCTACACTGACCCTGCACTGCCGCTGCACAATGATGGATACCATTTTAACTCATCTTTCTGTTTTCTTATGTACTGTCAGCCAGGTGTTCGGCAGCACAGAGATTTGCACCAGGCTCTGAGGTGTTTGCCCTCCCCAGTATAATGGAGGCAGATCAGATGTGGTGACTCAGTAGCCTCTTCTGCTTTCTCCTACAAATGAATTCTTCAGAAAACACTCTGATGACTCAATGCGAATATGCAAACGACATCCTGACACTGTTTGACCCAAAAGGTAATTAGCAAGCACCTCTATGAGGAATGATTGAAATACTTGTTTCGAAGAACAAAGGGTAAACCTCCATGCTGGTTAGTGAACAAAAAAGAAAGTTGACAGATAAGATGCTATTAGAAAAAGGGGAAGGTAAGCTCTTCCTTTGGAGAGCTGAGCAAGGAGAAAGCTTGAGATTTGGAAAAAAAATGATGAGGGAAAAGAGAAAGTAATCTTCAGAGGGGATTTTTTTTTTTTTTTTTTTAGCATTTTAAATTCCTTCCATACATGAGGAAAAATGGGAACTTCTTCAGAAGGGGGAAAAGGCTAAACCCAGGCACAATCAATGAGGGACACAGACAAATACCTAAGAAATTACTGGTATAAATGCATAAAAGGCCAGATTAAAAGAAAAAAAAATAATTACTTGTCCAGATGAGAACATTATGGAGTTTAAAATACGTGATTGGAGAAAACATTTCATTGCCACTCAGGGAGTCTTATCTCTGGCTTCAAATCCCCTCCTTCCCCATCCCCAAATCTCACAAAGTACATGCCTGCATTTTCAGGTAAACACAGCCTATTCCAAGTTCCATAGACAACTTCCAAAACTGTTGTACTGCAGCTGAATGCAGTATCTGTGTTTCCATTAAACTCTGCACTGTAGGCTCCCCATCCCCCCTGGGGAGTTTTCTTTAATATACAGTTTCAATTTCAAAACAGCATCGCTTTAGGGACCTATTCTGCCTTTATTTATGCAGCTCAAGAGATGATACATCTATCTACTGATAGCAGCTTTAATCAAAAAAGAATATTTTCAATACAAAACTAAACAATTAATTTGACACTTTTGAGAACAGGTACATTACACCCTTGTCATAGGTCTTGGGAGCTGCTAGACTTTAAAACTGATAAATAGGGTGTCCTTGTATTCTTTAACCATCCCCAGGGAAAGTAGTTTGTAAAATAGTAAAATTGCTCAGGCACAAATATTTATCACAGATCCAATAAGATTTTATGTGCCTTGTAACTACAATATTGCATGTTTTATGCTCCTTCAATCTTTGGTTTAGAGTATATCCAGTTTCTTCAGTATAGATAATTTCACAACCAGTGGAGATCTGTAAACAATATTTTGTTACAGCCCCGTGAATACTAGGTGCCATTATTTCCCCTGTAGTTTCAATGAAGCTTTATTCTTCCTGAACACACATTGTTCATGTTCTAAAAATGCCTGGCACAGAAGGCATAATTATCTTTATTTTATTGGATTTGTCAGGTTTACACAGTTTTCAGTCCATTAGAGCTTAGCCACCATTAGGCAGGCATACACGCTTAATTTTAAGTACGTGGCTAGTTTTGTCTCATTCAGTAGGTGCTGCTTTGTAGAACAGAACAGCTTGTCCTTCTTTAAAAATACAGCACAGCATCACAAAACTAAGGCATGCATAAAGGTGCGCTCTATCCTGCCCCTTTGATATAAAGGCAGTTAATGGAGGTAGTAAATATTGCAGCTTTAGGTACACAGCTGACCAGGAGCCAGGTTGCTCCATACAAATCAGTGCAAATCACCCATTGTTGGCTGGGAAGCATAACTTGAGTACTAACATAACTGTTGGAGTTAGGATTCACAGATCCTGGCCCCAGTCTTACCTGAGGCACAGAGGTTCTACAACCACCATGCCGAAGCTGTATCCCTGCTGAGAGCAACCTCATCTCCGTAAAGCTACTGTGGGTTCACATGGCATTTCAGCCCTTAATGCAGGCTGTGGGTATCTGAAAAGAGCAGTGTAGCACTAAGCAGCCACCGCTGAATCACTTGTTTCTCTCTACTGCATCAGCATGAACAAGGATCTGGAGATGGGAACTAATTTGATTGCAAAATACAACCAGCGCAGTAAGGACAGTGGGGCAGGGGAACGAAGCAACTGCTGAAGCAGCTCTGCTGCTGGTTGTCGAGCATGGGCTAACGGGCACATTCACCACCCCAACGAGGCAGCCGCTGCATCCCTTCTAGCACAGTGGGTGGGGAAAGCATTGTCCATGTTGCCCCATGAGGGCAAGCTGATGCTTGACGTTGCCAACTTGCCATCTTCTTCTTCTTCCCTGCTTTTTTCCTTAGAGTTTTATACCTTTGTCAAGGCTGTGTGTTTCCTTTTGAATCCTTGGACCTGCTGACTATCCCTTTCTCTCATCTTGCATGTCTTTTAGCTCATGGACTTTCTCACATCTTAAAGGCAATTAGTGAAATCAGACAAAGTCACACAGCTGTGCTGCACCAAATGGGGCCTTGGATCAGACAGCTGAAACCTTGGCTGAGGGTTGGAGAGCTACAGTTCTTGATTTATCCACACAAACTCAGTCACCATCATCTGTGCTTTGGCGATAGCCACTGTAACTTCCAGTTTCCGCTCCCTCCCCGCTCCCATGGCCCTTACACTGCTTCAGCAGACAGTTATGCAGAGCGTTCCCCCACTTCGGCTAGGAACAGAGGTATTTTCAGTCCAAATGACCTTTGTTTTGTAACAAGGGAATAACAAGTAGCATTTCCTTGGGTGAAGGTATCTTAACTGCCTCTGACAGTCTGTGCTGAGCAGATCATAAATAGGCCTGCCACAGCCCGTAGGCAAAGGCACCATCTATATCTGACAAAGAGACAGGACACAAACCAAGCCAAGGCTGAGACAAGCAACGTATCACCCTTCTGTTGATGGAAGCAAAGCGCTAGGCAGGGCCTTGACCGATGTGCGCTGGTTGCTACAGAGCTGAAGAGCATCCCTGCTCTGGTAGTGCACATGGCAGCCTTGGGCTCCTGCTCCCAGCCCTGTGGCAAGAGACATTTTTCCTTAATGTGTGTTTGACTTTCTGAGAAGCAAGTATAGCTTTTGAACAGCGGTCAGCATGCCTGGGTAGCAGGGTGCCCTGACACAGCAATCTGCAACTTATTTGAACACCCTGCAGAGACATTCTGCGTCATTATTTAAAAAGATGGCATATTCAGGGTATTTCTAAAATAATTTAGAGTCATTAATTCCCTCGCATGGCATCCATTAACTGCAGGCTATTATAATAAATAAGTGGCATAATTATTGGGCTAATTGCCCAAAAAGCTAAAAGAGTCATTCTAATGAATGTTTCTGCTGCTGTCTTAGCCATCATGCTCTGTCTGGAAGCCCAGCAGTACCACAGTTCCTTGGCAGAGGAGACCCCACAGTCCCTTTTCCTTTGGTCTCTTTCCCCAGGCCTACCATCTCAGCACACCCTTGCCCTCTCCGCCTTTAACCATGTCTGCTGTACCTCAAAGTCCATGCCTCAGCAATGCTTGTCTAGCATCAATAAGTCAGCAGCAGCGTCGGTTGCAGCTAGTGCATTTATTCCTGCACCATTATGCCTCCCACATGCTCCAGTATGATGTCCATGGCTTTATCTTCCTCACCAGAAGGAAGAGGCAGCCATTTCAAGCCAAGGAAAACTCATGGTATGGCTGTCCTGTTACCTGAGGTGGGTAGAAAGAAGAAGAAAGCTTTCTTACTCTATTTTTATGACCATAATCACCAGGCAGTGCAGTTGCTCTCTTGGTATATGCTACTGGAAGAATGGGTATTGAATGACTCAGATGATAATTTTTTATTGTAGAGTCCTCCAGCATTAAGGCAAACAAAGCACTGCTTCCTATCTTCTGTGGTGCTTGGTTATCCTCTTCTTCTGTGGGTAGTTTTTCCAAGTAAAGAAGCAAAACCAGAGCAGCCAAGGAAGTGTTTTGCAAGTTTCCTCCTGTTTTCAGAGGCATGTCTAGAAGCGACCTTTTATGTGATCTATTTAAAGATAGCAAAATACTCTTGAATTGTCAACAGATGAGCAATCATGGAGGTACTCAGCTCGCTGTCTGATGTCAGCTGGCAAGGATTGCTCACCTTCCCCCTCCCTACTAAAATTAGTCATGAAGCTCCTAGTGACTTCAGTGAAAGTAGTCTCAGCCATCAAACACTTGAAAGCCTCCATCTTTCAATGTGCTGATAAACTTAAAAAGGTATAAGGAGGCCAAAAAATGATAGAAAGGAAAATTTGAATTTTATAAAGTTTGAGTCTTTTTTTAAAAGAAAATATAACCAAAAAGAAGATTCTTTCTTCCCCCTGGGGAAAAAAATATATCTTAAAACCTTCTCTGTCCATCTACCACTTTTCCTTCCTGTCTTAAAAGCAGTGTTCCCTACCATCCACACACACATACAGTGAACAGTTTATGTGAATATTGCCACTGGATCCATAAGATAAATTCATGTGAAAATAGCAGTCTTCTGTTGGACAGGTTCTGTGGGAAATTATGATGTTGCCTGAATCCTCTATTTAGACAGGAACAAAACACCAAAGGGCTGCCCCAGCCACCTCCATCTATGTCATCTGCTCCATATACGCTATCTATGCCATTTACAGAGGTGACCCCACTGTCGACCGGTCAGGCATACGTTAGCTCAAAAATACTTCTAGAGAGGCTCCAGTTTTACTATTTGCAAAAGCAGATGGGATTGCAAAAGCAGATGAGATTACTGATCCATCAAATTCAATTCACTGAAGATTTGAGGAGCTGAGCCTTGATAGCTCCAGTGCATGAGGCCTTCTTCCGACCTGCCAGTTGAAGTAGACTAGACATAGCCTATACATACTGACTGGCATGAAAACAAATGAAGATCATATTACAGCAGCGTTTTTGAAGGGAAGGAAAACCTCCTCTAAATGTAGTGCTGATTTCCATTTCTCTTCATCTCTGGTGTTTCAAGAACATACACATTCATATAGCCAAGTCCTCTAGTGTATCATTGGGCAAAAAACCAAGACTGAGAGGTTTTGCAAAGCCTGTTTTCACCATTATGTTCCTTCCTCAATGCAGACACAAAGACGGCCAAATTGAAACTGAAGACTTCAGAAGGAACTCCCAGGTCAAAAGAGTCAAATCTACGTTTTAAAACAAAAACCGATAATGAGTGTTAACAACAAATGCATTATTCAAATAAAAAGGTTTTTTAAAAATGTAGGTAACTTGCAGTCAATTAAAATTTGCTTCTTATTTGACTTGGAAATGAAAATAGTCGGGTTGCACTCCATTGTTCCAGGTCATTTTCTCTTTTTAAGTTCCAGAGGATTGGTAACACCACCTGTATTGAAAAAAAAACACCTCAACACAACTAGGCCCCCTCAAGGAGAAAAAACATATCTCAAGAATGTATAAACCCAAAACTTTAATCTCATGCTTAAAATAATTTCTTTCCATTACTCAGGGAGAAGGACCATATTTATATATTTTCTACTGTAAAAAAGCATACTAATGTACAGTATAAGGCTTTAGGTAACACGTTGACTGTTGTGACTGTTGGTAACTATATCTAGGTCTAGAAAGCTCCACTTTAAATATCTGTGCTATCTCAACTAAGGTTTCTTAACATTTCCCCGTGTAATACCTGGGTTTCTTTTAGAGCTTGCCCTCATTTAGAAGATTGGGTTCTATTTATATTTTTTTAAAAAGGGCATCTTGGATGAGATAAAGAATTTCAGTAGTGTCTTGTCATCAGCAGGGGCACTGAATTAACGGGCAAGATCACTGCCCACCCTGCTTGTGGTTTTAGCAGGTTAGATTTGGTTTGACAGCACATAATGTTGTTCCCCGATCATTGGCTGATTGCTTCACTCAGTTTCTAACCCAGATAACCTTCCTGTGTCTCTTTCAAGCTGAGCAATGATGACAGTATGCTCTGTGTCATCTACTCACACCCTGTGATCCATTTTATCAGGCATATACATTGCAATCAGATGCCTAAATAAATATTTAGTGCAGAGATTTAACCAGAAACTACTCGTATGTGTTTCCATATTCACCATTCTCAAGACTACTTACTTGGAGATGTTATGAATACCACATTCATAATTTTTGTGTCATTTGGGAAAAATTGACAGCACTTTTGCTATAGGTTTGTGATACTAGTGGACTGCACTGGTGATTCATTGAGTGGTATTTGGCTGCATTTCCCAGTCATTTTGCATTGAAATTTATATCATCTCTGTTGTTCAGAGGCAGAGATTTAGATCAACATGCTTCCTGGGCTGGACATGTGAGCATCTTTGAATGAACACAGCCCATACATAAGCTCCTAAACAACCTAATTTCTCTGCATGAGGTGAGCATTGCACAAGTGACTCCAGCAGTTTCCTGACACTTTTGGGTTTTTTTCAGGCTGGTTTTGTTTTTGTTTTTGTTTTTTCTTCTTTTTCCTTCCCCCCATTTGACTGGAAGTCAGGATACTGTGGGGAAGGCTGGGGATTGAAGCTGAAGCCAGGGCAAGCCAAGAGGACAAATAGCAGTGAGTCGGGTTAGATGAGAGAACTAACTGGCAGGGCAGGCAGTTGCTCTAGCTTTCATAGATAAGGCTAATGAAAACAGCATCAAAACTGTTAAGCTGCACATTATTCATTTTTATATGCTGCTAGTAGTTACACTGAGCCCTTTTCAACACCCTCTATATTTTTAATACCTTCTGGCAATGTGATAACTCCTGATTGCTCCCTCGACCTCTGCAGACAGAAAAAACAATATTCAGAATATGAAACCATTACATGAATTTCAACAGGCATTGATAAAAATAAGGTGCTTACAAAACAAAGACATTAAGATGTTCCTGAAATTTTCTCCATAGAAAGCAAAATTCTTTTAACAGGAGAGGAATGTCTATTTCACAAACTCCCTAAACCTGCAAGAACTTCACTGTAACATCAGATACTGTAAGCTCAGATCATAGAATCATAGAATCATATAATTGTTAGGGTTGGAAGGGACCTTAAAGATCATCCTGTTCCAACTCCCCTGCCATGGGCAGGGACATCTCCCACTAGAGCAGGTTGGTCAGATCTCTCAGCCCACATGAATAAATGGTGATATTCAATAGATGCATCAAATAATTGCAGCTCTCAGGAAGATCCAGTGTCTCAGATAATAAATCCCAGGGAAAAAAAAAGATTAAAAATAAATAAGGACAATACTGCACCTTTACTCTCCCATTTTCTTGCTATCCCAAGAAAACCAGGAGGAAGTTCTCTCTCATGTAGTTCTGAAAACTAATTTAAGGTAGCAATGACACACACAGTTTAATCAGCAATGTACTCCATGGAGCATTGCAGAGGTGGACCCCAAGTTTTTGCTGAGATAATTCACTGCTGCATTACTCTGTTTTTATCCTGTTTACCTTCATTGATATCAGCAGAAAACTGGAATACTGCGAGGATGACTCAGACCCACTGCTTTTGTTTCAGAGGAGATGACATGGAGACATCTAGGAGCAGTAGAGTGTTCACTTATTTGAACTCCTCCTGTCCTTGGAGCAAAACATTGATTAAAAAATAAAATTTCTCTTGAAGAGCTCTGATCACAGAGCATAGCTTAATGGATGAAAACCCATACCTTTCGTAAGTAGATTAAATGCAGTCTTTAGAATGAAATGTGCCATCTCTGCTCAGCCATGATGGCATGGCACAATCACAGCTAGATGACGGCAGGAACCTGACATTTTAAGTGTCAAAATAGGGGTGGTTTTGAAGCTGAAGTTGACATTAAGAGGCTCTGGAGCTTCAGCATTTTAGGATCTCCAAAAAGTTGCTGAAAGGGGATTTGAGGACATGTGTTACACTGCTCTGTTGCCTTTCATTGCATTGCATTAATTCAGGACTTCCACTACTCATTTTCATAGATTCATAGAATCATAGAGACCTTTAAAATCATCAAGTCCAACTTTTCAGAAGTACCAGGAGAGAAATATTTTCTATTTTGTGCTTAGAAAATTATTCTTTGCTAAGAACAGATCAGAGACCATTTCTTACCTTTACCTCTCTCTAGTGCTGAGGGTAGCAGAGTAACATGTCTTAATTCCTGCCATCTCATGGACCTAAGGAACTAATGATCCCTCTACTCTCATCCTGTGAGATGGTCTTTTGAACAGAGTTAAGCCAGAGTAACTAACGGTCTTATATTTCTTAGAGGGTTTTAGCCCTATGTGGAATGAGCTAAATAACTGTTGTAGACTGCCTGAAACCAGCATTAATATATAAACCCCATGAGCACAGGCACCAGACTGCATGAAAGCACAGACAGTAAGAAACTCCTTTGAAGCTCCAGCAGCTTGACAACAGAAAAAAAATTTTTTTTAAGTGACATCCTTTTTCCCTCATATGACCTGCAAAGGAGAGGCATTGAAAAGTTCTTGGCACTGGCGCCACCGCGTTCTCACTGAGCTTATGAGAAGTTTCACCCTGATTTGGGAAAGGAAGAACTAGAAAAGAGTTGCACCCAGTAGGAGTAGGTGCCTTCCAGTCTTGGTTGAAAAGCCAGCCTAGATATTCTAGCAGAAGGGGTAATCTACCTGTTTCTCTGCACACCACTTCTTCGCTGTATTTGGCAAAATTTACCACCTTATCAACAGGAGAGAAGAAGGGGAAGAGGAGTAAGGAGCTACAGTGGGGGTTTCCCTGTGGTCCCATGAGAAAGAATAGGCCAGAGGCACATAAGCCATGCCCTAGTGCTACGGCCTCCTTTAGGACCCTGTACGGGGTTTGTGTGGCAAGGTTTTGGTAGCGGGAAGGCTACAGGGGTGGCTTCTGTAAGAAGCTACTAGAACCTTCCCTCATGTCCCCAATGCCAGCTGGCTCCAAGACAGACCCACCGTTGGCCAAGGCCAAGCCCATCAGGTATGGTGGTAGCACCTCTGTGATAACACATTTAAGAAGGGAGAAAAGACCTGTACGACAGCAACCAGGAGAGAGGAGTGGGAGAAACAACTATGTAGAAACCAAGGTCTGTGGAGAAGGAGGGGAGGAGGTGCTCCAGGCGCCAGAGCAGAGATTGTCCTGCAGCCTGTGGTGAAGACCACGGTGAGGCAAGCTGTCCCCCTGCAGTCCATGGAGGTTAACAGTGGAGCAGATATCCTGCAGCCTGTAGGTGACCCCACACTGGAGCAGGTGGATGCCTGAAGGAGGCTGTGACCCTGTGGGAAGCCTGTGCTGGAGCAGACTCCTGGCAGGACCTGTGGATTCGTGGTGAGAGGAGCCCACGTGGGAGCAGATTTGTTGGCAAGACTTGTGACCCCATGGGGGACCCACGCTGGAGTGGTCTGTTCCTGAATGGCTGCACCCCATGGAAGGGACCCCATGTTGGAGCAGGAGTCCAGCATGAGGATTCCACATTCCAGTGTGAGGAGTCCTCTCCCTGAGGAAGAACAAGCAGCAGAGACGTGTGATGAACTGACTGCAAACCCCCTTCCCCAACCCCCTACGTCTCTTGGAGGGTGGAGGTAGAGAAATTGGGAGTAAAGTTAAACCTGGGAAAAAGGGAGGGGGGGGGGGAATGTGTTTTAAGATTTAGTTTTTATTTCTCATTACCGTTCTCTGACTTCTAATTGACAATAAATTAAATTAATTTTCCCCAAATCGAGTCTGTTTTGCCCGTGATGGTAATTACTGAGTGGTGTCCCTGTCCTTTGTCACACGAGCTTTTCATTCTATTTTCTCTCCCCCTGTGCAGCTGAGGAGGGGAGTGATAGAGCAGCTTTGGTGGGCACCTGGTGTCCAGCCAGAGTCAACTCACCACAGACCCCCGGTGTAG
This sequence comes from Alca torda, assembly GCA_008658365.1. Classification (NCBI taxonomy): domain Eukaryota; kingdom Metazoa; phylum Chordata; class Aves; order Charadriiformes; family Alcidae; genus Alca; species Alca torda. The sequence goes on along the minus strand of CM018079.1, from coordinate 20,996,089 downwards.
TCAGGGTAGTGGGAGTCCAATGGTGGGAATGAATGAGTTAATGAGGAGTCCACAAACCTCTTGCCTCCAGTTATCCTCCTTTGTCACCCCTTGCCTCCTTCTCATTTCATCTGGTCTTAAAAAACCCCATAAAACCGAACTTGTATGGCTGTACTTCACACCCTCCCCGGCTTTTTCCTTTTTTCTTTTTCTTTTTTTTTTTTTTTTTCCCAGATCTGTTCTACCCCACTGCTATAAAGTTAAAAATAAACCAGCAACATATTTAACCAACACTGATATGGTTCAACACCTGGATCACCCTGCAAGCTCACATGAAACATCTGTCCACCATTTCCCATAAAATAAAATGCACATTTTATTTGGTTAGAGCAGGAGGTTACAGAGTAATGCATTAGACCAAGAAATCTTGCGTGTCACAGAACAAAATTCCTTGTGAAGTCTGTTGCAAAATATGCTGAAGAAGAAGTTTGGGAAGATCTAATCTAGAGTTCAATTTACCACCCCTTAACGGGACACCATGTACGGACAGAGCTGCAAAGAAAACTACCTGTGCATGTTTTTAGCCAATGGTCGATGCAATAAAATGATTTCATTTAGTCTGCAAGGAATAAGAATTAAGTTAAGTTACATTACATTGCTTTTGGCAGGGTCTATGGGTGTTGCATAGGCAGCTACCGCACCTCAGCTGACTCACAGTATATTGATAAGCTGCATTATCAGGGTTGTGTGGCTGAGCCCTGACATAGCAAATGCGCAATGAGCTCTGCTGGGAAGCCACACACCCCTCCAAAAGCATGGTGAAATTAAGCAGGATGGTTATTCCCATGTAGCTGCTTGAGACTTGCTGCAAAACCAGCTTACTCTCCAGTGACTGTTCCCAAGACAGTTTTTCCCTGAGGAAAACCACTTGAAGGAACCCATTTTCTGCATCAAAGCCAGTAAAAAGTTGCAAGGGATGCAAAAGACCCTCCATATAAATTGTGGATAATTTGTCAAAATCCTGAACTGAGGAGCCAGCCTATATTTCCTGAAGAAAGACAAGGCAGCCTTTTGCTCCCACAGTCGTCAGAGTAACACAATCAAAACCCTGCAGCTGAAATGAACTATTAACTTGTCAATGATCTAAATGATCAGATACTATAAACAGCTGAAATCCCGCTGGTTGATTCTCTAACAGCAAGCAACAAGTCATGAGAAACTGGTAATAAATGCACACATTTTCATTTCTACTTGAAAAACAGAGAAAGACCAACACCAACTGCCTACGTGCAACCTGTGCTCTGACCGTGGCAGAAACCTATGGGGGTGAGGGACTGCTGAAAAGGGAATGAACAGCGCAGCAGGCCCTCGCCATCACTGTATCTCTTTGTCAGACCTACTGGGATAACTCAGGGGTTTGTCTGACTTGCTGTAGAGTCTTCACAGCAGACTTTTCTGAGCTGATAGTGTAGTCTATGCATAGACTGTGCTGAACTAAATCAATTACAAGGTTAATGATTACTGGCAAGAACGAATATGAGCTAACATCCTATCTACGTGAGTTGCTGATTCATTACTAGCTCATACACCAAATGTTTTAGGCCCAGGGAAAAAGTTCATAGGAACAACTTGATAGAGCTGAGTGGGATTTTGCTGTATGCAGTGCCATTCTTGCTGGACATGGTCATTTGGCAAGGACAATACATCCCATAATTAGGGTTTAGAAGGCAATGTGTACTCAACTCTAGGATGACATGATCAGTCACAGCAAACACAGGACATTGTACACCTGCTCTTTAAAGTAGTTGATGCCTTTATACTCTAACTTAGTATGTGTGGCTCTGTCCTCTGGTGATTGACTAGCTTAAGCCTTTCCCTCCAGAGGTAACAGCATGAAGGCATGTTAAAGGTCTTATGGTGCCAAGCCATGGTCTAAAACAAGACTAAGTATGTTTCAGCTAGCTTTTACTATAAACAACATAAAACAGAGGTTGCTTTAGTGCACCAAAACCCAAACCTTAGTCTTTAATTATCCGCCAGGACCATTCCTTGCACTCTTTTTCTCTAACTCTGAAACAAATGCTATCCAGCTTCATTAGTACTGGGGTGATGAACATTTACTCCATTTACAACTACCTTCTTTGCAAGGGAGGACAGAGGTTTAAAAGCATTCTTGCCAGATGAGTTGTGGGGTCTGTTGTCCCCATTGTAACTCATAAATCTGAAAAGAGGCAGTTCTCATCTCCAAGAGCTCTGTAGTTTAAAAAAATGAAGAAAAAAACCCCACCTCTATGAAGATACAATTAATGCAGCAACACAATTGTATGTAGTTCACAGCTCCAAAGTGTACACTGCTTGGATTTTGACCTTTTAAAACTCCATTAAGCTATGTAAATGCAGTACAAATGAACGTGTACTGTTCCCAAACAGTTTGCTAGTATTGGTCGGAAGAGGACCTGCACTCCTCCCTCGTGCAATACTGCCAGTGATCAGCCACCAACAAAGCCTCTTTATTGATCTGCACAGAACAGACCCACCTTGGAAGTTGTATTATGCCCTCCTTCCCCTTTATTTTAATATCTCTTTAACTTAATCCTGATTTTGGGGCAGCCACCCAACAGTGCAAAACCCCTTCCCAAATAGCTAACTCAGAAACTGAATTAACACATTTGCTATTAAGGCTTGGCTTGTTCCCACAATGGGGAGAAGGACAAAGGAACAAAGGAATGCTTCTGTACAACTCCCATGACATCACAGCTTTTCCATGTTTAAATTATCTGTCTTCTGCTCTACTGTAGCAGCTCTTTATTTTGTTTCTTCAAAAAAGCATTTCTCTGTTGTATTAGAAAGAATTAATAGTTTGGCAATCAAAGGGACAGAGGCAGAAGTGGTTTTACAAAGTAGATGAATTATTTCCTACAGATAAATCACCTGGAATGTGACCTTTTCCACCCCCATTCACCCATCTAACTTCTATTGAAAGTGTTCACTGTTCCCACATATTTGCCAGATAATTGATGGTGAGGAAGTGAGCCAACACTGTTCACAGTTTGCAGTCCTACCCTTGATGTAAACACAACAGTCTCAGAGTGATCAATTTATGCATGTGGATTTTTAAAAAACAACAAAAAAATTCTTTTCAAACTTAGCTGTACAGAAACATTATCAGGAAGCCAAGCGTCCCAGGGTATATGGGTTTCTCCACTAACTTTTGCTGTTCACTCAAGTCATGGTGTCAGCTGGGAGAGAATTGATTTTCTTACTAGCAGCTGGCGTAATGCGATGTTTTGGATTTGCGATGAGAATGGTGTTGATAGCACACTAGTGGTTTGCTTGTTGCTAAGCAGTCAAGGCTCCTCACACCACCCCACCAGCAAGTAGTTTGGGAGTGCACAAAAGGTTGGGAGGAGATACAGCCAGGACAGCTGACCTCAGCTGACTAAGGGAATGTTCTATGCCATAAGACATCATGCTTGGTATATAAAGCTGGGGGAAGAAGAAGGACGCAACAAATTTGGTGGCCTTCTATGATGTTACCACAGCGTTGGTAGATAAAGGGAGAGCAACCGACGTCATCTATCTGGACTTATGCAAAGCGTTTGACACTGTTCTGCACAACATCCTGGTCTCTAAATTGGAAAAGCGTGGATTTGATGGATAGACCACTCGGTGGATAAGGAACTGGCTAGATGGCAGCACTCAAAGGTTTACAGTCAATGGCTCAACAATCATGTGGAAACCAGTGATGAGTGGTGCTCCTCAGGGGCCGGTACTGGGACCAGTGCTGTTTAACATCTTTGTCAGTGACATGGATGTTGGGATTGAGTGCACCCTCAGCAAGTTTGCCCCTGACACCAAGCTGTATGGCACAGTCGACACACTGGAGGGAAGGGATGCCATCCAGAGGGACCTGGACAGGCTTGAGACGTGGGCTCGTGCGAACCTCATGAAGTTCCACCAGGCCAAGTGCAAGGCCCTGCACATGGGTCATGGCAATTCCAAGCACAAATACAGGTTGGGCGGAGAATGGCTTGAGAGCAGCCTCGAGGACAAGGACTTGGGGGTGCTGGTGGACGAGAAGCTCAACATGAGCCGGCAATGCACACTTGCAGCCCAGAAAGCTAACCGCATCCCGGGCTGCATCAAAAGAAGCGTGGCCAGCAGGTCAAGGAAGGTGATTCTGCCCCTCTACTCTGCTCTGGTGGCACCCCACCTGGAGTACTGCAGCCAGCTCTGAAGTCCTTATCACAGGAAGGACATGGACCTGTTGGAGTGGGTCCAGCGGAGGGCCATGAAGATGATCCGAGGGCTGGAGCACCTCTGCTATGGGGTCAGGCTGAGAGAGTTGGGGTTGTTCATCCTGGAGAAGAGAAGGCTCCGGGGAGACCTTATAGCAGCCTTCCAGTACCTAAAGGGGGCCTACAGGAGGGATAGGTAGGGACTCTTTATCAGGCAGTGTAATGATAAGACACAGGGTAATGGCCTCAAGTTGAGAGAGAGTAGATTTAGATTGGATATCAGGAAAAAAATCTTTACTGTAAGGGTAGTGAGACACTGGAACAAGTTGCCCAGGGAAGCTGTGGATGCCCATCCCTGGAAGTGTTCAAGGCCAGGCTGGATGGGGCTTTGGGCAGCCTGTTCTAGTGGGAGGTGTCCCTGTCCATGGCAGGGGGGTTGGGACTAGATGATTTTTAAGGTCCCTTCCAACCTAAACCATTCTGTGATTCTGTGATTCTGTGACATGTGGGGCACTCAAAGTTATGTGGTTTTGTCTTCCCAAGTAACTGTTACCTCACAACTGTAGCCTCTCAATCAAAGGCCCTGGTTCTCATGGGGGACTTCAACCACCCTGATATTTGATGGAAAGGCAACACAGCCAGGCACGCACAGACCCAGAGGTTTCTGCAGAGCATTGATGATAACTTTTTGATAGAGGTGGTGGAGGAATCAATGGGGAGAGGCACACTGCTGGACCTTGTACTAACAAACAAAGAAGGACTGGTCGGGAATGTGAAGAGCAGGGGCAGCCTTGGCTGCAGTGACCATGAGATGGTGGAGTTCAGGATCCTGCATGGAAGAAGCAGGGCAAAAATTAGAATTACAGCCCTGGACTTGAGGAGAGCTAACTCTAGCCTCTTCAAAGACCTACTTGGAGGAATCCCATGGGCTAAGGCTCTAGAAGGAAGGGAAGTGCAAGACACCTGGTTAATATTCAAGCACTACTTCGTCCAGGCTCAAGGTCAGTGCATCCCTAGGAGCAAGAAATGAGGCAAAGGAGGCAGGAAAACTGCATGGATGGGCAAGGAGTTTCTGGAAAAACTCAGATGGAAGAAGGCAGTTTACGGAATGTGGAAAATGGGACTGGTATAGGAGTATAAGAGTGTTGTCAGTGTATTCAGGGATGCAACGAGGAAGGCTAAGGGCCACTTAGGAATAATCTGGCAAGGGATGTCACGAACAATAAGAAGGGCTTCTTCAAGTACATCAGTAGCAAAAGGAAGACTAGGGAAAATGTGGGCCTGCTGGTGAATGAGGTGGGTGCCCTGGTGATGGAGGATGCAGAGAAGGCGGAGTTACTGAATGCTGCCTTTGCTTCAGTCTTAACTGCTAAGGCAAGCCCTCAGGAATCCCAGACCCGGGAAGAAAGAGAGAGAGCCTGGAGAAAGGAAGACCCTTCCTTGATCAAGGAGGATCAGGTTAAAGATCATTTAGGCAAATGTGACACCCACAAAGCTGTGGGCCCTGACAGGATACACCCACAACTGCTGAGGGAGCTGGCAGATGTTATTTGAAAGCCACTTTCCATCATCTTTAAAAGGTCATGGAGAACAGGAGAGGTGCCTGAGGACTGGGGGAAAGCTAATGTCACACCAGCCTTCAAAAAGGGCAAGGAAGACCTGGCAAACTACAGGCTGGTCAGCCTCACCTCTCTCCCTGGAAAAGTGATGGAACAACTCTTTCTGGATGTCATCACTAAGCATGTAGAGGAAAGTGGTCAACATGGATTCACCAAGGGGAAATGATTCTTGACCAATCTGATAGCCCTCTACGGTGGCATGACTGGCTGAGTGGATGAGGTGAGAGCAGTGGACATCGTCTACCTTGACTTCAGCGACGCTTTTACCCAGTCTCCCACAACATCCTCATAGTTAAGCTTAGGAAATGTGGATTAGAAGAGTGGACAGTGAGGTGGATTGAGAACTGGCTGCATGGCAGAGCTCAGAGGGTTGTGATCAGCGGTGCAGAGTCCAGTTGGAGGCCTGTGACTAGGGGTGTTCCCCAGGGGTCAGTACTGGGTCCAGTCTTGTTCAACATATTCATCAATGACCTGGATGGGGGGACAGAGTATATCCTTTGCAAGGTTGCTGATGACACAAAACCGGGAGCAGTGGCTGACACACCAGAAGGCTGTGCTGCCATACAGTGAGACCTGGACAGGTTAGAGAGGAACCTAATGAAGTTCAAGAGGAGAAAGTATAGGGTGCTGCACCTAGGAAGGAATAAGCCCACGCACCAGTTGACCTGCTGGAAAGAAACTCTGCAGAGAGGGACCAGGGAGTCGTGGTGGACAACAAGTTGACCATGAGGCAGCAATGTGCCCTTGTGTCCTAGAAGGCCAATATTGTGGGATGCACTAAAAGGAGTGTGAGCAGCAGGTCGAGGGAGGTCATCCTCTCCCTCTACTCTGCCCTGGTGGGGCCATATCTGGAGTACTGTCTCCAGTTGTGGGATTCCCAGTTCAAGAAGACAGGGAACTACTAGAAAGAGTCCAGCGGAGGGCTACAAAGATGATGAAGGGAGTGGAGCACCTCTTTTACGAGGAAAGGCTGAGAGACCTGGGGCTGTTTAACCTGGAGAAGAGAAGACTGAGGGGGGATCTCATCAATGCTTACAAATATCTAAACGGTGGTTGTCAAGAGGATGGGGCCAGACTCTTTTCTGTGGTGCCTGGTGACAGGACAAGGGGCAATGGGCACAAACTAGAACACAGGAAATTCTGTTTGAACATGAGGAAAAACCTCTTTATTTTGAGGGTAAAAGAGCACTGGAACAGGTTGCCCAGAGAAGTTGTGGAGTCTCATTCTCTGGATATATTCAATGCCCGCCTGGATGCATTCCTGTCCAACCTTCTCTAGGAGAACCTGCTTTGGGATGGGGGTTGGACTAGGTGATCTCTGAAGGTCCCTTCCAACCCCTACCATTCTGCGATTCTGTGATTTTGTTACACCTGATGGAGCCCTGCTTTCCTGGCGATGGCTGCACACCTGCCTATTGATGAGAAGTAGTGAATGAATTCCTTATTTTGCTTTGCTTGTGTGTGTGGCTTTTCTTTACCCTATTAAATTGTCTTTATCTCAACCCACAAGCTCCCTCACTTTTACTTTTCTGCTTCTCCCCCCAATCCCAACAGGAGAGTGAGTGAGCAGCTGCATGGTTTTTACTTGCTGACTAGGGTTAAACCGCAGCAACTCATTGTGTGCTACAACCAGTTTTTCCCTAGGTCTTTTTGATAGTGTCTTAAGTTTTCAGCATCCTTTCTGGGACAATAAACAAGTGAATAAGCTATACATTTAATACAAAAAGATGCACTTCCAGACTGATAGTTCTGTGACAAAACTGGACCCACAGCATTAAAAAAAGAAGGTTTAATTAAAAAAAAACCCAAAACCAACCCTCACTGAACATCTTCTCACAAGTATAGTGACCTTACCTCATTTGTTTGACAAAAATATTTGAGCATCTTTTTTTGCTTTAGGCAACCTGCTTTGATGAAGCCTGGGAGGATATAAATCATATTTAGGCAGACCCCTGCAGAAATACACTTATCATGCAATGAAGGCAAAATTGGACAAAGAAAAGTCCCATCAGGAGTCTACTTATATAGCCAAGAGTGAACCCAGACTTTCTTCAACTCATACCTGAGAAGCCAGGACCAAGAAGTGCGAGAGTTGGGCTACTTTTCCCTGGCCTTGCATTCAGCTCAGAGCTGCCAGCACAGGTGAAGCATAAATGATGACGCTTAGATGTTTAGATGTTACCAGACCCTACCTGGATAGGAGGGAATTGGTAAGGAAATAATTCATCCCAGGTGTATATATTAAGTGTAATTTTGGCTGATCTCTTAAGGATAGTAAACATTGCATGAAGCCTTTGTATTTCTTTGTAACAGACCCAAGTGAGCACCAGCACAGCACACACACACCCCCCTTCTCCCTCTGACAGTTTGGAAAACATTGGCAGTATCATCCTAGAGGGAATGTATACAAATTTAAGGGAGTGGAAGAAGCAAAAGCCAAATATGCATAGAAATCAGTGGCCAAAACAAGGGGGCATCAAAAACTTGTGCATCTCAGGAACAGCACAACCTGTCTGCAGCTAGCACAGCTGGGAGGACACATGAGTGGAAGGAGGGGGAATCAGTTTCAGTTCAGATGTGCTCCTCAGATTTTGAGTCATGATATATACAGCTAGCCAAAAGGGCTCACAGCACAGCTCCTGGAAAGGCTAAAAAAGGGGGAGGTGAATCAGTTTAGAAATTTTCTCACACTATTTAGGCTCACATCTGAATTTGGTTCAAGTGCTTGTGCCTGAAAGGTAGAAGACACGCTACAAAAATGTTGCTGCTGTAGCCATATAGAGCACAGAGCCCATCCAACGTCCATCCAAAGGCACTTCAGTCGTGTGGGGGCATTTGCACAAAGCTTTGCTTTCCGACACTGCCAAAACATGATCCAATCTGCACCAGAGAGGCAAGGGCTGAGAAATTATCTAAACAACCCTCTCTTACACCTACACCACTCAACTCTGCTACAGCTTTTCCACTAGTATTACATTCCTCCAGCTATGGGTTTTGCAGAGCTCTTTGCTGACTACGAAGGCCAATGAAATCTTAGACACATCTTTAACACATTTCAAAGCCACCCGAAACCAACTGATGCCCTTTGTCCACTCCCTACAGCCCATGGCAGAGAGCCACCAGCTCTTCCTCACCTCTCCCATTCAGACTGAGTGCAGCACACTCCTTTGCTACTGCAGAGCAGAGAGCACCTAATTTTTTCTTCTTCCAGTTGCATCTTCCTGTACAGTCCACACCACAAGCTGACCTTGATTTAGGGTCTGTATCTCCCCATCCTGCTAAAACTACTGCTTTACCTATGGTAGTTCTCTGCTGCACCTCCCTAGTAAGCTTTCTGGGATAGATTCTGTGCTGATGCAAACCAGTGAAGCCCCATTGATTTCAACAGGGCTCTGCTGGTTTTGTCAACTGAAGACATATTTCCTCTGGCTACACATTGCTCAGTGGCTTCCCTTTTTTATACTGGCAAGTTACAAAATGATGTTTGCAATTATGCATTTCTATCACAACATGCAAATAAGAAATTAGTCTTCTGAGGCTATCCCTTAGTCGTCGTCCCCCTGCTCTGCTCTCAGTCCTTGAAAAGGCCATTAGAGCATGCAATATTAATCATTAGCTGTGCAATAATCTTGGAAAAATGTAATATATTCTGGCAAGTCGGAGGGCCTCCAGAGGAACTGCCTGCCTCTGAATGAATGGCTCTTATCCATTATCAGGTGGCTACGAATGCAAGTCCCCACTTACTTGCCCCATCAGCATGCAAACAGCGACTCAATTCAATTGTGAAAAATGGGAGGAAATGATCTGTATTAATAAATGGCAAGAGCGTGAGATCGCCTGAATTCAGAAAATAAGATCAAAACCACTGAACTCCCTTCATTGTCTCATTTGATACCTTCCCTTTGCTGTAAATGTAGCACTGGGAGTAATTAAGTTTCTGAAAGAAGTTTCATAGTGAAGTCACATCACCCGAAACAATTAAGACAAACATTTTGTGCACTTTGTCATCTGCCTTCATTAGTGTTTAAAGGTCAAAAAAACATTTCATTAGGAAAAAAAAAAAAAGAAGGGAAAATATAGGTAAGCTGCAATATACTCCCTGGGTACATCTGAGAAAAATGCATGCAAAGAATTAGTGTTCAAGCACATGAACATGCAGAATACTGTCCATCTGGATGGCAAATGCTGTGCAAATTACTTATCATACTCTGATATGCTTCTGGAAACCTTGGTCAGGGGGTAAAGTCTTTATATGCTATGTGCTGTGGGATAACAAGGAGGCATGCTGCCCTGGCCTCAAACTGCTCACTATCTGATCACACTAGTGGACACAAAAGAGGGGTCAAAGAAGACTTCAATGACAGTGATCAGATGAGGATTAGCAAGCAATGAGCCCAGCTGGCCCCTACTGAGAGTGTAGTACAAATGTAAGCCATTGTTACTAAAATGAGAAAGCTCTTTAACTGGAATAAAACCCCAACAAACAAACAAACAAACCAAAAAAGAAACCACCAAAAGGTGGTTCAATTGCACAAAAATACATTTAAAATTCTGCCTACTTCTCCTCTGCTCCTCCCTCCCATTGCATTTCCTGCTGGGAAGAACTGTAAAAAAGTTATGTGAAATCTGCTTTCACCAAGTTTTGTTTGGTGGCTGGTTTTAGCATGGAAAAAAAGGCCAGTGGTGGAATCAAGTTTTAAAACAGTTCTTCGTGTGCTCTTATCAGCGCACTTTAAAGAATGTAATTAGACTTCAGCAATAATACCCTCTTAATTATAGCTACAAGCCCCCTCAGAGGGATAGGGAAGCACATTCATCTTTCCTGTTCCTGAAGTGCACTAAGTGGTGTGAAATAAACTAATTTATGGAGATCATACAAAGAGCACTCCTGCTTATTTTTATTCCGTCAAATTTGTTTCTCTGGATGAATTTGAGAGAAATTTATCCTTGGGGGAAGAACGGTGATTTTTTCTCTCAGACACTCAGCCTGCGTGTTTGAGCAGGTATAGTTATAGTTATCATATGGTGTCAATGGGCCAAGGGGAGGGGAATCCAGGCTGGCAGGATGTGACTGGGGAAGACCAGTTTCAACGGAGCAGCAGGTCGAACAAGCATCACATAAAAACGTGCATGTTTTTATCATGTTTTCTTAGGGTGAAATGTCCTTTAAAGTCAGGAAATGGAAACCAACAGGCCAAGGGCTTTGAATCAGGCTCTCAGACTTTCCATAACTTGAAAGCAATGTATTTTCGAGTGGATGTTAAAATATTCTGCTCACTAGCATCAGGTAGTTTCAGAGCAGTTAAAATGCTTTCACCTGCAGTCATTTTAATTTCCCATTGCATTATGCTCAGATGCTTTCTTGTACTATTTGCAAAGGACCTGCTGGGTGCACAGCCTGACTGGTCCAGGTGTACCATTTTGCAAATCACCTCTCACGAGGACGCTGCTAGCGCCTCAGCCTGCACCTCCAAATTGGAGCAGAGAGGCTTGGAACAAGTCATACCCCTCAGGACTGATCTCCATTTTAGAAAAAATTCTCATCAATGCCACATTGCGTGTATATGGCAATGAGAGCAGGTAGATGTTTTTTTTTTGCAGAACACTTTTTCCCAGCAAAGAAGGAAGTGTTTTTAAAATCAAAACATTTCAGGGGGGATGTCAATTTCAGCTTATTTTTTTGACAGGAAAATGTTTAAATGAACCATTTCTATTTTCTTGTTTTGTTTTGATAAGGCATGAACGTTTCATTTCAATAATGTGAATGTATTTTGTTTCTACTTTTCCGGTTCTGTTCATTTCAACTTGCGTGGCATAATAAAATATGCATGATAATATTGAATTTACACAACTCCTTTATCACATGTATCCAGCATATAATTTTGATAATAAATGATGTAGTTCAGCTATTATCAAAATGAAACATTTTTTATCTTACTGAATGAGATGTTTTCATACTACTTGAGGGAAAGGAGTAGAACCCATCTAGATGAACAATTTCTGAAAGTACAGAATTCATTTTTACCAGCATTTTTGCTCTGTGACCTTTCTTTTGCTAGCAATCTGCAAAAACCACTGGTTGTCCCGATGGAAGGTGGCCCATCTTTCTCAGGCCAGTTTGAACCGCCTCTTTCCCCTTGTTTGAACATAATAACTTGTGCCACTGCCTGTGTTTTTCCCACCATTATTCTCATAATGGGTCAATTCCTGGGATTCCCTCATCAGAGGACATATCTTCTCCTCCTCAGTGGGTAGATATGATCTATGGAATGCCAGCTGAAATTCTGGGTATATGAGCACACATACAGAAAGGGGTTGCACAGGGATCCATCCTATGTGACACTGTCCCTGCGAATCAGAGCTGCCTTTGTTGAGGCACCTATTAAGTGGATTTGTAACCCGGGAAATCTTCCAGATCTGGAGCGTTAATTATTCAAAATTAATAAAATTAAGCCAAATACATCCAGCACATGACTGTTCGGTACAAGATGTGATGAAACAGAATTTAGCACCTCTCTGCTAAAATGAAATCAGAAAAATATTTAAGATAGTAGCATGAAATTGCATAGCTATATCAACAGAAATATACACAGAAGACGGGGGAGGAGTACAGCTCTTGGTGGTTTGAATAAATTCTCTTACTTTTGCTAACTTAAAATTAAGGGAAAGCAGTATCCCATGCTTGGGAAAAGATGCTTACTTTTACTCTTTTTAGTCTTCTTCACCAACTACTGTAAAGATAAAAGACCATTTCTCAGTAATATCCTTTTCTTTATGACTGCATTTTGATTATATGTAATATTGTCCTATAAAATATAATTTCCTAATCAATACGAACCACTAAAATAATTTCAAAACCCCATTTTAATCCAGCCCTAATTTGATTTTGCCCAGCATCTGCTTAAGTATGCCACTTGGCATGTGATTCAGTTCTGAAAATTGTCTGACAAAATATCGTTCTGGAGTGCTATGTTTATTATATCTTACTAATCCTGCATCAAAAATGCTCCCTTTACAAGTGAAAGGGTTTCTTTTCCTTAGCTGCTTGCCTTGCTAGCAGTCTCTTCCTGGTGAATCAGTCATTTGCTCCTTTTCACACATCATCATGAGTAATGAATTTCCAGCAGGTCTCATGGACTGCTTTTAATTGCCTTGTGAATGCGATTCCTGGCATGTCCTAGGACGCTGGTTCCCTCCACCTAAAGTCAGGGATAGCCCCTGCTTTCCTGAGCAATCACAATTTTTAGCTTCTTTGTCTTGACTTTCAGAGCTGGGAAAGGAGGCTGTTGGCATCCACAACTCTTTAGGGACTGGAGCTGCTGGCCACGTGGTTTCGGTTTGGCCTTTGGGTTCTGAAGCAAATAATTGCCATTGTCAGCAAATTTCCACTGAGGTATCCGCTAGGAGTTTAGCAATTCTGCTAGTGATGTGTGATAGCTGGTGTCTTGGTTGATGCTAAGGGCAGGACCAGGAGCCTCCACGGTCAAAAGCAGTAGTAGTTCATCTATTTTTCAGTGTGCTCAATAGATTACACATACACAAAAAGCCAGTTCATTCACTTCACTCTTCCACTGCTTTGTTGATGCTCTGGAGCTAATGGGACCAATAAAACTTATTTCAGGGTCTGAAAGAAGTCTTTGTTTTTAACTGATTATGCACCAAGGACAGATACACCGAGCAAGGAGAAGCTGGCTCAGATTTTCAGGGGAGACTAATGATTCTGAGCACCTCAGTTTTTGGACACCAGACTTGATGCCATACTTGAAGGGTGTGGAAAGGAGAAAGAGCAGAGCACACATCTCCAAGCTTTAGACCGCTTCAAGGCATTTTGTGTTGCATCTCCACAACCACTTCTCACTTTAAAAGCTTCAGCTACTTTTTTGACGAAGTAATTTTTCAGAGTAGCACTGCATTAAAAGAGCAGAAGAAAAATATGAACATCCAGTACGTTCAGAAATCTTTTATCATGTCTAATAATAAACCAAGGATTGGTTTTCTTGTCATTCAGCTAAATATTTTGAATTGCAAAAGGTTCTAGCTGAGTTTCTTTTCATGTAGCTTTAAAAGCACAACCCAGACACTTCTTTAGGATGCACAGGTGAGCAACTGACATTTTCTAACCTGATTGCAATTATTTTGGAACACTTTTTATATTGCAGTTAATTATAGAATGGGTCAAAACCAGAGAAACTCTAGACAATCCTTCAGTCTAAATTCTCCAATGTGCAAATGTCATATTTTGCATTTCCAAGGATTAGGAGTTAAAAACTGCTCACTTACTCTCCTGTGTAATGCAGTAAGTACCAGTGTGCATACTCCTCGTTTTTCAGCTTTTTTAAGCTTTGCTGCTGTGAATGCCTCTTCCTGAGGTGCCCTGTTCACACAACGGGCCCATAGATGACCTGACATTCAGTGTTGTGATTCCTGACCCTGCTTGCCACCACCGGCTGCTTCAGCTTTCTCTGGGGATTCAACAGTACTCACATCCATCAGTCATCTCCACAAATTTGTGGATGGGTTATTGCTGCCAGTCTTTGACAGAGGGGGGAAAAAAAAGGCAAACCAAGCCTACACCCTCCAGTAATTCTGGACCATGGGAGGCTATATTCTGTGACTCATCATGGCATAATCTTGAAAACAATACAGTGCATAGCCCAGCCATCAGCAAAAGCATTTCATAGAGCCATAGAATGGCTTAGGTTGGAAGGGACCTTAAAGATCATCTAGTTCCAACCCCCTGCTATGGGCAGGGACACGTCCCACTAGACCAGGCTGCTCAAAGCCCCATCCAGCCTGGTCTTGAACAATTCCAGGGATGGGGCATCCACAGCTTCCCTGGGCAACCTGTTCCAGTGCCTCACCACCCTCACAGTAAAGAATTTCTTCCTAATATCTAATCTAAATCTACCCTCTTTCAGTTAATCCATTACCCCTCCTCTTATCACTACTTGTCCTTGTAAAAAGTCCCTCTCCAGCTTTCTTGTAGGTGCCCTTCAAATACTGGAAAGCTGCTATAAGGTCTCCCCGGAGCCCTCTCTTCTCCAGGATGAACAACCCCTACTCTCTCAGCCTGTCTTCATAGGAGAAGTGATTCAGCCCTCTGATCATCTTTGTGTCCCTCCTCTGGACCCACTCCAACACATCCATGTCCTTCTTATGTTGGGAGCCCCAGAGCTGGATGCAGTACTCCAGGTGGGGTGTCACCAGAGCAGAGTAGAGGGGCAGAAAGACTTCCCTTGACCTGCTGGCCACGCTTCTTTTTATGCAGCCCAGCATGCGGTTGGCTTTCTGGGCTGCAAGTGCTCATTGCCAGCTCATGTTGAGCTTCTCATTCCCCAACACCCCCAAGTCCTTCTCCTCAGGGCTGCTCTCAAGCCGTTCTCCACCCAACCTGTATTTGTGCTTGGAATTGCCATGACCCATGTGCAGGACCTTGCACTTGGCCTTGTTGAACTTCATGAGGTTTGCATGGGCCCACCTCTCAAGACTGTCCAGGTCCCTCTGGATGGCATCCCTTCCCTCCAGCGTGTCCACCACTCCACGCAGCTTGGTGTTGTCAACAAACTTGCTGAGGGTGCACTCAGTCCCAACATCCATGTTGCCAACAAACATGTTAAATAGTACCAGTCCCACTAATGACCCCTGAGGAACACCACTCATCACTTCTCGCCACTTGGACATTGAGCTGTTGACCACAACCCTTTGAGTGTGGCCATTCAGCCAGTTCCTTATCCACTGAGTGGTCCATCTGTTAAATCCATGTCTTTCCAAGTTAGAGACAAGGATGTTGTGCAGGACAGTGTCAAATGCTTTGCACAAGTTCAGGTAGATGAAATGACGTCTGTTGGTCTCTCCTTATCCACCAATGCTGTAATGCCATTGTAGAAGGCCTCCAAATTTGTCAGGCATGATTTTCCCTTAGTGAAGCCTTGTTGCCTGTCACCGATCACCTCCTTGTTTTCCATGTGCCTTGGCATAGTTTCCATTATCTTGCCAGGCACAGAGGTGAGACTGACCGGGCTGTTTTTCCCCAGATCTTCCTTTTTTGCCCTTTTAAAAATGGTCATTATGTTACCCCTTTTCCAGTCAGTGGGAACTTCACCAGACTGCCATGACTTTTCAAATATGATCGATAGTCGCTTGGCAACTTCATTTGCCAGTTGCCTTAGGACCCGTGGATAACTGTCATCAGGTCCCATGGACATGTCCACCTTCGGGTTTCTCAGCTGGTCTTGAACCTGGTCTTCTATAGTGGCCTATATCTCATTCTCCCAGTCCCTGCCTTTGCCTTCTGCAACATGGGCCAGTGTGGTTAGAGCCCTTGCCGGTGAAGACTGAGGCAAAAAGTTGTTGAGTACCTCAGCCTTCTCCATGTTGTGGGTGACCAGGTGCCCCATTTCCTTCCTGAGTGGGCCCACATTTTCCCTAGTCTTCCTTTTGTCACTGACATACCTATAGAAGGCTTTCTTGTTTCCCTTGTCATGCCTAGCCGGATTTAACTCTCTCTGGGCTTTAGCTTTCTTAACCTGACTTATTTCCACTGGAAGTCCTCACTGTGGTCTACCATCTTCTCATACACTTGGGAGAAATCACCATGTGCTGTTCTTGAGACAAGGCCTGCCTCCTTCTGCATGAGACCTCCTCTACAATGTCTTTTTTCTTCTTAAAAATCCTGCAGAATTTGGGTACAATTTTGTCTCTTTTTTTTCCGGTCGGTCTTTTTTTTGATCCATTTGGTCCTCTGGAGTGCTTCCGAAGCACTTGCTTCATAATCTTTCAGTGTCATGCTGAGAATATGGCAAATTCTTTATTCCTTGATACTTTTCTGCCCTGACTTTTTAAAATCCTGCTTTGGGCAGGATTGTCTAGCCTGACCTATGTGGGATAAAGATGGGCCTAGAAGAATCTGAGTAGCACCTTTCTTCATGGGAAAATTTATTCTCATAAGAATCAAAGTACTCTGCAAATAAGCTAATTTCACACATGTTCTCTGACAGGGAAAAAAACGCTCATAATTCTGAATTTTATAATTTTAATATTTTCAAAGGCAAATGTCAGTTTTTCATTCTGAAAAGCATTTCATGCTACCTTCTATGATGCCATCTTTTATTTTTTTTGCAAATAAAATCGGTGAATCAAACCAAATTTCCACTTTTATATTATTTTATATCTTTTTCATCCATTTTCTTGAGTTCAGGGAAACCTTTTCAGCATTTTCTCTTATGGAGAATTTTCAAACAGTCAGCTTTAAGTCTTAACTGGAAAAAAAGATGAGTGTCAAAAAACTCAAAATCCTGTCCTCTTCACAGCTGTAATGCAGGACATTCCATTAGATGATTATTTGGTCTCTCTTGGCTTTAAAAAGTATTAGTCTATTAATTATAGATCAACGTCAGCATTTCTCCCTTAGACTTTCGCTTCAGCTTAATTTACCTTCCTTTTTTTCTTTTTATTTAGGTCATCCCTCTAAAATGGACTAAAGCTCCATCTACTTACTTTCCTCTTCCTTCTATTGCAGATATCTTCCCTCTTAATTATTTGTGTGACAGCACTCCCTCCACTTTGGGTGCTAGCTGCTTGTCAGGAGAAATCAGTGTCTATCCCATGTTTTTCTCATCAGACTTTTATTTCAGATTGATTTCAGGTGAGCCATTTGCATTTCTACCTGCAACTTATAGCATTATTGACACCATCCTGGCTGATAGTTGTTGGTTGCCTTTACTGCATATCTAGAATGTTGTGGAAGGTAAGATGGAGAACTCTCACAAGGCAGCCGTTTTAGGTATGTCTCCTACAGCAGCCTTCTGAATTTTGGGAGGATAACACATAAGTCACTCTGTGTTCAGTGAAACACAAAGCCCTGGTTCCTGCAGTGCATAAGGATGGGGCTGAATTCATGTTGTGGCCCTCAGGAAGGGCACTTAGGGGGCTGCTCTACTGTCTGCGTGAAAAACAAAAGACATTTTCATATCTCTTTTGCTCTTCTGCCATGGTTGGTTGAAAACACCCCACATGTTCAAGTGTTACTGTTGCAAGGCTGGAAATGGCAGACATAAAAAGGACAGCAGGATAAAGATGAGCAGGATACTTGTCAAAATTAAGCAGGTAATTGTGAAATGGCTACTCTTGTTTTAAAAGCATTGAAGCTTCAGTGCTCTGGGCTTTGTTCCCATTGGGCAAACTGTTTAGGTGATGTCTGCATTGCCCAGTGTAGCATCATAAAGAGGCCCTCGAGCTGGCCAGGGTCAGTCTGGTAGCACTGCCCGATGGGACCTAGTTTGGGTGCCGTACCAACATGGCCATCCTGCTTCTGGCACCCACACTGATTACCTGTGGCTGATGCCCAACTTTGCTGTTTAGGTATGTGGACTTATTTGTCACTAGTCTGAATACCCGCAATGTGATTCTGATAGGGATGTTCGTAGTCTCTTTATCCTCTTCCCCATCTGTCAAAAGGGTACTCATATTTTCCTTGTCTCTTTTGCCCAGTGTTTTATGAACACTTTAAGTCATGAACAGCCCCCATTTGCATTCACAAGAACCAGGTCTCAGTCCTATAGCAAAGTCACCTGCAAGAGAGCTATGTCACAACCGTAAGTATAGTTCTACTGTTGATAGCTCCTTACTATTTTATAGTGGTCTCAACAAGCTTTGGGCAAAAACAATGTCCGGGCAAAAACAATGTCCATGCAAAACCTGAAAGCATTTCATTGCACTGGTTGGTTGCATGCAGGTCCGCAGCTCTCATCTGTCAGATACCACAAGCTTGTCATACCACAGCAAAGTACGGTCACAAGCACTTTAAAACAATTGTGCAAACCAGCTGGTTTACATATGGGAAGTCATTGTTTAGCACTGTGATTTTATAGTGCCTGAGAATACAGCAGTGGGCTTAAACATTTTTGTTTGCACTGGCAGAATTTCACATCATTTGACTATTGGTATAATCTTTACGTATCTTTAAGTAATCTGTTAGAACAAAATTATGCCCAAAATCATGTCTTCCTGCTCAGATTATTTTACTTCCTCTAGTAATACATCATTCCCCATTCATTTAGATTCTCTGGGGTCTGCCGCTGAAAGCTCTAATTAGGTGTGCCTACAGCTCTGGAAAATACGTCTTCCATCTTATTTTCATGTTTGGATTCAATTTACTGTATTGAAACAGTTGCTTTGCTCTGAGATCTATCAATGTTTTCTCTTCCAGGGTAAGAATTGAACTTGGATCAGTCACAAAAACTAAATGATTGTGAGCATCTTGCATGGCAAGATTTGCTTGGTGATTCTCGTGTTTGTCAAACACACGTGAGCTCACATAGAGCAATGCCATCACATATCTTGTATGGGCCTATTTTTAGACATGATTTTGTTCAGGATGTGAAGTATTTTGCACAGGAATTTAAAAGCTCCCACCAGCACATACTCTGTAATTTCAAGGCCACCTGGGATTTCTTTTTTATCTCTCTTTTTGGCACAATCCACACATATGTTGAGATATCACTGCCTGCACTTATATGCATATCTAGTGTTATTAAGAGTTTTTACTGCTAACTTCTAGAAAAACAATGCAGTGCTGCTTGCAGACACTGTAGGTAACTTTCTGTTTGCTTTTCCCTGCCCTGTTCTGATCATGGCTGGACAGGTGAAAGCAGAGATGAGCCTGAGACAGCTCAACGTTTAGAGCTCAAAAGACCATCGCGGACATCCCCAGTGGTAAGTATCACGGTAGGCTGATGCCATGCTTTCCTGCACCCTAAAATAGCTTTCAATGCAGCAGCCAGTTTCATTTTTTGCTGTATTGTCTGTGGTCAGTCTTAAGGAGAGCTGTTTTTTACGGATGTGTCCAAATGAAGGATGACTCCTACCAGGCCTTTGACAGAGGGAAAAAAGCCTCATTTCCTGGCTAACCAGAAAAGACAGAAGGCTTTTCTGAATACATTTTCTGTTAAAACATGTCGTTACTTGGCTTATGAGCTTGTTTGTGCATGAACTGTCATTTAGTTTTGTAACTGTGCAGTGACTAGGGAGCTGACCCAGGAAGGGGTCTCTGGTGACGGTGACACAATATGAAAACAAATAGTGATAATAGCTGCTAATGCTAAGTGGGCTGCCCACTTAGACTCTGAGTGCCCCAGTGCCACATTCTTGGTCAAATGGAGATAATGTTTATCTGCCTGTGGAAAGTTCTTGGAAATCTATGAAAGTAAAGCATGCTATCTTTTAGAATTTAATTTCCATTGCATCTTGCTTGGTCAGGATATGGGTGAAAGCCTGGGGTAAGCTAGGGAAATGACCTCCGAATGTACTGATTCTCCATCCTTTTCTGAGTCCTAGCACTGCCAGGTGTTGTCACATTTTGGAAAGTAGATGGGACCAGTTCATATATCTTTCTGGCCTTCCCTGCTATGAGAAAAGATGCAGCACTCAAAAATGTACATATTTCATGGTTTTGTGGTTGTGGGTGCCCAAGAAATCATTACGAACAACAAAATCCAAGTAGCCTGAAGTGGTCACACGCAGAGGAGTCCAGAATCTACAAGATGTTCTTCCCAGAGCACCTCCCCAAGGGAAGCATCCCTCCCCTCCTATTCCACCATGCAGATGTCATCTGCAGCCTGGCCATTGAAAACCAGTCAGCTGCAAAGTGACCAGCTTGGGCACTTCAAACTGGACACAAAAGTGGGAAGTACCACTTTTTTGTCACCTTCAGCTGATACAAAATCAGTGCATGTGTTGGGAATTTGGCTGCTGAACTCTGTGATGTGAGAAGCTGTACCGAGCGCCTTCTTTTCCTTAAGTAGTACCTCTTGACAAATTACATAATCAAGAGCACAGTGATCCAGAATTAATCTCACAAAGATTAAGTCATATTCTAGTACAGAAGTGGAAAATAAAAAAAGTCTTTTTAGCACAATGGCCATGGCAAGGTATTTAAGCCCTCTACACTTGGCAATCACAGTAATCCACAAGGAGAATCCAGGTAGTGACTGCGTTCCTGCTTGAATCTGCAATCCGTGATCTTGAGGCCAGATTTTGGACATTTCTGGTATTTTCTGCTTTTAAAGAGGAGGATTCTCACCTCCTGCTACCTTAGTATGGGGTGACCTCAGGCTTACGTTTTAGTGGATCTGGAGAGAAAACTGCAGGGCCTTCTGAGATTTCTGGGTCTGTAGCAACCTCTAAATCATCACAGAGCTCACCCCATGCTTGCTTAACCTCATTTTTCAATCATTGCAGGAGTCCAAGTGGAGCAATATGCCTCTTTACGTGCTTTTTATTAGAGCAGTGAATAAAGGAAGAATATGGCTCATTCAGCATGTACCTCAGAAGATGTGAACATCCAAGCCTGCTCATTCATGCAGAGAACAGCTTATATTCACTCCAAATGCTTTTGTTATATTAAAAAAAAAAATAAAATTTGCGACATGTATGTAAAATGTTATTCTCAAAACCACATCATTTGGCCAACACTGAGCTCATTTTCATCAGGCCACTCACAGGGCAGGCCTGCCTGCCTTGCCAAGTGGGATCTGCTGGTACCCAGCTCTTGTAAATGGTCTATAAAAACTCTTAAAAATTCAAGATTATTTTAAGGACCAGAAGAAGTGCATTCTGTCTCCCTCAAACACAGCATGTATTCATGTTCTCAATATGAATTGTGTTTGCTCTAGATTTCCAGAAAAGTTCAATTAAGAGGGAAATAACAACAGTGCTAATGCAGGAAATATTTAATTCAAATACTCTAGTGATCTTCATTCTGGGTGTGGGTAGCATTTTAGCTGTGATCAACACAGTTGCATCTTTCCCTATCCGTTGTGTCAAATTGTTAAGGCAAAGCACCCAGCTGATTTACAGTGATTAATACATCATTCAAGCATGCTGCCCTGTCCCAAATCACAAGGGAAGTACGTAAGGGCATAGTCCTAGTGCCATCATCCCTTTTACAACAACAAATTAATTCCCACCCTCCATGGGCCTAGGACACTGGGATGGAGATATCTGCCTGCCTCTGCGCGCTTGGGCCATGTTCCGAGGCTTGCCTTTGGCTGGGGACCACAGTGGTCCTGCTCTGGCTCTGTGCAGCCACATCCCATCAGTGGATGCTTCACCTCACTAACTTCATGTTAAAGACATGTATAGTCAGGTAGGCACTCATGTGCTTCCTTTGTCCAGGTTTTAGGTGAGTTGTTTCCATGGAAATAGTTGTTTCTGTTTATTTGTGCTTGTATTCTGCTGGAAATCCTTACTTTACTGTAATTTCTTTCTGGGAATGGCTGAGATAGATATCTTGAGACTTCCTCGTTCCTTATATTTTACTTTTTCCCATAATTTTATGTACAAAAAGTTTAGAAAGATCTACCATTCATCCACAGAAATTGAAATTCGGAATGCATGTACAGATTTAATGAAAGATAGCAAGGAATATTACAAATACATATTGCTTATTTTAATAATAACACATATGTGGTCAGCAAAGCAGGTTGAACACTTTTGTCTGATTCCTTTTTTTAATTTATCTAAAAAGCCCTCTTTTAAAAGAGAAAATCCTTTTTAAGAAAAAATTTGCAAGTTCACAGGAAGAAAGAACTTTGGCAGAAATAATGTGGGAGAGTTTAAACATGTTTACCCAAAAGCTAACAATTTCTCTTTTAAAAAAATTAAATGGAAGGTTGTCAGCTTTCTCCTTTTTCTTTTTTATTTCCCCCAACAGGAACAAAAACAATCTTTGGAAAGATGCTATATGAGAGGTGAAAATATTTCCATTTGAAAATATGTTGAGAAACAAGGTATTTTCAACCACATCTCTTCACTAGTGATGTAACATGTCACAGGACAGTAGTGGCAGGCACACTGCTATGTGTCTAGCAGAGACATGACTAGTTATAGAACATATATCCCAGAAAAAAAAAAGATGGCAGAGAAAAGTATACTGCCTCTTCCTTACTTCAGTATCTGTCTTACGACTACATGTAGTTTCTTGATAGCGGTGAAATAAAAATAATAGTACACTTCTACATTTTTACTTTAATCTGGGGAATCTCCTAGAGGAAACCGGTGAGCTGGGTCTAATGATGCCTTTGGGAAGAAGACAGGTATTGTCTTCACTTTACACATGAAAATGATAGGTGAAGCATTTAAATGATGAAAGGGAAAAATCAGCTTCCCCCTTCGCTGAGGAGGTTTGGCATCAGGCATCTAAACTAAGGTAGCTTTGTTATACACAAGGGACCTGCATTTGAGGAAGAAATATTATGCATCCTTGCAGGACATCCCCCATAGGTCTCCCTGGGCCAGTTAAGATAAGTGAACAAACTGATCAAATTCCCGATTTTGGGGGGCTCAGATATGAAACGTAGCTGAAAATAAACACTGTGCTACAGCCACAGCTTTCTATAACTGTAGCTCCTTGACACTACAACAGGAGATGGCATGCAGGTTCTGGCATGAAACAAAGGGATTTGGGAATCTATGTGCGTCAATTCAAATAAATATATTTGTTCCAGAGGAACAGAGGTGGTGTAATGATACATTGTGGCAAAAAAAAGTACATTGCAATTACCTTGTGATGCTCCCACCACAGTCATTATGTTCTCGCATTGTCTTCACTGTCTCTCTCAATTGCATCAATTAGAGCTGTACATTCAATTTTTGGGGGTAATTTTCTTGGTTTGGCATGATGAAATGGTACTTTTACCTTCCTTATGCTACACAGGTCTTAGCAGCCTTCTTGGACTATTTTGAAGCTTCTCTGAGCAGCATCATGCTACTTTGCTTGCTCGTGTTTGTACTGTCTCATTTTATTAGTTATAGTCTTTATCATTACTATTGCCCAGGCTTTGCTCATGTTACAGCCGCATTCATTTTGCCTGTGTACTGGACACTCCTTCCACTGCACAATGAGCAAGCCCTTGGTATTTGATGCAGCTGAAAGATCATGCATGATTCAGCTATGATTTCTCTTTCATGTGTACTTCATGGCTCTGTCTCCTCTTCCACTTTGCGGAGATTTGTTTAGCCACATCTGAGCATCCCCAGAATAGAAGTGGAAATGTTTTGCTGAAACAGTGTTTGAATACATGCTGTGAATTTATCAGCTCTTCTGTGCCAAACTGCTTGAGGTAAAACTGATCCCACATGTGCAGGATAAACATTCTCCGTTGACAGGGTAAGTTAGCAAGCCTGCTGAATTATCCTGGGTTATGGACTATGTAGCCATTATCTTCCATAAGTGAAGATCTGGGGTAGACACTTGGCACCACATCATTAGCCTTCACAAATTTGCCATGGGTCTGTGAAATATTCTGTTTTCACAACACAGAAAGCAAATGGAAAAATATTCCCAAAAAATCTACCTGGGCACCTCTCTGTTTGGGGAACAAAGGCTGTGAAGCTTTGCATTCTTCTGTAGCATGCAGACAAAGAGGTTTCCACATTCGTAAATCAAAATGGTGGTATTTGTAGCACCCGCTTGACTGTTTTAGCCATCATTATAACAAATGACCATCCAATCAATACTAAAGAGCAAGAATTGTCAGCTCAGCTGCAGAACATCTTTCCAGCCCACAGATTAAAATGGTTTGCTTTTCAATGGCTCCTTTGTACTGAGGATTTGAGGTTTGCTAGGGAAGCTGTTTTGGGGTCTGGGAGCGCTGCAGAGTGGATGCCAGGATGCTGAGCCCTGGCTCTGCTTTTGATTACATGGGAAAGGACTTCAGAAGTGACACAGCTCCTCCTGGTCTGGGTTGCTGCAACTCGGCAGCACCTGGCAGCTGCATACAGGACCTGTCTTTGCCTGCTGCTGAAATGAAGCCACACATCTGGAGAAACGTGGCGTCTCTTTGTGGGAGCTTGAGTCCAGCGCAGGTATGAAAATGCAGAGTAGACACACCCTGTGCTTAACCCAGTCTGCCACTGGATCTGAAAGGAAATGGGACACATGGTCCCGTGACATGCAGCCTTTTGATGCAGCTGTTTGCGGATCTTTGTCTGCCCTTGCTACATTTTTGCTTTGTGCCCTGATGAACTTCTACCTATTCAAGCACGCTGAAGACAGAAAAAAACATAGCAAACCAGCTTTGTTATATATAGCACTGATTTCCCTGTGGGAAGCTGTCTGCAGATCATTACTTTAAGTTCATGTTATGCACCTGAACTGTTACTTGTACTTTCAAACCTTACTGAAAATGCACTGTCTTCTCTCTAAAATGTGTTTCTATTTTATTAATTCATTAACATTCACAACAACTTTTAAAGTTAAAATATGAAAGGAAAAACCAAAAGATTCTTCATCTCGACACTTCTTTGATTTTTTTTTTTTTCATTGTGATATTCAGATTTATTCAACAATAATAGAGTAAAGGCATGTGAACATGTGAAAGAACATCTTTGTGAAGCTGCCTGACAGGATTTGGAAAGAAAGGCCTCTTTTTTTGCATTTCTCTGCTCTCTGATTTAGCCTCAACACTGATGTGACAAAGTTGCCCAAGTCACCTCAGAAGGTTGCCTGCATTTTATTGTCCCGTAGGGTAAAACCAAAGACCATTTTGCTTTTGCCTTCAGTGAGGTTGCGGTACCAGTGTTAGATACTCATGGAGCAGGTGAGCCGGGATACCCTAAACTGGGTTACATGCTTAGCCTTTGCAGATTCTTGCCAGCCACCCACATCCCATTTGCCAGTATCATTTTTTGCTTCCTACACAGTGAACCAGGACAATGCAGAATTTAGGTCTGATGTTTGAGATTCCTTGTAGCCTTACGAGCAACCCGAGCAAACTGAAAATGGACCATTTGAAATGTTGCTCTTAGCAGGTATTATTTACAGTAGGTCTGACAAGATGAATCCAAAGTATAAATCAAACTTTGGAGCACAAATCTTGTTAGTTGCCATGTTAGTAAATCAGCTCACCTAAATAATCTTGAGCTTTTGACAATGATGTAGACTTCTGGACTGAAAATTCGGCTCCTGCTTATGCAGTGAACTTATCTGCTGACATTTCAAAGGACTGCGATCCTGTTTCTGATGGTTCAGTTTATAGTCAACTGTAACCTATTTTGGGCAGCACTGAGCTGAATAGAAATGGCTGATGTTCAGGTCTGTCTCCTCTGACTACGCAGAGTAGGTTAGGGAAAATGCATGATTTGTATACATTTCCCAACAGAAAATAACAAGCAAATACAGGAAGGTAGGGAGAAAAATAATACAGCACAAATAAAGGATGTTCCCTGGAACTGCTTTTTGTTTAACTTTTCCATTTGGAAGGAAACTCTGATGTTTTCAATCCATACCTCCAAGCTTATTCACAGAATAAAAAGCCTGTGTTAGAGAGATGTGATTTCTGCTTTTCACTGAAGGTCTGGTATTATTTGGCAATAAATTGTATTCTATACAGCTTCAATTACTAGCCCGCTCAGATCTGACAGCCCTTAATTATTCAAAACATGGTCTGCTAAAATCTACATCTGGAAACGATGTCACTTTTTGCTTTTGGCGTTGGAAAATCTGACTTAAACACATACTCTTAGATGCAAAGCTTTGAGAGAAATTAGTACAGCTGAACACTCCTTGTACAGATTAAATTTTAAAATAAATTGCACATGCCTTTTATTTAATAGTTACAATGTTTCACCACGTTTCAGTGTGCTGTATTCTCTCCATATAACTACTGGTTGATTTTGCTTCTCCTACAGATCTGACATTTGCTCTTATGTGATCTTTCCAGCATGGCCACAATGGAGTGGGACTCCCCAGGATCCAGAGCCTGGCTGTTTTGTCACTGCTGGATGGGCAGACTGGAGTTTCTGATACATGTTGCATGATTGCTTTTGTATTTCTTCCAAAGATTGTCAGGATGCTTACTCTTCAAGCAGTCCTGGAGAAAGGAAAACAAGGGGTTTCTGTTACTGTTCTTTTTGCATATAGCCAGGGATGTTGCATAACTAGTACCCTCATGGTTTAGTGAATAAGGATTTGACTTCAGCAAATCTAAGACACTAGCTGAGCCAATAATTAATAGGTTTGAGGGCTAATAGTAAATTTTCTAAAAGGAAAAAGAAAAAAGACTTTTTTAAAGTAAACTCTGAGGAAAACCAGATATCAACCTCAGCTCAGCAGTGTTCATAGCACACAGAATAAAGTTTTCCAGTCTGTTTGCATTCTGGGCATTCTTTTTATTAAAATGATAGACAGCTGGAATATGTTCCTGGCATATTCACCAATGGCATGGTTGGCAGAACTGCAGAAGATGCCTTCAAACTGAGTTTGTTTTTTTCCCCATACTTAAACTGGTAAACAAGGCTAATAAGTTTAGAAAATATTTTCCTGCTTCAGCTTAATTAGACTAGTATTTTATAGCAGCTTGTTAGGGTAAGTCACCCGTTGCTTTGATTAGAATCCATATATAAGGTATAAGGTGGAGTTTGTTCAAAAACTACATTGTTATGGACACACTAGTGTGTGCCATACTGCCATCCTGGTTAGACCATCTAATGGTATGGAGAGGTTCAAACGTAACTGGCCAATAGTATCTGGCAGTGCAGCAGTATCAGTGCTGCTGGCATGGAAGTGGAGAACAGCTATTATATAAATGAAAACAATCAAAGCCTGACATTGGGTTCTTTAGCCAGCCTGTTGAAACCCAGTGGGCTTTACTGCTGAAGTCCTTGCGACCCTGGCTGGGAAAATATTGCAGAAGTGAGAAATGATGAGGCTCTGTGTGTGATGTAGTTACAACAGATAGCTTTTGCCTAGCTCACCAAATTCTTACTGAAACTCCTAAAAGGCTTTAAATATTTAAATAGGAGTAGCAGTCTTTAGAACCCAGAAGCTGTTTTTTCTTAGGGGGCTACTTATGGCAACGTGGTTTCTGAAGGTAAACCTATACAATCTCTTCCATCATCATGAAGGGAGTGAAGGATATTTTGGGAGTGGTAGGAACATTAAGTCTTGAAAAAGTGAACATTCACAGGAACCTTCGAAATCCACAACGAATCTGTTATGAAATAATGACTCTTTCCACTCCAACACTCCTTAAAGTTTTGCAGGGAGAGCTTCTCAACCTGCTCTAAGTCCTGGGTCGCAATGTTGGTGTGGTGCGATGTACATCACCCTGTTTCTGACCACTGTGGTGTCCATCAGAACGGGCATTGCAGAAGACAGCTGGTACCTCTTTGCAACGCTGCAGCGATTTTGGATGGTGCTAATTCCTACAGAGCAACCAGAGGAAGCCACTGTAATTCAGAAGGGGCCCTAGGGTTTACAAATTTTGCTGGCTTGTCTCTGCTTCTCTGTTGGTTCCCAAAATATGGAAGGTGCAAACATAGCTTAAAAATGGCATTGCTTCCATCCACAGGTGAGCTCTGTGCTCTATTTTTTCAAGTTTTTCTGCAGCAGCCAGAAAAGCTAACGTAGATTCTTTTTAACTTACTAAGGTCCCAAGTAAAGCACTGTTTATTGCTCAGACGTCTGCCAAGTTGCTCTTTTCCTTCTTTTGCTTCGTGCATACATTTTTACATATCACGTAAACCCACAAGGTTAGAGCAGTCACACCACACAGCAGGACAGAACCAAGCAACAAAGTTTTGTGCAGTAGTTAGAGCAATTATATTAGAAAGTGTCAGCTTCTATCCTTGGTGACTGAAAGTAAGCAGAGCAGGTATGGTATTTGTAATGTTCAAGTTCTATTTTACATTAATTCATACATGCAGTTTTGCTAACAGCAAACAAAAAATGTCAGAAGCCAGCCATAGAGAAAATGATACTGAATTAAAAGACAAAAGAGTTCTTTTGAAAAAAAATTAAAGTTTCTGTCTCTCCTTTTTTTCCTTCAGGGCATGCTTGGTTCATATTTTCAAACTTCTCCCCATAGATGTCTTTGAAGCAAAATCTATGATCTTAATATAAAACCATGTGTTGCCAGGAACTGAATTTTAGAGTAAAATCTCACATATTGTAACATAAGAGCAAAATACTGGTATCAATGTGTCAGAGGCAGTATCTGATCTTAGATCCAATGTGCAAAAGAGATTCTCCTGGTAACACTCAAGCACAAGTTCAATGATATTCATGTTCCCCAACAAAGAGACAAACCAGGGCTCTGACATGTTTCATAAGCATTTACCTCATTTTAGTGAGACATCAAGATTAAAAATATCTAAGTGTCTCCAATTAACAGTGCTGATGTTATCTTTCAACTACTGTTCCATATACTTGTTTACAAAGGACATGCTTTCAAGTAAGATTTGACACTTCCACAGCCTTCCTTGCCCTCTTCTGAATCTCGGTGAAATGCTTACATTGAATCTGTGACATGGCTATTGTTTCCATAGCAACAATTTGATGTCATCATCATGGATTTGTGACTTCACTGCAGTCTCCAGCTGAAAGTAGGGTTGGGCCATGAGGACAGGTTTCTGAAATAACAGCAGACAGGCAGCTGAAGAAAAAAAACTGAACTTCAATTTGACCTAAAACTTCTACTCTTTTGAGATTTGTTGCGGTGGGACTTTTTTTTTTTTTTTTTGGAACAAAAATAAAGAGTTAAATCTGCATTTCATTAATTGAACACTCTCTGCCAGTTTTCCACTCAGCAGATAGAAAAATCAGCTAATTATTTCACTGGAGAACATCTGTTAACCTTTATAAAAAGGCCTGTATTTTCATGGTTCCTCCCTTGTTACCATCTGAAACAAGGAGTGTCACATTATTTTCTCTCTAGTCCCTAGCTAGCATCAATGAAAACATTGCAAATGTCTGCAAATGGTTTGGTTCTAATTCCTTCTGAGATCCTTTTCTGTCAAGTAGTGGAGCTATCTGAAGTTTTTTGACTGACCTAATTCCTTTCTGAATCTTCAGGTACCTTCCTCACTCGTTAGTTATTTTTCTCCTTCCCTGTCTGTGCAGGAAAATTATTCCTGCTTTCTCCAATCTCCCTGGTGAGCACAGATGCAAGGAAGTCATTGAGATTCCTGGTTCTGTATACTCCTCCTGTCTTTCAAAGCCCACACTGTTCCCTCAGCAAGATTACTACTTTATAAGACTGCAAAAGCTTTTATTTGTCTTCACAGCTTGTGCAGTCCTAGTTTCATTTTCACTAGTGGTTTTCTAAGGCTGTGCCTTGTGTTCCATGATCGACACAAGGTTAGTGATTCATCTACAAGGTCAATGTCTTTATACATACTCTTCTTTATCAATCCCTGCATTTTCCTGATCAGCCATGTTTGGTTTTTACTACTCCTAGTAAAAGTTTATTCTTTAATGTGTTTTTTTTTTTTGCATTGGGCTCTTGGAAAGCTGCTTCTCAGGGCTCAGGTCTCCTTTCCTCTGCCTTACTCCTCTTTTCTTTAGCAGCTGATTTTTAGCAGTACAAACTTTTCTGCTTTTCTGCCAGATTTTAATGGCCGAATTGGACA
The DNA here is from genome assembly GCA_008658365.1 of Alca torda. NCBI lineage: Eukaryota > Metazoa > Chordata > Aves > Charadriiformes > Alcidae > Alca > Alca torda. The sequence continues at coordinate 20,965,845 of CM018079.1, read as the reverse complement.
CTGGCTTTTCATTTTGGGGATTCTCCCTCTCTTTTTTTCCGGCAAGCACAGGCTAACGTGTGAAATCCGCATGAAGTTAAGTAAGTGTACAGTTCCACTGGTGCCTGATCTGTAAAATATGAACCTGATTCCTTCTTGCTTGTGGCTGTGTATCCATATTGAATTAAACGGTTTCTGCAGATGAAAATGAGCAAAACATGGTCATGATTAAACAGAGACAGCAGAGTGCTGTTTCCTGTTCTCCTGCCAGGTCTTCCCTCCCAGACAACAGCACTTTATGCTCAAAAGTGCCTTTCTTCCTGCACTGTTTAGGCAGCGTAGGTACTGGGATCCCCAAATTCTTCCTGGGGTGGAGAGGGAAAGCCATCATAAAACAAGATCACCACCTGTGCATCTACTGAATTTCATGCTTATGGCCACACTTAGAAAAAGCACAAGAATGGTGGAAGATTATTAAATACTTGTGGTCAGTTTAGAGGTTAAAGAACTTTATGGCGGATTGACCTTTTTCTTTTCTTTTTTTTGGCCTTAAAGTAAGGCAATATTCCTAATACTCGTAATGTCTTCTTTTTGGCTGGAAAAACAACAACCAAAAAAAAATCAGACATAATAAATTGTAACCCAAGAGACCCTCTGATCTTAAATCCTCTCACTAGTGGTTTGTTAATTGTAAGCTACATATCATTAGTGGATCAATGCTAAATCTAAGCGCCTTGGCTCTGGAGTGGTAGGGGAGCTTCTGCTGTGTGGGTCAGAATAGGCTTCAGAACACCGTTTTATTTCAACCTTTGGACATGATCTCGCTCAAGCCCACCAATCTCTTGCCTGTCCCCAAGACTGCAAGGTAGAGATCTTGTCCTCCCCCACCTGGGAGAAAAACACCCCATTACAAAGAAATCTCTGAAGAAGCAATAGTGAGCCTGCAGATACTGCGGCTGGGCGTACAGCAAATGTCAGCATCAAACTCACTCCTTATGCAATGGCTCATGTCCATAGCCGTGCCAAGCACACACTTTTGCTGGAAAGAGTGTTGAAAAAATGGTGACTCCAATCTGCCGCTGCAGGCTTAAGCAAGCCATACACTTACTCTGATGTGAATAATCCGATGTAGCAACTGGAAGATTTTTTCAATTAGATGGACTCAAAGTTTAGCTTCTGGGCAGTTCATTTTTGATTTACTCTGAATCTACAGACAAATTGAACTGTGAACAGCCATTGCTTTCACAGAGGGATTTGATTTGAGGAATTATGGGCTAGATTCATCATACTGATGACAGATAAATTTTCATATTTTAGATTTTATTAATGGCATGTTCCTTGCTTGTTAACATTCAAAGGAGATCAATCACAAGGTGTTCTGCTGCTATTGAGTTTCTCTGGAAAAAGGACACCGTATGTGGAGACAGGAGTACAGGTCAGTGTGTAACAGCCTCAGAGAAATACAATACCTTTACTAGCAGGGAATAATTGGAAATGGGTCCAAATTTCAGCCATTACAAGAACATCACTGATCTTTCGGAAAACATTACATGGACCAAAATGCATTATTCTCAATGCATTTTTGTTCACAATGCTTTGATTATCCCCACCCCCAATTAAGGGAAGAAATGTAAAATTTGTGCAAAGCTGTGAAGGGCATATACATTTATCAGGTGCTCCTGGTGACCAGTCAGGTTACTAACCCCTCGTGCTTTTCTTCAGTTATAGACTTACCCAAGCAAACTCTCCAGTCTTAAAAGCCTAGTATCCTACTTATTCTCTGGAAAGATCAGCTGCCACTTCTTCAAGCATGCAACATTTAACTCCTTGAACCTGTGCCACGGAAATCAGTACTGTATGGGTAAATTATATTACCTTTAAGTAACCCTTTTATACAGCCCATGCTGTGCATTTTCTTTTCAACATTTTTGGCATTTGATACTGTGGTTTAAAAAGTTTCATTCTCTATTAAATTAGCTGATTGAATGAACTGTATGGAGCTCTGTCCAGCTGCAGATGAGTAGTGAACACTTAAGTTCTGCAGAACTGTTTTGTGTAAGATTGCTGAAATAATTACCTTGTATTTTTCAGTTCTGTTCACTTTAGGTGAAACTCCCTATCATGATAAGCCAAAGCTTTACTTCACTGACCTAGACAGCCCTGTTATTGGGAGCTTGCAAAGAGATGAAATGGTTAGTTTGCTGTTTGCAGGCACTTCAGAGCATGGGACCAGCTTATTAGCTTCAACCTCCAGCCAATTCACAAGAGCACAGAAGGCACAGGACAATGGGAGGGTGACTTAACAAATGCAGGAGCCCAATGAATGCATTGTTTGGTTTTAGTGTTAGCAAGCTTCTTAGCAATAGAAATGCTTCAGATGATCACATCCCTCTTTTGGGAAGGCTGAATTCTTTAGCTATCCGAAGGAAACGTAACACAGATTTTTTTTTTTTTTTTTTTTTTTTGTGGGAGATGGTGAAAAATAAGGTGTCAAAGACTGGTATAGTTCCTCAGCACAGTGTTCTCTTAACTCTGTCATTGGTTTCCGTTTTGGCCAGCATTTCATAGAATCATAGAACAGTTCGGGTTGGAAGGAACCTTAAAGATCATCTAGTTCCAACTCCCCTGCCATGGGCAGGGACACCTCCCACTAGACCAGGCTGCTCAAAGCCTCATCCAACCAGGTCTTGAACACTTCCCAGGGAAGGGGCATCCACAACTTCTCTGGGCAACCTGCTCCAGTATCTCACCACTCTCACAGTAAAGAATTTTTTCCTAATGTCTAATCTAAATCTAACCTCTTTCAGTTTAAAACCCTTACCCCTAATCCTATCATTACAATCTCTCATAAAGAGTCCCTCCCCATCTTTCCTGTAGGCCCCCTTCATGTACCGAAAGGCTGCTATAAGGTCTCCCCATAGCTGCCTCTTCTCCAGGCTGAACAAGCCCAACTCTCTCAGCCTGTCCTCATAGCAGAGGTGCTCCAGCCCTCTGATCATCTTTGTGGCCCCTGTTCCAACAGGTCCATGTCCTTCTTGTGCTGAGGACTCCAAAGCTGGGACGCAGTACTCCAGGTGGGGTCTCATGAGAGTGGAGCGGAGGGGCAGAATCACCTCCCTCGACCTGTTGGCCACGCTTCTTTTGATGCAGCCCAGCATGCAGTTGGCTTTCTGGGCTGTGAGGGCACATTGCCAGCTCATGTTGATCTTCTCATCCCTCAACACCCCCAAGTCCTTCTCCTCAGGGCTGCTCTCAATCCATTCTCCACCCAACCTGTATTTGTGCTTGGGATTGCCATGACCCATGTGCAGGACCTTGCACATGGCCTGGTTGAATTTCATGAGGTTTGCATGGGCCCACCTCCCCATCCTGTCCAGGTCCCTCTGGATGGCAACCCTTCCCTCCAACATGTCAACTGCTCCACCCAACTTGGTGTCGACAGCAAACGAATAGATCATCTTAACGAACATCTTAATGAGCTGCCTGCTGCACATCACTGTGTGGAAAAATTGTATGCTAAATACTTGTTAAAAAATACAGTTTCACATATGAGAACATAAAAGATGGTCTATTTGCTCTGTAATGAGGAAGCGTTTATTACAGGCACTTGCTTGTTTGAGGATTAGCTACAATTGGCAAAGGACACATGTAAAGAAGCTGAGGATGGGATGACCCCTCTGCAGTTCCCAGATTAGCCTTTGTTCTCTATCGTTGTGGATCATGAAACGGACACATAAGGCTGTGGCAGACATATTCTTTGCCCCCAACCCCAAGATGGACAGATGAAGGGAAGAGTCTCCTGTTGCTCCATACCCCTTCAACATTCCTGAGCTTTTGCTAAAGTCTGTAGGGGTGGATTGCATCACCCACCTCTCTGTAAATAGTAATGCCTCTGTGAGTCCAGTTTGTTCTGCAAGCACAGTGGGGTAAGCAAATGCTTTGTCCTTTCATCAAGTGCCTTCTGAGTTAAAATTACGTCACCGATTCATTCAAAAGCAGAGAGAGGAGGGAAAACCAGTAATAGAAATCCATCCCTCCTCCTCTGCTAAGGCACAGGGACCTTTATGAACCTAATGTTTTACTACCTTTATTATGTGGGTGAAAGTATTCACTGAAATCTCCTTTCATATCTTCTTTTGAAAGACAAAATTCTTCTTAATGGAAATGAAGGTTAAGTATAAGCAGCAACCTCCAGACATTACAGATCACAGGTCAGGTCTCTTCTCCCTCCTGAAATCACAAGACTGACTTAAAAATCAGGAGGATTGTTGTTTTCTTGTCTTGAATAGATACTGCATTCTTATTTGTTCCCTCCATTTTAAAGGATTCGGTCTTCTAGTGCTATCTTGAACCACTTACTCAAAGCTTCTCAATACAGTTCGGGAGCTGCCTTGCCTGTTCCTGATCTCAACGATCTGTATCTAGAGGGAAGAGCTGTATCTATAAGCAAGAGATGGAAGAAGAGTGAGGAAGAGGAAGGACACTGAAATTTTCAAAGTGACAGTGCCAACAGCTCTTTCAGTGTTTTTGGCATTGCCCACCTCTTGCGGTAGTTGGATTGCAGCAGAGCCTGTGCCAAGACACAGCAACCACAGCCAGGTACAGGTCTCTGAAGTCCATCGTCAGGGGCACTTTCAGATCAGAAGGCATCAAGTTTGCTGCTTTTTGCTTGGTGCCAAAACTAGAGCAACCTTTTCACACGATACCTGGGGCAACGAGTATCAGTGAGGAGGCAGAGTGCTGCCAGCCACCAATGCAATGGCAGGAGCTGGATGAAGGGGAGGGAGAAACCTGTCTGCATCTCATCTGGGCAGCCTGCACAGTACTTCAAGAGAGCAAGATGGAAATGGTGGCTTTCTGATCCTGACAGCTACAAGGTGCTGTACAGCTGTAAGATTGAGCCCAGAATGACTGGGGAAAACCAATTACCTATATTGGAGCTCAGAAAGGAGTGCGCTGATGAAACCATACTGATAAGTAGTAGAAAGCAGAAAGCTCCCAGTGCTACGTCAAGCAAGATACAATGCAGTATTGCCAGTGTTTTCCACAACATGGGACGTAGGAAGAAAATGGCATTTTGAAGTCATATTGCACTAATAGGTGACAGGCTCAATTTTGCAAATCTATCTGTACACTGACACCAAATTCAAAGTATTATTCTCTTCCATTTTTGATCTGCCATCTGCAAGTTTTACATGCTTCCAAGTATTGTACAGTATATTGCTGGTTTGTCATCGCCAAAAATCTCAGTGTCCTTCATCTTTAAGTGCTATTCTCCTGTCCATGTCTTCTCAGGAAAAAAGATGTGGGCATTTGGGTTGTTTCTTCCTTTAGCAGACTAAGAGCGAGGGATTCATATGTTTATTAGGTTAACTCGTTTAGGTGATCAGTTCTCCCTAAAAGAACATCATTACAGGCAAGACCATTAAACAAGAGAGTTAAGTGATGATCTCCCTGAGCTCCTTTAAATGCTTTAGGTGTCTGCTGTCATAGGCATCTGATTGAATTTTAATTCCAGATTCTACCACTAGACTGAAATATTCCCCGTCAAAACTTGAAGGAATCTTGGATTTGTTGATAGGAACCACAACTAAGATATAGAGTCCCTTTATTTTCAATGCTAAAAGTGACAAGTCGAGATTTACTGTAATTGCTCACCTTCATGTAGCCTCAGCTTGTCATCTGTTGATTGAGTGCCTTGATCTGACTGCCCAGACCCACAGTCTCCATGCCTACCCATTTTACCTGGGGACAGAAGAAGTCACAGACAGCAGCAACGGATTGACAGTGCCCTTATCTCGTACTGTTACAACCAACAGCAAAGCCTTGCTGTAGCTTTGCCAAACTTCTGTGGACTGGAGCAGAAAATTCAGGCACACATGGGAATACATAGGTATAATATTAAGTGTCTGAATTGTAGACTATTTAAATAATTAACACAGCCAGCTACTTGGTGATCTACTTTGAATGATGAAATCTCTGGAGATGCATGCGGAATCAGATTTAAAATGACAGATATGCCTAATTACAATAATTGCAAGCAGAGCATTTTATCAGAGACTTTTGTGAACTATTAAATGACTGGTTTAAGTGATAAACTAGTTAATCAGCAGAACAAGGCTTTGGTGATGTTGTGTAAATTACACTAGACTGTGAGGGTTTTATGGGTTGAAGCCTGTGGCTTTGCCATTGGGACTTTCTGAGAGTATTGATGAGTTTTACTCTATATAGTGTCAAAGGAAATTTAAAGCAAGAGGGCAGAAAGATGATCCTTACGCATTCACATGCCGAAACTCACACCGACTGCAGTGATATACCAAATTTCTGATACTTGATTTCTCTGAACACCCGCACAAGCAACTTTTTGCTTATAAAGCTGTTTTCCAAAAGAAGGTGCATGAAAGAATAAACCTGCCATGACCATGCAGCTCTTAAGACTCAAGAGACTTGTGTGGTCAAGCAGAGAAGCTGTAGCCTATTTGGATTAGCAGTTTTCAGAATCACTTTGACTGTATTAGGATGTCTGAGGATCTTCTGGAGAATGTCTTGCTGAAACCCCTTTCTATGATCTAGGTGTCCAGTTCGAACAGATACTCCTGGAAATCTAATTCATGTTTGGCAATGAAAGAGGAGAAAATAACTACCATATGCAAGTAGGTAAGGGGCACAACATAAATATCAGTTCATTGCAGGACAAAAAGTCTGCTAGAAATCTGAGAGAGATGCATTTGCATCAGGCACATAAGCACTTTCCATGGAAAGTGCATTGCTTCTTATACAGGATCTTGATGATGCTCAACTAATCTATCTAAACTACAAATTAGGGCAGTTGGCTGAAAGACCAAGGAAGAGATTCTATTTTCAGAAGGACTGAGCACAAGATCTTTATATCATCTAGCATATCTCCCCTTTATCTGTATGGAGTTTATTAAGATTTAATAAGATCGTTGTATCAAAGTTCTCAAATTAAAACAACAGAAATAAATATAACCTGGAACGTAATCGAGACTGTAAGGGATTCCATGCTCTTATCCTTGTGATTCTTGATATTTATAATGTGGATAATAAATTGATTAATTATGTTACAATATGGATTGTTAACATCTGCAAAATTAATCAGTTTGAAATTAGAATATTCCACTTAATGTATTCTCCATTGTTTTTTATTTTTTTTTTTTACAGAGTCTTAAAAGGTATTTATTTAAAGGTTATTTTAATATATTTCATTAAGCTCTCAAAATAAAACCCATCTGACTTTTCCCTTTTTGGAAAGAAGAAGAAAGCTTATTTCCTACATTAGAGCTACAATGATGGGTCAAACTGCATTCTCCTACATGGCAAAATAAACAGCATGCAGAACTAGTCTGAAATGAGATAACTAATCTGGAGCTTGAAGGTCAACAGCGTGCCCGTGGGAGAGAAAAATATATACAAGAAGTACTGTTCGAGGCATTTCCATACATGTATGGTCTGGAAGATCTGGTTACGGATGTTATTCCGAAGTGAATTCCCAGAACAGGGGACAGTGATGAGTCGTGCTTCTGCAGATGATTGTAATTATTAACTCAATTGAGACTACAGAAGCAACTTCAATAGGCAGTCAGAGAGTGATAAATGTGGACTTAGGAGAGCGCAGCCACTGCAGCCAGCCATGAACTGTGATATGAGCTGGGAGGAAGCTGGAGGAGGAAAGGGACAGAGAGGAAATCAGTGTGATGAATGTCTCCAGCCTGCATATGTGAGAGAATATTGCTGAGTAAAAACCAATTCCCCTACAAAAAAGCTGGTGGTGAATAAGCTTGGCTGTGGGGATTGATCAGCCTTTTTTCCTTTGTCAAAGGAATTTCTGCATTTTAATCCTGCCTGCAAACATCTGAAAATGATTAATATTAGCATTAGCATATTTGACTTTCATTTGTGACTTGATAGGTTTTGAAACCCTTATAATCTGGTTGCAATATGAAGACAGTGGAAATCATAAAATCATAGAATGACAGAATCATAGAACAGTTCAGGTTGGAAGGAACCTTAAAGATCATCTAGTTCCAACCCCCCTGCCATGGGCAGGGACACCTCCCACTAGACCAGGCTGCTCAAAGCCTCATCCAACCAGGTCTTGAACACTTCCCAGGGAAGGGGCATCCACAACTTCTCTGGGCAACCTGCTCCAGTGTCTCACCACTCTCACAGTAAAGAATTTTTTCCTAATGTCTAATCTAAATCTAACCTCTTTCAGTTTAAAACCCTTACCCCTAATCCTATCATTACAATCTCTCATAAAGAGTCCCTCCCCATCTTTTCTGTAGGCCCCCTTCATGTACCGAAAGGCTGCTATAAGGTCTCCCCATAGCTGCCTCTTCTCCAGGCTGAACAAGCCCAACTCTCTCAGCCTGTCCTCATAGCAGAGGTGCTCCAGCCCTCTGATCATCTTTGTGGCCCCTGTTCCAACAGGTCCATGTCCTTCTTGTGCTGAGGACTCCAAAGCTGGGACGCAGTACTCCAGGTGGGGTCTCATGAGTGTGGAGCAGAGGGGCAGAATCACCTCCCTCGACCTGCTGGCCACGCTTCTTTTGATGCAGCCCAGCATGCAGTTGGCTTTCTGGGCTGCGAGGGCACATTGCCAGCTCATGTTGATCTTCTCATCCCTCAATACCCCCAAGTCCTTCTCCTCAGGGCTGCTCTCAATCCATTCTCCACCCAACCTGTATTTGTGCTTGGGATTGCCATGACCCATGTGCAGGACCTTGCACATGGCCTGGTTGAATTTCATGAGGTTTGCATGGGCCCACCTCCCCAGCCTGTCCAGGTCCCTCTGGATGGCAACCCTTCCCTCCAACATGTCAACTGCTCCACACAACTTGGTGTCAGCGGCAAACTTGCTGAGGGCGCACTCAATCCCACTATCCATGTCCCCAAAAACATGTTAAACAGCTTCGGTCCCAGTACTGACCCCTGAGGAGCACCACTCATCACTGGTTTCCACGTGGACATTGACTTGTTGACCTCAACCCTTTGACCGCGACCATCCAGCCAGTTCCTTATCCACCGAGTGTTTCATCCATCAAATTCATATCTTTCTAATTTAGAGACAACAATGTCATGCAGGACAGTGTCAAATGCTTTGCACAAGTTCAGGTAGATGATGTCTGTTGCTGTCTCCTTACCTGCCAACGCTGTACCGCCATCGTAGGTGGCCTCCAAATTTGTTAGGCATGACTTGCCCTTTGTGAAGCCATGTTGGCACCTATACCTCCTTATTTTCCATGTGCCTCAGTATAGTTTCCGGGAGGATCTGCTCCATGATCTTGCTGGGCACAGAGGTGAGACTGACTGGCCTGTAGTTCCCTGGTTCTTCCTTTTTCCCCTTTCTGAAAAAGGGGGGCTATGTTTCCCCTTTTCCAGTCAGCGGGAACTTCACCAGATTGCCAGAGATTTTCAAATATAATGGAAAGTGGCTTAGCAACTTTATCCACCAGCTCCCTCAGGACCCATGGATGGATTTCATCAGGTCCCATGGACTTGTGTACCTTCAGGTTCCTTAGATGGTCTTGAACCTGAAATGAATGAAAATAAAGAACAGAGTGGAAAAAGGTGGTGGTAAAATAAGAAACAAAGTATTGGTTTAAGCAAATAGAAAACAAACTTCTAGTAAACCAAAAAATCCAACAGGAAACAGTGGAGTATATTTGCAACATGTTGTCAAGTCTCAAAGCAAATAAGTTCTCCTAGGGCTTTAGATTGTTGATTTTTTTTTCCCCCATTTTGACTTATGAACAGCACTCTCAAATAAAAAGTGGAAAACTCTAGTTCAGAAAACATTGAAATGCTTTGATGTTACAGCCTACAATTTTTCCTCAAAACAATTTGTCAACTTCAGCCCAAAAATTCATGAAACCACATTTTTGAGCCTACTATCTTCTGAAAAGAATTTTCCCAGCTGTATTTTCAGTCTTCAGTAATAAAGAATACATCCTTCAAGTCTCAATGCATGTTTGATGATTTGGTGTCTTAAACATTATTACAGCATTGCACTGGCAGCAAGTTTCAGGCATCCACGCTGTGTTGTAATCCAGAAAGCACTTCTGGTTGTAACAATTTCTAGGGATAGCAATTCTGGAAGAGGACCATACTGAATTAGACACGTAGTTTTCCTCCATCTCCGAGTTGCAATACCTCTACATTTTCCAATGGAGATGTGGGTCACAGTTAAATGAATTTAGTTTACTGAAAACCAGATTATTTTTAATTGCCTTTTGCACAGCTTACAAATAGTCCATAGGTTCCCCAATGGCTGCAGTACAGAGGACCACTGAGCTAGGCAGAACAAGAAGTCTGTGCTCCACTTTGACCAGCTGGGCTAAGTCGCAATTATATTTAATCACATCATGTAGGAACTATTGAAATGAAGCCCTAATCTTTCTATTCCAATGCATATTATACCACCTCTGGAATAAAGAGAGAAGATCAATACTTGCTTTCCCAGCTTTACTATGCACAGTGAGTGTGATCATATTGTTGCAAGTTATACAGACTGTTGAGGTAGCAGCAAACACACAGCTAGCAAAACTTGATGGACAAGACTGTTGAAGCCTGACCCCTCTCGCAAAGTTGGCTGGAGTAGATTTATATAAATCAAGATAAAGCACTGCACAGAATACTACCTATTGTGTTCCACCATTGAAACAAGAGCAGAGTATCTCCCTTTTGCACAACTTCAGTCCTAGGAATTTGAGAAATCTAGTGGGTGCCAGCAAATAGTACTTCTGAACAGCTGTTGTGCTGTGCTTGCTTTAAAAAACCAAAATGCTTTTTGCTTTGGCTCCACCTGTGTGCTCTAAGATAACATCAGAAACTGCTAATTATTTCAGAACCTGTTCTTACTCTTTCATTACCCTAGAAAAATGTATTTAATTGTAAATTGTTAGAATGGATGAAATTATACACACTTGATTTCTGCTAACATTCCGTACCTGTATTTTATCTGCTAATTACAGCAAAGAGAAAATCTAGACAAGCATGAATACAATAAGATAATGTCTTTTAACAGTAACTAATTAAACCATAAAACAAGACATGTTCTATTTAAGGATAATGTTCATGGCACTTGAACACACCAAGCAATAAGCTGTGTTTGTAGTTGATTAAATGTCAGAGTAAATCTGAAGCATCTGATAATTGCAAAAATAATTTCCTGCATGTATCCTAATGATACGAAAAGGTAGAGCTTCACAATATGTGATGTACAGATGGAAACACCCTGGACTTAAAAGGAGAAGGGAAGGTTTGATCCATAGCCAGTAGTCTGTTGGTGAGCTGCGTGAACCACGCTGATTTCAGCATGGGTGGCTTTGGTTTTGAGAAATGAATGCATACGTTAAACACTCCTGACATTTTCTGAAATAAGGACATGAAACACATTGTGATGGACTATGGACAGATCACGCCAATAACTCCCTGCATTTTGAATTTCTTCTCATGGTTACGATCTGATAAGTTAAGCTTTGAGTCTTTCCCTGTCTTAGTCTCTAGTGCTGCTGAGAAAGTTCACCACAAAACCTGAATTTTAATCCTGAGGTAAAAAAGAAAAGTCCTCATTGCATGTAGCATTAGTTTACAAAGCTTGTAGGATATGCATTCTTAAGTATAATTATTTGTTGTCAAATATCATGTGTGGAAAGAAGACATTTCGTTTACTTTGCTTCTGCAGAACTATAAACAGCACTTCTCACTGATTAATAATAAATTTGCTGTCCTTCCTTGAGTCACAGATATCAAGTTTCAGTGTATAAATATTAATGGCAGCATTCTGCTCGGTGAAATACATAAGCTGTTCTATCACATAGGCCCATATTTTCTGGACCCAACCTCATTTGCTCACACTTGAAATTCTGCACCCTGTTGTGTTGCCAATAAGAGTCAGATTCATTTTAGAGTTAAGCACTCTCTGGTCCACGATTGGCTGTAATCCCTCGCCTGTCATCACGCAACTCTACAAAGTGTCTTGAAATGGGAGAAAGCTGGCTAACAACATCTCAGTGCCATATAATTATCAGACAGTAACTACCCACACTGATTACCAGTCAAATTAAACAAGGAGTTTAAAGATGGATTTGTGTATATATGTGCGGGCGGAGCTGGTGGCTCATCTCTGCCCAGACTCTTCAGCAGTAGGAAGCGCAGGTACTGTGTTTCCTCTAGCAAGAATGTTAACTGAGAATTCCTAGCTAGAGCACCGAAAAAGAAAATGGGCCTCCATCCAAACTGTTTTAAGGGGAAGGAAAAAAAAAAATGTTTTTCCTAACTAAGCTTTGGTTCTTGTTTAACATCGAGGGGATCTATTGCTGCTGGAGGCTTTGCACTGAAATTTATTGCATTCATTCAAGTCTTTCTTCTGCTGCCTCTCGGCCAGAGGATGATTCTGGGCTTGTAGCAGATTGATATACATCACTGGAGAGAAAGCCAGGTCACAGAACCCAGCCTGGTACTTTTTGCTCACATAGTGGGTAGATACTCTGACTACAGACTGCAGGAGAGAAATGGGAGCTATAGACAGAGAGTCAGGTATTCAAAACAACAGCTGACTCACCATTTAGCCCTTTAAGGGTACCCAGCTGCTCAGTGCAGTACATTATAGAAGGAAATATAGAAGAGCCTTGACCGTTTTTGTAGCTGAACTCCTGACAAGTATGGATGACTATATATTTAAGTTATCCTTGTGATATAGGGCACTGATTTTTAACTGAGACTTCTGATGTTTTACCAGGCTGCTGCATCTATCAAGGTAAATCAGAATAATACCCGCAATGGCATTAATCCTAAACCTGAGATTTTTAACTAGATGAACCTGTATTCAAGATTTATTCTTCCAATCAAGGCATTTGCAATAAGGGGATCTGTGAACAGATGGCGAAGACAGAGCCACCACTGTGCATCAGTCCATTTACAAGGGGTTTATTTCATAGTTTCTGCTGTTACCATGAGCATCCAAGCTTTTCTGAGAGGCAAAGCATCTTCACTCCTAAGTGCACCTGCAGTAGCCATATCTATTTCCAGACTTCAGAGAGAAGAGAATAAAAGTTTGTGGCATCCTTAAAAATGAGCAGTTAGAGGACAGTAATCCTTACCTATAAATACTGCACTTTGCTGTGAGCACTTTCCAGGAGTAGTCTCTAAAGCCTATTTTCAGGACTGATGATGACATTAGAGACTGCATCTGGTAAACCTGGATGCTTTCTTGAGTAGGCACAGAGATTTTTGGATGTTCTTCTGTTAAAACCCATCTTTTTGAATAAATTGTATGGTCATGGACAAGTAGAACAGAAGTTAAAGGAATAAAGGAAAGTCATGGTAAATGCCAAACAGTCTTGGTCATTGCCAGGCAGAGGGGAAAAAAAGCTCCCTCCAAAAAAAGTTTTGTGGAGGATCAAGATGACTGCCTGTATTATCACAACATAAAAGGTCATTTTAATTGGAAAGATGAGACTGGGGACTCAACAAGCCCAATTTGCCTCATCGTCATTGGAACGTGGAATTGGAATACAATACATGTTACTGTTCTAGTGATTTCTGAATAAATACTAAAGAAATCCAGCTGGTACAGTGCAATGAAATATCATGTTGGCAAAACTGAAACAGGACCATTTCATTACCATTACATGTGGCTGTCTGCATGGTAAGATGGTTAAAGTCACTGCATCTTATCCCAAGGCATATGATGGTCCTGATACAAGACAGGTTTCTCAGCTGACTTCAGAAGAAATTCCGATCTCTGCTAATTATGAAAAGTTATACCCTTTTCCCTTATGCAGCAGTCAAAACTTGGACTATTGCTTCAGGTTATGAATTTAGGATTTAAGTTTTTTTTTTTATTTCTTTAAGAACTTCTGCTGGCATAACTTGGTTTATAGACCTATTAGTTTGCATTACTAAAGTGTTACACAAAATAGCAGTAGCATTCAGACAGATTTCTGAGGTGCAGAGCCATAAATTTTGACAGCATTTTATTTGATGAAAGTAAATACTGTCATTTTCCACTTTATGAACTCCATTTGACATACAGTCTGATCTTAAAAAATGTATTGCATTTGAAGAATGGAGAAGATGGGCTGTTCAAATTCTCCATGACCAATAATTTATTAAATCTGTCTCCTGTTTTTTTCTTCACACACAAAAGACTGCTCTGCTAATGTCCTCCAGTACTTAAAGCTAATGGGCTATATTTGGGGTATTCTAAGATATGTGACAAATAGTAAGTATTAAAGATGTCTACTGAAAGGGTAACATGATTTATTATTAATCAAAAAAATAAATCAGGTTTTCCTCTCCTTTGGCAATCCTTGTCTATTTAAAAGGATTGCTAATATTCCAGTTCTCACATCTCATTTTTAGTGGAGCTCCAGATGTTTCTGCTCCTGAGGGGTTTTAGCGAGTTTTCACCACTTCTACATCTAGAAAAGGGAGAGACGCTTTCTCTGGTTCAGGGCTGAAAGCTGCACGATACTAACATAATATTAGGTTTCAATGTCAATGTTGCATTTATTGATAACATATTCCTGTTCCAAAAAAGAGTCTTTTGGCCAGGCAACCCATACTCTTTTGTGCAGCAATAAGCCATCTAGAAGCACAACAAGGTAGCTTAGTGTAGGTCAGAGATGGGACTTAAAAAAAATACTAGTTCCAATGCTAAAGGTTTCTCTCCAGCCATGGTCTCTAATGGAAAAAAGACAGTTGTTCCCATCACATGGCAAGCATACTGTTTTAGCAGAGTATCCCAGTAGAACACTGCTTCTAATAAACTGATGTCTCTCAAACCTTTCAGGAGTGGAAAGAAAGAGGTGCCAGATCTTCATGATAAGACTAACCTAGAATACAGCTCTTCCCACTGCCCCATCTGCTAATTTTCTCTTCTTATCATGATGATAGCATACAGATACCCATATACCCATCATAAGCAGAGGCAGCCTTAACTCCATGAATTCACATTCCCCTGTTAGGCAGAACTTGAGACTAGTTAGTTACAAGGTGGGTCTTCCTCGCTATGTGGTAACAGAAGGCCAAATCACACCAAAAAACCTTCCAAGACTAAGAATGATGTGGTTTGTAGAATGTGACTGCTGGGAAACACTATCGGAGGCAATCTTTCCATCTGGAAAGACCTAGTGCCTCTTGTTGCTGGAAATCAAGTTGGAAATATAACTGTTGTTCACTACTTTGTGCTCCTCCCTAAGCATCCAGTTAGGGGATACAAGACACAATGAACCTTTTATAGAAGTCAATATGGCAACACTTATGTTAAGAAACATGGCTTTGGGTTGATACTTTCAAAAATAAGCCAAAACATCAGATGGGGAGGAAGGCTGTTGAAATCAGACTACTAGTGTGTTATAATTTTTGTGAAATATAGCTGCGCTTGGTGCTCCCAGTTGGCTTTTTTTCCCCTCAAGTGAGGGATCCAATTTAAAAGAAAAATGCAATTACTGCTAGTCGGGGTGGTTTGGAGTAGAGAATAAGGCAAGAAAAAAAGAATGGCTTTTGACAAAACTTATTTTCTGATTCTCAGTGTGTTTCCTCTGATCCCTAGTGTCCAACTCCTCACTAGGAACTGCAATTGGATTAGTGACACCATGACTGTTCTAAGCCAGGAAAAGTAGATAGGAGAAGAAGCCTAAAGTGTTGCTGAACATCCCAACTCAGTCTGCAGCACAGCTACCATGCCAAAAGGGCTAATGGTGCTTCTGTTCAAGCGCAAGAAGTCACTTCCCTGAAAGCCACCAACCTCCACCCTCCCCATGAGACATGGACAAGAAACAGTGAAAACTCCTTAGGGAAAAGACAACTTTCTCCATCCCATCTTTCCTCCCTCTCACACTACACCTCACCACATGTCATGTCCCCGCTTCCACCCCCACCCTCCCAGAGGTAAGGCTAAAATTCTCAAATAAGAGAAAACCAGATTTCTCTCCTATACTCCCTGCAAACAATCTTCAAATCTGTTCAGTCCACAGATCAGTGATCAAAGGGATATTGCCGCATCATCCACCTTCACCATCCAACTCAAATGTCCCAAATTACACTCAAGAGATGCCTACTTCTTTGAGCAAATGAAATTTGCACGACTAGCTTTAGGTATCCTGATATAGCTGAAGCCACCAATGCCATATGGGGATTTTAATCCTCATTCCTGCCCATGGTTTGAAGTTTATTTCCATCTATATTGCTAAATTAGAATAGCATGAAGAAGGGCAGAAAATGAGAGGAAGAAAACATTAAGAGGATCTTCTTAAATATAGCCTCAAGTCTGATGCAAAGACCTCACTGCAGGGATAAAACACTTCTGTTGTTTTACTGTATATTTTAGGAAAGAGTAATGTCTTAATTCTGGGTCTGTAATCATTTGCCTTTGAGATGTTTAGAAGCCTTGCTCCCTGCCACAACATAATTATACAGCACAGAATAATTATTTTACAGCCAATTAAGCACACTAAATGTGCATATTTAAGAAACCTGATTTAAACGTCATCTCTAGTATGCTGCATAGAATGCTGCAATTCTTCCTTCTGAACCAATTCCTTCCTTCTGGACCAATTACATCACTAATGAAGCTCAGTGGTTCAGCCAGCTCCAGAAACTTTGTTTTGTCATGGAAGTTATGCATACCAGCCACCATAACAGGGTTTGACTCCAGGTTTCCCCTGATTCTACTGAAGGAAATTCCCCCTTCCTATTGAAGGAAATTCTTCAATAAAGTTCTCTTTTATTAGCACTACAGCTCAAGCTGAGTGCCTCCAAAGAAGGAACCTGAGCAAAGAAATCCCTGGTCAATTATACCCTTCCAATCTTAATTCCCACCCCTCACACAACACTTCAGACCAATAGTAATATTAGGGTCTGGGGTCTTACCGTTCTTCATTGGCCCCTTTCATTCTCTCTAGGAGGGCCATTTCTTTTCTTATCTCTAAGGTTGCAGCTTCTGCTGATAATTGTAGTTTCTTTATCTTCTAGCTTGAACAAGCTCTGGGGCCTTCTTTTACTTAATTAGGTAAAAGTTCAACATATCTAGGTGAAAGTTAATAGCTTGTGGCCTAAGGCTTCAGCAAATTTAGCTAGTGCTAAGCAAGTTATGCTAAACAAGTTCTACAGAAGTAGTATACCAAATTGCACAACAGTTTTCAAGCACACATCTCAGAGCTTGTTCTGCTGAATGCATTGCTGAAATCAAAAAGAAGTGTCTTAAAGCTTATTGCTTCAGTTCACATGATAAGTTTTCTTATGGCAAAGTACATTTTTCAATCACATACCCTATCAGTCAATGAAAACTTACATTTTTGTAGCAGACCAAATTCATGGCATGCACAAGTACTCAGTTTTTGTTAATGGCTGCACAATGGTTTATGAAAGCTCTTATAAATGGCTATGTTATTAGTTTTTATAAGTGATCCAGTGTTATGGGAGTTTCTCCAAATGTTATTATAACATTGGAAAAATGATTAATATTATGACACATATACAATTCCTTCAACTTTTCTGTCACACAAGTTCTTTTCAGTCTATAGAATAACTGATACGCATGAGAGGAGGAGAAGGATAACAATGCCAGAAGGAAAGTGCTTTCCTCTCAAGTATTTTACTGCACTACTTACATAGAGGATATCTGATTTGGTGTTAGACTAAGAAAAGGATACAACTGACTTCAAACTAAAGCAGAACATGAAAAAAACAAGAGTAAAATACTACTACTACCACCAATAAGAAAATTGGACTAAACCCTTTCAGCTACATTTGAGACACTACCCGAACCAAGTCCCAAAGTACTTAGTCACATGGAGGATCTGGTTCTTCAGCATTTCCTCCAAGCATATGTAAAAAAAAAAAAAAACCCACCCAAATCTTGTAAAGAAATGCCCTTTTCTTTTTCTTACTCCAACTTCACCTTAATTGTTTAATATTTACAAGGTTTTTACCCTTACCACTTACTCACAGTAGGCAAACACAAAAATGAAGAACACAAAGCAAAAGGCCATCCACCACTTGGGGCTTTTATATTTAGCAAGGCAGATGCTCTATTAATAACACCTGGCTCCACTTAACATTGAGAATACAGCTGTATGATGGGGGAGGAGTAGGAAAAACCTTAGTAATGCAAGGTTCCTACCCTATTCTGCAATCAGTCCCAGTAAATCTCTCCCTGAAAATCTCTGTCACAATAGACATTTATAAAAATATGAGTATCACTCCATTAGGGATGTCAACGATAAATAGAAAGGGTGATTTCGCTTGATTTCACTGAAATGCTCCCAGCTTACATAACCAAAGCCTGGTAACTTCCTTTAGGATGCCTGGAATGTTTGCTCACTTTTTAGCTCCTCAAACAAAACATCCTTTTCTTCATTCAAGTAAGAAAAGTATTTAAGACATATTCCTGAAGCAACCTGGGCTGTCCCTGTTTTTTATCAGGAACTAGCTGCCCAGTAGAATGAGTATTTGGTGTGATGAATTGGGTGTGGGGTGAAGGAAAACGATGAATGAGCACTGACACTGTCAAGGCTTTTCTAGTAGAAAATGTTAACGATGTGCTTGGAGTTTCCTGATAACTCTTTCAGATGGCCTATTACTTGGAAAAATCTTCCCATTCAGCACCATCCCAATGTGGTTGTGGAGTCAGAATTGGGAAATAGTGGCACTTACACAATACAAAGTGAGAGAAGTTTTGTTCTCTGGGGTTAAGATAAGGCATTGAAACAAAAGTTTCTCTGCTTTGACTGTCAGAAATATATGAACAAGGTGGATGGGACTTGTGCAGCAATTCAGCCCAATTTGCAGGAGTACAAATTCAATGTGTTGCGTTCCTGGCTGTGCAAATAGAGCTTTTTTAAGCTATTGTATGGGGGAAACTGCCATTCCTTGCAATGACAGGAAGTTCCTGCCCGGCGCAACAGGCGCCGCACTCGGGACTCCCCGGCAACTACCCCATCTTCCCAGCTGCCATTGTGTAACAGATACAGTGCTCTGCAAGGGAACCTGGATGATGACAGGCATGATAGTTCTCCTACCTTGTAGGTGTCAGCGAGATCTAGTCAGACCTCCCCCTGCATCAAAACCTCTGCATTAAAGAAAAGACGGGTCATTGTCATCAGTGACTTGCTACTGGAGGGAGCAGAAGGCCCAATATGCAGGCCTCCTGGTACATAGGGAGGTCTGCTGCCTCCCTGGGGCCTGGGCCAAGGACATGAAGAGGAAGCTTCCTTCCCTGGTACGGCCCTCAGATTATTATCCACTTTTGGTCTTTCAGGTAGGCAACGACGAGGTAGCGGAAAGAATTCCAAGGGCAATGAAGAAAGATTTCAAGACCCTGGGATGCCTGGTCAAGGGATCAGGAGCGCAAGTTGTGTTCTCCTCTATCTCCCCAGTTGCGGGGAATGATGAGGGGGAAAATAGGAGGAGACAGCAGATCAATGCCTGGCTCCAAGCATGGTGCTGCCGGCAGGACTTTGAGTTCTTTGACCATGGCCTGATTTACAAAATGCCAGGCCTGCTGGTAACAGGTGAGAATAGCTTATCTTGCAGGGGGAAAAGTGTTCTAGGGCAAGAGTTATCGGGGCTCATTGAGAGGGCTTTAAACTAGATTTGAAGGGGGGTGGGGATGGTACTGGGCTTGCCGGTGAGGTGCCAGGGCGTAGGTCCTCGGCACTTGTAGGGGAGCGTGCCAGTATTTCAGAGACCCAGAAGGCACACCGCATCTCAAGGGTGAAAACTACACACACAGCTCCCTCTCTGAAATGCTTATACACCATTGCAGGCAGCATGGGGAATAAGCGGGAAGCGCTGGAGATCTGTGTGTGGTCGCAGGGCCACAATCTCATTGCAATTACTGAGACATGGTGGGATAGCTCATGTGACTGGAATGCTGTCATGGATGGCTATGTCCTTTTCAGGAAAGACAGGCCAGCAAGGCGAGGTGGTGGAGTTACTCTTTATGTGAAAGAGCAACTGCAATGCATCAAGGTCTCCCTGGGGGCGGATGAAGAGAGGGTTGAGACCCTATGGGTATGGATTAAGGGGCAGGCAAGTATGAGGGACACTGTTGTGGGTGTTTATTACAGGCCACCTGATCAGGATGGGGAAGCTGATGAGGCCTTCTACAGACAGCTGAAGGTAGCCTTGCAATTGCAGGCCTTGGTTCTTATGGGGGACTTAAATCACCCTGATATCTGCTGGGAAGACCACACAGCCAGGCATGCATGGTCCAGGAGGCTCCTCCAGTGTATTGATGATAACTTTTTGACACAGGTGGTGCAGGACCCAACAAGAACAGGAGCACTACTGGACCTTGTACTGACAAACACAGAGGGACTGGTGGAGGACATTAAGGTTGGGGGCAGCCTTGGCTGCAGTGATCATGAGAAGATAGAGTTCAGGATTGTGGTCGGTATTCACAAAATAATAAGAAGTAAAATCACCACCTTGGACTTCAGGAGGGCTAACTTTGACCTCTTCAAGAAACTGCTTGGAGAGATCCCATGGGCTAGGGCTGTGGAAGGCAGGGGGGCTCAAGAGAGCTGGTTGGTATTCAAACACCACTTTCTCCAAGCTCAGGATTGGTGCATCCCTAACAGCAAGAAATCGGGCAAGGGATGCAGGAGACCTGCATGGATGAGCAGGGAGCTACTGAAAAACTCAAGTAGAAGGAAGTTTGCAGTACATGAAAGAAGGAACTGACCACTTGGGAAGATTACAAGAATGCTGCCAGAGCGTGCAGGGATGAAATGAGGAAAGCCAAGGCCTCCTTGGAATTAAACCTGGCAAGGGATGTCAAGCTCAATAGGAAAGACTTCTTCAAGTACATTGGAGGCAAAAGGAAAATTTTAGAAAATGTGGGCCCACTGTTGAATGAGACAGGAGCCATGGTGACGGAGGATGTGGAGAAGGCGGAGTTACTGAATGCCTTCTTTGCTTCGATCTTTACTCCTCGGCCCAGCCCTCAGGAGTCCCAGACTTTGGAGGAAGTAATAGGGAAAGAGGAAGATTTCCCCTTGGTTGAGGAGGATCAAGTGAGAGATCAATTAGGTCAATTAGATATCCACAAGTCCATGGGTCCTGATGGGATGCACCCGAGAGTGCTGAGGGAGCTGGCAGAAGTCATTGCTGGGCCGCTCTCCATCATCTTTGAAAGGTCCTGGAGAACAGGCAAGGTGCCTGAGGACTGGAGGAAAACCAGTGTCACTCCAGTCTTCAAAAAGGGCAAGAAGGAGGAGCCAGGGAACTACAGGCTGGTCAGCCTCACCTCCATCCCTGGAAAGATGATGGAACAGCTCGTTCTGGTGTCATCTCAAGGCATGTGGAGGAAAAGAAAGCTATCAGAAGTACTCAACATGGATTCACCAAAGGGAAATCATGTCTGACTAATCTGATAGCCTTCTGTGATGGAATGACTGGATGGATAGCTGAGGGGAGGGCAGCGGATGTTGTCTACCTTGACTTCAGCAAGGTGTTCAACATGGTCTTCCACAGCATCCTCATAGGGAAGCTTAGGAAGCGTGGGCTAGATGAATGGACAGTGGGGTGGATAGAAAACTGGCTGAAAGACAGAGCTCAGAAGTTCGTGATCAGGGGCACAGAGTCTAGCTGGAGGTCAGTGACGAGTGGTGTTCCCCAGGAGTCAGTACTGGGTCCTGTTCAATATATTCGTCAATGACCTGGATGAAGAGATAGAGTGCACCCTCAGCAAGTTTGCTGATGACACAAAGCTGGGAGGGGTGTCTAACAGAGCAGATGGCTGTGCCAGCATACAGAGAGACCTGGACAGGCTGGAGAGTTGGACGGAGAGAAACCTTATGAAATGCAACAAGGGCAAGTGTAGGGTGCTGCCCCTGGGGAGGAATAACCCCATGCAGCAGTACAGGTTAGGGGCTGACCTGCTGGAAAGCAGCTCTGCGGAGAAGGACCAGGGAGTCGTGGTGGACAACAAGCTGACCATGAGTCAGCAATGTGCCCTTGTGGCCAAGAAAGCCAATGGCATCCTGGGGTGCATCAAGAAGAGTGTGGTCAGCAGGTCGAGGGAGGTCATCCTCCCCCTCTACTCTGCCTTGGTGAGGCCACATCTGGAGTACTGTGTCCAGTTCTGGGCTCCCTGGTTCAAGAAGGACAGGGAACTGCTGGAGAGGGTGCAGCAAAGGGCTACAAAGATGATTAGGGGATTGTAACATCTCTCTTATGAAGAAAGGCTGAGGGATTTGGGTCTCTTCAGTCTGGAAAAAAGACGACTGAGGGGGGATCTTATCAACACTTATAAATACTTAAAGGGTGGGTGTCAGGAGGATGGGGCCAGGCTCTTTTCAGTGGTGCCCAGTGACAGGACAAGAGGTAATGGGCACAAACTTGGCACTTAAACATGAGAAGGAACTTGTTTACTTTGAGGGTGGCAGAGCACTGGGACAGGCTGCCCAGAGAGGTGGTGGAGTCTCTGTCTCTGGAGACATTCAAAACCCGCCTGGACGTGCTCCTGTGCAACCTGCTCTGGGTGATCCTGCTCTGGCAGGGGGGTTGGACTAGATGATCTCCAGAGGTCCCTTCCAACCCCTACCATTCTGTGATTCTGTGAAACAAGATGAGTAGCCAACTCATTGGACTTACTGAAAAGATTTCATAGATTACTTGTAGACTTTTAATATAACTTAAATATTAAGAGAGGCTTTCAATCCAGCCACACAGAGCAGACATCTCCCAAAACTGAGCAAAAAAGGGGAAAGGGGGCAAGCCTATTTCCTGATTCAGGTGTCAAATTATTTCTACATTCTTTTAAATTCAGGCATAACATTAGCAAAATCTGTCACAGGTTGCTGGAGGCTCTCCATTAACTCCAGAGGACAAAGCATTTTTGCTTTGGGTGGATATTTTATTACTGCTCTGTAACATTAATTCTCTACTCAAATGCAATAAAATTCCTTTAGCTGACCTTGAAATAAAACCGGATTGATTAATTCTGACAGGTTGTATTGAAATCAACGCCTTGCTGTGGGAGGGGTGTTGAGGAAGGGCGTCTCTTAAATGAAATACTGGTTCCCTTGTGTAGGGAAGAGATTAAAATCCTCAAAATGTAAACTGTGGCAAATTGATCATCAAGATAAAGAGATGGCAGGAGCTTGACACTTCAGCCAAGCACAACAACTTCTCGAACACTTTCATTTGTTGAATGCTGCCAATTACTGAAGGCTAGCCACTGGTTTCGTCTAGCTGCCTTCCTATCATTCAGCAGCCGTAATGTAAATACTGACTGGAAAGGAAGGAGCTGAACTGAAGATCGATAATTGCTATAAACCCTGGGCCACACTAAAGGAGTCTTGTTCATGGTGTGGATGAACCCTTATGCCTTTCCACAAGTGTGGGACAGCTCCAGTTCTGGTGTGGATCCAGTTCTTAGGCAGGAGTCTAGAAGCACTGACATTACAGCATGAAAACCGACCATGCCCATTCAGCTAAAGGAACACAGCATTCCCGTTCCAGCTCAACACCAAGCAATAGCAGAAAAAAATACAGATATTTACCCATGTGAGCGTCGGAGCAGTTCTGGAGGGCTCAGTAACTCTAAAGTATGCTATAATTCTCTTTCTCAAAGTTGGTCTGGGACCATATGAGCATCTTTGCAACTATGACTCTAATACTCCCTATAAGACTTAGTACCGGGGAAGAAGTCAGAATACTCTACATGTGAGCTGTTCAAAGGCTAAAGCATAAGGTCTTGGTGTCAGTGTAGATTTTATTGAGCCTCTGCATCTTTGCCAGCTGCTAGATCTTGATCCAAACTGGTTAAAAGTGATACTTTTTTGCATGGGACAGTGAAAGAAACTCTATCGAAGAAAGACTTTGTATGTAAACATCAGTTACAAATCTGAAGAGTTGATATTCACCTAAAAACCTCACTGGATAAAAATTTGAAATGCAAATACACTACAGAAAATCAAAACTGAAATAAAACTGGGGGAGTCTTTGGCAATTACAGTTACACACACACACACACACAAAAACTTGTAGAAGGTTGAGAAGTTTTCAGAATCAAGAACTGGGAGATGAGAAATGCCTAGAAATACAAGTAACTGTGGAATTTATTCTGCTCCCCAGTAAGTATGATTTTTAACAAAACAATTACACACTGTGGTGGCTTTTCCCCAAAGAACACCTGCCTCCACCAGAGCACAGGAGGGATGGTGTCTGTGGGTGAATCAGGCTTGTGTAGTGAAGGAGACTGTTGTTTGCAGGTTTGCCTCCTTCAATTTGATTAAAGCCTTGCCAAGCAAATTCTGGCATATCTGTACTTTTTAAAAATTGCTCCACCAGATGGTTATTATTCAGCTTATGGGGGAGGCACTGGGGGAGTTGTTTAGGATTCCAGAACATTTGTGTGTGTGTATCATCAAATTAATGACTTGTTTCTCCCAAGGGAGAGCTTGATTTGATCTGGTACAATGTAGGGACCTCAAGACAGGGCTGCAAATAGCAGTGCGATGCCAGTATCTGCTGCTTTCCTCTTGCTGTAGTTCCCTTGCATTGGCTGTATTCCCTCAGTAATGTGGGATACGCCATAGAGGCACCTGGTAAAGAGGTGAGGATGTAGGACATAAAAACTGCACTAAGGGGTCACACCAGTGATCCAACTCACCCAGGACTCCCTGAGGGTCTTGACTGGGGACTCCTGTGGGGACATGAATATATTCCCAGAGACCACTAGTAGACAGTGCCTGTCTGTCGTTGGTGGAGAGTGATGGAGACTCCTGGCAAGGGCAGTTCAGACCAAGTTCACACCTCAGCAGCCCTGAACTGTCCTTCAGGGGACCTGCTTTCCCTCTGTTGCCAGCAGAAGGGTGAGAGGAAAGGGAGGCTCACTAGATGTACCAAGAGCTATTCACAAAGACCGGTACCAACCCAGAACTTCTGGCCAATGCTCTCTTCCCCTGCCACCGCTCATCCTGCTACTGAATGAAAGTGAAAGTGGAGATATTTCTAAGTTTCCTTTGAGGAAAGGAGAGCTGAAGCACATTTCTGGAGTTTGAACAGAGGTCAAACTGTTCCACCTGAGCCCAATGAGGAACATGAAAGTGCAAGTGTGTTATCCTTCAGATGGGGAAAATAACCAGATACTGGTTTCTCTGTGTTTAGATTTTCCTAGCAAATCTCTCTGCTGAGAAATTCCCTGGTGCCAGATTTTGTTGTGGTTTTTTCTTTTTCCTCTTTTAGTGTACACTCAGACTTTTATTTTAGTATCTTTCTTTACTCAGAAATTTTTTAAAAATTGAAGGAGGAGAGGGAGAAGAAGTGAAAGATTAGAGAGGGTTTTCTTATTAAGGTTTGAAAAGGCTGAACATCTCTGTGTACAGGGAGAATCGCCATTGTTTCCTTGCTCTGAGGCTGTTGTTCATGTGGGCTTTCATCAGCCAGACTAGTTTCATTTAGAAGTTCAAATGTGGCATGTTCTTTATGTAGCCGCTGATGAAGAAAATTTGCTTGGCTAAGATTTGAATAAAGATATTAATTAAGAAAGAAAAGCATTCTAATAAAAGTGGTCAGTGAATCTCGGAATATCCAGCACATTACTTTTAATGGCTTGTGATGGGTGCAGAGTCCTATCCTCATATGCCCGCGACAAAGATATGTGGTATTTCTGGACCTCTACACACACAAAAACAGTGACCAAGGATTCATATACATACACTGCCGTGTGCTTACATCTTTCTTCAGTTACTCAGGTAGTCGTATCAGAGCCCTGTTTTAGCATGGCTCAGTGAACAGAAGCCAGCAAGTGTTGAGCATCTCTGCAAGTTTGATGGATTTGTTTTCACCCAGGCTTTGTCTGTCCTGTTTATTTAGAAGATAAGCTTTTTGAGTCACAGACTGTCTCTTTCTCTGGGTCCAATTCTGAGCCACTGAAGCTAGGAGAAGTATCTTATCTTTAACATGGGCTCAGGCAGAGCCTATTGTGTAGGACTTGGTGTCGGAAAGAACATCTAGATACTCCAGTAGTACTAACAATTATTATTAATGATAATTGATTTCTGTAGACAAGGGCTGTATTTTTAAAGAAGCTGCTCCCAGTTGTGGATGCTGAGTGCTTCTGATATGTGCACCTTCAATTTAACGTTACACAATAAATTTGAATAAATGTGTGTGTATGTGGTTTCTTTCAAAGCATTCATCATTGTCCAGACTCTGCTGGCAGTGATGTCAATAGAAGACTCCCCTTGGAGTTCAGATAGGTGATATAGGCCAAAACTAGGTGCTTCTGAGAATCGCAGCCTTTTATAAGGGCTATGATAATCCATTTATTTGAATGAATCCATTTCCTTTGAAAATGGAAAACTAAAGAGGAATTTTAAAGGCACAATGCTACTGTCATCACAAATGTTGCATGCTTACCTAACATATTCCAGCCCAAAGAGAACAAATATGCTCAAGCTATACATGGAGCATCTGGATATCCTGATGAACATGTGAACGCAACAGTGAATTCTGCTTGGCGGAAAACAAAGGCAACTCTGGCACACATCAGTTGCTGAGTTGCTGAACAGTTGCTGCAACCGAGCCTTTGAGCAAGAGCACTAAGACAAATCCCCATTCTTAGCTATTATCTCATGAGAAGTTTAATATCCATGCAAAGAGGTTAGGATGTCATATTTTGAACCCTTATCTGGCAGATCCCAAATCACTGTTTACCTACTTTTGCCAGATAAAGGCATAGATTGACCTTGCCAGGGTAGGTAGTCATGGATTGTAGGGGCTGGTAAACATTCGTCACCAGACCTGGTAGGGCACAAATTTTCCTCTCTGAATAGCGGAAGAAAATTGCAATTTTATATGCATGGAAATATAGAAAATTGTTATCATTGTGCCCCCATAATCTCTTATTCTGTAGCAGAAGAGTGCAGCAACAAATACGATACAGATGAACAAAGTAGATACGAATGAAACTACACATTAGGGGAGCAACAACAGTAGTACTGACTGGGTTAAAACACATGATACCTCCATAATATATGCCGCAGGCATTGTCCTACATCTGTTTTACAGTGCAGTGCATAGGCTCCTGAACTCAAGCAATACCTGGGGAAAAAAAGCAAGAGTTGTCTGCCAGAGGAAAGGGCGAGAAGGCTGCCAGTGGATAGCTGCTTGTGTTTGTCTAAAACTGGAGGAGGTGTGGGAGGTGAAGATCAGGAAAGGAGAGAGATTCACATGCTGCGACCTGCCAAAGTACAGGGGCAAGCGAAAATTGACCTGAAATGTGGAAAAGAGAAATACATTTGGTGAGGGGAAAATAGCTGCCAGCTGGAGACTTTCAGAGTGAGTTTTAAATACTGCTGAGACTACGTTGCTCAGAAGTTAACTGAATCTTCTGGGCATAAAATTTCATTTAGCACATTGCATTAAAGTACTGCAACTGTCTGCAGGGGTGGTAAAGTCTCTTACACAGGCTTGTATGTTACACCCGTCATTGTGATATCTGGCAAGTTTGTGCATAAGGTAATCTGACATGCATCTTTTAGGTTATTCCTCCTTCCAGTGGGGCAATTGCATGTGCGTTATTGATGGCTAGATTTTATATTTTCTTGGCTTTTATTTCTTTTGTACTTCCCTTATTGTATCAGGAGCAAATTTAGAAATAGCTAGGAAGTAATGATTTTCCTCTACAAAAGTCTTAAATGAAAGCAATTTATTTTGTTTTCATAGCCAATTACAATTGAAACATGTGAGGCTTTTACCATAAACCTGATGAATTTTGATTAAAAATATAATTAGTGCAAGTTTCTATTTAACTGATAAACTATTTTTTTTCATAGGAAAACAATAATTCCTCACACAATTCCTTAACCAAATTGAATAAAAATTAATTTCTTACTGTAATACGGATCTACCACAGCACTTGCCACCCTGAAGGACCTCAGACACAGAAATCAGGCATTACTGGCAAGGAGTTTGAGAAATCTTCAGCAACATAGAAAAGGCAGTGGATGGATTCAGGTCAGAAATATAATCTTTCAAGTGATATAAAAGAAGATATTTAAATATAGGAATATTGATCAAGTTGGAACCTCAATCTTGGCACAGGCTCCTATCTTGATTGAAGGTGAACTCTAATTGTTTAACATGCCAAAATCCTTTTTCTGTATCTGAGTAGTTGGCAAGTAGGTGTGAAGATGAGCATTAATAGGGCTGTTCCCCTGTCATTTAGAAATGTCCCAAGTCTTGGTAATTTGTGCCTTTAAATGTGTATCAGAAGGGTCAAATATCAATGAAATGTCTTTGAGAAAGTCAGAATGAAAAAAAAAAACCTGTTTCTGTCTGTATTGTAAATGTGTGATAAAGCACTGATGGATAATTTATTAGGGTTTTGTGTTTTATTTTACCTTTTTTTTGTAACTGAGAAAATCTGCCAAGAATTTTAGTTGGGAAGTTTTCAGAGGCCTGTTAATCCAGTGCTCTGTTTGTCTGTGGCTTCTGTGTGCAGCTGCAGAACATTATTGTGTCAAATTTATTAAAATGAGGCACTAATTTAGTTAGAGGGACTCTGCAGGAACTGATCAAAGCAATCTCTTGAAAAAGAGGGAAATACAGTTTTCCAGAGCTCTTAAAAGGGACACTTTGACAATGCACCAAGCAATTTAGAAACCCAAATGAAAAACCACAAAGTCCACACCGGGTAGTTATCTCTCTGTAATGCCATAACTCAGTGCTCTCTCCTCATTCAGAATAGATTAGCAGGTGTTTAACCTCAGGTCTGAGATTAGGCCTTGCTGATTTCACTGGGAGTTAAATCTCCACCTAAGTTAACAGCAAGTATGGGAAACACAAAAGCCATTGTGAGATGCAGCAGATATGGTAGAGCAAAGATTTTTTTACAAGGGTGTATGTAGTAAGTATGTCTCTTGGGCCTGAAAGTATTATCCTTATACTATAGGAAACCTGAACCTTCACAGGTACGTAGGAACCTTGGTCCTAGTGATGTCATTGGGAATTGGACACCTTTTGAGAATCAGAACAACAGAGTGCAAAGGCATTTAGGCAGCTAATGGTATATGCCACGTTGCCTAGTAGGATTTACAAACTTGGTTATGTACCTATTTTCAGCTGGTTTAAAAAAAAATACGTTGCATTTCAGTAAGTCCCATTCCTTATAGCAGCAACAACGTTGTTATATTATGAATGCTTTCTTGTTGAAAGTGTCCCATCCAAATAAGTATCATTTGAATTGTATAATAACATGCTGTGCATGTGTTCGCTGTGGCTTCAGTTGGATTAATGGAATGTGAGACAGTGTGCAATAGTTTGATTTTCCTTTTCTCATAACTGTTGATTCGCAAAAGCTAAACAATATAGAACCCTGAATAAAACCACATTAAAATAGGCTAAGCATCAGGTGTGATACTAATAATGTGACAAGATGAGACAATACTTTGCCATTTCAACAATTTGGAAACAATTTCAATAGAAGAGTAGCATGTTGCCACCCACACCAGCTATTTTCCCTTCTTTGATTTTTTTTTCTTTTTAAAATCAGGTACAGGCTTATGATTATAGAGACACTGTTGTGTTTCCATAAAGCAAAGCCACACAGGCAACCGAGCTTGTATTATTTCACAAAGTTTATCACCTCAGGAATCTGAAATGGGTTAGCATTCACCTTGCCAATGTGTTTTAAAATCTGTGCTAACATATTACATTTAACTTTTGGAAACCTGATATACTAGGAGGAATATAAAGTGAAACAGATCTTATAAAATTAAACCCAGTAACAAAACGCAAGAAGCAGCTTGCCAAGCAAGTCATCTATGCAGGCCTTCTAACTTGCAGTTTAAGTCTTGTGGCCTCAGCTGAAAGATGCTGAAACAGGGTGATTTACTATGACAGTGTCTCATATACATCCTACGTGACATGGAGTGGCATAGGAAAGATCCACGTCCAGATGTTTCTTGCCTGCTTAGTTAATTTTTCTCTTACAACACTATCCACATTGAAATGCCCCACAGACATTTTCCTTCCTAGTGGACAGTGGGTCCCCTTCCCTGCTGTGAGAGGGCACTAAGCACATATGCTCTGTCATAGTCTTTGCCAGTATTGCAGGTAGTTGACATAAGGTTTAGTTTTCAACTTAGAAGGACAGAGAACTGCTTTCTGCTGGGTTCCTTTCCTTCAGCCTGCCTGTCATGTGGGCAGTTAGGTTTTGTCAAGACAACAAACACTCTGGGAGTGGGACTGCAACTGACTTTCCCTGTGAAGATACCCTGTGAAGATTGGGAAGGTGTCACACAAGAAAGCGTTCTTTGGATATTGGATGATAAAACAGCAACGGGCTAAGGATGACCAACTTTATTATAATAATGTAAGTTGACAATCAATCAGTATAAGTAAGCCTGAAGAGAGCACAACAATCTAAGCATGAGCAAAAAGGAAAAGGGGAAAGCTCACTTGCCATGTAGGTAAGGTACAACTCTATTAACGATTACTCTTACCTGCTAATGAGCAACAGTCAGGGAAATTGTTGACCTCCCATATTCTCTATCGTGACATAAGGATGTCTCCTTCGCTAGACAGCATCCCTGGACCAGCCAAGAAGAGCTACCCCAAGTTAGCATTGGGGTGCTTTATTTATGGGATTGCATCTTCTCTGTCAAATGTATGACTGGCAGGTTGACGTAGATATGTCCTTTACATACAAAGCTGGACACGTCTCAAAAATGTTGGTGATCCACAAATAGTTATATGTGACTGATCACAGGTTTCTTTGTAGGAGTTGGTCCATGCAGCTATGCAAGCAGTGCAAGTACATTATTTAAGCATTTTCCATTGTCCCATGTGATACCTGAGCTCAGGAGCATCGCACCATAAAAGGGCATAGGAAAAGTGCCATCTCATATTTAAAAACATTGCAGCTGTCACAATATCATTGCCTCCTTTTTAAGAGTGGACAAAGCAACAGTCTCGACATTTTGACAAAACAAAATCTAAACTCTCCCATGTTTTTCACTAAATTTTGAAAGTACAGTTCAAAATACCCAGCAGACGTGCTCATATAGGACACATCTATCATTTAATGCGAGCCTTATGAAAAATGCACCTGAACCATCAAGTTACATAAGAACTCTTTCCAACTGGTTGTTTTCCACTTGATGTAAGGATTGACTGATCCACCAGGGAAGCAAACATGTCTCTGTGGGCTCTGATAAGGCCACCTCCCTGAGATAAAGAAGACACCTCAGAAGAGTAGTGCTTTGAACTTCCTACAACCCACTCAAATAGGCTAAACAATAGGATATAGGCCATGTCTTTTCACTGACAGGGATGTATGTGGATAGTGAGTTGCTTTTTCTTGCAATTCTTCTCAAAGCTAGTAATTTTCTACAGAAAGTTTAAAATTTTAATGAAATGCTTAGGAGATCATTTGCCCTATGATATCTTCCTTCCAGATGCTGCAAGGGAGAGGGCAGCTCTACAGCTTTTATGTATAGTTTTGGTAATTGTTAGGGCCTTTTAGAACTGGCTTGTTCTTTTAGCTGAACTAAAATGGCTGCAGCAGGGATGAGTATCTCTTCTACTCAACAAAAGTTTGACTGCATTTTTAGATTTTTGTTTAGTGATCTACACTTCCTGTTAGGTTTTCGGCTTTTTTTCTCTTCGTAAACTCTAGCTCTGGTTTCATAGAATCATAGAATCGTCTAGGTTGGAAAGGAGCTTTCAGATCATCTAGTCCAATGACCAACCTAACACTGACAAAAACCATCACTAAACCATGTTGCTAAGAACCATATCTACCCATCTTTTAAATACCTCCAGGGATGATGATTCTACCACTTCCCTGACCAGCCTGTTCCAAAGCTTGATAAACTTTCAGTGTAAAAATTTTTCCTAATATCCAGTCTAAATCTCCCCTGGTGCAACTTGAGGCCATTTTGTCTTGTCCTGTCCCTTGTTACTTGGGAGAGTAGACCAACCGCCACCTCTTTACAACCTCCTTTCAGGTAGTTGTAGAGAACAATAAGGTCTCCCCTCAGCCTCCTTTTCTCCAAACTGAACAACCCCAGTTCCCTCAGCTGCTCCTCACAAGACTTGTTTTTCAGACCCCTCACCAGCTTTGTTGCCCTTCTCTGTACTCACTCCAGCACCTCAATGTCTTTCTTGTAGTGAGGCGGCCAAAACTGGACACAGTACTAGAGGTGGGGCCTTACCTGTGCCGAGTACAGAGGGACGATCACTGCCCTAGTCCCACTCACCACACTGTTCCTGATACAGGCCAGGATGCTGTTGGCCTTCCTACCACCTGGGCACACTGCTGGCTCATATTCAGCTGGCAGTTGACCAACACCCGCAGGTCCTTTTCTGCAAGGTAGTTCTCCAGCCACTCTTCCTCAAGCCTGTAGCTTTGCATGGGGTTGTTCGGACAATGTGAAGCCTTGTTGAACATTTCAAGATCTGGGTGTCAAGACCAATGTGCTAGCAGAGTTACCTACCTATTTTAAAGGATATCTGTGGGCTCCTTCTGAGGCCCCAGCTGAAAGGTGCTGAAAAAAGGTGGTTTAATAAGACAGTCAACATCATACTGCTTTTGTTGTTCAGGACGAAGTCCTATAATATGGAAAACATTGTTTTAATTTTGAAATTTAGACAATTTCACTCTCTTTTGTTGAATCTCTCAGCATTGTTGCATGACCTGGTAAAATTATTTTTTGTGTGCAAATGTCTACTCTTGCAGATCACTTAAAAAAACATAATCCAGGCTTCTAGTTTTCAGAGTATTTTCTGTGTAGCAGTGTTATAGCTGAGTGTACATGATTATACCTTGAGGAAACAGCAGGGAGGGACAGCAGGGCTACGAAGACAATTAGGGAACTAGAACATCTCTCTTATGAAGAGGGACTTGGGCCTCTTCAGTCTGGAAAAAAGACGACTGAGGGGGGATCTTAACAATGCTTATAAATACTTAAAGGATGGGTGTCAGGAGGATGGGGCCAGGCATTTTTTAGTGGTGCCCAGCAACAGGACAAGAGGTAATGGGCACAAACTTGAGCATAGGAAGTTCTGCCTAAACATGAGGAGGAACTTCTTTACTTTGAGGGTGGCAGAGCACTGGAACAGGCTACCCAGAGAGGTTGTGGAGTCTCCTTCTCCGGAGACATTCAAAACCTGTCTGGAGGCGTTCCTGTGCAACCTGCTCTAGGTGACCCTGCTTTGGCAGGGGGCTTGGACTAGATGATCTCCAGAGGTCCCTTCCAACCCCTACCATTCTGTGATTCCGTGATTGCCAGTTAGCAGGTATCTAGCTTTTACAGGCAAGCACACAGTGTTCAGTGAGTTTTGGTGCATGTGTATGAAATCTCCAGAGTTTTGGTGTCTTTAGAAAGAACTCACAAGGATCTTACACATTATCCTGATTACAATCAAAATCTGAGCAAAGCACCAGAGTGTCCTCTTCTTTCCTGCTTCCTTCCTCAGCAGCTCCTGAGAGCTATAAATGTGAAGGTTGCCCTAACAGGCAGTCTAGTATCTGACATCCCTGAAGTTCAAAGGAAGGAAAAATTCCCCTTGGCTTCATGCATCCGGATGCCTCTCTGCAAGCTTCTACCCACAGCTTCCTTCCCCATGAAGGGTTAAAGTCCCTTACATTTTTGACCTAACTTCACGTAGGCACAAAAGTTTTACTTGTCAGTATAAATAACTCAACCCTCTTAAAATCCTGTTAAACTCTTTTCCTCAATGATTTCCTGTGGCATTGAATTCCACGGGCTGAAAATGTGCTACTTTAAGACACTTTCCCTTCTGTTCATTTCACATTTTCTGCCTGCCAATTTCATCAACTTTTCTCTTGTAATTGTGTTATGGGGCTGGGACTGTCTGTGGAGGAGTACTGTATCTCTTTTCCCTAAACCATCCATTATTTTAGGTGGTCCTTCTTAAACTCTTGCCTTCTAAACTATATAGCCTTCGTCATTCTAATTGTTCTCAATATTTAATCTCTCTTCCACTTTCTTATCCCCTGTCCAGACTTTACTGTCTGTGGCACACTGGAGCTTTGAGCTGAGACAGACTACCCTGTGTACAGTATCAAGGGGTAAAAAATGTATCACCAAACTATAAAATCCTAGTCTTGCTACAATATTTTCTTTAGCAATCCTTGCCAATTTTATTATTTTGCCCAATAATTTCCTTGTTCTAAACTCTCAGCAGCACATTAGCCTGTTAACAATGAATGCTAGATCCTGTTCCTGAAATACTCCAGGTAATTTTGATCTCTAGGTAATTTAGATCCCAGCAACGAGTGAAAGATATTTAGGTTCTTTCTCTCACTCCATATCACTTCACATTTATCTAACTTAAATTGTAGCTGCCACCTAACTGCATTGCTGATAGGTTTGTTCAGTCCTGTTTGGGCTCAGATGCCAGCTAGCCTAGTTGCTCTCATTTTGTTAACACTGAATTAACAGTGCCTTTCTTTACTCCCTAGCGGTAGAGTGAAGTTAAAGGGATAATGGGCTTAGTGTCAGAGTCTATAAAGCAGGGTGCCGGAGGATTATTTGACCTGTGATTTGCCTCATACAAAACAAGATATGTGTAGCCCTTACCTTGCCACACAAGATATTTGTATCTTTGATATTTGTATGATACTACCAGAGTACCTAGGGAAGAACATGTGCAAAGTTTTGGGTGTTTTTTTAACTTTTAAAAATTATTTATTTATTTATATATTTTTTTGGTAGTAGAACAGTGACAGGACAGTTTCTAGGTCTCCAAGACCCACTTGGTTTAATCTCGGAATCATGCCTTCTTTCACACTTGGTTATCAAAATTTTTCATAAGGATTCTTTGAAGCTGTAAAAAGTGGTGTTTGGATTAGAGGACAAGGGGATGATAACTAGTGAGATCCAATGCATGGGCTAGCAGCATACGCTGCAATTCTGTATTAACTGAGTGAAGTACAAATGTTTAACTATGATTTTTTTCAGATTTTAAATTCGTTGGAGCTTGAATCTAAAATATCAGCTGGTAAGTGCATATGAATCAAAGTGAATGCAATGGTCAAATGAAGAAAAGTGATGTAAAACTATCTGTCTCGGCATTTTTCAGTGTCTGTTACCATAGCATCTAGACAATTATGGCATAGCAGCACCTGCAGCTGGTGTTGGCTTTGAGAATACTTTTAAAATCTTTAATAAAAAACATCTGGATTTTAGATTAACAGGCTTTCAAGCCATTCTTATCAACGCCCACCTACCTTTTTTTTTTGTGTTCAGCAGATTTTTACACAGACCTGACAGGATTTTGTAGCCAACAAAACGACAAGCACCAAAAATTTAGCCAGTTTTCATTCTGGGGCCATTGCCACTACCATGTGGACTGCATGAAATATATGCTCACCGGGTTGTTCAAAGTGCCTATTGCAAGTAACCTAACAAAATATAGCATCTGTTTTAATTGCCTAAGGTACTTATTAGTATCATATTCACTGCTAATGAACTAAAGTGCAGTGTTATATTAGGAGCTTGATCACCAATAGTGAGATAACCTGGCAAAATTTGTTTGTGGTTGGCAGTTTGATTACCTTTCATTTTTCACCACCATGCAGATCTCTGTCCAATTGACAAGAATACCGGGATAGTCAACAGCCCATCAGGTACTTCCATGTTTTCTTTTTTTACTAACTGCTGGTGTAAGTAGGTAATACGCTGTCTTTCTATAAAACATTTGATGTGGAACAGTATAGTATGCTTTTTCTGCTTTGGAAATTATTGGTATTTAGTAAGCATTTGATGCAGATTAGATTGATAAAGGTTACTTTGACATTGTTATCTTCAAAAGATCTCAGGTTTTTAAATGAATAGTGATTGTTGATTATAAACTCATGAAAAGAGATAATGATCTGCAGAGGTGGATTAAGGTAGACTATAGGGCCTTCAGAAGCCTTTCAGTTCCTAAGGTTATATGTCTCTCTTCATCTCAGTTTCCACTGAAAGGAAACAGTCAGTTTTTTTGCCTTTTTCAGAAGGACAGTCTAAAAAATGTAGTTTAAGCATATCAGATACTGTCTGAATCTGCAGAAGGCCTGAAATGATGGCCAAAAAGCGTTGCTGGACAATGCTTTAGTCGGTCAAACTGTACAGATAAGGTAACAGGGCAGAGCTAGGCAGCGTATGCTGCAGTGTTTCATTGGCATCACATTGCCATAATCTATTATGGATGACAGTGGAGTGATTGAGCTGCTTGTGTTTAGACGCCCATACTTTTTCTCCCTCACTCCAGATGAATTTCACTCATCCTTGAGAGACCATCAGAAGAGGAAGCTCTTGGCTGGAAAGGTTATGAAAAAGGAATAGTTGAGCCCAGGCTGTGAGACCAAGGATTGATAGCCTGGATGTAAGAATGAGCAGGAAGCTTATGTTGCCCTAGCTCAACCCTAGCTGCTGCAAATTAAGAGAAATTCAACAGTCATGCTCCAGTGACTGAAGCAAAACCATCTGGATAGAGACTGACTATGAAACACCAGTGCCAGCTCACACCTCTTTAGTAAATATTTGTGGATGGACTGCCTAACTCAAAGAGTTCTACTGGAAACATTCACTCTCATGGAGCCACAGAAACTGCTGAGCCTAAGGAATTAACTCCTGGATTTTGTGAGTGGATATTTCTTCAGTCCTCTTTCTGCTGGAGGACTGTTAGGAGCTTTTTTGTCAGAAAGTATGGAGAAGTTGCCTTTCGTTGTGAAATACCGCTTTGAGCTTGGAGGAGCACCACCATTAAACATTTTCATGCCAATGGATTGGAAAAGGAAACCTGTAAATCTCAACCTGTGAAGGAGCAACAGTTTAGTTTTTCATGAAGAAGCATGCTGGGAAGAGAATGTCTGACAAGAAAACTGAGTCTTTTCAATTAACTATAGGCACTTAAGGAAGTACCATAGATATCCCCAAACGGTACTTCCCATCTGCTTTACACAGAATGGTATGGTTCTGCCTCTGCAGGTAAATGTCTCTCTCCATAGTCTGTACAAGTAGCCTGATTGACAAGCCTAGCTGAAATCCCACCTTGGGCTGCTCTAGTAATAGCTTAAAAAGTCGGATCACGGTCTCTTTCTGAAAACAATCCTGAGCAGTGCTTAAAACACCATCCCTACACAGCAATTAAGCCAATCAGATGAATAAATATCTTTAACATCTTGATCCACGAAGACTACGTTGATCAGGCTGATGGAACTTGAAAAAGATGCTGCATCTCCTGTCATCTTATGTAGCACCTCCTCCTGCACCTAAAACTTCCTATATTGTCCCCAGTACTCCAGGGAAACCTTGCATTCCCACTCATTGCACTCTTACTTCCCTCCTCCAGCCTGTGTTCACCAAAGGGGCATGCTTGCCACAGGACAGAGCAGACTTCCTTCATAAACCACGCAACATAATCCAAACTTCACCAGGATCATCCTACTTGTGACAGATGTTACCTATTTGCATACTGACACTCCACATCATGGAAGCCTCTAAGACCACCCTGAGTATGTGCAATGTGGAGACTAACCCTCAGTAATTCAAATCAGCCAACTTTTAATTCTCACATATGAGTCACCTTTCGTATCTGACAGCGAGGGCACAGCTGCATCACACAGAAGGTCTTGCAAGATAGCAAACTTTTAATGATCTGCCTTGAAGAAGATATTTTAAATGTCTATTCCAGCATACTTATACATAAGCTGTACCTAAGACTATATAAATGACACCTTTATCATCTAGACTCTTTCAATGAAATCCACTACAAATGCAGTATGTGTTCCCCTGCCTAGAGGCATCTCCTTCAACAGCCCTCCAACCCTCAGCATGGATCCTTTCTAAATTTACCACTATAGCAACCCTCTTATGGACCAACGCATACTAAACAGACTCATAATAGCAGCTGAATGTCAGATGTAAGAACTGCCAACACATCTTCTCAACTGTTAACCTTGTTAACTGTTAACTGTTAATACCTTGTCCTCCACTGGACCATTACAAGACCTAGAGCTTAGACATTCCATATGTAATATACTTTAGCAAGCACATCAACTGTTCACCAGAAAATGACGTGTGAAACCAAACAACCACTAAACACCAGAATGAGTGAATAATTGATGAAAAACAGACACACTAAAAAAATCTGAGAAAGAATGTTTCTCACAAAACATTAATTTCATTTTTGCCTTTTTAGTTCTTATCCTCAAGGGAAACCTGCAAAATACTTTCGGAATTAGTACCTAGGAACTAAAATTCATTATGCTATTGGATACCAGAAATCATGAATTGAGTAGAGATATACTAGTTTTATAGCTCATTATGCCTTCTTTTACCCACGCTCATTAATTCCTGCAAGTTCAATTGATGATAAATTGCCCATCTCTTTTTCCCACAGGAGACAGATATCATCTCTTCTGTTGCAGGTGTCATTCCTCTGTTCCTGAGGAACCAGCTGCCTATTCTCTCAAATGATCTAACTGATTAACAAATTCAAAGCAATTGTTGTCAGCTTGTATTTAACTCCAAAGATCTCTGCTTCTTTTTCAAGCCTGAAGAAGAGCTTGTATGCTTCTCTGTACTGCCTATATCAGTAACTTAAAAAAACCCCCAAACCTCCCTCTCCTTCAATTCTTGCCTAGCTTAAGAAGCAGACTTACTTTTTAAGACAGAGTCAATTATATAAGGTAAATCCTATGTGGTAAAAGACTGGAGATTTTTATTCTGCTTGGATACACCATGAAAAAGAAAAAAAATACGTTCTACCCTTTGAAGTAGGGACATCCAAAATCATATCTTACCTCAGTAGTTGAAACGGAGTGCAAAGATACTTATAAAGTTCATGTTTATACTGCTCTCTAAAAGGCTAAAGGAGAAAAAGTTCTCTGATAATTGCCTCCTGTTGTCTTACATGGCTTTTATAGACCGTGTGGAACCGTATTTGAATGATGCAATTTAATATGTGCAAATCTTTTAAATGCTCAAATGTGTGCAAAAAGTATTGTGTAAACATTACACAGTGTTAATCAGTCAGATCATTCAAACAGTTTTTATTTATCAGAAAATAGATTTCTTCTCTTTGCAAATATTTCTGAACATGAAAAAAAATGTTAAATTGGGTAAAGCGTTCTGTGATCTATGCTTTTAAATAGTGTGAAAATACATATTGTTTTTACAGTGGTTGCACTTATTTGTTTGGTTCTGATCCAACTTACTCTTTCATCTCTGTGGTTTGTTTAGTGATTGGTCAAAACTCCAATATGGTTGGCTTGATGTTGTTGTAATGAGGTGGGTAAACTGTATTTTGGTTCTCAGTGAATTTGGTAGCTGGCAGATGTGTGCACATTTGTCTGAAGCAGCTATGGACACAAAGGTAAGTAAGTGCTACTTACTACTTATGTGGGGATATTGGTGTTGGCCTTGGTTGTAGCATTAGCTCTAGGCTTCAAGACTTGAGGGTTGGCAGAGAAGTGTTATCTTGCCTTTGGGGAACAGAGGAAGTGTGAATATCAAGGCTCCGTAGTGGGAATGCCCTGTCTTGTGCCTTCACAAAAATGTTTTTCCTGCCTGTATTTCCCTCTGTAGAGATATTTGTTTGAATGGTTTGTTGGTACTTAGAGAATGGGCCAGTGTATAATGCTGTCTAATGTCATCTATTTTCTACATTTCAAAACACATTTGGATAAACTTTCTGT
This sequence comes from Alca torda, assembly GCA_008658365.1. NCBI lineage: Eukaryota > Metazoa > Chordata > Aves > Charadriiformes > Alcidae > Alca > Alca torda. Next base: position 20,926,166 of record CM018079.1, on the reverse strand, counting down.
GGAGTAAATATAACACCAAACCCCAGCAGTTGCAGCTTAAATCACTTGTACACAACGCGGTCTATTCTTTCTTAATGTAGCTGCACTCGCTGTGAGGGAATTAGGTTAAATTTGCAACAGAGAGAATATGCTGCATTACATTTACAAGTCTCACAGTCTTGGGCATAGGAGAATTGGAATTGAAATACTTTTACAAAAGGAACCTAAAGATAAGTGCTTGCCCATTTTCTCCTTCCCATCTTCTGCATCAACTGCTCTCCTGAGAGAAAAAAAGTAGCATTAATTCAGACAGTAATGAGTGTTGTTAGCTGGCGCATCCAAGTCCAGAACATCAAAAAGATGAGCAACATATAAATCCTCCTGCCCTTAAATATGGTAAAACTTAAAACATCCCTGAACTATGCACTGCACCAGCTGATGTCTGGGATGAATCAGAGCAACCATATGGCAGGGAAAGAGCTGAATGATGAAGCAGGAGGCTTAATTTTCTAAGCTTAAGAAGGGATGTCAAATAGCCGCTAAAATAAATAAATAATTAGATAAATAAATAATGGAAACTGCCTCAGTTCAAGTGAGGAAGAGTGTTTTGAGTTGGCTGCATATACAGGCATATCATACAAACACACCCAGTGTTTTTCTGATGCTGTGCTCATCTGCTCTTTTGAGCAGCCGGTCGAACACATTGGTTATATAAATATCCTGCTCTGTGAAGCATTCTGTGTCTTGTGCTTGTGATTACAGCAACAATAACATGTGCTGGTTTGTTGTGGTAGAGTCACCTCGGGTGCAGTGGTAAATCAAGTGGATTTTGTGGCCCATTTGGGATTTTTGTGCATAGGAAGGAATCACTGATCTTATTTCATTGAGACACTACAGTAGAATATTACTATGACTCTTAATTTAGATACATCCTTTGTTTTAAGATGGCAGTGTCTCTTTCAGAGTACTTTACTGATGCAGCAATATCTGGGATGCTCTCTGGTCAGTTAGCTAGTAAAAACGCTAGGGAAAGCCTTTGACATTTTTTTGGCAAAGAAGAGACAGACATTTCCAGCTTGTAAGAGTAAGCAGGAAGAGACTCTTTTGATGGTCTAAAGCAGCCTGATTTCAACTTTAAAGAGTCCTGTCGATTCAACATGCTTTTAAAGAAATAGCACTGGAGTTGTCTAGAACCTCATGAGGAGCTATAGTCTTTCCTATTAACTATGTCACTTTATGGAAAATGCCTAGATGTACCTCTTTGCAATTTCACCAAGTCCTTTTAATACACCTTGTACAACAGTGAATCACTCTGGTGTTGCTGAAAGGGAATGGGATGGCACAAATTCTGTCTATTTCTGCAACCAGAGAACGTGCTTCCTGAGCCTGCAGAGCACCTCTAAAAGTACTCCTTTCCCTCCTAGTCACACACAAGTCATGACAAGGAACAGCATGCTTCCTACTTTCTCCCTGAAGCTAAGAAGAATATCTTGTTGTGCAACCATTCAAAAATATTTCCAGACATCCATAACTCATCTCAGATCATGACTTCTTTTCTCAAACTAAAAACAAATTCCTAGGGTTTTTTTTGTAAGGCTCTTGTATGGGCCAACACCTCTGTATTACAAAAAATATACTCAAAAGAACTGTAAGAGTTCTGAAATATTTTGATTGCCAAAATGTCCCCCGTTGATGTAGGGTCATGTATACTATGGACCTCCCGAGCTGCAGGGAGTAATCTGTTGGATTTGATTTGGGGTAATCATGGTGTTTTGAGGAGATCCTGTGATCCAAAGCCTCATCTATTCATTCCTGCACAGCATGTGCATGGCGTTTACTACCATAAAGAGGTCAAATTAAGTCAGTAGCTGTGTGGGGGAGACTAGTTTACAGCAGCAGTAGCCAATGCAACTCCCCCTGTTCTTGGTCGTTCCCCTCACCCAACAAATCCATACAAGGAAGCAGCAGAATGTTTTGTGCTTCTCTCAGAGAGCCACTGAACATGAAATGAACTCCTAGTGCCATGCAAAAGTCAGAGCCAGCACAACTGTTATCAGGGGATAATGGTCTTTTTGTAGTCAGCAATGTGCCTACTGCTGTATTTGCTGACTGTGAGCCCACAGTAAAAAGCATGCTAAGCTTATAGCACTATCCATGGCCGGCAAACAGAGGAAAGAACCTATGACCCGCCCTCTCTTTATTGCTCCAGAAAAGCCACCTTTCTCATGTAAATGTGCCTCTTTTGTTTCCTGGTGTTAACAGCAATGATGTCATATATTCAACCATCTCATCTTTGCCAAAGTGTGTAAGGCAGTCATGAATGAAGGACCTGCAGTGGTTTGAAAAGAAAGTCAGAACAGCTGGTCAGAGTTAGAGTCCAACATTATTAAATATCGTGTGCCTTGCTTGCAGTACCCTCTTGGCAGAAAGGGCAAATGCATCTCTTGGGGTTATTGTTAGAATGTGCGAAGGTAGAAAAATGGTCACCCCCAAAGCCTTGGGACCTCTGAAAAAATGGGATTTTTCTTTTTTCTTTTTTAAAAATATTCTCATTTATTTTTCATTTTTCTGTGATTCAATATCAACTAAATTTTCTCACCCAAGATATAACGTACTGCTTGTCAATATCAGTTAAAATCATGTGGCTATGCAGGGGAGTCGTATTGGAAGTGTTTTCTTTGGCACCCAGCTGTACTTTTTGATTTATTGTAGCAGGATTGCTTGCCAGTTACCTCAGTAATTGCCAGTTACCACAGTAAGTAAAATCACATCCAAAAAAAAAAAAAGATAAGAACCTGGAAAGCAGAACCTGTGGTGTTTAATTAAATAACCCTCCGTTTTTTAAAGGAAAAATTCATCCAGGAAAATAAAAAAAAATAGTTTGGGAGACAACTTAGTTTTAAATTGAAGCTGAATGGCAATTAGTCATTGATTAAAAATCTACTTGACTATGTTGTGTTGCACTTCAAGAGGGAATAAGAATCTGAAAGTCAAGTGAGAAGAAAGAAAGCAGTAATGTTTCTACAATAAAACAGGATTTTACAAAGCATTCCCTTGTTCTATATGCCAGGATCCAGCCAGAATTAGCACGTTCTAAAAATAATAAAAAAATCTCCTAATTAGTTATATCTGCTTACTTGATTATTCATTAGAATGTGTTTGTTGTCACTGTAAAAACAAAACTCAAATATTTACTGCTACCAAACCTATTCCAGTATTTCAGTTTGTTATAGCAATAATGGACCAAAGTATGCACAAGCTATAGGGGAACATCTTTTTCTGCATGCAGAGGACAGTATGGAAAACAGTCAAAGATGTAATAAACAGAATTTATAAACCCATACATGTACAACAGTTGTATTTGTTAAGGCTCTTGAGCCTTCAAGGATTTATGCCAAGGGACTACTTGGAGTACATAAAGTATTTTAGTATCACTGCCTATGTTATTGCTGGGTGTTGAATTTAAATGTTTAGGTGTCAGTTGCAGAAATGAAAGAATGTTACAGTGTACAGCTAGGTAACAAAAAATTTCATTATTTTTTTCTGAAAAGAGCGGCTGCTGTCAACTTATACTTCTTAAAGGTGGGTCAGGTCCTCAGCTGGCATAAAGCAGTAGAGCTCTACTGGGAGAAATGAGTCTTCCAATGAACTTTTAACCCTCAAGGCAGATCCAGGACAGTGGAGAATACAGCAATTGAAATTTCCATAGCAGAAAATACCAATCACCATGGAAAGAAAGGAAGAAACTCAGGACTCCTCAGAGCTGATTTGGGGCTATAAAAAGGACTATAAAAGAGGACGATATTACACAGAAAATGAAGGTGAATTTGTTTGAACAGGGCACCTACCTTCTCATAACTAAACCTGATCCAGAAATCAGGTACTCCTCTGTGTATGTTCCACAAGGATTCACGTGGGGATGTCTACCAAGAAACCCCTTACCACCTTACCACACGAGAGGATCAGATGCCTGTGAAGTGTGTATGTTCCCACAAAGTGCAGAAGGTGCAGATGGATATTAAGTTAATATTTTGCCTCTTGGGGTTCAGTGCCATGTCTTTTATTGACCAACAGAGCTGCAAAGCCATCGGGCTGTCTGTTTTTCAGAAAGGAGGTGGTCTGTGTGAAAGGGCATTTTCCACTCTTTTTTTTTGGCTTTATCTAGAGGAGCCTATAAGATTCCTTTGACCAGAGAGAGTGAAAACAGATGTGACCTTCTCTCCTACTGGTTTGGGCAGTCATCCTGGAAAGTTAATGTGAAGTGATGTACCGCAGCGGAGGAATGGGCACAGGCTTTCTGGGTAAGGATGTTCTCGTTTTCACATTAAACAATCACTGGACAAAACTGTGAAAGTTAAAGTTTAAGAGCTTATGAAGTACACTGCTACTCATGATTTCATCTAATGACTCATTCAGGCAGTGGAGCAGTTTGTAAAAGGTAATATTTAATCTGTTGGTTACTAGAAAGTATTCATTTAGATTCCAGAAAATATTAATGAATTAATGTTCTTTTAAAATCTTACTTAATATTTACTCTTCAGGCAGTAGCACTTTTTTTTACGTGGGGCTAAACTCCAGACTTACTTTGGATCGTGTTGTTCAATTAATTGCATTTATTCATTCACACCCGTATGCCCAATTGGAGAACAGGGTCTTACTGGAGGGTAAGCGACAATTTGAGCTCTTGACCCTGTTTAAGTTTAGTCGTTGAAAATAAACTCTGTTTTTATAAAAAAAAACACCTAATGTAACATGAATTTAATCTTAATTTTCCAATTTGACTATCCATTTTTCACTATTTCTGATTATCAGTCTCCAGTAAGTTCATGGTATAAAACAATCAGAAGACAGCCTTGCAAATGCTGAATATTCACCTGAAATACTCTGTCTTGTTTACCCAGACCTGATCACTAATAACAAAAAAAATGGTGTCAACTTAGAACTTAAGTTTCTGATAAAGATATTACATTCAGGGCCTGATTACACATTATAATAAGGTATTTGCCACTGGAAGGAATGAATTCAGATACTGCAGGTGTCTTCTGACCAACAGGATTATGCCTGTGATTTATTGTGATTGTGATTTATTGATGTCAGAAATCCCTTATTAGCATATTAAATGTACAATGAAAGACTGAGTGATAACAGGAGCCCAGAAACCAGAAGCTGAAAATCAGAGGCGTGGGAGGAAAGGCTGTCAGCGGGACCTCTAAAATCCCAGACTTTAGGGACTGAATGCTGCAAAGACTCCTGTCTATATGGCCAGACCTGCGTTTTCACATTATATTTTTAAGAAAAGTGTTGTAGTAAGAGGTAAAAGTCGATCTAAATGGTTGCTCTTTTTTTCTCATTCTGCCTCCATCCTCACTCAGAAAGAGGTGTATACATAGTGTATACACAGCGTGCACACAGCTACAAGAACACAGCCACAGGTGCTCACTACGTTATCAGGGCTGTTGTGTGGAGCAAAGTAGGATCTCAGTAGGATCCAATACCAAAATAAGCTAACAACATTTCCCCTTTGTCATACAGTTCACTAGAGTCTATTTTTCCTCATTTTTTGTGTTGTATTTTTTCTTTTATTCTCTTTAAATACTTCAAAACTATGCATTTTTTACATATTGTCTGTTATCTAAAGCTATAGCGTAAAGGAAACAAAATGATAGAGCATTATAACAATAAATAACACCTAATGGCTCCCAGAGAAAACAGGCAGTGTTTTTACAAGAAGGAAAGGGGAGTCAGAGACATAAAACAGAAAACAAAGGAAGATTTTTATGATGGGGTTTAAAAGAAAAATCATAAAAGTGATGGTGGGAGGAAAGAAGTCAAAAAAGTTGAACCTGAAAGAGAAAACAATATTTAGGAATGACAACTGATAAGAAAATATGCCAAGGTCATATGAAAAGAATGAACCGAGAAAAACAAAGACACAGGAAGAGTTTGCTTGAGCACAGCAATTTCTATCACATTGGAGGTAGATATGCAAAGAAAAAGGAAGAAATGGAAGAACAAAACAAATAAATACAGTAACTAGAAAAGCACAGATGCACATTCAGAAACATACATGCACACAGTTGTTTTATCTCCACTGAAACTACAAAGCAAAGAGAGAATTTTTGAAGACCAGCTTTTTTTAAAAAAAAGCCCCGAAACAACAAAACCTGCCTGGCAATTCATCTAACTTGCAGAAAGTTTAGAAAGTAACATAATAAACTGTGAATTTGTTTCTGACCAACCTTGATCTCTGGCAAGAATGTATGGCTACTGCTTTCATTTGAAAATATCATCTGCTTAAATTCCTGTACAATAATAATATTCCGTACATGAGCACAGAATACTGAAAATCCTGATATACAAAGGGAAGCTTGCTGTTGTTTATCAGTTGCTCCAGCAAACCATGGTACGCAAATATTTCATGTAGCTGTGCATGTTGTACTCAGTACAAGCAAGGCTGCTACATAAATCTCTATGTACTTCCAGAGTACAGGAAGCAGATTCCAAACCTGCATGGGTACACTGCCATAGATTTGAAGTTTATGATCGTAGTATCAGGACATAAGTACAAGACTACTCCTTATATTATGACACAATAACAAGCTTTTCCTGTTTCTTTGAGAGTACGATTTATGCCAAACTCCCAAGGAACTTTGGACAATTGCCTTTGAATACTCTCTAGTGTAGTGCCTAGCATGATGTTGATTTTACATCTGTTGGAATAATAACACAAAGAACTCATAACAGGCTTTCTAAGTGAAATGATAGCTTCAGCCATCTGGAAATAGTTATAAGGTTTATATACACACTTCTGATTTTCCTAGAGTATTCCTATCAAGCATTCAGTGCAAAACTTGAAAATACAAGAATAATCTGTGAACGGTTGCTTCTCTGCAAGTGTGACACATACAGGAACTTCCACATGCCTCTTTTTTTTTTTTTTTTTTTTTTTTCCAAAAGGAAAAACTGTTGAGTGCTTTAGCAGTCAATGACATCCTAAGTAGTCTGTCTGTACTACTGCACCGTGCATCTCCTTAGCACTTCATATGAAGAGTTTAATCAAAATCTCTGGTTGCTGACTCATATCCTGCAGTATCACTTAGTAGTTGCCGCAACAATTCCCCAGGCTTGTTGCAGCAAAGATTTTATCTTCAGATATTGGGTTCCTATTTAAACAATGCATAATGGTTTCTTCTGTTTTGGCAAGATCATTTCACTTTGGACTAAAACCTGGCCATCTGTATGGGCTCTAAATTATTATTTACCTTCTGTCTGAGCAGTACTGTTCTTCCCTTCTCCAGAGCTATTGGTGAGATGATTGTATGCTCCTGAACAGTCTAAGGTCCAGTGTAGTCAGGACACTCCTCTAGGAAGTGGAACACTTGTCTGAAAGCCTGATTCAGGCCAAAACCTTAGACATCAGTCTACCCCATCCAAGGCAAGAGTAGGAAACATCATTCATTGGCTTCCTGGGTAGCGGAGTGATGCTTGGGTTTATCCTAATATTGAACAAAGCAATCTGTGGTTGAGAATTTTTCAAAAGAAGGAAAAATCATTTCACAGTTCTGTTTACAGCATCTGGGCTCATTGTTGCTCAACTTAGTGGCAAAGTTTATGCTGATATTTTTCATGCTAGTCAGTGCTCCCTTGACAACCCTTCTAGAGTCCTGAATTTGTGATTTTATCTGCTTCAGTCTTCAGTTGAACTTCTGGTTAATTCACCCATACCTATTTTAAGCCAGGATTACGTTGTAAGGGATGCGTAGGCAATGACAATCTAGCCTCTCAGACATGTAATCTCTGTGCTCCTGTTGTTTGTTCCCCTCTGAACACACCTACCTGGAAGTTAGAAGCTAATCGCTTTTGCTAGGCTACACTGTACTGTGTCGAATCTGAATTTCCTGTATCCATTTCCATTTGAATCAGCAGTCCTAACAATGAGGTTACCCAGAGCACCCGAGGGGACAGGCCAGGATGAGATACAAAGCCTCACTGAGAAGGAGCTATGAATTAACAGCCACACATTTACTATTCAAGCTGCATTAGAAAGTAATTAGATTTAAGCCATCCTTCATTCAAACCTGCAGGGGCAAGTAAATAAAGTTAACAGAAGCCACAGCTATTAAATGACAGGCAGTCAATGGCAGTAAAACAATTCTAGAAAACAAATTCTTTCAGATTAGGCTTGGGGAGGAGGCATAGCAGTGGACTCTGACCGCAGAAAACTTGCTATAGACTTTGGACGCACTTGCACATGGCAGCATAAAGTTGAGTTTTGTTCTTAACAAAGGGCCGGGGTTATAAAACCACAATGTAACCTCTGCAAGCTGGAAGCTCTTATTCTCTTGGCGCAGGATGAGTTTTTCAAGGTGTTACAAGTAAACCATTTGTTTACATGTTCCAATGAAGGGAGGTAAGTAGATTGAGAACCATCAGGGCATGTGGGAGGGAGATAGACTGCTGGAGTCGCAGCCTACCTCCCCTGAACCAGGCCCAACAAGCAGAAAGGCCACATGACGCAGAGGATTCGCTGTCCTCTCTCTGCCAAGCCAAACAAGGTAACTTAGAGGATAGGGGCTTATGGGAACCTGTTCCTGCCCAGCAAAGCAGGCACGTCTGCCCAGTAACTCCCCCACCTTCCCAGGTACCCTTGCGAAATAGGTATGAGGCTCTGCAAGGGGAACCCAATCATGACAAGGAAGATGACTCAATGTCCACGGAGGCGTCACCAAGGTTAAGTCAAACTACACCCCGTACCAAAACATCTCAGTTAAGAAAAAAAGACAGGTCATTGTCATAGGTGATTCCATCCTGAAAGGCACAGAAGGCCCGATAGGCAGACCAGACCCACTTCTCAGGGAAGTCTGCTGCCTCCCTAAGGCCCGGTTAAAGAAATAAAAGAAAACTTCCCTCCCTGGTAAGCCCTTCAGATTATTACCCACTACTAATTTTTCAGACAGGCATCAGTGAACTGATAACAAGAAACCCAAGGGCGACCAAGAGAGACTTCTGAGCCTTGGGATGACTGGTTAAGGGGTCAGGTGTACAAGTAGTGTTCTCCTCTGCCATTCCAGTCACAGGGAAGGATGAGGGAAGCAACAAGAGCAGCCAGCAGATCAATACCTGGCTCTGAGACTGGTGTCAGTGGCAGGACTTTGGTTTTTTTGATCATGGGTTGGTTTACATGACACCCAGGTCTGCTGGGTATGCCTGACTCAAAGCGGGAAAAGGATCTTCGCACAGGAATTGGCAGGGCTCATCAAACTGTCTTTAAACTAGATTTGAAGGGGGAAGAGGATGAAACCAGGCTCTTTAGAGCTAAGCATGGGGGTGGCGTGCCAGTGTCTGTGGGACAGAATGCCAGTGAGGTCCCTTGGTCTGCTGACTCAGTGAAGGCAGAGGATGGAGATTCATGCAGCAGCAGAGATGGGTCATTGATGGGTTAGAAACTATGACTGCACCTGGGAATGGACAGGAGTTAAGGCTTCTTCCAGCAAAAAGGTGTCGGGACCAGCAGCCCAACTGAAGTGATTCTACGTTAATAGATGCAGCATGGACAGCATAGAGGAGGAGCTGGAAGCCATTGTGCAGCAGAAAAACTATGATGTAGTCACCATCACAGAAACGTGATGGGATGACTCATATGGCTGGAATGCTGCATTAGATGGCTACAAACTCTTCAGAAGGGACAGGCAAGGAAGGAGAGGACGTGGGGTGGTTCTGTATGCTAGGGAGTCTTATGAATGTCTAGAACTTAATGATGGTGACAATAGCATGGAGTGTTTATGGGTAAGAGTCAGGGGGAGGGCCAACAAGGCTGATATCATGGTGGGAGTCTGTTATAGACCACCCAACCAGGATGCAGAGGTAGATGAAATATTCTACAAGCAGCTGGGAGAAGTCTCAAGATGACTAGCCCTTGTCCTTGTGGGAGACTTCAACCTACCAGATATCTGCTGGGAATACAATACAACTGAGAGGTTCCTGGAGTGTGTTGGGGATAACTTCCTGACACATCTGGTGAGGGAGCCAACTAGGGAAGGAGCCCTGCTGGACCTGTTGTTTGTAAACATCAGGACTTGTGGGGGATGTGGCTTGTGGAGGTTGTCTTAGGCACATTAATCATGAAATGACAGAGTTTTTGATTCTCAGAGAAGCAAGGAGCGGGGTCAGCAGAACTGCCAGCATGGACTTCCAGAGGGCGGACTTTGGCCTTTTCAGGAGCTTAGTTGACAGAGTCCCTTGGGAGGCAGTCCTGAAGGGCAAAGGTGTCCAGGAAGGCTGGACATTTTTCAGGAAGGAAGTCTTAAAAGCACAGGATCAGGCCATCCCCATGTGCTGAAAAATGAGCCGCTGGGGATGACCGGCCTGGCTGAACAGAGAGCTACTGCGGGGAAAAAAGGAGTTTATGGTCTTTGGAAGAAAGGTCAGGCCACTCATGAGGACTACAAAGATGTTGTAAGGCTATGCAGGGAGAAAATTAGAGGAGGCAAAACCCAACTAGAACTTAACCTGGCTTTGGATGTTAAGAACATTAAAAAAATCTTCTATAAATACATTAGTAATAAAAGGAAGACTAAGGAGAATCTCCATCCTTTATCAGATGAAGGCGGTAACATGGTGACAAAGGGTGAGGAGAAGGCTGAGGTACTTAACATCTTCTTTGCCTCAGTCTCTAGTAGTAGAATTGGTTGTTCCTCGAGTACTCCAGCCCCTGAGCTAGAAGATAGGGGCAGAGAGCAGAATGAAGCTAATCCAAAGGGAGATGGGTGAGCGACCCGCTCCACCACTGAGACATACACAAGTCTATGGGGCCAGATGGGATCCACGCGAGGGTACTGAGGGAGCTGGCAGAAGTGCTCACCGAGCCACTTTCCACCATTTACCAGCAGTCCTGGCAAACCAGGGAGGTCCCAGTTGACTGGAGACTAGCAAATGTGACACCCATTCCCAAGAAGGGCCGTAAGGAGGATCTGGGGAACTACAGGCCTGTCAGTCTGACGTTGTTGTCTGGAAAGGCTATGGAACAGATCATCCTGAGGGCCCTTATGCAGCATATGAAGGACAACCAGGTGATCAGGCCCAGTCAGCATGGGTTCATGAAAGGCAGGTCCTGCTTGACAAAGCTGATCTCCTCCTATGACCAAGTGACCAGCTTGGTGGATGAGGGAAAGGCTGTGGATGTTGTTTACCTGGACTTTAGTAAGGCCTTTGATATGGTTTCCCACAGCATTCTCCTGGAGAAACTGTCTGCCCATGGCTTGGACAGGAGTAGTCTTTGCTGGGTAAAAAGCTGGCTGGGCCCAGAGAGTGGTGGTGAATGGATTTAAATCCAGTTGGTGGCTGGTCACAAGTGGTGTTCCCCAGGGCTCGGTATTGGGGCCAGTTGTCTTTAATATCTTTATCAATGATCTAGACGAGGGGTTTGAGTGTACCCTCTGTAAGTTTGCAGATGACACCAAGTTGGGCCAGAGTGTTGACGTGCTTGAGGGTAGTAGAAAGGCTCTGCAGAGGGATCTGGACAGGCTGGATAGATGGGCTGAGGCCAGTGGTAAGAAGTTCAACAAGGCCAAGTGCCGGGTCCTGCACTTGGGTCACAACAACCCCATGCAGCGCTACAGGCTTGGGGAAGAGTGGCTGGAGAGCTGCCCAGAGGAAAAGGACCTGGGAGCCAGCTGAATATGAGCCAGCAGTGTGCCCAGGTGGCCAAGAAGGCCAACAGGATCCTGGCCTGTATCAGGAACAGTGTGGTGAGTGGGACTAGGGCAGTGATCGTCCCTCTGTACTCGGCACAGGTGAGGCCCCACCTCGAGTACTGTGTCCAGTTTTTGGCCCTTCAGTACAAGAAAGACATTAAGGTGCTGGAGTGAGTACAGAGAAGGGCAACAAAGCTGGTGAGGGGTCTGGAGAACAAGTCTTGTGAGGAGTGACTGAGGGAGCTGGTGTGGTTTAGCCTGGAGAAAAGGAGGCTGAGGGGAGACCTTATGGTTCTCTACAACTACCTGAAAATAGGTTGTAAAGAGGTGGAAGTCAGTCCCTTCTCCCATGTAACAGACAATAGGACAAGAGGGGATGGCCTCAAGTTGTGCCAGGGGCGATTTAGACTGGATATTAGGAAAAACATTTACACTGAAAGGGTTATCAAGCATTGGAACAGGCTGCCCAGGGAAGTGGTTGAATCACCACCCCTGGAGGTATTTAAAAGATCGGTAGACATAGTGCTCAGCAATATGATTTAGTGATGTCTTTTGTCCAAGTTAGGTTGGTGGTTGGACTAGATGATCTGAAAGTTCCCTTCCAACCCTGGTAATTCTATGATTCTATGAATTAAACTGAACTCCTTAAAACACAGATCAAGTTTCATGGTGGAGGTATGCATGACTGGAGCAGCCATACAAGATAATTTCTTTTTGCTAATGACAGTGGAAGGCAGGGAAATAAATCATGGAGTCTTTAACAAAACAGTTTTGTTTCGTGTGGGTCAAAGGTTTTCAAGTGCTTTTGTTGAAATCACGTTGGTATTGCACAATATTCCAAAGCGACAAGTTAAAATTTCATTAACGCCAAGAGCATGCACTTCCAAGTCTTAATGTGTTTGAGCTTTTTAATGTTTAACACTGATTTTGCTGGGTTTGAAGATGTTTCTTCGCTGTTCCTGATAACTAAACAGGATTACCTGTTGCTTCACTTACTCTAGAGCCTATAAAATGAGCTGGAGCTCTAACAGTTAGTGGCTCACATCAAAATCTTTCATGCCATTAACGGGGCAATGATTTTGCACTTACCCCTTGCAGTGAAAGCTAGTACAGGCAATATAATTCATACATTAAGAACTCTTGGGTACATCTCTATAGGTCTCTTTCATCACATAGATACCTGACGCAACTTGTGGGGTTTAGTCCTATACTGCCCTGGTCAGTAACCTCTGCCAATGTTGTTTGATACTTTGGCTCCCTTCATGAGATTCGGATCTTCAAAACTCCTCATGAGACCCATCCCAGCTTATTTTACCCATCTTCATTTTAGGCATACAATCTGAGCTCTCCTCTTGACTCCATTTATTGTCAAGGAAGTTTGGTAGGTGCCTCTCTTCAGAGATTAATTTGCACATTTCCGTAGGACTGACTGTAGATGAATCCTTTCTTTTTCAGGCTAGACAACCTGGTTTTGAGCTGGCAGACTGCGCCAGAGGAAACACACACTTACTGTCCATCTCCCTTTGTGTACTGTGGTGGAAGGAGCTGAACGTGTTTCTCGTTCTTCCTTTCCCCTTCTTTCCCTTCTTCAAAATGCAGCTCCTACACAGAAGGCAAATCTCCAGGGGAAGTGCCTGTATTCACACTTACATTTCATTCCAGCTGCTGGTACAATGGCAGACTCACATGTTTATTTCATCAAAACCCATTTTCAACTTCTTTTTTCTTCTTCGTGTTTATAAAGCTTTACAATAGTCTTTATGGTCACACGAATGATCATATTACCTGGTATCTGAGTTCTCAACTGTCTATCAACAATTCAGGAAGGGACAGGGTGCATTTCGAAGGTTCTGCCCAGTGATTTGGTAGGACTAACCAAAGTACTAACCCAACTGGAACTTTGTTTTTCAGCCTTTTAGGAAAAGCATCTTTTAACACTTCAGACACCATTTTCCTAACAAATTATTAGGTTGTAGCTATCTTGCACTTGAACTAGTGTATTTAAAATAATAATCCTTGCAAAATGCTTAGATTCAGAACCGTCAGATTGTAACCCTTTAGCAGACATTGTCATAATTGGTATGCATTATCTAGAAAATATCAATTTCATGTATCAGAACCCTGACACCATTGTTTCTGGACAGCTGGGATACCATTGCAGGATCCTTATGCATCATATACAAATCTCTGACAATGTTGGGTCATGGATCCTATGTTTTTTGAGCATAGTTATATGTACAAAATTATATTGTGGTTTTTATCCTACCTTTTCTCCTGTTATCAGACTTTCAGTTATACTGAAAATGTTTATTTTAGGACTTTTCCCTGTGGATTTTGCATATATACCCTGAAACTTATCTTTATTATTTCCAGATTTGCATTTAGTTCGGTTTTCCTCTATCTAAATTTTTTAATGTGGACTCCTGTCCCTCTACAGTACATTTTGTCTCTGTGAAGCTTGGTTTCAGGCATATTTTCAGCCTCCATCCATTTTCTACAAAAAACAAGAACCTTTGCTTTTTTCAAGATTTGTTTTTAGCTCTGCCTCAAGATTGGATGCTACTTATGTTTGTGCTCAAAATAGGAAGCAAGCAATCACTCATACTCCTTATTCTAGTCCAGTCTTGGCTGAATTTTTAAGGCTCCTTATGCACTTAGTTTTACTTTGACTCTGTGTGATTTGGGATTTGGTAACGTAGTCCACTGAGCACCAAGCTTTCTCTCCAACATGTTGACACTGATCTGTCTCTATTCTGCAGACTGACAACATTTTACCTTTTTTTCCTAAGCTTCAGTCAAGAACTTCTAAGTCTTTTCTCTATTACTCCTCAGAAATCTTCCATAAGCTGATGTTAAATTATGAGTGCTGCAAACCCTTCCTCCCTGTAAAAACATTGCGTGAGTGACTTAAAAGTCCCAGAACTTTTATAATGGCTTGAAGTGTTGCTTCCTTTTGTTTTCATGTACAAAACTTACCTCTCAAAGTTGATATTCTTTCTGGTCATGCAGGAAGTCTTGGGACCCACATCTGATAAAAAGAGTTGCTCTTTCTTACCTAAGCTAGGCTGTTAAAAAAATCCAGTGGCACTGACTTCATAATGCTAAATTTAACAAGCCCTCTTTTTTTATCTTTTTGGTTCAAATGTCTATTAATTTTCACATTTAAACAGCCACTGGATTTCTGCATCTGTCCTGTAGCCTCTCCTCACTACCTTCTCCCCAGTGGTTCTCTTTCTTATGATTAGGCAGTGGACTTCTGTGGTGAACTTCATGTTTCAGCACACAATAAAAATGAGTCTTCATCAGAGTAACAGATTAAATAATACAAAAATCAGAAAAAAAATGTAAAGGTGTAAGAATGTGGCTCTGTCTCCTAGTTAGTCTAATTAACGTCGGTACTGTTGTTAGTGCATTCTGAAAACAAATTTCTTGGCAAAAAGAAACAGGAAGTTTTTGTGGGAGGTTCCTTGCCTATCCTTGTAACTCAGTAGCACATCTTGTGGGCTTTGATCTTCATCAGTCTGCACGAATTTGGGTTAAATCCTCTAGGTGGTTCAATGTAACTTTCCAGAGCCCCTCTGTAGATCAGATCTCAGCACTGAGTACGTCCAGCAGCATCACAAATGATGAAATCAGGGAAGCCATGAAGCTAAAGCAACAGGAAAATCAAAGAAAATCCTACTTCACTGTCACTTGGCATAGAGTCAATTACGAGAAGATACTGATATCTTTTGGCTCAACCCTGCCGCCATTGTCAACGTCCATAGGAAAAAAAAAGAATAAAAAATCCCCAAAGGACACAATGTTAAGTCTGACTTTCAAAACAACACTCTTAAAAAGCTGATGGCAGTTACAGCCATAACTGTGCACATGCCTCCACTTTAAACAGAAATCAGAAGCACCATTAAAGTTCAGGTATAAATATCAAATTCCCTGTGGATTTTTATAACTTTCTTTTGTGATTCAAACAATTGTTTCTTTTTGTCTGAAATCCTCCAGGTCTGTGATGCCTTAAAATGCTTAACATATTTGACATGACACATTATTCTGTGTCACTCTCTTGTATGACACAGTGTCACAGGGGGAGAGACACCAGGAGGAAACACGAGAAATGAAATATGCATTTGAATTTCACCAGGGTAGCCAAGATGTGAAGCAAGGACAGGTGCATTGCATGTGTGTAAGTAAGGTCCTTGCACTAGGCAGGAAGAGGGACAATTTGGAGGTGGTTGTTCCACAGTCTGAGATATCTGGTTTTCAACCGTGCAGGAACAAAATGCCTAAAATGATCACTCTCCACAGTAAGGCCTCAATTTTTTAGGGGTGTATAATGCAGACTAGTGGAAGTTGTTAGGAGCCAAACTCTCCCTGAAAATGCTGACACTTTATCTAGAAGCTTAAACACTTGCTGAGTGCCTTTGAAAACTTAGCCTCCTTTTTTGTTTTCTTTTTTTTTTTTTTTTTTAATCAAAAACATGCATGCATACGAGGGCAAGGCAAGTAAATCAGACAACAGGGGTGCCTTGTAATGAAGTATCAATCAGGTGTCCAGTACATCTGGATGGGCTGTGATATCTCTTTCATGAAATCACTGGCAACAGGGTGGCAGATAAGGAGTATGAAACAGGAAATCATCAGCAGGTTTTGTTCTGTAATTTGCTCCAGCAATACCGAGACAATATTGGCTGCATTCCCACAGGGTACAAATAATGCAGAAGCTCAGGAAGCCTGACATTAGTTCACAAAAATCTGATGATACCCGTCGAATTTCCCAGTGCTGTGATAATGTAGCTCCAGCCAGCTGCTCAATTTACTTCTTGTAAATCCTTTTCAAAGTATAAGGGAAAAAAAATTCACAGTGGGCAGTGCCCAAACCTGACAAGTCTCTTTCATTTTTCACCCTGTAGTGTATTGCACTAGGCTTTGGAGGTGAGACTGAAGAAGCTATGGCTTGTCCAGCATGGCTTGTCAATCCCTCACAGAGACCTATAGCACCTTTATGCTTCCATGAGCTCCTAGAGGCAAGTACTGGCCCAAGCAGCCACTGGAGCAAAGATAGTGCTGCCCCTATTAGGGAGAGTATTTGGATAAGCACTGCCATATCAACCAGCAGTATAACCCATACCTATTGCCAGGATTTTCTGGGAAACTTATGAAGAAATCAGCCAGATATTTACTGCCTAGGTGCTTTTAGCCCCACACTTTGGGCATGGGTATCCACAGGCACTATGAGCATACGACTACGCACTACAGGTGAGCAGGTTAAGCTTAAGAGCTATAAGTGATTGAAATGAAAGGGAACACTCTTACAAGAGTCTGAATGGAGTTTGCTTTATCTTTCTGGTCTCTGGGTAAGTTTGTAATTTTTCTTCCCTTTCTTTGCCCAATTATGTCTTTTTCCCCTCATTTTACTGTGTATAACTAAATCTCCTTGTTTCCCACCTATAGTACATTTCATGACTCAACTCAAAGCCTTCAAGAATGATGGTGACCTGGAAAAAGAGTTGCCAAATAGTACAAACCCATCAATTTTTATTATGGAACATTTATATTTCTCTAAATGGCATCTTTTTTTTCCAGCTGAAATTTTTGTCCAGTTGGAAGAAGGAACGTAGGCACATGTCTGGGATTACTGGCATCCCATCAACCTGTCAGATCAGCAGAGCTTTGGCTTAACTCAGGACTTGCAGAAGTTCCAAACAAATGTTAACTGCAACATACTCAATAAATCTGACCTCTCAGGATTTCCTGCGAAGGTAATTCTCGCACACAGCAAATCCAACACTTCACAAAGCATTGGACTCAGAAGCATAAACCACAAGTACACTTTTGTAGCCAGGAAACACTGGAACAAAATGTGTGGCTGCTCTACCAGTGCACCACAATCTAGGACCAGCACCAGTCTGCAGTGTAAATGCAGCAATTCTACTATCTTTGGCAATGCACAGGAACATCCCAGTCAAGTTACTGCAAGAGATGGGTTGTGGATTGGTTGTGCCTTTTATCAGGCATGAGTGCAGGAATGCGTTTGCAGATGGCAGGAACACTGTTCAGAGTGGGCTGTTACCAAACATATATCTAAAAAGAGCCCTAAATGCCTTAAAAGCCCTTAGATTATTCACTCATTTTGCCCTAAAAGTTTGTATTTTCTCTGTGTGAATAACACATACTCGATAAATGCCATTTCATTACCTTTTGGGTGAAATCTTAATTAATGGGGTGAAATTAATTAATTAATTAATGGAGTGAAATCTTCTTGGCGGCCGGTTACCAGTGGTGTCCCTCAGGGCTCAGTTTTGGGGCCAGTTTTGTTTAATATCTTTATCAGTGATCTGGATGAGGGGATTGAGTGCACCCTCAGTAAGTTTGCAGATGACACCAAACTAGGTGGGAGTGTTGATCTGCTTGAGGGTAGGAAGGCTCTACAGAGGCACCTGGACAGGCTGGATCGATGGGCCAAGGCCAATTGTATGAGGTTTAATAAGGCCAAGTGCCAGGTCCTGCATTTCGGTCACAACAACCCCAAGCAATGCTACAGGCTTGGGGAAGAGCGTCTGGAAAGATGTCCAGCAGAAAAGGACCTGAGGGTGCTGGTGGACGTCCAGCTTAACATGAGCCAGCAGTGTGCCCAGGTGACCAAGAAGACCAACAGCATTCTAGCTTGTATCAGGAATAGCGTGGCCAGCAGGAGTAGGGAAGTGATCGTGCCTCTGTACTCGGCACTGGTGAGGCCTCACCTCGAGTACTGTGTTCAGTTCTGGGCCCTTCTGTACAAGAGGGACATTGAAGTGCTGGAGCGTCTCCAGAGGAGAGCTACCAAGCTGGTGAGGGGTCTGGAGACCAAGTCATATGAGGAGAGGCTGAAGGAGCTGGGCATGTTTAGCTTGGAGAAGAGGAGGCTGAGGGGAGACCTCATTGCCCTCTACAACTACCTGAAAGGAGGTTGTAGAGAGGTGGGTGTTGGGCTCTTCTCCCAGGTGAATAATGACAGGACCAGAGAAATGGCCTGAGGTTGAGGCAGGGGAGGTTTAGATTAGATATTAGGAAGAATTACTTCACTGAAAGAGTGGTCAGGCACTGGAACAGCCTGCCCAGGGAGGTGGTTGAGTCACCATCCCTAGAGGTATTTAAGAAACATATAGATTTGGCATTTCAGGGCATGCTCTAGTGGCAGAGATTGTAGGAGGTTTTTTTGTGTGTGTATGGTTGGACTCGATGATCTCAAAGGTCCTTTCCAACCATGAAGACTCTATGATTCTATGGTATAACAAAGTCGTATCAAGCTTTGTAAAAATATAGATTTATGAAATGTAATGAATTCTAGTTCAGCTTTAAAGTAAAACTGTTACAATAATAATGATATTTTATCATGATGACAAATCTGGGATAGAAAAACTAATTCTGATTTGAAATTGGGCATGCAAAATTCTCAGGCAAAATAAAAACAAATAAAAGGCAAAAGAAATGGGTTATTTTGAATGATACATCTAAAGTCAGAACAAATGTGTCAGTTCCAGCCATCATTTTGGAAAATAGAAAATATAATTTGGCAAAAGGGTGGCTCATCATATTGTTTTATTAGGCTTTTCAGTCAGCTTTCATTTTTTAACATTCAGAAAGTTACTTCTGAGACAGCACAGTAATGTCATGCAGATCAGTTTGTAGGTCTACTGTCACGAAAATGTATAGCTAAAAAGAGCTACTTCACACTGCAGGTGCAAACACTGTTTGCAAAACTGTCTCCATCTGTTAAATGAAAACAACTCTGAATGAAACGGATTGGAATGTAAATTGTTTTAAATACCCATATGAATAAATTCTTCCATACTCTTGTAACTACGCTGATTATCCAGAGGAAACCTCCTGTCTTCTAAAGTGTTTGGGTTTTTTTTTAACAATATCTCATGGTTCCCAGGTGAAACATTTTGAGATGGATTTTGAATTAATACATTTAATTATAGACTGGAGAGATGTACAGAAGGCATACTCTACATCTGCAGACCAAGACTAGGTTGTGCTTTAAATCAACTTAGATTGTCACGTGACAATAGTGTACTCTGTGTCTTGACAAACTTAAAAGCAAGGTAAGCATCATACATGCGGCTTGAGATTTTGCCCCTGAAATCATTGGCCAAATCCTCAAAAAGTTCCCCAACTAATCCAATTCAACTCCTTAATTAATTTAAATATAAAGTCTGCATTTGAATACAGGTACCTCATCCCAAGGTGATGGTACTGAAAACTTGAAGTAAATGAAGAACAGATGATTAAAATCCAGGTACATTTTTTAATAATAATTCCAGAATAATCCCAAATATCTTTCCTCAAACTTTGCAGAAATATCTGCATTCATTTTCAGCATGATTGGGGCAATTTTCAGTCTAAAACTATCTTTCTGATAGAAATGAAAGAAAATGATTGGATAAAGTTAAAATAGGATTTAATGACCATGAAAGAAGTCTGTAACTATACTGTCGAAGAACAATTTACTATGTCTTCAAAATACACACCAATCTGTCTATCTGTCAACTCCCTTAACATAGAGTATATATAAATTTGTGTATTAAAAAGAAGTACCGAAGGGTTTGCTTCTGACAGGTGCTCAATACCTGACAGAAGCTCAGAAGCTGTCAGGATCCTACTCAAAGTACATGATTTTCACAGACAGCAGAATAACTGTGAAAGAACATTTCTAACCTCAAATAAATACTAGTTTACCAATTTCGCTTTCTGATCTGAATTGAAACAAAACAACATTGGTTATACCTAAGAGATTTTCTTTCATTTTTCTTTTTTTTTTTTTTTTTTAATTTAATTTAAACTTTGAATATATAGACAGAAATCTGTTTAAGGTTAAGTAACATTTTTGTTTGTTTGTTTATCTGCTTTTATGTCCAGTTTCCCACCCCTGAAACTAGGGGAACCGAAAAGTTCTTATGAAATGCCTTTTAATTTGCATCTTGGCCCAGAGTCAGGATTTGACTGAGATTGAAGGGGACTGTTTCTTTCGACATCAAACCAGTTCAGAGGAAGTCTCTGGCTAACCGGATAGGGATGGGTCTCCAACTTCTGCTGGTCCTTTGTAGTCTGAGCTATAATCAAGTGCTCAACCTGGGAACTTCAACTTTTGCCGTATCATTGGTTAAAACACTATCAAAATGTTAGTGAATACTGCTGAAAAAATTATTCAGACATGAAGACCAAATTATTACTCTTTACACTTATGAAAATCAACGAATTAATGTTGTCACCAAGGTTCAGTTTTTATACTTCTGGCTCATTCAGACTGCAGCCTTACTATAACTGAAACATACAATCATAGAATAGTTTGGGTTGGAAGGGACACTTAAAGATCATCTAGTCCAACCACCATGCAATGAGCAGGGACATCTTCAACTAGATCAGGTTGCTCAGAGCCCTGACCAGCCTGACATTGAATGTTTCCAGGGATGGGGCATCTGCTGCCTCTCTTGGCAACCTGTTCCAGTGTTTCACCACCCTCATCATAAAAAATTTCTTCCTTATATCCAGCCTGAATCTACCCTCTTTTAGTTTAAAACTATTACCCCTTGTCCTATTGCTACAGGACTTACTAAAGAGTCCTTCCCCACCTTTCTTTTAAGCCCCCTTTAAGTATTGAAAGGCCACAATATGTTTTCCCCTGAGCCTTCTTTTCTCCAGGCTGAACAACCCCAACTCTCTCAACCTGTCTTCGTAGGAGAGGTGATCTAGTCCTCTGATCATTTTTGTGGATGTCCTCTGGACCTGCTCCAACAGGTACATCTTTCCTGTGCTGAGACCTCAGAGTTGGACACAGTATTCCAGGTGGGTTGTCACCAGAACAGAGTAGAGGGGTATAATCACCTCCCTCGATATTCTGTCTTTTGATGCAGTCCAGGATACGGTTGGCCTTCTGCGCTGCAAAGGCACATTGTCACCTCACATCCGGCTTTTCATCCACCAGTACCCCCAAGTCCTTCTTGGCAGGGCTGCTCTCTATCCATTCATCCCCCAGTCTGTATTGATACTGGGGGTGGCCCTGACCCAGGTGCAGAACCCTGTACTTGGCCTTGTTGAACCTCATGAGGTTCACACGGGCCCACTTCTTGAGCCTGTCCAAGTCCCTCTGAATGGCATCCCGTCCCTCAGGCATGTCAACTGCACCGCTCAGCTTGGTGTTGTCTGCAAATTTGCTGAGGGTGCACTCAGTCCCACTGTCTATATGTCACTGATGAAAATATTGAACAGTACTGATCCCAGCATGACCCCTGAGGGACTCCACTCGTCACTGATCTCCATCTGGACATTGAGCCATTGAACACTACTCTATGGATGTGATCATCCAACCAATTCCTCATCCACCAAACAATCCACCCATCAAATCCATATCTCTCCAATTTATAGAGAAGGATGTTGTGGCAGACTGTGTCAGAGCATTATGGAAGTCCAGATAGATGACATCTGTAGCTCTTTTCTTGTCCACTGATGTAGTCACTCCATCACAGAAGGCCAATAGGTTGATCAAGCAAGGCTTGCCCCTGGTGAAGCCACGTTGGCTGTCTTGAATCACCTCCCGGTCCTCCACATGCCTTAGCTTCTAGGAGGATCTTCTAGGAGGATTTGTCCCATATAATTGCTTTAAAGTTGCCTTTGCAGTCATTTTACATGTTTACCATGTCAATTTCCAAATCCAAAATAGTTTTCTGGTGCATGTACACTTGTTTGTTTGTTTGACTATTTCTGTAAACTGTAGAAAATAAACTTCAGATTGCATTGACAGGTTATATCATTCAATTTATGCAGAAGAAAGTAGTAAACCAGATATTTTTCCTTCAGATTAGAACTGTCTATGTGTGAGACCAGGTAAAAAAAAAATCACAGTTTAACACATTCCATTTAAATCTCAGTGCTTAATTTTATGCAGATTATCATGTAAACACAGATAACTGTAATAAGAGATAGCATTGCTGAAAGCTACTAACATTTTTGCATACATGAGAAAATTAACTGGCACTACAATAACTTTGTTGAGGAGCTATGCCCAAATAACTCCCTGCGTATATGATTCTGAAATAAAAGTGACTTTATTCTGGAATGATTTTTCCCCCTCGGAAGCAGAGTAGTTATTCTGGAATAAAATATCTTTTATTCTGGAACGGAATGTCTGCACTGGGGAGTTATTCCAGAACAGTTAAATTACACCAAAATAGCAATAACGGAAGTTATTATGGAATAGCTCTGCTGGTTAATTTCCCCGGAGTAGTGCAGGCCAAAGGTTGAGTTACACCAGAATGTATTATACATAATTATGTGATCGATTGCTGTGGAGTAAGAGGGGTTTTAAAAGGGAATTACTCCCATTTAATACAATTCCTCATATCCCTCCACCCCCCAGAAATAAAATTCCAGTTAATTAAGCCCTGCGGCTACGAAAGCTTTGATAAAAAACCGAGTAAGTTCCAGAGCAGGACATTAAATTATTGTAGCAAATCTCATCCAAATTAGAAGGTTCATCTACGGTTGACACTACCCTGTTTACTGTGTCATACATGTGTAATCCATATTGGGTTTTCCTCTTTTCCATTCACAATGGCAGCTGTCATCGAACTGGGAAAACAAAAACCTCTTGTGTCTGTTCTTACTAAGCTATGGCTGTTTCAATAGGTTTCACATTGCGTCATGCAAAATCGGAAAAGAACAGGGAACATTATATGAATCTGCCTTTCTGAAACAAGCCTTGCACTTGGTGTCTCATCTAGCTAATAAGAAAGAGAGGAGGGAGAAAAGAGGGAACTTCCAGCACTTAAGAAGAGGTACTTATAGGTAATTAAATGGAATAAACTCAAGGTCTGTGGATATGACAGATCTCAGCTATGTAGGAGGCGAAATAATAAGGATGAGCTTGTGGGGTTTTGTCAAACCTCTACCTAAGGCTTTTCTTTTCCTTTCAGTCGCAGGAGCTGGAGAGTTAGGTGAAGTCCAGTATTTGGACTTCAGAAAAACTAAGGCTGCTCCACACAATTAGGGCTGTGGACAGAGTTTAAAATAAGAAACATCCACTTGCACTCCAGAGGCTCGCTCCTTTTTGCTGTGGTGTGCACCAGCCGCAGCTTAGCCCAGCTAAGCTAGACATGCTAAAGGAGAAACAGCTGCCTGAGCATTCACACACCATTTGTGGTGTCGCGCGTGCATGCACACACACACACTTACTCCTGGGCATGCTTCCTCCTTCTTCAGGCTTGACCCTAGCTTTCCCACAGCAGAGTATCAGGCCTCGGATTTCATAAAGTAATTAATTTAATTAGAAGGCACAGCAGCAAGAACAGCACGGGCTGGGTGCCTCCAAAAAAATCCCTGGGCAATTATACTGTTGTACCTATACACCCACCCCTCATGTGCCCTTCACGTGCTGTCCATGCGTCTTTTAGTCCAATGGTGATTTGATTTTTGGTCTGGGGTCTTCTAACATCTAATTTGATTCTTTTTCTGTGTCCAGGCAGGCAGGCTCTTATCTTGTCAGCAGTTTCAGCTGAGTGTTGGGGCCTCTGTATCTTCTAGTTTGCATTCCTTGTACACCTGACCTTGTTGGCAGAACATGGGGAACAGAAGAGTCCTGGACTCTGTTATCAATAAATCTTTTGCCTTATCTGATTCACAACAAAAAACAAAAATCCCTTCTTTAGATTCTTTATGAATTGGAAATCCAGGTCCCTCATACTTTATGTTGATTTTTCCTTTTTCCGTTTTTTCACTGTTCCACCACTTTAGATCCTCCATTCTCTTTAATATCGTACTTAGCCATGCTGTATCAGTCATCAGAGTCAGAAGTACCAGAAGTAGCAAAATATTCCACTTCACAATTTGTTGATTTTCAAGAAGCTGTCATCTGTTGTCTGGTTTGGCTATCCATCATTCATTTGATGTGAGAATGGTGTATCCAATTTTCTTTCCCTAGAACTTTAACAGCAAAATAAGAACACAATAAAACAGTGTATGGTCCCTCCCATTTGGGTTCCAATTTTGATTTTTGGGAAAACACTTTAATTGAGACCTCATTTCCCTGTTGCATATTATGTACCTGTATGTCAGGTGGTGTTGTCTGGTACCACAGGGCATATTTTCTTTTATCTTCAAATACTTTTTGCATATACAAAATATACTGCACCCTGACTCCCCAGGGGTGTTAAATGAGCCGCACCGTCAGGGGCACAGTCCCACTCTGTAGAGCTCTGGCATGGCTCTGGAAGCTTCTGAAAGATTTATGCCAGCTAAACAGAAAAACAACTCAGAGAAAAGGTGTGCGAGGGAAGAGGTGAGGGGGAGCTTGGTGGCATCTCTGCGCACCACACTGGAAAAAATCTTTGCTGCAACAGGCTTCTCCTGGGTCTGAGACCTAGGTGTTTTGACTGACATGTCTAGGTGTCTTCCCTGCTCATCCTCTGACATGAAATCTCCCCTTCCCATGCCAGGTAGTCTAATTCTTGCAGACTGTCTGGCCTTAAGCCCTTCTTTTATTTGCTGGCAACCCCCTTGCAGTACGTTAATGTTTTGTTTACAACAAGTCTTTGCTGGCTGTCATTATTTTTAATGGGAATTAGCACTATGAATGGATGAAATCTCACTTGCAAGAGACAGACAGTGCATACCCAGAAACATGACGCGTGTTTAATTTTGGAAATCACAGTCTCATCTGCTCCCAGGTGTTTTTTAAGTAATTGGATTAATCCTGCAAGACCCCGGAACCCAAGACTTTCATGACGGCTGTGACCAGCTGTGTGTTTAACAAATGAGCCCTGGAAAGGTGCTTTGTGGATTGAAGGCCTCTGGTTTTCAATGGTGAATTAGGAGTCTCAGTGTACTGCATTGTAAAATTTCAGAATAGCTAAGAAAAAGAGCAGAAAAAACTAATCATATTTGTAATCTACAGTCTCAAGACAATTTGCCCAGATTGCAGGATATATCATTTTCTAGCTTTCAGGTGCCTGACTTCAACTCTGTAGCCTGTCAGCCTATGGAAACAAGACTTGGGTGATCGTGTTGTCAGCCCATGTATATTTGTCTCTTCTCCTCTGATAACTTCTGTCCACTTTGGCTCATGCCAATGAAATCTGACTGAGGAAGCCAAAGTCTTCAGTAGAGTGGTGTTCCTATGACTTCTGTGGAAGTAGATGCTCATTGAAGGAGACCGCATGATATGACTGCAGTGCTAGCTGAATTCCTGGAGAACGTAAGCAGAAGGGAGAAGTACTACAGGTGTGAGAAAGGCCTCAGTAAGAGGTTGTGCTTATGTCATGCAAGTAAATCAGTTATAACACATACAGAAAACCATATTTCACCTGAACTATTTATTTTCTGTTTCTTTTCTCTGCATCTTTTGTCTGCCTTTTTTTAGTAAAGGCAACAAAAATGGATTTAATTATCAACAAGAGGATGTATCATCTTGTTGCTGGGATGTCCATGACTTTTGCCAAAAGAAGGGTTTAGGAAGGCCTTCAAAGCTATAGGAACACTTATGCAACGCAGTGGGTCCCAGGATGGGCTGGGCTGTCAATCTGTGGTACCATTAAAAAAAGCATGTTAAGTGTTACTTGTGTTCTTCAGGAAATTTTTGAAGGGTTAAAATCAAGTGAATCAAGTGAAGTGTTCCAATTATTCTAAATGGAGCTATTAAATACTGAGACCTTTGAAAAACTTGCCCATCAAGAAGTCTGATAAATGGACAAGTCTGCTCCACAGTATATGTAAAATTTAACTTCATTTTTGTCATCTTTGTATTTGTCTCACCAACTCTGTGTTTGCAAAATTTTGGGTGTGCACATGCCTTTCTCCATTCCTCCTCCTAGAAAGTCAGGCAAATTGTACATGGGTGTTCCCAGCAATGTTCTGGCATAACATTTATCAAAAATAGATGTGTGTTACAACTTTGTCTGTTATTTCTCATATAGTTCATCAGGATGATGGTAATAGAGGGTACTAACACAGAAAACACCCACTGTTTGGCTTTGCTAGTAATCTGAGCTACAGAAATTCACAGTATCTATGTGTTCTGAAAAGGGAACAAGGACTGTATTTCATCATCAGAACATCACTTCTTCATTTTAAGACTTTGATATGATTGTATTACAGAGTTTACAATTTTAGTCTCATAGACATTGGAAATTTAATGTGGTTACACAGACTTCAGCTTATTAAATGTCTTTGCTATATATATCTACTACTTTTGGGTGGTGAGGCAGTAACAATAAGTAGCAACTCAAGCTACTGCAGTCATACGTTAACTGATCACCAGATTAAAAAATGATAGAGTAATAGGTAGTACAAGTCAGATAAAGTAAGTGACCTTGCTGGCTAGCCTTCCCATCTCAAGAAAAAGGGAATTCCTGTAACTTATGTGTTGGTTCTCCAGTCCCTACTCCCCATCTCCTTTGTGCTCTCAGACCCTTTTTCTGCTGCATTTTTTGATTTTAAATTACAATATTTTAACACTGCATAAACACTATTTTATGAAATAATTAAATGTTGAACTTATTTTAAATCAATTAAATAGTAGATATACTGCTTATACTTAAAATGTCCTTGTCATGGAAGAATTCAAGAGAGTCTTTTCTGTTTCATTTTTAGTGTCTCTCCTGAGAAACTCCAAGTCTGGCATGCCTTCTTTGTCCCTTTGTCCCTTCTTTGCCACAGTGTCATTCATGCCTTTGTTTTACATGGTCTTACATCTCTAGTTTTACTGTATTCCATCCACAGCAATTGAGGGTCTGCACTGTCACCTCTCTGTACTGACACAGAAGGAGTGAAAAAAAGAAAATGCTTATATGGCCTGCTGGTTTAAGCAAAGTGGGGTCTATGTACACAGAATGGTGTTACTGATGCTATAACCAGGCTGAAAAAAATCAATGTTTCCGTACCCTGGCTGACTATCTGGCTCCTGGTATTGAATTCCGTTCATCTCTGGGGTGATACACTGAAATTACTTTACCATTTTGTGGGTGTTTACTACAGATTGCGGGTGTTTACTATAGACCACTGGATCAGAAAGAGGATGTCGATGAGTCCTTCTAAAAACAGTTGGAAAGAACCTCATGATCAAAGGCCCTGGTTCTCATGGGGGACTTCAACCACCCTGATATTTGATGGATAGGCAACACAGACCCGGAGGTTTCTGCAGAGCATTGATGATAACTTTTTGATACAGGTGGTGGAGGAATCAATGGGGAGAGGCACACTGCTGGACCTTGTACTAACAAACAAAGAAGGACTGGTCGGGAATGTGAAGAGTAGGGGCAGCCTTGGCTGCAGTAACCATGAGATGGTGGAGTTCAGGATCCTGCATGGAAGAAGCAGGGCAAAAATTAGAATTACAGCCCTGGACTTGAGGAGAGCTAACTCTAGCCTCTTCAAAGACCTACTTGGAGGAATCCCATGCGCTAAGACTCTAGAAGGAAGGGGCTGGTTAATATTCAAGCACTACTTCCAGGCTCAAGGTCAGTGCATCCCTAGGAGCAAGAAATGAGGCAAAGGAGGCAGGAAAACTGCATGGATGAGCATGGAGCTTCTGGAAAAACTCAGATGGAAGAAAGAAGTTTATAGAATGTGGAAAAAGGGACTAGCCACGTGGGAGAAGTATAGGAACACTGTCAGTGTATTCAGGGATGCAAAGGGGAAGGCTAAGGGCCACTTAGGAATAATCTGGCAAGGGATGTCACGGACAATAAGAAGGGCTTCTTCAAGTACATCAGTAGCAAAAGGAAGACTAGGGAAAATGTGGGCCTGCTGGTGAATGAGGTGGGTGCCCTGGTGATGGAGGATGCAGAGAAGGCGGAGTTACTGAATGCCTTCTTTGCTACTGCCTTTACTGCTTAAGTCTGGAGAAAGGGAGACCCTTCCTTGATTGAGGAGGATCAGGTTAAAGATCATTTAGGAAAACTTGACACCCACAAAGTTGTGGGCCCTGACGGGATACACCCACAACTGCTGAGGGAGCTGGCAGATGTTATTTGGAAGGCACTTTCTGTCATCTTTAAAAGGTCATGGAGAACAGGAGAGGTGCCTGAGGACTGGAGGAATGCCAATGTCACTCCAGTCTTCAAAAATGGCAAGAAGGAGGACCTAGGAAACTACAAGCCAGTCAGCCTCACCTCTGTCCTTGGAAAGGCGATGGAACAATTCCGGATGTCATCTCTAAGCATGTAGAGGAAAAGAAGGTTATCGGGAGTGGTCAACATGGATTCACCAAGGGGAAATCATTCTTGACCAATCTGATAACCTTCTACGATGGCATGACTGGCTGAGTGGATGAGGGGAGAGCGGTGGAAATTGTCTGCCTCGACTTCAGCGAGGTTTTTACCCAGTCTCCCACAACATCCTCATAGTTAAGCTTAGGAAATGTGGGTTAGATGAGTGGACAGTGAGGTGGATTGAGAACTGGCTGCATGGCAGAGCTCAGAGGGTTGTGATCAGCGGTGCAGAGTCTAGTTGGAGGCCTGTGACTAGGGGTGTTCCCCAGGGGTCAGTACTGGGTCCAGTCTTGTTCAACATATTCATCAGTGACCTGGATGGGGGGACAGAGTGTACACTCTGCTAGCTTGCTGATCACACAAAACTGGGAGCAGTGGCTGACACACCAGAAGGCTGTGCTGCCATACAGTGAGACCTGGACAGGTTAGAGAGGAACCTAATGAAGTTCAAGAGGGGCAAGCATAGGGTTCTGCACCTAGGAAGGAATAAGCCCACGCACCAGTTGACCTGCTGGAAAGAAACTCTGCAGAGAGGGTCCAGGGAGTCGTGGTGGACAACAAGTTGACCATGAGGCAGCAATGTGGCCTTGTGTCCTAGAAGGCCAATATCGTGGGATGCACTAAAAGGAGTGTGAGCAGCAGGTCGAGGGAGGTCATCCTCTCCTTCTACTCTGCCCTGGTGGGGCCACATCTGGAGTACTGTCTCCAGTTCTGGGCTCCCCAGTACAAGAAAGACGAGGAACCACTATAGAGAGAGAAGTGGAGGGCTACAAAGATGATGAAGGGAGTGGAGCACCTCTTTTACGAGGAAAGGCTGAGAGACCTGGGGCTGTTTAACCTGGAGAAGAGAAGACTGAGAGGGGATCTCATCAATGCTTATAAATATTTAAAGAACGGTTGTCAAGAGGATGGGGCCAGACTCTTTTCTGTGGTGCCTGGTGACAGGACAAGGGGCAATGGGCACAAACTGTAATACAGGAAGTTCCGTTTGAACATGAGGAAAAACTTTTTTACTTTGAGGGTGAAAGAGCACTGGAACAGGTTGCCCAGAGAGGTGGTGGATTCTCTTTCTCTGGAGATATCCAAAACCTGCCTGGATGGGATTCCTGTCCAGCCTTCTCTAGGTGAACCTACTTTGGGATGGGGGTTGGACTAGATGATCTCTGAAGGTCCCTTCCAACCCCCACCATTCTGTGGTTCTGTGATTTTATACCTGACACGCTGATGCCAAATCTGTTAAGATAACTTGGGTTATGATCTTAGTCTAAAACCTGCCATTGATGAATGACCTAGAAGTTTTCATAAAGTCAAAGACTTTTAGATTATGGGGCCTGCTATGATCTTTTAATATGACTTCCAGCACAAAACAGACCATACTGTTCATACTTTTTCTCCTTGGACTATGCCTTTGCAGGGACCAAGCAACAGCTAGGAAAACAAAACAAGATGCTACTTGCTAGATATTCTTCTCCAACTGACTCAATTACCTCTCTACTCATAAGCCACAAGTCCAACAACATTTAGCTTCTGCCCTTTAATAGCTTCTCAGTTAGCAAAAACAGATTGAAGAAGGACAGCGCTCTTCTCAGGACAGATTTTGATGGATACTAGCACATTAAATGTCAAACAAAAGAGAAATTTTCATGTTGGGGTCATTTGCTATTGTATTGTATTGTGCAATGTGACTGCTTATCTTGGGTTGCAGAGGTTATTTGCTGCAGGGAAGGCTGAGAATATCATTAGTGCACTGTGCCCTGAGATAACCTGCAGCATATCATTAAACCATCTAATGACTCTATGGCCCATTGACCTCCATCACTCATTTGCTAACAATGTTTGTTATTTACAGGCACTAGGGAAATTTCTGTTCAGTTATTACTCACCCTTCTCTTGCTGCTGCCATTGCAATACTTGGTGGTATCCAACAAGAAAATTTAGAAAGCCAGTAAATTATCTTTAATGATACGATCTTGTGTGCATATGAATTAAGCCTGTGGGTGTGTTTACTGATTCCCCCTGTTGTCACGCCCCCTCTGCCCAACCTCCCTCCCCCCTCCCCGCCCCCCCCCAATATACTGTTATATCGCTCTTGTAACTGAAATAATATTTTCACTTAGCCAGGTGTTGTCATCCAGTTTTGGCTTCCATTAGTTACACTTTTCTTTTAGAAGCACGTTATCAACAATCTGGAATGGAAATGAATCTAGTTATGGAAGAAGCTGAATACATGAATAATTGGCATCTGTACTGAAAATGTCACTTTAACCCAAGACTGTTAAAATAGAGCAATTGGAATTCTCAAAATACTATCTTTTTCTGCTGATGTGAAGTATTTACTACCCTTCTTATTAAAACACTGCTTCCATTAAAACAGGTATTTTCAGAGGCATTTGATGTTATTAGGCATTTAAACCTTACTGGAACTGAAAGATATTGGCTTTGATTTTTGGTTGTTTTTGGGATTCTGGAGCAGGGGTGGGTGTCAAGAAAGTGAAGATAAGGTAGTTTTTTATTTAAACTATTTTGCAGTTAAAATGCAATAAACCAAATTGCTGGGGTTTTCAGTAAATATCAAGCTTTTGTTGTGGTTAAAGGTCTATTCAGCAAGCTATATTAATCTAATGTTTATCCCAATTATGAGCAATTGAACTTTCCTTTGAGGTAAATCAGGGCTACAGAAGAATGTGAAATACGTATGAAGTAACATTCCAATCACGTGCTTGCTTGAAACCTCAGAGAGAGGGGTATAGCTTTCACTGCCTTCAGTGAATTATGACAGTACAGAAAACGGCATTGTGTACTGCTAGAATTAATTAGCATTGCTGGCTCCATTCGAGGGTGACCAGATGTCCACAGCCAAAGCAGGATGCTTATTTCTGGCTGCCAGGATTTCAAAAGTGACAGGGCAACAATGTGCAAATAAAGAAAAATTATGTTGGTACTGCAAAAATTGCTTCAGCTTTTGGGATTTTCCTGTGCAAAAGGGAGTAGTAACGTAAGTGAGGGTGCTTGCATGGCTTCAGTGGTGTTTGTGCTTGAGAGAGTTGGATTCTATTATCAGACCTACTGTAGTTTTCCTTTTTGAAGCAGAAGTAAGTATGCTGAGTTCTTCAAAGTCACACTCACTACCACTTCATCACTTCAATTCACCATCTGTAAAGTAGGGTTAATAAATAATGATATTGTAAGGGTAACAGTGTGAAATACGCAGGAGTGTATGCCTGGGATACAGGTCCGGCAAGAATAAATAATCAGGCCAGCTAAGGACATTCTGGGCATCATCTCAAGTCAGTCTTCAGAGTTCCACAGTTTAAAGATTAATAAGATATGGTATTAAGAGACCAAATAGTGTTTTACAAAGCTGAATAAAGTTGCAACCAAACAGTTATTGCAGTCTAAGAATACAAAGTTGATCATAATCTAGGATACACCAACAGCTGGGAAAAAACTTAGCATGAAGATGCATAAATGAATTACCACAGCTTAATGACATATTGTGCATCAGCTGACCTACAGGAACTGACCATGGCAGCATCCTTCGCCACCAACAAATGCTATCTAAAATGCATTAATCTAAACCACAGTGAACTTGTTACACTGCAGTAATTCCACTCAATTTTGTGTCACGACACTTAAAACTTTTCACTAGGTTTCATTTAAGCCAATGAGGATTTAGTCACTGACTTCAAAACTCCAGATCTCCAACACAGGGAATTCAGTGGCAACACTCAATTTAATGTTGCCTTCATTAAATTCCAGAGTGAAGACCATCACATCCAAATCTCCAGACTCTTGCAGAAATACTGACCCAACACAAGTCCTGTTACTTACTTTCAGTCTGGCCAGTTATTTAATATAAAATCTCTCTATGGTTCTCTATATTTTACTGTTGATTTTCTTCAAGGTTATAACATGATGCACTAGTACCAAGTTCCTCTGAAATAGTTTGCTTCCGAGCACAAGCCTGAGAAGAGGACTCAACACAGATCTTTTAGGACTGCAAGTTTATAATGAAGATTTCAAACAACACAGAAATCATAGCGCCTGTCAAGTCACTTAAATGGTTAACTTTCCTCCCTTTATAAAGGGCTCCTTTTAATCTGGGATAGTCTTGCTTCAGCTCTCAGCCATAGGAGTTCATTATGACTCCTCCTGGTCTGTTAATAAACCACCTATTCAGAGCCCTTTATGCTTCTAAGTGTGAAACTGTAAACTCTCATTTTGAATGGAACACTGGCTGCTTTCTCTGTTATCTTTTACTTCTGTGGTCAATGAAATTTTACCAGGAGTTGACATGTAATTAACATGAAGAATAATGGAGTAAATGACTCTCATCCAAGCAGAAGCCCAGTGAAGCAGAGAGATGATAACAGCACAGGGTAAGCCCTTCCCTGCAAGGGACCAGGTCTACAGCACAAGAATTTCCTTGTAAACAGATCTTGGTGTAGCATCTTAAAAGTGTAGCGGCAAAGAAGTGATAAGGTGTGTCAGTCTTCTGGGAAGGAGAGTGGGGCATGCTTTTGTTGCAAGGGGATCTGACTCAACTAGTGAACAAGATAGCTTGGGCTTCTTGGGAAAGACATCTCGTGTGATGCAAAGAAGCAGCTATGTCAAAGTGAATGATCTTAGGCTCCTTCAAAAATCCTCGCCTATCTTCAAAGAATGGCCAGGCACTATGAGTTAGGGAAATAGAACAGCACTGTATATGTCTTACACTGTCAGATTTTAGATCAACCATGTATAGACTCACTTATGTGGGCCTTGTGCCTGTTTGTTTTTAACTACCAGACATTCTTGGAGGGTCAGTTTATAACTCTGGAGAACCTGAAAGATCTGGGAGCCAAGAAAGGTGTGCTTACATTGCTAGACAATCAGGGAGCAATATTCCTAGGCTTGTGGGACAGCATTGCAATATAATCTTTTGTCTACTGGGAAATAATGGGGTGGAGGGATCACAAAGAATGTGGAAGGGGAAAACGGCATTCAGAACGTTCGCAGATCAAAGGCAGGCATGAGATTGGCTTCCTGGAATTGAACACATCAGCCTGGTAAGCTTTTAGGTAGGAAAGGCTCACTCAAAGCTATGTGACAGAAATCACTTGCAGACTGTGACAAAACTACCTCTTGCCTTTCCCTCAGCTTAACCAAGGAGGCTAACAAGTGTGAGGCTGACCAGTCAGGAGCCCAGTGAGGGATACAAATCCAAGCCAAAAAAATGTGAGAACTAATGATCATCCTTTAGCTGGGATTTTATCTCTTTTGGATGCTAGTCCCTCTGGATTCCATCATTAAAGGCACAACAGTCTGCTTTTCGATGGCGCTTACATGTAATAATTGGTGTGATGCTGATATTAACTGTGTTGGATACCACACTCCTCTTTTTGGTATCCTCGTTACTTTACTGCTTCCTTGGCAGTCTACAGAGGTGATAATTGTGTGTAGAGTGGGTTTGCTGAGGGTTTTATTTTTAAAAACTTAGTAGCTATTGTGTATTTCTGTCACAGCTTTTATTATGTTCCAGTGATGGTTTGACAATTTTTATTTTCAAATTGACAGTTCCAATAATGATGTACTACTCAGGAAATCTGTAAATCTTCTGGTGGATAAATCCTCTGTATATTTTTGTTTAATGTATTTGGCAGCATTATAATGGATTTAAAATTACATTTATTGTGCGTGTTACTGTGTGACAAGGGATGGATTTCAACCACTCATTTCCCAGGAAATACAGCATTATTACTTGATGCAGAAGTACTGCTTTTACATATAGGCTACTTATCACTATTTAAACTTGCCCTCTGACAGTGATTCACATAAACCTTGTGTGCTCTGTGGCAAAACTGGAAAGCTCAGCAAGCACTGTGTATTATCAGATTCTCATGCTTCAAGGGAAAATGTACGGATTATGATTACATCAAAACTACTGTTCCTGTTTCCTGCTGTACCACCTGAATATTGCCCAGTCTGAGAGCATCTCCCACGGTAATGCACACGGAGCCTCTGTCTGACCATGTCTACTCTTCACATGTATCTGACTGCAGCAGGGGAGGAGGGAAGGAAATGGGAGGAGAAGGGCAGGACACCTAGCATTTCTCTGCTCTTGGGCATGTTAAGGTAAGATTTTTTTCATGAGTCCTAATCACTCTGATTTGTTATTCAAATTTGGTTTTGCATCTGAAAGCATACCATATCCTAACCTTCTTGAGCAGACTTAGTAAACAAGCCAATCTCACCGGCATATGTCATGGGAAAAGCAATGATTTTACCAACCACAGAATTGTGCAGGGCTCTTTCCATCAAATACCCATTCAGATCCCTTAGAAATCATTCTCTATCCTTATGTAGCATTTTTTTTCATACTGAGAGACTTCTGTGAGATACCTTCTGTGAGAGGCTTTGAATACACTAGGGGTCCAGGGATAGCCCACAGGACTTTTGATTAGTTCTCATAAGTTAATCATGAATCATGATTGCTTCAGCCCACACTTAACTATTCCTGGCAGAGCTCCTCTTAACAGCAGATACTCTTAACAGCAGCTTGGTACTTTTCTAGCCTCCCACCAACCTGCGCTGTCATCAGGGAGACTTACAGTCCTTAAACAGACCCTCTTATCAAATGAATGCTGCTAACTTCATTACCACAACAAATACATTCACTTCGCACAGCGTCTTCATAAGTTATGTTCTAACAGACTGCTGGCTTGTCAGTTAATTAGCCAGCATGGGCTAGTCAACAGTCATTAGATGGGCTTCCAAGCTTTTCCCACTCTTCTCCCGCCTCCAGAAGGGTATAAACATGGATGCTATTAACACGTGTGGTGGCACATGTTAAACTTGGGGCAGAACTTCCTCTCTCCTCTCTACCTGTGGTTCCCCCATGGCTCCCAGTGGCCTGGAGCCACCAAAGGAATAATGTTCCCACCAGATTCCTGTCCTTTTTCTTCCCTATAACCCCCCCGCGCCCAGCTCCCCCCCTAAAAAAAAAAAAACAAATCCCACAAAAAAAGCCCCGAAAACA
The DNA here is from genome assembly GCA_008658365.1 of Alca torda. Classification (NCBI taxonomy): domain Eukaryota; kingdom Metazoa; phylum Chordata; class Aves; order Charadriiformes; family Alcidae; genus Alca; species Alca torda. Next base: position 20,890,236 of record CM018079.1, on the reverse strand, counting down.
AAGAACAAGTGAATGAAACATTTTCATTCCAAAATGTTCCAGAAAGGGCATAGGAAATGGCAACATTACAATTCAATCAGAAGATTTTATTTTGTCTTTGATGTTTTTCCCCTGTGATTTAGACCTGTCTTTACTCAGTATTCCTTTATTTAGTGTGTGGGTGCAAGGGCAAGACCTTTGCCTTGTGAATACTGAAGCAGAGACCCTACTACATGTGAACTTGTGTAGTTAATTTTAATGTACTAGCGAAATCTCCATTTATAATGTCAGAAAAGCTGCTGTCTTCCTGGGATGGAGGTAGTATTGCCCAGATGTTCCCAGTTTTATCTGCTCTTTTTCAGAATTTTCTTACTATCTTTTCTAAGTCTGATGATAATAATTTACTAGAGAGGTCCTAATGTGAAGGAAGGTAGTATATACATCCTCACTCTGCTTTTTCCAGGGACTGGGGCTCATTATGAACCATCTAGTTTCAATGTACTTCTTGTCTCTTTTTTGCCTAAAGCTCATTTGCTCTTTTTTTAAAAAAAAATTGTTTATATTTCACTTCACAATTCACACTAGGAATCACAATTTCCCAGGCTGAAGTTAGCAGAGGATATGTTATAAACTAAGTCTTCTCTGCCCATGGCAGGGGGGTTGGGACTAGTTGATCTTTAAGGTCCCTTCCAACCAAACCATTCTATGATTCTATGATTAAGTCAGAACTCAAATAGAAGCATGGTAAAATTCACTAGAATACAATCATCATTAAATAAGCCATGAAGCTATGGAAACGTTTTAAAAAACATTAACTTTGATGTTATTCATTGGGATTTAAAGAGAGTAATTAGCAGTTTTTCTCCTTTAACACCATGACTGATACACTCTCGTCTTGCCTGAGAATCTTCTCTCAGAAACACAACAAAATATTATGAAGAAATAATAAGAAATTAAGTGTGGGTGAGTAATATCAGCTGTTCCAACTACTGTGATATAGTTTCTCTCTCCCATCCACAACTGCTCACAGAAGTCACATTTAGGAAGATTATGATGATGTGGTCTGCCCCATTGAACACAAATCTTTTACTTTCCGCTGCATGCTATCCATGAATTCCTTCACCCTGCATTTAGTCTAGGGCTGTGAGCACTTCTTCTCTTCTGGAGCAGACTGCAAGGGTTGAAGAAATTTGTATTTCTTGCTAGAAGCTACCCATTTCATTGATGGAGGTTACTCTCTTTCCTGGTTTCGTAAGGGAAGAGCAGACCTAAGCAGCTGGGCAGTTTAAATCTTTCCTTTGGTATGGAGGGAAAGAGATGTTTATTCCTAGCATGACTCTCCTGGTGTTCAAATCCATCTCCCTCCCCAAGAAAAGCTTTTGCCTTTGTGTCCACAAATGACAGTAGTCTCAAAATTGAGGAAGGCCATTATCTAATGAGATCAGAAGAAAACACTTTCACCTACACTTGTAACCTTCAATTCAGTCTCCCACTAGTTATCTTTAAGGTGTGTATCCTCATGACCCAAGGCAATCTGTAAATTGTATATTACTAAAAGCCTTGAAATGGCTAGAGATAACAGACTTTCCTGTAACAAGAACAGACTGAAAAATGATTTCCAAGAACTTTTATAAGTTCCTGTATTATTATTTGATTATTCAATTTCCTCTATAAATGCACATCTGTAAGACAGCACTGCAATTGTACCCGTTTGGCACTGTAAAGCAGGCTTTTCTCATCTGTAGGGAGAACTGGGTTCTTTTTGCTTAATGTGATTAGTCTAAAATGTTAGGCGTCTTATCCAAACTGTTCCCCTCTGTTGTTTCCTTTACAGTCTGTGGACAAAACAATCCATTATACCTCAGCAGGCTGCGCTGCCTCTATGATTTTCAAAATTCAAAATAGTGTCTAGCCCAGGCAAAACACCTGTTTTCAAATGATGAAACTTAGATGAGATGAATCCTACACAAAGGGAACAGAAATTGCATTAAGAATCTTCCAAAGTATTTTTAACCTGTTATTTTTAAATGATATTGTTTACTTTTATGAAGTAGACAGAGAAATTACTTGACAGTGTATTATAAAAATCTGGATTTACATGAAGAGAGCCTTTAGTCACATTATGTATTATTTTAAAATTAGTGAGATCTTTGAAAAAACTCTTGGTTGCCTTCCTAATTCTCTTCTTCATGGAAGTGAAAGAAGGAAACAAAATTATTTATTAAAACTGGCCCATATCCATTTAATTCAACTGGGTCATAGTTGATTTCATACATTCCTAAAAAGACATATTTCTGTTAGCAATGATTCCAGAGCTTATTTAAATTAACATGGATAAGATTTATCCTTATCCACAGTGACTAACTTGTGGATGGATACCAGTTTATAATGTTCTTTTTGAATATATTTCTTTTAAAATATCCATAAAAATGTTAAAATTGAACCCTTACTGTTTCATCCGCTTCCTGGACTACAACAGCCTATTCAGTGTGACTAATCTGTTCCTAACTCAGTTCTGTATTACTCAGCGAAGCACATCCAATTAGAACATTCAGTGACACAACATAAAATAACTTAAAAGACAAAAAATTATGCTTCCTCCTCTAAGATTAGCTGTATGAGAAATGGATTAATAAATAAAAGCCAATTAGTGACACAGTAAAACATTCAAAATACCACCCCTAAACTTATCCAAGCTGAATGTTCAGATCTTGCTACAGATGAGTAGACGTATTACTCTGGGATGGGTTTCAAAATATGATTACAAATGTCAGTCAGGGAGTCTGCATGTTTTAATATCTAAACTTTTAATTGTCTCTCTCTCTCCCTGTATCCCTCCTTATTTTATTTTATTTTATTTTTTTTTTTACCTCAAAAGATCTTATTAAGTAAGTGGTTTCAGTTTTCGAATCCATCACTCCTGTTTTGGTGTTGAAATCCTAATGACCTCTGCTTGTCATCCAAGCAGACCCCTTGCAACTGCTAACAACTGTACGCCGAAGAAGAAACTGCTGCTTCCTTACACTGCCTTTTCTATAGAACTTGCATAATGGAATCTCTTGCCTAACTTTATCCTTCCCCTAAACTCTTCATTTCCCCATTACAGTGAGAGCTGTGGGCCTGTTTCTTCCATAGACAAAATAAATATTCAGAGGTCTAATCCAAAACTTTGAAAACCGTGTTTAAAAACCATGGCCTCACAATTTAAGTGTCTTTAAGCCAGACATATGTATTTATGTGTGCTGTCAGTACCTTTGAGACAAATTCTTTTCATTTTTGGACCTGCATTTAAGCTGAATTTATTTTACAATTCAAGCTGGCCAGAGAATGAGAACTACTTTTTTTGTGGCATTTTTAGAAGCTTCCAAATGTGTTCTTGTTCTTCATTTGAACAAACAGGCAAAGAGAGAGTCCAAAGGTGGTTGGGAATAAGGAGCTTCAGGAAAACTGTCTATGTTCAAAGTGTAAGTAAATGCCCATACTCTGAATATAGGATGCAAACCTTTCTATCAAAAAAAGAAATTAATGAAGAGGGATATATCTGAAGGTGTCACATAATTTGTACAAAGCTTTCCATTAAATATTACTTATCGTTGAGACTTACCTGTGGGAACTGGAACTATGACTTTTATAATGTTTTGAAAAATGGTTCAAATATTATTTTATGAACATTTTTGTTTATTTTAAATATCACTGCATAAATAGAATAATCAATGTTGTCTAGCATTGTCAAAAAGTCATATGGGCAAGATATTATTTTAGTGCTGTGTTTCTAAACTGAGCTACACCTCAGAGGCTGTTCAGACCTTGTTAATGATGTCTGTAATGGCCATGATTAACTTAGTGGCTATGTCCTTTGTAGGATGGCTTCCAAAACAGGAGCAATGATTCCCTACTGCCTTAGGAAACCACAAGCAAATATAATTGTGATGTACAGCCATTATTGCTGACTATCTGCATCAGTGTCATCTCCCTACATGCCAGTGCTATCTTTATAATGAATTTTCCTCCTTTAAATCTCAAAAACATGCTCTGGTGAAATTTTACAATTGGACATGTGTCCAGAATTTTCAGAGATTAAATCTGGTTACATTTAACTCAATCTGGTTAGAGCTGCAATAGCAACCTCAAACTAGATATCATATCTGGACTGCACTTTTATTACTCTTGGACGTGGCTGCAGGCATTCTGATGAAGTTTTGCAGATAGGTTGAGTTGTGCAGACGCCTTTCAGCTCCCTGCTCACCCATCAATGCAGGGTTAGGAAACTTGTAAAAAGGACGTTTATATTGCTAGGGAACTGAAGATGATTTCATATATGTTCTCATTCCACATTATAATTGAAGTGAGACCTTTCAACGCTTTTTGTCAAAGGCCCCAGTAAAACAGACATGTCCACGTCTCTTTTGTCAGGGACTAGAAGGGGACTAGATCAACCCTATATCCTTCTGGTGGAAAGTATCTGGTTTTGCCTCTCAGTTTTGTCCTCCATGTAAAATAACTTTGGGGGACTTTTTTTTTAATAGAAATAATTTTTGGTAAGTTGTTTTTGTTTTTGTTTTTCCACGTATGTGTGATTAATCCTAGTTTTGACGTGCCGTGGAGGTAGGCAGCCTTCTGTTTTCTAGGATGATAATACATTTCCTCCTTTTCTCGTGTTCCTTTCACACACAAATATCAACAGAGTTAAGCCATTGTAAACAACACTATAATAGCAAGTGCCTTGAATAACCACTGAAGATGAAAGATTTACTGCTTAATAGACGTGCTGGCTGCCAGCACTGAGTCTCATTTTTCAGCTGTTCTTCAGGCTATTGAATTATCAACAGGTGTTCACTAATGGGGAGAGTCATATAGTGTTGATGCTGCGGTGCTGATTCATTCTAACCCTGGGTGAGCTAACACACGTTCATGGGGAGGGACTATGTCAACAAGGCTGTGGCAAGAAACCTGCAATGTCTCTTTTCCTTCCAGACACTGCAGTGTTGTGCTCACTGTCTTGCCTTCTCTCAGGAGTCCCGTTTTAATGGCAGCTTAGTAGTTTTGTGTAGGTATTGGTATCCAGCTAAGAGACTGGTAGAAAGCCATCGCTGAGAGCCTCGGTATTTGCTTTAGAGTTGAGGATTAGGTGAACATATTAGCATAAATCTGAGCTTAAGCTAAGAAATCTTATTTCATTTAAAGCAGGGAACTGAACCCAAGTTTCTTATTTGACAGACAAGTGCCTCTTGTCACGGTCATTTAAGTTTCTTTTACATATAGCATTGAAAGCTCTATTAAATTCCTCATCAGAAGCAATTTCCAAATGAGGACATATTTTGTTTAGCAAAGTTATTACTTTCAGAATAGCCTTGGTCAACAGATATCAAAGAAAAGGGAACTATCCAACCATGCTTGTTACTAATACAAGCCAACATCCAAAGATGCTAATGTCTTGTATGAACACGTGAAACAGTTGTCTGAACCAGTGAAAAGTAAAAAGACAACTGGGTTGCAAAACAGGGCCCTTCTGATGCTATATACCTGTGCAATAAGTTAAATAACACTGCATCATCTAATGGTATCTTTTTGCTTTAAGAAATAAAGAGGTCTGTGATTAGGCTGCACTATAAGAAAAAGATAGCATCAGGCCATTACAGGCATGCTTTAGATGGAAGATGATTACAGAAGATTTTTTGCCTTCTCACCCAAAATTCAAGAAATCTCGTATGTAAGGTGTATTTGGATATGTGGCTGGTGAGAAGGTTACTATGCCTCAAAGAAAAGGTTTTAAAAAAAGGTCACTGGTGACTACGCCACAGAAACACAACAGAGAAGCAGTGGTAAGGTGAGCACCACCTTGTGGCGCTGAATCTGGTGATTGGTCCATCCAGGCTTGTCTTTCCCCTCAACTGCAGCTTTTAGTTGACATTTCAGAGGGCAATAAGGCTAATGACCAGATGGGCAGGCCTATATCCCTTCTAAAACATTTTGTTCATACAGTATAAAACCCTGAGCACCTTTGGATATCGTGGGTGCCTTTAGCACAGTAGGTCTTGCATTTTTGTTTTCTAAAATTAACAACTTGAATGTTTGGCTTACCTTAAAGAGACATTTATTTACACTTAGTTATTTCCAGGGTTAGTTTCTATCCTTGCATATACTGCTTTGTGACCCCTTTGATGAAGAACCACCACTGGTGTAGGGTTTGCAGAATAAGTTTCCTTAGTATCTTAAAATTGCAGCTGTTTCTCTTGGGTAGGAGCTTTTCTTTTTTTTTTTTTTAGGTTTAAATAACAAATTTAAAACTTCGTAGGAATACAAATTATTCCTACTGCATACACTAATATGTCAACACTAAATTTCACTTGCCATTGCATTTCCTGTTCTTGTAGCTTGCTTATGTCTCTTTGGAACTGCTGATAAGGTCCAATTTAGACAGAGGAAGGTGAACTCCTTTTTTTTTTCATGTGACAGTTCATTCCTTTTTTTTGAATTTCACAAAAGTCCTAGTTCTTCATTAAGGTAAGATGAGTTTGTATGTTAACCAGTGTTTTGGTCTCTTCACTACAGAGGAAGATCATATCTTTCTTCTTTGGAGTTACAACACTGACAGGGCAAAGAATGATTTTTATGTGAAATTCTAAGTGAATACAGTGACACATTTCTGAGATGAAACTAATTTAAAATTGAATTCTCCTATAGCTATAGTATTAAGGTTCAGTACTTTTTTAGCCAGGAAAAAATATTGTTATGCAGCTTCTTCAAATGTTCTATGTATTCAACTCCATTTAAAGCTCTAGAGTCAAAATGGGGCAAAATTATATAATTTTTTTTTTATCTGATGTATCATTTAAAGTAATTTTGTTCTGATCTCAAGTCACAGTGTCTATTATGCATTAATGGTCATAGCATAGCTTCAGTAAAAGCAGTCAGTTTCTATGTTGTCGGTGTAGGGCATTTCCACACATCAGCTTACATAAATTAAAGCTTACTTCTGAATTTCCTGGATTTATAATGTCTAAGTTGGAGATAATGACAATCACTCTCTGATGTTTGTTTGGTCTCTTCCTTAAACTACTTCACCGTGCTTTTAACCTTCCTGTCACTTTAGCGCAGTTCCTGTTAGAAAATTAACAAATGCACTAAGTTAGGCTGACCCTGGCACAGCACTTCAGCATTCCCCTCCGTTAGCTCTCTGCCCCAAGGAAACCACTTATTCCCGCCCTTCACTTCGTGTCTTGTGGCCAGCTCTCTCTGCCTGTGTCGTCCAGCCCGCAGGCACCAAGGCAGGATGACGGTGAGCTTAGCAGGAACCCGGCACAACTGCCCTAATGTGCAACTCCGCTTTCGCGCGGGAGAAACACCAGAGGCCTGCTTTGCTGCAAAGCCGTCTCCTGGTGACTTCTGCATGCTCTGTTTTGAGCTGTGGCTGGCCTTCTCCCTGGGCTGGGCTGTCAGACCAGGCACCTTGGTGGCACCTGGGGTGGCGGCAGGCAGGGCTGGCGCAGCTGGAGCGGCTGCTGGGCAGCAGCTGGGGTGAATACAGCAGTTGCGGCCGGCGGTGCCATTGGGGCAGGTGCGGCAGTTGGAGCAGGGGCAGCAGTTGGGGAATTTTAGCTGTTTAGTTGGGGATATTTCGCATTTTCAGCTGCTAAAAATGCATGTTGAGGGGCCAGGTCTCTGCTTCAATGGGAATTCCCATTTTTTCAGATTATTACGCTGCTGGTATAAGCAGGTTTGCACTCTCTGGATATTTTTAACCAGCCTTTCACTTTTAATAATGTATTTGCTCCGTGGGAACTGCTGTTAAGAGATTTCAGGACTGCAAAGGTTACAGGTGCCCACACGGCCATTGCACATCTCTTACAAAAACCGAGCCTGCTTGCGAGGCCTCCAGAAACCAAAACTGCTGTGGGTGACAGTGCAGAGTAAACAGTTATTTAAAATACCTATAACACATAGCACACTATATGGCAGCGGTGCCATAAACAGACACAGCAAGTACAGTAGTTGTTTTCTTTAACTTACAATTTTCCCTATAGCAGCCTGTACTCAGCTACGTGCAACTTTGCCATATTTTAATACTTCCAGCCAATACTTCCTACAGCAGTTTGTCTCAGCCTGACGTTTTTATTACATTTTCCTTATTTTAAAGTCTCAGTTAAAATGGTTAATTAAACTAGGGAGCACTCATTCTTCAGCTTTTTTTGTTGGAAAGTCATGGCTGTTTCTGGAAAAACTGCTTTTTTGCTTCCAAAGGGAGCTTGCAGCATGGTTGTCTGGTCTCAGGGAGATATGTTTTGTCATCCTTAGGCAAATTTTAAGTTGTATCCAAGTTTAAAGTTTCTGACAAATCATCCCTCATCTGAGCTTAAAAAAGGCTTGCCTCTTTGCTCCATTGAAATCCCCTGAGGACTCTCACTGCTCTGAGCATGTGCTGGACACTCACAGAAGCAGTGCTTCAGGAACAGGTAAAGAGGGAGTGAGAACCCCCTCCAAGTGGCCCAAAACAGGCACGTTGACATTGCAGGGTTGAACAAAGCTTCACGGCTACTCCTCCACAGAGCTGCCAGGGGATGCTGTGGCAATGGATATGGAAACCAGAAAGAATTTCATCCCCACTTTTATGATTTGATTGTGGGAAGGGACAACTGGGAGATGCAGAAGTGAAGAAATAAGTTGTATTCCTCTTTTTTTAATGGCTGAGCACAAAGAGGACGGTAGAAGCATCTACTAATCTTTTGCAAGGCAACACATTTCCAAATGGTGGTGTTTTTTCCCCCAAGTTTTCTAAAAAACTTCAGAGCATCAGATTGCTAAACTCAGTTTAGGATCCAGCAAGCTGTTTCAGCAAACAGGTTGTTGTCATGTATTAAGCATTGGACTGAACCGTTCATGTGTAAAATGAATCCCAACAGGTTCTGACATTTCTGAACTGTCTAATGCTTTGCTTTGCAATCTTTACTACATTAATATTTCTACCACAATTTTGAAAGCAAGAATAATGTTAATTATGCAGAATTTTAAGAACCACGTGTTTTACATTTTTGGTTCAGAGTGTGTGCGTGTGTGTGTGTGCGTCTCTGAGAATATGATGCAGTGATGAGCTGCAAGGCCAGACTACGTATTGCACTTAACATTTCTCATTAAACTCTGCCCAGACTATTTCCCTCACAGCAACTCTAACTGCAGTTTCTTTCTAATTGACACAATTTCTCTCATTTTTTTCCACAGGAAAGGCAAAATCTGCTCCTTGCCTAGTAACAGAGCAAAAGTCCAAAATCCTAAATGCAGGAATTTCTAACGTGGTGGACGTGTATACTATACACCAGTACACTGCATATGATTTAGGTCCTATCAGCATCAAAGGTATCACTTTTGGTATGCTCACACCATTACCTATTAGCAAGATGTCAAAAAGCTGGAGATGTATAAAACATATTGGATACATATTTTTCAGTGGCTGTAGTGAATGTATCTGAGCTGACAGTATCAAAGGCACTTAGTGATTAGGTAGAGGGACACATAATAACTCTAACTTCTTGAAATTCTTTAAAATAGATGAAGTGTAAATAGGTGGTATATACAGAATTCATAATGAGGCTTGTGTGGAATAAGGAATTTGTGCACATGTGTTTGGAATGTTATGGACACTTTACTAGTGTCTGCCTCTTGGAAGTAGCATATGAATTCAGGTCTTTCTATCACACCACTTCATCGTATATTTTCTCTGTGAGTTTATATGTATGTATGTATTTATGCATCTGTATCTCTCCCCATGTACCTCCATCTGCACTGAACATCTGAAGCAAAGAAGCATTCTTAGTTTGTGAAGTTTTGTGGAGTTCTCCTAGCTATCCTTCTTATCAGCAAAGAATAAAATAATATACAAACTGATGCCTAGATCAGTTTTATTCTATTTAGATTCTGTGCATAGAAATCTGTCCACATCACTTCTCTCCCCTAGCTACATGGACATCATTTAACTGATGACTAGCTAACCATTTGGCACCTTGGCTAGTTTCATTTCTTGGTTAGGTAACTTAATAAATAACTACAAAAATGTTCAGGTGGCTCTACATAGCATTCATTAGCATAGCAGTATAACCATAACTATTTAAACAAAATGAAGTGAATGTGAAGCAATGAAAAGCTTTTTCATTCGCTTTACAAGATTTCTGCCTTATTCTCTTTCAGTTGTTATGGAGCAAGGGGTGGAGGAGTCATCTACTCTTCATGAGAGTGTTGAGAGATCTAGTTGGTATAGGACAGCCTGCCGCGTGGTAAAAAAACAAAGAGAAGTCCTGTACTTGTGGAATTTGGCTGCAGGGTTTTGATTGCTGCTGGAGAGAAATCAGTTGTTGAAAGCAGTGCTTTGATTTTTTTTTTTTCTTTATTTTAATATTTTCCGCGAAGAAACCACTCTGGTGAGTGCCTAACCTGGGTGATACCTTCTAACTATATGTACTTAACAGAGCTACCCTAATAAATATGAAATTACAAAGTCACTATAGTTCTCCTTTCCCATGGTCCAGACTAGAACAACTGTTGCTGGGAATATTTGGTCAAGAAAGGCAGTAACTTTATGATAGTAATGTGATTACATAAAACTATGTGATTGGCATTTTACTTGATGTAATAGCCTGTGCTCTGTGTGCAGTTTGACCATGAGGAGGTGCTACAGATACTTTGCATTTATTTTTCCACCCTTCCATTTTATCATTCATTCAGTCTTTCACCTTACCCTCTTCCACACGCCTTTTTCACCTCTTCCGTGCAAACTGCATTCTGTTTTGTTTTACCAGCAACTTCTGGTTAGCTACTTTTGTACTTTCTTTTGTGGATTTCAAACAGAAGTATGGAAATGCAAGGATACCCTAACATCAAGCTCAAGCGTTTAGCGTGGGCTGGGACTGAGCTGCCACCCTTTCCCTGTATCCAAGCCACAGGTCAGACAACAGCATTATTACATTCTCCTTATCAAAATTTGAGAGAACAGAAAAAAGAGCTGTTGTATGTTTTAACTGCATATATTAGAAGTCTCTTCCTCTCAAACCTCACACTATATCAATCGGTCCAACCCCAAGGATTCCTGTATTCTGTCACTACCAATCATGTTCACTGACTAAATCACAGCTGTATTGTCTCCAAAGGTTATAGAAAGATACACATCACCAAAGAGAAAGGTTAAGCACTTTTCCATTTTACTAATATTTTCAAATACAAAGAAGCATCATTAAAATCCTATTAGTCCTCAATGTTGTCATGCTAAATTATCATATATTTTTAAGAACAAGCAGAAGATGTTTGAGTAAGGCCTACCGTGATGTTTTCCTTTTGTCCTTAAGTGTAACAGACAGTTGCTCCTTCCTGACCATGTTTAATTTTTCAGGGATGTTGGGTTTGATTTGGGGATGTACTGGAAGGGTAGTTTTACCAGGTCTGGAAAAGAAAACAAGTGAAAAGAGTTTCAGTTTAGGCATTCACCTTTCCTGTTAGAAACACTTATTTTAAATCTCTTGAATGAAATAAGAAGAGTATATCAAAATAAGGGAAAGTTTGAATTATTGCTACGCCCAGCCTTCTGGTAAACTATTAAAATCACTACAGTATGTAATGTAGATAGAATCATAGAATCATAGAGCCGTCTAGGCTGTAAGGGACATTTCAGGTCATCGAGTCCAACCGTCAACCTAACACTGACAAAACCACCACGAGACCACGTCCCTAAGCACGATGTCTACCTGTCTTTTGAATACCTCCAGGGATGGTGTCTCCACCACTTCCCTGGGCAGCCTGTTCCAATGTTTGATATTCCTTTCAGTGAAGAAATTTTGCCTAGTCTCCAGTCTAAACCTCCCCTGGTGCAACTTGAGGCCATTTCCTCTTGTCCTATCACTTGTTACTCAGGAGAAGAGACCAACCCCCACCTCTCTACAACCTCCTTTCAGGTAGTTGTAGAGAGCGATGTGGAATCTGTGAGTTCTACTACTGTATGCAAATACTTAAATATTAAAATATTTTGCATAGCACTGAGTAAATATTTTAATATTCAACATGTCCCAGTTTCTCCAAAGAATGAAAAATACATCTTCTTGTTTTGTCAGATGTATACACATTATCAGGTGAGGAGGTCCTCAGTGAAGGCAGGTGTATGGCCAGTTCTACTCGTATTATTCCTTCTAAGCCCAGGGTAGGCAGAACAGAGTAGACTGTATGGAATGTGATGGATGATGGAAAAAGAATGCTCATTCATAGGAAGGGTAGCAAACCATAGCAATCTAACTAAAGCCAAATGATGTCGGGAAAAACAGTTGTCTAATCGGATCTCAACATTAATACACGCCTTTTTATAAAGAGACATTTCTGAGTGGAAAACAGCCCTCTGTTGTTAATACAGGAAGTGGAGAAAATAAAAATGAGAAGGAAGAAGATTTTCATTTTATTTTACCCTGTAATGTAATTTATCTTTTGTCTGTTCATTTCTTGTTTGTCTGTTTGTGTTTGTTTTTTTTAAATTTTATAAGGTGACTTTCATTCTTCCTTCTCATATTTTTGCCCTCAGCCCAACAGTGTTGATGGAGATTCTTAGTATTTCCAGTTTCATTTCAATGGGCTGAGTTGGTGGAACAAAGTATTTTTCAAAATAATCAGGATGGAGAGAATCTGCCCTGGCACTTTTCAAAGGACTCTTACTCAGGGTTAAAGAGAGAGAACTATTTTGGCTGACTGTCTTCTTTAACTTCTGCCTACTTTGCAGTCTTTGATATTTGGGAATTATCCCAAATACTGTCCACTTCTCTAAGAGGCTGCCTGAATAGAAAATGTCTCCTACACAAAGCAGCATTGCTTTAGGGGAAGAATTGTTTCTTGGCATGTTGATGTACTTTCTGCTGATGTAGTAGGGTTCAGTACTTTATATTTGTCACTTTGATATTTTTCTGTGGACTACTAATAAAAATGGGGATTAGGGAATACTGCTGATCCCACTCCAAAACAAATATTACTACAGAGAGAACTAATATGGAGTTTGTATCTGCTTAGTATATAAAGAAGGTGCACTGTGAAGCAGGTGGTAGTGGATTTACTCTTAGAGGCTTTTTTTCACTTCTGTTTTGCATTAGCCCTCCAGGTAGTGGCACTGTACTAGATTTGCAGTTGTTCCAAACCTTGCGCACACTGATGCTGCTAACTGGATTGACCTCCTTGTTCATAATGCAAGTCAGAGTGATTTCCATTTCTGCATTTTAATTCTTCCCGTTTCACTTCGAAATTCACTCTCTTCCTTCTATCGGGACTAAATATTAGTCCTATAGGGTTAAAATACCCAAACACACATGCATAGGAATGAGTCAGTTTCTTTGAGATATTATGATTTTCTGACAATTCTGTAAAGTTTTTTCAAAAAATATTGATTAAAATTAGGCTCAGAGGTTACTAGCAATCATTGCTTCTGTAGCCAAGGATGTATTCCAAGATTAAATATTAACCTTCCAAGAACAAATATTAGCCTTAAATGTGTAATTTAATTTTAGCAAACAATTAGTTATTAGAACCCACTGTTGTGTAATAAGCTCAGATCCCAACTCACAGTATCATCAGCTCTCCCACTGTGTCTCAGCTGTGCCCAGCATCTCTGACACAACATTTAGAAGTGGATTTTCAAAGGGTTTCAATGCCATTTCAGGTTCATACAATAAGCTACCATTAGAATTGCTGGGACTGCTAAGTTTTTTTAAAATCTACTTTTCACATAGCTTTTTCAGAAGCATTACGTTAATTATTTTTTTCCACAGATAGTAACATACTCCATTTGCTGTTGCTCCCCAACCAGGGAAAGTATGTTGTGGGCTGTTTTTAAACAATTTTGTTGTTTTGAGATTCATAATGTCACTTCCAATCTGGTTTACTTGTTCTACTTTCCTCCAAGGAAGAAAGTGTCCCCTTTATTCCCCTGGGAGACTGTTTAATTGGAATGTAGTAGAAAATTTAGCATATAACAATAATGGCTGTTTACAGAAACTAATGTACTCACAAGAATTAATCCAACCTATGATATTAATAATATGAAATATCTTTAACTTGAGGACATATGTTGGGTTACTCTGATTTTTTTTTAAGGGTGGGGATGTTTTAGTTTGGTTGCAGTGCTGTTGGTTTTTTTTTTTTGAGAAATTGTCTTCTTCCTTTCTATTTCACAAAACATCCTCCAGATAGGCGTAACTGTGCATAAATTATTCATTTAGGTAACTGTTATATCATTGAGTCTGTCTCAGAAATTGCACTGTCATCTGAACTTTCCACCATGTAATGGGCAACCCTTTTCTCAGCGCAAGAGATGGTAAAGAGATGAATGAATAGTGATTAACAACAATCACAGTGGCAGGCCTCTTGGGATTTTGAACATCATGACTGAGGGCTAAAAGGAACTGCTTTGAAGGAAAAATTTGTGGTGGAGTCCCTACACCCCACAGACGTTTCTTCCAAGCAGGTAGATTTCAGCCACTTCTGAGGCACAGAGCACTTTACATTGTCAATAATGAAATATTTGCAAGCCATTTAGACTCCCTGTGTACACAGTTGTCTTCCGATTTAGACAACTCACTTCAGCCTTCCTTGACTGAATGCATCAAACATGGAATACGGTAGCTTTCCAACATAGAGCTTTTGAACAACAGGCATTTAAATATCACTCTGCTGGCCTTTTCAGTGAGGTTTCATTTTAAGGATAGAGATTTTCACAGCATGTGGATCTTTCTCCGATTCATTTATTTTTCCTAGGTAGTGGGAAACCAGCCTGCAGGATTTTGCCAGTCCACACAGAGAGAAAAGGGGAGCTGGGCAGTGGATAGCTGTTGGAGAGCCAGGGGAAGGAAAGGGGCCCTGGAAGAGGAAGAAGTACAGTTGCATGGGTTTCTCATAGTGCTTCCTGGCACCTACATTTTCCATCTTTGCTCACTGATATCTAAGCAAACTGGTGTCATGGCTTCAGAAGAAGAGAGGATGCGTGGGCAGCTGGGACAGAGCAGACGGTGGGGTCAGTAGATGGCTGCGGTGGAAATCTTGTCACATTCTGTTCCCACCCACCATTCAGTCTGATAACTGAATGCCAAGCGTGTGTGTTAACATTGCTGAGTTAATTATCTCTTGGCACTGTGATAGCAGGAGTTTCCAACCTCATGCTGGACTGAGTGGGTTTGCCACAACCCTACAGTTCATTTCAAACAAAAGAGGATTCAAACTTCCAGGAAAATAAAATGTGCATTCAAAACTAAATCCCATCAGGGCTGGGCAAAGGACTGGGCTTCTCTAAAGCTAGCCATGGGTATGGAAATGTGTACATCACTTTGATTTATTCAGCTCAAATATGAACAAACAGAAAGTGAAACACATTGGAAGCTATCCTTGAAGAATTCCCTTCTGTGGGGAAAGCTAATAATTTGAATACTCAGCCTGTCCCTTTTACCCCTCCAAAGTACTCTAGTGACATGAGACAAGCATTCACACTCATGGAAAACTGGGAGATGGGAGAAGGTCCTTGATGTTGAAATGCATCCATAGCACAGTGACATCTTTCAAGTTCTTGGCAAAGAAGACTTTCTTATCTTTTCAGAAGTAGCATTTTTGTGTATGGTCCCTTGAGAAGGCACAAGTTAGGCTTAAATTTTGAAAATTACCTGACCTTAACACAGCCCTCTCCTGAAAGAGGAAGGAACCCAAGGAATGAAATCCTCCCTTTCCAGCAGCATGTTAGTTTGGCAAGCCTTTTGAAAGCCTGCATTAGGCATGGAGAATCTTCTAATTGTAAACAGCTTCCCAATGGATTTTACGGATTTCAGTCAAAGCTAACAGCTTTTGAATATCCTCCTCCTACACTCTGTTCTCGTTTGGCAGCGTCTACACTAGTCATATGGAACAAGGGATGGTATTTCAAAATGTTGTGGTTAGCTTCTACAACCCTATTGACCATCTTCTGAATGAATGTTGCAGCAATATTACATACGGCTACTGTCTAGGGGGCTTTTAAGAATTCAGAATCATAAAGATTTTGCATAGGCTATGAGGTAAAGTTAGACGAATGAGATCTTAAAACAATTTAACAAAACATTTTTTGTCATTTCTTGGTCTTTCGCTTGATCTGCAGCTCTGGTAAGAGAAGGCAACAAAATAGGAGGATTCTGGAGGATAAAGAATAATGTAGAAACAATTACAAATGCCATTCTTTATGTTAGTAGCTCAACCTTACTTCAAAAGCTATGTTCAGTTCTGGGTACTTGATCTCAAAAAGAATAATGCACAATTAATTGAGGTTCAGCAAGAATGAATAGAGGTATGGAAAAATGCTTACAAAAAGGATGAATTGAGGCTTACAGATTAGGTGTGTGACTGCTGCAGTTCAAAGTAATGCTGAAACTGCCATTGATCTTAATTGAGCAACATCAATGACCAAACCAATCAAAGGTGACAATAAAACCACAGAAAATAAAACATAATATTATGAAGGGGAACCTGAGACTACTCTGCAAAAGAGGAACTAGGAACTCTAAGCTGTAGCAACTAAGCTTATACCCTCTAATGAAATGAATGTTTCTGGACAACATGCACAATTAGTTTATGCTTCTCATGACCATCATAAGCTTGAAGGCTAGCAGCCTTAGTTGGGGCTAGAAGAAAAATGTCCATTTTATTAAGAAGGCAAAGATCTTGAGTTACAGTGGCACTGCCAAAGGAGCATCAAATTGTAAAGGCTTTGGCACTCTTCCAAACGCTCAAACCTTGCGGCATTTAACACGTTCTACCTAACAGATGAGGAAAGACATTATTAAGGTTCAAATTGTATCTGCCGCTTTATGAATTCTTACATGTAAGATGATAGCCCCTCTCCCAGAAACAGGAGTTTGTGCTGGGTGTTCTGTGTGTACCAGGCAGCTCGGGAGTCTGTTTCTCCTGAAACCATTGCCATTCAGCTGAGGACACTGCACTTGTGCATTTATTGATTTCTAATATAGTTTAAGAAATTCCTCAAGAGGCTTTGTCAATTCAGCAAGGATGGAAAGAAGGTCCTGACCGCCTGACTGTTGTCAGGGAAATGAAGCATTGTTTGTTCTCATGGCTCTCCTTATTTGGATGGTCTGCTTCTCCTCTTTGTCCCTTAGTCCCTCCCCACAGCCACACCCCAATCTTTTAAATTGTATTTGCTCCCCTGTCTCATTTTGTAACTCTGTCTTCGCAGGGTTGATCGGTGTCAATCATTCTCAAAAGGGGATCTGTTAAAGCCAAACAACGCAAGCTCCCATTTGTGTTTTCAATTACACATGTGTATTAAATCACCACCGGCAGTAACAGAACTGACCCCTGTCTGCAGCTTTCAGACATGGGTGAGGCACTCTTTGATGTCAGCTTTACAGCCTCCTGCTCTTGGCATTGCACGGGGGCTCTTACTGCTTATGGCCATGATTGGAGACAAATGTCTATTTCCTATCCAGTGATCCTAAGACAAGGTATAGTGGCAGGTATGTTTTAGTTAGCTGATTTTCCACAAGGTTTGTTCCTTTTTGACTGTTCTCTTGCCACTGTTCCTCTCTGTGGCAACCATTTTGCTTTCTGCTTGCCGCCAACTTCACAATTGTGCTTTTTAATCATAACATTTTCAAGGGATTACTTGCTTTTTAATTGCCTTTAAAGAATGGGATATGGAAAAGGAAGTAGAAACACAGTCAAAACTAGGATGGAGGAAAAAAATAAGAGGGAAGATGATGTTTTTAAAAGCGTTATCTGGATGAAAAGCAACTGTAAGGAATAAAAAAAATCTGACTTTTGATCTGTATAACATTCTGACCTGGGATTTCTAGCATGTCAGGTTAAGTTACCTCCAGAAGTCCCCTCTAAACTAACTTTTTAGATCAATGTGTTTCATGTCGTGTAGCTATTGCACGGGCGTTAAGGCGGTATGGTTACTAGCCGTCCAAGAGGACACGGATTTCTTTTGCACATTGCCTTTTTATTTCACCCAATTTAACACATTTCAAATTTCTCTTCAGTTTAACCTTACTTGTGAATTCTGTGAGTCTTCCCAGGGATTACAGCAGCAGTATCGTACTACTGTTACTGAAGTGAAGGAGCTCCAGTTTAGCATAGATTCTCCCTTACTCTATTTTCAGCATTTCTGAAGAATAAATAATATCAATACATTTTTAAGGGCTTAGGCTTAGTGTAAAATTTGGTAAGTTATAGGCACTCGGCATATTTTGATCATAATGAGAAAATTCAGTGTTGCTCCTGTCACTGCTGCAATACATCAATTGATCTGGCAGATGTATAAACTTATAAACTAGGAGGAATGAAAATGTTACTAACATTAGTTAGTGATGACTGTATTTCACCATAGGTGGATCTAAAAAAACCCCAGATTCCTGAGTTGCTTATGCCAAACTGTCTTTTTTTTTCCCTTAAAAAAAAAAAAAAGAAAAGAAGTTATTTTCTGGCCCCATGAAATGCAGGATGATGCATTTGATTTATTATAGCAGGGCCTTGAGTTTGTGACTGCTACTTGTAATCAGAAACAGTGTTTTGTTTTGATTTTCTTTTTTTTTTTAACAATTTCTGTGTTAGGATCAGGTGATTGATTTGATACCAGTTTAGTTTTACTTGACAGATTGTATAATGTAACCATAGGATGAGTGTAGGAGATGCATGACTAGCTTTGGCTGACTCAGAAGCTGACTGTGCCAAAGGAATTTTATAACTTGCTACTAGAAGAAAGTGAATTTTCAAAAATATCACCCAAAGTTTTTACTCAAGTTGTAAGCAAACACCTGTATTTACGTAGTCAGTCTTTTACCTGTAAGTCAGTTATGTGAACACATTCATTTAATTCCCCATCTACTGTAATTGTTCAGGAGGCATCTACAAAGATAATAACTCTGTTTTGTTGTTAAAACTTGCTAAAAATAAGAAGTCTTCTGACTGTGAATTCCAAGAGTTAGGAAAGAATTGTGTTTAAAGTAAACAAAAGATAAGCACTAGACCTCTCTCCCTTTACCTATGTGAAATGTACTGCCTAACAATTTTACGGCATTTCTTCTACTTTGGGGGATATGAGCAATAAGGTCTCTTGATTTTACCCTGTATGGATTTAGCTCAGTCTTTTATGTAACTTCTGAGTTCATCTCTAAATTAAACAGTTTCAGTCTTTCCCTTACAGTGGTATATTCAGCATCTCTTGCTTTGTCGATGGTTTTCTGGTTGTTTTTTTGAAACCCTACGGCAGGATGTGTCCTATTACTTTTCCCCTGATGTAGTCTGCTTCAGCTGCAGTCAATGGAGCGAAGCGTAGGGTTTTTCTGCCACCATTAGGGTGGGAGGCATACTGCAGCAGCTCGGAAGCAACGCTGGAGGGGCCCCTAAAGAGGCAGAGGAATAGGGACTGAAGAAGCACTTCCTTATCCCTGAAGAGCTTTCAAATGTATGTAGACAAAGTAAAAGAGGGTAGAGCCCCTTGTTCGTGTCCTGCAGTGCAGAATCAGGGCAAAAGGCAGGTAAAGTAGCAATGGCTACGGTGAATAAAAACCTGGATACCCACCTACTGTAAGTGAAAAATTTAGTAATAACACTGCATTTGCTCCTATTTGGAACCAGCAAGTGGCATGAGAACAAATTATCAGCTGAGATTCACAATAAAGAAAGCATTTTGCTGTGACTAGTTAGGGATCATTGTTTAGCTAAGTTAGATGTAATATCATATCCAAACACTGGAGTTGAGTGCCTCATCTTTGTAAATTATCTGCCAGAAATGGCCTACATCACTCAGTCTTCTGAGTGCATGGTTTGTCCTAACACATCAGTAAAACTTGCTGCAAGTCCAGCCACTGTCTGAATGGAGTTTGAGTCCGTCAGTGACTCCCTGGCTTGTCAACCAAAACCTCTGAGCTAGTAAAACCATGACATTTATTTCCAAGGTCCTGTCTTCACCAAAGTCCAAACTGATCAGTCCACCACTTACTCTTCAGAATCAACCAAAGTTACTGCTTCACACATCCCACAATAAGGAGTGACAAGCTTTCTCAAGTTCATAACATTAAATGGAATCACAAAAGGAAGTAAAATATTTTTGGTGGAATGCCTTCAGTAAATGTGGAAGGGTATCTGAAATGGCCAACCTGAGAAAAGACTTCTGTTATATTATCTTATAGAAAATGTGTATATAGAAACATGTTTTCTGGGAAGGAGCTGTTCTTTTATGAAGCTGTATGTTGCATGACTTATATAAAACTTATAGTGTATTATGTATAGGACAAAGCTGAAAGATTAGTGCATTTCCTTGAAAGAAGACATTGCTGTGCACCTGCCCACAACAATCTAAGACTTGAACTAGTTCTTCAGAACTATTTCAAGACTTCCAGAAAATATGGTCCCTTCAGAACTCAATGGTATTCGGTAACACGTGGTTTGCATGGAGAAATCAGATTCTCAGATTAGTACAGCACTATGAACAATTCCATGCCCCTTTCTCCCCTCCCCAGTGTCCTACCTCTGTGAAACTGGCTTTGAAAAAGATGATCGAAGGTATCAGTGACACTAACGAGGGCATTCCATAGCCTTTGGTGAGCTCTGGATGAGGCCAGAGAGATTACCCATTTGTTTGAGATCCTGTTAAGAAGGAACATCTGCTGCCCCAGAAAGTGGGAGTGCAGGTTGGCAGAGCTCATATGAGAAAACTGTGCTTCGACACTTTGCTCCCTTGAGTACTTTTGTTTTCACAGTTTTTCTTTTTTTTTCTTAAATTATTATTATTTGGTGGTGATTAAAAAAATAAAATACATTATTTGCCTTGTCTTTCATACAGGATATAAACAACTACAGGTAGAAATGTCACATAATTTGAAGTGATTTTTGTAAATTTGTGTTATATTTTCTTTTATTGCAATGAGGAGTTTGTTTTGATTTTTCTCTCGGGCTGGTTACTAGCATTTTCCCAGAAACCAGTATAGATGGGTTTCAAGATTCTGAGATTTGCAGTCATTAAAATGTGAAGTAATCAGACATTGTCCTCTCAAAACTTTAAAGAAGGTATGTCTAAGAGGAATCCTTCCTATTTCTCAAAGCATCAGACAAATGGCCCTTTACCTTAGTGCAGCCTAAGAGAAGCTGGATCAGATCAAGTGTCTGTTCAGCCCTGTATCTTTTATTTTCTGGGAACAGTGAGAAATGTTCAGGGAAAGAGCATTGAGATACAGGGTTAGATGATAGGGAGAAGTCAAATGTCACCCACATTCCTCCCACTGCTAATTCTGAGGAGGACTTGTAGCTCTCTCTATACTCTTCCTCCATGGCTGTAGAAGGGTCAGGCAGGGAAACCTATATCTCACTCTGACCCAGCTGCTTATCAGCTCTTGGCAAGTCACCTCACATTGGTCTGCTTTAGTTTGCCTACCTGCAAAATGGCAATGAGGATGCTTTTGCCTTTAAAAAACATTTTGGGGCCCACAGTAAAAGGAAAAAAGTATGGATACTTATGGCTGGAGCATTCTTTTTTGTTTCACTGGCTACCTCTAACAGTCTTCTTATCTGTATCTATCTTGCTGCTTATCTGTCTCCATTAAATCTAATCTGAAAATACATTTTTTGCTCTTTTTCACATATTTCTAATTCTCTTTCCTCCTGGCTATGTATTCATTGTTTATCTCTGTAATTTTATTATTGAACGGTTCTACAGATTTCTCAAAGAATATTTAAACTGCTGTTCTGTGTCTAAAAAGTCTTTCTTGTATGACATGTTGAACAAACCTTGCATTTTAATGTCCCATTGGGTCAGATTTACCCACACTACAGCAAGCAACTAAAATTGGACCTCCTTCTTCTGTTGAAATGTGCTGCCTCCTGGGTAGCTTTGCCACTACAGGAAGACAGTGCATAACATCCCTTAGCTCTTGAATTATTCCAGGAAAATAAGCTTAAGTTTTCACCAGAAACTATTGAAACCCATCTGGCTATGGCTTGTTAAGTGTGAATTGACCATGAGCTTTCCTATATAGTGAGACCAGTGTTTTGGCCCATGCTGGTCATCTCGTTAGCTTCTTTCTTGAGAAGGAACCACAGCCTCAAGAAGATGCTGAAGTAGGGCCAGATGAAAGTACTAATATAGCACGTAAGTGTGTGCCAGTACTATAAGTATGATTACAACAGAGGTTTAACATTCCTTTTCTGCTCAGTAAGGCATGTTTCTGTCCTCACTTAAGTGCAAACGATTAAAAGAGGTGGCTGAAGTTGGCAAGCCAATGGGGAAAATAGCTCTGAAGGGGAACACGGCTCTATGCATCTTTAAACAAAGTTACCTCTGCACCCTGCTGTTGGGAGATTTCCAGGGTATGTCTAGGAAAGAGGTTTGAACTACAGGAAAAGCCACATTATAGGAAATAAGGCCCTGGGACCTTCATTCTTGGCTGCAAAGTGCAACTGGGTGGATATCCTGCTCCTAGCACAAGGGACTGTGTTGTGCTGGGCAACAGACATGTCTTTGCTGCTTTTCTCATTTAATTAAAATTATTACAGTTTACATTATTTTGCTGATCCTTCTTCATTAACACCAATTCCATTGCTCAATAATCTCTGGGGATTACTTTCCCTCAACACCTTCATGGCACAATTTGCTTGAATTTTTTTTTTTTTTTCACAACTGGTTCCCTGTAGGAAATGCATAGGCCAGCTGTGAGTGAGTGATGATTATGAGGGAAACATATGGCCCTTCACTGTTGCACCCTATTGAAGCTCAGAATTATATATACATATATGCACATGTATATATGTGGTTTAGCTAAAATTATTACATCATATAACTTTCCTTAAACTCTCTCCCTTTCCATGCCTTCCCCTTCTCCAGACATGTTAAGATTTTATGGCTTAAAAATTTTTGAAAATGTGACTGCCCCGTTGCAAGTGTCGTTTCCTTGCCAAAATTCAGGCCATTTCTTGAAAGCACTGTGGTGACTCGTCTTCTTGGGTAATGTATAGTGAATCCCAGGCTTACATGAAAACATGCATAAAAGTCATGGAAAATGTCTTGCAGAGCTTATCTTTCTTAGATAATAGCAGGAAGCTGATACCAGTGAGGAATTTCTATAGCACTGCTTTATTCACTAAAATGAATCAAAATTCCAATAATTATGCATCTTCCAGCAAAAAGCAAAATAGCAGACGCAATCAAATCTCTGTGAGGTTGGGTTTTGTTGGTTTTGTTGGGGTTATGGTTTGTTTTGTTGTTTTTGGGTTTTTGTTTTTTTTTTTTTTTTTTTTTTTTTTTTTTTAAATCTAGCACTGAATTGTAAGGACAGTATGTGAATGCAGACAAATCCTTATTGTAGCACTAACAGTATTGCACCTGCCAACTAAGCTGTCCGGACCCTTCCAACCCAAACCATTCTATGATTGCCGAATTTGGCACCTGCAACAGTGCACGTGAAGAGCAACTGGAAGCTCAGGAGGTCTAGCTGTTTGCGAGATTTCCTAGACTGCATAAAGGAAGTTGGGTAAGTTGACATGTAATGATTAGTCATTGATTTGGAAGGCAACACTTCCTTTTGTTTAATGGGATGACAAGGCAAGACCACTTTGGGGTGTGTAGATTTATTGGATTAGAAGTGGCTTAAAGCTGCATGATGGAAATATTTTCTTGAAACACTTATGAATTTTGGTTGTTCTGGTGCTTAAGATCTTTGAGATTTTTATAAGGTCTTTGTGAGGTTACTAGTAGCATTAGTGTGGAAGCAAGATAAACAAATATGAACTAATATTTCACCAGTGCAATGAATACTCCTAATGTATAGTGGTATACATATGACAATTTAATGCTTTAAATTAGTATAAAGCTGAAAAGGTACCAGAAAGTGTATCTTTTTAAGAAACCATTTTCCTCTGGAAAGACATTTTTATTAAACACCTTGTTCTAGCTCTATCCACTAGACAGGTAGCGTAACAGAGAGAAGCTGTTCTTTGCAGGAAATATTAAGAGCGAAAGGTGAAAGCACCTAGCTGTCTCAGCATAATTACTTCCCCAGAATAATAACAATAGACTACAATATATAGTTTCTGCTTTCAGTTTTCTATCATTGAGATACATATATTCTGCTGTGGAAGCTATCCAGTATATAGGAATTGTTTCCAGAAGAGGTAGGGATTGGGTTAGGGGCAGAAGTTTTCTTGTATGATACTTAGAATCCTAGAATCATAGAATGTGTTGGGTTGGAAGGGACCTTTAAAGGTCATCTAGTCCAACCCCCCTGCAGTAAGTGGGGACATCTGCAACTAGATCAGGTTGTTCAGAGCCTCATCAAGCCTGGCCTTGAATGTCTCCAGGGATGGGGCCTCCACCACCTCTCTGGGCAACCTGTTCCAGCGCCTCACCACCCTCATTGTAAAGAACTTCTTCCTAATGTCTAAACTAAACCTACCATGCTCTAGTTTAAAACCATTGCCCCTCATCCTATCGCTACATGCCCTTGCAAACTGTCCCTCCCCAGCTTTCTTGTAGGCCCCCTTCAGGTACTGGAAGGTCTCCCCGGAGCCTTCTCTTCTCCAGGCCGAACAACCCCAACTCTCTCAGCCTGTCCTCATAGGAGAGGTGCTCCAGCCCTCAGATCATCTTCGTGGCCCTCCTCTGGACCCACTCCAACAGGCCCATGTCCTTCTTGTGCTGAGGGTTCCAGAGCTGGATACAGTACTCCAGGTGGGGCCTCGCGAGAGCAGAGTAGAGGGGGAGAATCACCTCTCTTGTTCTGCTGGCCACGCTTCTTTTGATGCAGCCCAGGATGCGATTGGCCTTCTGGGCTGCAAGCACACATTGCTGGCTCATGTCCAGCTTTTCATCCACAAGTACCCCCAAGTCCTTTTCCACAGGGCTGCTCTCTATCACACCATCCCCCAGCCTGTATTGATAATGAGGATTGTCCCAACCCAAGTGTAGGACCTTGCACTTGGCTTTGTTGAACTTCATAAGGTTTGCCCGGGCCCACCTCTCTAGCTCATCCAGGTCCCTCTGGATGACATCCCATCCCTCTGGCACATCGACTGCACCACTCAGCTTAGTGTCGTTGGCAAACTTGCTGAGGATGCACTTGATCCTACTGTCTATGTCATTGATGAAGATATTGAACAGCACTGGTCCCAGTATGGATCCCTGAGGGACACCACTTGTCACCCTTCTCCATCTGGACATTGAGCCATTGACCACTACCCTCTGGATGTGACCATCCAGCCAGTTCCTTATCCACTGAACGGTCCACCCATCAAATCCGTATCTCTGCAACTTAGAGAGAAGGATGTTGTGGGGGACCGTGTCAAAGGCCTTGCAGAAGTCCAGGTAGATGATATCCGTAGCTCTCCCCTTGTCCACTGGTGTAGTCATTCCATTGTAGAAAGCCACTATGTTGGTCAGGCAGGACTTGGCCCTGCTGAAGCGTTTCTGGGTTGCAGCTGTATAAAAAAAATGCTCAGAGTATGCATGAATATCAGGACTAGAAAAATGCCACCAAAATATTTATCCCCACAACTCAATTAAAAATTTTAAATATGGTTTATAATTGAAGGAGAAACTCTTCCACCCCTCATTCAAGTGAAAAAAAAATAGAGATTGTTCAGAAAATTAGCACAGTTTCTGATTCACAGGAAACTACTGAGCCACCCAGTCCAGTTAGTGTCCCTGCCCATGGCAGGGGGATTGGAACTTGGTGATCTTTAAGGTCCTTTCCAACCCAAATTATTCTATCATTCTATGATTCAATCAAAAATTCATTTACTTTACCTCAAGTGAACTAGATGACTCTAGATAGATTCCTTTCCATCTGAGGTAGCAATGCCAGCAGCACATCTGAATCAACTCTAAGGTCAGCTAGCCACAGCTTCAAGTTTTGCAAAAAAAAAGTACAGAGTAAAGCAAATGGAAAAATCTTTCAAGAACTTCTACAGGTGGGGAAGTTGGCGTGTAGTCAGAGAGAGCAAGAAAAAGGGAATGCTCTTCTATTTTATGTCTTCATGGATTAGTACAGTTTTGAGCAACTATTCTGAAATCATCAGGCAATCACATTAGCATTGCTTTGCCCCTGAAGTAACTATAGAGTCTATTCCCAAGTACATATGCACAGTTTAGTTTGAATATAGTGAATAACATAACCTTATGTAATTTCTGATACTGTAAATACTCACCGCTTGTAGGGACTTGTCTAGTTTTTGATTCTTTTGGGCTTAATGGGAGATAGCGTAGCAAACTGTATAGATCATACTCACTAGACCACATTAATAGTGTCATTCATAAAATGCAGCAATCCATCCAAATGATATTCAATAACTTGTGCTTATCCCCAAGGTACTCCTGGCTAAACTATACGCATTGAAGAACAGCATAATGGCATTGCTTAGCCAGCCTGAATAATGAATCCCTAGGGGCCAAATTCAATACTGCAGAAACTCCGGGGAAGTAATGGCATTACACTAGGGTGAATTTCTCACCATTCAACTAAATCCATCTGATTGAAAAAGTTATGTATAAGGGCAGGTAGAGCTTTTGTTGACTAACGGGGAGAAGGGCATTAGATTTGCTTTCTCCTTCAAATATCTGTGATGTCCAGAAAGTGAAAATTACTTCCAGGGGAAAACTGCATCACCAAATGCATGAGGAATACACCTCATTGCACCAAATGTGCATGAGGAACACACACACACACATTTTAATTGGAGAAAGTTTTCAAAAGAATCAGGATTTCAGTTTTCAGTTTACTGCCTTTTCTCTCTTCAACAAGCAACAAAAATCCACGGGCAAGTTCCAGGAGACTGAATCCTGAATTTACGTGCTCCTTCATGTGCCTTTTTCCATCTTCTCCTGGAAACTACAAGAAAGGAAGACAGAGAATACATGCTAGCACTTTCCAGTAGTCTGTCTACAGACAAAATAATAGAAATGATCGGGCTTGCAGGTAGCAACCTGCCAGTTTCCATTTTTCCTCTGAAATACAACTTTGTCCAGCACAACTACAGTTTTCCAGTGAAAACATTTAGGCTTGTTAGAAGGGAACTTTTAATTTTGAGCGCCACATATACAGAAACATGAGAGGAACTGTAATCCCCATCCTCAACAACCAGGGAGGTTTTAAAAAAAACAAAACAAAACAGAAATAAGTCACACCAAAAAAACATTCTCAAACAAACAAACAAAACCCCCAAACTCCAGGGACTAAAGAGAAATTTGCTTTCATAGGTGTACTTCACACATTCTTACAGCCATACTGCACATATGGAGGGCACCATATCTTATTGCAAATTCAAAATTGTCTGAGTAGAGGAATTGAAGTGGAAGTAAGGGCAAAGGGAAAGAGAGGAAACTGCCTGTTTTCTAGTTCCCTTGTAAATCTACAAACTCTCACACTATTGCTTAACAACAACAGCTGGTTATATATGTGACCACATAATCCCATCCTCTTTCAGGCCATGTGAATTTAGGAGGACACAGCTTTTGCTATGTTACTTTAGCTTCGGAATAGGTGGCAAGCTTTTTCCCTAATAGTTACATGTCGGGTTGTCTCAAAGAATAAAAAATATAAAAGCTTTTAATGGAGGACTTTTTTGAAAAAGGAATGCCTTGTTTGTGGAACAAGTTTCAGAGATGATGAATATATTTTGTACAAACCACTAAATAATAGTAATGGAGCCGAAGACCTGCCGTTTGTAAAGAAATTAGAGAAAAACCCAAAAGGTGAGGTAACAGGGAAATTTAAGATATTGTGTTTCATTTTCTTGCTGTGCTGTTTTAAATTTCCATAGCAGTAGGTGCAGCTGAGGTAGAAAAATAAGTTAGAAGAGAAGAAGAGGCAATAAATGTCATCCATTTTGAGAATCTGCATCCTAAACTACAGGAGAAAAATGGAAATACCTAGAAACTAGTACTTGAGTATGTTCACAATAGAAAGATGATTCTTTTATATGCAGTGTATGATAAAAATCAGCAATGCTTTAAACCATAAGAAAAGAATCATACTCTGCTCAGTATAACTAGCTTACCATAAATCTGGATAAAATTACACTTGATTGAACAAATATGGAAAATATTGAGAGAGGAACAATTCTTTCAGGGAAGAAGGAACTCGACCAAAATTGGAAAAGCATTTTTCAATGGTTGCTGCCTAGGTAAAAAAGGTAAGTTTGCTTTTCTCAAAGTCACACTTTTCCTTCTATTTGCAGTGAGTGATACAGGTGACTTGATAGGGTTGTGCTAGCCATCTTTCTACAGGAAATGTTTCTATTGAACTCTTATTTGAACTCTTAATTTGAAAGGGGTAGAAAAGGAGGATGGACTCCAGAAAGACAGCAACCGTGCTTACTAATGAAGCACCTTTCATGATTCCCAAATTCGCTGTGGGGATGAAACACTATTGAATTGATGTACTTCAGCAAACAGTGATCCCAGGCCACAAATTTTAGCTATTGGTACCACCTGAGATGAAGTCATCATGATACCTTTGAAGGTTTGGTGTATCTTAACGTCTATTAGTCAAAGTAAACTTTATATAACAATAGATTACCAGAGACAATCTTTGGTTTCCTATTTTTATAGTCTCATTTGGTAATAGATTTGTTTAATTATAATTTACTGCTTAAGGTGTACATTTATTGTCCCAAAGAGGTTCTGTACAGCAGTAGGCACATAACATTTATATGGATTAAGAGTATTTATTATATATTAAGAGGGCCATGAAGATGATCAGAGGGCTGGAGCACCTCTCTTATGAAGACAGGCTGAGAGAGTTGGGGTGGTTCAGCCTGGAGAAGAGGCAGCTACGGGGAGACCTTGTAACAGCCTTCAAGTACTTAAAGGGGGACTATAGGAAAGATAGAGGGGCGACTTTTTGTGAGGGAGTAAGGGAGTATATTCTGAGCTATAGGACACGGGGGAACAGTTTTAAACTGAAAGAGGGGAGATTTAGATGACATATTAGGAAGAAATTCTTTACTGTGAGGGTGGTGAGACACTGGAACAGGTTGCCCAGGGAGACTGTGGCTGCCCCATCCCTGGAAGTGTTCAAGGCCAGGCTGGATGGGGCTTTGAGCAACATGATCTAGTGGAAGGTGTTCCTGCCTGTGGCAAGGAGGTTGGAACTAGGTGATCTTTAAGGTCCCTTCCAGCCCAAACCATTCTATGGTTCTATTCTATTTCTGTTCTATTCTATTTCCATTATGAAAAAATGTTGGATGAACTATTTGGCATCTGGGACACAGAATGAGTAGGATTCATGTAATCTGATTTTACTTGTGTTAAAAGAGTGGTAAGTATAAACTAGTAATCTTGGCCCTCTTTGTAATCAGCAGAAAGAGCACTAAAACCAGAGGCTGACTCATTCCCTCCCAACAGAGATGGGATGAATCACCATCTAGAGGGTTGATGTCTGTAAAGACAAACTAAAGTTAAAGTTCAGGGAGGTAAATCCCAGCCTATCTGGATTATTTTAAATTACATCATAATTCTCTTTTATTTTTCCCTCTAAACATTCATTGAAATGACCTTACACACTGTAGTAAAAAGTTAACCTCAAATTTTGGTGAACACTGTTTTGTAACTTTCACAGTCTCTGCACAAACCCTTTCCCAAAGCATGTATATTCATTGCTTCAACAGGAATTGCATCTCTTAAGCTTTGGGATGGCTGTCAGTGCTGGCGGTCCCTGTCTGCTGATTATTCTTTTTGGCAACAATCACCCAGCCACAGCTAGACAGAGCATGGTAGAGCATCCTTGCTGAATGACTTGCATGCAGCATGTGTGGTATGTGCTATAATACACAGCCTTTGCAAGGTGGAAGCTGTTCAGAGCCAATTTCCTTGTCCTTGCTGCAGGATTGATAATGTCATTCAGTGACACCAGTGGGTGTTCTTGTATGGGATTACAGATTGCAAATGAATTCCTGCAATGCGTGAAGGAGAAACCTGTAAAAGGTCCTATTCTTTTCCCATTTTGGACAAGATCTGGTAAGTCATAGTATCATAGAATCGTTTGCGTTGGAAGGGACATTTAGTGGTCATCTAGTCCAACCACCATGCAATGAGCAGAGACATCTTCAACTAGATCAGGCTGCTCAGAGCCCCCCCTAACCTGACCTTGAATTTTCCAGGGATAGGGCCTCTACCACATCTCTGAGCAACCTGTTCCAGTGTTTCAGCACCCTCATTGTAATCTAGTCTAAATCCACCTTCTTTTAGTTTGAAACCATTACCCCTTGTCCTATTGCAAGTATGATTTCTTTTCACTGGTTCTAGGGATACCACCTTTCTCTTGTCTTCAAAGCTGGCATTTTGTACCCCAAAAAGATATGGCAGTCATGCAGCATGTATGTTCTACACGTTTATCCCAAAGAAAGGTGTTATTCGTTAATTTTAGTGAATCTTATCCAGGTACCATTTCTGTATTGGGCAAATAATACACTCTAGCTCAAGCCATAGCAGAGGCAAGGGTACTTGTACCTTCTGCAGTGATTATGACTTACATTTTTGTGGCCATTATGGGTAGCCAACCCAGTAACACATCCTGTTTATATGATCATTTAGGAAGGTCACTTTCCTCATGGCGATCTTTATTAAATGTTAATAAATGAACTTGTATGCAGCATCTAGAAATTTGTCATATAGCCTTTCTCATTTTTTTTTCTATTGTTCAAAAGTCAATTTGTGTATTATTTGTCCCAATTGAAAACTGTGTCTTGCGAGCTGTCATTATGTTCTTGGAATGAATGCTTTTGCTGGGTACTCAGGTGTATCTCCAAGCAACTTTACTGATGTCTCCCTCCAAACACTGAGTCAGTGATTAGTTGTATGACTTTCTACATCTTCATGTAGTGCCAATGACCAGGCAGATTCCTCATGCTCTGCAAATGTCTTGTTAACACCACTTATTCTTTTGACTAGACTCATGTCATCAATAATACAGACAGATGGCTTAGTATGGTTTCAGCAGGAATCAGATTCTATCTTACTCTTTATCTAAAGTTGTCTTGTTTGGGTATTTTTTTAACAATCCATCAGATGTTGCCATGCACTATGAATGTGGCTGGGAGATTTGTTGGTTCTTTTCTGGTCTCCAACTTTCTGCTTCAAGCAATAGTTAATATGTTTCCAAATAACTTCTCATATGTTATGAAAGTTACTTAATTTCTGATGTATTTACCACCTCTTTCTTTCTGTAGGTATCTGGAAAAAAAAAAAAAGAAAGAAAGAAAGGAGGTAAATCTATCTAGTCATCTGGACATGAAATTTCTGATAGTCTAACCATCAGAACCATATTTATAAACATTGTATACTTGCTCCCCTATTCTCTATGCTCTGAAGTATAACTAGTAATAATTAGTAGATCCAGCTGCCCACCTATTCTACAGCATTTCCAATAAAGCTGCAGCATCTCCTGAGTCCTTGCAAACATCAGGCATCCCTTCAAGTTGTATGGCTGCATTGTTACCTCTCTTGTCTTAGGCAAGTGCTTCAGTGCTCAAGTTAGATACCTACTGACAGTTCCTTGTTTGAGGTGCTTCCAAAGGAGTTTGAAGATTCAAGGTGGAAATTACTTCCAAGATGGTCTAAAAAAATTCTTCATATATGACATTGTGAATGGGTTATAATGACAGTGTCATTCAGAATGGCAAAATGATTGCAAGTCTAGATGCACTCAGAGGCACATTCTATTTATTAATGTCCCAAACTGATAGTAGATTGACCTTAGTTTATTTTGAAGTTGCATGAATTACATTTTTCAGGTTTGCTGATTTGGCAGTGTTTGTTGGCTTTTTTTTTTTCTGCTGCTTAATGCCAGAGATGGCATGCTTATGCTTCAAACTCTCAATATAATTTCAGATATTATGAACATCAGAGAACTTTGCTGGCATTGTGCATATAGGAGAAGAAATCCCCCTGATACTTCATTGTAGTTTTTACTTTTATAATTCTCTTGGAGAAACTCCTGCACTGGAAAGGTTGTTGGCTATAAAAGACCAATAATCTATAGACTAAGCCTATGAGATTCAAATTTTGACTCAGATGACAGTTTACTTCTTTTTCTCACAGACAAGTGAGTTTCATTGAGTTGAATGGAGGTACAGCAATTGTAAATGTCAGAGGATTGAAATAATTTAGGACTCTTGATTTCATTCCTTTATATATCATCCTTTCTCATCTGGATATGTGACTGTCTGGGCTAATCCCTTTTTGGATTACTGGATTTACAATAGCATGCTGTAAGAGAATCCTTCAGAAACATAGTTGGGATAAATCACCCCAAGCACTATAAGTTCCCATGTGTTTTGATTGATCCTGCCTTGTTTCTGTCAAGATTTAGTAATGAGCCACACATATTGTCTTATGCTTGTAGACAGAAGAAAAAAATATCTAATTTTAGATAAAACAGTGTTTTGGATATGGATTTGGACAGTGAATGTGTGCATTGTATTGTAAGCGATCAGTTACCTTCAGTGAAAGAAGAATTTGCTGACAATTCAACTGATGGAGGGATGTCAGCATTGCCAAAGAAAATACAGTTTTTAATAGCCCAGGACTAAGGTGTTGAAGCTACCTACTGGGTCAGTTCAATGTATTTAATCTTGGTTTAAGCCAGTGGGTAGCTGAGGGCATAAGCAGCAGCTTTAATTTGATTTAATGCCTCTTCCCCCTTGGTGAGGATCTAAATGGAGTATAGGAACTAATGAACTCTCAATAGTCTTATTTTCTAAGCACAATGAAAGGAAGCAGAACTGGCTGAGAATTAGACTGGCA
This sequence comes from Alca torda, assembly GCA_008658365.1. Taxonomy (NCBI): domain Eukaryota; kingdom Metazoa; phylum Chordata; class Aves; order Charadriiformes; family Alcidae; genus Alca; species Alca torda. The sequence continues at coordinate 20,857,484 of CM018079.1, read as the reverse complement.
ATCAGAAAGCTGTGAGTATCTAACAGTTCAGGAGCAGGACCATAAACAGTAAGGGAAACTCTTAGGACAAATCTACTAAGTTGATCAGTATCTCTATGGTTTCTTTTCCTGTGACTTCATAAACTCTCGTAACTGAATATTCTATTTGGAATTTTGTCAATAAATATTTTAATTTCTTTTACGCTAATATGACTTGAGGTAAGCATTATGTCAAGATGATTGTTTATCCTTAAAGACCCCCATCCTTATGAGTGATAATCTTTAACAGTGTGGTACCAGGACACAGTTAGAATCTACTGGATCAAATAGTTTTAACTGGGGCGCTCCGAAATAACAAAGTTGACCTCCTATCCGTGGAATACTTACCGTCCTTAATTTTTTGGCAGTGGTAATATCCTTTTAGCTGACTAGGTGTTCTCCTCTGTTCTGTTTGACTAGGCAATTAGCAAACTGTCTATTCCTTAAGGCATATGTACTTTCCCATCTTTAGCACAGGCTGGCTTGAAGATAAATTAAGAAAACAGCTCTCCTGTTGACAGGAGTAAACCAAGCAAGTTCCCAGTATGTAGGATATTAGTGGACTAAATGCCTCAAGACCCAGGATCCTACATGCTTTACTGCTGTAATTTGCTGGGAGCATCTTCTGTAGAGCACCACACCTTTAATGGATCTGGATTTTGCGTCTTAGACTGTCCATATGTTTATTTTCACAGGAGTTTCTGTTGCTCAAGGGGTAATGATTCAATGTTCAGTTAATTTCTGCTGGGACTCCGAGGATTTTAGCAAAGCAAGAGTTAAAAAAAAATCTGAGTTGCAAAAAGAAGTAAAAAATACCTGAGAAACCAGTATTTCTAAACAATTAATTCATGGAACATATAAAACAGTTTGTCTAGTTTCCTAGATAACTGTAGTAACTGGAAGTCATGCATAAAGCAGTACTTAATTCCCAGTTTCTAGTGTGAATAGAAAGCATTCCTTGATAATTCCTTGAATTCCTCAATATAAGTGCCTTTCAGGAAATGGCAGCTGAAAAGACAGTTCAGAAAACCAATGACCATTTTCTCTACAGAGAAGCACAATGTGTGGAGGGTCTTCTTCATTTTTTAATTTTTTTTTCCTTTCTTTTTTCTTTCCCTTTACCATTTTTGAAGAATGTCAGAGACCAGATCCTAAACCACCCAGAAGATGGGATCAGTGCTTCACAACCTGCTACATCCAGTTGAGCCGCACTTCTTATGGCCTGACTTGCCATTTTAGAAATCCGTTTGCTCAGAACACAGGGTTAAACGGGTTTTTGCATTCTGCCTGTTTTGAGGGAGGCTCAGCATTTGAGTGACCATGGGGTCTTGTCACTCTTCAATGCACTCACAATATGCCCATTAATACTAATGGAAATCACCCACATGCACAAGAGATGGAGAGACTTCTCTGTATGTTCAAACAAATAACTTGGTGGTTCATTATTCTGTTCCACTGCAACAGAAGGGTTCTGGTCAGTAAATGCCTACCTCAGTGATAGTCTTAAAAGAATGTATTTGATAACTGTAGTGGGGGAGGTGGGGAAGAAAGCAAAAAGGGACGGGGAATTGTTCAGAGCATAAAACTGAAAGTTAATAATTAAGTGTACATAGTGTATAGGATAAAAGAGGGATTGTTCGTTGAAGACATTCATGTTAATGACTCCAGTAAAACACAAATGATTTTGATTAGTGTGCTGGGAATAAGGATGGTGTGAAGATCCTTCAGAGAATGCAAGGATGTCTCCCAAAGGGAGGAGTGTGTGGTTTAGCCTCAGAGAGCAGCAAAGAACCAGGCAGACGCTCTCTCACCACCCCACCCCTCAGCTGTGGGGGAGAATCAGAAGAAAAAGGCAAAACTCGTGGGCTGAGACAAAGGCAGATTAACAAAACAGCAGCAAAGGGAACAGGAAAACAACAACAATACCACTGATAGAGGAATGTACAAACATGATTACAGTACCACTGATCAACATCCCAGCCCACTTTTTCTGCCCCCTTCCCCGGCAGCTCCCGACTGCAGACTGGGCATGGCTCACATGGGATGGAATACCAGTGTCCCTGCTGGAGCCTGGGGAAAATTACCCCTATCCCCGCCAGAACCAGGACAAAGAGGTATGTTAAAATCACTATTCTTCCAAGATAGTACAGGTGCCATCTTAAGAGTTTTATTCTTTCTTGACTGTTGTCTAGGAAACTTGTGATTTTCCCAGCCTCATGCCCTCTCTTACCTGGCAGATTGTGGTCCTCAATGTAAAGAATCACAGCAAAATAACACAGGAACATGCTAATGCCAACAAGGATGGATCAGCTCCTCAGGGGATGGGTTCAGGGGAAAGAGAGGTTGCCCAAGGGTAGCCTAAGACTAATTAGCATGGTAAAAATCACACCTCTGGGAGGAGATCTTACATGCTAATGTCAGACCGCCTTTGTATAATGAAGTAGCCACTAATCGGAGCATGCGAAGAAGGACTTAGTTACATAATTGAAAGGTGACCGATGAAGAAGTTTTGTGTAACATTTTCTTTGTTATAAACTGTATAAAAACCTGTGACTCCTCTGAGGGGGTGTGTTGGCTTTGCGACCTATCGCCTGGCACCCATTTCTGTACAGAACTGCATTAAAGGTGGATCTTGACTCTGTGTGCTCATTGGCTCCTGCGCACCGGGCACCAACCTGAAACCCCAATTAATGGACAACAAGATTTTGAGTCCTGTAGCAGATGGTACAGATATTTCTGCAACAAGTGAATGCCTCTACATGGAGTACAACTCCATGTGCAGAAGTGGTAACTGGGTACACTGCAGAACTGGTCAGAATTATTACAATTTTTTCCACTGAAAATTTTTAAAGGACAAACCAAAACCATTGTTTCCAGCAATGCTCTGGTTTGTGGATCAAAAAGAAAGCAATCTTTCAAGACTGAAATCGCTTCCTCTTTCATTGTTTTACTGACCGCATTCAGAGAAAGAAACCTGATTTTCAGCCCCCACAATATTTATCAAGAATTATTGGCTAAGGAGGAAAGGGACAAATAAAACCAGAACACAGTTATTTTTAGCAAACTATTTCCCCTACCCCATTATTTTTACCATTTTCCACTAAACTCATAAAGTTTAAAAAAACCTCCCCACAGTAGTTACGTTGAAAAGAGAAAGCATGCTTTCAGCTGTATCGTCAGATGGACAGCAGCGTCCTTCAAAGGGTTCAACAACTTTACTATTTGTGGAGGGGGGAAAAAAAGGAAGACAGCAAGTGAAATGGGAGTTCCACTTCAGTATAGTATTTTCTTCCCGAAATCCGGACAGCAATAGCTCATGCATTCACTGAATTACTTCTCAGTGTAGAAAGATGTTTACATCAATAACCTGAAATTTCCTCCTGCTGTAAATGTCCAATTTATGGTCAATATTTTTCAGTAAACCTGGAAACTGGTAACATAATTTAGAAGAATCTGGGGAAAACCTCAACAGCAGAAGGATCCATTTACCCACTTAGCAGACTTTTAGGATTTTGCCTCCACACAGTGTGGACCCACATTTTTTCTTCACCAGAACTTGGTATGCTTTAGAATCCAGTGACTAGGCCAGGTAGAGACAATCTCTTGAAGAACAGACATGTGTCCATCTTTGTAAGGCCTGATGTGACCAGTCTGTTTTTGCTTTTCATGATATGGCACAGAAGACAAGTCTGTGGCTTATGATTTCATAGGACTGCCACACAGTGTTGTCTCTGGTGACAACGGCATGCCTGTCCACACAGGGCTCTGGCTCTGTGAGGTTGTCTGTTGCTCCCCATGACTGGCATTTATGTTTAAATACACATTACTGTTCCTTAGTAGTACTTTATTAGTGCTTTGCATAAGCACATATCATAATCACAAGTTGTGAGAGTAACGAAAATTATATCTTGGGCCTGTCTTACAGATTGCTTACTTTCACAGGAGAAGGCTGAGAGGGGAGTTTAAAAATGTGGTCTTTGAGTAATGTTTCTGAACTGCTGGTGGTCATAGAACCACAGGAAATGATTTGTAGAAGGTGTTGCTGGTTGGATATCATGGTAGAAATGCCAGGAACCAAGTAATGGTACCTGGCCTGCCCATCCTCTCCCCAAAACCTCTGTGCATTATTCAGGAACTGGACTTTCTGCTTCACCATGCTGGCAGGTACAACCTTCCTCCTTGTCATGCTAGCAAGGAGGTAAGAGAGATTAGCTCCATCCTCCACTATGTTGAAGACAAACACTAGTGGAAGTAAGGCCTAGTTGCTGGAAATGGATAACGTCTTGTAAGCAAAAGTCATTAGAAGTTTGGGCAGGTGGACTGGGATGTTTCTGTAACTTGGACTTCTGTCTCTCCATATCCTGAGTATTTGGATGATTTGGAGAGAGAGACATCATTTGATGACACCAAACCAAAATATTCCTAGAGGGAAGTTCTTCATTTCCACACCATGTTCGTCAGGAGGATGTGACGGACTGTGGAGTAAGGTGAGGGAGGGAACGACAGACCCACTGGAAAACTGCCAGGGCACAAATAACCCTGGGGTTATTGAACTGCTGGGCTGCTGACTGCTTTGGGATGATTTTTTTTTTCTGTCTTCCTGTTGCAGGTGTGCCCTATTTCATAAGTAATTAATAATGATTTAGACAGCAAGAGGCACACCGATTCTAGTGAGTGCCTGGTGTATTCATCTGGGGTGAAGGACACTGTCAACTTTTTTCCTCTACCTGATTCATTACAGGAATCTCAACGTGGGTTTCCTACTTAATGGTTTCTCTGCTCTTTTTGCTCAATAGCCTTGAGCAAACTTAACTCTTTTGTTCCTTCATATACAGTCTGGAAGTCTTACATGCCAAACAGATATTCATGTTCACAAAGTATCCGAAGAATGTGATGGTAAGTATTATTACTGGGAATCCAGAATATAATATACATAAAACTACAAACTTTCTCATACAGTGCCTGAACTTACAGATTTAAAGAGGACTTGTAACTTTGTCTTTGTCTGTTCACAAGTAACTTGAAAGGCAAACATCACAAATTAAAAGTAGTTATATCAAATTAGCTTGGATGGTCAAACTGAACAAAAGGACATTTTATGAAGAAAAAAAGTTGTAGTCTAGTACAAAGGAGTACACAAAATAGATGAACACAAAGAACAGTGACCCAAAACCTCCAACAGAAAAACGAAAACAGGTATATATAAATGTTTTATGGAAGGGTCTGTGTTTGTGTTTTTTCAAAGATGATCTGTTCCTCAGAATAGTAAAATGGTGTTTGTTAAAATGCCTATGGAGTGGGAATCTGAACAGTTCCCCAAAATCTTGCTGTGAAGAAGGACATTTTTATCTATACTGTATGTGTGGCTCATAAGGGACAGTGGTAATGGTCTACCATTTTGTGGTGTTTATGAACACTTTATTAATATTTTATTTGTGGTTAATTCATGTTCCACCAAATTTTCATTATGTGTTAATAAGCATTTGCTAAATTTTTAATTCCAGTGGCTGCAAACTGATAAATTGTTTCTAATAAAACCCTTCAAAAATATAATTTTTTGATCTTTCACAGGCTTCAAATATATTTTTACACACAATAAGGGAAAAGGACTCTGCAAAATTCCTGTATTTTTTCCAGTAGAACATTTTCAAGTTGTTGTTCTTCATCTTTTACGGGTATCCTTTTAGTTGTGAGGTATTACTTTTTGCCTATAGAATTCCTGTCAGAATTGTTTCACTGGTTTAGATCAGTGATCCATGTAGCCCAGAGATGCTGTTTAAGGTGGACGCTTGAGCCTGACTACTACTGGTGTGTGTGCAAGTTTGTTTACTCTCACAGGCAAGGTCTTCCTTTGACTTCTGGAGACATTTCAGCTTTCAGACTCGCCACTTTGTATTCTCCTGGTCTGCTTCTCACTGCTGTGCCAGATGCTCCCCTAGTGGTGGCTGCACACCTGCATATATTTGCAGAATTTATATTGTAAACACTGGAAGCTGAAAGAAAAGGAAAAAGAATCACACTGTCTGAATTTAGTCATCCAATTTAGAAAGCTTAGAAATGCTTTCTGGAAGTCTCCTCGCATTACTATAGGAAATAATACCTACCAGGAAATTCAGACGTGGAAACTGGCCTGTGATAGATGCCTTTGTAGTCTAAACCACATGGTAAATATTCTGCTGGTCTAAGAGAGTTCACTTTGGGAGCAGAAACTTTTACTTCCTTTGCAAGAACAAATCTAGGAGAAAATGTCTGCAGTGTGCTGTGAATGGTTGACAAAGAGGGAAAAATAGAAGACTGTTAGCTAATTCATCCAAATAATTTGTTATGATATTGCACTGAGACATGAGGAAGGTAGAGCTCAGGGTAGAGTTGGCTTTCATTTTTCTCATGCCTTGAGCAAACCTAGAAAAAAATCTGTTAGGCATTACAAAAAAAGATGTAAGACCAATACACTGCTGTAAGATATTACTGTCCTTCTGGTGAAATGTGTTTCAAAATAATTCTGTTTTAATGTATTGCTGCTTGTATATTTAATGCCACTTGAAAAATCTACATTTTGTCATGCCAGACAAACTAGACTTTTTCTCTTCATACTGAATTTAAATATCACTAGGTAAAATTGATAATGATTACTCACATATGGGATCAAACCAGAAAGTCTATGCCAGCAACAGTATTAACCTTAGCTTAGCCGCACTGGTAGAATTCTGTGGGTGATGCAAAAGTCTAAGAATGAAATTTTATGCATGAATTTCATCATGATTACTTGTACCTGTTCACCTTTCTACTCCTCTCTCCATTTGCAATGCCACATGTTCCAAACACAGCCAGGCTGAAGATAATCTAAACCAAGAATCCCGTAATTCATCCATCTTTGCAGTTTACTTTAGGCTTACTCTTTCCATGGCAAAGTCCACTTCCATGCTGTTGTACAGAATGCACAAATCCTGAAGAGATTCGTAACTTGCTGTGATTTTTAAAAGTGGGTAAGACTTTTAGTGCCTGAAGGATAGCAGTGAGCACAGGGTCTTGCATATTGGCTTCCCAGTGGAGACAGAATAATTGCTTTTCCTATTTGTACTCTAATGTACTTCATTTAAAGCTATATTACTAATTCAGGAAAGAGAATGGTCCAATTACATGCAGGGTAATCTTTTCCTCCAGAAATTTTAGCAGCTTCTCAAGAATAACTCAACCTTGAGTGTTTACTAATCAGAGCTTGGAGAAAAATCCACTAATAATGTTGTCCTTCTCTTCTAAAAATTTTGTCTGAGCTGAAAAATGCAGTGTAGCAAGTCTGTTGAAAAATCAAAACTCGACAGCATGCTAGGAATAAGAATCAAGAAATGTTTTTGTAAAATTTCAGCTGATAGCTCCTATAACAACAATTGGAAATTTCCCATTCAAATAGGGGCACGTAATTATACACAGTGAACACTAGCTGGCCAGACAATCTGTGTTTTAAGTCTGTTGGACAAAGGTACCTCAAACACGTGTGCAAATGCACAAACCTATGCACACACAGTTAATGGGTTTTCTTTTCTTTCCTGGAACAAGGCTTTCTCAGCACATTGAGTTCCTTGTGTCAAAGTGAATTTTCAAGTACTACTGGTTTAGATAGCACTGACCTTATCAAATAGTGTTGTTTGATCCTGTCCATTCTGAAATCTTTAACATCTACCACCAAAGTCAGCTTTCTTCCTTCCCTTGTGCAGCCTCCATCCCTTTCCACCGTTGTAATGAACTTCTTTGGACGTGCTCCAGCACCGCAGTATCAAGATAAACAAACAAACAAACAAAAAGTCCAAATAAGAGCAACAAAGCGAGTAAAGGATCTAGAGAACAAGTCTGGTGAGGTGCAGCTGGGGAAACTGGTATTGTTTGCTCTGGAGAAAAGGAGGTTGAGGGGAGACCTTACCGCTCTCTACAACTACCTGAAAGGAGGGTGTAACAAGGTAGGAGTCGGGTTCACCAAAAGGGTTGTCAAGCACTGGAACAGATTTTCCAGGGAAGTGGTTGAATCACCATCCCTGGAGGTATTTAAAAGGCATGTAGATGTAGTGCTTAGGTACATGGTTTGGTGGTAACTTGGCAGTGCTAGGTTAACGACTGGACTTGATGATCTTAAAGGTCCCTTCCAACCAAAATGCAATCTGCATTCTGCATTTCAGAAATGAACCCTGTAGAATGATATTTAAGATTCAGGCAGAACCTTGTAGGTGAAAAAAAAAAGTTCATATTGAAACACATGGGAGAACAGGATATTCTTGAATGTGTAGCAGCAACAGTTTGGATTTGTAGTACTTTAATACTCATGCTGGGATTCAAATTTTGTGGTCTAGGATATCTCTGTTATGGATCTATTTTCCTCGATTTTGAGCTGAGGAAGGGAGCCTGGGAATTGGAAAAAAACAAAACAAAAACAACACAAAGGAACAGTGAGAGGAAGATTTAGCTTAAAGAAAAAATAGTATTCTGTGTGATGGGCTGCTTCTTCTTGTAGTTCTGAAATTGTTCTGCCAAAAGGACTGGAAATTTTAAGGGATCTTCCCCTGCAGGAAAAACCAACCCAAATTCTCAAAAACAGCTTCAAATGGCATCCAAATAAGGATTTGGCCCAATATAAAAGCTGAACTGTCATCTGGTACAGAGCAAGAGCAGCCAACTTCTGTACCACTCCTTAATGCCCTTTATCTTAAGAAGAGTATGGGGTAAATATGACCAGATTGTGAGGATGCTTTGATTTCCCCTGGGAACTGTATGGTCTGCTCTGAACACTGCTTATCCACCTTGTGAAGATTAGTCTATGAATCTCTGCTAAGCTCTGAGAGCAGACAACAGACCTTAAATCTAAGGAGAACTATGCCCGTCTTCTCCTTCCCCTCCAACACACGCAGGCTATGAGAGGACAATCCCGTTTCACCATAGTTAGTCGTTTCTCTCTGCAGGGAAAGTCAGGCAAGTTTCCATAGTTGTATGTCAGAGATGACACCAACCATCTGGCTGCTCAGTCCTTTCTTGTTCAATGGCACACGCCTTCCATTAATTTTTCCAAGGCTGTTTCTATTTTTCATTAGCCCCTGCTCTTAAGCAGATGGTTTGAAACAAATCTATTCAAAAATATACAGAGAATTTTTCAGGCAAGCAAGGGCTGTGAGAATGGCTGAAACTACCAAAGGGAAGGGTCGACTTCATTCTGATGTCAGCATTAATATTTCTGTTCCTTTGACTAGACATTTTTTTCTCAATCTTTTTAGGTCCTTAGTGGCTGTGCTATATATCTCCCTACCAGAAGACCTCTAGTTGTGTGCTAGTCTGAATTCCGCCCTCCTTTTTGAATATTATCAGAACTAAATTAATTCCTTATTCTGTACCTGAACTTGCTTAATTTTGACAGAAACTTCAATCACTTTGTTTTAAGCTCCCACTCCCCTTTCCAAATAATGATATATGCAAGTAGGGGTGATAGGAAGCATTCACCTTTAAAAGCATCAGTGTTACTTTCAGAAAGCAGTCAACAGGAAAATATTTTAACTTGCCTTTTTCCTTTCCTACTGCAATCATCACTGTTTTTACCAGCTTTATAAACCACTAGTGCTTTTGCCACAATGTTCCTTCATAAACCAAAATGCAGATCAACGGGAAAGGGGATATGGTTAAATTGAAGGTAGCAAGTTTCTTGATGCAGTAGCAGACTGTCAATCAGGCGATATCACTGCAGGAGTGAATTATGTGCCACTGGTATTAGGACCTGTAGTTTTCTACCCGAGCTTTGAATAAGAAATGCCAAGCAGTGTGCCTTTGTGTTTATCTTCTGACTGTAAGCACAAGATATTCAAGTACAGGTTCTGCTTTTAACCTGTGATTCACTACTCTGGCAAAAAGATTAAAGTGCAAATTTTGCCAGTATAGGTGTGAATCATTTTTTTAACTTTTTGTTTTGTTGTTTTTTAAACAGAAGTTGGACTGAGTGACTTGTACTTATGTTGGGGGAAGGGAGCGGGAAGATCATTGTGAACATGTCTGCTACCATAGTCTATGATTCAAAGACAACTGAGCTTGTGCTCAGTGTACTCTTACTGGCTCTGAAAGTTGAGTATTCATATAGCTATGGTTCTGCACCTGAGTAGAAACGTGGTCTTACTAAAACATGAGAGTGGTTTACAGTAGAAGGTCCATCTAGCCCTGTAACCTTGTTTTTATCCTGTGTGTTGCTGATCAGCAGCAGATATTTAGATAAGAATATGATAAAAGAGATGAAAGGAGAGATTCTTTCTAGGATCCAGTGAAAAGTTACACTATTTCTGCTGTTTAATCTGCTCTCCATTTATAGCACTACACTGTCCTGTGTTGCATGAATATGGTTATATTAATCACCTCCCTGTGTTCCATATGTTTTGACACATCTTCCAGGAGAATCTGTTCCATAATGTTACCAGGCATGGTGGTGAGGCTGACTGTTCAGTAGTTCCCATGTTCTTCCTTTTTACCCTTTTAAAAAATGGGTATGATGGTTCCCTTTTCTCCAGTCACTGGGGACTTTGCCTGACTGCCATAACTTTTCAAATATGAAGGAGAGTGGTTTGGCAACTACATCAGCCAATTACCTCAGGACCCTGGCACTCAGGATCCCATGAACATACGTATGTTCAGGTTCTTCAGGTGGTCTCAAACTTGATCTTCTCCTATGATGGCAGAGGATGGGGTCAACCTCTCATCCTCACAGCCAGGGTGAAAGGGAAAACCTATCTTACTTGAACAAGGAATGTTTCATTCTGCCACTCACTGCAAGGTTCTTTTCTGCTCATAACATGCAAATGCAGAAGACCCCTTAGGACACAGGGTAATGGCCTCAAACTGAAAGAGGGTAGATTTGGATTGGATATCAGGAAGAAATTCTTTACTGTGAGAGTGGTGAGACACTGGAACAGGTTGCTCAGGGAAGTTGTGGCTGCCCCATCCCTGGAAGTGCTCAAGGCCAGGCTGGATGAGGCTTTGAGCAGCCTGATCTAGTGGGAGGTGTCCCTGCCCACGGCAGGGGGGTTGGAACTAGGTGATCTTTAAGGTCCCTTCCAACCCGAACCATTCTGTGATTCTGTGATTCTATGATTCTATATTGTAAAAACTGAAGTGTTTGATGATATGAAGACACAATCATGATGGCATTGATAAGGACCTGCATAGGCAAGCTTTTGGGTTGAGATTTGAAAGGTGAAATTATTTTCAATGGGACACAGAAGACTCCTCTAAACAGCACTAACTGCTTCTTTAATATTTGGGCTTGAAGAAGGGATATGGTCTATGATGTTACATCATCAATGATACATCACTGCTGTTCTATGATACTGTATTAGCTAACTGGATAAATGATAACAGTCACTTTATGCAGAAATCTATTATCTTTTCAGGACTTTTCAGGAGCCTGGTTGATGAAGTCCCCTGGGAGGCAGGCCTCCAGGGCAAAGGAGCCCCGGAAACCTGGATGTTTTTCAAGAAGGAAGTCTTAAAGGCGCAGGAGCAGGCTGTCCCCATGTGCCGGAAGACAAGCCGTCGGGGAAAAAGACCAGCCTGGCTTAACAGGAGCTGGTGGAAGTGCTCACCAGGCCACTTTGCATCATTTATGAGCAGTCCTGGACAACCGGGGAGGTCCCAGCTGACTGGAGGTTGGCAAATGTGACACCCATCCACAAGAAGGGCTGGAAGGAGGATCCAGGGAACTACAGGCCAGTCAGTCTGACCTCGGTGCCTGGGAAGGTCATGGAACAGATCATCCTCAGTGCCATTACACAGCACATGCAGGAGAACAGGGTGATCAGGCCCAGTCAGCGTGGGTTTGTGAAAGGCAGGTCATGCCTGTCAAACCTGATCTCCTTCTATGATAAGGTGACCCGCTTAGTGGATGAGGGAAAAGCTGTGGATGTTATCTACCTGGATTTTTGCAAAGCTTTTGACACCGTTTCCCACAGCATTCTCCTGGAGAAACTGGCTGCTCATGACCTGGACAGGTGTACTCTTCGCTGGGTAAATAACTGGCTGGATGGCCATGCCCAGAGAGTGGTGGTAAATGGAGTTAAATCCAGTTGGTGTCCAGTCACAAGTGGTGTCCCCCAGGGCTCGGTGCTTGGATCGGTTCTCTTTAATATCTTTATCAATAATCTGGATGAGGGGATCGAATGTACCCTCAGTAAGTTCGCAGATGACACTAAACTAGGCAGGCGTGTTGATCTGCTTGAGGGTAGGTTGGCTCTGCAGAGGGATCTGGACAGGCTGGACTGATGGGCTGAGGCCAATGGTATGAGGTTCAACAGGGCCAAGTGCCGGGTCCTGCACTTGGGTCACAACAACCCCATGCAGCACTGCAGGATTGGGGCAGAGTGGCTCGAAAGTTGCCTGGCAGAAAAGGACCTGGGGGTGTTGGTGGACAGCCAGCTTAACATGAGCCAGCAGTGTGCCCAGGCGGCCAAGAAGGCCAACAGCATCCTAGCCTGTATCAGGAATAGTGTGGTGAGCCGGACTAGGGAAGTGATCATCGCCCTGTACTCAGCACTGGTGAAGTCCCACCTTGAGTACTGTGTCCAGTTTTGGGCCCCTCACTACAAGAAGGACATTGAGGTGTTGGAGCGTGTCCAGAGAAGGCCTACAAAGCTGGTGAGGGGTTTGGAGGACAAACCTTATGAGGAACGACTGAGGGAACCGGGGTTGTTTAGCCTGGAGAAGAGGAGGCTGAGGGGAGACCTTATCACCCTCTACAACTACCTGAAAGGAGGTTGTAGAGAGATGGGGGCTGACCTCTTCTCCCTGGTGACAAGTGACAGGACAAGAGGAAACGGGTTCATGTTATGTCGGGGGAGGTTTAGATTGGATATTAGGAAACATTTTTTCACTGAAAGGGTTACTAAACATTGGAATAGGCTGCCCAGGGAGGTGGTGGATTCACCATCCCTGGAGGTGTTTAAAAAAAGGGTAGATGTGGTGCTTAGGGACATAGTTTAGAAGTGGTTTTTGTCAGGGTAGGTTAATGGTTGGACTTGATGATCTTGAAGGTCCCTTCCAACCACAGCAATTCTATGATTCTATGATCTTCCTCATTTTTTGTTGGGAACATTACTTTTGACAGGGTTAGGAATTTGTTACAGATAGGGTAGAGTTGGGATGACTGCATTTTGACACTGATGCTGTGAGGCTGAAGGGCCTTGAGCATCCAGAGGCTCTGTGTGCAATTGTTTGTGTGTAGGGTGGATCCTATGACCCAGGCTTATTATGTGTGCAGGAGACAAGTACTATCTCAGAATATATCTGGTATCAAACTTACAGTGCTATTCATAGCACTCTTCAAATTGCACAGCAAAGGCTTGAACCGCAGAGGAGGATGCCTTGTAATGGTAATGCTGAAGTGCAGCATTTTAGGAGTAACGGGGGGAATTTTTTTATTTAAATGTATTGAGAGAGTTTTATTACACTCAGAGACTGATACTTACAGATATCCAGGACAGAAAAAACAGACACTGTTTTGAGAAAATTACCAAAGGCTCCCTGCATGGTTTTTGATCCACAAAATCCGTATAGCCTGCAATGGCCTTTATATAAAGCCATTTGCACCCATGATGTTGCACCTGTTTCTCTCAGCTGCTGTTTTCTCATTAAAGAAGTTATGGTGGTACTGGAGATGACAAGTAATTGTTCTGCTGGACACACCTCGAAGGCAGAGAGCCAATGACATGTACAGACGTGATTTACAGTTTGATTCAAGGTCCTTTTTATGCCTATTGAGAGGACTGCTTTTGTTAAAGCTGTTGCTGCTCCAGCTGTCCAAAACTGGGCTAGAAAACACCACCAAGTTAGACAGCTCTGAGCTTAAAGAAAAAGAAGTATTAAAAAAGTCTGTATTAAAGAAAAAAATAATTCAGGCTATTCTCTGTTTTTGGACCCCTGGATACCAGAAACTCTGGTGAGGCATTGCTTAATACCTCTTCTTCTCAAATACAGTGGACTAAGTTTGTAGAGTTCTCTGGTTTCAAGGAAGTGACTAAGTTGGACTGGATACCACCTTTTGATGTGTTACAAGTTGGCAGAGCCAGGTCTAGCTCACTGCTGCTTCCTTAACTCTGTTCTTGTTTATCTCTCAGCTCACATTCTGGTACCTGATGGATGATGAAGTAAAAACATTACCATATAATACTTCACCAGCACCAAAACTCCCCGTGTTCTCCAGGTATGTATGTACCCACCCACAGACAAGTTTTTTTTTATGGATGGGGTCTCAGCTTCATGTGTCATTGCAGAAAGGCATGATGCTCCATTGCCACATGACATCAAAATCTCTGAAAACAGCCACCCAAACAAGTGAGCACCCACCCCTGCTCTGATCTATTTTAACCACTGTCTTCATTGTCTGTACCCACAATGATTTTTGCGCTTACTTGGAGCTGTGTAGTATCTATGACAACAATAGAAATAATGTGTGACATAGTTTGTGTTGCTTGGCACTGCTGCTGATCTGCCAAGCCTACCTAGGCGGTGATGAACCTGCCTTATAATGAATGTGTTTCTTCCTTCAGGAAGGACAAAGGTGTCTGTGATGGGTGACCTGTATTTGTGCACTGACTGAGATGCATCTCATTATAAAATTCTGAGGGATGAGGGATAACTCATCTTAAAAAGAAGTGATTCATGCTGCTTTAGAAGCAAGTTCTACTCAACTTCCCATACATTTTCAGAAAACTGACATCCGCTCCATCTTGTAGATGTGTGAAAGCATGCCTGCACGCTGATATCATAGCTCCTTCAAGAGCCAGAGCATCCTGTTTGAAGGCTCTCCATCTTTGTTCTATTGGCAGGAGGCATCTGATACTTCCAGGAAGGGCTGTCATGTAGAAAACATTCTCAGTAAATCTTCCATTCTTTTGGTAGCACCAAGATCCCAGTCTAAATGCTGTTCAAGTTTTGGGCTTTGCTCTTCAGAAAAGGCATAGGATGTGACAGAGGACGACAGGAGATCTTCAAAAACACCCCAGGAGCCTGAAAGAACTGAGGTGATAAAGTCTAAATTCTGTGGAAAAAAGAGTCATGATAACTGTCTTCAAAATATGTAAAAGAACAAGAGAACAGACTGTTCTTTGTTCATTATGGATGGGAGAAGGATTTGCAAGCTGCAATTGCAGTAATGGAAATTTCACTTGAATATTAGAAAAAACTTTATTTCCAGGAACGTTGACACAAGTAATAAGCTACAGGATGTAGGAGGGGAAAAACATAGATGGTTTTTAAGTTGATAATAGAAAATATCTGTCAGGAGGGATTGGTCTAGAGATACTAGGGAGTTCTTCATGGTTCAGCCTTATTTTTGTGGACTCCTTTGTCTAATTTTTGATGCAGTCAGTAAGGTGATAAATCTACACACCTCTGAGGCCTCATCTGAAAGACCTGATGTTTTGACATTCTTTGGTTTCCCAGAACCTCCATGACAGCTGGTCTTCTGTAAATATGCTAAATGTTATTCAGACAAGACAAATGTGGGACAAATACTCTACTTTTATTCATCGCTTTTCAGCCCAAAATCCCAAAGCAGTTCATTCTCCAATTTGCAGAAAGGGAAAGCAAAGAACATGGAGACGGGGTGAAGTTCCCAGCATGATCCACAAAGCTATAAATGGAGGCAGGAACTGATTTTAGTCTGCTAAGATGCAGCCTTGCCCATTAGACCTTCATATAGTGTAGTCTGAGGATAAGGCTGCGGTACAAAAAAGGGAGCAAGACAAATTGACTGTGTAGATATAGCTCTCAAGACCTATTCCTGGGGGAAATCTTACCAATGTGTATAAATACCTGAATGGTGGTGGTGGTGTGCATATGTGATGAATGGTATATGTATCTGAGCATGAAGAGGAAGCTCGTTGTCAATAATGACATTTCTCTTTTCCATGAATCAGTGCGCTCTGTTCTGGTGCTCAGCAGGAACAAATATCAGCCTCCTCAATCTCAAATGCAATTCCAGCTTGGCTGCTTGTAATAATTTTCATCCAGCTGACAGCCTTTAGGACAGAGAATATCATCAATACATGAAAGAGTTGAAACTTTTGTCATCTTCAAATCCATGGTAGATGAACCAGTTAGGGTCAATCCACTCAGGTGACCGGAATGGTCTGTTTGTTTATCAGAGATGGTTTCCAGCACGCTGTCAGCTTCAGCTGGTGCTAAAGGAACAATTTGGCAATGGGTTTTTCATGTTGTCAGTGATCAAGTTGAGGGGCCACCACGTTGGCTGGAAGCCAACACACTTGCAAGGTGCTAAACACATGAACAAGGGAGGCACTAGTTAATCCCAGGATGGAACTGCGTGTGGGGTCGTTGACTCCTTGAATAACCACATTTTCCAGTTCTCTGCTTTGCTCATTTTAAGGAATTGACTGGACTGTTATTTTGCAAGTGCTGTGAAAGGTGCCTTTTATCTGATGTTGTCTTTACTATGGGAGGGGGGGTAAACTGAGATCATTGAGCCATTTGGTCTGCATGATAGTGCCTACTACTGAAGAAGACTCCCCAGCCTGCAAAACAGGGGTACACATCCAAATTACTTTTCTAGGTCTAGGAAGTACTTTACATCTCTTTCTTAATTTGCATTCCTATGGGTCTTCGTGTTTGAAATGCCTTGTAATCATGGTTTCATTATAAATTATACATAAGCCTTTTAACAACTAGAAACTGAAATTGTTAGCTCACAGTTTCCCCATTAGAGAACTTAATCCATAATATCAGATTGACAGTATATGAAACTAATTTGTTGGATGTATTAAATTCAGATCAAAAGCCCATTATGATGAATTGAAAGATTTCTATTGATTTCACTACACTTTGGATCACACCCTTCAAACTGTAGCACACTAATCTAAACACCAGGGACTCGTTCAGGCATTTATCTAGTGGAACCATATAGTTTTATTATAAATCACACATAAAAGGACAAAGTTATTTGTTACTATTACAAAAGAACTGACCTGCATTTGCTCAAGATTTTGTATGTAAGAGATAAATTACATGCCCATACCTGTGGAAAGAAGCTACTGAACGGAAAATTGCTAATGAAAAATTAAGTCCTTGAAAATGTTATGAAGATTGCATGTATACTGCATGGTAAACAACCTCCTCCAAACGATTTTGGAGGGTTTAGCTGGAAAAAAAAAGGAAGTCAAATATTCTTAATTCTGGCTAAGACACACATCTTACCACACATAGTGCAAGAGGCAGATAGGGTAGAAGGTTACAAGCCCATGCTACAACCTGCTAAATATTTCAGCATATGCTGTGTTTGAAACCTGTGCATAAATTTAGAAGTAGGAAAAGACAGGGAGCTAAAGATTGATACATCTCAAAGGTCTCAAACAAAGGTGGACCCACTGTGAAATGTACGAGCTATAAAATTCAGGTGTGATACATAGGAGCTTGGGCTGGTCTAAAGAAACCATTTTCAAAATCTTTATCACAGGCAGCAAGATTAATACGGGCAAGAATTTCAACGTGAATTGCACAAGTTTGTTTTCCTCTGAAATTAGCAGCAGTTGAATTTTTATGGCTAAGCATTATATTTGTCACCCAGTAAAAACTCACTAATAGGAATATAGTTTTGGGGAGATCAAACCTACTCACAAATGCAAGCAAAATCTGTGTAAAAAATAGTTTAAAAAGTTTGGGCAAGTATTTTATTTAATATCTAAAACTTTTCACTCTTTACGAAATGATTTTTTTATTTCCAAAATATTTGCATTTGACACACTTGAAATGTAATTTTTCCCTTTTACTTTTAAAACTCTTCATTAAAAATTACCTTTGTATAAAATAAAAAAAAAAATCCAGATAATTAAGCAACCCATAATGTATAAAAAATACTACCCAGGGCAGAGGCGAGGTGGGGGGCAAACTAAGCATGCCATCAGCTTTGCCAAGAAATGCCATATATTTTTGTTTGTTTGTTTCAGAATGACCTACACTAAATTAAATGCAGTTTGGGGTTAACCACTGACTGACCTGAAATATTTAGCTACACACATTAGTTCTCTGAAAAAAACCTCCTAAGAATGCCAGTAATTTTCCTCACACTTTCTTTCCTTACCATATCAGATATTGCCAAGTACAAAAGCCTTGCAAAGAAAATACTCTGGGCCTAATGCAAAGTCCTTTGAAGTCGGTGGGAGTCTTTTCATTGACTTCAAAGGGCTTTAGATCAGGCCCTGTTACAACAGTTTAAATAATTCAGTATGAGCACAGTGAATTGGGGCTTGACACATGGATGTTATGAAATCTGAAGTATTGAGTGGTTCTACGTAAGATTGGCCATAATAACAATGGTCTGGAAAAACAAACCTTGGATCAAATTAATTTAAATAACCAAATTATTAAATTGTTAACCTTAGAGTTAATAATCCTGATTGGGCTGTTAATTTTGATGGTAGGAGTTTAGTAGGCAAAGAAAATACTTTGTTTTTGAGTACCTATAGTTTCCATGCTGCTGCTAATATTCTTAGAGAAAACCTAGATTTAGAAAAAATATTGGGCCGTTTAGACCATATTTTTACATGTTTTTCTTATTCATTTTACTTGTAATTCATGTTAGCCCTGACTCTGAAATTAATCAGTAGTTTCATGGGACATTAATGGAAGGAGTTGATCCTCTACCTGAATATGAATAGAAGTGTCATCCCATAGAAAAGAGCACTTTTCTTATGCTTTTACTTTGATCTTTTTGATAAAGTCTTTCAAATGCCTGTGTTTAGTTTTCAACTACCGCTTTATATTTCTGTTCTGTACTTCTCATATTTTAATATTAACTGAGTTTATTTTTAGCTTTGTTTTCATATTACATTTCAGAAAACGCAGTGCTATTTTCCCTTTGTATCAAGTCAACACAAATTCCATCAACTCATAAAGGAGTTGTGATTAAATAATAACTGAGAGTCTCATGAAGTATTCATTAGTTCTCTGTATGTCAGAGCTACACTATGGTACTCTCACAGTTGATAATTGAGAGGCACGGAAGGCAGGTAACCTGCACACTACTATCAAATTTTCTAAGCACAGAGAGAGCGGAACCACAGTTCCTTGACACCTAAACTGTGCCCTGATTTAGCAAAGTATTTGAACCTATGTTTAATCTTATATGTATACCTCGGTTCCATCGAATCGATGTGTAGCACTGTCTTCATTTCTCTGATGAATATGGAGTAAATATATTCTTTAATACAAGCATGTGTATTGAATTCATTTACTGTGATTAAGTTTTCCATAGTAAGCTATCTCCTGCATAAGCCTTTCTCAGCTTCTCTTTTTGGAAGCTCTTTTTTTGTTGTTTCTTTTCTTTTTTTTTTTTTTTAATTTGTTTATTTTATTTTTCCTACTTTTACTGTGAGAATAGAAATGATAACAGAGATAAATGATGTTTAGTTGATTTGTACATGTTTCAAGAGTTTGCTAAAGAAAGCCTGACCTTTATTTTAAGAGATGCAGTGAGATTCCAACAGCTTAGACTGTAATAAAATTGTCACCCCCTCATGACTCTTTTTATTACCTTTCATGCTCTTTTGGGATTCAAGTCCATGTGTTTCACAAACTCTTCTGCACTGGATGCCTCACTGGAAATCACACAGTTTGATCCTTCACCAAGGCTTCACCAAGGGCAAGTCCTGCCTGACCAACATAGTGGCCTTCTATGATGGAGTCAATACATCAGTGGACAAGGAAAGAGGTACAGATGTCATCTGTCTGGACTTCCATAAGACCTTTGACAAGGTTCACCACAAATCCTTCTCTAAATTGGAGAGATATGGATTTGATGGGTGGACTGTTTGGTGGATGAGGAACTGGTTGGATGGTCGCATCCAGAGGGTAGTGGTCAATGGCTCAATGTCCAGATGGAGAGGGGTGACAAGTGGTGTCCCTCATGGGTCCGTACTAGGACCAGTACTGTTTAATATTTTCATCAGTGACATACAGACAGTAGGATTGAGCGCACCCTCAGCAAGACAACACCAAGATGAGTGGTGCAGTTGACACTCCTGAGAGACGGGATGCCATTCAGAGGACCTGGACAGGCTCAAGAAGTGGGCCCATGTGAACCTCATGAGGTTCAACAAGGCCAAGTACAGGGTCCTGCAGCTGGGTTGGGGCCACCCCCAGTATCAATACAGACTGGGGGATGAATGGATTGAGAGCAGCCCTGCCAAGAAGGACTTGGGGGTACTGGTGGATGAAAAGCCGGATATGAGGTGACAATGTGCCTTTGCAGCCCAGAAGGCCAACCATATCCTAGGCTGCATCAAAAGAAGTGTGGCCAACAGGTCGAGGGAGGTGATTCTGCCCCTCTACTCTGCTCTTGTGAGACCCCACCTGGAGTACTGCGTCCAGCTGTCCAGCTCTGGAGTCCTCAGAATAGGAAAGACATGGACCTGTTGGAGCTGGTCCAGAGGATAGCCACAAAAATTATCAGAGGGCTGGAGCACCTCTCCTATGAGGACAGGCTGAGAGAGTTGGGGTTGTTCAACCTGGAGAAAAGAAGGCTCCAGGGACACCATATTGTGTCCTTTCAGTACTGAAAAGGGTCCTACAGGAAAGATGGGGAAAACTTTTTAACAGGTTATTTTAGCAGTTGTGATAGGACAAAGGGTAATGGTTTTAAACTAAAAGAGGATAGATTCAGACTGGTATAAGGAAGAAATTTTTTATGATGAGGGTGGTGAAACACTGGAAGAGGTTGCTCAGAGAAGTGGGAGATGCCCCATCCCTGGAAATATTCAAGGTCAGGTTGGACAGGGCTCTGAGCAACCTGATCTAGTTGAAGATGTCCCTGCTCATTGCTTGTTTGTTGGACTAGATGACTTTTAAAGGTCCCTTCTAACCCAAACTATTCTATGATTCTATGCCTCTCTGCTGAGAATTTATTTGATCTCTGTCCCTCAGTGTATCACATCTTGGCTGGATGGACATTGATAGCCCTTGAGTCTACCCATTTCCCAGGGGAACTGTGCCCTCACTTGCAGTGGACTTCTGTACGTTTCTGTGGCCACTGGCCTGAGACAGCTGGTGAGAACCACTGGCTACACATGCCAGTGGCACTTCATGAGCCAATGATGATTTGCTAGGTAGAGGACACAAAGAAATACGTATTTTATTTCTCAGCTGATGCTGCTTTGTCAAATGAGTAACTGAATCCACATTTGTCAATGGATAATTTAATTTCATTGTGCCCACTATCACCTGAAATGCCAGAGCTGTGTTATGTTGTTTTTTGAAAGATGGAATCACCTGGGTGGATATAGCCCTAATTTTAAGCCACGCTGAACACACACGTGTGAATTTGTCTTGGATTTGACTTGTATGTTTGTAATTCAAGAGGGTTGGTTTATCTTTACCTTTTCGCTCTGAGCAAGACCAGGATTATTTAGGAAATAGTTGTGATCATCTAACTTGTATGCACCTGTTTTCAAAAATACTCCCATGGTTCCCACTACTCCCTCCCTCAAAGAGGAAGACTCTCTCCCAAACAAAACCAGAAAACCCCAAACTGAGAAATAAAAGGCTTTTGTTTTGGATCATGATTTTTTTCTAGGTTCTTTCCAATACTTCTGTTTCTTCCCTTTTGCAGGTGCATTCAGCTTTTACGTGAAGTAATAGAAAACATCTTCCCTGCACCCTGATTT
Source organism: Alca torda (assembly GCA_008658365.1). Classification (NCBI taxonomy): domain Eukaryota; kingdom Metazoa; phylum Chordata; class Aves; order Charadriiformes; family Alcidae; genus Alca; species Alca torda. Next base: position 20,835,780 of record CM018079.1, on the reverse strand, counting down.
CCCATTGTAAATAACTGATAATTTCAGTCAACTCTGATCAGTTGTAAATTAAAGAATAATACTTGGCTCATGTACATTCCTCTTCTGTTTTTCTATTTACCTTCTCCTCATTCCCTTGGGTTTGGGTTGGTTTTTTTTCTGTCATGTTGTCCCCGTTCCTCCCCTCCCCCCCCCCCCACCCCCCCCCACCCCCGCCTCCCTGCCTTCCCCTGCCCCGTCCCCGGTCTTTTCTGATATCTTTTTGAATAAGCAACTGTCTGTCCTCCTTCTCTTCTCCCACCCACCCCACTCCTTTTTTTTTTAACTTCCTCGATTTCATTATTTTTCCCTCCCATCTTGTCTCCTCTGACTCCAGAATGTCATTTCAGTAATGGCTAGTAATGCTGCTTTCACTCTCTGCCCATGTATCACAAAGGAATCAATCCATCAGGTTTCTTGATCAAAGATTCTTCCATCACTACAAAAACTTTGGCTTGAAAGTGATACTATGCTGTATCAGCTTTAGTTGTCATATCCTGGCACTGTGACAATTGGTGTCACATTGGTCTTATTCAGTGTCGTGGTTTAACCCCAGCTGGCAACTGAGCACCACACAGCTGCTCTCTTATTTCCCCACAGTGGGATGGGGAAGAGAATCGGAAGAGTAAATGGAAGAAAAAATGCATGGGTTGAGATAAAGACAGCTTAATAGGTAAAGAAAAACTGTGCATGCAAGCAAAGCAAAACAATGAATTCATTCACCACTTCCCATTGGCAGGCAGGTTTTTAGCCATCTCCAGGAAAGCAGGGCTCCATCATGTATAACAGATACTTGGAAAGACAACATGTCATAACTTAGAATACCCACCCCTTCCTTCTTCCCTAAGCTTTATATGCTGAGCATGATGTCATATGGCATGGAATATCCCCTTGGTCAGTTGGGGTCAGCTGTGCCAGTTGTGTCCCCTCCCAACTTCGTGCACCCTGTAAGGGATGGACTGTAAAATCCCTGACGAGGGGCAGAAGGCCCTCCAAGACTTCAATGGAATGCCTCAAACACTCACAAGGAAATAAATAATGCAGGCCTGGCCTTCAAAGAACTGATAAAGCTAACACTTCTGGTGCCTGAAAGTGTGGGAGAACTGTCTTGTGAGGACAGGATAGTTCTGCCACTTGTGTGGTGAGCTTGCTAGTCCTCTGTTCTCAAGGCTATTGTTTCCGATGAGTAACGTTCGCTTCATTATCCACGAAATGCATATGAAAGTGCACAGTCCTGCATATGCTAATGAAGATTATAGAGATCATGCTAAACATGTATGACTATGGCACTTGTCTCTCCACCCAAATCATGCTACACATCACCTGGGAGAAGGGAGAAACCTGAGACAAGGCTGTCCTCAGCAAGGGGGTGGACCATGCTAATTCAGCAAACATAAAAGGGGAAAATAAGTGCCCCTAGGGGGAACAAAGAAGGAACAATAGAAGAAGATGATTGTGCCTGGGAAGATTCTTCCCAAGAAGACTGTAGCTGGGAAGATTTTTCCAAGAAAGAAGAAGATTATGCCTGGGAAGATTCCCTGAAAAAGACGCTGGAACCAGGACCGGTGATCTCTTTATCTCTGTCTTTTTCTCTGTCTTTCTCTATCCCTCAGTTTCTCTTTTCTCTTAGAATTGTTAAGTAACAGTTAGAGTTGTTAAGTAATGACCTTAAGTACGACTTTAAGTACCGCTTGCCATAAATTGTCCTATACCTGTTGTTAAGTACCACAATGCAAACCTCACCATTTGCCATAATTTGTTATATACCTAACCAATTATCGTGGACTTGTTAAGACCTATACTAACCATTTTGGGAAGCTAATAAATGTTTGTATACGGACCATGAGGTTCATCTCACCTTAGTCCGCTCCGTTGAGAATTTATGAATCTGAAGTCACTTACCTCCCCTCTTTCCTGAGAGTGGGATGTGACACACCCCCAGCCTACACACTGGTGGAGAGTGTGAAAAGCAGAAAAGCCTTGACTCTGTAAATACTGCTCAGCAATAACAAAATCAGCTCTTTATTATCAACACTGTTTTCATCACAAATCCAATACATAGCCTCATACTAGCTACTATGAAGAAAATTAACTTTATCCTAGCCAAAAGCAGCACATTCAGAATTTCTGTGCAAAGTAATCTTAATTGCAAATACTGTGTGTAGGTATCAGGAAAATTTTCTGTAATAGTTTTTTGCAAAAAAAACTTAAGTGCAACTTTGTACACATCAAATATTCTGAAAACAATAGATTAAGTACTTCAAATAGTAAGAATATGTAAATTTTTGAGACATTTTATAAAATATGACTGCCATGCTTCCTGTCAGCTTTTTGATTAGTAGCGTCCAGGGACTCTATTGTCTCTCTATTCAGATTTTCAGATGAGGTGGGGATTTTTTGGTGTCAGTGGGGTGGTTTTTAATCCTGTCACCAGAATACAAAAAAACCTCTACTGATAAAACAAAAGTTATTCAATTAATCACATGAATGCATGAGACAGGGTAAGAAGACAAGGATGAAAATCTTGATAAAAAGAGGAGATATCATGGCTGTTAATTTGCCCCTAGAATCAGTTCTGAAATAAGGAGAGGTAAATAGATAAATAACAAAGAAAACCATAAAGCAGCACATTAAAGGGTGCCACACATTTGTCAGCAGAGTTTAACAGCATTAACCTTTGTTTCAGCAGAAGTCTGTGTCATACAGCAGTTTACTCACACCTGTCACAATGAAAAACTCATCCTTCTCCTGTGTTCCATATGTGATTTCTGTGTTCCACAAGTGATTTCACAGATCACCCAAACTTCTCATAAATACCAAGATCCAGCTATTCGTTTCAGCTGAAATCCATCAGATGATGAACAAGAAAGCACGTATTTATTAGTTCCTATTACCTTTAACCTCTGCTGTCATCTGGACCGCTCTGTCTTCCTGTCTCTGGCAGTATTCGGACTAGCAGAGCTCTCTCTAAGCCTTGCTAAGTTTTATGTTGTCCTGGGTTGAGTGACACAGGATTAATTTCTCTTCTAATGCTGGCAAAAACTCCACTTTTGGAAGACTGTCTGAATTTGTGAAAATATTTACTTTATAGCCCGCTAGGCCATGTGGGATTCAAGGTCTCAGTGTTTTTGAGCCTTGCCAGGTGCAGGGATGAGGAGGAGTGAGGCCTGGGCATTTGACCCAGGCTGGCCAACAGGATTATTTCATACCATAAATGTCACATCCAATATAAATTAGAAAGTTCGCTGCGTAGTGCTCTCTGTCCCTTAACAGTGGTGGTCCAGAGAACTCCTTGCCCCGGTGCCGGATCCCTGAGCCCTTCCCTTCCTCCCAAAGCCATTGCACTCACAGTGTCCAACATTTGCTGTCCACTGCTGGGAGTGCACAGCTTCCTACTGGTGGAATTGGCTGAGTATAATTCTTGTATATCTTGTATTAGTAGCAGGATTAATACTGGTTCTTTAGTATTATTGTTAATTATTTAGTCTTATCTTATTAAATCTACTTATATTTCAATGCTTGTGTTTCCTTGCTTTTCGCGATTCCCCTTTCTGGGTTGGGAGCGGTCATTGGGTGATAGAATAATTGTCTAAACGACACTAAATTGTTATGGGTTTTCTCAAACCATAACATATGTACATCAGATGGGTTTAGGATTAGGTCTTCGTAGAGGTGGGGTGTGTGTATGTGAGTTCTGCATTTCCTGTAGAAATTTCCTTTTTAGTTTTTGTGCATCCTCCCAGCAAAGTTTTTGATCGTCTCTGATGTGCCTTTTTTTTTCTTTTTTTTTTCTAGTGGTGGCCCAGAGGCTCTTTTTGTCCGTGGTTTTTTTTTTTTTTTTTTCATTTTGTCTTCTGCTTTGACCTTACCCACTCAGTTTTGAGCAAGGGACACATGTCTGACAGTACTGGCACAGGCACTATTTTAAGATCCCTTTATTCTTCGTAACATATAGAGTTTAATTAACCGTTATGGCAGATCAAACCTGGATATGTTAGCAGAGGATCATGATCAAAAGGCATGTGAAGAAGTTTATGACTGACATGACAATCTTCCATGACAACATTTAGTCTTACATGTCTGGTTGCCCTCCTGATGCTGTATTTATAGCCCAGATTAAGTATTGAATATCTCATTAGGAACTGAAAGCTGGGAATGTGCTAAAAGAAGACTGAAATTTAGAAGCTAATGACATCCATCTACTCCTTTTTCCCTCACTTTACAACAACAACATTCTCCCATAATATTCTTGTACCAAGTCGAAATTCTAAGTCTGGAAAAGCCATACTATTGAAAAGTTCTATTAATTGTGTTTTGTTAATCTTGCAAAATGTTATAGAAGTGAGTCTCTGAAAAGTGCTTGAGAGAAAATCTTAGCTTATTTGATTATAAAGATTATTGTTATATAACTTTTCTTCATCTGTGCAAAAAGCCCTATCCAGTCCTCTGGTGAGAAAAAAATATTTAATTGCCTTATATCTCCTCAAATGGGGTCATTCTCCCCCTCTCCTCAGGGGAAGGGAACAGTCTCTGAAGAACAAAGTGCTTAGGGGATCAACATCATAAATAAAAATAATGTATTTGTTCTATACAGGCAATTAGGGAACTGATGTGTTCGGGAGGGCTCAGGACAAAGGAATCTCCTTGCAAACCAGCTTAATTTGAAACTTAAGAAAGAGTATTGCCTGTAGCTTTTTTGAGGGAGGTGCTCTTTGAACTCTCCAAAACCATGCAGTGTATCTATATGGAAAGGAATATATTCAGATAAATGAAAATATGGAAAGCATTGATAACAACAGCTCTGCTCGTTCAGCTCACAGATCCCATCTAATCCCATTTACTGCCTCCAAAAAAGTACATATGATCCTTCCCTGCTCTTGAACCACTTCCAGAGCAGGGCATTTCCTGACATAGTTTGTGTGTTTATTTAGGAATGCCTTCATGGTTCTTTCTTACAAGTCTTTCATCCTGTCTCCCCTTGAACTCACGCAAACCTTTCATCCACAACGTCCTTTGGAAAGGTGTTGAACAGGTAGTTCTACTACCTGTTGCCTGAAGAAACACCTCCTTTAATTTGTGCTGCAAGTGGTTTTTGCTGTCCTTTTTTAATTACACTTGATGCCTGTACTGGAAGAGAACGGTCAAACCCTCTCTGTCCTCTCTGTGTTATTCATAGTTTTGTAATCACTAACATACCTGCCTTCAGTTGTGTCTTGCCCAGGATGGAGAAATTTAGTCTACTCAGACAGTCATTCCTTACTTGGGAGCTGCTCCAGAGTTTCTCAGACTTTATACCATTTCCAAGATGCATGTAGTATTAAAAGGGTGTGAGAATCATGAATACATATGGTGGCATAATTATCTTTCCTGTTTTACTGCTTTCCTAAAACTTCCTAAAAGCTGATTTGCTGTTTTGACTCTGCTGAGCTTGTCTGCTATTTTCATGGAAGAATGAAATATCAGACCGATATTTTCATGGAATTATCTATTTTCTACAAGCCCAAGGTCTTGTTTCTGTCTGGTGTCAGCCTAGAGCCATCACTTTCTCTGTGAGTCATAGAATCATAGAATGTGTTGGTTTGGAAAGGACCTTTAAAGGTCATCTAGTCCAACCCCCCTGCAGTAAGAAGGGACACCTTCCACCAGATCAGGTTGCTCAAAGCCCCAGACAACATGGCCTTGAACACTTCCAGGGATCGGGCCTCCACCACCTCTCTGGGCAACCTGTTCCAGTGCCTCACCACCCTCATTGTAAAGAACTTCTTCCTAATGTCTAAACTAAACCTACCCTGCTCTAGTTGAAAACCATTGCCCCTCATCCTATCGCTACATGCCCTTGCAAACTGTCCCTCCCCAGCTTTCCTGTAGGCCCCCTTTAAGTACTGGAAGGCTGCTATAAGGTCTCCCCAGAGCCTTCTCTTCTCCAGGCTGAACAACCCCAACTCTCTCAGCCTGTCCTCATAGGAGAGGTGCTCCAGCCCTCGGATCATCTTCGTGGCCCTCCTCTGGACCCGCTCCAACAGGCCCATGTCCTTCTTGTGCTGAGGGTTCCAGAGCTGGATACAGTACTCCAGGTGGGGCCTCGCGAGAGCAGAGTAGAGGGGGAGAATCACCTCTCTTGATCTGCTGGCCACGCTTCTTTTGATGCAGCCCAGGATGCGATTGGCCTTCTGGGCTGCAAGCACACATTGTTGCCTCATGTCCAGCTTTTCATCCATGAGTACCCCCAAGTCCTTTTCCACAGGGCTGCTCTCTATCACACCATCCCCCAGCCTGTATTGATAATGAGGATTGTCCCAACCCAAGTGTAGGACCTTGCACTTGGCCTTGTTGAACCTCATGAAGTTCAAACGGGCCCACCTCTCTAGCTCGTCCAGGTCCCTCTGGATGACATCCTGTCTCTCTGGCATGATGACTGCACCACTCAGCTTGGTGTCACCTGCAAACTTGCTGAGGATGCACTTGATCCTACTGTCTATATCATTGATGAAGATATTAAACAGCACTGGTCCCAGTGGTCTCAGTACGGATCCCTGAGGGACACCACTTGTCACCCTTCTCCATCTGGACATTGAGCCATTGACCACTACCCTCTGGATGTGACCATCCAGCCAGTTCCTTATCCACTGAACGGTCCACCCATCAAATCCGTATCTCTGCAACTTAGAGAGAAGGATGTTGTGGGGGACCGTGTCAAAGGCCTTGCAGAAGTCCAGGTAGATGATATCCGTAGCTCTCCCCTTGTCCACTGGTGTAGTCATTCCATTGTAGAAAGCCACTATGTTGGTCAGGCAGGACTTGCCCCGGTGAAGCCATGCTGGCTGTCTTGAATCACCTCCCTGTCCTTCATGTGCCTTAGCATAGCTTCGAGGAGGATCTGTTGCATGATCTTCAAAGGCACAGAGATGAGGCTGACAGGTCGGTATGGAGTCTAACACTACCCAGTAAATTTTCTATTCCTTGCATTTCACTGAGCTGTTACGTAGACCAGTCGGTCTAGCAGGTTTAGGTAGAATTTGTACAGGGTTTTTTTTATGTTTTGAAAGTGTTAATTTTAGAGTAATGAGACTAAAACTGAGTAACAATTGAAAGAGAACTTGACAATCAGTTGTAGATCTCAAAGTTTCTTGGTCTTACTTTTAGTTTAGCTACAAATAGAAATGTGTTCAATGAACTGTAAGCATATTCAAAACATATTGTATAGTTTAACATTAAGTTTCTCTTATAGCCACTTCTAAATTACTGTAAATAGTGACACGATAGAGGGTCTGTGTGCATAAATAATGTATTTTCCTTTTAAATTTAAATAATTCTTGAGCATACATCTGTGCAGACTCATACGTTCAAAAGCATATCAAAGTGCTTAGTCACAAATGGGAAACAAATTTTAGTTGAGAAATGGAGGGAGAAATTGAATGTCAGAAGTGGAGAAAACATGATTTTAATGCAATTACCACAGAGAACTCTTCAGAGTATCTGGTTAATGGGCACAAATATCATATTTGGAAATACTCTTCCTGACCGACATTAGCAGAAAAACTAAGACAAGGAGGATTGTCAAGACCTATGAAAAACTACGCAGGAGACATATGTAAGAAAAGAAACAAAAGTATCTTTTGATGGCGTTGGGTCGAGTAAACACTAGATTGTCAAGAGGATTCTCATAATTTAAGTATTTCTGAAAATTAGCAGAATTTTTACGTCAAACCAAACTCTCATTTGCTAAGCAAATAACATCAGATGTCTCAGATGTCTGGAGTTGTGCCTGTTGTTACCCAGATAGATGTATGTTACAACTGAAGCTCCATCCTCAGAAGAAGTATCAGAGATATGTACTGCTGGCAATGAAAAATGGGATTGTAAATCAGCCAGGAGAAGAGAATGTTTTCAGATGCTGCTGTGTAACAAAACACTGTTTTCATGTGCAGATGATTTTCTGGCTCTCAAAGTTGTGTGGCTCTTCATTAGACAAATATAAATATCCAACTGTCATCTGTAAGTGACAATGATGGACATTAAACAGCTCTGGTGGGTAGACTTAGAGCACTATTTGACTCATTCTTAAAATGTTTCTTCAACATCTGTATAGTTGGGACCTGTTTGGAGTAGACAGGCAGTCCCTAGCTGATTTCCAGTTCCATCTTTCAGCTTCTTTCTTCAGATTTCCAAAGCAGATTATGTTAATTAATTATAGAATCATAGAATAAATAGAGTTGGAAGGGACCTTCAAAGATCATCTAGTTCCAACCTCCTTGCCACGGGCAGGGACACGTCCCACTAGACCAGGTTGCTCAAAGCCCCAGCCAGCCTGGCCTTGAACACTTCCAGGGATGAGGCAGCCACGACTTCCCTGAGCAATATGTTCCAGTGTCTCACCACCCTCACAGTAAAGAATTTCTTCCTAATATCTAATTGATATCTACCCTCTTCTAGTTTAAAACCATTACCCCTCCTCCTATCACTACACTCCCGCATAAAAACTCCCTCCCAGTCTTTCCTGTAGGCTCCCTTTAAGTATTGGAAGGCTGCCATAGGGTATCCCGGGAGCATTCCCTTCTCCAGGCTGAACAACTCCAACTGTCTCAGCCTGTCCTCACAGGGGAGGTTCTTTAGCCCTCTGATCATCTTTGTGGCCCTTCTGTGGACTTGCTCCAACAGTTCCATGTCCTTCTTATGCTGTGGGCCCCAGAGCTGGATGCAGTACTCCAGGTGGGGGCTCAGGAGAGCAGAGTAGAGGGACAGAATCACTGCCCTCGACCTGGTGGCCATAGGTGTCTTTTGATGCAGCCCAAGCTTTCTGGGCTGTGAGCGCACATTTCCGGCTCATGTTCACCTCTAGGAACTAAACCAGAGACTACAATGGCCATGAACATTACTAGCTTGACAATATCTTTCCGTGGCAGCTGACTCAGGACCAAATTTGTATCAATATCCTAATAGCAGAGGGTTTTGTATCTTACTAATATTTTTCTCTCTCTCCAATTATCTTTCCAGTCAGTCTTTCTCTACTGCATAAATTTTTTGCCAGGTCATTGATACTGTTCTGCAGACAGAAGCACAGAAAAAATATTGTACTTTGTCTGTTGGTAATTGAGTACTACAAGAAGTTACACTGATCTGTGTCATAATCATTCTAATTTACACCTCCAACTTGCTGCTGATTGCTTGTAAAATCTCCAGTCATATTATTCAACGACTTTAAATAACCTTAATTTCAGCCTGCCGATGCAAAGGTGGCATGTCTGTAATACAGGTTCCAGTTTTTTTAATGAAAATGCTTTTTGACATCCAGATAACGTATGATTCTGGATAAGTAGCAGGCATATAAAGAGCAGAAATGTTTGGGTAGGGTCAGAAATGTACAGGGCATATATGTGCAATGTCATTTTTCCTAAATTAGAATTCAATCACATTATTAAGGTGCTAACTCAAGGATGAAACAGCTTTAGACTTTGATTTGGCTGTAGGTTGAAAGATGCAATCACAATTTGTTACCATGAAGAAATTCATTATATGGTGGAAGAAATTCAAAGAACTAAAGCCCCAAAACTAAAAAGTGGATATGGAAGTGAAGTTTGTTTGTCACTAACTTTAAATCAGCAGTAGAAATGTTGCTTTTAAATTAAAGACTTAGATTTCTTCATAGTAGCTTGTGTGGGGCTATGTTTGGGATTTGTGCTGAAAACAGTGTTGGTAACGCAGAGATGGTCTAGTTGTTGCTGAGCAGTGTTTACACAGAGTCAAGGCTTTTTCTGCTTCTCACATTGCCCTGCCAACGAGTAGGTTAAGGGTGCATGAGAAGTTGGGAGGGGACAGCTGGAACAGCTGACGCCAACAGACCAAAGAGACACAATACCATGTGACGTCATGCTCAGCAATCAAAGCTGGAGGGAAGAAGGAGACAGGGGGAACATCTGGCATTTGTCTTCCCAAGTATCTGTTACATGTGATGGAGCCCTGCCCTCCTAGGGGTGGCTAAGCATCTGTCTGCCTGCCAATGGGAATTACTGAAGGACTTCCTTATTTTGCTTTGCTTGCATGCACGGCTTTTGCTTTGCCTATTAGGCTGTCTTTATCTCAACCCATGAGTTTTCTCAGTTTTGCCCTCTGATCCTCTCCCCCACCCCACGCTGGGGGGAGTAAACAAGCATCTGTGTGGTGATTAGTTGACAGGCAATGTCTTCTTATTCCTTATGTTTTTTTGGGGGGAAAGGAGTTAGAGCTTTCTATAGGTTTAAATTCCTATTAGGAGTATTTATTAATCTGTTCATTTTTAGCCATGGTTCAGCAAAGTACAGTGTGATTATTAGCCAGAAGTAGGAATTTTCTGCATTTTTTCTGCACTTCAGCAGTGGACTGAATTTGGCACAAATGCATGAAATTGACCCTTAACACATGATTTCCTCTGTAAGAAGACACCAGTTCATAAGTGATATCACAACTTGAATTAAACATGAGAAAGATAAGGCGGATTTTGTAAGGTCTAAGGGATCTAGATTGAACTGCATGCCACACAAATGATCTCTGGCAGATATTAATTTCTGCTAATAAACACTGATTTCCTCTCATCCCATCTCAAAATTTCCATTGGACTTAGATGACAGACGCAAGGCCTGTTGACACTTGTAGGAAGCTGGGGGATGTTGAGATCAGACACAGAGGGAGAACTGTAATAAATTATGGTAGAAGCATTTGCTGTATTTGAAACGACTTGTGCTCCAGTTCCTGTTTGGGAACTGGAAGAGGATCATAGAATCACAGAATCATAGAATCATTTAGGTTGGAAAAGACCCTTGGGTTCATTGAGTCCAACCATCAACCCCACTCTGCAAAGTTCTCCCCTACACCATATCCCTCAACACCACATCTAAACGATTCTTAAACACATTCAGGGATGGTGACTCCACCACCTCCCTGGGAAACCTATTCCAGTGTCTGACCACTCTTTCTGTGAAGAATTTTTTCCTAATGTCCAGTCTAAACCTACCCTGTTGCAGCTTGAAGCCATTCCCTCTTGTTCTATCGCTAATTACCTGTGAGAAGAGACCAGTACCAACCTCTCTACAATGTCCTTTCAAGTAGTTGTAGATTGTGATGAGGTCTCCCCTCAGCCTCCTCTTCCTCAAACTAAACAGTCCCAGCTCCTTCAGTCGCTTCGTTGCCCTCCTTTGCACTCTCTCCAGCACCTTGCGACCCTTTTGAAAAGAAGAAACATTAAATAACACCAAGTGGCTATTAGTAGTCTGCCAATTTTATTAACTTTATCCTCTCTGTCTCCTGCAATCTCCAAATCAACATGGCCTATGGGGGCACTGCTAGAATTTCTAATTGAAATCTGAGTTTCAGAGGGTTGTCCAGATGTAAAGCACAAAGAAAGGTAGAAACAAATAACCTAAAGCAATTCACATTATTAAGGTGGTTTGACTTTTGGTCACATTAGGTTTATATCTGAATAGTTCCATTGGCAAATGGAAGGAATCAACCCTATGAAACATTTTTGATCTGAGGGGAGATCACTAATTTTATTTTGATGGAATGGTGGTGTTAAGACAATCATAGGGCTGTGACTTGCAACTGAAGACTTGGGCTTGGCCCTATCCTCAACCTTCTAACTGGCCCTAAATACGTTAGGCTTCTGAAGTTCATCTTGTCCCCCTGTAGAAATAATTTCTTAGCTTAAAATGCATTTTAAGGCTTGGTGTCCTCAGATGAGAAATGCTGTTGGGTCTTCTGTAACAGCGACTATAAATTCAAGCATCCCTCCTGCCAGTCTTTACACATTTGAAGCAGCTTTGAGAATGATTTTCCTCATTCCACAACAGCACAGGATGTCTTTACAGCGCCCTCCTCAGAGACCTGTCCTGAGATAAATCCTATCATTTAGTCATGAGGAAAAATGGTTTTCCCTCTTCCTTACATAAGGGGTCCTACAACAACATAGCTGTTGATCTAAGAGGCCAGACAGTAAAATTTAAATGGCTGGGAAGCAAGAGAACGCGGTTTGTTACAGGAGGTGAGTTTGCTAAGGCTCCTCTCCTCCAGCACATCTGGCACAGCTGTCCAAGGAAGCAGCCTGGGCTGACTCCAGAGCTGGTGATGGACTGCCTCAGGCCCTTGGCTTTCATTGTCTGTCAGCCTCTAGGACAAGATTTGCTCCACAGTGCCGTAGTCCAGCATATAGATATGGACTGGTCTGGACTCATTGGACGCAGTAAGGGTGCTAGTGGGATGTTTTTTCTGCCCTAAACTGTCATGGGGATGAGGACACATGTGAAGCTCCCGGAAGAGATGCTCTGAGCTACTGAGGCAGATGAGAAGGGTATTGAGAATGGAAGTTTCCCCTGACCAAGCCTCTTGGGCATATCTGTAGCAAACTGAATCGCTTTTAGTGGCATTGTGTAAATGGCATTGTGTAAAACATGAGCACAGATCAAGAAATGCTGATCAGCTACTTCTAGTCTCATAGCTCATTATAGTACTGTAGAAAGACAGTGTGCTTGTATGTGTTATTAACTTTCTGTGATGCTATTATATTATGATTACCTGAAACACGATAGTTTCCCAAATATAGAGCACTGACACTCAATAAAACAATTAAGTTGCAACTTGTGAATGCAGTTGTGCTGGTAATTGCTGGCATATCTACTCAAATTTGCCTGATTATACAATGACTTACCAGAAATTCCTTACTAATGTAATTAAATTGTCTATGCCATTTTGAACAAGGTGAGCTTTATAAGCTAGGGATATCCACTTGTAGAAAATTATTTTGCTGTTGTTTCTCTCAGCTCAGGCTATTTCTTCCCAACATGAATAATATTATTAAGGTCGAATCTGCCATACATTATATATCTGATTTTGATCTTTTTACAATCAATTCCTCTGTAGTTTACTCAGCAGAGACTGTGGGTCCTTCCCTGTATATTAAACAGGCTCTGATTCAAGAATGGGGTTAGCCTAGCATTCACCCATGTTCCATGTTACATCTTTCCCAAGACAGCTGGACAGTATGACTGTTTAGCTTAAGTTATAGAAATTAATACAGCCTGGTCTTGAAGGTACCATGGTCAACATTAAATTTGGACCCAAATGGTAGATGCCATATGTGCCATGCTGAATGGGGCTTTGGGCAACCTGGTCTAGTGGGAGGTGTCTGTGCTTATAGCAGCGGGGTTGGAACTAGATGATCTTTAAGTTCCCTTCCAACCCAAACCATTCTATGATTCTATGATGTAAGTGGACCTTTAACTGGTATTTGGGGACAGGGCATTGTTGGGGTGGTTGTTTTTGTTTTTCTGAATGAGCTTCTAGTGCCCTAAGGATTTTCAGTCTGTAAAATGCTGTTCAACGTGTATTTAACTTACTCCCTTGGTTTAATTTACAGGAGTTCCAAACCTGTGATAATCCAGCGTACAAAGGCTGGCTCTTTATTTCAAACTGCAGAGTTCTGCTGGAGATGTACACCTTCAAACCTTTGCAAGAAAGAAGTACATGGTCATAAAGGGCTACAGGGCTTTGCTTAATAAGCATGATTGCCTGACCCTGTGCCACAGCGGTTTGAAAACTTGAGACTCTAAAGCAGTTCCTTTGATAGCTCAATCAGCAAGTCACATTTTGTGCCTGGGGAAGCTGAGAACCAGCAGCCGTGACTGCAAATTTTATAACAGGTAATGCTGAGACATATTATTCGGGGAAACCTGGAAGGGAAATGGAGCCAGTATTGGCATCAATATTTGCTTATCTATAAACCGTTCATACCCATCCTGAAGTGGTATTGTCACTGTAGCTGGGTTATAGGAGAAGTAATACCCCTGACTAGGCACAGGTTCACGTACACTAGCTTTTCTGCAGATCCCTGTCTGGAGATGGTTTTGAAGGCAAAACAATGGGAAACTTAAAACTGACACAAGTTATGCTGACACAAAATCATCTTGGAGGCTCTATGTAATTTAATTAACAGAATAGCAGTCTAGTCTTCTTTTATTAGGCAAATGTAGTCCTTCAAAAGCTAGTGTGACCTTAAAAAATTGCTAACTCCACTTAGTACCTTTTTGGAGGAGTTTAAATAATTCTTACTCTAATGGAGGTGCCTTTGTCCTAGTGACAGTCACACAGCACTAATGTGTTGGGCAAAAAAAGCTGCTACAGACTATTCTGTTTCCTTTTCTATTCCTACTTCTTTTTCATTTCCAGGGTAGTGTCCTTCTGTGTAAATTACTTTCAAAATGGTTTACAGCACACGTAGTCTGTACAGTTATCCTCATCCCTTGCGAGTGGGCTGCTGAGGTGCTAGAAGCCAGGGCACAGTCCACACAGTCAGTAAAGATAGAGATAAATAGGGAAAAGGACACACTGCAACCAGTGGCTAATGCTTCTCTCCACCCCCCCCTGCATTTTATCCATTACCTACAACCTCAGGTTTCTCCTAATTTTTTTTCAACGTGCGATTCTCGCAGTTGTGCATCTGACTGATTCACTCTTGCTGAGGTAGCAGTCGACAAAAGCTTACGCTGCAGTTTGCTCCTTTCATGCACTCTTTCTGTCCCTTGCTCTGCCTTTCTGAGTGCCTTTGGAAGACTTCTGCTACCATTAAATAGGTTACATATATTTTTTCCTTTATTGTTAGTGGAGCTTTCTGCTATGTTGCGTGAATGATTTGCTTCTGTTTTGTACTAACTGCCTCTTGCTTTTTGCTTTCTGAGATTGGCAGTAAGCAGGGTTTAACTCATAGCTAACCGGTAGTGAGACGAAAGATACTCTGCGTGAGGAGAGGTCAAAGCTGCTTGTCAAATTTGACAGATAGCAATGGATTATTTAGGTTGGCTGTGAAAGAATTAAATAAAAGTTTCTAGTTAAAAGCACATTGGCTGAATGGGCAGCCCAAAGACTATATTTATTAAGTTTTAGTATTGTGACCCTTTTAACAGTCTCTAAAACAGCACCGCATGGCACACAATGAGAAGGCACTGCAGAGAAAAACTGTATGACCCAGATCCTCTGCCAGACTGGAATCAAGATCTCAAGGAGACTTCAATTAATGCATATGACATCTGTATTGTTTAACTTAAAAAGATAAGAGACCAAGAACTTTGGACATTTAAAGGAAGAAGGACAACTATTTCCCTTGGTTTACATTAAAAATAAACAGGGACACTTTTTTTTTGTTTCCTTCCAAGAGGGATATAACATTTCAGGAAATTCAGTCACAAAAGACTAAAATGAACTCACAGAGGAACTATGTCTAGAATTTGTGAAGTACAAAGGAGAAGCCAATTAGCTACTCAAATCCTATTGAAAGTCAATAGTCTTAAGCCACTTTCAAAATCCCAGCGCATAAAACTCACTAAAAGCAAACTCTGCAGTAAATGCGAGTGAAATAGGGGAGCCAAGAAAAGAACAAAGAACAGAAGATACCTATTAGACAGAAATAGGTGTGGAAGTATGAAGTACATGCTGTAGATACAGCTATGATGGAAGTTGTACCTGCATTCAGGGTGTTCTTCACTATCTCATAACATACGTATTGCTCTCATTGCAAATGAATTTTTCATGTTTTCTTCTTTATTCTGAATTGTCTGTAAGTCTACTCCAATCACTTGGAGTTTGTGCCTGTGGACAGCTTGCTAACTTCTCCAGTGATTGTTAGTGGAGATACAAGGCATAAAGCTGCTTTTGTAAGAGGCAAAGGAAGCAAGCAGGAGTGCCTTTAACCTCACTGGCCTGAAAGGTAGTAGCTAGGGGGCTGGACTTTATCAAAGCTGTCTCCTCCCAGCAGTTTGCATATTTTAACATCTGAGCTTTTTTTCTTTTTTATTAAATGGGATCCATCCATCTCTGCTGTGCTTTAAAAGGTAGCAGTGTCTGCCACTACTTTTTCTTCTCCACAGGTGAAGCCAGGAGAGTCCCCTTGCACACTTTGTTCAAAATTGTGGACTCTGCTGTGGGAGTGGCAACTGATGAGGGTTTTGAAGAATCCAGGCTTTGACAGGAGAACCGAAATCCTCCATAATCCTCACTTGAGGCACGTATGACTTTCAGTGGAGCTGCGTGCACAGGCTTTATTGCTGAATGATGTGCAAGATGCTGCTTCAGCAGTTATCAAAATCTTTTCTCCTGAATTTTAATTTCACTAATAAGTGTAACCAAGTAATCGCAAAAAAGGTTTTGGTGTGATTTGTCTGCAGTTTCCTTAGAAGTAGGACACAATCCTTTCCTAATAGGATGCCTTTCCACTAAATAAATAACAGTCCAGTCATAAATCAGCAGAACACCAGTGCAGGAATTGCTTGTGTTAAGGTACAGGCCAAAATCCAAATCCCAGTATAAAAATGAGTGGTTGTTTCAGCCTTTTAGATGGTATCACCTGATGTTTGGGGGCTTAGGGGGTGGCATTTTTATTATGGAGCACAGCATGTAGGGTGAACTTAAATCCTTTTGCACTGACTAGATGATTTACCTCCCGCTTTCCCTCTTTAGCTTTTTCCTTACATGGCTATTCAGTGAAGACACTTTGCATTTCAACTAATTTGCTTGTTATAAGACTAGGTAGATATGATTTTGTAATTAACCAGAATGTAATGAAAACTGGTTTATCATTTATCATTATTAGTTTAATATTCTATTTAATGAGTTTTAAAATGCTGTCAGAAAACAGAATGCACATCCAACGAGTGGTAGGGATGCCTGTGAATTCCAATTGCTAATAGCTGTAATAATGTCTTGCATTGATATACCATTTTAGATGCTATTATGCTTCACATGTTACATCCAGGAACCACTTCACTAACTTCAGCACTTGTACTTTATCCATGCATGCCGTCTCAGCACTACAGCAATGGCTGTTTTCTTCCTGTATCTCAATGAAGATCCTGATTCAAGACCTGCTGAGGCCAACAGGAAGCTTCTCATTGAGCTTCCTGGGCTTTGGATTAGGTCCACAACTTACTGCCAGCAAGTTAGCAAGTATTCCTAAATTACTGAACCATCATTTTGACAATTATGATAACATTTTTGTTATTTTCAAAGCAAGTGATTTTCACTAATTATGCTGGTATTCAGCTCCTAGCTGGGAAATTGCTCTTTCAAAGGAAAAATGCTAGAACATATCTGATAAGCAACAAACGAACATCCTGATATACAGCCAGCTTAGGTTTTCATAGATCTGCTGGGGACCTTTGTCACTTGTTGCCCAAGCAAGTTTTATGCAAGCTGAGTGATGATGGAGGCACACAGGAAAATATATACAGAGCTGTCTACCTTGGCTTCCTTGTCCAGTGAGACAAGGTTTGCTGAGGTGGGCTACTGCAGTTTAATTGAACTTCCAGAAGCTTCTAGGTGGATCACCTCAAGGTCAGAGACCCAGTGTCTGTGGCTAAAAAGCCTACTCCCAGGGATCACAAGCAAGGTCAGCTTTTAGATGCAGGTCACTTGAGTCACACTTCTAAGAAGATGCAAAGCAGGGTGGGGGATGCGAGGGGTGGTGTGTCATTTTCTCCTGTTCTCAAAGCAAGTATGCAGGAGTGTTTAAAGATGTGGTGATAATACTTATCAGTGGTAAACACCTGCAGGACAAGCTTACTCCACCATGAAAGAATCCACTGAGCTGTGCAATCTTATCATGTCCTGAATATTAATAGTGGATCCTGAAAAGAGCTCCTTTGGTTTGGAACCAAAGCGTGATTGTCAACTGCTTGATATCACTGTTGTCATGTTTGTCCTGATTGCAAATGATAATGCCATGTTTAGCAGAGATATCTGGTATTTTCATATTGATAATTTTACAATGGTTATGTTGCAGCTCGTGTTTAGTCTCTCTTCTCCTTTGTCATTGGATGCAATTTTCTGAAGTTATCAAAAGAAACCATTCATCATTTGTTGGAGTAGAAGAACACAAATATGAGGCTGTGTCCTGACAGAAAACAAGCTTTTCAGTTCATCACACATTATTGCTCTTAATTACTAATACTATCTCACGGCACTCTGAAGGACTAGCAGTCCTTTCCTCAAGTTTGGGATCTCTTAGATACTTAAAGACCAAGGTATTATCACAGTGTAGAAGGTGGCTTCAAAGTAAAAGTAGTTTTGAAACTCAAGGCACTCATCCCATAGACAGTGACCAAGATTTCTTTTTGAATATGATCTGAAACTTTCTAAATCATTGTTATGGTTTAAGAAAACCCATAACAATTTAGTGTCGTTTAGACAATTATTCTATCACCCAGTGACCGCTCCCAACCCAGAAAGGGGAATCGCGAAAAGCAAGGAAACACAAGCGTTGAAATATAAGTAGATTTAATAAGATAAGACTAAATAATTAACAATAATTCTAAAGAACCAGTATTAATCCTGCTACTAATACAAGATATACAAGAATTATACTCAGCCAATTCCATCAGTAGGAAGCTGTGCACTCCCAGCAGTGGACAGCAAATGTTGGACACTGTGAGCGCAATGGCTTTGGGAGGAAGGGAAGGGCTCAGGGGTCCGGCACTGGGGCAAGGAGTTCTCTGGACTGCTGCCATGAACGAAGAGAGAAACTAGGCAGCAAACTTTCTAATTTGTATCAAATTTTACGTTCCTGGTATGAAATAATCCTGTTGGCCAGCCTGGGTCAAATGCCCAGGCCTCGCTCCTCCTCATCCCTGCACCTGGCAAGGCTCAAAAACACTGAGACCTTGAATCCCACATGGCCTAGCGGGCTATAAAGTAAATATTTTCACAAATTCAGACAGTCTTCCAAAAGTGGAGTTTTTGCCAGCATTAGAAGAGAAATTAGTCCTGTGTTGCTCAATGCGGGACAGTCATTAAGTAGTAATATTTTGTAGCTTTCACTGGTTTCCACAGTGGAATTATGCAGGATTTCCATTTTATTTTTTGACACTTGAGATAGATTTCTAATATTAATAATGCAATATCAGTAATGGTAAAAATTATTACCAGTAATAAACTGATTCTTAAATTTGTATTGTAGTAATGCATGGGATCCTGTTGTACTAAATACTGGTCTACTACCAGTAAGAAGATTGGCTGCTGCCCTGAGGCCTCTACTCTCCTGGTAATCTAGTTAACATCAGAACCTCAGTGATTTTGGGAAGTCTACTTAGGCAAGGACATTAAGGTTTGATTGGTTCCCTAAATCTTATCTAACAAATTTTCTGAATTTATAAAAATGAATTCAGAATCAGCTATGTTGGTACTTCATTCAAAATGTTAACCTGACAAGAACCATTTTTCCTGAAGTATTTGGCAATATGTTCTTCTGGCCTTCTTCAGGCCTAACAGGTCCTGAGATATGAACAGTATAGTTTGTTGTAAACGTGAAAACAAACATTTTAAAAAATGATATTTGGGTTTGATTGTCTTGTTTTGGAGAAGACATTGGTTCCCTTATTTTCCTATAGCTACGTTTCATGATGTCAAAGGTCATGTTAGAGATACAGAGTTTCGAAATAGATGGGTAAAAATGGTTCCAAAATTTTAGAGGAAAAGTGAATGCTGACAACACATGTAAGATGTAAAGAACAAGATGTCTTGACAAGAGTCAAGGCAAGAAGGAATACAAGAATGAGATTTTCAAGGATTTTTTAAACTTAACTTGCCCGTATTCCAGCTGATGGAAGAGAGAAATCACGAAACATCTTCTCTTAAAAACTTTACAGACATTGGGTGAAGAAATTTGTTTCTTGGAGTGACTTTATGTTTTCAAAATCATTTATTTTTAGCTGAAACAGTCAACACTTGTGAACCTGCTTCAACCTTTTGTGATGGGGAGCAAAGATTTTTTGGCTGGGATGCCTTGAGCAGGATTATCTCGGCGAACTCTAAGAACATAGAGATCTCTGGAGTGAGAATTAGACAATGTTGTCTTGGAGCTACGGGTTGTGGAGCACGTGGAGCTAGAGAGCAAGCCATCTAGGCCCCTGTTTAGCTGCTCATTCACAAGGAATGTCACCTAATATTCCCAGCTGCAAGCTCTGTCTCACAAATGTACACCACTCCATATTGCAGAGAGGCTTAAGAGTGTGAAAATAATTTCGTAACATTGGCTGCTGCAGCTCAGCTGGTACAGTGGCACTCTGCTCCATATTGTAGCTCCCATCCACATGGTGCCATGGAAACTCTTACATAATAATACCCAGCAAGTTCAGCTTGAATTATTCAGAGTAAGATCTACCCGGATCACTTCCATACAAGCTAATATTATGCAAGTTTCCACTTATTTTCTGAATTTCCTCATGGAGCACGCAGAATGGCACGATGGTTTGATGGAGGTCAGGGCAAAGCTGAAGCAGTGGCCATGTGTATGTTAAGACATAGCATAACATTAGAAGTTGAGCATCTCTCAAACCTTGCAGCCTGGATTGACACATTTCACTAGTTCCTTGTTTTGGCTAGCTGTACAGTAGCCAGGCTTATCAAACATTCCTACCGTCTGGCCACATGAAGCTGTGCACATAACAGAGCAGTAAACAGGACAGTGCTTGCTCAGAATTACAACTGTATTTGTGATGGACCCAATAGTGATGGCAGTTGTCCTGGGACATTCTGCTATTATCATCCTGTCAGTCAAAGTAAAACACCTTGGATCAGGCTTCACAGACAGAAAGAGAATTGTGGCTTCACCTCTCCCAACTGGCAAACATAAGACTGAGCAGTCTTGGCATGTTACATATGGGGAATATTGAACCATGACAAAGGAGGAGAGTTTCCAGATTGGCAAGCCCTGGAGGCATGCATCTGTTCTCATCCTGAGCCATCCAGGACCATCTCAAGCTCTGAATCCTTTTCCTCTGGCACCACAGGAGAAGCTCATTACGCAGCACTATCCCTTTCCTCAACATCCCCCTCAAGGTATGGAGTAAAATGGCCAAGTTACTTTCATAGCAGAGATAATTATCTGCATGTCATCCAGCAATGAGGCCATAGCAGAATTACAAATGGAACAGTTTTGGTCTACTGAGCAGAAGAGGGAAAGGGATGAAACGTAACATCTCAGTTTTGTGTGACACCCTGCTACTGTTCCTCCATCTCAGTTCAATTCAAAGCTTAGTATCCCAACATAAACAGCTCTATGGCTTTTGCTACAACTGAGCCCTTACTGGTGTACTCAATAGCCTGGAACTAAGGTGTTTGAGGCCTTTCTTTCTTCACCCTCTCTAATATCTCCAGCAGGTAATGTTGGAGGAAGATGCAAGCAATGTACAAATTCTCAGTGATATTGCTGTCCTGCCAGCTGACCTGGGTCAAATACCCTACAATATTACTGTAAACCCCTTCAGCTGATGTAGGGCATGGCATAAGGTTTGTTACCTAATTTCACAAGTATTGCCCCTTGTTAACACAATCCCCGTTGCACTCAAGTCTACAACAATGGCATAACTTGAATCTACATTTTAGACACAGGTTTATAAACTCTCATTGCCATGTTTTCCTCTTCAGTGTCGAGCATTCAAGCAAGATGGAAGGTGCATATTCTGTCTCTCGTGCTCTGCCTTCTTTGTGCATCACCCTTCAGTAGGAAAGGCTTCCAGCCGCATGAGCCACTGACATTCAGGCACAGCTACATTACATCTGGGGGATAATATTAAGCCTGATATCAAGACCGGGGTTATTCTCTGAGAACCTATTATCTGAGAACTGTGATTCTCCAGGTGCAGGTGGCAGGTGGTATTGAAAACATATTTTGCATTTGGTAACTTGGTTTAGCACTAGTCATGCCCAGAGAGGCCGGGAGTACATCAAGTGGACAGGGCTTCTTGCACCTGCCAACCACACTGTAGACACACACTGTGGACAGTCTCCCTGGTGACAGTCACGTGCCAAGAAGGTGCCCACAATTCTCTCTTCCCTGAACTTTCCTCTCATTCATTCTTACTGTCCTCTCAAGCCTACCCACAGGGTCATGCATTGTGAGCAGAAAAGCTAGTGGTTTGTGCCATTTTTATGCCTGTTATTTACTTTAGGCTACTTTCTTTTGCAGAGCAGGTGGAAAAATACCAGTTCAGAAATCTTTCTTTGGAGTCATAAATCATTCCTTTGAGAGTATAATGAAAGCTGTGCTCATCAAAGTTGGAATAAAAGTTTAGTAGCAAATAACATTTAATTTTTAAAGTATATTTGACAATTAAATTTTATTTTGGCTCTGCTGTGTGCCAGAAAGCATGAAGAGTATTTGTTGTGCTCCCAGCAGAACTTCCCTGTGGACTACTGTTCTGTACTCATGGGAGTGAGGGTGAGAGAGACAGATAAACAGTGCAAACCCAAACACGGGTACAGGGTAGGCAATGGGTGAATTGAGAGCAGCCCTGAGAAGAAAGAGTTAGGGGTATTGGTGGATGAAAAAATGAATATGAGCCAGAAATGTGCGCTCACAGCCCAGAAAGCCAATCATATCCTGGGGCCAGCAGGTCGAGGGAGGTGATTTTCCCCCTCCACTCTACTCTTGTGAGACCCCACCTGGAGTACTGCTTTCAGTTCTGGAGCCCACAACATAAGAAAGAGGTGGACCTGTCAGAGCAGGTCCAGAGGAGGGCCACAAAGATGATCAAGGGACTGGATTACCTCCCCTGTGAGGACAGGCTGAGAGAGCTGGGGTTGTTCAGCCTGGAGAAGGGAATGCTCCTGGGAGACCCTATAGCGGCCTTCCAATACTTAAAGGGGACCTACAGGAAAGACTAAGAGGGAGACTTTATGCAGAAGTGTAGTGATAGGAGGAGGGGTAATGGTTTTAAACTAGAAGAGGGTAGATATCAATTAGATATTAGGAAGAAATTCTTTACTG
Organism: Alca torda; assembly: GCA_008658365.1. Classification (NCBI taxonomy): domain Eukaryota; kingdom Metazoa; phylum Chordata; class Aves; order Charadriiformes; family Alcidae; genus Alca; species Alca torda. The sequence goes on along the minus strand of CM018079.1, from coordinate 20,812,982 downwards.
TGAGGGTGGTGAGACACTGGAACAGGTTGCTCAGAGAAGTTGTGAATGCTCCATCCCTGGAAATGTTCAAGGCCAGGCTGGATGGGGCTTTCAGCAACCTGGTCTAGTGGGATGTGTCCCTGCCTGTGGCAAGGAGGTTGGAACTAGATGATCTTTGAAGGTCCCTTCCAGCCCAAACCATTCTGTGATGATTCTGTGATGATGATGATTCTTCCCAGATCACAGTAAGAAAGGCCCGACAACAATTGGCTTAATACATTAACTGTTTTAATAAGATAGAATAAAAAAAGGAGTATAGATAGCGAGAAAAGTTTACTTCCTTTCAGATCCTGGGAAGTCCACTTTCTTGCAGTGTTGGGTGGGCCCTGGCTGGATTTTCTCGCAGCACAATGTGCGGAGCAGATCCTTTATTTTTGGTCTTTTGAGCTATTGTTTATTCCTAAAGCATGTTCACATGAGAACTTCTTGCTGCACAGTGGGATAAAGTCCCAGTTTCAACCACTTATTTTAGCAAGATTAGTAGCAAGTGCGTAACTCCCTCAGAGACCCAGTTAATCAGTAAGACAGCACTGAAGAAGTTTTCCTAATGGAGAAGAACTGACACTTTAGTATTGAGATAGAGCACTAAGCTTCTGCTCAGCTGCAGTAATTCTTGGTACCACCTTTCCCTGACTGCTTTTCAGTGTAGGTTCACATATTTAGTTGAACAGAGAATGTCATTGGATCTACACTCCTCAAATTCTAACCCAACAAGGTAACCCAGTATCAGATATACACATAACTACATGCTCAAAGTTAAGAATTCACCTTAAAGCTGATCAGTACTGATATGGATGCCCTGATATGATATGTTATTGCCATGAATCAGGACACAAAGGACAAATCCAACTCTTCGTGGTGACACTGGAAAGTTTCCAGTGACCACAGTGGGCAACATGCAATAAGAGCTGTGAGTAAGCCCTCAAAAAGACTAAGCCATAAAATCATAGAACGGTTTGAAACAACTTAGTGGGGAGAAAAAGGATAAACACTAAGTTCCCCTGAAGTAATAACTATTTACTGAATTTTTAACATTTTATTGAAGTCACAGTAGGTAAGATATTTAAAGAATTTAAAATGTATAATCCTGAGCAAGATTTTTATTCTATCTATAGTCCTTATTTCTGCTCCCTTTTTCTTTATATTATTTCACAAGCAAAACTCACAGTTTGTCTTTAAAATCTTCCTTCTTTTGGGGAAAAAAAAGACAAAGACAATTCAGATGGTTTGGGACCACAGTTACTAGAGTGCAGTGTTTCTTTTGGGGATGCTGTCGCGGGCAGAGTGATTAACTTCACTTGTAAGAGAGAAGTAGTGAAATGTTTATTAACATAAAACAGTGATTTAACAAAGTTAGTAGTGAATGCGACAGTGTTTTATGAGATTCAATGCCAGGGTACACTTGATTATTTACTGCGTAGAGGCCAGGGTCAGACAAGCTGTCAGGAAGACCGTCTCGTTGAGTCACGAGGTTCAGAAAGGACCCCCTTGCTTTCTAAACTCCTTCTCAGAGAGGAGTCTGGGTGCGGCTGGATCAATCCTAGTCTCAAACTTGGTCTATGGTTTATGTCTAAAGGATTATATATGCACAATCAATCCTTATATCACTTAGCTAAGATTTCAAAGTTTAGCATGCTATTAGTCACTTACCGAGAGTCTGTTGCGGCAAGGAATCTCTCAGCCTCGAGGAGTAGAACCTTAAGCGAGTGTCCCCACTCAAGGAGAGATCCTGTCGTGCAGCCTGCTGCTGTGCAGGAGAGCTCAAAGGGCTCTTGGGCTGTTCACTATTTATGAAGTAAGATAATTGACCTATAGTCATATTCGTGTGGGAACAAGATACCTAGGTCCCCACTCCAGACAGTGTTTTGGTTATGTTGCCAGCCATCCCCCACAGTTCAAGTGCAACTCATACCAACTCCTGCTGATGGCCATGGCTTGAGCAGGAGCCGGGGAGGAGGGGGGAAAGGGGGAAAAGGGGAGAGCACACCACCACAGATGTGGAACCACACGCACAAATAACAGGAGCAGAGAAAGAATTCTTCTCTTCACATGCAAGCCTTATCTGCAAAATCACACTGAGCTCTCTGACAGACAGAGAGCTACAAAATCTGGAGGCTAGAGGTTTTAATAAGGTATTAAATGAACTAACAAATGGCTTAATCTGGACACTTCTAATGTATTTTTTCAGAAAACCTGATTTCAGAATTAATAATCACAGCTGCAAAGACAGAAGAGAAAATGCTTCAGTGCTAAAGAAAATGCACATCTCATCTACATGTCTACACAGAGCGTGGTGTGATAATTTTCAATCATGACACACTGTAGGATCTAGAGTGTCATAGAATAAAAATAAAAATCTGATTAGATACATGCAACATCTTTGTCTACTTAAATATCCAGCCTGAGAAATTAATGGTCATTCAGCAAGCCAGTTCTGTTCCACCAGTGGGAGTTTTCAGTTATTAGAACTAGGTCAGATCCAGGCATGATTTAGTATCAGTACATTTCTGACTGAAGGCTTTCTCCCACAAAGTATCTGACAAGGCTAAGACGTTCTTTTCATATATCAATTCTTATCACAATTGATTTCTCTCCCTGCTTTGCATTTTCCCATAGTTAATATTTTGTCTTTGCTAATTTAATTCCATTCTTTCTTCTGTTTATGTATAATCTCTTTCCTCTTCACAAAAAGAAAAAAAAAAAATTGCCTGGTGCAAGTTCATACAAGAAAGTTGATATTAAAAAGGAGGATGGCAGAGAGAGAAAATTTTTTCTTATAATTCCTGATTCTTCACAAACCGCTCGCATTTCAGTAACATCTGTTCCCAGAATTACCAATCTTCCTAACCCTGTGACTGCAGTTAAAATCCTCATATGGCCAAGATTTCAAAGACAAAAATCAAGTATCTCAGGCAGCAAAGGAAAGGGGTTCACAGCTACAAACAGTTAATATTTCTACTGCTCTGTCAGAGTGTGGAGTTGTAATTACAGAGCTTTGTTGGCAGTGCAGACTAACTAATAGTGATGTGCTCCTTAACAGGAACTGCACCAGAGCTGAGCCCTCATAGGCATAGTTTGGTCCAGGCTAGTTGCTCAAAGGAATGTGTTCCTTTTAAAAGAATCATGTTGTTGCTCCCAGACTTACTGTCTGAAGAGAAGACGACATCATGCCCAAATTTCCCCAAGTACATTTACTCAAGACACTAAGGACATAAGTAAAGTCATTGACAAAAGAAGCAAGGGAACATACGACATACCAGTCATCAGCCTTGGTAGTTGTCTATTTTCATGCTGTTAGCTTAGGGCAACATCTAGCAAGGGGCTTGAGCGTATGAGATGTCCAAATGTAGGCTTGCCCTTCACTCTGAGTGTCTCCCCATTATCCTACATAGCCAGTACATAGCCTACATAGCCAGAAATACTGGATAGTGGTGGGGGTACTAGTCTTTCTTCACTGCAGCATGGCTGCCCAGCTTTCACCACACTTGGTTTTCCAGCTACTTTCCTGTCAGCACAGCCCAGTCTGCTGTGGGGTTCTGCAGCAAGCATAACCAGCAGTCTTTAAACACAGAAACATTTTACTATGCTGCCAACCTCTACCAGCGGGTGGAGCACTGCCACATAGAGATAGTGGAGGTTAATGGTATGTTGCGGATATTTTTTAATATAAATGTGTGTATACGTGTGTATGTATATGTATATGTTAATGTACGCATTCTCTAACAATTTTCTAGCTGCTACCTTTTTCTTTTTCTTTCTTAAGCCCTTTTTCCCCAGAAGCTACCATGAGGAGCAGGGGGTGAGGACTGGGAATTTAACCTTGGGAACACCTGCAAGGAAGGAGGTGAATGTTGAAGGGAAGAATTTGACAAAGAATGCACAGAGGGAAGTAAAATACTTAGGCAAGAAAATGATTGAATCAGTCACTGGAACAACCAGGTCTCTGCTGGAGATTAATATGAATGAGATGCTATGCTTCATTGACTAAGTTCACAGAATTTCTTTAAACATCAGTATTTTTTTTTATGTTGCACTTGCCTAACTTAGCTGCAACTTGCTATTTAATCTATAAAGCCACTATTAGCTGAATGATGATTGGAAAGCAGCAGGAAGATACTCTGATTATGCCTTTATTATTGTCCTGTACCTGATCTTCACAGAGAGGAAGTATGGTCCTATTGTCCCCTGTTGCTCTTAGCATCTCATATCTGAGACAGAACTGAAGTTGTTGCATCTGTTTAAGAACAGAAACTAAATGTGTTTCCAGTGATTTCCAGAATAAGCTACAAGCCTGCAAAGCTTTGTTTACGGTCTCTTCCTTCCTGGTCGCAGGCATCAAAAGATTATATTTAGTTAATGGCTAATTAAAGGCTTCCATTGAGCAAGCCAGAGCTTTGTAAATCCACATCTTCCTCTGAATACCATTTGGAATCAGCTGAAAGTTTTGAGTTTGCATTTTGCCAAGTTGGAGGCTGCATTCACACAATTGGAAACTTTGAAGTTAGCAGAGATAAAGCAAGCCAGTGGGTTCTTAAACCAAGGGATATGAAGTGGAAAAAATCCATGACTCTCCCTTCAGGTAGAGACCTGAAGATATATCCTTGAAAATGAGGTACCATGCTGGCTTATTAGATCCCTGATCATTTAAAATGTAAATCCTAATGAAAGCAAAAAGAACTACAGCAAATAGGAGGAATGGGTTGATTTTTAATAAATGAACATGCCATCTGCCTCTCTTATCTCCCAATGAATCAAGCATTGCCATCTTTGTAATTAGCACTGACAAACAGCACAGTCACAGGAAACAGGGCAGCAATATACAGTGGATTAATTTTGCATGCTCTGCTGAGCTAGCATGGGGCTGAAACTTGGGGCATGTTGGCTTTCTGGCTGAGCTGTTGTGAACTGATTGCAGTTCCTGCCCAGGAAAGCACACAGATACTGATAGCAGAGTCATAGAATCATAGAACCATTTAGGTTGAAAAAGATCTTTGAGAAAATCAAGTCCAGCCGCTAACCTAGCACTGCCAAGTTACCACTAAACCATGTCCCTAAGCACTACATCTACATGCCTTTTAAATACCTCTAGGGATGGTGACTCAAACACTTCCCTGGGCAGCCTGTCCCAATGCTTGATAATCCTGTCAATGAAAAATTTTTTCCTAATATCCAGTCTGAACCTCCTCTGGCACAATTTGAGGCCATTTCCTCTTGTCCTGTCACTTATTACTCAGGAGAACAGACTGACCCCCAGCTCATTACAGCCTCCTTTCAGGTAGTTGTAGAGAGCGATAAGGTCTCCCCTCGGCCTCCTTTTCTCCAGGCTGAACAACCCCAGTTCCCTCAGTTGCTCCTCATCAGACTTGTGCTCTGGACCCTTCACCAGCTTCATTGCTCTTCTTTGGACACGATCCAGCATATCAACGTCTTTCTTGTAGTGAGAGTCACCTAGGTGACCACATTACAACAGAAGATGGGAAATCTGCATTTACACTACACTGGTGGTGGCATTTAAAACCTTGACAGGGAAAAGCCACGACTGGATAGGAGAGGGGGTCTCTGTGGCTCCCTTCTTTCTTTCCTATACTCTCAGCAAGGAACATGATAGATGAAGAATAAATGCCACTGGAAGGTCATGATGGTCTCAAAAAAAATTAATCTGTAGGAAATATTTGGCCTGAAAATTAGAAAACAGAGACAGTTGTCTTTTAAAAGACAAGCTTGCCTACTTTGTTGAGAGTCCTTATCAATTCTCTCTTTACAAAGCAAATTGCTGGAAGACAAATTGGTAGTTTCAGCTCCTTCTACAGTGAGCCATTAGAGAGGCACTGATATGTTAAAAGTGGTCGTTTTTAGTGTTTACAGACTGTAATAAATGGAACTAACATTGTACCTCTGCTTCTTAAAGAAGAGAAGAAATGGCAAGTGAATTCTTTACATTACAGGGAAATTCACTTCACTGCAATTTTGCTGATCTGCACAGGAGGGAGACACAATTTACCTCTTAAGGCAGTCATCAAAGACTTGTTGCTTACATCCCTGAGAGATACCACTGGGATACTTGCAAACATACATTTAGGAATTCTGTGGTGGATAGGCCACAAGGCTGCCCATGAAACATGCAGAAAGCATTTATGTATTAAGAAAAAAATAAATTTAAAAGAAACAAATTCTATTTGAGATGGTTTATGAGTTCTCTTAGGGAACGTATAGTAACTGAGCATCACAGTTAACACTTTTGCACGCAAGTTTCTCTATTTTCCTGGTTGAACCTTTTTGAGGGCACTTGTTGAGAAATGTGACGCAGATTCGAAGGACGTGTGAGAGACTGCCCAACTGAGGTAAATACTGGCTGAAGTCAGGTCTGATTCTGCCACTGCTTCTAGGATCAGGGATTTGAGAGGGGATTTAATGTTATTCATTTGCGGTGATTCACGCTGACATTAGGAGAACTTCTATCTCGGAATTCCTTTCTAATTTTTTATGTGGTATATGAAATTAAAGTAAAAAGTAGGCTAATCAAATGGTCCATTTAGTAACTTCAGGCCTTCAACTCCATAAAGATTTCATACTATTTAATTTGGTGACAGTTATGCATTAAAAACTGTAGGACAGTAAGACTTTTTGAAAATCTATCTAGGTAAATACTGAGAACATGAATTTTCCTTATTTACCTTAAAAGAAAGAAAAGAGATATTGTGTGTGTCCACCGACTGGAAAAAAAGGAGAGTAAAAAAGGACAATTAAATTTTATAGGGAAAACTAACAGTTCAAAGATGATTTGCAATGCTGGAAAATTTTCACAGACTGTTTTAATTCATAAACCGTTCTTTAAATATGTCTCACTTTGTTTTGATGGGCAAGACCTACTTATTCTTGCTTTTTAAATGCTTTTACTTTGTTAGAATTTCTTTCTCCAGAAAAAGACAAGACAATGAAAAGCTGAGATAAAATGAGCTATTCCCATTTATTTTTAAGCAAAACATTCAGAAGCTGGAAAAGACGGCTGGTGAAATTATTTCATTTTGAATGTTGTTGCAAATCAATGGCATTCAAAGGAACATGTGTTCTTTTGCAAAAAGTAATTGAAAGAAGTATCATTGCTACAGGGTTCTTTTTGATCAAAGTTCCCAAACAAATAAACAACACACCTGCTCTCCTAAGATATTTTTCAACTTTTTTTAAGGGTCAGTGGCTTGTCATAGCTGCAGAGTAAGAGGGATCCATCAGCTTGGTTTCTTATGTGACCCAAATGATCAGTTTACGTGATTACCTGGCGACCACCACACCAGACTGGAACAGATTAAGTTTCATTATTAAGAACCTCAGCCAGAAGCAAACTTTCTCATTGGCTATGCCCAGCTTTGATATGACTCTCGGAATTATCTGCAGAAGAGGAGCATCATTCCTAACAGTTAAGATAGTTAAGCATCCAGTCAAGCACTTGAGCCAGAGTGCCTTGTAAATAAGAGGCCCTTAGAGCCCAAAGAGCAACTGTAATTTTCAGCTGTGCCTGACTAGGGGTGTGCAAGCATGGCTCTCTTCTCTCTTAAAAATACAGCCACCTTTAAGTACAGCTGTCTTTCTTACAGTTAACCGCTTTCTTTGTCTCTCACTTAAAAAAATGAAACAACCCACACCCTTTAATATATAGCCAGATCTTTTGGGTCTGGGGCAAAAGTATTAAAAAGTCCAGGGGAAAGAACACCAATGCTAAAGATAATAAGCATGATTAGAACAAATTAATTATTCTGATGCTTACAGACAGCATAACCTGCAACAGCATTCCTGATGTGCAGCAAAATCTTTGGGCAGAGCAGAGGGATAGTTTCAGTTGCAGGAGCAGCCAGAGAACCAGATAGATGAAGGCACTGGGGCAGGTGAGAGGTGGCACTGCTGCTTCCTGCTGTCCTCAAGAGTTGGATTTAGCTTGCCTAAGGTACATGCCTGGGGTGGAGCAGGTGACAGACACCTCATAAAATCCATCTGTTCCAAATCAGTCCTACAATAGGAAACTTGTGGCATCATCCATCTGTGAAGTACCCCTGTAGCTTTCCCCCTCGGTCCTCTGAGGCCGGTATTAGGGTCCAGAGACCCTCAACTGTGTGCTAAGAGGAGGTGAAGTGTGCAGCTTGTAAAGCGTACAGGTCATCTGCTCTAATGTAAAACATAACCACAAAAAGACAGAGCATTGACATGCTGTAAAGGTCCAGGGTGTCTTGAAGCTGAGTGAGAGAAGGGATTTAACAAGGAGGAGGGAGCGAAGTTGTGTAGAATCCATGAAGTAGCACTTCTTAGAAGTCTAAAGAGGTTTTAATTTATACAAAAGTGGAGGAGGAATCAGTGGATCTTTTGTCCCCTTCCTCACTATCTGACACAACAGGAGATCTACTGGCTACCTCCAACCCCATCACGGCTTGCAGGTACAGAGGGTAATCAGCTGGAAGCTAAGAGAGATCTCAGAGATGATACTCAAAACAAGTGGGACTTTCAATGGTCTCAGTGGATGTCATTTTGACTTGCAAATGAGTTTATCTACAACAAGATTTGTTGTTTCAGAATAATGAATGCACTGGAATATTCACCAAAGGTGGAGATGGAATATCTCATAGAAAGAGTTTGCTTCAAAAATTCACAGTAGCTCACAAATTTTGTCAGGACACAGGAATATGCCATATGATAGGTATGTGCAGTCAAAATTGCTCTGTTTTCTGATACGATTTGCAAGAAATTGTTCATGAATAAGCTAAAGACTAAAGATTATTTACAGACACTCTTCAGTGAGTAATTCTGAGTACCTTTGAGAAAATTGTTGGCAAGTTGTGAACACTTCACTACTGGAAAACAGCCAAAATTTAACAAAAAAATTAATTATAAATTATTTACTCAGCTTTAGTCACAGTCTTCGTGTGAAGGGGGAGGAAAATATTGTCTGCAGTGCTGTTTTATCTCTACTCTTTTGTAATATCAGCGCTTTCTTTACTGCAGAGTTGATTATGTAGTTATGGCAATTGGTGTGGGACTGCTTAGATCACTTCTTTTGGAAGGCTTTTTTGTCAAGTCTTTGGGCAAATCAATTAGGGCCAGTCCCATGTAAGACCTTGTACCAAATTATTGGCTGGCTGTACAAACCCCCTTCTTCTCCAAGTGTTGAGTTAGAGTCTCTGAATTGAGGGCCCAAGATCCGTGCCCTATCCACCCTATCAAGGTGCCTTGTCTAGTAAGACTGGATGCTTTTTTGGGAGGGCACTGCTGCTATGACTAATCAGGTACAGATCTCAGATGGCATATTCATGGCCACCACAAAGACAGATGATAAAGAGCTCACTGAAAAGCAGCTCTTTTCTGCCATAAATCTATGTCCATCCACCCGGAAACAGCATTCGAGCTGTGCTATTTATCGTTGCCCAATTCAAGGCAAAAATGCTGTCCTTGGACTGTGTGTAGCCCAGTAAAATGGGCTGAACTGGTCCGTCAGGTTCCTGTGAGCTTTAAAAGGGCACTTTGCTGTACAGCTTTCATCTGCTTTGACAATGAGTTTCATGTCTTTCCCACCTAGAGCTCAGTGGGGGCAACTGAAATTACCGAGTGCTGAGGCATAATGCCACTTCTGCATGCTGAAGAAGGATAATGGAGAACACAGTTAAGAAAATTTCCCAGAAAGAGATAAAAGCAACAGCCTGAGAGACCTAGTTTTGGAAGGCAGCAGAAGGACAGAGGCATCCTCTGTCTGATTGGAATAGCAGCTGTGCCATGGTGTGTCAGGGCAGCTTGTGCACCTCAAGCTGGTGCTCATATGAGGACTAAATTGCCCCAGAGTGCCTCTGGACCCTACCACATCTCTCTGATCTCTGCCTGTTAATAGACTCAAATGACATACACTGAAAAACAGGGGAAAACAAAACAAAACAAAACAAGACAAGACACTAATTTCATTCAGATAAGGAATTATATAACCACAAACTTTTGTTGAAAAGGTGAAGCCTGACAAGGGTGAAGTGCTTTGTCCTATGATCTCACCAAAGAACTGCGCCTTACTCAGGAACGGATATCCAGGAAGAGCACCTCATCATTCCCATCACCTGCACGGAGCTAAAAAGTTGTTAAAGCACACCCAGCTAATCACCTCTTCCACTGAACTGCCCTTGCTGGGATCTGCAAACAGGGACATTTTAATCATAGCTCAATCTGGTTTAGAAAGGAAGGATGGGATTTCCTGCTCACTTGAAACCATGTATGTTTAGCTAGATTTCCATACAAAAATCCTCAAGAGACCCCTATTCAAACTCAGTCTAAAATGTTACACCACAGGTTTTAGGACCTGACATGACTTGGCAAAAGACTTAAACATGTGCAGACTTCCATGGCAATCAAGTGTAAGGTTAAAATAAAATCCTATGGTACAGATGTCAGCTGAACAACTAAAATAGCTTTCAGTGAATATTCTATACTCAAAAAATTAGAGCTTTAAGGTCCCATATCTAAGGATATTCGCTTCTATCTGTTCTATTGCAGCATTGGGAATTAGTTTGCAGAAGCTTTCCCCAAAGTTTTAAGATAATTTTTTAGCCTTTCAAAGCTGACATACATTAAGCCTGTGAAGACTTTCCTAGTACTGACCTCCACGTTGCTGAAGCTGGGTCTCCAGAGGATGACACTTTGGGGGAAGAAGAATATCTGTTGCTAGAAGGATCTATTTTGCTAGCAGATTGGATCCCTGTCCACCTCTCCAGTGGCTTTTTGAAGTTGTTCAAAAGAACATCTGGAACAATGTCACTCAGTAATACCTTTCCGTCCCTCATGTGGTCGGTGATGACCATACAAAGAAAAGGAACTCAGTGTAGCTTAGAGCATACTGCTGTATTGCTGTTCTGTTGTTGCCATATAGGAGGCTTGTGTTATAATACGGACACATTTGTCTTACACACGGAAAGTCCCTGCATTATACAGTGCTGTTGCAGATCAGCTAGTGAGAAGCTAGATGTGAAGGTGACCTTCCCATCTGTCGTACTGTGGCACAAAACACTGGGCACTTGCCAAGGCAGCATGCGCTACACACTCATGAACCATGGCACTACCATGGTAGGCACTATCAGAGTATATAATAAAAAATACGTGCACAGAAGGATAAAGGATAAAGGTTTGAGTGTTTTACAGCCAAATGATAGCAAAGGCACATTCAATAAAGAAAATTATCAGGAAAATGAAGTATTTCATGGAGGGTGCTTCATTATTAAAACAGATGCATATGCACAAAAAACCCCCAGCAAAACTAATTGGCCTATTCTGTGGTAGGATAGGAACACTCATATGTATGCAGGGAGCATAGCAGTGTACATATCTACCTACTCATTAGAGGATATGAAACCTTAATTGAGAGAAAGATTCTAATTACAGTATACCCACCTTTGGTCTGGAAACAATTATCTGCTAATGAATGTTAACTAAGGCACAAGAATGACTACTGAGCAAAACAGGCCAGGTGAGTGACCAGGAAGACAGTGTCGAAATTGCTCCTTGTCTTGGCTGGTAACAGAGGATAATTGTGGGGAGTGCAGGGAGCAAAAAGTGAAAAGGTCCCATTTCAGCTGACAGAAAAACATGTTTAAAATATTTCCATAATGGTGCTCGATGCTAGTTTTTACCACCAAAGGAGCAATTTGAGACAACCTGGACCCAATGGCATAACAAAGCAAGAAGCAGTCATGCAAAGCTATAACAGAGATGGAAGAACAGAAGAGACCCTTAAGAAACACCCACTGATTCCCTCCAGCACCCTTTCAAATGAGATTTCCTTCCAAAAGAGCATTTATTCAGAGCTCTTCTCCAAAGAACCTACCTTGACATGCATTAGGAATGTAATTTGAAATATTTTTTTAAAAAATGTATCAGAAAGAAGTTTTGCCAAGAGACCTTAGTGTTTACACATACTTAGCAGGAAGAAAATCACCCATTTTTTCCTCTATCTACATGTCATATTGCAGCTATGCAAAAGTGATAGTAGAGGGCCTGATCCCCTAGCTACAGTAACAAACCATTAACCACAGGAAGGAAGCTGCAGTACCATGGGCATTGAATTGGTTTGGCAATTTACCTGGTAAAAAGTGAGTTTCCCAAAGAATACAGAAGAGTATGAGTTTCTAGGAGGTTTTCCCTTCAGGTGAAGGTAGATTTTTTCTGCCATGATGTCTGCTTCATAGTGCATCCTGCCTAGTACCTTTCAAGCTGTGTGTGAACTCTCTGGCCTTTTGATTCAATGTCAGTCCCAAGGGGTGGGAAGTGCTTTTGTAAAGTGCCTTTCAACTCATAGGAAGCTGAGCGGCTGATGTGAGCTTTTGAAAGTGTCTGGAGGCCTGGCCATGCATACTTATCTCTGTCTAATTTGAGGACCTTAGTGCACCAGATTGTGGAGGTAAGCTGATTTGTTTCTCAGCTAGAAATGTGCTTGTTTAGAACAAAACCACTGACAAGAAATCTCTCTTTTTTAGTAGTGTGAGAAATGTGGCAACACCACTTGCCTGTATCTTACTAATAGAGATTGAAATTCAATGGGAATAAAAGTCTGAGCTCCAGTAAATCTAGATGTGATGCCTTGAAACCTTAGGGGAGAATTTGAGTTTCTCGGCTTTTATTCTTAAAACTTAAATACAAATGGAAATGTTTCAAGCTTAATTTTTTCCTGATATATATTCCCACCTTTATACGTGTTTCCATGCTGTTTTATAGTACAGCATTCTGTAGCAGCTGTGACATTACTGAACACAGGAGGACTCAGCAATCACATATGTAGATATATATGTAGATATATAGACATATATGTAGATCACATATGTAGATATATAAACACACAAGTATAACAGAAGCCAAAGATTTAGAATCCCTTTCACAAATACTTAAGTAACTTAAGTTACAACAGAATACCATTTTCCCTTTGAAAATTATTTTAAAAGCACAAAATTGTAAAGTGAGAGGTCAACCTTTTCCAAAAATTTATTAGAAAATCTCTTAAAGAAGTCATTTGTAGTACATTATCATAGATCAGGCTACGGAAACCTGCTACCAAGCACAGAACATAAATAAGGTAATTTTAATTTAATGCATCTTTGTCTTTAATACATGGTTCCCTGAAAATTATAATCAAACACTGTGAGTACCTGAGAAGTATATAAATAGGAAGGTGGCCACAGCAGAAGGTAGGAGGTATTTGGGCTGATGCAAATGAGCTCAAAGCCGCTGCTTCTGTCCTTGAGAACCTAGAGCTCCCCATTTTTGGTGGTGGTGGGTATATTTTGTGTTAGCATGACACAAGGCTAATCTGCCAGTTAGGCCATAGGAGACAATTCCTTGTGACCCTACCCATTTCCTAATCTCCCTACTCCCAGGTCCCACTCACTAATTCCTGGGCAGCTGTGTGTTTGGGAAGCTAATGATGAAAGCCCTGCTGCACCCTGCCTTAGCAAGAAAGAAAGTCTTAGTCAAGAAAGACAGAAATGGGAGCTTTAGGTGTAGCTCTAAATCATGGCCTCAGCTCACTCACGTGGTATTGGAATGTGTTGTTATGAACACAGAGGAGCAAGAAAACCAAGGCAAATTTGGGATACCACGGGGGGCAATGAGTAATTGATTGTTAATGCATGTTCCTTTTTGTAGTGAAACATCATAGAACAATGTTCCACTAGCAAATACCAGGGATATAAGGTGCCTCTTGTGTTTATTTTTACATCTTTTGGGGTGAAGGCGATGCTAATCTGCATGGACCATTCTGCACTTAATTAATTTAATAGGCTGCAACGGGTAAAGGTAGATTTATTTTCCAGTTTATATATTTATATTTATATATATATTTAATGAAATTCTTGTTGTTTGCTAGCTTGGGGAATAGGGTGCTATTTGATTGGTGTCTATAAGTCACTTCCTTTTTTTTCATACTTCAGTAAAACATTCTGGCACAGCTACAACATCCTGTTCCCTTGCAACTGAATGGACAACAAGTGCTTAAAGAAATAGAACATTATTAAACTCACAAATACAAACAAGCAAATTTTTCAGGTCCACTTATTTCTGAGAGAAAATACATCTTGTCCTTACATTTTGTTTTTGACACATAGGACAATACAAGACTCTTTGGAAACTCAGAGTGCAAAGGGAAAATAAAAAACTAAACAAAACCCAGGTGCTTTTAATAACCAGTGATTTTAACATCCATTTGGTAGCACTATTAAATCCTGCCAGTTGAGGGAAGGGAAATGACTGATAAATAGCTTTATAGTAGTGACGTGCAATGTTACATGGGGGCTAGTGGGCAGAGGGAATTTGTCTTTTTCTCTCATTAGAGCTGTTAAAGACTCTAAGAGCCACTAAAAATGACACTGAGCTCTGCAGATACCAAAGAAGGAAGTAAAAGCCCTGCATTACTTTTCCCCCCAAATTATGAATGAATGAATGAATGAATCTTAGGTAAGTTCTCTGTTTTTTGTTATTTGGGTGGCCTGGAGTTTGCACAGCAATAGGACCAGAAAACATTCCCTCGCTGTAGTGATGGTAATTGTTGATGTTCAATTGATGACTGCTTGCTGATGGTCACTGGAGTGCCCAGCGCAGCATGCATGCCTGGATGGATACTTTTGTATCCGTCCTTGATACTCTTTTTTATGAAAAGCATCAGTATTTTGCAGATATGTGGAAACAGAAGCAGTCCTTAAAGTCCGAGGAGTTAGTGTTTGTTTAACATACCAGTCAAGGTCAGGACCACTGTAAGCTACAGAGCTGAAACAACAACAGGAACTTGCTCCTTTTAGCCCAACTGACCATGTGCTCTGTGACAGCAAAACCAGGTCAGCTTGTTAACTTGGAGAGTGCCAAACAGAGAGTTTGGAGATACGTTCCTTCCATCCAGGTGCAAAATTTCTTTTAGCAACCTTAGCTCCATTAGGTTCCTTAGAAAAGGAAAACTTATTTGAGTGAGAGACCAGACAACCTGGGAGCTACCTCAGCCTTTGGAAAAAGACTAACAAGGAAGACCAGGAACCATCAAACCCCTCAGTGTTTTCACCTCCAAGTAGAAGAAACCTTCTGTTAAGGTTTAAGTGCACACATAGAGGCATGTGTGCACTTAAAAGATGCCCACCACAGGATCACACTACTATTGGTCATTCTTCTCTCTCATGGAAAACTGGGAGAAATAGAAGACAAGGCCAATGCTAACCAGCTGACTTAGCTGTAGAAAGTATTTGGGTTCAAGTAACCATTCCCCCTCAATGAAAGGACTCAAACGCAATGGTGATGAAGCAATATGAAAAGCTGCTCAAGTGTTTTCCACATAGCTCCAGAAGGAAGCTCAATACAGAGATGAAACTGACCCTCTCTCCTCTAACAAGGTAATGCTGGATCTTGCCGCAGTAAATCAGCTGAGGAGATTAGAGAAAATCCTACTTGTAGACAATTCCCCAGAGGTTCGATTTGCATGAGGTGCTGCAGACCATGGTAATTCTTGTTAAACTTTCACACATGATTTTATCTTCCAGCTAGGAGTGACTTGAGAATTGAGTTATCCTTGCCATATATATATCTCATTAAATTGCATTACCTTTGTTTCACCGACCTCACCTAATGGTATATGAAGTAAACAAGATATAACCTTTATGGGCTTCCATGTAATCTCATCTTTCAGTGTCTCTTATTCTAAGCTCTCAAAGAAGGATAAACTGCATACTCATAATCTGTCCTATTCTATTTTATCCACTGTACTGTGTGCTACAATAATACCATGTGAACCAAGTATGTGTATTCTTTCTGTTACAGCTGGCAACAGCCAGAAGAGGGCCCTCTCCCTTGTGTTCCTACTTCCACAGAAAGAGTTGTCTTCGAAAGAGGATCCCAAGGGACATCTATTTCTTTCTTCTGCAAACCAGGGGCAGAAAGGACTTTCAAGCAGAGATGCAGAGCTCTGCCCCTGACAGATGCTGGTGTCATCTTCAACTCACCGTGCAGCTGTTGTGGCTGTCTAGCATGAGCACTGCTAGGAGCTTGGTGTAGAAAGGCTGTGCATGGGAAACTCATTGCAGAAAAGCACAAGCAATTTCACTGGACCTACAGAGCCCAAAAGCAAGACTATATATGCTTTGCTACTTTCTATCAACTACTGTTTTCATATGAAATGGAGATTAAAAAACCCCACCATTTCTATAACCAATGAGTTATCTTGCTGCTACACTAACCGTTGGTAATTTTACACATCAAAAAATGCTTGGTGGGAGGTCCACAGTGCTTTATGATATATGTTTATCTCTAAATCTTTTTGTCTAAGCTGCCCAACCCTAAAACTATTTTGTTGTGCTCCTTTTTCTCTCTCTCTCTTTTTTTTTTTTAACCTTCTTTTGTTTTTTTTTTTACCCTCTCTCTCAGTTAGGCTTGAATGATGCAATATATTTCATCCTCATTGTATTATAGCTCAAAAAGTTAATAAATGTATGCAGAAACAAAACTGACTAAGAAAAATGGAGTTACTATGGGAACACATGCTACAATTGAATCTGCTGTGACATCTAAAGGACCTCTAGGAAATGCAAGACGACATTCTTTCATGTCAGAATTACTTGAGTTGCTCTTTACTTCTCCTTTTAGAGGTTGGATTCTGTCTCAGTAACTTCTCCTGATTTCACCAAGAACACTTGGTGAGTACAGTGGTAATCTGGTACTAAGGATCTGGTTTGGGTGGGAGTGTCGTTTTTCCTGATCCACACAAGCTAAGAATCAGCCCTCATGTTCTTTGTAGTTCAGAGGTTAAATGAAGGATTTTAAAGGTTTGGATTTGAACTGGATTAGTTTCTGCATTTATTCTGTGGGTAGAAAAGCAGAAGTAATCAAAAATAATTTCAGAAATTCATTGAAAAATTGCAGTGGTTAGAATCTGTGCAATTTAAGACAAAACCCCTTATTAGCACATTAACGCATGATAAATACTCTCCACATGGGAAGACAGAGATCTGCAAAATACATTACAGCAACCAACATGAACAACTCCCCTGCTCACCAGACAGGGAAGGGGAATATTGATTTAGTATCTGTTTTTTTTTTTTTTTTTCTGAAGTGCTTAACTACTGCTGCTCCACCTCTCTCTCACAACATAAAGTTCACTGTCACCTAGAACCATGAAATAAAGTTTCTTTCTTCATCAGTACTACCAGTACTAGCTCTTACATCAATTTTAGGCTGTGGCGTGAGGAGTGTTCAGGCGAAAGGGATTGCTTTACACAGAGCTACGCTGCAAACCAATGCTCATTAAGGTGTAATTTTAACAAAGAGTAGTTACATTCAAAAGACACCAAGATTTTTAATAGAATGTTCATATTTTACAAGCAGAGACATAAGCATAACTTTTTATTAAGGGACTTTTTTTTTTTTGTGAGAAATAGGTAAGGGAAAAAATCTCCCACTCCTCACGTCCTGTACTGATGAAGTGTTTCAGTCTTTCAAAGAGAAAAATAAGTAACTATTTGATAGTTTTTGAAGCTTCTGAAACAGCATTTTTCAGATCACTTGCTTCAGGAGAAAAAATGGAATTTTCATCCTAATTTGAGATGAAATTTAGAGATTAATTCTGAGAAGAATTAATTGCAAAGGATTCACATATTGACTCATCAGAATCTTTGAACTTTCTAAATTTCCTTTACCCCATTTTAGGAATAAGGATGGTGCTGCTACATAGAAGAAGATTCAGTTCTTCATGGTTTTTAATCTCAATTTTGTACCGTGCAAAGAAATGTCCATTTAAGAATAAGAAAAATAGTAACATAAAAACCTTACCCTGTATTTACGATGATTAGAAGTGTTTGATCTCCTGAGATGATTAGAGGAGCCTCATTCTTAAGGTTTTGAAAAATTACTGAATTTCTGAACTACACGTCTACTTTTTCTTACAGTCTTGGTTTTTTTAAGTAAAGATAGCCACAGTTTTACTCCCTGTTGTGCTACTTGACCTAGTGTTAACTACAGTTCCGAAAAACTTAATGACCATGAAGATTTTCCTTTTATTTCACAGAGTGGTTTTACAGCAAGGTGTTCTGTATGTACATGTTCTTTGTTTCTATATGGCTAATCCTTAAAATGTTAACCGTCAGCAAAAGTTAAATGCATGCAGGTCCCATGGTAGCCTGGCAGGGAAGTATTCAAAAGCCCACCGCTAGGGTGTATCCCAGATGATCTTTTGCTCTCTTCGGAGTTTAGTTCTAGTTAAATGCAATATAATTTTGTCCCTTAAACAGTCTGTTCCTGGGCTGGGCCTATCTGCTCTGGCACTGCAAACTGCCTTCGGCCTGCTGCATCCTCACTTCATGGATTTAATTCTGTCACCCTTAAATTTTGCTTTGAGACGGGGTTTACTTCTGCTTCCATTTCTTGAAGGCTTCACAAGGTGCTTGTTCTCAGAGAGCAAGGAAATAGAGTTTTGAGAAAAAATCAAAAATTAAATGACTGTTTCCAGCATGACCTCTCTGACAGGGTCTCTGGCCTTCCTGGCAGCTGGGTTCTCCCACAAGGAGAAATGTCTCCAAAGAAGTGTTTGGACTGACATAAGAGGGAAAGCAGCCTCAGGTTCTTTTTTTTTCCTTTTTTTTTTCCTTTTTCTCCCCAGCTATGTAACAGATCCATTGTCTTGACCACATCTCTAAGCACTGCCCCAGGTTCCTGCCAGTGTTGTTCAGATGCAGACTGCATCTATTCCCTGTTACTATTAGTGTTAGTAACACACATTTACTTACAGACTGCAGGCATGATGGCTATCAATGTGTATGTCAGTGGCCGTTTTTATCTGCGAGATACTAAAAGTATTCCCAATCTGCCCAAGCAGAAAGACTAGTCTAGTTTTCCCTTGCATCACCAGAATAAAGAACATAATAAAAAAGTTGTGGAAACACATTCTTAACTGTTTTCCTATGGATGCCACTAGCAAGTGATGCAAGTTGTTTGTATAACTTGTCCCTGATTGCAGTAACACAAACCCCAGTGTTTCACTCAAAATACTATGAAATTACAGCAAAAACAGGGAAATGTTCCATTTTTTTCATTAATGCCTCCCTCCCTTTCAGTGATAATGTATTAGCCTGAAAAAGTTGTCGTCTGTTGGCCTAAAGGAACCGTATGTATGTCTTACCTCATCATTTGGATCAAATCGCACTTACCTTCTCCTTCTCCTACTCCTCCAGGCCTACATATTTATAAGGACTGAAGGGCAAAGAGGCTAAGAGAACATCTCCACTCCAGTGATGTTGCTCAAACCTAACCTTGACCATGCAGAAGCGAAAGCAAGATAAAAAATTCAGAGCATGAAGGAGGTGAGTAGAAATCTGCTACCCCTTCATACAGACTGAAACATGAACATTCACCTGTGGTGTAGATAGATTGGGTGTGGCATACCCTGGACAAACACCGCCACACTGCCACACCACCACATATCTCCTGAATCCTCACAGTAAAGTTGTCTGGCTGCAAAGTTATGGGAAGAAAGGCTTCGTATTCCCTCCACCAGGAGCTGATGGAACATGCAGGCAACCTGAACTGTGGCTGTCCTAATCCATTCTGGTCTCAAACCCTAGTTGCAGAAGTTGTGCAGAGACAGTCTGCATAGCATTCCTGACTTTCACACACACCGGACAGCAGATACGTAGCCATAGACTTTAATTTGGATAACCTTAGTTGCTTCTGCATTACTCCTAAGGATACCCTGGGTTTATTAGGCTGATTCTCTAGCCTTCCCATAGAAAAAAATATTTCATTCCTTCTTACCATAGTCTCCTTGCACTGATTTAATTAAATCAGGGATGGACTGTCCGAAAAAAGATAAAATCATAGAATCATAGAATCACTTAGGTTGGAAGAGACCCTTGGGATCATCGAGTCCAACCATCAGCTCCACTCTACAAAGTTCTCCCTTACACCATATCCCTTAACATCACATCTAAACGAGTCTTAAATACATTCAAGGATGGTGACTCCACCACCTCCCTGGGCAGCCTATTCCAGTGTCTGACCACTCTTTCTGTGAAGAATTTTTTCCTAATGTCCAGCCTAAACCTACCCTACTGCAGCTTTAACCCATTCCCTCTTGTGCTATCAAATAAAACAAAGTAAGACAATGTGCAAAAGGCAAAGAAGTTATGATGTGAAACTAGTTATTTTACAAACTATTGGGGATATACAAGGCTAGACAGACAATTAAACCAATGACAGAAGAAGTCAGCTTTCTCTCTAACATATTTCAGGTTTACTTGTAAGCTCAACTACAATAAGCAGTAACAAATAGAAGGTAAGGAAATGTTTCCATCTTTAGAAAGAGAATAATTAAGTCACTACAAGACTCCACCTCAAGTAATTCTAGAACTCTCATACATCTACTCTCTTCTGCTTCTGTCCTTTGGTGCAAAGCAACTCTCCTGGGCCTTGCCTTGAGGAATTAAATGGAAGACTTAAGCCACAACCTCTGCCAACTCCTCCCGTCACTTGCTGGGGTTGTGCCCTCAGCAAGTGCATCTTTGCTTTCTCTGACTGTTTGAGCTTAATAAAGATTGTGAAAGTCCTTCAGGGCAATACTGTGTTTATTTTAGAAGAAAGCTTGTTGGCCAAACAGTGGCATCTCATTTTCACTTTGCTTCAGTTTCCCCATTTTGAAATGGGTTTGAAACAAGGCACCTGTGTTACAAGTTATTTTAAGTGTGTGAAGTGACAGAGGTGGTAGTATGTGAATATACGTTGACATAAAAGCAAGTTGTGTGCTTAATCCCCATTACAACCTTGGGAGCCAAAAGCTATGTTTACCACTAAGTGTTGGTATGAATCTGTAAAATTCCTCGCTTTACTCTGGAGTTAGTTCTTTGCAATTATGGCGTGGATTTTTCTTCCTGTTCAAAGATATTTCCATGGACATTTTTCATGCACCTGTTTGAACAACAATAAAGTTTTTATTAAATAAAACCACTTAATACTCATGGGTAAAAACAAGCCAATTTGATGTGTAACAAATGCAAAATAGACCCAATTCGCCATAATTAAGCTTTTTTACAATTACAATTATCTCTTGCTTACTTGGTGAAGAAACGTCATCATCTTTGAACACAATCAAAACAATCAAACAAAAAATTCTGACCTGCATAAGCAGCACAAAAGGGCATAGGAGAAATAAGGTGGTTTCTCACAAGGCCATGGTAGCAGTGGGCAACAGGGGGGATATGGAGTTTTCAAAAGTGCCCTATCAAAAGAGCATACTGCTGCAAGCATTTCCTCATCAAGGTTAGTCATTTCAAGGGACAGTGCAGGCAGGGCGATATTTCTCGCCCCTTCCACCCCGCCCTTCCCATCCTCCCCAGTCCACTGATAAATTGGTTTAGGCTCTTTATGAGGCATGGACTGTCCCTGGAGGACTTCACCTATGGTAGTAGCTATAGCTCAAGATGGTGCTGTAGGGTTCTGAGATTCCTTCCTGTCCAAGCATTTGGGATCCCTTTGTCCAGCATAGGAGCAAGTTTCCTCCTGTTTTCTTCTGAACACTTGATGCAGCTGAGGGCCGGCATTGCTCTGGAACTGCTGAAGAATGGGACTGGTTCAGAGAAGGAGTTCCACCTCATCTCACCTCTTCCCCATGCCAAAACAAGGACACAATGCTGTGGTGTGTTGACCACAGGACAGAGCAATCACACAGCAATTATCATGGTCAAAAGAGACTTGACTTGGGGAAATTTATATAAATTATTGGTAATCAAATCAGAGTACAATAATAAGAAATAAGAACAAAAACACCTTCCCTGCACCCCTTCCTTCTTCCTGGGCTCAGTTTCACTTCTGACTTCTCTACCTCCTCCCCCTGAGCAGTGCAGGGGGATGGGGAATGGGGGTTGCAGTCGGTTCACCATGTCTCTGCCACTTATTCCTCCTCACACTTTTCCCGTGACACAGAGTGGGGTCCTTCCCACAGCAGACAGTCCTTCATGAACTTCTCCAACACTGGTCATTCCTGTGGGCTGCAGTTCTTCATGAGCTGCACCAGCATGGGTCCTTTCCACGGAGTACAGTCCTTCAGGAATGGACTGCTGCATTGTGGGTGCCCTGTGGAGTCACTGGTTCTGCCAGAAAAGCTTCTCCACCATGGGCTCCTCTCCATGGGCTGCAGCTCCTGCCAGAAGCCTGCTCCAGCACGGGCTCTCCATGGTGTCACAGCTTCCTTTGGGGCACATATATCTGCTCCAGCATGGGGCCTGCTATGGGGTGCAGGGTGGATATCTGCTCCCCTGTGGTCCTCCATGGGATGCAACTTGCATCACTATAGTCTGCACCATGGGCTGCTCTGATGTCTGGAGCAGCTCCTCCTCTTCCATCTTCACAGATCTTGGTGTCTGCATAGTTGTTTCTCTCATTCCTCTCTCCCAGTTGCTGTTGCACAGCAGTTTTTACCCTTTCTTACGTATGTTATCACAGAAGCACTAGCACTGTCACTGATGAGTTGAGCTTTGGGCAGTGGCGGGTCTGAACTGACTCTGTCCAACATGGAGGTGGCTCCTAGTGTCTTCTCACAGAAGCCACCCCTGCAGCCCCTGCCCCTCTCCCCCAACCTTGCCACATGAACCCAATACACATCCCCAGAGCAGCTGTAGAAATGAGTGAGCCTGGGTGGGTCCAAGCCACATGTAGGGTGTGACACAAGTTGAAGGTCACAGATACAGTAATTGTGTCAGTGTCTACATTATTGGTGTTATTGGTTATCGGTGAATTGAGGGTCAGGACTGGGCCAGGTTAAGTCAGGCTGAGGAAGGAGAGAGTAAAGGCATCCAAGCTGGTCTGCTCTGAATGACCTTGTGCCTGGAAACAATTGAGCTGCCTTCTCAAAATGCAGCCCTAAAGGGTAGTTTCCTCACTGAGGCAGGGACCATCTGCTGCTGGGAAGTCTGTACAACACCAGCACAGCTTCCAGTGCTTTCATACTTAACTTGCAGTTCAGGTCAACTCTGTACAAGGAGATGTCAGATCATTGCATGTGACCTCCAGATAGATGGCTGTCTCTCTGTTATCAAGGCATATGGTTGTGAAATAAGGCAGACGTTCTGCATGTGGCTACATAGCTGGGCAGGCAGATGGATGCAGTAGCTATCCATGTAATACCTAGATGTGTGGTGGCATCATCACAAATGTGCATTCCCACTAATACTCCTGTGGGAGTTGCAACTAAAGGTGCTAACTGTTTAGAAATCAGTGGGAATTTTGACTGAGGAAATGTCAGACCCTGAGCATCAAATATTATTTTCTACACTGTGTTATTTTCTGTACATAATATTTATTCACTGTCTCATGGGAGTTCTATGTACTAATGCAATTAGTTGGATTCTC
Organism: Alca torda; assembly: GCA_008658365.1. Taxonomy (NCBI): domain Eukaryota; kingdom Metazoa; phylum Chordata; class Aves; order Charadriiformes; family Alcidae; genus Alca; species Alca torda. The sequence continues at coordinate 20,789,573 of CM018079.1, read as the reverse complement.
TCCCTTACTAATGTGGTATTGAAGACTCTTAAAAATCCCTAGATATTATTTCAGTGTTAATAGATACTTTATGAGTTATTTCAGTTTTCTAATGCTCAATCAACATAAAGAGAATTTTCTTTCACTATGTGGGCTTCTTCCCTTCAGATCCCTACCGAAGTAATCCTGTACTCAGTACATCATTAAGACATGTTGCATGTGTAAAAAAACCCCACAAACAAGCACTCCTCATCCCCAGACTTGCCACCATTTCTAATGACTGTTTCAATAATCCTACTCTGTTACGTTTTTATGAAAGGTCGTAGAACATTTATTGTTACCAAGAATGTAAGAGTTGACGTCTGTTTGTGTTTGGACAAGCATTTTTCTGGGCACATGCCAAGCTACCTTCAATTTCTATAAAAGCAGTGAAAATTGCTACCATCATGATTGCCTGATGGTGCTCCACTAGAATGGAATTAACATAAACCATCTAGAGACACATTTCAAAGCAGTACATTTTTATACAATAATCTGATTTGGAGCTAGCACTAGCTGAGGAAAAGCTACATGAAGATTAACATGACACCCTGTGTTAATACACATATAAACATTCCCATGCTCTGACTGGGAACAGTCAGCTAAATGTTTGTGCCCCCATGTGTTCCTACAGATCTGCGGGAAGCCAAGAAAGCAATGAGGACTGAGCTCAGTGGAGCACACTGTTCCATGACTGAAGCCAGCAAAAGTTAATCTGTTATCACAGATCAGATCCACATCTAGCACAAATTATAATTTCTTCTGAAACAGTATAGAATATTTTTTTAAAGGTGAAGTCATGAGATGCTTCAAGGAACCATGTTTTTGCAAGCTTTCTGTTCCTGTGCTTACTCTCATGCTAGTTTTGTGTTTTGCAGCCTGTGAGAATGAAAAATAAGACTTTCCCTGTCTCCTTTAACTCATTCCTGTACCACATCTAGGGTGTACAAAGGCAATCTGATAAAGAGCCTACAAACCTCAGGCTCAGCATTACAACTAACCACATCAGAGCATGCAGGAAGTCAGCCCACAACATAGCCTAACAGCCTGAAACAGCACACAGCAAGCTTTCTACAGCATAACAAAGATGCCCAAGAATCATACCCTGGGAAAAAACAAATATTTGAAAGATAGTAACAATGCCAAGATTTTAAAAAACAGGAACATTTCTATAATCACTTAACTGATTTGCTTGCCTCACATACTCATCCGCTCCCTGAAGTCCCTACATCCATCTCTAGTGATGAGCAACATACTCCAAACCTCTGTCTAGCTGCCACCTGACACCTGATCTATGTAGTGCCCAATCCTCTTAGGTTCTGCCTGTAGGCAGGACTGAGGCCTCCCACAGGGTGATGCTGCACTAGAGCAAATGATTTGGACCAGTCCCTGAGCCACATTGGAAGTCTGGAGACAATGAAACTAAAGGGACAAGGATCCTTTCTGTTCTGCATTTGGTCCAGAGACTTTCACTCAAACTGCAAAGACTGTTCCTGGAACAAGGACCAAAGCTAGGCTTCATGTCTCCCAGGTTAATGTCCTCACTTTCTGTGTTCCTACTTGTTCGAGCTTTGATTCTCTGGTTCCCCAAATGATTGCAGTGCAGGAGAAATATTCATTAAAGATTAAAATTACATCAGGGCCATTGCGGTTGATTGATAGCTGTTTTGAAGGCAAAGAAGCTCACTCCAAAAGCTGACTGAGAGTATCAAAACCAAAAGTGACCCCAGGGAACTGTCATATGCCTGAAACCAGCAGAACTGGAATCCCTTCTCTGAAGCATCATAGTGTAACATCTGCTGTATCAGTCTGTGGCAAGAGCAATCATTTTTCAAACAGACACTCAATGAAGAGACCACCAAGAGCCAGAGCCACATGAACATTCAACAACCCCACTCAGCGTTACAGGCTTGGGGAGGAGTGGCTGGAGAGCTGCCTAGCAGAAAAGGACCTGGGTTTGTCAGTCAGCAGCCAGTTGAATATGAGCCATTCAGTGTGCCCAGGTGGCCAAGAAGGCCAACAGCATCCTGGCCTGTGTCAGGAACAGTGTGGTCAGCAGGACTAGGGAAATCATCGTCCCTCTGTACTCGGCACTGGTGAGGCCACACCTCGAATACTGTGTACAGTTTTGGGCCCCTCACTACAAGAAAGACATTGAGGTGCTGGAGCAGGTCCAGAGAAGGGCAATAAAGATAGCGAGGAGCCTGGAGAACAAGTCTGACAAGGAGCGACTGAGGGAGCTGGGGTTGTTTAGCCTGGAGAACAGGAGGCTGAGGGGAGCTTCAGCCTCCTGTTCTATTGCTCTCAGCCTCAGTCTATTGCTCTCTAGAACTACCTGAAAGGAGGCTGTAGAGAGGTGGGGATCAGTCTCTTCTCCCAAGTAACAGGTGATAGGACAAGAGGAAATGGCCTCAAGTTGCACCAGGGAGGTTTAGATTGGAGATTAGGAAAAAATTTTACACTGAAAGGGTTATTAAACATTGGAACAGGCTGCCCAGGGAAGTGGTTGAGTCACTATCCCTGGAGGTATTTAAAAGACAGGTACACTTAGTGCTTAACGGTATAGTTTAGTGATATTTTTTGTCAGTGTTAGGTCGATGGTTGGACTAGATGATCTCAAAGTTCCCTTCCAACCTAGGCAATTCTATGACTCTATGATTCTATGAAGTGACAGACTTTAACTTCAGCACACTCCTGATTTAATGCAAACAACATTCCCTGTTTCGATTCTTGTGGGAACAAGCTGGTGTCATAAGCCCAGCATACAAAATCACATGCCTAACCACAGCAACTAGAAAGGTAACACACCATCAGCATATCAGAAAAATTCATCAACACACAGGAACGCAGACATGTTGATTACATTCAGGGCAACTCGGCACTGAGTCACTGTGACTGTGGTGAATGAGGGCGAAGATGAACAGTGCCAGAAATAGATGGATTTGCCTCAGCAGGCAAAATATCAGTTGTACAGTGTCAGTGGAGAGACACAACATTATGAGTAGAAATGCAATTTAAATTGAAAATAAATTATTTATCAAGCCTAAGGAGTCTTGGCATACTCTCTTACTCATGGTTTCAAGTTACCAAATGGTTAATTTAGTCTTGTTTTGTTGTGTGTGGGTAGCTCTGCTACTGGCTGAGTGGTTCTTTCTTTTTGGGCCGAAGGAAACAAAAGAATACATTTCCATGTACCTCAGAGAACAGACGGATATTAAAAAGGTTTTGGCAGATATGCTTGTCAGAAACTGCTTAAGAAAAAATTGACCTATGATGTTTCTAAAATACTTTTGAACATAATACTCAGATGATAGAGTGAGATGCTTTTGTATATTTATATTATCATAGAAAAAACCTACAAAAATATCATTTTTGGGCAGTCTCAGAGTCAGTTGTGCTTGCCTCCTTCCTTCTTTGGAGGACATCTACCTCCTGGTCCTCCATTCAGGACCTTCCATTAGGCTTTTTTCTTCTCCTCTATCACACACAGTTTTTCTTTAAATAGAGAAATAAACACATCACCCTTAAAAGTGCCAAAATAAACGCTGGTTTAAAAATTATTTCTACTTTATTTTTCATGGGAACAATTCAGCAAACCTGAGAGAAATCTGGAAAGTTTTCAGTATTGTCAAATAGATTTTTTTTGTTTTAAATTAAAATAAGTTTCAGCTGAAAACTGAGCCCAGATCCAGTGTTTAAGTGCTCTGCTGGATTGGAGACAAGAAGGTATAAGGCTGAAGATCACACACAAAGGGGTAATACTGGAGCTGAGTAAGGAACCAGATGCTTCCTAGTTGTCCAAATGCATGGGGTTCCCTAAAACACTCTCTTCTGTGAAGTGCCTTTGCAGAGAGATAGGCAGTCAAGCTACATTTCGGTTGTACTAAAAGCCTGGACACAGCAATCATCAAGATGGGGACAAGGGAATGCCAGAAGACAGCAAGGTTGCCCACAGCAAGGAAATGGTGACAAGAACTAGCACTCATACTCCTTTGTCAGTTTTTTACCACGAGCTCTTCACAGAAATTCCTAATTCAGAGCTTAATTGCTGTTTAAGCAGTTGGATTACAGATATATGTGACAGGAGCAGTACTGAGCACATAGCAGTGTCTCCCTAGGATGCAACCGATGGTGGTTTGTGATCCAGGGGCCATGTGATGCTCAATAAGGGAAAGAGTCAGGCTAGCTGGACACCAGGAGCACATGTTGCTGCTTGGCTATAGCCACACATATTCACATATAGAAATTTGGACATCTATTTTCACCAATGTGGCCAATTCAGCAAAGAAGTTGAGCTCTCCTGCTGATGTTATAAAGAAAGAAAAGCCAGGTGATATTCCATATTTTGATACATCCAGGAGGCTTGGAGCTTTGGAGATCAAACCAGATATAGTGCAAAACCAAAACCATCTCAAGCTTATAGTCTTGATTACACTTTTGCTTGTGATTTGGGAGATACGTAATAGTTATCTATCATACCCTTCAAAAAAGGGCTTGTTAAGGATCTCTAAGGTGTCACGGTCCATTCTGGAAAGACTGGTCTCTGTTGATATGTGTGTGTACTTATCCACTATTCCAGCTCTTCCTATGGTAGGGCTCCATTGAGAATTAGAACAGCCAGTTATTGTTTTTATTAGCTGCCCCTACAGCTATCAAGGCAATATCATTTGTGCAGTTCTAAGCTAAACCAAGCCTTTACTACCTTTAGAGTATCCAGCCTCCCTATAGTGCCACCCTATATCACCTTCTGAAGGACTCATAGCTTTATAGCAGAACGATGTCCCACTGTTGAGTCCTGTTGGTCAATACTTCTGGTTAAAGACTTAGGTACTGTGAAGCAGGCATAAAACAATTATTTAAACATAGTTCATACTATTTTACATTCATGACAAAGATAAAACAAAGTAATCACTGTTGTCAAACTAGATGCTTGAATTTAGATAACAAAACCTCTATTTTAGTTACCTTAAAAAGTAGCGCTTCAAGGAACTGATCACCTTACTGAAATAAATGGAGCAGAGTTTATTCTGCACACAGAAACCTATGGCATTTCTAGAGAAGCTCATACAGGTGCACTAGCTTGGGAAAGACTGCTTGATTCAAAAAGGCACCAGACAGCTTTTCCTATTAGAACAGCAGTTACATACTGTCTAGGTGTGAATGTCAAATCCTACCCAAGGTCAAGGCTGCAGTCCCTAAGGCACTCAAAAAACACATATGGAAAGAAAATACTTGCTCTCAATAGGTCCTGTTCAAAGCTAAGAGGTGAAATGAGTTGCCTAAGGTTTGACAGCTGCCAAGCACAGGACCCGGTCCTCACAAATGTGTGTGCCTGTACTGCCAGGTATTAAACAAAAAAGCAAAACAAAAAATGCTTTTGGAAGAATTTATGCCAGCTGATGCTCCCTTACAACCACTTGATCTGAGCCAAAATATGTAAAAGGCTTTTTTTCATGTGACTATCACTTCCTTTGTAATTTTACTATCCTAGCATCTATATTCAGAAAGCCTTGGAATATGAAATGTATATCCTTTTTTAACTGGGGAGAACTTCCTGAATTGGTGCCCAAAACAGACAAGATGAGGATAGCTTTAGGGGAAAAATGGTCTTTATCAGAGTCTCCCAGAGTTGTCATGGCAGTGAAATGGGTAAATATCGTTATTGGTGCTGGCTTACCACAGTGACAGCAATAAGAATAGTGGGCACTGCTCTAAAGAAAGAGAAACTGCAGATGCCTCTGAACATACATGGGGCTGCAAAGACGGCACGTACCAACATGGGCTTCTCCATACAGAGGGCTGTCCTCTCATTTCCTCAGGAGCTGGCACCAATTGAATCAAAGGGAGCTAAACCTTAGGTGTTAGCACACACACAACATGGAGCCAATCTGCCTCTGACAGAGACTGTGGTGGAAATGGGAGTAAGACAACCTTGTAGGGCTCATGTTCAACTGATGGGAATTCCTAATTGTTTGTGGTGTATGTAGAGGCTACAGTTACACTGAAAAGAATTTCTTGGCTTGCAAGGCAAATATATCTTGTGTCTACATTACCCTTGTACGCAATCTTAAATCAGTTAAAGCTCAGGATGCTCTTGTGGCAGGTGATGCTGGGGTCCTTCTAGGGCTTCAGGCTATCTTATTGCTGAAGTGTTGGGATACACCATTTTCTCTGGACTAAGCACAGAGCTCCAAAATGAACCAAAAAGGGGATAAGGGTGTTCTTAAATACATACATGGCTTCCCCTCCAGTAACACCAACTCCATTTTTAGACAGGATGTTTAACTTAGTAGCATGCTTGACCTGAAGCCTGAACTGTCTCCTAGGACTGTGCAGCGCAGGGGTTAGGGCTCCAGAGGAGTCAGTTTTGAACCAGGCTCTAAGCCTGACTTTAAGCAGTTCTGCTGCTCACTGCTACCTGGCTTGTCCACTTAAATGAGCAGATTTTCAGGTTCAGTACTGTCTTTGCATGGTTCAGATTATGATTATTTCATCCAGGCATATGCATTTGGTAAGAATCTGACCATTCTCAAAGTCAATAAGATCTCTACAGACTTCAGTGTGGTCCTTCTCACCATAGCTGGATGGCAGGGATAAGTGTTAGGGACCAGGAATAACAGGGGAAGTGACAAGTGAGTAGGAGGAAGGATTGCTGTAGGGAAGAAAAAAAAAAGGGAGCAAATAAGAAAATTTTCTCACAGACAAATAAGGGCACAGAATATCTGGGAGTTGAATTTTCTGTCTCCTCTCTGGATAACGCTACCATTCTCTCCTGGAGTGCACACTGATTTTTGTTGTCAAACAACCCTTAGCAAGTGTTATCCTGGAGCTGGTAAATTCTATTAGAAGCTGTGCACCTGTTCTGCCATTTTTATCTCCAAAATCTACTGACAGTTTCATTCTGGTGCCAAAGTACATCAAACGCCATCCGTAGGATACATCAGCTCATACTGGCAGGGAGTGAGATTGGCATAAGGCATGATTTGGAATTATGTTAAAGATTTTGGCATGCCATTCCTTTACATTCCACTTGTAATTAATTATGTCCTAGCCTACCACATGTGATGTGGAGTACACTTTAGAAGGGTAGCATCAGCTTTCCTCTTGGCATATTTACATTAAAATTAAGAATTTTCCTTTTTTAAACAGGAAACAAGAGGATTGTTTGGACCCCAAACGGTGTAAAGAGTCTTTTTCAAAATGTGATATTCCCAAATGCCTAGTCAAACAGGGAGAGTAGTTACCACAGTAACACAGTTCAGATTCAGTTTCCCCAACTGGATGATGATATAATGATTGATTATTCTCATGTTGGGATGTTTACCAAGTCAAATGCATTTATTTAAAAACCTGCTTTTCATGGACATCTGTATAGATTTTATCCATGACTGAAATAGATCAAAAGACATGTGAACAAGGTCAAAGCAAAATTTTACTCTCAGTTTTTCAAAATATCCCCAGTTACTTTTCTGCATCAATCCACCAGTAGCAGTTGATCCCAAAATAGAAGGTTCAAGTGGATTCTCAAAATAATTCCTGCTGTTACTCAGCTTCTTAAAACTAGTTGTAAAACTCTTTATTACTTCAATCAGATTTAGGCCATTCTTAAAAGCATTTCAGAATGATCCTGGGAGACAGCGCTGTAGACAGAGGTGGAAGTTTGCTCTGGACTCATCCTGAAGGCCACTTTTAATGATCACAATGATCTTAGAGAACCAAAGTCAGCAAGCTGTGAATTTACTTCTACACTGTAAGTTATGCTTTACCAGTGCATGAGCCTAAGAGCAACCGAGGCTCTGGCAGACTTAGGACTAGAGAATTTGAGATGCTCACACTATCTGGCTGGATCTATATACTAAATATCAAAATACATGAGACAACAGCTGAAATAAAAAATTCTGAAGCATTTTATATTCTGGTAAAGGCCCCACGTCCTTCACAGGGGCACAAACCCATCCATGAATGTCACTTTTTAACAGAGAGGGCAGAACTGGTGCATAAATGCCAGAATTTTCCGAAGCATTTGGCTTACCACATGGGTTCTAAACTTTTTATCCCTCAAACAACATGAAGTTGGACTTTGACCTACTTCAAGAAGATAAGAAATGGTAGAGAAGGAGGTGTTATATTTGCAAGCTCAGATTTTCCACAGAGACATTCTTTAACAGGATGACGTGTTTGCTCAAAAATACCCAATGATTTTTAGGAAGAATTTCCAGCAAGCCCAACATAGCTGTCTTGGGGTAACAAGTGATGGGACAGATGCTTCCACATGAATTATTTTTCCTGAGGAAAGCCAGTATGATCAGAAAGGCTGATGACTTTTTAAAGTGCAGTTGCTTCACTCAGGTCCCTGCATGCATAATGACTCTCAAATACATTTAAAGGCATTCAAAATGCCTCCAAATGCAAAGGGGCCTACCCATTCCCTCCCACATGTTTTCACTCTGATGCTTTCACAGACATTTTGAAAGTTAAGGTGTTTATACATTATTTTTAATATTCAAGGTAGTAGTAATACTGCAGAAAAACACTCTTCTTCCTTAGCAGCAAATCCAAACACAGGCGTTTTTACCACAGTTATCACAAGGACTGCTGTTATTTCTTAATGGGATCACAATTCACTTAAAAGAACTATTTGAAGGTTTCCATTTCACAGTAAACATATGCTTAAACATAAATATATGCATGAAAGTAAGCATTCATGCTGACACAGTGGGTTTTCAATATATCCTATTAAATCTAAGCATGTGCTTAACTTTTATCTGACTCAGAGCAGCCTCCTAATTTTTGATTTTTTGCTGCTAATTACAAAATCTACTTGCAACTCAATTCCTAAGTACCAAATGGAAATCTTTCAGAATGACCTGATTTTGCTAAGGGTAGAATATCCTGCATCACCCACAACCTCTCTGCCTTTCTGGAAAACATATCTTGTGTCATGAGTGTGTATGAACAAGAAAGGACAGCTAAGGCTCATGGGCTTATGCTTCATGTCTTCATGCCTTTTTTCCTCTAACGTTTAAGACCATTTAGCCTGCAGTACAATCTTGATGTTGGCAAGCAAAAAATTGTGTGAGTTTGAGAATGAAGTTTTCGTCAAATCCCCTCAGCAAAATTGTTCATTTGAAATGTGCTTATTGATGAGAAAATTTGTGGTTATTTTTTTACTATTTGGGTGTTCCAGGAAGCTGTTTCTATACTGAATGTACTGTGGCATTAGGCATGGCAACTGTGAATGATGAGCTTTAGATGTGCAGCACAAGTTGTATCAAGGCAAAGGTGGATGAGCTTGCGATCAGCCTGTGCCTTTGAAAATCCAACTGGACTTCACCCTGAGGGCACTCGTACTTTACCCCACTTCGCTCAGAGAGTGGCTAACTGGACAGGTTTTATATAAAGCCTACTGTATTAAGAGATTTTCACACACCAATCATTAAACTATTTTTGCAGCTACAATAGGAAAGTGAATTAAAAGGTATTGCAGAACTGACTATTTCAATTTACACGTAGAGAAACAGTCATAGCAGGCATTAAAGTGAATATCAATATGAATTATATGGACCATATTTATATTAAATCAGACTAACTGTAGTCACACATACACGATTTCATATAAAAGTCCCTTTTTTATACTGGTTCTTACATATTACAAATTATCTAATTCAGGGCCCTGAAGTTATCTAAGGACTCTCAATTTTAGGAAAGCAAACTTCCAGCTCTTCAAGGAATTAGTCAATAGGACCCCTTGGGAAACTGCCCTCAGGGGCAAGGGATCAGAACAGAGCTGGCAGATCTTTAAGGATACTTTCCTCAAAGCACGAGAGCTCTCGATCCCCCAGGTGTAAAAAATTAGGAAAGGAGGGCAAGAGACCAGCATGACTGAGTCAAGACCTGCTGGTCAAATTAAAAAGCAAGAAAAAGATGCACAGGCAATGGAAGCAGGGACAAGTATCATGGAAAGAACATAAGAACGCTGCCTGGTTGTGTAAGGACAGGGTCAGGAAGGCCAAGGCACAAGTGGAGTGGAAGTTGGTGAGAATAGAATGGTGGAAGGTGGAAAGAATAACAAGAAGGGCTTCTACAGGAATGTCAGCCAGAAAAAGAAGGTCAAACCCTCTCTGATGAGCAAGACTGGCAAACTGGTAACAACAGACTAGGAGAAAGTGGAGGTACACAACAACATTTTTGCTTTAGTCTTCACCTCTCTCCCCACACCTCTCAAGTGGGTGGGCTGCAAGGCAGGCCTCAGGGAGAGAAGTCCCTCCCACTTTAACAGAAGATCAGGTTCGTGACCACCTTAGTAACCTACATACAGAAGTCTATGGGACTTGATGAGATACATCACAGTGTCGTGAAGGAATTGGCTGATGTGGTTGCCAAGCCACTCTCCATAATATTTGAAAAATCATGGCAGTCAGGTGAAGTCTCTGGTGACTGGAAAAAGGGAAACATTGCACCCATTTTTAAAAAAGGTAGAAAGGAGGACCCTGGCAACTATTGACCTGGCAGCCTCACCTCTGTGCCTGGGAAGATCATGGAACAGATCCTCCTCAAAGCTATACTAAGGTACGTGGAGGACAGGGAGGTGATTTGAGACAGCCAGCATGGCTTCACCAAGGGCAAGTCCTGCCTGGCCAACCTCGTGGCCTTCTATGATGGAGTGACTGCATCAGTGGACAAGGGAAGAGCTACGGATGTTGCCTATCTGGACTTCAGTAAAGCTTTGACTTGGTTCCCCACAACATCCTTCTCTCTAAGTTGGAGAGATATAGATTTGATGGGTGGACTGTTCGGTGGATGAGGAATTGGTTGGATGGTCACATCCAGAGGGTACTGGTCAACAGCTCAATGTCCATATGGAGATGTGGCAAGTGGTGTCCATCAGGGGTCCATACTAGGACCAGTACTATTCAATATCTTCGTCAATGACATAGACAGTGGGATTGAGTGCACCCTCAGCAAGTTTGCAGATGACACCAAGCTGAGTGGTGCAGTTGACATGCCTGAGGGACAGGACAACATCCTTCACTGCACTTGCAGCCCAGAAAGTCAACTATATCCTGGGCTGCATCAAAAAGAAGTGCAGCCAGCAGGTCAAGGGAGGTGATTCTCTCTGCTTCCAGCTCTGGAGCCCTTGGCATAAGAAAAACATGGAACTGTTGGAACTGGTGCAGAGGAGGGCCACGGAAATGATCAGAGGGCTGGAGCACCTTTCTTATGAAATCAGGCTGAGACAATGGGGGTTGTTCAGCCTGGAGAAGAGAAGGCTCTACAGAAGCCTTATTGCGGCCTTTCAGTACTTAAAGGGGGCCTGCAGAAAAGATGGGGACAAACTTTTTAGCGGGGCCTTTTGTGATAGGACAAGGAGTAATGTTTTTAAACTAAAAGAGGGTAGATTTAGATTAGATATAAGGAAGAACTTCTTACAATAAGGGGTAGTGAAACACTGGAAGAGGTTGCCCAGAGAGGTGGGAGATGCCCCATACCTGGAAACATTCAAGGCCAGGTTGGACGGAGCTCTGAGAAACCTGATCTATTTGAAGATGCCCCTTCTCATGGCATGGTGGTTGGACTAGGTGACCTTTAAAGGTCCCTTCCAAACCAAGCTGTTCTATGATTCTATGATGCTATGATTCTGTCTTAGGGAAGAGCAATATGTCACGCATAGCCTACTTTCCATCGAATAGGTAGCTGGACATACAGAAAAGAAAGGATATCTAGTGTGCTTCAGCCAAACCCGCAGTCTGGACTACTAGACCCCACACATACTCCTTGCAAGGCACCCAAGTGAGTTAATGCTTTTCTGCACCTTCTGAAGCTGGTTTTCTGAAGTATAGCTGTCTCTTAGCTCTAAAGACTAAAAACCTCAGCTGTGCATACATCATCATGATCCAAGAGAGCTTTCAAAAAAAGGAGTCTTGCTTCGTAGATATGTTTTCTGGACAGCAGTTGCAAGAGAGAATAGAGAAAAGTATCCTGGTTCATTGGATTCTTAAATAACTTTGAGTGCAATAACAGTATGCATGGTCTTAGGGGAGTGCTTCTAGCTACATATGCAGTGGCATCGGTCATTGTGAGAAATGCTTGGAGCTTCTCAGAGTGGGCGTGAGGTGGGTGCTCAAAATTTATAGCTTTACATGTGGAACAGTGTTTGGAGAATCATTTCCTTACACCAATAAGGGCCTGCATAAATTTCAAACCCTGATTTCTGAAGGGGAAAGAGAAGTAATGTTAAAGTTGACTTAGTGCCTTACCTCAGTTAAAAAAAAAAAGAAAAAGAAAAAGGTGACATCATTAAGCAGCAGAGAATAGTTCAGGAGCATAAGAAGCTTTTAGTATGTGACACAAGAACTGAAACCAAGTGATATTTTGTACCGTTTATGACAAACAGGCTACACAGAAAAGTAATTTCAGGAACATAAGTAGAAGGTAAGAATATGTTCAATTGATGAGGTAAGGTGCAATACTAAAGAATGAGTATTTTCGGATGGGCGCAGTAGGAATTTTAAGTGATTACTTTGGACTCCACATTGAAAGAGATGTACAGGGAGAAGAATTTCCTTGCTATTCATCCACTTGATCTGTTTCTTACTTGTATTCTTAACTTGGGCTGTGGTACTTTGGCTATTAGTTCTGGTTGTTTTTTTCCTAACTAAAATCATAAATCTCCTTGGAGAAAAACACCAAACAAACAGACAACAAACCAAACCCACTGTTAGTGAGTTGCTGACTCATCTGTCTGGAATTTTTTTTAAAACAGAACATAAAATTTTAATGAGATAGGAAAGAGAAATGAGACTATCAGAATACAAAAGATAAAGGAGAATAAGATTACACTTCTGTCATGCTTTTATATGGATATCAAATGCAGCCCATGTCAATACTACTTTTGGGGCTTTTGTTTTGGTTACATATTTATTGTTCAGCACCTCTATTCGATCCACAGTTCTGAGCAGCATGGAGCCAGGGACAGTGTATTATTGAAACAGCTGACTCGGCTGCTACCTGACATCACAAATAGAAAGTTACTTCTTCCCCCTCCCCCTCCAGCCCCCAACTGCAACCAGATGTACTGGCTTCAAATTTTGCTGTTGATCATAAATAAAACAGTCACTAGACCTGATCCTCACCTGGAATGAACTGGTCTAACCAGACTGAAGGACACTTGATTTGCAGGCAACTGAAAGTCTGGCTTTTTATGTTTAGAAGGAAAGATACGTCCTCTTCCCAAAAGGGAAACCCAGCAAATTAATATGTGAACACCAGGCTGACTAAAATATTATGTCTTGGAAAGCAGGAATTTTGCAGCCCCAAACCCACTAAAATTAAGTTTCCCTTTGTTTTAAGCAGGATTGCATGGTATTCAAAGTTCTAAGTCAAGACATTTTCAGTACTAAACTTTGTCATCCAGGCTCCTTTGACAAGTGCTTGTCTCTTCTTTTAGAGTTGGTATCCTGTTCTGGAACTAAAAACTATTGGATACAGCCACACTTGTAGGCCAGCCCCCCTTGACTCTCAGTCCAATAAAAAAAGGCAAGTTCCCTGCCCTGCGTAGGCACTCTCCTTTTCCTCCTGTGTGTTTTGGGTTGAATTGGAAAACTTCATACTGACATCACATTCGTGCAGGATCTCTGCACTAGGAGTGGTTCTAGGAACTGCACCAGTTACTCCTCTACCTGCTAGGTGCCAGTGCCAGCAATATATCTTCAAGTGCACTAAGTTAGGAGAATATTAAGAAACAGGAGGTGGGGGCAGGTAGAAAAATTCTGCTCTAGAAACATGTGTGCAAATGCGGATAGAGCAGCCTTTTCAAAATGTTAGCATAATGCACTGATTTTTTAGTGCCTTCTCTGAAGTGCTGCGATCAAGGCATCAATTCATGTAATCACTCCCAACATACAACAGCATTACCTTATCTTTGAAAGGCGCATACTCCCCTGAGAATCCCTTATTTTGTTCTGTCAATTATTGTTAACGGTGATCTCAAATGCAAGTGCAGATGACTCTCCCTTAATACAATTTCTTTTTGTGTATCCTTTTTTTTTTGGAAGCTGCCAGAAGCATTTGGTTCAGAATTGATACATATTCCAATAGTGATCAAACACAGCTTTGATTTCCCTTTGTTCCCTCCTTCTCTCTCTCACTGACTCAGTTACATTTCACAAATCAGGAATGATGAAAGATGCAGGCTAGGAACCAACACTAAAAATGCAACTTGGAAGAAAAACAATTTGTACCATTATCCTTTATCTTTCAAGCAGCTAAAATGATCACTAATATTTCATAAATGAAAGGGAAAAATTAAGATATGACCATTACAATTGAGCTGTATTATAAATAAAGGTTACTAGGGAGATTTCAAGAGAGCTTTATTTGGGAGCACAAGAGCCTTTGAGAGGGAGTGAGATGTATGCTCCCAAATCCTGCAATGATAGTTTTTGAAAAATATTCCTTTAAGTCATTAGGTGACTTTAAAAAGTATAGCAGAAACATAGAGGGCAGTAGCTTGTAAAGCCATAAATCTGACCTGATTCCTAAGTGACCAGAGCTTGCAGACTGTGGCCTTTTTATTTCATCACAATGCAACACACTACAGACTGGTCTGCCTCCTCCCTTATACAGCTACTTTTCCAGGACATTTTTTTTTCTTAACTGACATGGTTTCTGAAGACCTTTCTGTTTCTGTGTAGATTTCTAGGCAGTTTCTCCTCTTGCTTCCTTATCTTCCATCTCAGCTCCTGCCACTGCCTCCCAACTTGCTCTTCTCCCTCCACAGCTGCCTCAGTGCCCCTCTCACCTTCCTCTTTACTCCTGCCTCTTGTTCCAACTGTACCAGCAGGGAGTCCAACCTAAGAGGCCCAGCAAAATTAATCAATTTGGGACCTGCTCTGAGGTCTTTTCCCCGGTACTGGAGTGCTTCAAACAGTGAGTCATTATTTCAGCTAAAATCCAGCATCACCAGAAAACAACATTCCTACAGATTTTAGCTTTTATGATGCATCATTATTGATTTCTCTGTTGCTCCATGTTGATTCACCTCAACTGAAATGTGTATTTTTGATATAAAGTAATTCACTGTTGCCTCCATTTTAGATCCCTAATTTGAGAAAATGGCCTGATGTAATGAAAGGCACTTTTGAAAGCCGAGACCACCTTCAGTCAAAGAAGGTTTAGACAGGATTTCTTTGTCACATAGCAGTCCCTGTCAGTTCATCAGAAGGAAAACTTTCTTTCCACAGATGGTAACATAGGCATAGTGCAGTCCATGTCTACAGCAGCAGGATCAACACCTGCCCTCCATGCTGTATCCAACTGAGATGTTCACAGCCCATCCACAAGCACAGTCAATCCTGTGCCTCACTCTTCATTCCACCCTGCAACCCTAGTCTGTGCTAGCTCTGACCAAGGGCCTCTGGATCCTGGGAATGGCCAAAAGAAATATTCTAGGGAGGAATATCAGAACAAGTCAAACATACAGCGATGTTTCTATCGTAAGCTCCCCAAACTCCAGCTTCCTGAGCTGGACATAGTTTTTATGTCTTAGAAACTCTCATGGTGTACTTTGCCTCATTAACTTTTCCTGTCTTCACCTGAATCCCCTAAACTCTCTCCAGCCAGTGCAGCTCTGGCCAGGAGTGCCACACTCAAGAACTGCCTCTACTTGCTTGTTTTCAACATATCTCCTGCTAATTTCACCTGACTGCCCTCATTCATCTTGCAAGAGACATAGTGAGCAGTCATTTCACTCTCCATTCACACCAGGGGCACTTAAGGAACATCCAATAGCATAAGGACAAACATTTTGAAGACTCACAAATTAAGAAATCTGAGAATCCTTTCAAACAAGAAAACAAGGTTTTTTCACAGTTTCATGCATGCTTTAAATGAACAGTGGTGATGATGAAAGAACAGTCTCTTGAGCTGGAGAGGAGCCATAATCTAGGAGCTGGCTGCACTTAGGTTTAAATGAGACTCTCTGGAAGGGTCTATGGATGGAGAATATTACTGAAGCCCCTGCATACTGTTTGTGAGTTTTCATTTACATTAAATAGAGATAAGTTGGCCACCTACTGTTCATATTTGCATATCAGATGGTTTTGTCTCACATCAAGAGAAACTAAATGGTTTTAGTTTAAAACAGATGGCAAACTGTTGGCAGGAGCTTTCAGAGGCATCAACAATTGTACAGTAAAGTAGGACTGATAGGGCAGATGAGAAATGAAATACCCAGTGCTAGAAAGTGACCTGAAATTAAATCCAAGGTATAGGCCATCACACAGCAGGATGTTGAAAACCTTCCTACAGATCTGCATTCTGTAACTAGCACCTGTCTCTCTCAAGGACAGAGCAAAAGCCCCAGTTTGAAAGGAGTTTGCCTTTTGGAGCAATGAAAATCTGCATCCAAGTCTGGATCAGGCTATTTGCGTATTTCTCACAGATTGTTTCAAACAGAGTTCCCGTCTCTCCTGAGCCAGGTGAGAAAAACTCCTTGGTAAGACACAATAGCTGAAACAAAACACTGCAAATGCAACTTGTAGTAATAAAAGACTGTCTGTCAGCTTATCAAACACGAGCATACAAAAGACATTCCTGAGAAACACACGCATAAATACCTCATTAGCCAGGTTGCCATCTACAGCTCACCTGCCTGAAATCCTGATTTAAACACCTGGCTGGGGAAATACTGCTGCTGGGATCCACAGACAGGTCAGTAAGCACAAACATGATGAGAGATTACGATGACTGGCAAGACTGGAAAGACTTGCATTTCACCCTGCCTCCGTGGAGAGTCCTGAGCATGGGGGACTGCTCTTCGGCTGGTGCAAGAGCTGTTGCTGGGATGAAAACACTCCCGCGTAACAGGTAGCCTGCCTACAGGCTATCCCTGCTGCAGGAGATGAGTCTGAAAGCTGCTACATAAATATTCTTGCTGCTTAGAAATGGAAGCACAGGCCAAGAGCTGTTTAATTTAGTCTCGAGAAAGCGAGTCAACCAGACAGGTGGAGTGACAGCTTATGTGGCACTTAGTTGAAGCTGGCCCCACAAGGTTTTGCCACAGAACACTTTCTATGTGCTAGCTAAACCGTCCCCTACCATTATCATCATTGCAAATCAGCCGTCATCCCTAAATATCCTTCTAGCATCCCTATTCATCCCTTCATGACACCCTGAACTTTTGATCATCCTGAAGTTTGGTTCTCATTCTGCTGGGAGCTCTGAATAACTGCAAGAAGACAGTAATTTTGAGGAAACCTAAAATAAAAGCTGGAGGTTTACTCCTTCTGTAGGCACTGACAAGTTAAAAATTGCTTTGGATCCTATGGAAGGTTTTTTAATACTTTCAAAAATGCATTAAATGCCTTTTCCCAGTGCTTCATGGCTTCTCTTATTCAGGGAAGATAGATGTTTTCTTATTCATAGATGTATTTTAATTATCTAGCAAGAGTAGAGAAGGAGAAAGACAGTACTTCCTGAAAAAGGTAGGTGTGCATTCAGTTTCTCCCAGGATCACACAGTCCCTTTCTCATAACTCTCTAGTGAGTCAAAACTCTTCTGCAGATGAGCCTAAGCTGAACCAAATGCTTTTGAAGCCTGGCATGTTTTTCTTAAGCTGTTTGTCTCTCCACTCAGAGCTCTTTCCACAGCCTAGCCCTCCTGGGCACCTTTATAGGGCTCCCCAAGCCTTCCCATATTCCACAAAAAAGAGTGGAATCAACACTTGGGTTTCCATTTTCATGTGAATGATTATGTGCTACTGGTTTAACTGATTTGGCTATTGTTTTTTTCTGAATCACCAGAATGAAACTCTATTACAACTCAAAAAAGTTGGACAATGTTGACAAAAAATTTTGACTTTTCACATCCTTTTGTACGGCAAGATTGCTAGATATAGATGTACTACACTGCTGAATCTTTCATTTTGAATAGAAAAATGCTTCAGTCCAAAAATCTTGCGCCCCTATGTTCTTGCTCTCCCTATTCTTCACATAGTCATCTCCAAAATACATCACTGCTTATCTCTGCATCTCCAGTATCCTACTGCTGGAAGTAATTTCATATAGTAAAAAACAACTTCTATTCCTTGTACAGAAATGCTGACATTGCTTAAAAACACACACATGTTCTTACAGACAATGAGAAAGTCAGCACACAACCATAAACCCTTCAGATATAATAAAACAGAGTGAGAAAAAGAGATAAAAACAATCACCTCCCCCATTTAGTTCCTGAGATGATCTTCCATTTTTCATCTATCTTTCCTCTTTGATCCCAAATTGACCCTAACATACACCAGTCAGCCTAACCCATCTGGCCCATTTTTTGACCAGATTTAGCACAAGCATGTTCTCGTCTCTGATTTGTATGCTTGGAGCCTTGCCCTAATCAGTGAGAGTATAGGACAGACGTACTAGCCTCCCAAAAGGCATAATCTTCTCTCCCCCTACTGATCCAAGAAAGTAGGACTCCAGAAGCCAGTGCTTACTGCTGATGTCAGAACTTCCTTCACAGTGACTGAGAGTAGCAGTAAGACCACAACTTCTTGCCGGATCATCACATCCATGGAGAATTCAAGGCTGTCTACCACTCTTTACAACAGGTAAAGATGCGGAGCCAGAACCTAGAGAAAAAACACAAGTGATTTCACAAAATTAATTTTTCTTTTTTTTTTTTTCTTTTTTTCTATCCTGGAGGAGGAGGTAGATCTCCCAGTGCACATGCAACAAAAAGATCTTGATCTGGCCTGTGTTCATAGCTCATACGTTTTTCATAGCTTCCAAACCTTCTTGGGATAGCAAAACTCAAAGCAAGGACTCTAACCTAAGATCAGGCTGAGGCTACACAGGGATGTGGATCCTGTATATTTTCCAAACCAACCTCAATTAACCCTGGGATTCCTTAAAGCACTTTGGAACTTCAGTGATTTCGACTTGAGCTTCCAGGATACAAAAAATCTAAGGACAGATCCAGGTTGCAGAGTGAATTTTGATGTGATGACAACTTTGCCCAGTTCTGCTCACCACATTCAGGATGCAACCTGGGCTGCAGACTCTGTCCTTGATTGCCTGACTTGGGAAGTATTGTAGTTTCAGCCGGGACAGAGTTAACGTTTTTACTACCAGCTGGTATAGTGCTATGCTTTGGATTTGGGATGAGAAACACTTTTGAGAGCACACTGGTGGTTTTAGTTGTTGCTAAGCAGTCAAGGCTTTTTCTTCTCATACTGCCCTGCCAATGATCAGGCTGTGAGTACACAAAAAGTTGGGAGGAGACACAACTGGGGCAGCTGACCGCAAATGACAGAAGGGATATTCCATACCATGTGATGTCATGCTCAGTATATAAAGCTGGGGGAAGAAGAAGGAAGGGGAGATGTTTGGAGTTATGGTGTTTATCTTTCAAAGTAACCATTAAGCGTGATGGAGCCCTGCTTTCCTGGAGATGGCTGAACACCTGCCTGCTGATGGGAAGCAGTGAATGAGTTCTTGTTTTGTTTTGCTTGCATGTGCAGCTTTTGCTCTACCTATTAAACTGTCTTTATTGCAACCCATGAGTTTTTCCTCACTTTTACTCTCCTGATTCTCTCCCCTGTTGCAAGTGGGGGAGTGAGTGAGGGGCTGCATAGTTCTAGCTGTTGGCTGGGGTTAAACCACAACAGGGAGGAAGGCAGACTCAGGATAAATTGCAGTGAAGTAGAATAGAGGTTTTTGGGAATACTTCTATGTTCCTTTTCCAAATACCTTGTTTTTAGGACAGGGGAATACCAGGAGAATGAGTACAGGTACACTGTCCCTGCAATTAAAAGCAGCCACCCTCCTCTAGAATACATAACCGTCTTATCCTGGAATCAGCACATCCTTCAGAAGAGGCATCACCCCTCTCTTTGCAGAAGGAGATTGGCTGTTGTGAGCTCTAGGCACCTGATTCAGAGTGGTGTAAACAGTGCTAAAGCCTCACAGGAAGTCAAGATAAGGTGAATTTTCTTTCTAAAGAAAGCTATAACAGCACTCCCATCACAACACCCCAAAGCATGTACACAGCAAAGTATGTACAAAGCAAAACACGCCTTCTTTAAACACCATCAAGTGTTTCCTTTTCCTTTGCATTCGTTATCTGCAGGATCCTGGTATGTGGATTCCCTCTACACAAGCGAGTTTGCATTTAACTGAATGTTGTTTTTTTCCCCCAAATACGTGGAGGCAACCTGGCATGGACACTCTGTGGTATAAATGAACATATATTATCTCTATCACTCTATTTGATTCAGCTAGCAGCACATCTACGTGAAAAGGTTTCTTTGGAGTTCTGAGCTTGTCTAGATGCCTCAGGTGTTTTCAATATTTTTTTCTCCACGAAAAATGCATTCCCAAATGATAAAGCATTGTGAAAAGTGAACAAACAGCAGATCCCACTTCATTTATTAACAAACAGCGCTGACTGGGAACACAGGACATTCCAGGCTGCATTCATCTAGCTCAGTGCCTTCTTTTTAAGAACAGCCAACACCAGATGCTTCAGGCAGAGGCGGAAAGAACCAATGCAGGCAGAGGCAGGAAAATTTACCTCTGCATTGGTCTTGCCCTGATCCTACAGATCCACTGTGGTGCCTCATGCTGTAGGGGCTGAAGACCTTACCCTGCCCTACCAAGTGGGAGCAAAAGGGTGGAAAGCATGGCACAAAGGTAGGTACTGCCAGGACAAGGCATGCCATGGGGGAAGGGGGACCACAGCATATTAAGTCTGCACAGCCAATCTGCCAAAGACTTCAGAGTGTGGTCATTAGATTTCAGTCACACAACCAGAACTACCGGAACGTCACCGGCTGCTGCTCGATGATTCAGAGAGCTCCTTGCTTGAAGCCATGTTGTTACACCTTTGAGCCACAGTGAGCTCAGCATCATCCTGTAAATTGCAGTCTTTCTGCTTCAGCAAGGGAGACTGAAAAACTGAGTGTATGGGTTCATTGGTGGCAGAGAGAGCAGGAATGATCTGTAAAGGAACATTTCAAGGCTCAGTGATTAGTACTTAAGCTTACTTGTTCATCATATATTAAAGGGGTAGTTCCACACAAGAATAATTATGGCATGAAGAAAATGACTAGATGGAGGACAGGGGAATCAAAAGCCAAGCCATTAGAAATCCTGAGATTGCTGAGAAATCAGGGTGTCTGGGATGAAAAAAAAAAAAAATCCCCCCCCAAAAAAGAAAAAATAATAAAAAAATAGGATCTTGCTTTATTTCATGGCTTTAGAGGTTCAGGTTGTCAAGTTATTCCTAATCATAAATAAATATTACAGCTTTCCAGAAAGTGAAATTGCATCTCTATCCAAAAGCTCGACCATAAGACAAAGAGGCTGTGAGCATCACATTTCTGAAACAATACGGAGCAAAATATATTCTCTTGTTTTTTTCTGAGGAGAGAAAACATTCTGAAAAACTGTTGATTGTAACATTGATTTTTCAGTCTGAAGAAGTTTCTTATGTCAATTCCTTTGCTAGACATGAATTTGTCATAAGGTTAACATTGAAATGACACCATTAGCAAAACATTTTAAGACAAGCCTAAATGATTAATTTTTTCTACCAAAAAATACCTTCTATGGAATATTGTCAGGCCACGTTCTCAGATTTGGAGTGAAGCCAAATTTTACCACCCAGTACAAAACGCAATTCCTTTCCTCAGGTCAGGAGCAACAGGCTGTACCCTGGTCAGCACAAACAAGAATAATTGGACTGATGTCAAGACCCTGCTCACTTTTACACGAGCTGTGGTCTGGTCTGAAAATAATTCCACATCTCTGAGAATTAACTAGTCTATAGATCAGATCGATATATAGGTGGAATAAACAAACAAACAAAAAAGCATTACACCTATTACACCTAAGGCCTACAGGGTTTTATAGCATATTACACACACTCTCCCCTTAAGGAATGCAACTGATTTTAAAAATACTGTACTTTACCTTGCTATCTTTCAGATACCTGCTTCGCTGCATATGCTTTACTGCAGTAAAACAGTAAAGAAAGATGCATGGAAGAGCAACATCAGAAGACACTCCTTCCTGTGTGTGGTTCACACTTTGCAGAAGAGAGAACTCATCTCACGTCAAGGAAGGGTATACAATCATCCCCAACAATATTTAAGAAGGCAAGGCACAGAAATAGCTGGGGTCTAACAGCCTATAGGCCCTGTCAGCACTTAGTATCCATAAAGGAGATGTAATAATATAAGAGGCTGCAGTGTGCAAACCACCTCTATTTTCTTGATTATAGCCTTTGTTAAAATACCTGGTTATAGCAAGGGGCAGTGAAGTTGAATGAGGACTCTGAAAAGACTGTTCAACCTTCTTGTATTTTGTGGAAACCAAATTTAAAGGAAAATAATAAGACATAGAAGGCTATAATTTATCTTGAGCTTATCAACTCTAACTGAACTGCACATTACCTGTACTCTCGTAAGTGATAGTATAATGCCAGAATGTGAACTTTACACCACTGCAGAATTTAACTATCTATGCCATGTGTCAAAGAGACAATCACACCATGGACTAAGTGCTCAGGACTGGAGTTTTTACTTGACTGCGTAGTTAGAGAAAATACACACAAGACTTGTGTGATAAAAAAGCCTATTAATGGGAAATTGTCAGCAACTGTACTTACCTGGGAATTGGCCTTGAGCTTTCTATTGTATGCATGAGCTCAACTTTCACCTTTTAGCTGTTCTCCCTATAACTCACAGGACAGTCCTTTCAAGATCCTATGACCTGGTAATGTCAAGGAAGTGAAACAAGCAGCTGATCTAAAACAAAATAGCTTCATGGCTGGCAAAAAATCTAAACGGGATAAATCTGAGCAGAAACATTCTCCAGTTGACCTCAAAGAAGGGCTTTTTTTAAAAAAAAAAAAAACAAAACAACAAACCAAAACCCAAAACAAAATAGTGATTTCTGTGGTTACTTTACATTTAAAATAATGTCTGCACCTTGCAGCCAGCAGTGGCTTTAAAATCACAGCCTTATTCCTGGCACAAACTCCTCGGCATCAGAACAGGATCTTGCTGGGTCACGCAGCAGCACCACACTGCTCCCCATCAGCTGAGCGGACCTCATCTGGCATTACACCTGTGCTTACAGTCATAGAATCATAGAATGGTTAGAGTTGGAAGGGACCTTCAAGTTCAGTCAAACTATCTAAACAAATGCAGTCATGTTCACACTGGATTAGTGCTGTTTTTGTCACGCGACTGCTGCATTTCTGGTCTGAGGAGGAGGATTGCCCGTACTTTGGCCCTTAGCTAAACCTCGTGCGAGCTTTCCTTCAGACATGAGGAACTCAAGGAAGTACCCTGCTCACATGGCACAGCTGAAGCTGAAAGACTATGTTTGCCCACAGGCTTATGTTTTGGCAAAACACAAACATAAGGGATAAGATCATCAGCTATTGTGGACAAGCTGTTGAGGATCTCCTCCCGTCTCCACAGAGAGCTAGGAGCCAGGCAGTCCCTTGTGGTTGCTTCAGTTGCTCAACCCAGCACTGCTGCATCAATTAAATTCCTTTCACAGATGCTGAAACCACAAGATTTGCTTAAAAAGTCTAATCAGCACCGTAGTAGTGATAGTAAAATGGTGGTTATGGTGGGGTGGCGGGAGGTTTTTTTTGGCAGACCGGGTCCCTCAGAGTCAGGGAGACACTTCTGCTCTCCAAGACCCAAAAAGTCCTGAATGTAACTGGGGGTTGTTTCTTTCCTTATGCTGAGCAGCTTGAAAGCCACAAACAGAATCTGAAAAAGCCTTGTCAGAGCAAATATTATAGGATACAATGTTCTCAAAGCACTTCTCATCTACAGTAGTTATGCCAGTGGCTAATGGTACATTAGCTAAGTGCATTCGAGGAGATGTGTACTACTCATCTAAGTGGTTTGAAAATAGGAAAAATATTTTGCAGGACTGGATGTGCCAAGTACAGAGTAACACAACAGAGCTGGGACCCACCCAGGAACCACAGGCCTTCTTTTAGTGGGAACAAGTGAAAAGGCTGTCATTCAATGCTGGGAACTCTTGGATTTTGAGGGGTTGGTTTGTTTGTTTACAGTTTGGCAAAAATATTTCTTGAGGGAACACAACTGGCCCTGTCACGGTTTGGGAATGAAAAGAAGGTCTCTTTACTATAAAATGGCTCAAAAATTTTTGAACTTAGTACTGTTAATGCTTGGAAACATTTAAGCAACCTTTTAATATGACTATGAGCTGTTTCAAAGAAGCAACAATTCTGTTTAGAAGCAAGATGGATGAAGCATTTTGGAGATAAAAAACGTTGCAAGTCTGGAAGATTGCTATCAAGTAATTTAGGTAGCAACTGACATTGCCAGCAATCTTATTTTTCTGACACTTTCTTCATACAGTAAACATTGCTGTTTAGGATCCTGTTTCCGAAGTAGAGGTGTCAATTTCCCTCTGTTCACTTGGGTATTGCTGGGTGCCTCACAAGCCTATTTTCTGGTGGAAAATGCTGTGTCAGATCCTGATACTCTGGGCTTGCAATCCACACCCCTCAGCTGGCCAGATGCTATGGGAAGAATGGGAGACTGAAGGTACCCACTTCAAGCCCTCCAGATCAAGGTTAACATGGTGGGGGACAGCAAAGAAAGCATTCTCACCCACCTGGCTAAGGTCTTTACCGTGCAAAGGGCAAGAGAGACAACTTGTGCTGAAAGCACTACCTGATGTACCTTGGGAATCCCTAGGCAGTTTCCTGGCAGGGGGAGGGGCGAGGACCTAAGTCTCCTGATGTTCCTCACTTCATATCCTAGCTATATGACTTTACGTGCCATTAAATTCATCCCATTTCAGGTTACAGAATTGTTGTGGAGGTAAAAGTAACATCCCATATATTTGTCCATGACCCATTTCAGAATCAAAATGTGTTTTAAAGACTTTATACACCCATTACTCTTTATTATAAACTGGTGGTCATACAGATAGTATTGAGTTTTATGACAACACATCATTTGATGAAGGCACTGTTTTGTTATTATATCATCCCCTTGGATAAGAAGTACTCCACTGCACCACAGCACACCACTCCACTGCAAGCTCACATTTGTATCCACATTTAAATTGCTGGCAAAAAGATCAAGCTTTTTATTATAGTCTCCTCAATCATTGAAAAAACCCTGAGCATTATGTTCACTTGAAAATCACATTCTCCCCTTTTTCTTTTATTTTCTCCAATTACATTTTTTTTAATTTTAAAATGGATAATAAAAAATAAGAATGCACAAAAAAGTGCCAAGAAGGAGTGACAGACAAATGCTTGGCTTTCATGAGACAATATTGAACGTGGCAGTATTCCTATGAGAGACCATGGTCAGAAAGCCTGGTTCAGGAGAGGAAAAGGAGTGGCAGTGTCACCGTCGCAGCTCACTTGAAATTCTGGAGCAGAACTGTCCTTTCTTGGTTAGTATCAACCAGCATAAAATCCAACACTTTCATTTCCAAAACATTTTTTCCCCCCTAGAAGTATTTATGACACTATTTCCAATATTTCAACATTTTTGCCATCTCTGTCTCTCATGTTTAGGATGAAAATAAGCACTGAAACACTTGTTCACAGAGCAAAAATCCTGTTTTCCCAGTTTTCCCTGTATCTTCATTTTCTGAAGATCTCACTGTAAGGACGTGTGTTTCCTGATTCATCATTTATATACACAAACCCTTTCAAAGCTTCTGCTTCCCCATCTCTACTAATGCACACACAGCAATACTGTGGCATTTCTCAGCAGTTTAATTGTACTTTTTCTATCATGTCAGAGTAAAGCAGGAAGGTTTAATCTTAACGAATGTCTATATTAGTATAGAGACTGTGAGTGACATTTCCACTAACAATTTTGATTCATTTCTTGTCTTTTTTTGGAGGATGAGGCAATTTTTGTTGCCTAATATTCACGTTCTTTTTTTTTTTTTCTCACAAAAAATGCACCAAACAAAGATGCTTAAGAAAAAAAAGGATTTCATTCGTCACATTTTTTTTCAAGTATAAAACACACATTCCACACAGGCATATACAAAAGTAATAAATAGTTAACATCTTCTTGAACCAACCCTACTGAACACGAATATTTTAGCATGCCACTGCACAGTTACACAGAGAAATAAACAGTGTTTTTTGAAAACTGAACAATACTTCCAAGACCCCTTTGAAATCTTTCCTTATTTATTCATCTCAGTGAAGTAGTCAGATTTTTCACACAAACTCAGCACAGAGCAGCCAAGGCCCAAAAACCTATTTCTCTTCTATGGTGGTTTGTTAGAACTAACAAATCTTTCTCTGTTCAGTCCTCTATTCAGCAGGAGAAATAAGGTTGCATGACCAATGTGCTGATTCTTTCTGTGATTTGTTCACAACTTGAATCAGAGAAAATAATAACGGTACACAAATCACCTGTAGGAAATTCCTTCTCGTTTATTCAGACTAATGAATGGACCACACAGATACGAGCTTCTCCCACTCCAGTAACAACTGAACCAAGAACAAAAATCTTACCGGGTTAATGCAAAGCTATTATAGTGAATGGAGTAACTTTTAGAAATGAGAAGAATTCCAAACTGGTAGAAAGTAAATTGGTTAGGAAAGGTTCAACAAGATGTCTTCAAGAAAAAGTAGATAAAGAAGAAGCAGTAGTTTGTAAAAGCTGTGGGAAAGTAATTAAGATATTTGTGTTGATAGCCTCAATGCCTAGATGCTTACAAATAATCTAAATCAGCAGTCTGCTTTAAAGAAATTGTACTAGAAGAGACTTGCTTGTATCTTCTTGTGTTTATCTTGCTTTCTTGCTCTGTCATTGCCAATCTTTTGGTTTGATTTTATTTTATTTTCTTGATAGAACTGGGAAGTGTAACTTTAGAGTACAGTCACAACACTAATACAGATGAAGTTATTAAATAATTTTCTCCCCACTTTTTTTTTTTTCCCTGTGTTAAACCCCAAGCAGGTATATTTCCTCTTAATTTAAATTCACTCAGAACTGTTTTCCTGTCTGAACAGCAAAGTCTAAAGAAACAGAAAACCACAGGCAATATAACAACACTAATCTTCAAGTACAAAACTCTTATCACATTTAGTTTCCATTAAGTTGACCTGAAATCATAGCTTGATAACAGCAAGAGAAATATTAAATCTGTAGACATTTAGAATTTCATTACCCATAAAACTGTTTAGTGTATTTACCATCTGCCAAAAAGGCAAACACCCGTAAAAGCTTTTTGGTCAAAGACAGCTACAAGCTTTGAAAAATTACTTCTGTTTTGGTGGCAAAAAGTGTGTTCATTCAACATTTCTCTCCCCCTTTCCCAGGAAAAGGATCATTTTTTGTGGAAGCATACACACAAACCCCCAGCCTTTTGCATAAGCTGTTTTTCCTGGGGGACAATGCCTCCACATCTCAATTGAATGTTTTCATGCAGGCTGATTTTGAATAGATTCAAACCCTACTGGCCACTGATGCTGGCAAGCCTCAGCTTCAAGATGCCCCAGAGAGATGAAGAACAGAGAGTACCATTGTGCTGTGGTTCTTAACCCTCTGACGCATTCAGAACTTGTGTCCTGAGACTAGGATCGGGTGAGCTGTCTGGACTGAAGGTCTTGAGCACAGCCTCTAAGAAGAAGAACTGAAGAGGAGAGTTTTTAAGTTTGGCAGGTATTTTCCCACTGAAAGGTTTGTAACAGTCTCTCAGGCCACAGGTAATCAGTACTTTGCCTACCATACTCTGTTCTTCTCTTGCTACAGCTTGCTTACGCACAGGCTTTCCAGCATGTTTTCACTCACAGTATCAATGGGAAAGAAGAAGGTATCAAAACCAAAATTACCAGTGATGTCCCCCAGGTGTCAATACTTGGACCAGTATTGTTTAACATATTCATTAATGACCTGGATGAGGGGACAGAGTGTATCCTCAGCAAGTTTGCTGATGATACCAAACTGGGAGGGGTGGCTGACACCCCAGAGGGCCGTGCTGCCATCCATCGTGACGTAGACAGGCTGGAGAGCTGGGCAGAGAAGAACGTAATGAGGTTCAACAAGGACAAGTGTAGGGTCCTGCACCTGGGGAGGAAGAATGTCAGGCACCAGTACAGGCTAGGGATGGACCTGCTGGAAAGCAGCTCTGAAGAAAAGGATCTGGGGGTCTTGGCAGACAGTAAATTATCCATGAGCCTGCAATGTGCCCTTGTCACCAAGAAGGCCAACGGAATTCTGGGCTGCATAGGGAAGAGTATGGCCAGCAGATCAAGGGAGGTCATTCTCCCCCTCTACTCTGCACTGGTGAGGCCACAACTGGAATACTGTGTCCAGTTCTGGGCTCCCCGGTTCAAGAGAGACAGGGAACTGCTGGAGAGAGTCCAGCGTAGGGCAACAAAGATGACTGAGGGATTGGAGTATCTCCCTTATGAGGAAAGGCTGAGAGAGCTGGGACTCTTTAGCCTGGAGAAGAGAAGGCTGAGGGGAGACCTTATTAATGTTTACAAGTATCTAAAGGCTCGGTTGAAGGAGGATGGAGCCAGACCCTTTTCAGTGGTTCCCAGTAACAGGATGAGAGGTAACGGGTGCAAGCTGGAACATAGGAAGTTCCAATCAAATATGAGAAGAAACTTTATGGTGAGGGTGACAGCACTGGAACAGGCTGCCCAGGGAGGTTGTGGAGTCTTCTCTGGAGACTTTCAAGACCCGCCTGGATGCAGTCCTGAGTAATGTGCTCTAGGCAATCCTGCTTTAGCAGGGGTGTTGGACTAGATGATCCCTAGAGGTCCCTTCCAACTCTGAAATTCCGTGATTCCGTGATTCCGTGAAAATGGCAAACTTCTCCTGCTCTTCTTCAGAACAACCTGTCTCCTGAGCTCCTAAAAGTATTCTCAGTTACCCATCCTCCTTCTTGATGTTCCCTTTTAATTCTTCTTCTTACCTTTATTATTCCCTCTGTTTCTTCTCTCCTTCTCCCATCACTTTCTTTCTTCCTCCCATCACTTGCTTCCTTTCCCTAGTGCTTGTTATGTTCAACAGAAGATGACCCCAGAAATTAGACTCCTTTTTAAAACTCACAGGCCCATTAAATTATATGAAACCAGAGCTGTTCTTTCCATACAGTTTTCACTGTACTGGCAACACCGTCATCCAGGTCAAGAGAACTGGGAAAAAAAGCATCACCTTCCACTAAAAATTCATCAAGTTTCTACCTGATGAATCTGATCAGGGTTGTCATCTGCCTGATGAAATCTGATCAGGGTTGTCATCTGCCTGATGAAATCTGAAAATCCTGCCCAGGTAAGAGAAGTCTCTCCTCTCCACCCACTAAACAACAGGGGAATTAACACTTTGCAGATAGCTCATCGCATCCATCAGCCTTCCCAAAACATTTCTTGCTCTTCCTCCTCATTCATTGAAAGGATAGCCATATATAACTTGCCATTTGCTGTCTCAGTTCTCCTGTTCGTTTTGACATCATAGGTGAGAGGCCTGAGCATTCCCTTTACTCCCTGTCCCAATATATGCAACAACATCTTTCCCTTGCCGCTTCTTCCTGCTGAAGACTAAAATCAGAAGTCCACATTATTTCTTATGACAATGTTATGCATTGCCTGTTGTGTGTTTTGTTTTTTTTTTTTTTTTTTTTTTTTTTTTTGGCTGTTATTTTTTTATTATTATTGCTTCAAATAAGCATCAGAGCTGAAAATGAATTAAAGGAAAAGCCAAGTGTTCAGAGAGCTCAGTATCCTGCAGCCTCTCACTGTTATCAATGACTAACAAATTTTTTTGTAACTCCTCCCATGTCATTTATGTACTTTCATTTTTGTCGGGCGCTTAATTTTTGTAAATGTAATTCAAGTCCACTCTGCACAATTTATTGGGCCATTGGATTAACTAGGAACAAAAGGCGGGGAGTCTTAATACCTATTCTCAATACAGTTGCTCTCTTTTGGGTATCTCTCTGCATTTCAAAGTTTCCACTTGCAAAACAAGGATGACAGCAACACCCTGAACTGCTGAGAGGTGTTGAGAACTATTTACTGGAGACTCTGCTAAGGTGGATCCATTAAAAACTGTCAGGAGAGTTTTGTTTTTTGTTTCCCATGTGCCAAACTTTATAGAATCTTTTTCTTAATCAAGAGAAATTTGAATGTTCATTTACCCTACTAGAATTAATAGTAAGAAGTTCCAGTTGAAGCACCATGTATAATCTGAACAAGAATGGAAAGAAATGGTGGAAGTGAGCCCCAGTGTTAGAAAAAAAGCATACAAGGCATTCAAAACATCATGAATCAGGGGATAAGCCCTTCCCCACCTTTAGAGACTACAGTGAAACAGTCGTGACTGGCCAGGACAAAATACTAGACTTGTTGGACTCAGGCGGTGATCCAAGAAAACTGCACTGACACTCTCTTGAGTCAAGTAAAGCATACTCCTCGCCTTGATATTTTTTTGTTTATCAAATCCCTTCTACACTCTATGTGCTTTATTAGAGTTAGAAAATTTACTTTAGTATGTAAAAAACTTTAAGTAGCATTTTTCTTCTAAATTAATTCCAGCTCAGCAAGGACAGGTAAGCTAAATGCTGGCAAATATCAACAGCATTGATAATAACAAGCAGTGTCAGACCTGGGAGGGGAGCAGGACTGGTCTTGCAGTAAGATACCTTTGTCTACTGTTTTTCAAGTGAAAGGTAAATTTTACATCTCTATTCTATATATAATGAAATTTCCTTTTGGCAGCTGATAGATGTCAATATGCTGTGCTAAACTGAGCTGGATTAGACACCCCTGGATTAGATAGGGCCGGGTACCCATTCTGTCTCCAGAGACATTGAGAATTAATGACCCCAGCAGGTCAGTGTCCGAACTTCATATGGTGGCAGCGAGGCCAAGAATAAGTTCCAAGCAACTCATTTTTAGAAAACTCTGTTCCATGTTTTGATATTTTTTTATCTTCTTCCTCTCTGGTAATGTAATTTAGGATTAGTTTGAGGTCCACTAGGGCCTACTGGCAATGATGACCACCAAGAAAAAGGACATTTAGTAGGTGGAAGTTACCTTGCTTCATGTGATATGTTTAAAAGGTACATATATCTGCTTTTGATCTAGACACCTTTGTTGTCAGTGAAGAAAAATGTGCACTCTTAGCCTTAAGTTCAGCTGACCTAATTCAAATGTCTAGTTTCTGTTGAGTTTAAATTATGTGCTGTTAAATTATGTCCTGTACAAAGTCTAGATGACCAGCTCATACACACAAAACTCCACCTGGTCAAATGAACCCAATTCTCTGTCCCCTAAGGGACAAATTAAGATACACAGTGCCTTCTGACAATGTGTCTTTCTCTAGTGTCCTTATTACATGGTGGGAGAGAGAAGAAAGAGAGGGGGAAGTTTGGGAAGAAAGTTGTGCTGTCCCAATTACAGCAAAAATCTCTTCCATGTTTTCTTGTATGCTTGCTTGACCTTTCCCCTGGTGAGTCTAATCTCACAGGACTATTACTACTCAAGACCCATACCAAGAGTTTTGCATCTTGGCCCATTTTTCCTGTTGCATTGTTCTTCTAAACCAATATTTTTTGTACCAACTTCCTGATACATATTTAGATTATGATATTGAGCTCTAAACTCTGAACCGGTTCACATCCAAGAGTTTCCGTGGTGGGTTTTCATAACTTGGCCTTTTTGTGGCAAAAAATTTCATATGTCAGATGGAGGAGGTGCTAAGGACACATCAAACGTGAAAAAGCTAAACGAGTGTCACTATCACAGTTTAATTGCAGGCCTAGAAATATTTATAGGTTTTCTCAGTGCTCTAAAAGTCTCTCAGGCAACCTGTCAGCTTTCTTTCTTTGGCAGGCTTCAAATGTACACTTCTAGCCTTCCTGAAAATAGGAATCCCAAGTTCTAACAACATGACACCCAAAGATCCTTCATAGCCTAAATATGATGCTTTTCATCCAATGTCATAATTTCAAAAGTGTCACTGTTGTTGGATCAAGAATATAGAATAAAATCGTGTGGTAGTAGGGAAACAGCCTGACATAAGTTTTCCATTGGATTCCTTTGAAACTGCTTTTACTCACTGAAAAGAATCAGATTTTGGGTAAATAAGAGTGAATCAACAAGGCTGATTTCCAGAGCATTTTGACAACTTTTCACTAAAGCTGAAGTCCTAATTTTGGAATGCATTTTATACATCACTTTCAACTGGCTCATTTCTTCATCATTCTGGCTTTGGCATTTATTTCTTAAGCCAAATTATTTTTCTGTTTTGAAATAATTGAAACTCTAGGGAATTCCTTAGCACTGAATATGCATAAGGAAGTTACAAGATGACAGTATACTTATGTTCTTTAAGCCATCAATTACAGTCTTCCTTAAATACTGTTCTTACAGCTGTGACAGGAATCTAGGCAGGACAGTACATGATACACTTGATGCGGCCTTCCATTCTACATTTAGTCTCAAGTGAGTTTCTCCACTAATCTGTTATTAATCTGCCATCCCTGGAGGTATTTAAAAGGCAGCTAGACGTGGTGCTTAGGGACATGGCTTAGTGGTGGTTTTGGCAGTGTTAGGTTGACGGTTGGACTCAATGATCTTAAAGGTCCCTTCCAACCTAGACAATTCTATGAATCAATGACTCTATGTATATCTCATGTCTCCATGTGGAGACAGATTATTTGGCCATGAGCCACAGCATATCTCAGTCTAAGGGAGAATTAGACTTCTTCCTCTGGACACTGCCACTTCATTGACAGTGTTAGCCACAAGCGGATGTTTCAGAAATATATATAAGGAAATAAGGGAATGTATGCTTCCTCTGCCTATATTCACACTGTGGGGTAGCCAGCTCCAAACGAAGATGACAAAATAGCAAAATTAGACTGAGAACTGGGTTGTACTTTACTGGTGTCACAATATGCCTCAGGGTCCTCCATAGAGGATCTTCAACCCTTGAGAGTTGTAAGTATTAGTAATGAAAGAGTAGTATGTGGTGTAAGATGGTGAACATCTGACTACACCTAAATTAATGAAAAATTTGATGCTTTTTATACATTCTGCATATAGCAATTTCCGTTGCCCTGCCTTTCATATTCTGTTTTTCCTGTCATAATGAGCTTCCATCACTATCATTAGAGAGGGCTGAGGCATAGCATAATTAAACCACCCCTGATCTTTGTCCCATCCTCACAGCACAGCCACTCCACTTCTTACTGTTAATATATTTTATTTGAAAGAAGAGCATTTTCCAGTTTAATTTCTTCATGGGGGCTAATTCAGCTGACTTGGGACAAGTCTTCCTGTAGCCCAAAGCCTCTGGTGTAAAGTTGTGTTCTTTCAAAGATAGGTGCAGCTCCATTATAGAGCTCACAAATATGTTATTTTCACTGGCACAGCATTTTGGGCTAAAGATAACTCATTATCTCTAATTTCACAGCTCTCCCATTCCAAACATGCATAGAGGGCACATGGACACAGTGATTCATGGCAAGCTTTAGAGATGCTTTGCACAGTGGCTCCTCAAGCACTCTACTGCAACCAACACAATGCATCTAAAAGTCAGAGCACCTTATAGTTGACATTTTGTGGCACATAGCATAGGTGCAGAGTGATGTGGGACTTGTAAAATATGTCTCTGCTGAGAATGATCTGTGCTATGGTATTGGCCTTTAACAGGGAGGCGAGACATGACACTGAAGCATTTCAAGTATGTGAAAACAAAAATTTATTTCAAACTCCCACTGGAGGCCACCTCCTTTTGACCCAATTGAAACTGGTCTTTTTGGTAGGGAGGGAAAGTTTCCAATGCAATTTTGGATATAGTTGTTAGTACTCAGAATTGCTTGAAGAAACTACTGTGCGTCAAGCATGCCAACCAATCGGACCTGTTAATCTCAAAGGAACTTTGTGCCCTTAATAACCCCCTTTTCCTGAGAAAATGTTTCCATGGTGCTGGGGGAAACAGGTGAGCAGTAGCCCCTGCTTTCCTTCAACCTGTTCCTCCTAGATGGTAGAAGACTCCTTACTCCTTGCAGCTTTTCATTGGGAGCAACCAGACCCTTCCTAATATTCCATTTTTCCTGTTACCCAAATGGTGACTTGTGAAGCACACAGCAGCAGACGTGCTCTATTTTGTCTGTGGCGGGTTCTCCATGGGTACCCATAAAAGACCACCTTCATTTCAGCACAGCAGGTTGAAAGGCCTTGGCTTGCACTGTATGCAAGAAAGCCAAATGGACCTGGCCTCCTAATGGGTTTGGTTGTGCCAGTCACATGTTTAAAGGCACAGCACCTTGAGTGCATCAGTGCTAGCTCAGTTTAGGACTCTGAACTCTTTATGTAGCTAACCCAAGGATGCATGGCAGGACAAGGGAGAACTGTCAACACACTGGCTGTGGAGTCTGCCACAGAAGTGATCCACCTAGCTTATGCTTAGAAAGAAGCAGTATATTTTGTTGTTAAAGTACTTGAAATAAATCCAGCCTGTGATTCAGTTGCTTCCATAGCAACTTCTAGCAGAACTTGTGGCTTTGCATCCTAGGACTGGTTAGGGGAAGAAAGGACAGGAGGGAGTGTTATACAGATGAGACCAGCTTTACTACAAACCCCCAAAAGAAGTGCTGTGATCATTTCTGAGACAGGGAGAGAGACAAGGACCTGGATCAATTCAGTTAGATGATGCACTCCAAATTGTCCCCTTAGTGCCAATTACTACACAAAAAAGCTAAGATAGTTTTAAGGTTGAGAGTAACTTAAGGGTAAAAACCTCACATTATGGAGACATTATATATTTCCTGAACCCTGTCATTACAGAGTCAAGAAATTATCATTGATAATTTCACTTAATTGCAAACTACTTTCTACAAATATAGCTTCCACAAACATTTTCAATTAATTTTTATAGTGTGAAAATTTTGAAGAGGTTTTGTTATTCCCTGACTAAGAACCTTCAGGATAAAAAAAAGTACTAGCACAGATGCTAAAGTTCTTGAAAGAGGTAACTTAAAATTAATTTTCAGTCCTAAACTTGCTTGTAAATTCTATTAAAGTTCATTCTGCCCTGAGAAGGTAAGTGCTGTAAATTTAGGAGGATTAGTGTTTTTCCATTGTATTCTGAAAGGTGAATGTCAGTTTTAAATGTAGAAAAAAACTCAGACTGTCTTCAAGGGAGGAAAGCAAGTGACATTTCTTAATGGGGAAAAAGACAAGTCTGTATGTTTTAAGTTGTAGCTTAGTGTTTGAGATGTGGGTTTGAATCTTTGCCCTTTCTCCCCACCATCAGCCTACTTTGATCTTAGGCAAATTACTCAGTCTGTTTCTTCCCAATTGTACAAAAAGGAATTATCACAGCCTAGCCCCCTGTAAGTAGTATGAAAATAAAACAATTTAGAGAGTGCAAGATGCCCAGACTCAAAATTGCAAGAGTCACAGAAGCATTGAGAACAAAGACTCCTATTAGAGGCAGCAAGCAATAGCATTTGATAACACCTGTATCTGCTTCTTGCAGAGCTTTATTTTGTTTGTTTATTTGTTTGTTTAAGATCTCTACTACTATGTGGCAGAGTTCAGTGGCTTTAGGCAGGGCAGACACTTTCATTCTAGGACAAAGAAGGTGGCTCCCTGGCCCACACCATGCTGAATGAGTCTATCAGAGCCTACGGCTATCCATGGTCACATTCCCAGCTCCTAAAATTTGGCCTTAAACTCCCTATTGGAATACTTTCACATATACCACAGCAGAACACCTGGACAGATATTAGCTGAAAAATCAAGAGAGTCCAAGGAACCTACCGTATAAAACTGTATCTTCATCATAACATATGAAAAAGATTTTACTTAATCATACAATACAGTGCTACAGAATAGTGCATTATGTGTAATGACATGACAATGGCGTGTATGATGACTGTGCCCGTGTAGAATGCAAATTAAAAAACAGTCAATGAAGACTAAACATGACATTATATGACTGTGTCCAGTTCTGGGCTCCCTGGTTCAAGAAGGACAGGGAACAGCTGGAGAGGGTACAGCAAAGGGCTACCAAGATGATTAGGGGACTGGAACATCTCTCTTATGAAGAAAGGCTGAGGGATTTGTGTCCTTTTAGTCTGGAAAAAAGACAACTGAGGGGGGATCTTATCAATGCTTATAAATACTTAAAGGGTGGGTGTCAAAAGGATGGGGCCAGACTCTTCTCAGTGGTGTCCAGCGACAGGACAAGGGGTAACGGGCACAAACTCGAACACAGGAAGTTCCATCTCAACATGAGGAGGAACTTCTTTACTTTGAGCGTGGCAGAGCACTGGAACAGGCTGCCCAGAGAAGTGGTGGGGTCTCTGTCTCTGGAGACATTCAAAACCCAAAACCGCCTGGATGTGTTGCTGTGCAACCTGCTCTAGGTGAACATGCTCTGGCAGGGGGGTTGGACTAGATGATCTCCGAAAGTCCCTTCCAACCCCTGACATTTTGTGATTCTGTGATTAAGAACAGTAGCAGGGGAAAGAGCTATTAGAGCAGAAGTCCTACCTATTCAGGCTCCATGGCTAAGTTTCAGGAACAGTTCAGACATCTGCAGATGGGAAATACACTCAAGTGCCAGACCCCTCTTCTATTACTTTCACCAATAAAAGTATATCTACAAAAGATAATGGAATATGACAATTCCATTCTTGGTTGATTACATTTATTGGTCAGAGGGCATCCATGGTGTTCCTTCCCACATTTTGCACCTGAAAATCCCTGACTCCTCTCTGCGTCATGTCTCTGGTATTTTGTAGATTTCCAACCTTAGTTACACTAAGAAGTAGTTACCTTGATTTAGGCACACAGCCTGTAATAATTACTTATATGATATTCATTGTTATCCTGTTCTGTCCCTATGGCTACCATAAACCATTAGTTTACATTAAATAATGTAACTAGATTCACTGTCAGAGTGAGGATTTAATTATAGGACTACATAGATTAATTTCTAGCAGTTACGATGGTTTCCCCATTGAAATTATTCATTTCAGCATTCATCTAAAGTGATTTCTTTAGGGAAAAGATAAGGAGAGATGTGTGTGTACTAACACTTTCCTTGGCATGAAGTCATACTGTCAGTTTCATACTGTCTATAGGCTAGTAAAATAAATTAAAGCACTTCCTATAGGAAAACTGCAATATGCATGCAGTCTGTCTCTTTCATTGGACATTCCTATTTGAATGTACAATCCTTTATAACAACCTGAAAAAATCTTGCATCATGAAAAATGTTGTTGTTCTCTTTATGTTAAACAAAGCTCCTCTGCAGTCAGCATCATGTTAACAGATCTGATGACAGGTGGCACTTCCTGAGCAATCTGGGAAGCTAAAAATTTGGTGGCCTGCATCTTTATGATTCAGAGGATTTTCTGCAACATTATGTGCAAGCAGGAAATAAGTTGTTGCCTTATATGTCTAATTCTCATGGCTTGGATTTTTTTGTTTTTAAACAGCAGTGGGTAGTTGTCTATGTGACCTTTGTGCATACGTCTCAAGATTTTAAGGGAACTTTCATGATATCATTCCTCCATTTTAAAAGACAGCGGCCAAGGTAAAGAAAAATAATATAAATGTCCAAGTTCAGTATGGGAAAACACAGGAGTAGCTGCAATAGTTCAGATCAAAGGTCAGTCCAACAGTGTGGTGTCTTTAAGGTAAGCACAGAATGATCCTTGCTCACTTGTGCAATCTCAGTAGCTGAAAACCAGCTACTATTATCACCCTGAGAGAAAGCCTCAGATCATTATGCTCATGGGCACTGGATGTGTACTACAACACTCTGAACTAATTTATTGTTGAGCTCTTTAAGGAGTTCTACAGATTAAATATATGTTGTGCAGAAAAAATTGTTCCCTTTCCTTCATCTTAAATTTACTGTAGCCATTTCTTAGAAGACTCTTAGCTCTTCCTTTTTTAGTAAGAATGAACAAATTCTCCTCATCCTCTTTCTCCACATCATCCACCATGTGCATTACATTACCTGTTCCAACAGGAAAATTAATACCAAAGGTCCATATAGAAATGTTATTGCTTATCATAGTCATGTCATATCACGCAAACAGATGGGACCAGGATGTTCAGATTACTCACTAGAAAAAGTTGTAATGAATTTTAGAAGCAGCTGGCAAAATTAGGTGAAGGTGCGATGAACTGGCAGAGCAGTTTGATGAAGTTCTGTTGAAGGGAGAACAAACTAGAAGGAATATACACAGTGAGGGCATATTGCTCAAAGCAGCCTAGATATTTTCACACTATGTCCCAAGGCTGTGAAAAATAAACATTACAGAAAATTACTCTGAAACTATACAAAAGCATTGAGATAATATCAAGAATATACTCCCCCAGCGAGCAAGACTGGCAAATTGGCAAAAAAAAAAGGATGAGGAGAAGGTGGAAGTACTCAGCAACATTTTTGCCTGTTTTCACTGGCAACTTCCCTCCCCACACCTCTCAAGTGGGTGGACTGCAAGGCAGGGACTGTGGGAGCGAAGTCATAGAATCATAGAGTTGTCTAGGTTGTAAGGGATCTTTCAGATCACTGTGTCCAACCATTAACCTAACACTGACCAAAGCCATCACTAAACCATGTCCCTAAGCACCATGTCTACACATCTTTTAAATACCTCCAGGGATGACAAGTCTACCACTTCCTTGGGCAGCTGTTCCAATGCTTGATAACCCTTTCAATGAAGAAATTTTTCCTGACACTCCCCTGCTGCATCTTTTGGTCATTTCCTCTTCTCCTGTCACTTGCTACTTGGGAGAAGAGCCTGATACCCACCTTGCTACAACCTCCTTTCAGGCAGTTGTAGAGAGCAACAAGGTCTCCCCTCAGCCTTCTTTTCTCTAGACTAAACAATCCCAGGTCCCTCAGCTGTTTCTCATAAGACTTATTTTCCAGACTCCTCACCATCTTTGTTGCCCTTCTCTGGACCTGCTTCAGGACCTCAATGTCTTTTTTGTACTGAGGGGCCCAAAAATGAAGACAGTACTCGAGGTGTGGCCTCACCAGTGCTGAGTACGAAAGGATGATCATTTCCCCACTTCTACTCATCACACTATTCCTGATACAGACCAGGATGCTGTTGGCCTTCTTGGCCACCTAGGCACACTGTTGGCTCGTATTCAGCCAGCTGTCAACTAATATGACCTGGTATTTTTCTGCCAGGCAGCTTTCCAGCTCTTCCCCAAGTCTGTAGTGCTGCATGGGGTTGTTGTGACCCAAGCACAGGACCTGGCACTTGGCCTAGTTAAATCTCATACCATTGGCCTTGCCCCATTGATCCAGTCAGTTCAGATCCCTCTGTAAAGCCTTCCTACCCTCAAGCAGATCAACAGTCCCACCCAACTTGGTGTTATCTGCAAACCTACTGAGCATGCACTCGATTCTCTCATCCAGATCACTGATAAAGATATGAAACAGAATCCAATACCGAGCCCCGGGGAACACCGCTTGTGACTGGCCACCAACTGGGTTGAACTCCATTCACCACCACTCTCTGGGCCTGGGCCATCCAGCCAGTTTTTTACCCAGCAAAGAGTACTTTCATCCAAGCCATGAGTGGCCAGTTTCCCCAAGAGAATGCTGTGGGAAACCGTGTCAAAGGCCTTACTAAAGTCCAGGTAAACAACTTCCACAGCCTTTTCCTCATCCACCAAACTGGTCACTTTGTCATCGAAGGAGATTGGGATTGTCAAGCAGGGCCTGCCTTTCATGAACCCATGCTGACTGGGCCTGATCATCTGGTTGTCCTTCATGTGCTGCATAATGGCACTCAGGATGATCTGTTGCATGACCTTCTCCGGCACCGAGGTCAGACTGACAGGCCTGTAGTTCCCCAGATCCTCCTTATGGCCCTTCTTGAGGATGGCTGTCACATTTGCTAGTCTCCAGTCAATATTTTTGTTGCCCAAAAATGTTTATGAGAAGGTGAATTGTACTACTCTTTGCCCTTTATTAGTGTAACAACAAGGGGATATTCAGTGAACTAGAAATGCAATAAAGACAATGTAATTAAGGAACCGACTGTGT
Source organism: Alca torda (assembly GCA_008658365.1). Classification (NCBI taxonomy): domain Eukaryota; kingdom Metazoa; phylum Chordata; class Aves; order Charadriiformes; family Alcidae; genus Alca; species Alca torda. The sequence continues at coordinate 20,749,474 of CM018079.1, read as the reverse complement.
TGGTTTCTTTTTTTTTTTAAAAAAAAAAAAAAGAAAAAAAAAGAAAAAAAAAAGAAAAAGAAAATAACAAATAACATACCTGAGAAGGATGTGTTAATTTCTCAAAACCTATATACTACAAACCCACAAGATTACTAGCAATGCATCCTTAAATGATTACTGCTGTAAGTCTTTCCACATGCCAAGCAAAAGCCATCCCCACTCTACTTCACCACCACATTTATATTGATTATGAGAGCATGCAGGTGTATATTACAGATTATTTTCAATCTTAAACTTTTTCCTTTGGAACTTTTGTAACTATTGAAATTAATTAATTCAACAAACATGAAACTTAATCTCTGGGCTGCTCAAAATTAAAACCTTGTTTCAAAAACAAGGTTTTATCTCAATCTATGTGTTATGTTATTCAAAAATACTTATGTAACATGATTGGGCTACAAAAAAGTCTTAAAATCTTTTTTTCTATTGAGGTAAATTCCACAGTAAACACTAACTGCGCTTGGAAAAAATAATCCAGACAAAAAATTATTACATCTGTGTAAGGTTGCTACTGACTACTTGTTCAAGTATTTTGTGATATTTTGTGGGCTTCTGACTCCTAATTATTTTATTTAATAAATTACAGTCTCCGTTAACTCAGTTATCTACAACATAAAACTAAGCTACAATTAAAGCTGTTTTCAGTGCTGCCCTGCACTACTCTATCTAAAATCTCAAGTGAACTTATTTCTTCTTCAGTTAAGCAGATTAAAAAAAAAGAAAAAAAGTCAGGCTACTTTTGCAATTTTACTTACAGTGGAGCAGACTAGGAACACTAATTTGACTGTGGAAAGAACAATTTGCTTAGCATTTTATCCAGCTTGAGTTCAGACTGTGAGTTTATTCAGCCTTTCTTCTGCCTTGCAACAGTGAGAGAAACTTTCTGAACTCATAATGTTGTACTTCTCTCAGAAACACGGACAACTTGTGACCACTTGAATTGAATTCAGAATGTTTCTCTGCATCAAATTATACAGTAACAAAGTGTTTGACACCACCTTATTAGTATGGTAATTTGCTTGTGGTTGAAGCTTGCTTATACATCTGCAGGCAAGAAGTGTTCACAGGGGATCCAGAGGCTAACCTGGAAAATGATCTTTTTTTATTTCTAACCCAAAGTCCTAATAATGATAACTACAAGGATTTCTTTCCAACTGATGTGTGAGAATTTCCTTCCAATTGTTGTGCACTGTTCCTCATTTTATTACAGCTATGCATACTTCTGAACAGAGCACAGTTTAAGCTCTTCCCTGTTTATATCAGTGCCACAATGAGACTAGCTTCTAGCATACAAAACTGAAGTATTTTATTTTTCAAAATGGACAAATCTTTCCCATTCAGGTAGTACTTCGGGGGACTTCTTAAAAATCTTAAGCTGTAATTTTTGGTAGTAAGAATATAAATCCTGGTAAATAAACCTTGTCTCAGAGATCATACTTCCCCATATATTCAAGAGCTACATGCATAGTAGGGGAAAAAGAAGTTATACATTTCACATGAGCTGAAAATTTGGCATCTAGAATACAGATAATGAAGTATAACAGGTGGGAAAATGATAGAAAAATAGGAAACAATGCTTAGCTGTACACAGTTATTCTAATGTTTTACATTACTGCTGGAAAGCCTGAAGAAATGATCTCAGCGTCACGATTTTGCAACTGAATTACTTTATATCTGAGAGTAGGTGGACACAGAACTATACCAAGTCTGTCTTGTGGCCCATCACTAATTAGGTTTTCTGTGCATTGGTATTTCCTTCTGGCAGTGGGAGGAAAACACTTTCTTCTAAATAATATCTAGTATTTATAAAGAACTCACATATCATTTTTAGTTATTCCGTGATTTTTTTTTGTCCAAGCGTCATGTATATCAGAAAATTGAAATGAAATCACTCTGTTTCTTTTAGTAGTCTAAATTCTGCATATGGTTTTGCATCCAGGTACTGGATGCTTGCATTGAAATGTGACATTTACACTTTTGTGAATGTTGCTGTAATCAGTTCTGTTTCCATGGGACCCTAAGTATAGCGAGATGTGGTTAATGGTCAAGGACAATATTCATAAAAGACATGAGGTCACTTCTGTAAATATTTGCACAGCTTTCCCAATATAGGAACTGATGCTGTCAGATGGCTTATACCAAAGACATTTTGTCTCAAACTCTTCCAAGAAATAAGGTATAGCCCTCTTTCATTCAACTCTTCCAGACGGTAATTCCTTGGGGGTGAGGGGAGAAAACTATAGAGAACTATACAGGTGTTTTCATCTTTGTTCTTCCATGTGCCAGAAGGAAAAGTGGGTCTGTGGTCTTGCACCAAAATAAACACTTGCCTAACAAGCATAGTCAGGATGAGAGCAAAGGGTCCTGGCTACCTGATGAGACATGAGGACCAGAGGAATGCACAGACAGCTACTTCATAGTCATGTTAAAAAGAGTTATAGAATATTAAGTGGCAGAGAGGAAAATAAAAGGCTTGGTGAATGCAGCCCCCTTCTCCTCACATCGACATTCCCTGTCATCCGGCAGAGGAACTGCAATGATTGCAGGCAGACAAAAGGCGGGGGGATTGATGAGCCTTTACAAACTCAGTTTAGCACAGCTGTCCTTGGAGGGAGTAGGGTGGGGTGTAGGCAGGCAATATACACCAAGGGACACATATGCACAAACATACCAAATGTCACATGAAGGAACAAAAATACAAGATGAACTCATCACCACCTGATCCTAGATAAACTAAACTGCCTTAATAGAGACAGCTCAAAAAAAATAGTTTCAGTGGATTTTTGTTTATTGACACCATCTGATGCCCTATGATGTTGCTACGGTAACTGGGAAAAGTACCCTGCTACTGGCATTTCATTTTAAATGACTGCAGTTAATGATGAGTCTGTGTTAAACGTTAAATTCTCAGGGGAGGAAAAAAAAAGCCTTTGGAAAATGCTTGCCAACACTTTTCCTTGGAGATGAATCTGGTCCAGCCAGACTGCCACAGACTGCTGTGGACATCTTCTGAAAGGTGAAAAAAAAAATAAAATTAAGGGCTTAAATGACTTGTACAGCTTTCATATCACTAAAAGCATTTGGAAAAAAATAATTATTGCTTCTCCATGTACAGAACTGAGATTTCTTTTTTTCTGGTGACAGTTTCAAACCCCAGATAGTTTGAAAATCTAAACAGTCATTTCAGAAAGCTGCCTCTTTCTGACGTGTCTGATGAACCAAGATCGCTTGCCCTGGTTTTTTTTGCCCAGGTCTTTTGCCCTGTTGAACCTTGCAGGCAGAGTCCCAGACATAGTGATAGGACATTTGGATTAAAGACAGACACAGAAAAAAACAGTCTCATGGGGAAGCCTGAATCAGAAAAAAATGATGAGGAACATAACAGAAATGTAGCTCCCAGGAAACATAGCACAAGGATGCCACATTTGGGCAAAATACTTATTTCCTTAAATAGCCAAACTAAGTATTCTGTAAAACACACACAAAAACTCCCAAAGCTCCTCCTCACCTCAGAACTCATTTTCTCGAGTACAAATTAGCTTAAAAAAAAAAATCAGTATTTCAGGTGAGAACTGGTTTGCAATATGTGGAAAGTTTTCAGCCAGACTTATTCCAGTGTCTTGACCAAATTAAAGGACACAGACTTGCTATCAGTTGTTTGTCCCCAGTATTTCACACTGATCTGTATTACCTTTCCTGTCTACTTGTTCTTCCAAGGCTGCTGAGGCAAAAGGGCAGTTGGACGTCATAGTAACCTGCACTGGAGAAAGTCCAAATAAATACTAAAAAGAAAATTTAAAGGTACCCAACTGCAGCCTGAGCAAATTGTTTTTATCTTGAGACATTTGCAGTGCTTTCAGTCTTTTTTTTTTTGGTGACTTTTCCTATTGTCATTCAACGAATTTTTCACCACAGGTGTGCAGTGAGTGAAATAACAGTGCAGTAAATCTTGGGGATGGGGTGTGGAGCAGGGCAGCACGGGAAAATTGAACCCACAAATGCTCCGAACAAGAAGACATATGAGATGGGAAGGGGCCACAGATCTAGATTTTCAAAACATGAGTGCTGCAGTCTGTGTAAGGGCTCTAAGGTGGGGAGTCTGAAGTGGAAACACAGAGTCACGCACACGTCAAACCCTGGCTGAGACCCCTCTTAAGCCTGACTAATGCCTACTGCAGGCGTGATCTTCAACCTTTTGCAGTTCACAGGCTTTTTCCAGTGAAGATGCAAATCATTGCAGTGCATAATCTGTGACGATAGTGGGCTTGCTTTATTCAATTACCTTTCATATACCCACGGACAGCAGTGCCTAGGCCTTCAGCGCTTTCTAGGTCAAAACTGATACAGTTTGCTGCTACAATACAGCAAACTCTCTCTGTTCACATTCACCATTTATATCTTCTTCTGTATTGCATGGTTTGAAGCACTGACAGAAGTTCATCTCTTCTAACAGCTCTCCTTTCTGATATACAAGCTTCAGATGCTACCTTGTCTCACTATTGTTTAATTATTTTTTTTTAAATTCCTGCCTGAAATGAGCTTAAAAGTCATAGTTGCTTTTGCTGTCCATCTCTAGTGCAACCCGTGGACTAAGTAAAACCTGGGTGGTGTGTAGGGGACACCTGACATCATCATTCAGCACACTTCAAGCCTGTTTATAACCTCCCCTGCAGGACACCACCTCTCTGAAGAAAACACACACAATTCAGTACAGCTAAAAACTATAGTTGTGCTACTACACGTCCTAGGTCATCTTATGCATAGTACTACCATACCTGGTGATCAAGGCCACTTTCAACTCCCCAGCATCCCTTGGAGAATGAACCGTCATTTCCCTCTCCCTGTCTGGGCTCTGCAGGTGGGAAGTACATTAGTAAGCAATACAGGGACTTACCCAAAGCCAAACACGGGAAGAAAAACTGACTTTTCCAGTCTCCCAGGGAAATCTGTATATATTCATGGGCCAGATGGTAAATGTCTTTAACTATCCCCATTGAAGCCATGTTTCCAGCAGCACTCAATATTTGTTAAGGTCCCTGAAGAAGAAACCCATTTTTGATCTGCTTTTTACCCAGGCATCCAGTTATTTTATCACTGCGCACTTAAACGTCTGCCTCGAAGATGCTTTAATCAAATATTAGATTCGTTGTCAAAGATTTCAGACACATAAGCTGCAATTTATCACTTCCTGTGAAAGAGGGGCCTGTATAATTATATTATTGGATTAGAAGCGCTAAGACAACATCACTTTTTAGAAGTGTTTCTTTCAAATTGTGTGACAAATATATACAATTGTATGCTAGAAAAAAAAGAAAAAAGAATTAGTTTTAGGGTTTTATTTTGTTGTGTCAGGTTACAGCCATTTGGGAGAGGTATGAGTCTTTGCAGATAAGACCTTTATTCCTGATTCAAAAGTATAAGAATTCTCCTTCTTAATTAAAAAGAAAACAGAGGAAAATCAGTCAAAATACCTGTTTCCAATAGCAATACTGAATAAAACCTTTCTGCGCTATCAAGCCAATTTATAAAATTGCTGCTGCGCTTGGACGAACCATCACCAAATGCATCTGCAAGCCCTTTATGAGCTTGGTTGGACATTTCAATAGAAAGCCCTGGATCTGGACCATAGGCAAAGCAATGACTGTATTAGCTGTCAACTGTAAAATACACTCTGAAGAGACCCAGAGTTCAGTCTGAAAGGTTTGGCAGTTACAATATCCAGCAGACTAGTAGTCATTAGTTCCAGATGATGTACTCTTCTGGATGTAGAAGAGGCTCATTTCAAACTACTTTAATTCAAGGGGTCTCCTCATAATGAAAATGAAAACCCTGAGGTGAGAGTCATAGAGTTTATGACTTAATTCTTCAGTTTTTATGATGTTACAGTCATTTCAGCATCACAACTGTGTTAATACTTTATGTTTCATTGAAGAGTTATTGTGGAGGACCCTTATAGGCTGCAAGTGGCTGCTACCTGTAGTACCTTTGTCATGTGTTGTACTGACAGAAATGAAAATGTTACTTCAACAGCCTCAGAGGATAGCCAGAGCTCTAGTGCACAAGACTTTGGATTTGTCTAAACAGATAGAAGATGAAGAGTGTACTCAAAAGCATTGACAAAGGCCTCCCATTGCCTGCATGGAAATTAGGTAACTACTTGTTAATATTACTGAGTCATTTATACTTTGTACGTGTTATAAGTATTGAATTCTTAAACAACACAGGGCTTGTCCCACATGCCAGAATGGCAATTGTTAATTTGCCACTAACTTCACATGGTGTAAGCAGAATTACCAGTACAGGTTGGGGGCTGACCTGCTGCAGAGCTGGTCTGTGGAAAGACCTGGGAGTCCTAGTGGACAACAGGATGACCATGAGCCAGCAATGTGCCCTTGTGGCCAAGGCCAATGGCATCCTGCGGTGTATCAAGAAGAGCATGTCAAGCAGGTGGAGGGAGGTTATCCTCCACCTCTACTCTGCCTTGGTGAGACTGCACCTGGAGTACTGTGCCCAGTTCTGGGTTCCCCAGTTCAAGAAGGACAGGGAACTGCTGGAGAGGGGACAGCAAAGGGCTACATAGATGATTAGGGGACTGGAACATCTCTCTTATGAGGAAAGGCTGAGAGACCTGTGTCTATTTAGGCTGGAGAAGAAAAGACTGAGAGGGGATCTCATTAATGTTTATAGATATCTAAAGGGCAGGTGTCAGAAGGATGGGGCCAGGCTCTTTTCAGTGGTGCCCAGGGACAGGACAAGGGGTAACGGGCACAAACTTGACCATAGGAAGTTCCATCTCAACATGAGGAGGAACTTCTTTACTTTGAGGGTGGCAGAGCCCTGGCACAGGCTGCTCAGAGAGGTGGTGGGGTCTCCATCTCTGGAGACATTAAAAACCTGCCTGGATGAGTTGCTGTGCAACCTGCTCTATGTGAACCTGCTTTGGCAGGGGTGTTGGACTAGGTTATCTCTGAAGGTTCGTTCCATCCCCTGTGATTCTGTGACTTCAAGTCCATATAAATTAATTTTCTTTAATTTAGAAGTGTTTATTAGATTCCAAGGAACTAACTTCAGGCCCAGAAAATAGACTTCATTTTGTCAATTAATATAACAGCCTTGCATTGTTAATATTTAATTAAAAAATTGTAAGTGGGTTAGAACAGTGCCCAATTTATAGCAACATAGCATGTGATAATCTTTCACAGCATCATGTTTATTAATCAGACACAAACACACATACCTCAGTATTCCTCCCTGTTTACTTTACATGTAGGGAAAATGTACACTTATTGCTGTGCAAATCCTACCATACTGGAGCCCAAGTTCTGTAAATGAACAGCACAACTGATTACAATGCAAATAACAGCATACATAGGCAAACATTATAAACATGGAAGTGCCAAATTTGCAAAGTTTTGGGTTTACCAGCTGATCAACCCTTAAAAAGGGGAGTTAATTAGTAAGTAGATCTTTTTGAAAACCTCTTTCATTGTCCTTTTTTAACCAATATGGGTGTATTTGTGCATAACCTCTTATTTGAGGATGCTTATTAAGAGACTACTCTTATTTCTCTTACATACCTTAATGAATTCCTTCAAAGAGATAGAAGATAAACACAAATCCCACAGAATCCTTTTAAGTATATGAAAATAGCAAACATCACCTGAACCAACCAACTGCACTGAAGGATAATGTAAATCTGGATGTGAGCTAATTCCATGATTGTGTAAAAAGTTGATATGTAGACAATCTATTTCCTTCAAAATCATTGCACAATTCAAAGCTATATTTACATCATTTGACAGCTAGGAGAGAAGGTGAACTGTGTTCTTCTTTATCCTCCAGAAGTCCCAATGTTATTAACCTCCTTGAAACTATGAACATTCAAGGTCTGTTTCAAATAAATGCATGTGTGACATGTTTTCTTAGTGAAAACATTGGTTTGACTGAGCAAATTGATTCAAAGAAACAACAGTGAAATGAGCTGGAATAGAAGCACCTGCTCCACATCCGTAACCCCAGGTATCTATAAAATCCTAGTGAGTTTTGGTGAATCATTAAGCTATGATACCATTTCAAAAACTATTACCACCGACAGAAGACTGTTATTATGGGAGTGTCATCACAGTGCCAGTCAACCAATAATCTGAAGGCTGCAATATCACTTCTGGAGATGGTGTGCAACAGCGGAGCAAAAAAATGAGAAAGCTGCTAACAGCAGCAAAGCTGTGGTAGAAATGCAGCTACTCTCTCTTAGGTTTCAATCTGGATTAACGTTAAGATTTCACTGTGAGTAAACAAGCTATGTTGCCTTCTACATAGCCTGGACATGCCAGTTTTTAGGCCTAAAGGAGTCACAACTACAGAGAACATGAACCTGAAAGAGACTTTCCTTTGAAGGGCAACACCTTTCTACTGACAGCCCTATCTCAAAGGATTTTCTTCAAAGGTCTAAAAAGCTCACTCCTAGAACTCTCTTGTTTCTCTGTCCCAAGTACTTGCACTGAGTGGCCTTTCCTGAAACTTGCCACTGAGATAATGGCAAGATGCCATTCTAATTTCTGCACTTCAAAAATTCATGGTAACCCTCTTGTTTTTGTAACAGCTTGGCCCTTTGTCTTCAGTGGCTTTTCTCATGCTCTGGTGCTGCTCCATCTGAGATATTTACAAAGTTAGAACGTGTTTCCCCAGTCTTTGTTTTGCCAAACCAAACTGGTGAGGCTCTTGCTATTTCCCCTCATGGAGTCTTCTGCCCTCTCATCATCTACACAGTCCCTCTTTAATCAGGTCCTCTCCACGTTCATCTTTGAGCAGAACTCTCTGCAGAGCACTAGGTGCTCTTGCTGCACCTCCCACAAATGTAAACAATAGTTATTGGTCTGCCAAAAATACTCTAATGGGCAGAGCTGCCATTTTCATGGTCAAACAATGTTGGTAGACAATCGTCACTCTGAAAATCAACAAAGGCTGTCTCAGCAAGCTCCATGCACCAGTCTTTCAGTAAATGCTCTGTGAGGCTAGTGTATCTCTTTTAGGAAGACATCCTCATCAGTGTAAATGACTTAGTGACAAAAAGCCCACTCACCACCATCAGAACATTTTTTCTTTACAAAACTTTATTTTCTTTCTACATGCTGCAGGAAATGAGGAGGGTTTTGGTGATATCAGACCCTTTCCTTTTATTCAAGACATGCTGCTGTTCTCCTCCTCTGAAAATCCCACTCTAAAAAATTATTTTGGTATGTGAATCACAAAAACCAAGCATCTTATCAATTATTACAAGAAAAGGGGATGTGACTCCTTTTCCCCACTTAGCCATTATGGAGGGATCCACAATTGCATTTGGACTCTGGGCAATGACAGGCACAGAACATCGAAGTTTTCCATTTTTCTTTCCCTCTAAAGACTATTCCAGCCACAAAGTGAGCCTCAAATGAAGCATAAAACCTGGTAGTTAAATGAATTCAACACAACCCACTAAAATCTTGAAGGGCCTTTAGGAATTCAGCTCAAAATGTTCCAGAAAGCAATGTAGCATCTTCATATATTAGAGGGAGTAAGTTAGCACTGAATTATTTAAAAATTTACTTAGCTTCCCTTGCTTCATCAACAAATGTTATTAAATATTAATGGGTAAAAACAGTGCAATAAAACTAATGAAGTTTGGTTTACTAGTAATATGCAATAAAGAACAGTGCCTTTTATTTTAAAGGAGATATGTGTTTAGTACAGTTTGTTTTATAACATAATAAAAGGAAGACTATTGGTTTTCATAGTTTTGGCATAAGCTTCCACTTTGCAGTAAGGTCTACAAGTAGAATGACAATATCCTTAGGCAGCCATCACTTGCTCACACAACCAACCTTTCAAAAACAAATTCTGATGACAAAATAACTGGCAGGACATTAAGCCATCTGTGGTGTAGAAATGCACCAGATCTAAATATTCCCCTCTAAGTTATGGCAGCCTTGGAACCAGAGTTTGTGATAATCTATAGCACAAACTTATGACTATGGGACTTGACATCAAATGGCACCATTGCCTTATAGGCCCTCCTGGTATCCCCTTGGTTACTACTGCACAAAGGAAGCAGAAATGTTACTTTTCCAGCAGCTGTCCTAGACTGGTCCTTTTTTTTCTTAGAAGGATCATGTAGAATAATGGCATCAAACATCCCAGAAGCATTTCTGTGCAGGTATGTTTATGCCTCCTTTGGGCATAAGCATATGAAGGTCTTCCAAATCCATTTGCATTGGCTGTTTCAGGCCATCAGCATAGTGCTGCCAAGCACTGTTCCTGTGCTGGCCCTCTTGTGCAGCCTTTGGCTTGCCTTGACCAGTCTTAGAGGCTGGACTCATGTTCAGACTTGACTTCCCCTTTGCAATGGATGCCAGTGAATGCTTTGACACCTGCTACAGAACAACTGACAAGAGCTTTTATTTGGAAGAGAGCTGATAGCAAGGGGGTGTTGCATCTCCTGAAAGTGGCAATCACCTTGTACAAGAATGCAGGAGCATTGGAGAGACAGATGCTCACAACACTATGTTAGCTTCTTGAGGACAATTCAGGGTCGCAGCAGCAGGACAGGAATTGTGTTGAGGGAGCTGCTGAGGCCCATGGGGGCAACTTTTCTGGGCAAGGGCACAGAGTGCTGCAGAACCCTCATCTGGAGCAGCTTGCAAAGCCCTGGCAGAAACACTGTCTTGCTCTTTTGGCAGTAGATGTTGCAGCAGCGTGATCACACAACCTGCTGTGTGTCAGGGCACTCACATTCAGCAAGCCCCGACACCTTACGGGGTGAGAACAAGAACATTTACCAGTATTATCAAAATCATTCAGGCACTTCAATTTCACCAGGATTTCTAAAGGAGGTGGACCCTTGGCCCATTTTGGAAATCCATTTTTTGTACCTTAAAATTCTCTAGAAATACAGCCCCACACTTCAACTGCAAAATTCTAATCATTACATCCAGCATTCTCTGCTAGGGACAGGCCAGGTATGTTTTCCAAGGAACATGGACTGAGTTCAAATTTTTACAAGTAATCCTTGAAAGCATGCAAGAATCATGCTGCCTTGGGACCATGGAGCCAGCTAACGTCATTATTCAGTACAAAGCTGTATTTTCTGCCGTGGCAAAATAACTGCTTATGCACAGGGGCTGCACAAAACTTTGTTGTGCTCTGGCTGATGTTAGGAAGCAGATACCTTTTAAGTTATGAATGTGATATGAAATGTCAAAAGCCATGATGAAATTATTTCCTCTTTGGACAGCAGTGTTTAAATGCTTAAAGAGTTGGAGCTTAAAGGTTTCAGTGCACACCTTCATGGTGTGCATGGACATGCGTGCTGAGAGCCAGCAAGGCTTCGGTATCATCTATCTTCTTTTCCCCTGTCAGAGGGTTCTACTCTGCACCTGAAGGTCAAGGTGCTCAAACCATGCATTGCTACAGAAAAAGCTGAACCAGTCCTTGGGTTTTGTCGCCATTTTTCTTTGTCTTGGTCAGTGAGTGAGCTCTGAAAGGACATATGTAGGACAAGCATAATGTGTGTATTCATAGACAAATACATGAAGATGTACTACATATTAAAACAAAGGTATGCCACAAAACTCTGCCTTTTAAGTTAGTGATTCTTGAGAAAGATGTACCAAACTCTGCTGTGGAACTAAGGTTGCCATTCCAGTAAAACTAGCAGGATAAGAGAAGTACAGCACAGATCACAGTTTGACTCTGAGGGCAAATATCTAATGCAAATCCGTTGTTTTCTGTCATCCTCCTTTGCCCAAGTCTTGAGAGTTAACTATTTTCCTGAACACAGAGTGTTCTCACAAAACACAAGAAAAAGTGATTGTTTCAGTATGAAAAAGCAAAACTGTATAGCAAACTTGAAGGTAGACAGTGAGTTTTCCTTTAATTAGAAGTACCTGCTCAAACGTTTTAGATTTTAGAGGCCATTGTCTAAAACTGAAGACATTGATACTTTTTGAAGGGAGAATATACGTCAGTTTAAAAGTACTGCTATCTAGCAATAGGTTTACTATTACAAATGAAGCTCCAGAGCCAAATCTCACCTGCAGGTAAGTATTGTGTCAAGTCAGGTCACAAACTCTTCTAACTGAATATTGTAAAAGCTCTGTAAAGACTAACACTGCATAAAACAAACCAACCAGCCATATATGCACACCCCTTGGGAATACTGTCTCTTGTGTCTTTGTCAGAGATTTCACAAACTGTTTAAGGAAATACTACAGCTACACAGTACTTATTTCTGCCTAGCACAACACAAATAAAGCACAGGCTTCCACTCAGGTTGGGATAGGGGGTTCTGTCCCTGCTTGAGGGGAGAATAACTCCTGCAGAGGGTAATTTACAGTCTCTGAGTCAGGCTCCTGCTATGGATTGATGTCTCAAAAAAATCCCTGTGTGTCCTGACAAGACAGAAGGCTTATGAAGAGCAAATCCCCAGTTTCCACTAATAGCACAATTACCTGTTATCCCACAATGCCAACCCTAAGTGTTCTAAATTCACCCCCACAACCCACCAGTAACTTCAATGCCAAAGCAAGCCTTTTGCAAACTGAACGTCTCCCTAAAGATGCTGTGACAACCATATATTGATCTGCCATTTGTAAATGAAGGAGACTGTTTTTCCCTTTCTTTAGGGAAATTCTGAGCTGTCCAAGCTCCCACTTAGGATCTAGTTCCCAGGGGGAGTAACTGGTGTTCCCACACAGGCCTCTAGAACTCAAAGTGCACGACAATCCCCATACTAAAGCCAGGATTCCCAGCTAAGAACAGGTTCAGTGGAGCCCCCAACTATGCTGTATCACCAGTAACTTTCCAGAAGCCCAGCCTGGTGACGAATTTCAAGCCATCTTGTTAAAGATGAGGATCTGAGTGATAAAGTTGAGTTTTCTTTCAATCATAGTGGAAAAAGGTGATTTTTTACTGGATTTGCCTGGTAGCAAGAAGGGTAACATACCGGCGGCGTCCTCAGGGTAAGGAGCCTCATTCCCCTTGACTGAGGTAATCAGCTACCCAAAGTGCTTCTTGGTAATCCCAGCCAGAACCTTCTTTCTTGTTGACCCTACCTAGAAACTTGCCTTGACAGCAATTACTTTGGACAAATCTACTGCAGTGTTACACTGAGGAGTGGAGGACATGTAGTGTAGAGGTACAGGAGAATAATTCCTTACCCAACAAGAGTTTCCAGTATTTAAGAAGGCATTTTTCCCCTCTGGCTGGGAAGGAAATAATCTTCTTCATAGCAGCCCGTATGGTGCTGTATCAAAACATTGCGACTAGAGCAATACTGATAACACACCAGTGTTTTGGCTATTGCTGAACAGCGCTTGCACAGCGTTGAGGTTTTCTCTTTTTCCCATTCTGCCTATCCAGTAAGTAGTCTGGGAGTGGGCAAGAAGTTGAAGGGGACACAACCAGGAGAGCTGACCCCAACTGACCAAAGGGACATCACATACCATATGACATCATGCTCAGCCACAGAAATCTCAGGGAAAGAAGGAGGAAGAGGGAGGATGGTTGTGGTGATGGCACTTGTCTTCTCAATTAACAGTTCAGCATACTGAGGCCCAGTTTTCCAGGAAGTAGCTAAACATTTGCCAGATGATGGGAAACACTGAATAAATTCCTTATTTTACTTTGTCTGTGCATGCAGCCTTCACTTTCCCTATTAAACTGTCTTTATATCAAGCCACATGTCTTCCTTCTGTTTTCTGCCCATTCTGTGGGATAGGGGAGTGAGTGAGCCGCTGTGTGGGTTCCTGGCTGCTGGCTGGTGCCATGCCAGAACAGCCTACCAGCAATTTTAAGACTTCTATGAAAAAGAAGTTTAGTGGCAAATACATATTTCCCCCCCCCCCCCCTCTTTTTTTTATTTTAAATGATAAAACACACTTACATTTTACCCTTCGTTAAATATTAACAGTGGTTTCTGTCTTGTTATTTCCCCTGCAAACTGATTATATCAATTAGCTGCATGGAAACTCCCTTCAGCTTTCTACAAATTCCCTCTAGCACCCAATGGATTTTCCCCCAGTCTCTGACTGGAGCTTGGCAGCTTTGGTCACATTAATACAAAGTGATTATCAACACACACAGAGATAATATACATACACACATACATATATATATATGGCTCATCTAGAAAGGGAAATTTCACAGAAACATAGATTAAGCTAATATCTATCACATCTGCAGAAAGGTAAAATAAAAATTCCATATATCTAACACATATTTAAGTTTAACTACAGGATTCTAATTAACCTAATTACCTTTGTTTTTACACACAAAAGCTACTAGTTCTATGGGATAGTTATAAGCCATCCTCTTGTCCATTAGTGCATTTCCCCAACAATCTGTTTTCACGTCTTCCTTCTCTACCCCGACTCCCTCCCCCACCCTCCACCTTTTAGTCTTAGACCATAATGATCCTCCTGAGACTATGACATCAAATGGCCTTATCAAGTCTCCCAGAGTTTATCAGTTTTGTTGGGTTTTGCTGGACTTCATTTGGAGATTTGCACACAATAATCAAGTGTACACACAAGTGCATTAAAGCTGAAAATGCACACAACAGGATTTGGAGCAACTCAGGCTGCAACAGTACTGGAACAGCTCTATTGCCACAGACCTGTGTGCATCACTGCTTAATCTCCAAAAAGCTTCAGTGTTTAAATTGTACATGTGAGTGATGTGTTCCCTTATCCAGCACCAGCAATGAACTTTGCTATGATTTGGTTTTGTTGTTAGCTAAAGACCACTGCACAATTGGATAAGTACAAGTAGCATCCAAGAACATCCCTGGCTGTAAAGGTCAGTTTGCTGCACTTTCCATTTTCCCCAGATGCAGGCTGGCTGCTTTTGTGAAAGAGTGCAAGAGTTTATACAGCAAAATTCAAAGAAGCAGAGCAAATGTTGGGGGAGGGCAGAAAACAGGACTGCAACTGTGACCTGAACATTACAGCTACACCAAAGCGCGGCACTGCTCCCAGCATACAGAAGGAAACATGTCTCAGTCCATACACTTGGCTATCATGCACCCTTTCTCTTCTGTATCCTACCATACACTTCTGTATTTACCACCTCCAATAACGCCATCTTCCCACCTCATTTCTCCCCATTTCTTTGCTGTTAACATACCAACCTTACCTGATCCAGTCATCCCCTTGCTCCTCTCATGAGGGTGTATGCAAATGCCACCTCCGTATCTCCCACACTATAAGCACTTCCTCACCTCAAGTGAAGGGAAAACAGAAAAACGTTCATCCTGAGATGGACAGGTGTCAGGCAACACTCACTGTCCCATCTTTGATGGGTCAACAGCAGGTGATTGGAAAAAATTAAAAGCAAGGCAAGCCTGTAGTAATACTTCCTCAAGGTACTCCCCTCACTTCCAGGAATTTGCAGCTGAGAGATTTCATAGCGTTTGCCTCTTCCCCTCATCCCATATTTGGCCAGCCCTCATTTCTCTTATGCCATGAACTCCCTACACCATTTCCCTGGAAGAGTCATTTGCTCTGCAGACCTTTCACAGCCGCCTCATACATAATTCCATCCTTGCATTTGGGTTTTCAGATCCCATCACACCTTTTCACAGTAGGGTCCTGAGCTGATTTTCCCTTCCTTTTACTGTTAATACACTCTCTCTGTGCCCTCTCAGCTCTTCTTTCCCCTACCATCCCTTGCTTGTTTTTCTGGACGAGCTGATACAGCTTCAGGATTTAGTCTTTCACCCCTCCTTTCACAACACCTAGCAACAAATGATGTCCAAACTCAGCATTGAATAACATGGAATAACAGCAGGGGCATGAATGTGTGCACTCAAGTGACACCCTTGTCTACCTGGGAGAGATATGTGGCTCTTCAGAGGAAGCAAAGCTTCACAGGACAACCTTTCTTGAGAAACCTCCAAACCACATGTATTTGAGTCAGGAAGTTTGGAACCTGTGACCATTTTTTTCCTCCTGGTGTCTTCACAGAAAGAGAAATTCCACCTTTTTCAGCCAAACAAGTTTTGTTACAGGGGCTGTGTCTGAAAGCAAAGCAGTCACAGCCTGGATAGTTTTACAGGAATGAGACACAGAAGTTACCTGATGGGTATATAGCAAGGACAGCACAGGGGGCTGAGTTGCCCAAAGCAGGAGAACGAGCTAAGCCACTGAGAGTCCCTGCAGAAACCTTAAGAATCAACAGACCAAAACAGACCAAAACCCAAGAATCAACAGACCACCAGCATACAAAACCCTGGAGCACTCTGAACTTCCGTTTGCCAAATATCCTTCTAACTTCTCCCATGAAAGAGGCAGAAAAAAACAAACAATGTCTTCTTTCTTCTTTCAAAGCGATTTTATTTATTTTTTCTCCCCTCAACACCAACAATATTAGTGAAAAGACCATTTTTTTTCTGTTCCACTTTTCCTTTGTTAGTATCTAGCAAGCAGTCTTGAAAACAAGGTTATTTATTTTGGAATCTAACTTCAAGACTGTGTGTGCAAGATGCATCCTAATCTTTTTTCCACTTCTGTGAATAGAATAAGTCTAGCAACCATGTTTGGTGGTGTGTTATAGTAATTTACAAAAGCAGATCATCTCACAGACTACACTGTTGATAGCACTGTCATCACACCCTTCTTCCAGCAGACTGTATCTCAGCTGGAAATGTCTAGAAAAGAGATAGGTGGAGGGTGAAGGCGGAAAACCCAAGAAATACTCATACTGTTTTTATATCATCTCGGTTTTCCCTCTCTGTAAATGGCAGGATGAGACACTTAAATTTTTGTGCAGCAAACAAATCACCTTAATTGAATATAGTTTTCATTTGAAAACAAGCTGTGGAGTTTAAGGCCGAAGTCCTCCAGAGAAAATGGCCCTATGATTTATAACAGTGCTGTAAGAACTAGAAGCAATTTGCAACATTGCACATGAATAATGCAGGGTAAGAACAGGACAGAATGAAACCATTGAAAGAAAGTAAATGAAGTCTCCTTAATACTGGTACATGTAGAGGAAAGTACTTTAATTTGAATTATTTACCAATACTGGTGATGTTGCAGAACCACCTCAGATCAGCAAATATTTCAAGTCCTGGGACAGCTGTGATACTGCCAATTCCATAAAAATCCCTGCCTCCCCCAAAAGGCATTAAAGCCTATGAATATGCAAGGCAACATGGTTATGCATGGAATGGTATGTAAACTCTGTAACATGCAGCATCAAGCTTACTAAGCTGAAGCTCGGCTGCAAAGCCTAATCCAGTTCAAGAGACACCAGCAGAAATTGCCTTATGTCAACCTACTTAAAAAACAATCAAAGAGCAACACAGACAGGGACAATTTCCAGTAGCGCTACAGGATCCTGAATCAAGAATACTTTCAGCGTTACTATGTTGGACTACGTTTTTCCACCCCAAGTAAATTTACTGTAAAAAAATATTCAGGTGTCAGATATTCTGGCAGGAAGTATGAGCAATAAAGCAAAAGTAAACGTGTGGACTAGATAGGTCAGTGAATTGTAATAGACTATGAAACCTTTCATCTTTGAGTGTTTGGTTGCAATTCAGATACAGGTATTGTGAGGGGAAATCATTATCATCCAACCACTTTTTGAGGACTGTGCTGGGGGAAGAGAGGTGTGGTGGCTCCATTTAAAGTCCCAGTGAACAGTTGTCTATTCAATCACAAGCTGTCCTAGTTACCTCACTGTCAAAGCAACAGAAGACAGGAGATAGACAGCTTGTTTAAACATGAGTTGTTATTAGTTTACCTCAGCTTAAGAAGTGATGTAGTTTAAAAGAAAAAAAGTTCATGTGCAATATCTGTGGTCCAAAATCAAATGTAAGAGTGCCTCAGCTTATATCTGTTCCTCGGGAACAGTTATTCTTTTTCTTAAAAAAGAAGAAAAAGAAAGAAAATTAACTGCTAATGAGAAGAGAGATTTAAAAAAGTGAGCCAAGCCCTGCAGCCCTGGAGGAGTGTGTGGTTGTATAGACAACTCAATATAGCTGAAGGGTCGCTTCCACAACTGCTTCAACTGCCTCCAGGCAGAGTCAGGTGATTCCACACAATGTTCACAAGGGTGGGTGCTGAATCCATTCCTGAAGTAGGTCCACACAAAAACTATCTCCCATGCTGAAGAGGTGTCTCTGCCCCCAGGCAGATCTGCCTGAGGAATGTAGCACAGGTCCATGGCTGCTCAGACTTAGATCAACACCAGCTGCTGGTGCAAGGAGTAACTCCTGGTAGTGAGAGAAAGATAAAGCAAATGAGAACTTCCTAAAGCGGTTCATATCTTAAAACCTCCTTGTTGTAATTTAACTCCAGTTGGCAGATAAACCCCACACAGCTGCTTGCTCAGCCCCTCCATGTGCCAGGATAAGGATTTGATTCTAGGCCATGCTAGATTCTAGGCTTGAGGGATACACAAGAGCAGCAAATTTTCAAAATGGATGTATTGGTCTAACAGACACTGACTACTTCCTGCAATGCTGTAGAAATTATGATCAGTTCCCTTTGATGAGGGGTCTGACTACTGATACAGTGGGATTTGGCTTGGAAACATTTTCTTCAAAACTAGAAATCACAAGATGAAATTCAAAACTGATTTAGATCACTTACACAGTAGAGTTGCACTGCTTCAGTGACATGTCTTTCTAACCTAATATAGCTATCTTAGTACAAATTTGCATTTAGATGTGACCATTTACCCTCTCAAGACCAGTTGTAGAGGACAGTCTGATGTGACTTCTTTTGTTTGTTCCCCAAATAACCAGAAAGCACATTTCTTGAGCTCCTTAAAAAAAAAAAAATTCAACCCTAAACTCACTATAAAGTCCAACTTTTATTAGATAGAATAATAGCTCTGATTCATCACTGTTTTATTCACATTTTAGATCGATGTCACTTCCACTGAATTAGTGGTGCTGTGTCACTCTCCAGCTAAGGGGCTGAAAAGGCAACTCAGATCTAAGAAATCTAATAGAAACATGTTACCAGGGCTCCCAGTGTTCTACTACATCATTTTGCCTGTCCTATCACATTGCAGTCTGATGCATAGCAGTGTGACCACAGTACATGGATGGCTATAAACTCTTCAGAAAGGAAAGGCAAGGAAGGAGAGGTGTCAGGGTGACCCTGTGTGCTAGGGAGTGTTATGAACATCTAGAACTTAATGACGGTGACAATAGGGTTGAGTGTTTATGGGTAAGAATCAGGGGGAATGACAACAGGGCAGATATCATGGTAGGGGTCTGTTACAGACCGCCCAACCAGGATGAAGAGACGGATAACATATTCTATAAGCAGCTGGGAGAAGTCTTGTGATCAAAAGTGATTCTCCTCATGGGCGACTTCAACTTACCAGATGTCTGCTGGAAATACAAAACAGCTGAGAGGGACAGTCTTGGAGGTTCCTGGAGTGTGTGAGGATAACTTCCTGACACAGACAACTAAACTAGGGAAGGCACCCTGCTGGACCTGTTATTTGAGAACAGAAAAGAACTTGTGGGGGATGTGGTGGTTGAAGGATGTCCTGGGCATAGGGATCATGAAATAATAGAGTTTTTGATTCTTGGAGAAGCAAGGAGGGGGGTCATCAGAACTGCAACCTTAGATTTCTGGAGGCCAGACTTTGGTCTATTAAGGAACCTCGTTGACAGAATCTCCTGGGAGGCAGTCCTGAAGGGCAAAGGAGTCCAGGAAGGCTGCACATTCTTCAAGAAGGAAGAAGCTGTGTCTTCAAGACACAGGAGCAGGCCGTTGCCATGTGCTGAAAAATGAGCCTTTGGGAAAGAAGACCGGCCTGGCTGAACAGAGAGCTACTTGGGGAAAAAAGGAGAGTTTATGGTCTTTGGAAGAAAGAGCAGGCCACTCATGAGGACTACAAAGATGTTGTGAGGCTATGTAGGGAGAAAATTAGAAGGGTCAAAGCCCACCTAGAACTTAGTCTGTCTTCTGCTCTTAAGGACAATAACAAATATTTCTATAACTACATTATCAATAAAAGGATGACTAAGGATAATCTCCATCTTTTATTAGACGCAGGCGGAAAAATAGTGACAAAGGATGAGGAAAAGTCTGAGGTGCTTAATGCCTTCTTTGCCTCAGTCTTCCCTGATTACACAGCCCCCTGAGCTAAAAGGCAGGGGCAGGGAGCAGAATGAAGCCCCCATAATGGAAGGAGAAATGGTGAGGGACCTTCTACAGCACTTAGAAACACACAAGACTATGGGGCCGGATGGGATCCAACAAAGAGTACTGATGGAACTGGTGGATGTGCTCACCAAGACACTTTCTGTCATTTACCAGCTGTCCAAGCTAACCAGGGAGGTCCCAGTTGACTGGAAGTTAGCAAATATGACACCCATCTACAAGAAGGGCCATAAGGAGGATCTGGGGAACTACAGGCCTGTCAGTCTGACCTCAATGCCTGGGAAGGTCATGGAACAGATCATCCTGAGGGCCATTATGCCGCACATGAAGGACAACCAGATGATCAGGCCCAGTCAGCATGGGTTCATGAAAGGCAGGCCCTACTTGACAATCCCAATCTCCTTCGATGACAAAGCGACCAGCTTGGTGGATGAGGGAAAGACTGTGGATGTTGTTTACCTGGACTTTAGTAAGGCCTTTGACACAATTTCCCACAGCATTCTCCTGGAGAAATTTTCATCCAAGTGGATGGCTTGGATGAAAGTACTCTTTGCTGGGTAAAAAACTGGCTGGATGGCCCAGGCCCAGAGAGTGGTGGTGAATGGAGTTCAACCCAGTTGGTGGCCAGTCACAAGTGGTGTTCCCCAGGGCTCAGTATTGGGGCCAGTTCTGCTTAATATCTTTATCAATGATCTGGATGAGAGAATCAAGTGCACGCTCAGTAAATTTGTGGACAACACCAAGTTGGAGTGTTGATCTGCTGGAGGGTAGGAGGGATCTACAGAGGGATCTGGACAGGCTGGATCAATGGGCCAAGACCAATGGTATGAGGTTCAACAAGGCCAAGTGCCAGGTCCTGCACTTGAGTCACAACAACCCCATGCAGCGCTACAGGCTTGGGGAAGAGTGTCTGGAGAGCTGTCTGTTGGGAAAGGACCAGGGGGTGTTGGTCAACAGCTGGCTGAATATGAGCCAGCAGTGTGCCCAGGTGGTAGGAAGGCCAACAGCATCCTGGCCTGTATCAGAACTAGTGTGGCCAGCAGGACTAGGGAAGTGATTGTCCCTTTGTACTCAGCACTGATGAGGCCCCACCTCGAATACTGTGTCCAGTTTTGGGCCCCTCACTACAAAAAAGACATTGAAGTGCTGGAGCATGTTCAGAGAATTGCAACAAAGCTGTTGAGGGATCTGGAAATCCTTATGAGGAGCAGCTGAGGGAGCTGGGATTATGTAGCCTAGAGATAAGGAGGCTGCGGGGAGACCATATCGCTCTCTACAACTGCCTGAAAGGAGGTTGCAGCAAGATAGGTATCAGGCTCTTCTCCCAAGTAACAATTGATAGGACAAGACGAAATTGCCTCTAGTTGTGCCAGGGGAGGTTTAGGATGGATATTCGGAAAAATTTCTTCATTGAAAGGGTTATTGGGCATTGGCACAGGCTTCCCAAGGAAGTAGTAGAACTGTCATCCCTGGAGGTATTTAAAAGATGTGTAGACATGGTGTTTAGGGACATGGTTTAGTGGTGTTTTTGGCAGTGTTAGGTTAATGGTTGGACTAAATGATCTTAAAGGTTCTTTATAACCTAGATGATTCTATGATTCTACATTCACATGAGGTTAATTATCAATCTGATGATCTACAACTCCCCTTTCAAATCCTTTAGAAAAAGTTATTCGGAATAATAGCTTTTTTTTTTTTTTAATCCACAAAGCTGTATTTTTTTGGAAATACATTCACAATGCAGTTGTTTTAACCAGAACACATTTGTATAACTATGCTGTACCTTTAGTACACAATCCAAAGTTAACTTTCCTTTAAGGAAAGGATTTGGTCTTAAACAGTGCTATTTGCTGATATATAATTTCTATATAGGGTCACATTTTGTCCAGCCACACTAAATGAGCAACTGGCCACTCCCAATACTTACACACAGCTACCTTCTGTAGGGTTTCTAGGTTGCAGCTTTTCTTGCTTATCAAGAGGCCTGGAGTGAGCACAAACCACCAAGCTTGCCAATTGCTCCAGTTATGCTGGAAACTATTTTGCAGGGTAGTTGACATGGTAAGCAAAACACTCCCTGTCTCTGAGCCCTAGAGAAGGTATTTCTTGCTGGGCTACAGGTTTTCCTCATGGATCTGAGCAGATGACCACAGAAATCAAACATCCATTTTCAAATATTTTGCCTTGTATGGAAGTAAACAAGTGAGATCCCTCAAGTAGCATATGGACTGGCATCATTTGATATTACGATGTCACAAGGTCAGATACAACCTAGTCTGATGGTGATAGAGAAGTAGAACAGTGAGAGCTACATCACTATATGGATATTGATTTTGCATAAAAATGTGTGTTTGGGGGAAATCTTGGCTTCTTCTTTGCTCTCCAAAAGGACATGTCTGGCAAGTAAATTGTGCAGAACACGACTATTCTCACCATCATCAAACATAGCTACAGACTTTTAAAGAGCTGATCACTGGTTTTTCCAGTATCAGGAACTCCATGCAGTCATCCCAGTGGAAGAACAGAGGCCATTCTTCTCCCCAACATGGAATATGCAAGCAGGGTAGCTGGGATGAAATAGTGCTCATATTCTCTCCCAGATTTCCAGACATAGCAAGTTGGGGTGTTTTTATTCCAATTTCCTTTAGTTGAAGATGTGTTGGAAAGGTTCAGCTGTTTTTTAATTTTTAGAGTCAACACACAGAAAGGAATGCCATGCACCTTCTGCACTGCCTTTTAATGCAGTTGTCTACTGAAGTCTGCTTAGAGAAATAGAAGGTCATAGTCTGCGCAGCCACCTCTTGAGAGATGAGTTGAATGTGGAGAAGAGCATATCAGAGTGAGAACAACAGCAGAGAATGCCAAAACAACTTTTTTTTCTTTTTCTGCAGATATTGTTTTATTGTCTAATAGTAGCCCAGCTAGGCAGCCCACTCAATTCCATACCACACTGATCATTGGCAGATTATATATTTTAATAGGAGGAAGCCACTGCATCTGGAACTAGTAAAGTAGTCTGAATATTTGCTTGAATCTGTCATATAACAGTCAAAGCTAAATCAACGTGCATTTGTGTGTTGTCCTCCTTGGGGAAGCTGCAGGAGTGCAAGCAGAGTAAATATCAAAGGGAACAGGAAAAAGCAGAGTCTCCAGTAGCATTAGTTACTGTCTGTTGGCAAGCAGAAGAGAATGGCAAGTGTTGTGAGTCCCCCTGAGTGAAAAGCTTCCAGTTTACACTGATTCGCCATGTGACAGCAAGCATTACAAAACCTCTGCCAGGGAGGTAAAGGGAGACAATAGATGGTTTTGCCCTTGCGCAATTTGGAGGTAGACTGGATGAACACTGAGCTCAGATTCTCCCAAGTCTGTAAGTCCTCAAATACTTTAAGCATCTGGATCTCAAAGACATGCCTGAGGCCCCAGTGGAAGTTTGGGTCAAACGTAGAAAGTTAGGTTGCCTTCACAGTCCCCTCCATCAGTGCCAGAGCCAGCGGACGGCAGTTTGCAAGAGCTGCTCGAAATAAGCAACATGGAAACATTCCTGGCCATTAATACTGCAGAGCTGCTATGCATGGGAGGCACAGCCATAAGTATCAGTGTGTTTGGGATCTCCTCCTCATGGATGCCTCACTTGTAACTGCAGTAGCAGGCACAACAGGCTCTCACATCAGGATAGTGGTATGCTTGGTTCTCTTAATGCCTAGCCTCTTCTACATGAACTGCAGGAGGATATAGCCTATTCCCCACATCTCAGACTGACAGAGCTATTTGAGAAGATGGATTGTTGCTGCAAAGTGTAGCATATAGGCTCAGCTGATGTGATGGGGACACTTTAACATGAAAAAGTCAAGTGATGCCAAAGAGGAAGGAGGGAACTGGGAACAGTTTTTGTGCCCATGTTTTGGGGCACATGCAAAGAAACACGTTGAACTTTTTTTCCCCGTTGCATTATTCAGCAGCTGTTTTCTTGCAGTTGGTTACCTTTCAGCTGGGCTCTCTTCTGCAGGCTGGCATCCCACAAGAAAGTACACTTCTTACTGCAGTGCAGCATCATCTCTGCTCCCATTTAATGGTCTATGTGCTAGGTGCAGCTGGTTTACAAGTCACTTAGCATCAGAAAGTCCTACAAATACTATTGCTTCATTGGCAGAAAAGTATTCTGAATAACATTAGTGGTGATGGGCAACTGTTCCATAAAGAAAAAAAGTGCATCAAACCAAATTAATTCACTCATACATTGGATAGTTTTTTGTTTAAAAAAAAAAAAAAAAAAAAAAGAAAGAAAAAGCAACAGTTCCTGTTTTGATGACAGATTTATGGTCATTTTCTGTGTGCCATTTGAGCATCAAAGACTTCAAAACACTTTCACATCAATTAGTCTTCTATGCTGCCTTAAAACAACATGCTGTCAGGTATGCAGGCAATGTAAAGAGACAATGTAAAGTCAGTCTGTTATCGGATTACAGCCACATAGCAGTAACTGATTGTTGAATATGTAATTGTTACACTTCCAAGTAATACATATCCAGAAACGTGATCTTCCAAACAGGTGGCATTTCATGTACACTAAGTGGGATTACTTTTGGCAAGATATACTTGAGTACAGGTCCACTTCTTATACCATTATTCACAAGCACAGTTCAGTTAATAGGATAGGAAGTGGAAAAGGGAAATAAAACCCTCATTAGCTGGAATGACACAGCCTCTCTAACAGTCATACCTTCTGAGGTTTTCTCTGGGTTTTCTTTAAGTCCTCCCTGAGTTTGCCTGTGGATAGCTCATTAGCAAGGAAGACAAATTTGGAAACACAATAGAAATTCATTTTACTTCACACTCAGATCTCTTATATGCTAGGTTAGGTACAGCCTCCCCAAGACTGTCCAAATGCATGCACACCTAAGGGCTGGAATCAGGTGTAGATTACACTTCTTTAATTGATCCCTTACAGTAGCAATAAATGGAGCAAGTGTGGCATTTAACCCCAAACAGAAGAGTCTTCCCAGACTGACTATATGACTCATTCAACAGTGCAGGTAGGCAGATCTGAGAATCTAGCCCTTAAAAATATGGCAAATTCAGAGATAAAGTTACAAATATTGGGCAGTGTTTTCTAAAGAAAGAACAATAACTAGTAAAGCAGCTGTTAATGCCCATTAGAAAGCTGTTTGATATTGAAAAGTATCTAACTTCCTTCCCTATTTCCTCCAATTAACAATGTGAGATGGCATTATCCAGCCTACTGAGCAGAGTCTTCCCTAGTGGCCAGGGCTCATTTCGAGTTAGAGAGGCCTGGGATGATTTTATTCAAGTTGCTATTTTAGAAGCAATCTGCCAAACACAGCAGTCTGAGCTTCAGGACTCGTTCAAGCACAAAAGTGACAAAGCGAAAACCAGAGCAAGTCTACAGTTTATTGCATGCTTTTACTCTGACCCCAAGTTATTCAACAAGACAGTATTTGATTGTATAAAGCCATGGTATCAATCTAAGGTTATTATACAATTCAGTCAGCAACATTCCTAAAAGCAACCCAAACACATAACAAATCCTTCGGGACTATACTTCCATACAGCAATGAAAAATATTTATCATCTGATATCCAGACAGTTCAGAAACAACATAAGTCAAGACTGTAAAACAAAGTAAAGTTAAGCTTTTAAATCTGTATATAGTAGAGTTGCTTCAAAAGATTTTCATCAAAAACAACTTCTGTTCAAAATGTCACCTTAAAGCAGCCCTCCTCCTCTTAAAACAAAGCATTCATAAGGTTCTCTGTGGGGATAAAGCATGTTTTTCCAAACAGCTCTATTTATTTATTTTTCTTTCTTAAGGCAATGTTGCATCACCTTTATTCTAATGAATCCATGATTCTTTGCCTAATTTTGTGAGTTCAAAAAAATTGGTTTCATTTCTAAACCCCAGAGCAACCAGCAACTCCTGCTGTAGTTAACTAGCTCTGAGAGCACAGCAGAATTTTGCACAAAAATCAGTTCAGGCTCATTTAGAACTTGCAGGCAGTTAAAGCACTTAACCTTTTTTCTCATTGAATGAATAATAACAATAGAGGTGAGGTCTGACCACGACCCCAACAATCAACAAGTATAGGCATTTCTTAGGGAGAAAAAAATGTACATTCCAAAATTACGGCTTTTTGCAAGCACCACTTTCCGAGTAACTATGCAAAATCTCCATATGCTGAGAGATTCATGGTTAAAAAAAGTGATTTTTTTTTTCTTTGACAGTTAATGCTAGAATCACAGGCAAAAAAATACTGAGAAGCACTACCCTCAACACCTACAAAGCAAGTAAACCCTAATGTAGATTTGGCATCTAGCCAATTCACATGCCACTATTAGCATTATTATATCTTACAATAGCGCTCTGGAGACTGACTCTCTCCTCCTGCTGTACTACAGTGATTAGCAGTTGCTGATGCATTTAAGCTACCAGCCCTCAGGCTTACAGGAGTAAGGTCTGACTGATGGGTATTTCCAGTGAGGTAGTCCTCACTTTGGGATCTTGCTCCTTTCCTAAATGAAGTATCCTTCACACCTGACCTCAGAATAGGTGTAAATGTTAGTGACACATTTATTCTGGAGTTTAAGAAAGGTGATGGGGTAAGAATCAGTGCTGGGCTGTATGACAGGTATGAGTTTTAATGTAACTGTCCATGCTTGTAAGGCTCTTTCAAGACGCTAAGTTCATTGCTACTACCATATCTGTAAGAAGTGTATTTGCTACTCTAGTTGCAAGCTGGGTTTTGTTTTAACCTCTAGATGGTAACACGTGCTAAAGCATGCTTGCCAACCATTGTACACAACAGACTGTGGTTAAATCCACTGACTGCAATAAGGTCTCATCGATAGGAGTATTCCTCTAATGACTGGGACAACTCTCAGCATTTACATAGGTGATACGTTGCTATATGTATACCAAGTGCATTTTATTCATGGCTCAACTTTCTGAATGGTTCATGCAAATGCCTACCTTCACCATAATAAAATCCAAACATGCATATTGTTAAAATCCCTATAGAAAGAGCATTAACATAACTGAAAAAAAAACAAGCCATGGTCAAGTCATAAAGTAAAACATAATGAAAGCTTCTCCTGCACATCAACACAAGTACAGTAGTGATGATCACAGCTTTGTGTAACATCATTCACAAGTGGCCCTTGCCTACAGGTGTGGAGCACAAGGCATAATTCCCTCTTGAGATTTGTTTCACCTTAGTCCGTGCCACTGGGGATTTACAAATCTGAATCACTTACCCCCGCTCCTTTCTGAGTGGGACGTGACACAGGAGCCCTAGGAACATTTTCACTTGATGAACACCTTCAGCTAATGTTTCACAATGTTTATCCTGTTCACCTGCCCCTTCTGTGTTGTCTGCCAAATGGGTCCAGCAGCAGCACATACTAAATACACCAGCAGGGAGAGGATGATGCTTATGAAGTTGTTGCAAACCAGTTTATCCAACAGGGAAAATGCTTGACATCTTCAAGTTTAGACACAGGGTAAGAACAACCGCATGCAAACAAGAAAGCAGCAAGTCAACCAGGGGGACCCATGAAGCAAGCAGAGTTTGGAGTACCTTGGTGTCAAACTTGTTTTAAAGTGAGAAACGAAAATACCAAGTCATAATGAAAGGGGGAGCTGTCATTCATCCATATTTAAAATTTGAAGGAGAGGGTTACTATTTGTGTTATTTTGATTACAGATGAATGACCACTGCCTGGTCAGCAGACTTTACAGGCGAACAGACTTTCATAAAAAACTGAGACTATTTCTAGAAGGCTAAACTGAAAGACAATTCCATGTTTTTTGGTGTGGGTGTTTTCTCTTTTTTTTTTTTTTTTCCTCCTTTTTTCTCTTAAGTCAAAACTATAGCAATATTTGCTTCAGTAGGCCCAAGGGAGCGGTCTTGTGTTTTAGGTGAAGTTAAAATGATGCTGCTGGGAAAAATTACACCTTAGTAATATAGATCCTACTGAATTGCCTTTAACATAGTTACCAAAGTTATTTAGGAGAAATTTCAGCATTAGTTTGTAATGAAAAAAAGAGCTATAAGAAAAAGAAGACCCAAAACCTCTGTATGCAAGACCCATATTTCTTTTGTCAAAGACATTTAAAGAAATCAATTCTAATTTCTTTCTGAAGCCCATACTTTAGCAAAAGAGCACAAAGCCACAGATTCAGTTTTTTTCTTTGTATTAGAGTATTATATATACTGTCCCTGATGCACTTTTTTATTGTGGTTTGAAAAAAGGGCAGAAGATAGAATGGATTCTGATAGACTGAGAGACAAATTTTTCCTGGGCTATACACATGCACAGTTCCTACTGAAGTCTACTGAACTGCTGTTCACTTAATGAAGCCAGCTAAGGCATCAAATGGCAGCATCATTTGGCAACTAATCCATAAGGTTTGGTATGCAGACAACAACCCTGAGAACATACACAGACATACATTCTTTATTCTCCATCTTTCATCACACAGCACTGTGCAAAACATTATTTTCTGCATGTTTGTAAGGGACTGCTGAACTTGGAAACACAATCTCTAGTGACATGCACATGTAAAACCCCCACAGTGGCAAAAATATCACTCCCTCTGTATTTAGATAAATTTAAATTTTTGACTGTATTTCACTAGAGCTTGGTCTTTACCCATCTCTCCTCCCAGAAGGAAAAAAAAAAAAAACCAACTTACCCAATTTCTCCTTCAGATTTTGTTTAGCCTTCATTTGGAGTCAGAGCATAAATAAGGGGACAGGGTAGGATTGTGATCCTTCAAAGCATAGAGGTCCCATGATTTCTGTCCTATTGCAAGACTTTCATGTTAGGATGGAATAAACTGAACAGTAACAACTACCACAAGTAGAGGATTGCACTAGAGTTAGGTAAAGGGGGGAGTCTCATGGAAAGCTACAAATGGTGATACTGGCAAACACCACTGGGAATCTGCTGTAGTCCTCTAGAATCCTTTCCACTCAGTGGAGATAAACTGGTACTTCCATAGCTAGAGTCAGATGACTTATTTTAGATGGCCACCCTACGATGAGATGCCTGTGCTTGCTGGCTCAGTGGGCTCTGCAGTGCTCCCATTTGAGCACTTACATTCTCTTTTGCAGAAGATTTTATGCCACAGGAGCAACCCAGGAAATTCTGCCTTGGATACATTTAAAGGAGCAGCTTCACTATCACCTGCATGCAACACATGATGTTGGGAAGATGCTTTAATTTGAAGAGATGTTCAAAGACTTTATAGAAAGAGGCTGCCTCTACTGGTTTTCTTGGTAGGATAACTGAAGCACAGAGTAAAGATGAGGTACGCAGGTACTCAGTAAGACAGTAATAAGGCCAGGAAATAGTCTTAGCTCTCCTGAAATCCAGCACTCGTTCTATTAGTTCCCATGCCTCTTCAGGAGTATGCAGTATCTCTAGTTAAGAGCTTCAAACAAGTCACTGGCCTCTCATATTAAGGCCCTGGGGAGTTTAAGGCAACAGAACCAGATGGTATTCCCATGATTACCAGAAATATCTGGGTACCTAGTACATGCTTCTAAAACAAACATAAAGGCTATTCTCTCACTCTTGGCAAGATCTACGCTTACCTTCATTGTCTCCCACCTGAGCCCCAAAAAAGCTCCCCTCATCACACAAATTACGCTGTGCCACATGGTCTTGCATTTTCATTATGCCATGCAACTAACTACAACTGATTTAGCAGCACTAAACATCAAGAGGATTTATACCTTCAGCTACCTGCAGCCAGTGAATAGTCCTTGGAGCTTCAGTAGCAAATGTCACAGGTAGGAGCATATTCCACAAGCCCTCCCACAAGTCAGAGCTAAGCCAAAGGACACCACCAATTACTATCTGTTGCTTTCCCTCACACCATGAAGAATCAAGTCGCAGATAAACTGACTTTTAGGGGAAAACATAAATCAAAAAACACAAAGTAGAGCAAATCTTTCTTTGGAATTTTGTTCTTCAGAAATTCCCTGCCCAGGGCCTTTTTTACCGCCTATGAGATCACTGTCTCCAAATGGGCTCCTTCAAGTAGGTATTAGCTAGAAAAATTTTAGACACAGTACTTCAATACCTAGCCTCTTTGAGATAAACGGATGTTTAATAACGTCTCTTCGTTCATTCAATTTAGTCTTTTATACTGTTCATATCCATGCTTAGTTTGGCTTCCTAGATTGGCTTAGAGACCATGATGTATTATCAGGCCTTTTACAGACAATTTGTGATCTCTTATACCCGTATTTTCTCTAAGTGCAACATTCATCTAAAGATTCTTACTGATGAATCTTCATTTAAACTTGGCTTTTCTTTATATGCATATTTTATTATAGCTTTACGGCATCAACACACAGCAGGACTGAAAAATGCCCGTACCATCAGGAATACTTCTGTTAGTTTTCTGTGTGTACCTATCTATAGAGGTGTCTATATAAATACCCATCCATATGCACAGATATGAAATAATTCCCATTTTACAGGTTATTTGCTACAAAATAAAACTTAGCTCACATATCTGATTTTCATAGGGCAATCCACAAAAAAATACTAATATGAAGAACTCATACAGTTGTGAACTTACACTCCTTCAGGGAGTCTGTTCTGAAACTGTAACAGTGGTCAGGACAGAATAAAGGGAACCCAACCCAGTTTAGTAACAGTAGGAAAAATTTTTGAAGAATTTAAGCACCTTCATTTTCAGTTGTGTTTTGTGTTAGCTCAATTCTGTTCTGTAGCAGACCAGGAACAAACCACCACATGATCAGCTGCTGCTGAGTATCAGCTTAGGAAGCTGCTGCCACCTCTTGAATGCTCCCAGTTCATGACTCAATGACACCTAGTATCTGTCTGGATGCATACAGATTCAGAGGGGTACTGTACTGCACCTCTGGGGCAGCCGGCGATGATTCGGTGCTTCTCATCCAGCCCACAACTCATGTACTTGTGCTGCATTGCCATAGAAACTGGAGTTAATTAAAATAGTTAATCCAAGGATTTACAATGGATGGACAACCAGGTGGGTATGGAGTTTAAAAAAAAAATCTGACACATACACATGCACACCAGAGCTTCCATCTTGAAGCAGAGTATCCTAAGTTCATCCTCACTAAGGCATAAGGCATGGCCACAGACTTGACATCTTGAGAGTTATACTGCATAGGAACCTCAGGTTGTAGAGCCAAACCACACTGGAGTGGCTATTTTTCCTTTAAGCTGCACTCCAGGTCCTCTCCTGCTGACCTGCAACCCATCTCCGGGCTTTGGGCCTCTACTACTGGTATTAGCATTGTATTGGTAGAAGTGGGATGGATTCCGGTTCCCCTTCCCCAGAAACTTTAGTTTAAAGCCCTCTTCACAAGGTTGGCAAGCCTCTGACAAAGATGTTCTTCCACTTTTCTGATAGGTGGACCCCATCCGGCCTCAGTAGACCAGGTTTCTCAAAGTGAATCCCATTATCAACCCTCTGGCTGTGGCTCCAGTCCTGTAGCCAGTTATTGATTTGCCAGATTTATCTGGCCCTATCAACCTCCTTCCCTTTGACTGGGATGACTGATGAAAAAACTACCTGTCAGAGTCCCTGACCGCTGCTCCCAGGGCTCTATAATCTTTCTTGCTAGTCTTCAGGCTGCTCCCAGCTGCATCACTGGTACCCACATGGAACAGCGGCAGTGGATAATAGTCTGAGGACTGCACGAAGTTTGGTAGACTCTCGGTGACATCCGTGATACGAGCCCCCAGGAAGTAACACACCTCCCTAGAGAGTGCATCAGGCTGGCAAATGAATGCCTCTGTAGCTCTCAGAAGAGAGTCACCTACAACTATCACTCATTGCCTTTTCTTAGTTGCACTGATTGCTATACGTGGAGCAGGTCAGATAGTCTTACTCAGCTCCAGTGCCTCTCTTGATACAGAAGGTTTTCCCTCTTCACTCTGCAGAGCAGTGAATCAGAGAATCACAGAACTGTAGGGGTTGGAAGGGACCTTCAGAGATCATCTAGTCCAACACCCCTGCCAAAACAGGTTCAGCTAGACCAGGCTGGACAGAAATGCATCTGGATGGGTTTTGAATATCTCCAGAGAAGGAGACTCCCCACCTCTCTGGGCAGTCTGTTCCAGTGCTCTGCCACTCTCAAAGTAAAGAAGTTCCTCCTCATGTTGAGATGGAACTTCCTACGTACAAGTCTGTGCCCATTACCCCTTGTCCTGTTGCTGGGAACCACTGAAAAGAGCCTGACCCCATCCTGTTGACACCTGCCCTTTAGATATCTATAAGCATTAATGAGATCCCCTCTCAGTCTTCTCTTCTCCAGGCTAAACAGACACAGGTCTCTCAGCCTTTCTTCATAAGAGAGATGCACCATTCCCCTGATCATCTTTGTAGCCCTCTGCTGGACTCTTTTCAATAGTTCCCTGTCCTTCTTGAACCGGGGTGCCCAGAACTGGACACAGTACTCCAGACGTGGCCTCACCAGGGCAGAGTAGAGGGGGAGGATGACTGCCCTCGACCCACTGGCCATACTTTTTTTAACGCATCCCAGGATATAATTGACCATCTTGGCCACAAGGGCACATTGCTGGCTCATGGTGAACTAGCTGTCTACCAGGACTCCCAGGTCCCTCTCTGCAGAGTTGCTTTCCAGCAGGTCAGCCCCTAACCTCTACTGGTGCATGGAGTTATTCCTTCCTAGGTGCAGGACCCTCTACTTGTCCTTGTAGAATTTCATTAGGTTCCTCACCGCCCAACTTTCTAGCAGTTGAAGAGGTGCTTTCTAGCATCTCTTCTAGACTGCTGTACTGTTAACTGTGACAACTCATGACATGTACAGAAGACCTAGTTCCTTTTTCAGCTTCCAACCGTGTCTTGGCCTTGTTTTAATACTATATGTTTGATTCCGTGCAACTTTCAAATTTTTATCCTAATGAAAGGGTCTCTAAAATATGAACTAATTCCTGTTATTGTCAAAAAGTATCAGTTTCTCAGCTGTCTATTATCCCCTTTCTAACATAAGCTTCTTTTGTCTAAATCCTTTAGTGTGTTTTCAAAAGAAAATTTCTCTCTTGCACCACTCAGAAGTGTGTTGTAGGGTATGCCTTGTCTGCCTTCTATCTGCTTTGTTGATTTAGGCCTAACTGCTAATCCTGCCTGCATTACAAAAGCTAGCTAGTTCTTGTTCACTTTCTTTAGCTAAAAGAAATCTTGAATCTGTCCAGATGCTTTTTGCATCTCTTTTGGATTTCTGAAATAACTAGAGAGGGAATAAAGAAGCCAGATCTATTAATTAAGTGCTTTTACCTCTAGTCTTGGAACTGCTTGGAAAGCAGGTATTTCGAGGCAATGTTTTCTCTCAGGTGATTTGATGCTAGTCCTCAGTACTATATCCAGACCCCTGGTACACCTGACCCATGTTGGCTGAGGATATGTAAAGCAGAGACTAGAATGGGGACTAGAAATACAGCTTTTTTTATCCCTTTATGAGAAAGAAATGGGAGGCAGTGTCTGCTGAATTATGGTATATAGCCAGCCCTAATTAACAACAAATGAATATACACAATGCCATGATTACAGTATGACCACATAAGTGGAGCATTGCTAGGACATTCAAAATGTTCTCCTCTATTCTCTTCTGTCTCCACCACACCAGGAGTACTAGCTCAAGAGTTTTATCAAAAAAGTTCTCTCATTTTTCCCCTCCACACAGCTTCTTAGCCACAATAGATAGTCCAGTTCTTCTGGGAAGCAGATTTAGCATTAAAGCCTTGGCTAGTATAGAATAGATTACTTTTGATTGAGTGACATGTCAAGCAGCTTCAACCATCAGAAGCACATGATTATTAGCAGATTTCCAGGTTACCTCTAGGATTTTGGCTGCCTTTGGTAGCTAATTTTCCCCATCCTATGTGTTTTTCCTTTATCGACTTTTATTGTATTCTGAGATTTTTTTTTCCTAACAAAGATGTATCTTTTGAAAGAAGAGGTTATATTTAATTTTTCAGGAGGTGGAAGGTGAATTCTCACTTTGTTAGGCTTTAGTAAAAAAACCAACCAAACAAAACCGAAACACCAAACACCATCAAAACCAGACTACTTTTCTGCAACAGATTTTAACAGAGCAAAATGTTATCTGAGCACAGACAATACTGACCACCTTACAAAGTCACAAAACATACAGGCTCAAGGATATATCAGGCAGATGACCCACCATCTATAACCTAGGAAATCATTCACAATAAACTTATGCTAACAAAGCTGTTGCCTCTGGAAAACTCCACTCAAAATCCCTAACCCTGATTTAAGATATACGAATAAATACTATTACTCCAGTAACTGCAACTTCATTCTGTATAGCTGTGTGCTACACCTAAAATCTGGCTGTTCATGTATAGTATTGATACCTATGTACACCATGTTATCATAAGATTTGCCTA
The DNA here is from genome assembly GCA_008658365.1 of Alca torda. NCBI lineage: Eukaryota > Metazoa > Chordata > Aves > Charadriiformes > Alcidae > Alca > Alca torda. Next base: position 20,714,813 of record CM018079.1, on the reverse strand, counting down.
AGGTGTGCATATACACTTATTATCCATGACATTAGTACAAAAAGAAGAGACTGAACAGTTCCCAAGTATCTTAAAAGCTCTTTCACGCTGCATAAACTGAACAACTAGAGACAGGGATACTGTATATTTTCTTATACAAAGAAGATTCTAGGGTAGGCAAGAAAATAAATAGGAGAAAACAGAGGGTGCATGAAGAAGGTATAAAAGTGACAAGTACAACCAAATTGACATGTAAAATAAAACTATTCAGAAGATATAAATTGATAAAAGAGAGATGCGTGACAAATAGGCATAACAGCCCTTGATACTTACTGTCTGGTTTGTTGGAGATCTCTATCATGAGCATTCATGTAAGCATAATTCAGGGAAGATGAAAGAGACATCCAGCAGTGGAATTAAATACTTACTGACCAGATGAGCTTATAACAGCATAAGCTCCTTTGCTGGCCTGTTAGTATTGCGGGTATAAAAATTAGTTGAGGAAAAAGCAGTCCTGGGGAAATTCATATCTGAATGAGAGAGGTATCATAGATTGATCCTGTGGAGACAAAGAACAAGACTAGCACCAAGACTAAAAACCAACAACAAGCAAAAAAAAAATCAAATACTAAACACCACCAATGTATTGCAAGACAAGAAAAAAAAACCCATAGAAAGCATCTTTGGCATCCTTGAAATGACAGGCTCCATAAACACAGAGTTTGGTGGGGAGGAGGTTCTGCACAGCTTGGAGGATGCTGTGAAACTTCCCATTCTAACCTGTGGTGCTGCAGCTCTGCTCATCCTCAGCACAGGGAGCAGCAGATCTCCATACTCACAACCCCATCAAGCAGGCATGGAGCTCAACTTGTAACAGGAAGCAGCTTGGCTTTCAAAACCCCTCAATTCACGTCCTGAGGACAAGTTGTCGGTGATGCAGAATTGTGTGTTGGCTGTTCTATAAACAGGTATTAGAACAATCGTCTTACATTGAAAGGCCTCGTTACTGGGGCCAGTTCTGCTTAATATCTTTATCAATGATCTGGATGAGAGGATCGAGTACACTCTCAGTAAGTTTGCAGATGAGACCAAGTTGGGCAGCAGTGTTGATCTGCTTGACGGTAGGAAGGCTTTACAGAGGGATCTGAACAGACTGGATCAATGGGGCAAGGCCAATGGTATGAGATTTAACAAGGCCAAGTTCCAGGTCCTGCACTTGAGTCACAACAATCCCATGCAGCGCTACAGGCTTGGGGAAGAGTGTCTGGAGAGCTGCCCGTCGGGAAAGGACCAGGGGCTGTTGGTCAACAGCTGGCTGAATATGAGCCAGCAGTGTGCCCACGTCGCCAAGGCCAACAGCATCCTGGCCTGTATCAGAATTAGTGTGGCCAGCAGGACTAGGGAAGTGATTGTCCCTTTGTACTCAGCACTGGTGAGGCCCCACCTCGAATACTGTGTCCAGTTTTGGGTCCCTTGTTACAAAAAAGACATTGAGGTGTTGGAGTGTGTCCAGAGAAGAGCAACAAACCTGGTGAAGGGTCCAGAGCACAAGCTTTATGAGGAGCGTCTGAGGGATCTGTGATTTAGTCTGGAGAAAAGCAGGCTGAGGGGAGACCTTATCACTCTCTACAACTACCTGAAAGGAGACTGTAGTGAGTTGGGAGTTGGTCTTTTCTCCCAAGTATCAAATGATAGGACGAGAGGAAACGGCCTCAGGTTGTGCCAGAGGAGGTTTAATTTGGATATTAGGAAAAATTTCTTCACCAAAAGGGTTATCAAGCACTGGAACTGTCTTCCCAAGGAAGTGGTTGAATCACCATCCCCGGAGGTATTTAAAAGATGTGTAGACATGGTGCTTAGAGACATGTTTTAGTGGTGTTTTTGGCAGTGTTAGGTTTACAGTTGAACTCGTTGATCTTAGAGGTCTTTTCCAACCTAAACGATTGCATGATTGTATGATTCTATGAAACTTATTTAAATGCAGACCTCATGCCAGCTCAGTATGTTAGCCACTGTGCTAGCACGGTGTAGTTGAATAACTGATAATGAGCATTATGCTCAACTCCCATGTGTTTTTCCTGCCATGTCATTATAACTTGTTTGAAAGATCATGTAAATCTTGCAGTGAATATCTGATGATGAGGTTGAAAACAGAAACAAAACTATCTACTCATCCTTTAGTAAGGTTGCGGTTTAATAGTTGTTTTCACAGACACTAGATTATTTTATCAATTTACTAGCCTCTTAAAAAGTTCAGAGTTCCCTAATGGAAGTCTCTGTCCCGTCATTTTCTGTAGCCACACAGCAGCCGATTTGAAATTCAGCACAACTGTGAGAACATAAACCTCCAGTGGGAAGATTAGAGAGATCAAATCAGTTACAATGTGCACTTATGAAGCACAATTAGCAGCTCTAGATTCTAATATATCATGTCAAAGGGAAACAGAACTGTAGATGAAGCACATGGAGATGGATAGTTCAGCTCTCATGTCTATCTGTCTTTGAAGTTGCAACTACTGAATCCTTAAGTGTCCTTACTGGAGACCTTTGCAGCTGGTAAAGCTTAATGCACAAGGAAAAGGCAGTTTTCCTAGAACTGCTTAAATGGGTCTGGATTTCTTCCACAGCATGCTTCAACTGCAGATTTCAGCTATGCTTTTCATTCTGAGCTGAATGCTTGGAAGCTGGTATGTTGATGCTAAAGAGCAGAATTGCTATTTTCCATGAGGATGAATGAAATGACAACGAAATAAAGCAGATTAAAATTGGCACATCCTGGCTCATCTTATTCATATTTCTCCTGAGGTTATGCAACTATTCAGATATTTTCCTATTAAAAATAGAGGAAAAAGAAAAAAGAATAGGCACCAGCTTTGAAGAAAAGAGGTAGAAACCTAACCAGCTTTTGAAGGACAGCCTCTTGTCCAACTTAAAGTGCACAGGGGCTCCTTTCAGTTCAGCCTGTTGTCCAAATGCTTATCTGAATGCTAGGGTCTTGCACAACGTGCATATCCTCAGCAAGTCCTGCTCTTGACTGTTGTAAAACTGCCACCTTGACCCTGCAAATCACCTGTTAGCCAGGCCTTGGCTGCTTAGCTCTACCTGGGTACAGGCATAGAGGAAGAAATGCTTCATGGAAGAGCAGCAACACTCATCTCTTCATTCTTACTGCTTTGTCACATCCCACTGCTTGCTCAGCCTAGAATCCAGAAGCAACATGAATGCGGTTAGCAACAAGATGAAAGCAAATGTCTCTAAGTTTAAAGGTCATCAGGAATGACTGACTTCAAGTAGAGTTAATCCTACCCTAACTATTCCTGAGAAACTACACTTACCCCTTAAAAAAAAAAAAAAAAGGAAAAAAAAAAGAAAAAAGATTTCTCTCCAGTGCCTTCACTTGTTCACTTGGGCCTCAAATTAAAAGTTTAGAGAGAGTTAATAAAAGATTATTATATCGAGTGTAAAAAACACTATTATACTCGATGGGAACAGCTTTTTATCTGTCTCAACATGCTAGCATCTCGAGATTTTAGCACTTATTTTGTGCTAGTTTATATGAAAAAATATTCTGCATCATCCACTGTCTCTTTCAAACTTACAGCATTTATTCAATTTGAAGCCCAAATTTTTTTTTCTGAAAAATGCACAAATAAATACATAACTGTGTCTATTTATGAATGAAAGCCCCATTTGAGACACAAGCATGCAGGTCTGGCAAAGTGTCTGCACTTTAATCCCATTTTCCTTCTTCGTCTGTACCAAGAGCTCAGCTTCTTGTTGTGCTGAATTTTCTACAGTCACTCAAACCTCTCAGAGCTTCTCTTGTCATTTCACTCCCTTCTGTTACCAGCTAGGAAACAAAGACCATTTGAGAATTCTGACCTCATTAATGATAGCTGCTCACCAGCTACTTAGTTTTCATTCATAGCTCTCTGTGACAAAGTGAAAGAACTCACACAGTCTAAATTGTAATTTAAACCTACATTGCTTTAGTAAAGAAGAAAAAAAGCAAGCAAACTCACAGCTACACAGAAATCCACACAATAAACCTCCTGAAACCACGTGGTAAACTGCTACAAAGTTGTAGATAATCCCTGCTTTATTAATTGTTCCATTGATTCTTAGATATCTTTTTTCTTCACCGTGTATTTTTTCCTTCATCGTTTATTTCCTTTACAATACAAAGGCCACAAAGCAAGTAACTAACTTTCTCCTGTAAAGGAAGTAAAGTAACTATACGTTGCAGCAGCAACATAGCACATCTGCAGTAGCACTTGTGGATGAATCAGATGAATACTTGCCCAGGCTAGAAGGCCCACACAAATAGGTAGGAAATGACTGGCCTTGCTCTGCGATAGTTGTAACCAAAGACCAGGTATAGAAGACACTCATACTCTCTAAGGATTAAGGCAGAACAGAGGCATAATATTACCTACTTTGCAATGGCAATTCATTTCATGTCTTTGTGACTTGTGTCCTCAAAGAAAGCTGAATGACGTATCATGTAATTGAAAGCATAGGAACCAAAATGGCTTTCTTAGATCAGTGATACAAATCTGATGAATGAAGAAAGATCTATGACCCCTTTGCCCACCAGTTGGTTAGATATGCTTATGAACAAGATACAAAGGCACCATTATCATTGACCTCCAGGAGCTTACCCTTGACCTCCCTGTTTAGCTGCAATGGCAGAAATTAAATCTTTTCCTACTTCCTTTCAAGAAACACAGAAAGACCGTTTGTCCCCACCTGGGAGTGTGGAGGATTCTTATGTTGAGAGAACTGTGGGAACCTGTATGGGATGCAGTTGGTGTACCTCCATGGGGCTTGCACATGCACTGCGACCCACACCAACCTGAGGGATCAGTCAGAATCAAAAAGAAGACAGCCTCAGTGTGGCAGCTGGGGCACAGGGCTCACTGCCTGCAAATGCTGCTGACTGCTACTGATGCTGCAGCCAAGGCAGCAAAGGCTACAGCAAGGCATGTCAGAGGCAAGAGGCACCATGTGGATATTTGAAACAACAGCTTCAAAAGGGGGAGGGAAAGAAAAGAAGAGTTAGATATCTTCCCCCACAGAGAGGAAACATGACTGCTTTCAGCCTTGGGACAGAAGTAGTTTCTATGCTTATCATTACCAAAGAAAACCTGACTGGTTTTGCCCACCTGCATGACAGGACTCTGCCTGTGTCTTTGCTAGGATTGGGCTCTCTGTTCTGCTCTGTTTTTCAACAGATCATTAGGAGTTCAGTTTTACCCTAACAAAGAAGGAAGAAGTGACTTTTGTAGCAGATAATTTCCCGAGTTGGATTTTATTTTTCAGCTTTTTCCAAAGTTCCTTCTGTTTCTCATTGCATTGGCAGCCAAGCACACATTGCCTAAGGTGCTCTGACTCTGATACTCAGCATACATCAAAACGGAGAAACAATAAAGCAGGCTTTAAACTCAGACGTTCAGGAAAAGGACAAGGAACAGCATGGTGGAAAAAATTATCTGTTCAAAGTCTCCATAAGGGCACACCTTTCCAGGGACAAAAAATGTCCTCAACTGTGTATATGAGCAGTGCTTTACCATTTGCTCATCACCCCTGTTGTGTACCCAGCCTTCAAAATTCTGCTGGCAGTTTGTACTTTTAATTTAAAGCATATTCATAAGTAAAGAAGTCCCCCATCCCCCCCGCCTCGGTTCACTAAAGTCCCAGGGTACTCGGCAAGCCTTGCGGAAAGAATTAAATGACAAATATGCCTTTGTATCTGAGCTCTCAAGCCGCAAATAGCTAAACAGGCTTCCAAAATTACCCCTTCCCCCCTCAAGTTAAAGCTGAGCTTTTAATAGTAGTGAGAAAGTAAAAAGTCCTTTCTTTTAGTGTTCATGGTAGCTGCAGGTTACTTTTAGCTTGCCTTCAAATGGTCCCTTTCATTGCCTAAACGCTGTATGAGCTGTCATTACCTCCTGATAATGAAGGACAGAAGGAAGTTAAGAGCCCCCTATACACTTTCTGTAAATGGCTTCATTTGTGTGTACACCACCTTCCTATTGTTTATTGTCATTAAAATATATCTGGTCACTCATCTGTTTTTAAGCTAATAATAAGCCTTGATGCTTTAGAGGCGAAGTGCATTTAACAATCAGTGTTTGTAGCTGAGAGTGTGTAAGTCATCTTCAACTTCCCATTGATCAAATAACATTTAGGGCCCCCTAGTTTCTCATTCTCTCAGCTGGCAAAGCTCTGGTCTCAGACACTTGCACATTTGGTAGGGAGCCTGCTGAAGTTTCTCAAGGCAGGGTCAGTTAAAAAAAAAAGAAAAAAACACCAAGGCAACATACACCCCAGCCACTCACATGCTTTGCTCACCCTGCTTCACTGAGATCTGTTTCCTGGGTCTAGTTTTTCATACAGGTGCGCAAACAGCTGTGCCAGTATAATCAAGAAAACGCAGGATAAATTGTTAAAGACTGAAGTGTCTGGGAAAGAGCAGGAGATCTCCCGGCTCGTTCAGTGCAGCACAGAGTAATGTAGGAGTGCACAGCCAACTGTGTTTGTTCCGATTTCCTTCACCAATCTGCAGGTCAGCAAGTACCTGGAGCTTAGTACTCTGAAAATATTGTGAAACAGAACTTCTTCACCCACCCTGAGGCAGTCCCTTGACAGAATGGGAATAATTCAAAGACTGCAAAGGTGTGCATTTAGTAACTCCTCTGGAACCTGGCATAAACCCATCATCAGACATTTCTGAGTCATTTCATTAGCTGCTTATTTGATTTAGAAAAGGACTGATACTGCCAACAAGCAATTTTATCTGTTCCATTCCCAGGTTGTCCCTTGGTAAGTGTGAGTATCCAATAGGTGCATTTCCAATATGCATTTGATTTAGATCAGGTATATTCAACACAAGTGTGACACTAGCTAGCCAAAACAGTAATTCAGAGTTTATGCCAAGTTTACACTAGCTGAAAGATAGACAGAATCCAATTCAGAATAAGTGAGGTAGTGGGGAAAGGCCCCATTGTGTTTGACCTAATGTAACAACACCAAATTAACCTTTTACTGTTTTCAGAGCAGTAAATTTATCAAAGGTCAGTGATGGGCATTTTTGTTAGTGTTCTGGGAGCCTTAGGTCAGGTTCAGCATGACCCCCAGCTTTACCCAGCATGGTGATTTTGTCAAGAGCCTTTCCGCCTCTCCATCTCAATGTTTAACATTGATAAGGAGAAGACAGAAAAGCAAGACACACTCAGCATAACAGGAAAAGCACTTTTCCAGAAGTTTTCAATTTCTGTCATCCTATATTCTATGCAAGGCAGTTCTACAACTACCCATCTTATTGGGCAATTAGGTGGCCTTAGGATAACTCACAACATGTTGTTTAGTCGTCTTAATTTTAATACTTCTAATGCTTGGTATGCAGGAACTACTGAGGAAGAACATTTGAAGATTCAAAGTGGTTGGATTTTTTTGGTATTTTTAGACAAAATGCCAAGGACCCGATTCTATTATTCTTACTGAGAGGCAGTTGTACCATCCACAGCAATAAATATGGTAATACTAAAGGTACTTGGTGAGTTCTTGTGTTCAATGCAGCTAAGAAAATACCTGAATCAAAGCTTGATTGACCTTTAAAGCCTTAATATACCAGATTCAATGCAATGCATTCCATCAGGCATAATGCAGAAGACTATTTTCCCTGCTTTAGGGGCAGGATTTTGTTGATAGTATTAAATACTTGGCAAACTTCATAACTCTTGAATGTGGTGAGTGCACAAGAAGGGCATCCAGTAAAGAGTGTTGTTTCATAACAAACCTGCAGCTCTTGTGCAGCTGCCGTTCTACTTAGATGTAAAATAGCTCATATTATCTGCAGCTTCAGCAACTGGAGCTGAACAAAATGACACTGGTTGCAGAGACATCTAATCATAGTCTGAAACACACCAACACTCAGATGTGCACTATCATTTTCCTATGCATAATCTCCTTGAAATCTGATTACTTATCTAAGTAAGTAGAAGTGTGCCTGAAAGGCTGGGGCTGCAATGTGCAGTGGGGTAATAGCAATCTTGGCTTCTATCATTTTAAGGAAGTGGTACCTTTCTTATGATGCTTTCTGATAGAAAGACAAACTCGTGACAGGCATTAAACACCTCGTATCAAGGGAGTAGCAGTAAGTACCAAAAAGCATTCATATAAACAACAAAGTGCTTGTTTGTAAGCAAACAAAGCAAATTCATGGTTTAAGCAACTGCTTTGGAATACAAACTAAAGTAATCTCATAAAGTTGTCGGCACCCTGTAAAATAGAGCTCTATAACAGTGTTGAGCTGAGAGTATAAACTATGCAGAAACCTCAGCCCTGGAATACATTACATATGCATATTAGTATCTGCCTCAAGGTAAAACAGGAGTTTAGGGTAGGTAGACAGCTGTATATATTTTTTTGGACAAAAAACATTGAAGGTCAAAATGTCACATAAATAGAGTGAGGGTGGGAGGAGAATGGGAAAGTTACAGAAGCAGAAGGCAGCCTGAGAACATACGGAACATGGCAGCCGAATGTGGATGACCCAGTGGTTTATGAACTCCAAATTGCATATTAAATAATGTGTTCATAGGATTTTTAAACACTAAAGGAGTGTAAATCCGCACCTGCTGGCAAGATATCCATTGGACAGCAAGGCTGGTAATAGCTCCATTGCACACACTTTGAAATATGACAGACAGTATTACGATCTCCCACCTTCCTAGTTTTGGCAAAGAAATAAGGAAACTCGTTTACTTTGTGTTATCATTGCCATACTGCCATTTATTTATTTAAAGGGAAGAAAGGAGAAGACAAATTCAAGGCAGAGGGTTACATATCAAACACTGGCTCCTCACTCAATCCAGAAATCTGCAAGCCTGGCGTTTAGTGCTCCTGAATGGTTTAAGCTTCTTCCAGACCAAAATTAGTAGTGTCTAAAGAAGAATTCCTTTCTTTTAGGATACTAGGAAGTATCTGACCTACCACAACAAGGGGTCAGTTACAATCAAGCTTAAACATGAGGGGTAAAGACCATAAATCGTTTATGCAGGTAACAAACATCATGCCATACTAGTCACATATTTTCCACATTGTGTTCATAGTAGGAAAAACATCCCTGCCTGGTTTTCTATGCCACTTTGTAAAGAGTCCTCAGTTCAGAAACAAATTCTACTTGGCCCCTTCATATTGATGGAGTAACCTGGAGAAGGACGTGGTGTAATGCAAAACAATTTAATCTTGGACTCCAAACAAGGCATTATCTCCAGGCATGCTTGTGCTTGAGAGCAGCGTTAGAAACAAGTCTGAACTGTGCACTAATCATCATCAAAACTAGGGTCCTGAGAGAAGAACTTCAGCTTTTCTTCCTGCAGAATTAGTAATGTAAGGACCAGAGACTGACAAGATCTCCTGGAGCATTAAAACTTACCTCCTAATATTCAGGACAATTCACGCCACTTCCAAAACTGTTGTTTTCATGACAGATATGTATCAGGCTATAGCTGACCCTGCTTTGAGGAGCAGCATGGGACTAGAAAATATCCAGAGGAACCTTGCAACTATTCTGTGATTCTTTGGCCTGGAGAAACCAACCCTCAGCTTCTTCATAAGAAATAATCATATTTTACTCAAATATAAGAACTTGGATGATGAGAAACATGCTTTTGAAGTGCCCCAAATTCCTCTTTATTTTGACTAGATACTGCAACGTATTCAGATGATAAGATACTCACCAGCTTCTTGTCCATCTCCACAGCAGGAACTCAGACAATAACAGCTGCAGGTCTCAGTTCTGTACACATAATAGAGATAGAACTGCTGAATTCTGTCTGCTCTGGAGAATATATCTTACTTGCACCTTTAGGCCAACATTGATTGGAAGGGACTTCAGGAGGTCATTCAGTCAATCTCCTTCAGAAAACAGGTCCAATTGGAGCAAGTAGCTAAAAAATTGTCCAGTCAAGTTTTGGTATCTTGAAGGATACATGTTCTCCAGCCTCTCTGGTTACCATGTTTGACTACCCTCATGAAGTTGTTGTCCCAAACCTGAGTCATTTACCTGGTGTGCAGACGCCAATATACACACAGAGTAGACATATTATTTATTTATTTCATTTCTGCAGAGATGGGTGGTAGGTGGTAATCCACAAAGCTAGCACACCAGTCTAAAAACTCTTAGGAATATTTATACAGTTCAAAACACAGAAATACACACCCTTAATTATAATTATTGGTTAGTACCTTACCTTTACAATTTCTATTAGTTAGTACAGTGTCTCGCTTTCATTTAAAGTTACAAGGTCCTTTAATTGATGTGCACACGCTCCAGCACCATGGAGCGGGGGTAGTCCAATTCAGTCTCCAGTTGAGTTGGTGGTCACAATCTCCCACTGATACCTTTACCTTTCCCCCAGTTACTGCAAATTTTTGTTGACTTTATGCCTTATCCAGCAGCTGCCTGGTTTTCGGTCCGTTTTGGCACCTCCTATGGTGGGATGTTCCTTGTTATCAGCCTCCTATTCTTCTTCAAGGGTATATTCATTAGCAAGGCATTTATTGTTTATACCAAGTATCTAGTTTCACAGGGCCTTGTGACATTTTTACAGCTCTTTGTTCTTACTTAGTGAGAGATTTTACGTTCTAAAATATATTTTACCTTTTTAAAAGTGCATTCTAAGTGTACATCAATGTGTCAATGCCCTTGCAGCCACCACTATTGCCTGCTGGGTGGATTCAGAATGGCTTTGTTGGATCTCAGCAGGACTGCAGATTCCTTTTTAGATCAAGTGGGAAGCCTTGCTTTGGAACTAAACTTTTGAAAATGTGACCATTGTGAAACTCCACATGGTTGCAATAGAAGGCCATCACTATGCTACTTTCTCCCATGTCCAGAGCTTTACCACACACTTTTCTTAAATTTACGTTTATTGTTTGTAATTAGACTCTTAATCCATACAGTTGGAGTTAAAGCAATGGTAAAGAAAGTCTTCAGAGAGGGAACTGAAGGCAATGCGGGAAAAACTTGAAACTTTCCTTTCTTCAATGCAAGCCGCTGGACCTTCAATTTAATGGGTGCTGAGAGCAATCACTCTCTTCTGTCTCTGCTGACCCAGATATCTCTGAAGTAATGTAAAAACCTCCTGATTGTGTTCTTGTTCCTAACAAGTTTAAGAAAGTTTAATATGATTTGGTGATTTGTTCTTCATATTTCTCTTCCCCCTTTCTGCTTCCATTCTGCAGTTTTATTGTATTAGACAAACTGTGAGGTCTTCACCACAAGACAAGGTAAGAAGAGGAAGATAAAACACTGGGCACTAAAGTAAATATCATCTGTTTCTGCAAAGAAGCTGGATGATTTCTTTTTTCCCTTTTCATCTAGTTCTTTCTTTTTGTATATTTTAAAAAAGCTCTACTACTCAGTTCATAGGATTTTTTTCTTCAGGACTACCATCTTCAAGTGTCTACTTCCTACATCAGACAGCACCAAAGCAAACTGAACACTAATCTAACTGCTGGAGAGTGAGGGGATTGGTGAGATGAGATTTATTTTGCTGTCTTCAAAGAAGCAATAGAAAAAGAAACTGCTACAACTTCTCCTCATTCATCTCCTTTTTGAATGTCACAGACCAGGGGCATAACATGTTTCACTGCCAGCTTATGCATCACACTCCCCTCAAAAATAATACTCCTTTGCACAATATCTGGACAAGCCCATCTCTTTCAGATGGAAGACTTTCTCATTTGAGGTGTTGCTGTTGTCTTCACTAATGCATTCCCTAACAAAAACTGAATTCTATTGATTAAAAAATATCTTAATCGAGGCAAATAGGAATTCTACTGATGCCTTTGAAACCACAAAAGGTGTTCTAACTACCCTGCAGTCTCCCTTTCCCATTACTCACCAGATTTTTAACAAAGAAAACTATTTCCATCTCTCACTGGCATTCAAATTCTTATTCAGGAAGGCACAGGTAGCAGACACTGTTATATGGCCTACATCCCTTTAATTGCATGGAAACGTTTCAATGCAGATGACTCCAAATAGTGCATTGGAGCAACAGCTGTGCAACATCCCATCAACATCTAGTAGATGCTGCTATATTTGTTGGCAATGGCTGCAAGATTTCTACCAAAGCTCTTCTACAGCAGCCAGTGACTCCACAAGCAAATATCCCATATTTGAAATGTTGTTACAAAAGTGCAAGTTAAGATTTTAATTTTTTTTGACATTCGCTTTAGCGGATGACGTGGTGGTGGCATTCTTTTAGTTATTCAGTTATTCTGCTAGTCTTTAATTGCACACAGCTTTGAGAGTTCCAAGATCACACGTTCTCCATGAGGCGTGTGATGGTCTTGTAGGGGTAAAACAGATATGAAAACCCAAAAAGAAAAAAGTCAACTTCACATGGACCAAAACCTCTTACCATTTGTCCTGATTTGAGGTAAAACAGAACCAATTTCCAGTCAGTTTTCTTTTCATTTAAGCCTCTTCTAACTCTCTGAAATTAATGGCATATTTTTCAGATAGTGTCCGCTTCTAGTAGATAAGATTTGATATTTATAGTTAATACCAAGGAATGTTATGCAGAGAGGCTCCTGCTTATACTTATTGCTATAAAAACCAAGGTTAGCTAACTTTGTTATGCACCAACTTGGAGGTTCGGAAACGAAAGAGCATAAAGGGGTCACACCTGTGGGGAAAAGTGGACAGGACTGACGCAAAACTGACCCACGGGGTATTCCATCCCATCTGCATCATGCTCAGCATAAAAGCTGAGGGTCAGCCTCTTTCTTCAGTGGCCAGCATTTGAGGAGGGCTCTGTCATTTCATCTGCCTTTGATCCCAATCTGTGTGTTCTTGGATCCAGATCTGGAATCTAGTTTCCATCCATCACTGAATCCAGTCTGGGACTTTCCCAGACTGCTGGTGATGTGATTGTCATCCTGGGAGCTTGATACATTTTTGTATATATAGTATATATTTAATCAGTTTCTTATTAATATTATTATCTTTTCTTTTATTATTTTATTATTAATGTTTCATTATAGTAGTTTAGTTTCTTTTCAACTCATAAGTCTCTCTCTCTCTCATTCTTCTCTTACTTGGGAGAGAAGTTAGAGAGAATCTGTCATTCCTTTTAGTGGCCAGCCCAGCCCAAACCAAAACACCACTGCTGACAGGACTTGGCTAACATGTCAGGAGAAGGTTAATACACAGAAGTCGCCAGTAATTGGGTACTAGTTCATGGTATTTGATGACTTTTTCTTGCATAGGACTGTGGTGGCACACATTTCATTGCTCAGGCCCATGGGGAAAACAGAGGTCAAGGAAAGCTAGTGAGGTGGGGTGAAGAATGCTTTAAGTTTTGTGTAATCAAAAGGTAGAGAGGTTCATGCAGAATATAACCCAAGCTAGTTCTACTGCAATTTCCAGCTCCAGAAAAGTTTTCATTTTCATAAATATTTATTCTGGACAATACTAGATTTACTTTGTTACAGAAGAAAATCACTGACTGTGTGTATGATTTATAAATCCCATGCATCTGATCCTTGAAACAGCTATCCAGCAGCACATATAGGAACAAACTCCCTGTACAGGTAGCAGCTACATAGAGTAAGTAAAAGGATGACATATACTATTTATTCTACTCAATCTCTGATTCATTAAATCAGGCAAACAAACAGAAAATCAATGTTTATGAGAATTTCATAATTATTCAGAGCACACAATAGCTTTTCCCCTTGAGTGACAAAGGCAGCACAAGATTAGTGTCCATGACCTTATCAAACCTTTTAGAGCCTGATCCTGATGAGGACGTTGCAGCAAACATGACACCCCTCAGCAGAGGCAGTAAGTGACTGGAACCCAATTCTGTGACTTAACATCCCATAAGCATCCTCAGTGGTGTTTTTACCTCTGCAGTTCTGCAGGCTTTTTTTTCCATCCTGGTCTGCACAGCCTCTCAATTACTGTCATATAAAAACATCCTCAGGATACATGTAGATATCCATACTCACAAAAGGAAGGAAATATTATAGATTCATTCTACATTTACCTCAAAAACCAGTGAAGTCATTAGGGTTAACAATATTTTGCTCTGGAATTGGAGTAACGTCAGAATAATCATGCAGCTGGTTACCAAGGCTCGGCCACAGCAAGCAGACACTTTTTAAGTCACCATAACTCAATTACGCTCAGTTGAGAACTCATACCCACACTTTCAGGACAGGAGTTGTAAAGAAGATGAAAAAGAATATTTGTAAGGAATAGGCCATCCTTTCCAGACAGACATCAAAGCTGACAGTGAATCAGCATTCATTTCATCAGGCTTCTGGAGCAGATTTCTCTCTACTCTTACAGCATATCAAAAGCCCTGCAGCTTTCCATGCAAGCTGGAGCCATTTCGCCTTTCACTAACTTGATTAGTAAGTCAGGGGGAAGGAAAGTGAGCCGGATTTTATTAGTATGGGGGGACTTTCTAAGATTATTAGGATACAGGAAACATTTAATTCAGCATTCTGACATCAGTGGTTACCTGGGGTATTAAAAAACCCTTTAAAACAAGGAAGTCTCGGTGTATAAGGAACAGTGACAACTTAAAGATGTAATGCAGTTGCAGGTACAAATTTTCACAGCTGAAGCAGATGGCCAGCAACATTCTTACCTGAATGCTACAGCTAAGGATACTCCCTTTTTCCATGATGGGAGCAATAAATTCATCCACTAAAAAAAAAAAGGCTACTGAGTCCTATTTAAACCTCTCACTAACGCACATAACTGATGTTTGACAGGTTAGCTTCCAAAAATATATTGAGTTCATAATTCATACTTCACTCATATGCTTCTAAGACGGACACTACAGTTTAGAAATTAAGGTCAGTAATTGAGCCTGCTCTGCAGTTTGTTGCTTCTTAGCTTTCTAATGTTACAGTTTAGCTGGCTTTTCTACATCAGTCCTTCAACGTGACAGACTGTGATCACTGAAATGATGATTCCTTAGTGGAGAAAGGTACTTCTGACATAAAAGCCAACTTCAGACATGTATACGTAATATGCACATAAACACTCAGAGACCCCTTAGCTTTAACTGTCTTTTGAACTGCTTCTCATGTGAAGTGGTTTAATATGTAATATACAGCCAGTTGCAAAGCATGGACAGCTATTCCCTCTCCAAATGGGATGACAAATTCTCTTTTTCATTCTTTAACTAGTTAAGACTAGATGGTCACAGGTAATTAGATGAAAAGGCCGTCAGTGAGTACTCTCCAGCAAAGCGTAAGTCTTGTAATATTGATCTCCACTGCATCTCCTTCTACAGAGATTAAACACTACCAAGTAGACAGCATAATACAATATGTAAAAATAGAATAAATCAAAATTGCTTCCTTTCCACAAAAAAAGGAAAAACTACACAAATGAACAAACCATAAAAAGTTTTGTATGGGGTCTGAACTTTTAAGATATCAATTTGTTCCTATGCATATGGACACTGTAGTTCAGAGGCCTTATGTCTCCAGTCTTTGCTCTTTCTCCTCCATTGGCAATACGTCCAGAAAGAAAGCCCAATCTGTGGGGAGATGTATGCACTTTGAGACATATAGGCTGATCTCAGAGCTCAGACTCCTGAGGAGAAATGGAACAAGGCATCTGTGATGAGTTGACCATGGATGGCCACCGAGTGCCCACCAAGCTGCTCTATCACTCCCTCTCCATCAACTAGACAGGGGGAGAAAAATACAACAAAAAGCTCATGAATTGAGACAAGGTCAGGAAGATCGCTTACCAATTACCATCATCATGGGCAAAACAGGACTGACATGGGGAAATTAATTTAATTTAATTTATTGCCAGAGTAGACTAAGAACAAATCCAAAAAACACCTGCCCACCTCTCCCTTCTTCCTGGGCTCAACTTCACTCTCAATTTCTCTACCTCTTCCCCCAAGGAGTGCAGGACCATGGGAAATGGGGGTTGC
Organism: Alca torda; assembly: GCA_008658365.1. Classification (NCBI taxonomy): domain Eukaryota; kingdom Metazoa; phylum Chordata; class Aves; order Charadriiformes; family Alcidae; genus Alca; species Alca torda. The sequence continues at coordinate 20,698,845 of CM018079.1, read as the reverse complement.
AGTCAGTTCATCACGCATTGTCTCTGTTGCTCCTTCCTCCTCATGTTCTTCCCCTGCTGCAGCGTAGTGTCCCTCTCATGGGATACAGTCCCTCTTGAACTTCTCCAATGTGGGTCCTTTGCATGGGCTACAGTTCTTCAAGAACTGCTCCAGTGTGGGTCCTTTCCATGGGGTACAGTCCTTCAGGAACAGACTGCTCCAATGTGGGTCCCCCACAGGGTCACAGGTTCTGCTAGAAAACCTGCTGCAGCATGGGCTCATTTTCACAGGCCACAGTTCCTGTCAGGAGCCTGCTCCAGTGTGGGCCCTCCACAAGGTCACAGTTTCCTTTGGGGCACACCCATCTGCTCTGGCATGGGGTCCTCTATGGGCTGTAGGGTGGATATCTGCTCCACTGTTGTCCTCCATGGGCTGCAAGGGGGAAAACCTGTGTCATCATGGTCTTCACCATGGGCTGCAGGGTAATCTTTGCTCTGGCGCCTGGAACACCTCCTCCTTCTTCACTGACCTTGGTGTCTGCATATGCACAGTTGTTTCTCTCACATTTTCTCATTCCTCTCTCCCAGCTGCTGTTGCACAGTGTTTTTTACCCTTTCTTAAATATGTTATCACAGAGGTACTACCAATGTTGCTAATGGGCTCAGCTGTCGCCAGTGGCAGGTCTGTCTTGGAGCCACCTGGAACTGGCTCTGTTGGAAATAGGTGCAGCTCCTGGTGTCCTCTGCCACCCCTGTTGCCCCCTCCTGCTACAAAAACCTTTCCACATAAACCCAATTCAGCATCTTAACTAAAAATATTCCCAAGAGACACCACAGCAAAATTTCCCAGAATTCAGATTTTACAATAGAGATTAATGAAAACAGAACCTTGGTCCCATGCAGGGAAGAGGAAAGAGGAAGAAAGGTCACCTTAAACTTTATTTTGTGGAGTTATAGACACATAGGCGAGCACAAGGCAAGGCAAAGCTGGCACAAATATGTCATTCTGCTTCTGGCAGAGGCACAGGAGGTATCAAGCAGTGGTGTGTTTGCCTAAAGTGAAGGAAAAGGGAGGACAAAGAAATTAACACCATGGAATAGGAGAGGGATGACAAACTATGAAGCAGGTGGGTGTATGGTAACCTCGGAAGATGCAGGGCAGAACTCATTGAGTCCAATTCTTCTTGTATATGCTTTCCTAAAGCCTAATACAGCAGCACAGTCAAGCACAGAACGCCCCTTAGTTGAAATACTTAACAACAAATCAAATCAAAATGCTGTAAAATATCAGAGACCTGAACCCTGTTGGCTAATATTTCGTTGTTGTTTTCCTTTCCTCAAGATTTTAATTATTTGCTAATTCGTCCTGGGAAATCTGTGTCCTAGTTTTCTAAGAAAACACAGGACTTCATAATTACATGAAATCCTGACTACTTCATGGTTAAAGAAGCAAACCTCACAAAAAAACCCTGTGAAGTTTAAAATGGTAAACAAGTAAGAGCTAACGGCATAAAGATTAAAAGGAGGGATTTATTATTCAGAGCATTAATAAAAATGAACCAAAAAAAGAATGTAAAATGCTTTTACATTATTTTAGGTCCACTCTAAATTTAGTTGATTTAGAATAGTGCCTTACTACTCAGATGGGAATCAGAACACTTCTCCACATAGACTAATGTGGATTTTCATTTAAATTCTGTCATGCTTTTATATGCGGTCCTCTACCAGGTGAGGAAAACAAAAGTAATAGAGAAGTTTGTAAACGGCTTCAAAATGCAGGCATCTGCCATTCATTACACAGTGGTCCGTTTCCATTGGCCAGAGCAAGGTCAAAATAACACAAAGACACATAGCAAGCTGTAGGGCTGCATGCCCTTGCTTGCTATCCAAACAAGTACCCTAATAAACAGCAGTGTGTTGTTCAAACTGATCTGTCCCTTGAAGCCTACAGTATTTTAATTTGTCATTTAGTGCTGCCTGTCCTCTTCCTTCCTCTTAACTTCACCAAGGACAGGTAGAGGGAGGCAACAAGAATTATGCCTCTGTTTCACTCCCAGATTTATTTTATTTTGTAGGCATTCTTCAGTCACCATTCAGTTCAGGATTACTCCACGTTTCCTTCTATTACCTAATACCTGTAGTTTTAGTAAGGGAAAGATGACTGTGTATGCCACTCTGATCTTTAACATGTTTCTTTGTCATCTTGTGTGAATCAAAGATGGGCTTTACAAAGAAAGGTCTGCAATTCCATATTGCAAGTCTATTTCTGTCCTAAACCAGGGGAAAGAGGGGACAGGGAAAGATTGGAGAAGAGGGAAGACATAGGGAGAACAGCTGTTTGTTGCCTTTTCTTTTTTTCCTTAAGCCACACAGAGGGAAATAGCCAGCAGATACAGAATGCTCTCTTCTCATCTCTGAGCAGACCAAGAGGTTTTGGAAGCATCCTCTTTGATTTTGAAGGTTAACAGATCTGGCCTCCCAGGACGGTCTGTGAAGGTCAGCCAGGCATATCATGCAGAGATTCATTCTGGAGAGACACTGCTTTTCCCATCAAAATTACCAAGCACAGTCTCTCAAAATTTGCACACTCTGTGTTGATAATTTATTCTTGTTTATCTAATTCCCAAGCACTACAAGAAGTAAGCTATTCAGAGACAGGCAGGTGGCCTGCTTATTCCAAACAGGCCACAAAGCTGCATTTCTGTGCTTCATAGCAGCTTCAAGATGTCTTCAGCCTGAAGATCACTCCAAAACCACCTCCCCAACAGACAGCCAGACGCATAACTGGCCAGCTTTATTTACACAAAGGAATTTAATTTTACAGTCCAACCATAAAGGAACTAAAACCAGGAAGAATCTGTAAGGACCTTCAATTTTGATAACACACTTAGTGGCAAAGTGTTGGGATGACTTTTTTTATAGACATATACAAAAATTAGAAATCCAGCTAGTCACAGAGCTGGTTAAAAAATAAATAAATAAATCTTTCCTGAGCAAGGCAGAACTGCTTATGAAGAGATCAGACACAGCTCTTCTGAAATACAAGAGGTCTTTCCCTAGGTGTCATTCACTTTCCAAGCAAGAACTTGGAAACACTGCAGGCAAGAGATGTTATAAGCATGCTTTAAAGCCCACCATCAAACAGCCACTAAATGCACAAGCACAACCCTAAGAATCATCTGGATGGCCCCTCAGGTAGCCTCAGGTGTGTGTTTTAAAGCAGATGCAATGGATGGGAGACAAATTTTGCCTCAGGTCTCCTCAAATACAGCAGGGTAAGAACAAACATGGAGATGATCAATTACAAATCCTAAAGATTGCTTTAGGACATGTACTTCCCTTGATTTTAGCATGACTTTGCTAGATTTAAACTAGCCCAAGCACAAAGTAATTGTAGATTTATAAAATATTAGTTTCATACACCTTAGTGGATGCAAAACACATACCGTACCAACACTCAAGTCAGATTTGCCTCAATTGTTTAGCATCCTAGCTTTGAGAGACATTATAGCAAAACTATCAGAACAAAAAAATTCTACTATTTGGAAGGAAAAGGGTGGCATTTCTCCCTCATTTTACAGGGGAAACAGATCAGACAACATCAGGGGTGAATAAGCCTTTTTGCCTAAGCAATGACATAGGCAGTATAGCATCAACACCCATGGTAAGTATGTGAGCAAAGTTGTCATTTGACCCCCCTGAAACAAAGAGGCAATAATAACACACCTGTCTCTTAGATCCTTTTGTCTGTTGGTGTCGTGGTTTGGCACCTCAAACCAGGACAGTTGGATAGGTTCTACCTGTGATCTCACTGCAAATGCCTTGCTCCAGTGCCGGTTAATAACAAAAAAATCTGTCTTTGCTCCGTGTTAATGGAAAAAATCCTCTCCCCTGTTAAGTTTTAACCTTTTCATCTCCATTACAGAATGGCACCTAATAGATCCATATTCTGCCTAGGAGCATCAAAGGTGGAGTGGAGGGTGGAGAGATGAGAATGCAGGGCTGGGTGGGGCTTGGGGTTTTTTTGTTTGTTTGTCTGTTTGTTTCTTTTCAAATTGGCATTTAAAGTTCAATATGCTGGTCAGTTAAGAAAAAAGTGACCATTTTTGTCAGAAATAACACTATTCCATCCTGTGAATCTCTGCTCTTCATCCAGGAGAGTCCACAGGAAGCCAACACAAGAACCAGAAATTGTGACTAGGGGAGAATGTTTTCAGTCTTGTGAGAAGAAACATCACATTTCAAAAGTCCAGTGTAGAGAAAATGCTCTCCAAACCCACAAAGTTATTAATAATCTAGAGACTTTTAGAACAAAGGATGCTAGTTTTGAGTTTATAACTTGTCCCTTTATATGCCGGTACAGTTAAGTGGGCAGGGAGCTTGAATTTTCAGTCTTATGGGACAAGAACATGAGATTCAGAGTATACTATTGACCATTTACCCAAGCCCCAAGACTCCCCAGCCTATACGAACGAAATCCCTTTCCTCTCCTCCCCCAACCGCTCAATTCCTCATCCCTTTTCTGTTGCATCTCTGAAGAGCAGGCAGGTTTTAAGCCTGCATGTACATAACAACCTCTAGTGATCAAAGAGGTAACTACAGATCATATAGGCAATAGTAACTTCTCTTAGTAGCCAGACCACAAGATCTCTTTCTTGGAGAAAAACACCAGGAATGCAACACTTGTGACAAAAATCCAAAGTGTTTGTAACATCTAGGAAGGAGAGAAAGTGCTGACAGCACTTGCAGTAAAACTCTGTGGACCCACCTATTCTTATTAATGAAAGAATAAGAGCCTGAAAACTCACTGTCCCAACCCGAAAGTTTTGGGTTTTTTTTCCCAGCAAGGCAATAGCAGAAGAGAGAGTTGAAAGGTCCTAGGCCAGGAAGCACCTTATTACTTCTTAGGAAGCAGAATAACATGAGCAGATTTCTAAAGAAATCCGTTCCGGGTGCAGGGAATGAGCAGAAACCCTTAATCACTTCATCTAAGTGCCTTGGTGGGAAGTATACTTTCCAGGGAGTGTGGCCCCAAATATCCCATCAAAGGTGATGCCAAAAATTTGTGACAGAACTAGTAATAAGAGCTTGATCTCCAATTTAATAGATAGATTTTATCCACTATAACAGAGCCTTTGTACAAATTGTTCCTGGTGTCTGTACACACATTGTTTTTAAAAAAATCACAGATTTCTGTAAAGTGCTTTTAGCTTTATAGATGAGAAAGGACTTTTTAAGTGAAAAGCATTGTTCCTAAGCATATTTTTCATCCTTTCACCTGTTTTGCAAGAGTGCTCTCCAAGTTACTGGCAAAAGCTCCCTGCCCCTGAACTTCTGCTTTTAAATTTCCTTCGCTTACTAGAAAAGCAAGTTTCTTGACAAGGTTAGGAGGAATTGCACTCTGCACAGAACTTGTTCTAATTCATCACTCTGCTGGTTTTGGCTGGGATAGAGTTAATTTTCTTCATAGTACCTAGTATGGGGCTATGTTTTGGATTTGTGCTGGAAGCAACGTTGATAATACAGGGATGTTTTATTTATTGTTGAGCAGTGCTTACAGAGTCAAGGTCTGTTCTGCTTCTCACACCACCCCGTCAGTGGGTAGGCTGGGGGTGCACAAGAAGTTGGGAGGGGAAACAGCTGGGACAGTAGATCACAACTGACCAAACAGATATTCCATACTATATGACGTCATGCTCAGCATACAAAGCTTAGGGAAGAAAGAAGGGGGGATGTTCAGAGTTATGGTGTTTGTCTTTTAAAGTAACCATTAAGCGTGGTGGAGCCCTGCTTTCCTGGACGTGGGTCAACACTGGCCTGCTGTTGGGAAGTAATGAATGAATTCCTTGTTTTGCTTGTAATGAATGAATTTCCTTTTTCCTAAGTGTGCTTACGTGCACAGCTTTTGTGTTACTTATTAAATTTTCTTTCTCTCAACCCATGAGTTTTCACACTTTCACTCTTCTAATTCTCTCCCCCATCCCACTGGGGGTGAGTGAGCGAGCCGCTGCATGGTGCTTAGTTGCTGGCTGGTGTTAAACCATGACAATTAGCTATAGAAGGAGCTTAAGACACTTGGTATTTTATACACCTAAGCTTCAGGTATGGGTAATCTGAGCTAAGGGTGGAAAAGAGTCCCAACTCTGTCTAGGATTTAGACTATACTCTGGCCAGCTGCTTTATCCCATTTTTAACACTATTTCATGGACTTGCAAAGCCCTGAACCCAGGGAGACAGTCACGAGCAGACCATGAGGATGCAGGACACTCAAGATCCCTAACAAATCCTGAAAGCTGTGAACATCAGTTCAACCAAAGCCTTTTACAGTTCTCTCAATGATAATACCATTTACACCATTTCACTAAATCTATATTTTCATTCATTTACACAAAGGAAACCAAGAAAGGGAAAAATACTGATATAAAAACCAAAGAAGCAGAAATTTTGGCAAATTTATAGACTGTCCTGGTTCCGGTGGGGATAGGGTTAATTCTCCCCAATAAACAGTATTCCATGCCATGTGAGCCACGCCCTCGCGGAGCTGCCAGGGGAGGGGGCAGGAAGTCACCGCTTGGGAGCGGGCTGGGGTGTCCCGGATCCGGTCAGTGAGCGGCGGGGAGTGGCAGTTCCGTAATCATGTTTGTATATTCCTTTATTCGTGTTATTTTTGCTGTTTTTTCTTGTTCCCTCTGCTGTTCTGGTAAACTGCCTTTGTCTCAACCCAAGAGTTTTGCCTTTTTCTTCTCATTTGTCCCGTATTGGGAAGATCTGAGCGAGCGGCACGTGGTTCTCTGTTGCCATCTGAGGCTAAACCACAACAGTCCTTTTTGGTGCCCAACGTGGGACTCGAAGGGTTGAGATAATGACAGAATCCAACTAGAGCTTGTAAAACCGAATTTGTTGTATGCGTTTATTTTATTAGGTAAATAGTCGCTGGTCTCCATGTTGCTTGGTTTGTTCTCATGGCTGTGTTATGTGAATTCCTATATGGCTTATGTACTCCCTGTGATCATATTTGCTACTTCTGGGAGGGGGATGAGGATTATCATTTTACTGTCCTGTGCGATATCGACGTATGATATGATAACATCACTTGTTAGACAGTTACTTTGGGGCGTTTATGTGGTATTGCTGTCCTGCCCATACATCAGGCACCGTCTCTCAGAATTTATTAATAACTACACCCAGTCTATGGGGGAAGCAGGGGGGGACACCTTCCCCAGCTTTGAGAATTTTGAATATCCTTGGGATGCTCAAACCAGCATGTTCCTAGTGTTATGTCTGCTGAATATGTTCCAGGTCCTGTTCAGGGTTAAATGACTATTTAAGACTACCACCCAGAGATCTGCTCCGAGGCTGGACAGTCAGGGGTGGCATGGCATGTGGGAGAACATGGGCAGGTACCTAGAGAAATTCTCGCCTCCAATGGTCTGGGACTTCACCCCTGAACAATTACAGGACCCTGATAGAGTAGTAGACTATCTGAAGGGAAAATGCTGTGGCTATTCCAGAGAGGCACAACTCACCGCATTGTGCTGGGCCCTGGCCAGTATCTACCAGGCACCGCTCAGTGTTATGCAGCACCTTCAGGAGAAAGAGACCAGACCAACAGGCGCTGCTGCTCCTGCAGCCCCTGCGACGGGCGCTGCGGCTCCTGCAGCCCCTGTGACAGTCACTGCGGCTACTCCAACCCCGGTGGCAGCCACTGCAGCTACTCCAACCCCGGTGGCAGCCACTGCCGCTGAACCAGGAAACCAACCCATGCCAGTATCAGTTGCCCCCATACAGAAGAAGAAGTACACAAAGAAATCAGTTCGCTTAGTAAGAGATAATGATAAGTCAGGGCCATCACGAGGACAGGAGGAAGAGGCAGAACCAGAGATAATTACCCGATCCCTATCCTTGAGTGAGCTGTGGGATATGCGAAAAGATTTTAGCCGACTTTCAGGTGAGCACATTGTCACCTGGCTACTTCGGTGTTGGGATAACGGGGCCAGCAGCATGGAATTAGAGGGCTGGGAAGTCAGGCAGCTGGGATCCCTGCCTAGGGAAGGCGACATTGACAAGGCAATTGGAAAGAAGACCCAAGCCCTCAGCCTCTGGAAACGACTCCTGTCAGGCGTGAGGGAGAGGTACCCCTTCAGTGAAGATGTTGTATGTCATCCAAGCAAGTGGACCACCATGGAAAGAGGTATCCAGTACCTGAGAGAACTAGCCGTGCGGGAGATGATTTATTATGACTTGGACAATGCAGACTTACCCACAGACCCTGATGAGGTGCAATGCACAAGGCCCATGTGGCAGAAGTTTGTACAGAGCGCACCATCGTCATATGCCAACTCACTGGCAGTGATGGAATGGAAAGGCGAAGAGGGACCAACGGTGGATGAGGTGGCTGGCCGGCTCCGGTGATATGAAGAAAGTCTCTCTTCCCCCCTTGTCTCAGCTGTGGAGAAACTGTCCCGTAAGGTCCAGCAGCTTGAAGAGAATATGTCCTACTCCTCACCTGTACGGGCCAGCATCTCAGCTATTAGGAGCAGACATTTCCCCACTCAAGAGAGAGAGTACAGAGGGTACACACCATGAGGCACCCTGTGGTTCTACCTGCGTGACCACGGAGAGGACATGAGGAAGTGGGATGGACAACCTACTTCGATCCTGCGGACACGAGTTGCAAGGAAGGACAACCCGAAAAGGAGATCCCATCAGGAAAAATGCTGCCCCAGTTTCCAGTGGGCAGTTCCCCAGACAGAGCAGAAGGCCTGATCTTGCTTCTGATCCTCTTGAAGGAACCTCCAAGTCCTTTCTGCAAGAAGTGAGTACCGGATACTATGATCAGTATTAGAGGGGCCCTGCCTCCAGCCAGGTGGAGGAAAGGGACAACCGGGTCTATTGGACAGTGTGGACATCAGACCCACAGGAGTACAAGGCTCTAGTGGACACAGGAGCACAGTGCACTCTAATACCATCAAGCTATAGAGGGGCAGAACCCATTTGTATTTCTGGGGTCACAGGGGGATCCCAAGAGTTGACTGTACTGGAGGCTGAAGTGAGCCTAACTGGGAATGAGTGGCAAAAGCATCCCATTGTGACTGGCCCAGAGGCCCTGTGCATCCTTGGTATAGATTATCCCAGGAAAGGGTATTTTAAGGACCCAAAGGGGTATCGGTGGGCCTTTGGCATAGCTGCCTTGGAGACGGAGGAAGTTAAACAGTTTTCTGCCTTGCCTGGTCTCTCGGAGGACTCTTCTGTTGTGGGGCTGTTGAGGGTCGAAGAACAGCAGGTGCCGATTGCTACCACAACGGTGCATCAGTGGCAATATCGCACTAACAGAGACTCTCTGATTCCCATCCATAAGCTGATCCGTCAACTAGAGGTTCAAGGAGTGATCAGCAAGACTCGCTCACCCTTTAACAGTCCCATATGGCCAGTGCGAAAATCTAATGGAGAGTGGAGGCTAACTGTAGGCTATCGTGGCCTGAATGAAGTCACGCCACCGCTGAGTGCTGCCGTGCTGGACATGCTAGAACTCCAGTATGAACTGGAGTCCAAGGCAGCCAAGTGGTATGCCACGATTGATATAGCGAATGCATTCTTTTCAATCCCTTTGGCAGCAGAGTGCAGGCCACAGTTCGCTTTCACTTGGAGGGGCATCCAGTACACCTGGAATCGACTGCCCCAGGGGTGGAAACACAGCCCCACCATTTGCCATGGACTGATCCAGACCGCACTGGAACAGGGTGAAGCTCCAGAACATCTGCAATACATTGATGACATCATTGTATGGGGAAACACAGCAGAAGAAGTTTTTGAGAAAGGGGATATAATAGTCTGAATCCTTCTGAAAGCTGGTTTTGCCATAAAACGAAGTAAGGTCAAGGGACCTGCACAGGAGATCCAGTTTTTAGGAATAAAATGGCAAGATGGACGCCGACAGATCCCAATGGATGGGATCAACAAAATAGCAGCTATGTCTCCACCAGCTATTAAAAAGCAAACACAAGCTTTCTTAGGCATTGTGGGTTTTTGGAGAATGCATATCCCAGATTACAGTCTAATTGTAAGCCCTCTGTATCAAGTAACCCAGAAGAAGAACGATTTTAAACGGGGTCCTGAGCAACGACAAGCTTTTGAACAAATCAAACAGGAAATAGTCCATGCGGTGGCCCTGGGGCCAGTCCGGGCAGGACAAGATGTTAAAAACGTGCTCTACACCGCAGCCGGGGAGAATGGCCCTACCTGGAGCCTCTGGCAGAAAGCACCAGGGGAGACCCGAGGTCGACCCCTAGGGTTTTGGAGTCGGGGGTACAGAGGATCCGAAGCCTGCTACACTCCAACAGAAAAAGAGATATTGGCAGCATATGAAGGGGTTCGAGCTGTTTCGGAAGTGGTTGGTACAGAAGCGCAGCTCCTCTTAGCACCTCGACTGCCGGTTCTGGGTTGGATGTTCAAAGAAAGGGTCCCCACCATACATCATGCAACTGATGCTACATGGAGTAAGTGGATTGCACTGATCACACAGCAAACTCGAATGGGAAACCCCAGTCGCCCAGGAATTCTGGAAGTGATCATGGACTGGCCAGAAGGCAAGGATTTTGGGATGTCAGCAGAGGAGGAGGTGACGCGTGCAGAAGAGGCCCCACCATATAACAAACTGCCAGAAAATGAGAAGAAATATGCCCTGTTCACTGATGGGTCCTGCCGGATTGTGGGAAAGCATCGAAAGTGGAAGGCTGCTGTGTGGAGTCCTACACGACAAGTTGCAGAAGCCAGTGAAGGACAAGGTGAATCGAGCCAGTTTGCAGAGGTGAAAGCCATTCAGCTGGCTTTGGACATTGCCAAGCAAGAAAAATGGCCAGTACTTTATCTCTACACTGACTCCTGGATGGTGGCAAACGCTCTGTGGGGGTGGTTACAGCAGTGGAAGCAGGGCAACTGGCAGCGCAGAGGCAAACCCATCTGGGCTGCTGAATTATGGCAAGATATTTCTGCCCGGATAGAGAATCTGGTTGTGAAAGTACGCCACGTAGATGCCCACGTACCGAAGAATCGGGCCACGGAGGAACATGAGAACAACCAGCAGGTGGATCGGGCTGCTAGGATGGAAGTGGCTCAAGTGGATCTGGACTGGCAACATAAGGGTGAACTATTCGTAGCTCGATGGGCCCGTGACACCTCAGGCCACCAAGGAAGACATGCGACATATAGATGGGCTCGTGACCGAGGGGTGGACTTGACCATGGACACTATTGCACAGGTCATCCATGAATGTGAGACGTGCTGCAATCAAGCAAGCCAAGCGTTTAAAGCCCCTTTGTTATGGAGGACGATGACTGAAATATAAATATGGGGAGGCCTGGCAGATTGATTATATCACACTGCCACAAACCCGTCAAGGCAAGCGCTATGTGCTCACAATGGTGGAAGCAAGCACTGGATGGCTGGAAACATACCCCGTGCCCCATGCCACTGCCCGGAATACTATCCTGGGCCTTGAAAAGCAAGTCCTGTGGCGACATGGTACCCCAGAGAGAAGTGAGTTGGACAATGGGACTCATTTCCGAAACAGCCTCATAGACACCTGGGCCAAAGAGCATGGTATTGAGTGGGTATATCACATCCCCTATCACGCACCAGCCTCTGGGAAGATAGAACGATACAATGGACTGTTAAAAACTACACTGAGAGCAATGGGTGGTGGGACCTTAAAACATTGGGATGCACATTTAGCAAAGGCTACCTGGCTAGTTAACACCAGGGGATCTACCAATTGGGCTGGCCCTGCCCCATCAAAACTTCCACGTACCGTAGAAGGGGATAAAGTCCCTGTAGTGCACATGAAGAATATGTTAGGGAAGACAGTCTGGGTTAGTCCTGCCTCAGGCAAAGGCAAACCCATCCGTGGGACTGCTTTTGCCCAAGGACCTGGGTGCACTTGGTGGGTGATGCTGAAGGATGGGGAAGTCCGATGTGTACCTCATGGGGATCTGATGTTGGGTGAGAATAGCCAATGAATCAAATCGTGTGTTGTTGATTGTTAAGTAACACTGTCACTGTATACTATAATTACTGTCAGCTGTACTACATTAAGAATCACCCAAATTAAGGACAGATGGACTCTGATGAAAAATTGAGTAAAGCACAGCGGTGATGGGATCAGAACTGACCTCAGCAGTTGGCGCCCAGCGACTTCCTCAAGATCTACATCCTCAGCCCATGGACTGTGTGCGTGAACCACGCCGGGTACACCAGTCACAGGCTCCGAAAATACAGCATGCAACTGTCCAGAACCACACACCACCTCACCCGCCCTGAGAGACTGTTCTAACAGATGGAGCCCAAAGCTGTGGATTGAATGAACACACCAGACACTTTGGAGGGATGGCCCATAAACGAAGGGCATTATATCTGTATGAATATATATATATGTGCATATATATATATATATATATGACAGGGGAAAGCGGTGGCAATTCATTGGAACCTGTAAGATCTGGGCATGGCAAAAATGGTATGGAATAAGGGGTGGATAATGTCCTGGTTCTGGCAGGGATAGGGTTAATTCTCCCCAGTAAATAGTATTCCATGGCATGTGAGCCACGCCCTCGCGGAGCTGCTGGCGGAGGAGGCAGGAAGTTGCCGCTTGGAGCAGGCTGGGGCGTCCCGGATGGGGTCGGTGAGCGGAGATTCCGTAATCGTGTTTATTCCTTTATTCGTATTATTGTTGCTGTTTTTCTTGTTCCCTCTGCTGTTCTGTTAAACTGCTTTTGTCTCAACCCAAGAGTTTTGCCTTTTTTTTTCTGATTTGTACCCGTATTGGGAAGATCTGAGCGAGCAGCACGTGGTTCTTTGTTGCCGTCTGAGGCTAAACCACGACAATCCAATACACTCAAAAATGGAAGGCTCATTTACAAGAATAATATTCAGATATTAAATATTTGAACCTAATAAAGTTCAACAAGGGCAAAGGTAGGGTTCTGCACCTGGGGAGGAATAACCCCATGTACCGGTACAGGTTAGGGGCTGAACTGCTGGAAAGCAGCTCTGCAGAGAGGGATCTGGGAGTCCTGGTGGACAACAAGTTGACCATGAGCCAGCAATGCGCCCTTGTGGCCAAGAAGGCCAATAGTATCCTGGGGTGCATTAAAAAGATCGTGGTCAGCAGGTCAAGGGAGGTCATTTTCCCCCTCTACTCTGCCTTGGTGAGGCCACATCTGGAGTACTGTGTCCAGTTCTGGGCACCCCGGTTCACGAAGGACAGGGAACTATTGAAAAGAGTCCAGCAGAGGGCTACAAAGATGATCAGGGGAATGGTGCATCTCTCTTATGAGGAAAGGCTGAGAGACCTGTGTCTGTTTAGCCTGGAGAAGGAAAGACTGAGAGGGGATCTCATTAATGCTTATAGATATCTAAAGGGCAGGTGTCAAGAGGATGGGGCCAGACTCTTCTCAGTGGTTCCTGGTGACAGGACAAGGGGCAATGGGCACAAGCTAGAGCACAGGAAATTCCGTCTCAACATTAGGAAAAACTTCTTTGAGGGTGCCAGAGCAGTGGAGCAGGCTTCTCAGAGAGGTTGTGAAGTCTCCTTCTCCGGAGATATTTAAAACCAGCCTGGATGTGTTTCTGTCCAGCCTGCTCTAGGTGAACCTGTTTTGGCAGGGGGGTTGGACTAGATGATCTCCACAGGTCCCTTCCAACCCCTAACATTCTGTCATTCTGTGATATTCATAGTATTGAGGAAGTGACTGGATCTGGGATTTAACTTTGAACCTGCCTCTGGTTAGAAATCTATTGCTCTGAGAGAGTAGAAAAATAACTGGCCTCCAAAGAAAGCAAGCAGTCTTGGAAAAGACATTTCCAAGAGCACAAGGACACAAATTAACGATACAAAAATGTGAACCCCTGTATTGGATCTGGCTGAGATGGAGTTAATTTTCCCCATAGCAGCCCTCATAGTGCTGTGCTTTGTATTGGTAGCTAGAAAGGTGTTGATAACACACCAATGTTTTGGCTACTGCTGAGCAGTCCTCACACAGCATCAAGGCTGTCTCTCCAACGTTGTCCCCCTTCACCAATAGGCTGGGACTGGGCAAGATCTGGGGAAGGGACATTGCCAAGACAGCTGACTCACACTGACCAAAGGAATATTCCATACCATATGATGTATGCTCAGCAATAAAAGCTAAGAGAAAGGAGGTCAAAGGGCAGGCATTTGTTATTTACGTTTGTCTTCCAGAGCAACCACTATGCGTACTTATGCCCTGCTTCCTGGGAAGTGGCTGGACATCACCTACTGATGTGTAGTAGAGAATAAGTCTTTTGTTTTCCTTTGCTTCCATGTGTGGCCTTTGCTTTTGCTTTATTAAACTGCCTTTGTCTTGACCCATGAATTTTTTTCTGTCGTATTTTCTTCCTGCCCTGTCCTGCTGAGGATGGGAGTGATAGAGTGGCTTGGTGAGCATCTGGCATCCAGCCAAGGTCAACCCACCACAAACTCTCCCCCCGAAAAAAAATACAACCAAACCCCAAACCTCACATTTCAAATGTAGAAGTCAGAACAGTCTTAGAAAAACTGAAAATTTTTTAAATGTTTCATCTCTATTTTCTATCTGTGCAGGTTACCTTATTGCACTGGAAAGCAAACCTTGAAAGTTCCCAGAATAGAAGATACACAGCCATGCCTGCCCTTAATTTCAGATTCTGTCAACATAAACTACAATCTGTGTTGTGGTTGAATTTAAAATGATGAAGAAAAGTAGCCTTAGGATTGTTAGTATGAAAGCTCAGCTGAAGCACTTCTGTCTTTAACAGGAACACCTCTAATGAAACTCTTCCAGCATCTGAACTGTATCAGTGGATTCACCTAACTTCATAGCGACTTCTAATTCTGTTTAGCAGCAAAACCATTTCTTTCATCAACCTAACTTTTGCAGGTTCTTATTCTTTGTTTCAAGCCATGCAGCTTTTTGTTTTTCAAATATGTCAGCTCGCTGGACCAAGAATGGTACTGTAAGTAGAGAGAAACAGTGTGGGAGGAGAAGAGAGAAAGATGAGGTTGTCATAATCTTTGAGATGCTTAATTCATAACAAAAACTAAGCATATGATTGACTTACCTTGATTTGCAGAGTGTCTATCACAACTCTCCAGGCACATTAAGCAAATTAGAAATACAAGCATTACAATAGTAAGGACAATAAACCTTTCTGACCCATAACCCTTAAGCGGGGTAAATTAACAACCTTTCCTCATATACCAGAAAAATGGCTTTTGAGCACATCCTGAAAGTTAGAAGGCCGGACAGACACTCAGGAAATAATTTTCAGAGTTCTCCAAGGAAAACACTGCATTTCCTCTTGTCTTCCTGGCAAACCAGGGGTTATTTGCATGTTTCATGGTTGGTCTAAATAGCTGCAGAAAAATGTGGCCACAGAGACAGTAAGTTGGATTTAGCATAGCAGAGCCCTGCAGCTCTCTGATCACCACCTTCACCTGTATGTCTCTTGGCTACCTTTTTTACCTGCCTTGAAGTTTGTGCTCCCTGTATCACTGAGAGGCTCTAGTCCCAACTGAGATTTCTGGATGCTATTCTAAGACAAATAAACAACAATCTATATAATAATTAGTAAAGGCAAATCCAAAATTTATTCCATAACTTAGGAAATTGTGCATTTCTGCAGTGTGTCCATGCTGCACTCTCATGGCTGGGACCATCTTTTCATTTTGTCTGCATTCAGGTTTGACCCCCTTGACAGTGATGTTCTGCATACCAGGCAATGCAACCTCTTAGGCTGAAGAGTAAGTAAGTGATAAATGATGCTAAAAATGGATGGTGGTAAGCAGAAGAATCCAACAGGGCTAAATATTATCAGCACTACCATTTCATGACCTGTGGTTTCCACAACTGACTGCACCGCATAGGGAGAGCTACTGAAGCTGGACTACACACGAAGAAGAGCTTTTTAGAAGGGTCTATCCAGTTAGCCCAGTGAGTGACGCATTTTCTGTTCCACCAAAGGCAGAAAGTGACAGTATTCACAAAAATAGTTCCCTCATTCTCTACAGAAATAGAAGTGATGCAGATGTGTCTGTGTACACCACCAGTGCCCAAGCCTGCAACAGAGGCTGCACCATTCCTTCAATTACCCACTTCAGCAAGAAGATATGAGAAAGCCAAGGGGATTCGTTTATCTAAGCAAGATGTGGAATTAGACACCTCCATGGCTGCCTCCTGCAGAGTAGCAGGCTGAACTAGACTAGACAATAGAGTAGTCAATGCCTCATGTCGTTGAAGAACAATTCAAAATTAGCCCTCCTCTGGCAGGGAACAGAGCGGCAGGGTTTTATTCTTCAAGAAGGCTGTCACTTTGTACCAATCCTGTTAATCTTCCAGAATAACAGACAGGAGGAGTTTGCCTGATTAGTAGTTGTTTGAGTACATGGGTATTTTTAGACTATTAAAATAACATTATATAGATGACTTTTTAAGTGCTGAATTGAAAATGACAGTTTTCATGCCATAGTTGTTGACTGCCAGACCTCAGTGTGGGTTCCACATATTCTAACAGGGAGCAGAGGTATTGCATAGGAAAGGATACTGATATCTCCTTTTCTCTTCCCTTCTGTAAAGAATCCATCTCTGTCTCATATCTTTCCTCTCTAAAATGAGGACTGTGTTTCCTCTTCCCTGTCTCCTATGTCAGCAGAAAAAAGCAGGCTGCATCAAACCAGCATCAATCCGTACACAGTAGCATCAACTTCTTTGCCTATAGAACTTCACATCCCAATTTGCCCAGACGTTTTCAATGAGCAAATGTTTTCATATTGTTTAAAAGTCACATGTGATTTGCATAGCAATGTCTTTCCCTGCTTTCTCAACAAGTACTGTTCTGTAAACAAGTGTTAAAATGTCAGATTAATATATTAACATTTGCATTAGCAATTAAATTGAAAGATTTAATTATTTAAATATATTAGGAGAACTGTTTTTAATCCTGATACACACCCACTCTTTCCTTAGCATTTTGGTTTTCAAAAACAGCTTATTTTTTAAAAAAAATATTTGGGGACATGTAACTCACCTCAAGATTAGAGAGCGTCATAACAAATAATATAGTGTGCCTAGATCAGAATAAATCTCATACAGGTTCACAGCAGATCCAGCTGAAAGGCATAAATCAAAGATTACAAAACTCATTCTCCATACAGTACCTACTGAAAGAAAATGCAGTGCCTTTAAAAATACTAGACATCGTTATACCAGCACCAAATACTGACAAGAAATTTTGGTAAGATCACAATTTCCCATTCTTTACATTAAGCTTTCTGCCTTACTCATGGGCACCAGCTAAAACACCTTGCTGTCCTAATCAATCTCCAAAGGCATCCATCAGTTGTGCCTTTCCAAATGAGGAAAACAGGGTCAAGAATGAGTCTGGCAACCTTAAGCCCATGTCTCTCTTTTTGTAGAAGTAATGTTACGTTTCTCCAGCAAAACTACGAAGGAGATAACCAACAAAACTATGAAGGAGATAACCGAAGCATCTCATATATCAGCAAGAAGCACAAAGGGTGCTGATTTTATTTTTTATTCTAGTTGGAAGCATTTCCTACATTCTGAATCTGCCACTTCTATTACCAGAATCTGTGCTGACTGCTTCGTCTTCTCTGTGGCAGAATGGGAGGATTACCAGTTCTCAGAGCTGTGAGTATTCAGCGTATAGGTAAAACCCACAAATACTTCTGCTTCTTTGCAAGAACTCCTCCTGCAGAGAGCATAGCCTTCACAACAGTGCAATAATAGATTGGAAGAAAACCTGACAGCTGAGAAGGTCTTCAGCTGCTTGACAAGTGCAACAGGATTAGTTCCTAGAAATCCTGTCAGAAGGTGGTGTTCTGGGAGGCTAACAGTTGGGAAGACACAGTCCAAGAGATTAATCAGTCCATGGTCAGATAAACCAGAAAAGGGCTAGTTCTGCTCTCCAGTGTGTTGGAGTAAAGCCAGAACAATTCCACAAAAGTCAGTAGTGTTTTTCTGGATTTAAAAGAGCAATGCTTAGAGAAGAACTAGGAAAGGGGGATTTTGCTTCCAGATCTTTATATACATCTAATAGTAGAGGAGGTAAAACTAAGAAAAACAGGCTGGGTTTGAAAGTATACCAATTTACATGTTTTGTTGAGGAGTACTGGTGGTAAATAATGTTGCAAAACAAGTTATATGAATGTAACCAACCTTCCCTGTCTATATTATATGCAATGCGTACTTAAAACTGCATTGTTGAAATGACTTCACTATTGTGTTGCCAACTCTTATGATATCACCATACTTCTCATGATGCTTAGATATTTTACAAGCACTGCATCTGTCAAGGAGATGCTACATCAGAATCTTAACTTCCATCAAAACACAAAAGTTCCTAGCACTACCACCCTTTAGGAAGATGTAGAAAAGCTTGAAACATGATCACAGTTCATTACAAACACCTACAACACCTTGGGGGCGTTGATGGATGACAAGCTCAACACGAGCCAGCAATGCAAGCTCACAGCCCAGAAAGCCGACTGTACCCTAGGCTGCATCAAAAGAAGTGTGGCCAGCAGGGCAAGGGAGATGATTCTGCCCCTTTACTCCACTCTGGTGAGACCCCACCTGGAGTACTGTGTCCAGCTCTGGGGCCCTCAGCACAGGAAGGACATGGACCTGTTGGAACAGGTCCAGCGGAGGGCCATGTAGATGATCAGAGGGCTGGAGCACATCTGCTATGAGGACAGGCTGAGAGAGTTGGGGTTGTCAGCCTGGAGAAGAGAAGGCTCTGGGGAGACCTTATAATGGTCTTCCAGTTCCTGAAGGGGGCCTACAGGAGGGATGGACAGGGAGTCTTTATCAGGGATTGTAGCAATAGAATGAAGAATAACAGTTTTAAACTGAAAGAGGGTTGATTTAGATTAGATATTAGGAAGAAATTCTTTACTACAAGGGCGGTGAGACACTGGAACAGGTTGCCCAGAGTGGCTGTGGATGCCCGTTCCATGGAAGTGTTCAAGGCCAGGCTGGACAAGGCTTTGAGCAACCTGTTCTGGTGGGAGGTGTCCCATGGGAGTTGGAATAAGATGATCTATAAAGTCCCTTCCAACCCAAACCAATCTATGACTTTATGATTCTATTCTATGAAAACAGAGAACTTATAAAGAAATAGCCTAAAACAATGATAAAATTTTAATACTCTGGCAGGATTATTTTAAACTAATCTACCGTAATGAATTTGTGTAGGGAGAGATCATACTTTCTAAGAATACTTGTTACTGATGGTACTAAGCCCAACACAATTTACAGCATAGCCCATAACTCTAGTCCAGGTATGCATCATGAGAAGGAAATATACTTGCTTTTCCAGAGAGTAGGTAGCCTGAGATGATTAGTTTTATAGTAGCTGGGCTTCACTGACAAAGTACTGTTCTGAATGAATTAGTGTCATAATGAACAAATGAGCAATTTTCTGACACACTAAATTATAACAAGCTACAGGTTTATGAGCTGTGCAGTGGCAATCAGGGTGACATGCTCCTTTAAAAATAATTTCTGCTTCTTTTTAATGGAAAAATACAAAACTGGCATAAGCCACCAAACACTGAGAACTTAAGATCTATATATTAGATATGCTAGGTCCTGAAAGGACTCAATGGAATTGGAAGCTGACTTCCATATGTCGCCTTGAAAGTTTCAGCAGAGAAACATTTTAATGAAAAGAACACTAGAGTTGCATGAAGGTAAATAAACATGTATTTGCAACCTTTCTATTCTGATTTCAGAGCAGCTTAGTTTGTAAATTCCATTCACATACTGTGAGCTGACAAAAACAAAAACCAACAAAACAAATAATTTGGTTTTGGATAGAACTTGTTTTCCATTGTTTTCTCCATTAAGTGCTAAAAGACATACTGAAAAATTCTCACCTTAATATTCAAAGCTGTTTAAATATTTTTGGAGTTGGGATGGTAAAGCAGCTTTTGAAAGTATCCCATTGTTTTCTTGCTTAATAATTTCTTCTATGTGATTTCATACGCAGTTCCTTGATTGTGTGGCTTTTGTGAGTAAGGAGCATGACACGAATGGAAATTTCACAAACCTGAATTCAAAGCAAAGTTGGTGACTTCTGTTGGTAAATATTTAAGAATAGCAACCTAAATATTTGATGTTTACCAATACTGTATTTATGTTAGCAGAATTCTGCACTGGCACATTTACAGAAAATTATCATCAAAAAGACCTTTCATTATGAATCTAATTAAACATTTGTGGACAAATATACTTGCTATTAAAGGACATCCTTGCCTGCTTCTCAGTTGGAAGGACTCTGCAGAAATGATGGAAAATTAAATGTTGTCATATATATGCTTACTCCCCAAGATAAGATGATGGAAAGGTGAGCAGTATGCATCTGTAAGAAGAGAGAATCAGGTGAGTCACTTTTTTTCTGTCTCATGTATGAAGTTGCTTTGTTTCATAACACTTTTTATATAGAATTCCATACAACTGTGCTCCAGATCAGCTTCCCAAGTTTATCATCTTCAAAGCGCTCAATCCAGTTCAGAAGAGAAATCATACATAAATACACTTGTATAAGACGCTGGGGAGCATATATGTGATGATCAGAGACATCCTATAGAAAATAGCTTGAAATATAAAATATTTTTAACTTAAGGTTAGAAGGAGTTATGCTATTTTACCTAAAATTAAAAGGGGAGGGGTGAATGCAACAATCTGTCCATCTATCATCTAGATAGCAAATCTAAGCACAAATACAGGCTGGGCAGAAATGGATTGAGAACAGCCATGAGGAGAAGGACTTGGGGGTGTTGGTGGATGACAAGCTCAACATGAGCCGATGATGGCATGCTTGCAACCCAGAAAGCCAACGGCATCCTGGGCTGCATCAAAAGAAGCGTGGCCAGCAGGTTGAGGGAAGTGATTCTGCTCCTCTACTCCGCTCTGGTGAGACCCCACCTGCAATACTGCATCCAGCTCTGGAGTCCCCAACATAAGAAGGACATGGACCTGTTGGAGTGAGTCCAGAGGAGGGTCACAAAGATGATCAGGGGACTGGATCACCTCACCTGTGAGGACAGGCTGAGAGAGTTGGGTTTGTTCAGCCCGGAGAAGACAAGGCTCTGGGGAGACCTTATAGTGGTGTTCCACTTCCTGAAGGGGGCCTACAAGAGGGATGGAGGGGACTCTTTATCAGGGAGTGTAATGATAGGACAAAGGGTAACGGTTTTAAACTGAAAGAGGGTTGATTTAAATTAGATATCAAGAAGAAATTCTTTACTGTGAGGGTGGTGAGGCACTGGAACAGGTTGTCCAGGAAGTAGTGGGTGCTCCTTCCCTGGGAAATGTTCAAGGCCAGGCTGGCTGGGGCTTTGAGCAGCCTGTTCTAGTGGGCAATGTCCCTGCCCACGGCAGGGGGGTTGGAAATAGATGATCTTGAAGGTCCATTCCAACTGTAACCATTCTATGATTTTATGATTCTATGATTTTAAAAGCACCTAAACTGTTGCAAAGTTGAAAAGATGATAAATGCTAGGATTTCAGGCACTCGCTAAAATGCTGGAATTTTGCTATCCTGCAGCTTTATTTTTCTGAATATGCTTACTTTTAGATGCACCTTTGTCTAGTTCTTCTTGTACAGGTTTTGACTATTCTATAATGACTATGATTTCCCTTTGACAAAGTCAAGACTAATGACTGCAGAAAAGGACTTTTCAACCATTCACTCCAAAGAAAAGAAAGTGCACCTTAGAGATGAAACATCCATGTTTCTCAGGATAGCATGAGGAAGTACAAAAATCACTGTGTGGTTCTGTGAGGCCACTTCCAGCTCCTTTGCTTTGGCTCTATGCATAAATTGAGAACCCTTTTAATATAGAGCTCCAAAGAATGTATTACCATTTAGAAGGAGGGATAACTAGAGGGTTTTGCTCCACTTTGGTGTTGATACACTTAAAGATTAAGTTCTGCTGTTTTACCATTATAATGAAAGATATTGAAAATAAAGAACAGCCACAGGTGAAATTCTGTATTGTTGATGGTGCACACTCTGAAAAGCTTCTTATTTTTGGGTTTCAAAAGGGCAGAGCTTGGTTTATAATCAAGGTATGCTACAGTACCTCTGAGTTTCTTGTTTTATACAATCTGGTATATTCAAATGTTGTGTAACTCAGAACCTTGAAAATAATCAAGGCTCAGTTTAAGGGGGAAGATATAGTGCACACCCCTTTGCTGCTGTCTCCTGGAAAGTGAAAAATAAACATGGTTGGCATTGTGGGGACAGAGTATGGGACAGAAAGATAAAAGTATTTAATTATAAAAGCAACTTGAAAAGGTCTTCACAGTGATGAAAGTAAGTCAGTAAGAGCTGGCAAAACTCCACTGAATAGTGATTTACACCTGTTCAAAAAACCTAGCTGTATTTGCTCATTTGTAAGCTTATAAAGAAAAAAAATCTACACATATCTACCCTTTATATCTGAGATGGAAAACACCTGAGTACTGTGTTGATATCTTGTTTTCCTAAATTTCAAACAAGTTGAAAAACACTGGAAGGTATCACCTGCCCCATTCAACATCAATAATTATCAAAGTGAAAATATTCAATTAAAGTGTGTATTTTGTAAACCCAAATCACCTCCCACAACTTTACAGATGACAAAAATTTTAAAATATGCCTCCTCCTGAGTGTCATAAAGTCAAGGGATATTCTCTATAAATTCCACAGTGAGGCTATAGTTCCTGAATATGAATGTCTGCGCTATGCTACACTTTGAAAATCAAATGGCTACAGTCCTTAAAAGATTAATATTAAATTACACATAAGGGAGGATATTGAATAAGATTGCTCTTATTGTTAGTCTACTAGAAGCTTCTCCTTTTTAGTTATTTGAGGCTGCTGTAGAGTTTCCAATTTGCTGGTGACACTGGGAGCAAGTTTGATGATGGACAGAGTCAGATACTGGAGAGTCATCACACTACAGAGGCCTAGTTAGACAGATTTCTAAAGGTTCTTAGCATATAAGTAGATAAATGAAAAGTCTGGTCTGCAAGATCTTTTTCATTTTAAAACTTTGCTTGTCTAACTAGGATCTGGACTTTTTGGAATACCTATGCAAGGTATAGCTTGATTTTTTTAAAGCCTGGATATCTAATAAAATTGTCTGTTGGATCTCAGATTTTCACAGTTAAGGCTTTTTTCATACGCCTTCACCACTGCCCATAACCCTAGGTCCAGCTACTTTTATCATAGGTTGTGTAAGTGGTCCAGCAAGCTTCTTTTCGTACAAGTTCTTCCAATACCCACTGTGAAATGAGGCACTCAAGCAGTGTTACATATCACTACCTCTCCTCCCACCTCTAGAAATAATATATCTGATACATATGATTCAGGGGTGCCCCATCCCTAGAAGTGTTCAAGGCCAGGCTGGATGGGGCTTTGAGGAACCTGATCTAGTGGGAGGTGGCCCTGCCCGTGGCAGGGGGGTTGGAAAAAGATGATCTTTAGGTCCTTTCCAACCCAAACCATTCTATGATTCTATGATTCAGGATTGGGCCTTAGATCTTTCACACACACATTAACATTTTAATATTTAGGTCAAAACCCTAAATCAAATTTAAAACAAGTCTCTGTACATTTAGATTTTATCTACCCCTTGTAAATAAAGGAGTTACTTCCACTCTAAAAGCAAGAGACATTCAGCTGTTTCTCACAAAATCTTGCAAGCCTGACAGTTAAAGCTAATAGGGAAAAAAACAAACACTTTCAGCTCATTTTTTCAAAAATCGAACTTCCCTTCAAAGCAAAAATATTTAACAACC
The DNA here is from genome assembly GCA_008658365.1 of Alca torda. Classification (NCBI taxonomy): domain Eukaryota; kingdom Metazoa; phylum Chordata; class Aves; order Charadriiformes; family Alcidae; genus Alca; species Alca torda. The sequence continues at coordinate 20,675,003 of CM018079.1, read as the reverse complement.
AAATAAATAAAGAGTATGGTAGCGTTACATGCCTGAGATGTAAAGTTTGTCAATAATAGGGGAAAATAAATATAATATAATTGCAGGAAGTTAGGAAAAGGGAGGTGAACCAGGGTCATGTAGTTGTGTCCTCATTGAACCTTCACAACGCAGATGTGCCTCCCATTATAATAAGGGAGCTGGGCTCGGCAAATGAGTGATTCATAACCATGCCATAATCTCAGTGCCTAGAGAAGCCCGAATGGTTTCTCCAAAACAATGTGCCTTATGTACCAGTGCACTGCCCATACCAACCACTCCATCTACCTTTTTAAATCTTGGAATGAACTTTGAAGTTAGGTTTATAGTGTGTAAGGAAGTATCTAGTAGGTATGGCTAAGGAAATGGGTGGCACACACTCTCAGTAATGGCAATTGCCAATAAAACTTATTTTGTGTGGAACCATTTACATTCATGGCATCATGAAAGAAGATTAGAATAATATATCTTAAGTTACAGATGGGGAATTTGAGACAGCAAATGGTAAAGTGGACTTGAAAAAGTTCACTTACCTTTTTGGGGCAGAGCTGGGGTCTGTCTGCCATTTCTCAGATCAGATCCCAGGTCGCATGTTTTATTAGTTTAGTGATGACAAACAGAGAGAAAAAAATACTCTTACTCAGAATTTATTCTTGCTTGCAAATTAATTGAAGCTTGCTCAATTGCTTTCTTGCCAAAACCAGACTAATTATCACCTTCACAAACTATTACTTGGCGTTGTGGCCAGACTGAGAACGGTGTCAGATAGGGAGATCTATTTTAGCAAGGCCTTGAGAGGTTGTCTCAGAGTTGTGGTGACTAGTATCTTCCAAAAGGCTTCCATGGACTTTCTTCCTTCTATATGGAAAATGAAACAACTTTATTTTAAATCCCAGAGAAGTACAACAATTGCATACTAAGATGGTACTGCCACATCTGAACATATGACATGCTGCTTATTGGAAGAAATTTTAAAAGTAAATAACAGGAACTTGTGTGGTGGTGCCGCAATGCCTTGACACAACAGAATACCAGGACCTGTGTAATGAAATTAGTACCATTGTGGGTAAAACAGAATGATAGTTAAATGCATTTTCATAGTATATAGCATAATAACATTTTGCTTCCTTGTTCCTTACATGAAGAGAAACCAAGTTAGACATTGGTATTTAATGTTCACTGTAGAAAGGTCTTCTCCTGACTGTGGCTTTCCAGCTCCTGTCCTCAGGCCTGCACCTCTCCCCATACATGTGATTGCTGAGATATATACCAATTCTTTCACACATTTTCCTTCTTTGACTTCAGTGACAATTATTAGTTCTTTTAACCTTTAACCATTTGTGCAAGTCTTCAGATTGACAACAGTGAAAACTGTATCTTTCTACCGTTACAAACATCTAGTCAGACATGTTTCCTGCAATATATTTTCTATAAAAAATTACAGTTCATCAAACATAAAGTGTTTTGTGAAAATTATTTTTTGAGATAAAAAAAAAATTTAGATAGGTAAAAACATTTTATTTTGACCTTTGTGGAACAAAGCATTCTAATTCGCTATTTTAAGATTTCTTTTCATTTCAGTATTTTCTTTACTTCATATTTATAAAAAATACAAAGAAAAGCCTCAAAAAGGACATGAAATATATTAATTTTTCAACCCTAAATGCATTACTTGAGGGACATTTCAGTTAATGGAACATTTACATGAAAAGATTTTGTTCTGCTACAGAAGAAAAGGCATTTCAAAATTACAAAACTCAGCTAATGACATGGGTCCCACATGGCTTTAACGGACAGACAAAAATACACATTGTAGCGGTAGGAGATTTCACCAACTGCTCTATCATTCTTTTACCTAAAAACTGATGGCTATTTAACACCAAATTTACCAGTAGTAAAACAGTTGATTCTGTGTCTTTCAATTAATTAATCGCCTTATATAAGTATACGAGTTTTAAGAACTTCTGAGTTTTAAGCACTTAAGTTATGTTTGATGGTTTCTGTGAACTGAGCAGCAGTCTACAATCAACAGCTGATTTCAGAATGGCTGCCACACAGCAATGCAATCACAGTTCCTTTCAGCCATTAATGAAATAGGAAAAATTCCAACAAATGCTTACATGCTCAAGCGTATTATTATTATTATAGAAAATGTTTATCTTCATCAAAGTTTTGAGAAACAGTTGTTCCTCCAGTCTCATATGAGCTATGAAGAGAAATGCATATGGGCAAACTTCTCTTAGATTCATGAATGAGATACCATCTATGCCAAAATCTGACACACAGGTTGACAAACTTGAAAAACTTACACAGCAAGGCATGGAGAACATCAGCTTGCTATTCTAGCTAGAAATAAAACTAAGAAAAATAAGCATCCTGTTTTTTTCAGAAGACATCACTGATTATCTCCACAGACACAAAAATCTGATCTATGCATAATCCTGTAACATAGCTGACGTAACATTCACCATTTTCATCTTGAAAGCTGTGGTTTAGATATTTAGGTATAAGTGACATTTGGAGTGCTATGGAGGGTCACAAACCTACATAAGACTGAATTCTTTTTATTTAAAAAAAAAAAAAAAAGACTAGTAACTTGGTGCATCCAAAGATGTCTTATATTTAGAAGTGTAGAGAACAAGTATTGAGAAAGAACAACCTCCTTTACAGCATCCGAAGCGGAGAATTCAGAAATCAGTGTATGCAAAATTGTTACTCTGTTCAGAACTGACACAAAAATTTGCTCATATTTCAAAGAACAACACAAAACTTAATTCATTAGGAAGAAAAATACTTAAGAAATTAACAAAAGCAGAGGGAAAGGCCCATGAACTGTTGGAATACAGAATGCAAGCAATAACTATCTATATTCAAGATGAAATGTTGATGTGTGTCAACTTGAGACAAGTACTAAAAAGTCAAGAATTCTCTGAATTTCTTAGTGATGAGGGGAATGCTCAGGGATTTATGCTTTTTATATCCATGTCTTCACTGCAATTAAATATTCCTTTTTTTTTTTTTTTTTGATCAAATTGAAAGCACCAGGAAACTAGGAAAAATTTGGGAGCAGAAAGAGTTTATATTGTCATAGTAACTGAAGTTTAACAGTAACCAGATTTGCCACAATTCTGTGAAATGTTGCCCTAGGCAAATTTGCATTAAAAAAAAAAATCTAATTTGTTGCATAATTATAATCAGTTAAATACCATTCAAATATCATGAATAATGCAAGCCTCATTCATATTCACCAAGGACTTTACTCATAATCATTCTTACCAGTCTGGACAGTTTGCTTTTTGGGGCAGACAAGTAGAGATTTATCCAAGATTTTTTTGAAGTCTTTTACCTACTGGAATTCAGGGCAAGGAAAGATGATGAGACTTCATCCTATAATGGAAGTGAGTAGCAGAGTCCTAGCCAATAGAGTTCATAATTCATAACCTCAGCCTATTATTTAGGATAAAATTTTCCTCTTTAAAGCAAAGATAATGACAAACGCATTTAGTCACAAAGAAAGCAGACAGCCTGCATAAAGAGTCCAATTTCCCAATAGGAAAAGAAACAGAATAAAATCCTGATCCAAATGAACCCAGTGACTGTTGAGTTAAATAGGACTAGGATTAGTACCCATAACCTCAATTTCTCTTCACAACATACAAAGCCAGTTCTCACCAAGCCAGGGACATCTAGCTGTTTCAGTGCTGCTGTTTACTGTCATGCCATCACTCTCCTATCAGCAGATCAGCTTTTTTCACCTTTATGGGGCTCTGCCTGTAGTGAGATCATTTAATTTCCTCCTGCTAGCTGAATCCTAAATTCCGTGTAGCGATTCGTGTACGACTAACAAACCTGTGACATAGTATTCTGCCAAACATAGGCACACCAAATGTTTTTATCATAAAAATATTTGTGCACACTTTCTGGATGCATTGCTGGGGTATATGAAAACTCAGACACACTTTATTCCTCACAAATAACAGTGCTGGGCTTTACTGGGTAAAAGAAAAGGAGAAAGAAAAGTAAGGAAGCCTCTAACTTAGCTAGTTTCATGTGCTTTCAATTTAATACTTATGGACAGACGTGGCCACTTTTTTTCTACCCACCCGTTAGCCGTAAAGTGAAATTATAAAGGGTTGAAAGTCTGATCTTAAGCTGGAATTGAGTCAGGTGACCATCGGACATGTATAAACAGTCTGGAAATCCCATGTTATTCAAGAGATGTTCCGAAGCTCAGGGGCACAACCGTGCTCTGAGGTGACTCTTGCATTACTGAGGCATGGTGATTCACATACAAAGCGATGGAGTGCACTGGGCTATGTCAAATCCTGGGCCAGAAGCAAAAGAATCAAGAATACCGAGGAATGGTATTGTGCCTAAGTGAACCAGAGGTATAAAGAAATACTGTTATCTCCAACTGCTTGTCTGGGAGTAAGTTTACCCACAGAATAAAAAAAACCAAAAACATAAACTTAAGACTGATTTCCATATCTCACTCTTGCCCTTGCAGCAAGAACTGCTGTGGGCTGGGCTAAAAATCAGGTTGCTTTTATACAGCATCTTTCACCCGGATGATCCCTCCCTAGCGTCTCACATTTCAACAGCTGCCATTCCTATTAGCCTAGCTCAGTTTTCCCAGTTTTCCCTTACTTTTTTTTTTTTTCTTCCTCCTCCTCCCCTCCCCCTTTGGAAAGTGAGTTACATGAAAAATGAACAGAAATCATCACCAATGAAAGTAGAAGTGGCAGCATGCCAATGAAATTCTAGGGAAAAACAGTTACAGACCCAAGGATTTGAAGGACTCTGCATAAATCTTTTTTGTGTGCTGCACATCAGTGTTTTTTGTTGCACACTGACTCTCTATTTGGTTTGGAAAAGAATGAGAGGTTATAGCAATGCAGCCAAATCAACTTGTGCTCTGCAGTACCGGGATCATGTACCTACCCTTCAAATCTCATCTCTTCATGTAGAAACAGGATGTTCCTTTTGCTCTTGCTAGTCTACATCATGATTAAGTTTTGAAAGGGAGAAACGAAAAACGTCTTTTACCACTAGGTTCTTCTTGTAAAAATTAGAGGCATATAAAAAGCTCCTCAAAGTGTTTTAATTTAACTAATTAACCCTCTCTAGGCATCAAAGACATTACCTATAATTCAGTCACCATAATTAACAGACAGTTCTTAAGGAATACTCTGTTCCCACTACAGTGGGAAAAGCTGGGCATCAAGCATTTCAAAGAAATCTCTGCATCTACTTACAGATTTTCAAAATATTGTATTTGCTCCTTCTTTGCAGCTTATATTAATTTTCTTTGTCTACATTTCATTTACAGAAAATCAGTGGCACCCAGCACATTATTATCAACATTATAACAATTTCCCTTTAAGCTTGCAATATACTACGTAATCATCCTTTCTATTAATAATGCTTGTACACATACAGTTATTCAATATTTAATACTCAAACTGCAAATGCAACATAGTGCCTTACTTGAGCTTACAACTTGTACAAAACCAAAGCCTTTTAAAAAAATCAATCATCTCTTTCAGAACCCATTAAAAAGTAGCATTTAATAGAAAACCTTCATTTTAAGCCTTAGTGGGGCAATATTATCTTTCTTTACACTAAACTTTGGATTGGCAAACCTGTCGTTGTTTAGGACAAATTGGCCAACGACAAGACAGATGCTCTCCACCCCAAGGAGAGGAGGAGGAGAGATAAAGAGATTTACAAGTTTAGAAGGAACTAAACTATTTAATGAAATATTAATAATAAAATAAAAAAGGAAATAATGAAATAGGTAAAATATACACAAAACTGTATCAAACTTCCAGGATGATGTCACTGGCAGGCACTGGGGAAGTCCCAGACTGGAGTCAACAATGAATGGGAACTGGATTTCAGATCTGGAGTCAGGAACACATGGACTGGGATCAAGGCAAATGAACAGACAGGGTCCTCCTCCAATGTCGATCATTGAAGAAGGCTGACCCTTTGATCCCTCAGCTTTTCTACTGAGCACAGGGCAGATGGTCTGGAATACCGTGTTGGTCAGTTTTGTGTCACCTGTCCTGTCCTCTCCTCCCTGCAGGTATGACCCCCTCTACATTTTTCCATTTCCAACCCTCCAATGGGGCAAATAACAAAATTAGCTGACCTTGGTTCTTATAGCAATAAGTATAAGCAAGAGGCTCTCTGCATAGCATTTATTGGCACTAACTATAAACATTGGTCTTATCACTCTGAGGACGAACAGTTTTCTGCACAGTATGCTGTTAATTTCAGAGAGTTAGACGAGGCCTAGCTAAGAAGTAAAATTACTGAACAGAAAGTTGGTTCTGTTCTACCTCAAACCAGGACAAAACCTGCAAAATAAAATTCCCTTTTGTTTTCCTTTTCTGTTCTTCAGCATTTATGAATGGAAGAAAAATACCCTCTTTATGGTACTATCTTGAAAAGTAACACTTAATCAGCATTTTTTTTCTAGTTAAGGAGGACAAACTTACCTCTATCTTACATTATATGTGTTTTAAGTGCATGATCAGGAGGAAGATAATTTCCTATATTTAGGAAGTAGAGAGGAGGGAAAGCTCCCTTATCGTCAAGGGCTTGTCCTCTTTATACAACTGCTGTCCAAGTTCTGCCTTTGAAAGACAGTTACCTATGACTCTGTACATCAAAAATTTCCTAACTTATCTCACATTGTGTGAAACTTATCATTAATTGCTTCACTTTATATTTTTTCATTCAAAACAAAACCACTTAAGGCCTTTTAAAGTTTCTACTTCCCAATATATCTGCTTAATTTTATTATGCTACCTAATGAAAACATGAAACAATGTGATAAAATATAACATGACAATGGAGGCCAATACACAAGACAGATCTCTTGTGACACACTCCTTTCAGTACATTCAGCACTATTAAGGCCCTTTATAAAGTACTGCCACCAGCTTTTAGCATGATACTTTGGTAAAAATGTGAAAAGACTGGAAAGAACAAAGTACAGATCTATATAATTGTGGGATGATACTGAAAGACTTAGGGATCTGAATCACATTGCCCTTCATGAATGTTAGTGGCTATTTATCAAGCACATACCAGAGTATGTGTTCCTTTCCCATGTTTTATGAAGGTGTCCCATCCACCTAATCATAGCTTTGTGCATCCAGTGAGTGTTATCATTTGTAATCATTAGGAGATCGCATCTATCCCATCATGATGGTATCACTCAAAGTAACCAATCTCTGAGTTAACAAACTCCAATCCACTCAGATCCACTCCTTCTTCCACCAGTTTCTTGTGGTCCTTGATGGTATAAGTGACCATCTTATCTTTCCAGTTCATAAGACCAGTCTGTGTGCCCACCGACATGAAAGTGATCTGCATTGGCCGACCCATTTTGCCAATCCAAGAATAAGGGTATACCACACCTGACAGCACCCCTCACAAACTGTCAGACAGAGCCCAACTATATCTGTGGGCAAGGACTCAGGGCAACAAATACCAGAAATTTGTATCACCTTTGGGATTACTATCAACTGGTCGGTGAAGCCACTCAATAGAGAGGAAGTAACTAAAATTCTTCCACACTGGGGCAGGAGGTCAGCTTGGTTACCCTGAAGGGTATCCAGTGGGCCCGCATGGAGGTGTGGCTCCCGCAACTCAGCCCAGTCAGTAACTATGGTCCGTCTTAAGAGAGTCATAGTTACTCCGTCAGTATAAAGGCTCAGTGCTGCACATCTAAAGATCTAAAGGTCTAAAGAGCACAGTGAGTTACCAGCAGGCAGCAGGTTTAAGGGTTTGGTTTTCAGCTTCAAGTGAGGCGGAACACAGGACGAATGGTGTCTCCAAAGACACTGAGGGTCTGTGTGCTTCAGATTGGGTGCTCACTTCTACCCTTTGAGGCTACCACGTAATTCCTACTAAACAGTTGCTTGGAGTCTCTTGAGTCACTTTACTACTGGATGCTTGGGGAAAGCAGAGCTGAAGAACTGTGAAGAGCTTAACCAATGTCATGGGCAGGTGAACAACCCCAAGGTATCTTTTGCAGGAAGACCTGTCCCAGTAAAGGGTAAAACTGTATGCCAGAAAGCCAACCCATCTAATTCCTGGGAACCAGGAGGGAACAAAGTAGCCGTCAAATTAAGCCTGGCTTTGTGTGGGTTGATGTTCCTCCATTAACTTGACACCTTCACCTCCCTCCATCAAGAGGTTTCTGCTTTACTTATGGATAATTGTAGACTCTGACCTTTGAAGCTTTTGAAATCATCACCCAGTGTGTAAAAGGGACACTTAAAGAGAAGAGATCCTTACCTTCTCCAGTAGGATACATCTCCTTTGCTCTTTTCTTTTATCCTAGTAACTGACTACATGCCCCTACCCCTGACACTTAATTGCAGCTAAAGCAGTTGTGGGGGGGGCAGGAGGTGTTTCCATTACAATAAACATTATGCTTCTTTTGCTGCTCTTATTACTTTGAAAAACAAGGAAGCTTAACTGCCTCTGAAAGTGTTGAAAGTTATTTGTAATTTAAATTTAAATACATTTGTGTCACTCTGATCTGATTCTCCCTTGATTTGGATTTCACATAGGTAAGGAATTATTATTTTTTCAAGCTTTAAAGGGGAAAGAAAGCATCTTTCAGCATATTTGTTTCTTCTGCAACATTTGAAGAATATATTTTTGTGGCAGCTGGATATAACCTGTGTCCCAGCCCTTACTGAACCTAGCCTTCGTAAATCCAGAACTGGCTAAAATTACATTAGATCTTCTCACGTGTGTGAATCAGAGTACAAATGGGTTAATCTGAAACAGGCTGACACCCCTAAGATATTACATGTGCCAATGGCCTTTCGACATCAGTGATAGTAAGTACTCAGCAACTCTGTCTTATTCCACTATCTCAGTCCCTCTTCCTGTCTGGTGTTGGGTTGTTGCTGCATCAAAAGAAGGAATTAATAAGTGGTGAAAAATACCATCTGTCTGTGTATGTGTGTGTGGAAGGGTGGGGAAATAATAATTACAGAATCACAAAATGGTTGAGGTTGGAAGGGACATCTGGAGGTCATCTTCTTCAACCCCGTTGCTCCAGCAGGGCCACCTAGAACCAGTTGCCCAGGAACAGGTCCAAAGATTTTTTGAATATCACAGAGGATGGAGACCTCACAACCTCTCTGGTCAACCTGGGCCAGTTCTTGGTCACCTTCACAATGAAAAAGTGCTTCCTGATGTTCAGGAGGAATCTCCCGTGTTTCAGTTTGTGCCCATTGCTTCCGGTACTGTCACTGGGCACCACTGAAAAGAGCCTGGCTCTGTCTTCTTTACACCCTTCCATCATGTACTTATACACATTGATAAGATCCCCTCCAAAACATTCCCTTCTCCAGGCTGAACAGTCCCAGATCTCTCAGCCTTTCCTCATATAAGAGATGCTCCGGTCTCTTCATCATTTTGTGGAGCTTCACTGGACTGTCTCTAGTATGTCCTTGTCTCTCTTGTTCTGGGGAGCCCACAACTGGACACAGTACTTCAGGTGTGGCCTTAACAGTAATCAGGGTAAAGACCATATAGTAGAGGGGAAGGAAAATGTAGTATCTGAAATTTTTAATGCCTAAATTGGATTAAAAGGAAGGACTCATTTCCTTTCTTTTTCAAGTTTCTATTTAAAACCAAGGGACTTTTTTTCATTTGATTGGCTTTTAACAATTAGAAGAAAGCTATTGTTTTTTTTTTCTAGTGAAACGAACTTTTTCATCAAACACTCCTCCTAAGCTACTTCCTTTCATCAAACACTCCTTCCTAAGCTTCATGCTGAAAGAAAAAAATCTTATTCCTTAAAAATAACTTTTTTGAGTAGTTGATGCACAGTCTTTTTCCAAGAAGTTCACTCAAGGTACCAACAGCTTCTGCAAGCCAGCCACTGTGTTCATGTAAATCTACACTGTGCTATTGGCGTCAAGGGAATGAAGCTGGCTCATACCAGCTGGGAAGCTGGAACACTTTTGTTTACTGGCATCTGCGTGATTTCTGTCCAAATCCACTGGCAAAAGGAGACAAAGAGCACAGCAGAAAGTGAGGATATTTAGCTCAGCTGGCTTAATGCGTCCTTGCTGACAGCTTCAGTCATCAGAACAGCATAACTTGTGCTGACACATGGGAATGTGCTTCCATCCCATCATTACACAGGCTAACGGTGATCATAGTCTCAAACTCACTGGTATTTCAGAGCTGCCATTTCTGGCTTGAAAACCGCAGTTGAAGGAAACAAGATTTCCTCACTTTTTGTATTGATTTTCAAACCCAAGGCATAATGATTTAGCCACGGAATTTCTGCACAGCGATCAAAATTGTGACACCTCATCTCTTTACCGGTACCACTGCTTCAAAATACACTCCTTGCATAATATAGATCTTCCAGTTATCATCTTACCTTCTTTTCTCCTTCAGGCCATTCAGTAAATTTTCAGACACTGTCTTCTGACCCCAAAACTGTACTTCAGTCAGTGGATTGTATAACACCCGAAATATGCTTTATTCCTACAAGAATACAGTCAATGTAGGAGCTGAAGTGAAATTCTTGTTTTCCAGCCTAATCTGACCCATGGCAGCAAACTGCAGAAGCAAGTACTTCTAGGAAGGTTGCTTTTGTTTGTTTTGCAGCTGAGCCACAAAGAAAGTAAATCATTCCACAAGATACCGTGTGCTTGTGAGTATCAGTGTGTTGGCCCATTTTTCCTCGTCCCTTCTTCCCGAGCTAATACAGCTTGGTAAAGATGCATCTACCATATACCATGCTCCGTGGAAAATAAGATGAAAATATTTTCAAGCAGAGAAACCTTATTTCAGGCTAAGTTTCTCTAACAGCTTGTATTAGGTCCCAGCCCTAGTGTTCACAGTGAAGTTATTGCAGGAGTAGCCTGACTTTACTAATGATCACTTCACGGTGGTTTGCAGTGGTTCGGTTTTGTAACCAAAGTGGCTGTTAATAAAGAACATCAAAACCAGGTATGGATAAATGATCCAAAGAGTAATTCCATATTGATCCCATCTATTTCTTCCTCCTCTGATAAACAACCATAGCAAAAAAAGATCTTTTATTTTCTGCCTCCTGACTTCCCAGCATCAGCACACTCTCCAACATAAAAAATTAGCAAATCACCCATTTATCTCAACAAATCATGTTTAAAAAGAAAAAAAGTTTTCCTTTATCATTGCTTTCAGAGTTTTGTGCCTTGAGGGAGCACTTAGAGTAAGCCTTAGAAGCTTTTTTTCATGACAAAATTAGAAATCTGCTTGATTAAAAAATGAAATAACAATAAATACAATTTACAAGAAATCACCTGATCCTCAAGTTCTGGACTTCAAGGTTGTGTGACAGGGAGAAATAACCTTTTACGGTGAGACATATGCAAATTACCAAAGCTTCTTAAGAAGCATCAGTAGATCAGGAAGGGACGATGTTCTCTCATATGCAAGAGCCTATACACAAGCACAGAAAATAAAACTGAAAAGTACATAAAGTGGCTCCAGGCTGTCATCGTCAAGGTGGATTTTGCAGACTGATATGTCCCTGGGCTTTCCAAAGCAATCAGGATTTTCTCAGGACAAGACAGGAACAGGTATGGAAGACCCTTGTCACTGAAGGCAGGGGAATGGGACTAGTCTGAAGGTGCAGTTGCGCAGAGCTTTCTGTCAACATCCAGGTCAAGTGGATAGTGAGATGGACACAGCATGTCTGAGATGCACAGCATGGCTCTCCCAGTGGTTCTTGTAGGGCACTCAAGAAATTTGGGATCTTATAATGCCGCTGATGGAAAAATGCTGACAGCCAGGAAAGAACATTGCATGAATGTTCTAAAACTGGATGATTTCTTCTTCTCTGGGGTCCCTGGTTCAAGAAGGACAGGGAACTGCTGGAGAGGGTACAGCAAAGGGCTACCAAGATGATGAGGGGACTGGAACATCTCTCTTATGAAGAAAGACTGGGGGACTTGCGTCTTTTCAGTCTGGAAAAAAGACGACTGAGGGGGGATCTTATCAACACTTATGAATACTTAAAGGGTGGTTGTCAGGAGGATGGGGCCAGGCTCTTTTCAGTGGTGCCCAGTGAGAGGGCAAGAGGTAACGGGCACAAACTTGAACATAGGAAGTTCCACCTAAACATGAGGAGGAACTTCTTTACTTTGAGGGTGGCAGAGCACTGGAACAGGCTGCCCAGAGAGGTGGTGGAGTGTCTGTCTCTGGAGACATTCAAAACCTGCCTGGATGCGTTGCTGTGCAACCTGCTCTGGGTGATCCTGCTCTGGCAGGGGGGTTGGACTAGATGATCTCCAGAGGTCCCTTCCAACCCCTATTATTCTCTGATTTTGTGATTCTCACTAATTCTGACTTAGTTCAGGAACTGATGTGGGCTGTTTCCTTTTGGCACTAAGTTACATTTTTGAGACTTTTGGTTTTCAAAAACTTTCATTGTTTTCAAAAACCATGCCTTTTTTATTATAAAAGTACTTTTTTATTTGGAGGTGTTGAAAATCTTTTTTTGGGGGGGGGTCAAACAGAACTTTCCAGATCTATACACATTTTCTTTTGTCATTGTTCTCCCACTTCAGTCCAAGTCCCCCCAAAATAGCTGTTTCAGTCCAAGTAAAACTAATTCCTCCTTCTTATGTTCTTTTTTTTTTTATTGATTGGTTTTGTTTGTTTATTTGTTTGTTTGTTTTTCCTTTGGCCACCAAACCAAAAAGAAAAGAAACAAAAAAAGCCACTGTTCACTGAGCTTGTGTCTGCATTTTTGCACTTCCACCTTCCCTTCATGGCCCCAATACATTTACAACATCATCCTGTCTCCTGCATGGGCTCTGTGTCAGCTGTAGCATGTGAATGGTATATGTGTTTATCTGTTTTGCCAAGGTCAAGAATAAGAGGTGGTTTCAAAGGCAGGTTTACAATGTTATTGTCCTTTGTGAAAAACAGAGCCATTTAATCTCCCTGATAGTGACTCTAATTAATGATGCAAATATTCAATTAATCTGGAATACGCAGTGGGCTTCACAATTGAGTGAAACAATGTGAATGAAGTAATTGGCCTGGGACCACAATTTATCTTTATATTCTCTCTGTTTCACAAAAGCATTACTTTGCTAAGAGTAATGTTTTATTCACACACTTGGGTATCAAAATCCTGGGAATCTGGGAAATTTAATTACATCAAGTCCGTTCCCCAGCTGCATGCACAATTGTGACAACTCACAAGATGTGTTGTCTATATTCCCAGCATTGTTAGCACACTATCCCCTCCTTTGCCATCCTGGGGAAGAGGTGTATGGAAGGACATGGTTTTGAGGAATGTATATTTATGAAGTGCTTAGAAGCTTGTACCTCAAAGAAATTATTTTGCCTGGTAGGACTGATAAATTCTCATTAACAACACTTTGTAGTAAAGCAATCCCACAATGTGCCATGGTGACGAGAAGCAAACCAAGGAGCAACCTTTTAATAGCAGAAAGATGCATAGCACCATGCAACAGGCACAGAACTATTGGCTGGGACTCAGGAGATCTGAATTTGTGCTCTATTTCTGCTCCAGATGTTGTGTGAGCTGTTGGATAAATTTCCTATGTATCTTGCAATTCTGTAGTCCCTCAGTGATAGGTAGGCCATTTCCCTTTCCCTTCCCAGTTCTTTGATGCTAATGATAGGATTTCCATCCACCATCTAAGTGTTGTCCAGGGGCCAGAGTGGAGACAACTCATTCCAGGTTTAATACAAAAAACAACCTGGCAACTAGAACAGCTCCTCCAACTCACCTCTGTCCTGGCCCCTACCATGGAGAAAGACCTTGCAAAATATTCCTCTCTCATGGGAAGGGATTTTTGTATGGGTCTACTACTTTAGGAGCCTTTTGCCAAACAAAACAGGCAGGCATCTTCAACTGGGATACCAGATTAAACTCTCAAATTACCCCACCTCACTGCTTACTGATATGAGTTAAATAGAATGTCGTGTATCATAATAGCCGCTCAGATGAGGCGTTCTCTTTTTCCAAACAAAGGAAGGAAATATCTGGGGAGTTCTCAGCCAGGGAAACATTCTGCCTGTCAGGAATACAAAACCCAAAAGCTGTCTATAATGCTCAGGAATAAGCACATTCAAATGATTGGTAATTGTTAAATATCAACTCCAGGGCATCTATCACTACCTTAATGTCCTTCCATCTCCAGGGAACTGCAAAGCCTTTATATTTATAAATGATAATGTTACATAAAAACAGTCAGGTGATGTGTGCCCTCGTTTTCTCTTGACAACAAGACACAGATTCAGCATGCCAGGCCCTGCATCAGAAATCAACTCCCACAACTCTCATTGACTCCACACCAGGAGAAAGAAAGCACAGTCAATGGCACAGGTATGTAAAGCCAGTAAAAACAGTACAGAAATGTAGCACACTCTGGATCCAAAAGAGAACAAAATCTTAAAGGATAAAATTCACCTGTGGAGAGGACCAGCATAAAGACCATGCGACATGAATGTCACACAGTCTGAAAATTCACAACCAGTACAAATCTACATTTTCTTCCAGGAACAAGTGATTCCTGTTCGCTTCTCAAGTAAGACAACTCTTCCCCTCTACTATGTAATATCACCCTCTTAGCTAAATATATCACAAAGAGATTGGAAGTTTGTTTTTTTTTCTTTCAAAGCACTCACTGAAGGCTTCCATGTGATAGAGGATGATATCCAATGAAGAGGACAGCAGTCCCTTGCAACTGAATGCTTAACTGAACAGATCATGCACAATTTCCCTTCTGAGTGTCATCAAAGCCAATACTGTCTCATTGACAAACAGCACCTTAGGATGCGACCCACTTGTTTAGAAAAATTCATGGATTATGTGAATCTACAACTGCAGACATGCACTTAAGATCCTCAAGATATTTGAACAAAGGTATCACATGCTATCCCATGAATTACACTGCAAAACCTAAATCCTCATTTCCATTTAGAAAGAGATTTAAAGTACACATTATGAAAAATTCATATTATTTAAAAAATACCAATTTTATGGTCCCAATCAAGTGACTAAAAATATATATCTTATTCTTTTAGAAGACATACGTTTTCAAAAGTACCTTCTTCTTAATATTAGTTCATTAATTTTAGTTCATTTTTTCCCCATTTAAATAATTTTTCCCAACTTATCAGGAAGAAGGTAGGAAATGCTAATTCTTTTCAAAATGGATAAATACAAAAAATACAAAGGGTCTGCGTGACATTGAGCGGTTTAGAACCATGAAAGGGACAATGTTACTGTCATGGTGTAATGCCAGCCTGGACCTAGGACGATGCATGCACTCACACACAGAAACACAGAATCACAGAATGGTAGGGGCTGGAAGGGGCCTTCAGAGATCATCTAGTCCAACCCCCCTGCCAAAGCAGGTTCACCTAGAGCAGGTTGCACAGGAACGCCTCCAGACAGGTTTTGAATATCTCCAGAGAAGGAGACTCCACAACCTCTCTGGGAAGCCTGTTCCACTGCTCTGCCACCCTCAAAGGAAAGAAGTTTCGCTTCATTTTGAGATAGAATTTCCTGTGTTCCTGTTTGTGCCCATTGCCCCTTGTCCTGTCACTGGGCACCACTGAGAAGAGCCTGGCCCCATCCTTCTGACACCTGCCCTTTAGATATCTATAAACATTAATGAGATCCCATCCCAGTCTTCTCTTCTATTCTCCAGACCCAGGTCTCTCAGCCTTTCCTCATAAGAGAGATGCTCCATTCCCTTGATCGTCTTTGTAGCCCTCTGCTGGACTCTTTCCAGTAGTTCCCTGTCCTTTAAATGGTGAGCCCAGAACTGGACACAGTACTCCAGATGTGACCTCACCAAGGCAGAGTAGAGGAGGAAAATGACCTCCCTCGACTTGCTGACCACAATCTTTTTAATGCACCCCAGGACACCATTGGCCTTCTTGGCCACAAGGGCTCATTGCTGGCTCATGGTCAACTTGTTGTCCACCAGGACTCCTGGGTCCCTCTCTGCAGAGCTGCTTTCCAGCAGGTCAACCCCTAACCTGTACTGGTACATGGGGTTATTCCTCCCCAGGTGCAGAACCCTTCACTTGCCCCCACTGAATATTAAGTTCCTCTCTGACCAGCTCTCCAGTTTTTCCAGGTCTCTCTGTATGGCAACACAGCCTTCCGGTGTGTCAGCCACTCCTCACAGTTTTGTGTGATCAGCAAACTTGCTGAGGGTACACTCTGTCCCCTCATCCTAGTCGTTGATGAATATATTGAACAAGACTGAACACAGTACTGACCCCTGCGGAACACCCCTACTTCCAGGCCTCCAACGGGACTCTGTGCTGCTGATCACAGCTCTCTGAGCTTTACCATGCAGCCAGTTCTCAATCCACGTCACTGTCCACTCATCTAATCCACACTTCCTAAGCTTACCTATGAGGATGTTATGGGAGACAGTGTCAAAAGCCTTGCTGAAGTCGAGGTAGACAATGTCCACTGCTCTCACCTTATCCACCCATGCAGTCGTGCCATCATAGAAGGCTATCAGAGCTGTCAAGCATGATTTCCCCTTGGTGACTCCATGCTGACCACTCCTGCTAACCTTCTTTTCCTCTACGTGCTTAGAGATGACATCCAGGATGACCTATTCCATCACCTTTCCAGGGATGGAGGTGAGTCTAGCTGGCTTGTAGTTTCCTAGGTCCTTCTTCTTACCCTTTTTGAAGACTGGAGTGACATTGGCTTTCCTCCAGTCCTCAGGCACCTCTCCTGTTCTCCATGACGTTTCAAAGATGATGAAGAGCATCTTCACAATAACACCTGTAGGCTCCAAAATAACCTGACACGAGTCTCCCCAGTTGTGATGAGGGAAGGAATCAGAACAGTAAAAGTGGGGCTTGTGGTCTTGTGGGCTGAGATCAAGACAGCTTAATCAGTGAAGCAAAAGATGCACATGCAAGCAAAGCAAAATAAGAAATTTATTCACTGCTTCCCATCGCCAGGCAGGTGTTCAGCCATCTCCAGGAAAGCAGGGCTTCATCATGCACAGCAGTTACTTGGGAAGACAAGATGCCATAACTCCGAATGTTTCCCCTTCCTTTTTCTTTCCCCAGCTTTATATACTGAGCATGACGTCACATGGTATGGAATAATCTGTTTGTTCAGCTGGGAACAGCTGTCCCAGCTGTGTCTCCTCCCAACTTTTTGTGCACTCCTAGCCTGCTCGCTGTGGGGCGGTGTGAGGAGAAGAAAAGGCCTTGACTGCTTAGCAACAACCAAAGACATAGTGCACTATCACTTTTGGATTTCTTATCCAAATCCGAAACATAATGCTACACCAGCTGCTAACAAGAAAGTTAACTCCATCTCAGCTGAAACCATGACAGTTACAAACACAAAACAGTACCCTACAAAGGCAGAAAAATAGAAAGGGAGATATTTTTCCTAGTTGGACAAATAATATTCTTTCATGAAGCCCATTTTACAAATCCCCTTGACAAATATGGCACTTTTTTGTCTACATATATTTACTTTCTTCCTTTTTTTAATAATACACAATCAAAATCTATTTCAAAACCACTCTAGCTACAGAACTAAGTTCAACTTTAATAAAATCTGTCATGGGATTAGGGTTCACCTCTGTACGTAACCTTATCAGAGTAGGGTCTGCACCTTCTTATTTTATGCCTGAAAGCTGGCCTAAAAATTGCTTGTAAAGTATTTATGCTGTAGTTCCCTATAGCTTTCCAGACATGTTCTTCATAACTCTTCTTGCCCCCTAAAAAGCCCTAGCCAGATTGTAACCAGATGCTTGGCACTTTTGAAGATATACTTTAAGAAAAAGCAAATGTGTGTATTAAAAAAACTGAGGGGAAATCCATTTCAATAATAAAACATAATTCATTTTCAAGTTCCTGAGATATTATTAAAAAGGAGCAGAACAAATAGCCCAGGAAACATGAACGATATGTTGACAGAATTCTAGTAAACATTCATCAGGAAATTTAAAGTTAAGGCAATGTTCACTTTATGCCTTTTGTAATGGTGTCCATTAAGGATTCCCTGGGCAGGTTTTCATTTCATCTTGAAAGCTAAAGATTATTATAATCTTAATTCAAAATGTGCTCTCTCTGGTTGTAATATCTACTTAGAATGTGAAAAGTCTTAGATAGTTACTGCCCTTTTTTATTTAGCATTGCATCAAACAATTGAACAAACAACACAAATATTAAGCTTGTAAAATCAAGCTCTCCCAATGCCCAAATCACAACATGCCAGGACTTATTTTACACCCATTATGTATATATAGGAGGATATATAGCAGGATAACGGCAACGCCCATATTCATCTGGCTGCTTTCCCTAAAACTGCCTCACCAGTTCCTGTAGAGAGAGGGTCATCTCAGGAAGTGGCGGGACTGAGGTAATTGTCTATTTTGGGTCATCTGGAATGGCATTTCAGAAAAGCTCTTCTCTCTTCATTTGCCAGAGAAGCAGCCTAGAAGACTGTCCAGCTAACTTAGCCAGGTAAGATGTAAGCCAGCTTTGATGTAAGGCCACGTGAATACTCTCCATTTCTAAAACTGTGGCATACAGCTATAAAGTACATTTCTCTGACAAAAATTTTCAGAAGTTCTGTTTGTTGTCTTCACTTTGGCCCCATTTGGATACCTGCCATGCATTATGCAAGAAAAGCAAAGTTATCACCACAAGCCATCTCTAAACCAGAAATTTAATTGATTCAGCTTTTTCCACATTCATGAATCTTCTTTTCCAAAGCAAACTCTAAGTTTGAGAGGAACTCTCATTACTACTGCTTTTTGCAGAAATATTTTTAAACTTTGAATTTACTAATTTTCATTTGCCTCCTTGTTTCACCCATGATTATTACCCTTACTTAAAGTTCAGACCCCAATGAGAACAGCTAGAGCAGCTACTCATGTTTCATATGTGTAACTGTCCTTTTAAGTCCTCCTAGACTCTCCAGAGACAACCGAGAGAAACCTAATTCAGGTACTTTCAAAAGCCCTTGCCCTTCACAAGCTACATTCATTTTCAACTGTTTATAGGCATTGTATGTGTTCTGTTCTCATGGAAATCAGTTATGCACATGCAATATGGGTATGAAGCTGTTAAAAATGTGTCCAGGTGAAATTGTATGTAATATTCTTGCAGTCTTAAAGAACAGGGGAGAAAAATGCTGAAGGGTTCAGAATTTAATAACAAAAAGAGAACATGTTTTATTTACCAGTTTTCCCTGAATTCTCAGTATGTCTGTGTTGTGTGAAACTGTCTAGTTTTTGTGTGTGTCCCTTTTTGAGCAAACTATAAAGGGGGCGAGCAATGATGGAAAATCCAGGGATATGTTTACGCCAATAACTTAAAGTTCCTAGAACTTGCTGTAACTCCTTCGTGCTGGATGGATTCTGTCCATGCTCTATTTTTTTCCGGGTATCCTGAGGGACAGAAGCAGCTCCCTTAATCCACCAGACCCCCAGGAATTTAACTTCCTGTGCAGGTCCCTGACACTTTGAGTCTGGAATTTCCAGTCCTAAATCCAGTAATGTTTTTTGGATGTTTTCCATCATGTCTCTTACGCGTTCCTGATTCTCTCCCCCTATTAGGATGTCATCAATATATTGGTATACCATACATCCCTGTGAAACAGGAATCTCTGATAGCACTTTAGCTAAAGCGTTATGAGCAATAGTGGGGGAATGCTTGTATCTTTGTGGAAGTCAGTTAAAGGTATATTGGACTCCTTTCCATGTGAATGCAAACCGCGCTTTGTCCTGCTCAAGGAGGGGAATCATAAAAAACATGTCTTTAACATCTAAGGCAGCCATCCAAGGATGGGCAGCTCCTTGTATCATTGTCACAATTTCAGTGATATTTGGAACCGCGGCGGTCAGGGGTGCAGTGTTGGCGTTTAACTTTTCGGTAATCTACTGTGAAACGCCATTGCCCCGTTGGTTTCTTTACTGGCCACACTGGTGAATTATAAGGGGAGTGAGTCCTCTTAATGATGCCTCTTTTTTCTAAAGTGCAGCTGCAGGCAGTGGATACGGCTGGACGTTGGTAATTTTAGAGGGAGGCAACGGTATAGAAGTTTCTAATAGACTCAATTTCACTGTGTCTAATCCTTTTTCGCATCCTGCAAAACTCCACACAGTCCCATCTGGAAATTTCCACATCGGCCCATGCAGCATGTCAAACCCCAGGAGGTTAGTACACGAGGCACCCACTAACACTTCTGCCCGAGTCATTCGCGGCTCTCCCAGCAGCCAGAGGTTAATTTTTGCAGTGGGGCATGTTTTTACCACACCCTCAATTCCTGTGAAATTGACTCTGCGTTGGGTGGGATTTATACCTAGAAGTTGTGCTGTTTCGTTAGTAATTGCAGACATTTGGGCTCCGGTGTCAATAATAAAGTTTACCGACATCTTTCAGGGTCCAACAGGAATGACAATAACAGGTTCGGAGTCCTTATGAGAAAGCCATTGAATCGCTAGTACCCACCGGGCAGGGTCGCTCACTGCCCTCCCCGGGGAATGGAGTTTTTTGACTGGGGCTCTGACAAATCAATCAAATTACGCTCCGGTGCAGAAGGCACAATTTTCTCACAAGTTGGGGATTCTCTTGTTAGACTTTTCTCCCCAGCCAAATTATTCTTTCTAGTTAGAGATTGGACTAGTGTACGGAGTTCTTCTGTAGGGACACCATGCAAGAATTGTCAGGGCACAACTAATTGTAGGGCTTTAAGCCACAACTCATTTCGGTCCTTATCAGGCTTAAACCTTCCCTCCGATTTAGGGTTTTGAATGTGAGTTTGGACTTGGCAAACTTTTCGGGGGTGTTCGGAGGATTTTTCACTAGTTAGGCTGGCCCAGCCCATTCGACTCCCGTATTGATCTATTTCCTGTACATATTCGTTCCAGGTGGGCATGTAGTTACGACGGCTCTGCCTATGAGCACTCCGAGCATCTCGTATGCGATCTTGAGAGTAGACAATGAATGGTTTCAGGCAATCTGGAAGACCACGGATGAGAGGGGCTAATTGATCGGGGTCGACAGGGGCTGACATTGGGGATTTCTGAAATTCCTCTCTGTTATACATGACTTGCAGACAAGCTGCTTTCCGCACAGCGGCAAACAGATCAGAGTAGCCTGTAGCTCTAATCTCTAATGGCTCCCCCCTCTCTCGCAGATCCATACCACCGGCCCAATAGACTGCTCTAGCAGTTAGGGAATAATCATGATCCCTGGGCATAGTAGTTAAAAACACTCCTGGTCCCCAAGAGTCTCCTGCTTCCTCCTCGCTCAACATAATTCTGTCTCCCCCTTCAGAAGAAACTCACCACACGTACTCAACAGCTGACTCTTCTGGCCACCTCAAATATTTCTCCCTTATTTTTGCTAACTCGGTTGTTGTCCACGGAACAGTACGCACAGTGGTGTGGACTTTATCATCGTCATCAACTGCAGTTTCAGTTTTAACCAGAGGACGTAAAGAAAAGACTTGGGATTTCAAAGCAAAACTCCTTTCCTCTTCATCTTCTTCCTCATCCTCACTATTAGACCAAAAATCTCCAGTCTGGGTTCCGGAATTTGGATAACACATTAACTTACGAATTTGTTGGACCTGGGTCGAGGGCTGCATTTTATCTAAGAGCCTGGTCACTCTTTCCAATAACATTTTAAGTTGGAGATTTTCACTTTTGAGTTGGAGATTTTCACACCCAAGTCGAGCATTTCTGTTTCCTAAACATTCATTCTCACTCACAAGCTTATCAACTTGAGTTCTTAATTTTTCTCCTGTCTCCTTCTGAAAAGCTAATGATGAATTCAGCACCTCATTCTCCAATTTCAGTGTTGCATATTCTATGGCTGAGATCAGATTAGGAGCAGGGGTTTCCCTAGCTTCTTGCTGTGCACAAGATAAACAGGTGCCTAACACCACACAAATCACACCCTTGCCTTTCCCCGTTCTGAGCTTTAGTGAAGCTCGACACTCTTCAATATGTTCCACCACTTTCTCTTTATCCTTCCAAAATTTTTGGGCCCACTCCTTCCCAGCCTGGGAAGGGGCACAATCATATTTTTGCAGCAGTTTATCCATGGCAACCCTGCCGACTACGCCAAATTCTGTTGCGTGAAATGTGGGGCAAAGGGGTTTTGGCAGAAGATAAACCCCCTTGCGTTCTAACACTCCTCACCAAGGTGGGAGGATAGGTGTGGCTAGGTTTAAATTCTGAGTGATGCCCAATTCAGCACTATCAGTTCAATCACGTTTAATATGTATTAAACTATTACAATCTGGATACACTAATAGTGGACTGCACCTTCAGTCTAGTCGTGCTCATGAACTAACGTGGCCACTCTCGAATCTTGGGTCACGTTCACTGAGGAACCAAAACGACTAGCTACTTAAACAATGCAGTTTATTTAAACAACAGATATATAGGTTCTTAGGATTGCCGGTGATAAATATACTGTCTGCAAAGCACGTGCAAATGAAAGTATTATTCCATATATCAAGCACGCAACAAAGTTATAAACCATACAGCCTGGCTATAAATGTAGGAAAGAGATTCTCTAAGAGAAATTTCGAAGTTTCCCGAGAAAGCACTCGGTATAATCTAAGTCTTACCCAAAGGCGTCCCTATGCGGGGGGGAAGAAAGGCTTAGCCGGTCGACTGATCCCGGAAGTCAGTGATGGAGTTCTTCACGATGGTGTCTTCCCTGATATCCCCCCTCTCTCAGGCTATTTTTATACTATTTTTCTATCTTCGAAGTGGAGTTTGAGTGACTTTAGTCATAAATACTTTTATTATGATTGGTGTACTCAAGGAGGGGTGGTCGCACCTTGGGGGCGGGTAGCCTCCGGGATAGAGGTGTGTTTTGGTACATTGCGATGAGCAAAGTTCACACAAAGGACAGCATTTCATCAACATTTGACGAAATGTTGGCTCGGGTAGCGAGTAGGGCTGCTTATCTGTTTCGTAGTAAGCAAGTAGGCCGCTTATCTGTTCCGTAGTACCATCTCATTCCCATATCTGCCATTCGTCACAAGGGAAGGCCACGGAACAATCGCGTTCCATTCCATCCCTCGTGTAGTTTCACAAACAACCTTGTACAGGGAATCGCAGATGTTGCACTCTTCACGTGCCAGCAGCGGCTGTATTCTACCTCAGAAGCCTCTTGATTTTATGACTTTCCTTAATGTGTGAACAATGCTGTACTTTTGTATTCTTGGCCAATTTAGGAATTATTCCACAGTCTGAGATGGTGGATTGGGGTGCATTATCTGATATTTTAATAACACATGCATTCTGCAGGCTAGTGCTCACTCTGTTGTTTAGCTTGATTACTCCTGGCGTTTCACCCGAAGGCTCACCCTCTTCATAGGAAAAAAAACAGTATCTTCCCTATTTGAAAGCTAGGAATTTTTATCTAAAAATATATGGAAGTAATTAAATAAGGTGTGGGTTTTTTAAGTTGTAACTGGAATGCTATACAAAGTCTCTCAGGGAGGGAGTAGGGGGAAGGGGAGGTATCTGTACAATAAACCACCACCTTCTGGCCAAAGAGTGTTCTGTCACATTGCCTGCCTGTTAGTGCATGCTCCTGACTTTTGATCGAGCTGTCATTTTTATGTATTGCCCCAAAATGATCACCTTCCATCTGCATATTCTGTGAGTTCATTAAAAAGATGCACAACTTTGTAGTGTGCCTTGACAAAAGGAGCAAAACCAGAAGTTCCCGTTGTTTCAGTATTGCCAGAAACTTTGTAAGCCACTGTTGACATCAACTGGCCAACAGAAGCAGGAACAAGAGGAGACGTTTCACCCAGAACTTCCAGGAATGTTGTCAGTAATTCCATGTGCATAGTCTCTGTCATGCACCAAAGCTGTATGCTTGTGCTCAAGCAGAGTTCTAAGGAAAGCATTAGGACATGCCAATGAGGAAAGCTTTGGGGCCCCAAAATACTCCAGCCTGCACCGCAGATGTCTGTACTTATTACTTGAATGCAGCCATTGCCTTAACTGGATCTGTAGGTCCCCTGCATTCCCAGTGCATGCCTGTACTTCAGCTTTGGTACTACCCTTGCACCAGGCTCACCTTACCTGCGGACCTGTGAGAGTAGGGTGTTCTCTGTACTGGGGTGAAGGCTGTACTGTGAAAGACATGGAGGTTGTGACTAATGATAGTTCGCTACCTTCTGAGCTGCAGGAGAATGGAGGAGGTCAGTGGACACGGGTTTTTATTCCAAATATTCTAAATAGGGGAGGCAACTTTTTAGCTATTTAACTCTTTTTGCCTCTTTTCTCCTCTGTAATCTCTTGCTTATTTTTAATATCAATAGTTCTATAGCAGCATGCAGTATGTATTCTATATACAAATCAGAAATATTTTAAAATGCAAGCATCAGCATTTTAACAAGTCAAACAAAGGACAGCAGGCTACTTCTGTATAGGATTTCTAGGTGAGCTATCCTCAAGGGATCATCTAATCATTAAAACAAAGAGGTTTGAAAATTTAAATTAATATTGCACTTCAACGTGTCAAAGAAAAGTATTTCTTGGCATCATATATTTCTCCTAGCTCAAATACCCTCTCTCACTTTCCTATGAGTGTAACTGCTTCGCTTTAACTTATTATTTATGTGGATGTCAGGTGGAAGGGTGTACTGAATTACTCACACTTTGGTAATCACTTGAGGACTTTGCTTTTATGTTTTGGGGTAATGGGGAGCTTCAGGTGAAGTATAATAAAGGTCAGAAAATTCAAAGGTAAAAAAGAGACAGGAATAGTCATACTCTCTGATGCCAAGAAGTCCACCTACTGTAACTGAAAGATTTGTGGGTTTTGCAATTTCATTTACCATGAATACCAGTTGTATTTGGATGGGATGGTGAAAGACACCTAGGGGAATTTGATACTGAAATCCCATTAAAAAGCTAGGTGCTTTTGAAAATCCTGTCTTCCAACCTTAAAAATAAATGTTTCTACCTGGCTTTCCTCCTGCTAGGTCCTACAAAATGTATTCAGGATGTTGTAACTGAATCATACAAAAGGAAAAAAACCACAACTGGATAAAGGATAACTTATATCTTCTGGAAAGGCCAAAAGGGGCCACTTTTTCATCTTCAGTTTGCAGTGAACTGCAGTCACCAAAATGCAACTCATTTAGTACAATTTCTACCTTTTGTGCCCCAGACTTCCCTGGATTTTTCAACAGCCTCTTCAAGCTAGGAAGTACCAAGCAGTTTAGCCCCCATATCATAGTAGTAACTGAGTACAAATGTTTCTCTTGGAAAACAAGGGTATTCTTATTACTATTTCAATAGATATTGGCAGAGAGAGAAATTAAAGAGTTTGAATTTTTCAGAATTGCTGCACCTGCGAAATCAGTTTAGACAATTCATTTTTGTAAAGTCAGACAAGGCAGGCTGTTCTTAGGCTACTCATGACAATGCCTGACTGCAAACGTATCTTGCTTACTTTTCAGATCAACATCCAAAGGGCACCAAACACAAGTGTTTGCTTATCTCTGTATAGGAGCCGTGAGAAAGTGTGGGGGTGACAGTGAGAAAAGAGAGGGAGCTGCAGTCAATCTCTTTCTAGTTAATAAAACTGTGAGGTGTCCTGCTACAGGAGGGCTGAGTTTGCTTTTCACGTAAAATGTAGAAGTCAAATAAAAACACGGAAATGTATACATATTATGGTCAGTAACATTTTCCAGTCCCATTATGGTGATATAACAAAGGAATAGGATAGCTGTTAAACAGCTCCTTAGATGGTATTTTCAGTAACATTCTGGAAGAATTTCATTAACAGTTACCATTCTGGAATCAAAGAAGTTATATGGAGATATTTGCAGAAAGCCAGATGTTCATGGGTAAATCTGACTGTTGCATTTGAAAAGAATTGAGGTGATGATTATGCAGGCAGAGCAGGTTAAGGTCTGAGTACTTGAGTTCACCCGTTGCTGAGCCATGGCTCAAGAAAAGTTCACTGATATTTTAAAGTTTTGAGCAAGAAGAACCTTCAGCACACTCACAAGTCATTTACCAAAAGGAAGAATATGAGACTTAAGTGTACCATATTATGCATTGTTCACCCAGCTGACTTTCATTAAGAAACTGATATCCATTGACTTTGCTAAAAAGGGCAGTTATATCTCAAAACTTCTAACTTAATACAACTCAGTTTACTACCGATGGCTTTGGCAGTAGAGGAGATGGGGCTATTTCTTATTAAATCCTCTAAAATGTATTTCCAGCTCTCACAGCAGCTATGGATGCTATAGGCTTGCTGCTTGATTGAAAAGAAGCTTTTACTCTCCATGTCTTCCTTAATTCATACCTATCCTTTTACTACTACATGACAAGATAAAGAACCAAGAATTTTTCATGGCATACTCAAGTTTTGACCATCTCAGTCCAGTTACCTTTTGCTCTACCTTCTAAACTTATTATTTCCTGAAACTTTTCAATATCTGTACTGCTCGCTTTTCTCCAGCTATTTTCATCATCCTTCTCTTGACTTTCCTCCTGTAATATGAGCCATATGTTGCATAATCATTTAATCAAGTGTGTTGGAATAAGAAGTACAAAGAATTTTGCTTCAGAATTTTAGTTTTTGTCTGGGGGGGACAAAACCCAACACACACAAACCAAAACAAAGAACAAACCCTGCTACATGTTTTTCTATTTGTAGGAATAAGCTTGAAAACACAGACCAAATATAATCTGACTAATGCTTGCCTGAATCCTATAGAAAGCTAAACTTAAACTTAACATCTCAGAAGTGAAGCAGTCTTTGCAGCCGTGTAGTGTGTTTTCAGGCTGCTACAGAATTATGCATGTCTCACAGCATCACTTGAATTTTTGTACTCTGTGCAGTAGAAGCGACCTATTGTTGTTCCACGTATTCCCATTTAGTTGCTAATGTATCAGCTGAAGAATGTCCTGCAGGCTCAGCTCAACAGTGACAACCAGCCCAAGACATCCGATACAACAGCACAAGAGCTCCTTAACCCATTCTAGTTGAAAACAACTGGGTTAGCAAAGACTTACTGTTTCAAAGAGTGCAAACACTGATTTATGCCAAAACATGTTAGGGAGCAACAGCAGCACCAGATCTTAATAAAGTTGGTAGACTAAGTTTTTACAAATAGGAGCAGTGACCTTTTTCAGCAGTGACCAGCAGTAAGGATGTATGAATAATGTCTTGCATGGGAGAACAGTGGTTCCCATACTATTTCTCTCACATATGAGGGGTCAAAAGTGTTGATTCATTAGCTGAGCAGCTCAGTAACCAAAGCCTAGGGAACTATGGAGATACTAGCCTCTAGAGCAGACTGCAAGCCTCCTGGGTTTATGGCATGTATGGAAGAAAGGAGATTCTGAAGTAATTTTGCATCATTCTCAAACTTTATTAACTTCACTAAATTCATCTGAGTTTCTTTTCCAGGTCATTAGTAAGTCTTCAATATGCTTGCTATGTGATACTTTCTCTCTGCTTGCTAACCCAATAATTAATTGGTATTTTCTCTATAGATCATTGTTAAGGAACCTATATTTCTGTTTCTAGTCTACTTATGATGTGGGAAGTCTTTGCTGACTAGAATAAATATTTATTGTGCTTATTGGTTTACTGATGTATACTTTATCTGGTTTTCTTGAAATGTTTTTTGGGTTAGGAAAGCCCATTTTTCCCTTTCCTACAGCCTCACGGAAGAACTTTTGCTGATGCTCTGCATGTCTTGGAATTCCAGACTCTGTGCATCAGCTCTGGACTTAGGTAGCACACCACTGAGATGTTGAGCCTCTGTGAAATATCTGCAGTACTACAGGAGTCGCCACATCGCAGTATCAACCTGGTAGCCTGCCTGTGTCATCTCCACAGGGAAAGTGGGTTGAGCTCCTGGCTGCTCTTGTTCTCAATGGCTTGGCAGACATCTGCCCTGGGCAACAGGCAGGCAGTAAGAACATGCTAACAACTGGCCTTGCTCGAGTCTCCAGTGTGGCCGGTACTGAGGTCTGAATGCCAAATGTTGTCCGTCTGCTTGCTGCTCCTCTCTCCTGCCATCTGCACTCTGTGGTGAAGCTGGCTTGGAATAAGCAACTTCAAGGTGCTTGCAGCAGCTGGTATACAACTGTTGGGTACTGTATACTGCCTATAAGTTAGATGCCAGCTTCCTGCCCTAGGCATCTCCTGAAACATTTGGGCTAGTACAAAACCTGAAACAATATGCTGTTTCACACAAATAATCCTGAAGACTCATTTGGTCTACTGACCTCCCAGAGTAAAATTTAGCTTTCTTACACTGGCATGATTAATGGAATGAAATTTAAGACGTCCAAATTCTGCACTTAGGATGGAGTAATGCCGGGCACAAGTATAAACTGAGAGAGTAGTGGCTGGAAAGCAGCCCTGCAGAATGAGATCTGGGGGTGATGGTCGACAGCAGGCTCAGTCTGAGTCAGCAGTGTGCCCTGGCAGCCAAGAGGGCAAACCGCATCCTGGGGTGCATCAAGCACAATATAACCAACCAGTCAAAAGAGGTGATTATCCCACTGCATTTAGCATTTTCGCGGCCTCGCCTTGAGTACTTTGTGTAGTTCTGGGTCCCACAATTTAAGAAGGATGTAAAGGCCCTTGAACGCATCCAGAGGACGGCAACAAAGCTGGTGAAAGGGCTGGAAGGCATGTTCTATGAGGAGTGGCTGAGGAGTGGCTTTGGGTTTGTCTAGTTTGGAGAAAAGGAGGCTGAGGGGTGAATTCATTGTACTCCACAGCTTCCTGAGGAAGGGAAGTGGAGAGGGAGGTGCTGATCTCTTTCTTCTCCCTGGTATCCAGCAACAGGACATGTGGGAATGGTTCAAAGCTGCACCAGAAGAGATTTAAACTAGACATTAGGAAATATTTCTCTACTGAGAGGGTAGTCAAACACTGGAACAGGCTTCCTAGAGAGGTGGTCGATTTCCCAAGCCTGTGAGTATTTAAGGGGCATTTGGACAGTTGAACGTCCAACTGAAACTACTCTATTTGTTTCTATTCAATTTGATTTTTAAAAGGCTGATTTCTTTTGTCTTAAATAAACCCATTAACTGGGGGGTTAGCCATGTAAATGCACCTCTCCCTGTTTTAATGTACCTTCCATTAGGATGCTTTTAAATTTTGCTGACATCTTGCCTTTTCTGTAATCACTTTTCCATTCATTCTGCTCTTAACCATTTCCTTCATCTTGAAAAGTCCTTTCAAAGTTCACTGCCTCTGCGCTTTCCCTAAGGAAGTCACCTGCTCTTATGACGGAAAATCTGATTGTACAGTGATCACAATTGCTCAGTGGAGATCCTAGACTCCCTGCCTCTATTAAATCCTGATTTCTATGCAGAAGTTGAGAGTCATCTCCTGTCCTATAGGCATGAAAAATAAAGCTCTTAAAAAAAAAATCCAAATTGATTTATTTATGTTTTTCTGGTGCTCATTGATTTGACCAAAATTTACCCATTCTGTGTGCTGCATCCTTCTGAAGCCTGTAACTTAAATTCTCTGAAAGCAGTAATAGACCTGGGAGCAATGGCTCTGATTAGTCTTTTTCTGCTCAAAAATATTGTGTCATTAAAATAGAAAAACAGCAGTTGGGGATCAGGGCGAGTATTGTTATTTTTGCTACCTCTAAAATATAATCAACTTTAAATACCAGGTTGAAAGGGAAAAAAATAAATACTGGAAACAATCTGAGTGCAATTACTAAGATGACAACATATGCCAATACCTGCACAGAGAAGTTATTTAAGGATCTGAAGTAGCAAAAAAGAAATTCCCTTTGGAGGAAGAAGGAAAAGGAGGAAGTATTGCTGCCAAAAAAATGAATGCTATCTCTGGCAAACACTGTCTTAGATGCTTAGGTACTTTGCTAACTAATCAGCAGGGAATGAGAGGCAGACGAGAAAGAGCGATGTTAAGGAGAGCTCCCTCTGGGGAGTTCGTAAAGTGCAAAGTGCTCTTCAAGTAAGCTAGTAAGACCTAGCTGAGGGAGCTGGGATTGTTTAGCCTGGAGAAAAGGAGGCTGAGGGGAGACTTAATTTCTCTCTACACCTACCTTAAAGGAGGTTGTAGAGAGTTGGCAGTCGGTCTCTTCTCCCAAGTAACAAGTGATAGCCTCATAAATGGTCTCAAGTTGCACCAAGGGAGGTTCAGATTGGATATTAGGAAAAATTTCTTCACTGAAAGGGATATCAAGCATTGGAACAGATTGCCCAGAGAAGCGGCTGAGACACCATCCCTGCAGGTATTTAAAAGACGGGTAGACGTGGCGCTTAGGGACGTGGTTTAGTGGTGGTTTTGTCAATATTAGGCTGGTGGTTGGACTCAATGATCTGAAAGGTCTCTTCCAACCTAGGCAATTCTATGATTCTATGATCCCAGTATTTGGATGCAGTTATATTTGCTATCACATCGTGACTGATTTATGAATTCATCTGACTACAGATTTGCATCAAATACATTTATTAACTCTTCCGTGAATATTTTACCTTTAGAAACCTGCCGTTTAATAGCAAAGAGAAAGCAAAGGTAAGCCACAAGTATGGTGAAGTAATTTTAAAAGTTGTGAAATCCATTTAACAATGCTCTCATGGTTGTTTGAATGATGTATATAAGCTTGTATTTGCAAGTGAGATTCCCCATAACAAAGTCCCACAGAAGTGATTTAAGAAACACATCTGATATCTACATACTGGATTTTTTATTATTATTATTTATTTACAGTCTTCCTTATATAGGAAATATACAGAAGTCATGCCAGAACACTGACAAACTGGACAGCCTGCCAGGGACCTTATTTCTCTCAGTGACATCCCAGGGAACAGATGAAATGGTGAAAACAGAGCTGTAAAATGGGGAGCTGTGCAGAGGGGGAAAAGCAGAGCAATAAAGAGAATGATATCAAGTGCTTCACCAGTCCTATTCTTTGTGTTATGCCTTTATACACACTTATATGTACATACACATATTTTTAATAAGTTATAACCAAATGAGAATATAAAAAAATGGTGCACAGCCACACTATAATAGGAAAACCAAGACACCAAAAGTTGCCTTGAAGGAATTCTCTGAAGAATGATTCCCCAGTTTCCAATTCATGCCTGCAAACCAACATACCTTGGATTAAGAGTCTTTCTCAGGTAGAGCATCTCACTTCTACCTGTATTGTTGGCCCAAAATAAAACAGAGCAAACATATTTGTGACAACTTCAGTATACTAAGTTGCTACTGTACCCTTATGTTGAAACCTTGCTACATACAAGTCAGAACCCACAAGTCTTCCTACTAGAGGGTTGCTTAGTTAGGCAGCCTCATTAGTACTTTTTAGATATGTTCCCTGAATGAGTAATCATTAGGTCTGTTCCCTAAAGTATAGGTCCTTAATTTAGTTGTGGATGTTTGCATGTTGCTACAGGTCTCGGTTATGAAAGGGCAGGGTGTTCACATAAACAGCTTTTCTTCTCTGTAGAGAAGCAGGACTGAGGAAGGATTACACAGACTCAAATGGGGAAAACAGCCACAGGTGAATGTGAACAATTTTTTTCCATTGATAGAAGAATTTTGTTGATAGCAATAAATAACTCTATTCACCCCACATCTTCTGAGGATGCCTATGGTACTGGGGGAAATAACTGTGATAAGTGTATCCAAAAACCATTGCTCAAACCATCACAGGGAATATTAGTCCCTGCGGAAATCCAGCAAATTATGAAAAGTCATGTAAAATCTTCCATCATTTTTCAGTAGGGAGCAGCTGACTTGTTCACAACATGACAACTAATAGGCAGGCAATAACAATAAGGAACAGTGAATGAGACCAGAGGACCTGGCAACAGAAAGAGCTCTGGATCATTCACTGCATGGGGGCTGTCCAGCAGCAGAACATGTGAAACATGCTCAAAGCTGTCCTGCTGACTCGTCTGAATGACTTAAAAGATGTAAAGTATTAACGAAAAGGAGGGAAGCACAGTTTTAAAGATTTTATATATAGATACCTATACATGGTATCAAATCAAATAAATGATAATATAGTAAATATCATAAGCTCAGGCTTATATAAAAAAAACATGGATCTTCACCTTCGCTACTGCTGCTCTGAGCAGTGAGCAAAGCATCAACTTACATCAGGCAGCAACTCAAAGCAAGGAACTGCTGGGAAATCTGTCCACAATGTCAGTACTGCCAGGCATGAGGTTGAGGGGAGAGGAGGATTCCCTCACAGTATTGCCATGCTTGGGTTTCCACATGTTGGGTGAAAATCTAACAATCGGTTAGCATTTTCCTCCAGAACTGTTTTTTTTTTTGTTTGTTTGTTTGTTTGTTTAATTTGAAAGATATTTTTAAAGTAAAAATATAATTTAAAAGTTGATCTTAAAATACAATTTGGTAAGGGAAGTTTTTAGTGCGACCAAAAAGACAGTATTAGATTTTACTGACATTTTTCACCGCAACAACTGGTCAACTTTCTTGACCAGCTCAGGAGCCCATCTTTGGGGTCGGAGCGTACTTCCACACATTTGTGCGACTGTGACTATATCCTCCAGGAGGCAGAGTAGAAAGCTTATTTTGTTACATTCTTTTCACACATTACTAACTCCATGAGAGGTATTGCCTCTGACTCTCCCCATGAAAGAATCTTCCCCCCAAAATCTGAGACTTTCTTATTCTCTACACTGTTAGTACAAGCGTATCTTAGCATGGCTGGAAATGCATGTCATACATTAAGGATGTATCAGCTGGGGAGATGTAAAATTGTTCAACATAAATAAGGATCAAACCTTCTTGTGTCTATATTAATTATCACTTCTACTTTCCTCGTTAAAGAGGAACTCCATTAAAGATGCATTAGAGAGTGCTTTTTTTTAATCAAGGCTTAAATTATAGTGCATGCTGCAATTAGAAGACCTATTGTGGGACAGCATGAGCGGCAAAAGCTGTGTACAAAGCAGCAAAGCACCAAAACAAAAATACATTGTTATGCTAGGCACAGTGTTAGGAGATAAATTTGCATAATATTCAGGCACCAATTGGAGCTATAGGCACATAAACAAACTTTATACTGTTGATTATTCATCAAGTTACATAATGTATTTGTTTGATCTTCTACAGTTTTGTCTAGTTGCTTTTCTCCTAATATAATAAATCAGATTCCTTGTATGCATTATAGCATCAGACATTCATTTTAAATTTGTAGGCATATACTTTCCTGATATATATTTGTATTTCCCATTGAAATTAATAGGAGATACACATGCACACACCTTCTTTTGAAATCTTGTCTTTCAAAGAGGATCATCTCCCCTCTTCACACAAATCCCCTACCTACTTACAAGTGGTTGTTGCAGCATTGCTCACTTTTCACATTTTATCAAGAACTTTAAAAGTATTTTTAGTCCTATTGATTGCAGGGAAGAAAACTTCACTACAGAAACCCTCAAAATGCTAGCCTGCATGTGACAAAGTAAAAGACTCTCTCTTCTTTGTTCTCAACATTTATTATGTTTAAATCAATCCTGACATCTCAGGTTTTTTATTTCGTCCCCTACTCAGTTTCCATTGGGTTGGCTTCTTTTCTGGATGGTCGTGCTCCTTCCTTCACAAACTTTCTTCTCTGGTGCAGCCTCCTTTGGTCTCTGCCTTAGCAGCTCTTTCATAGCTCCAGTTTGGCTGGAAAACAGTTATGTTCTTCTATACTTGGCCTGTGTTACAGCCCAGTTATTGCATTGAGATGACACACTGTGACATGCTTAGCAATGGAAAACAATGCAAAAATAACACACAATCAAAGATTTAGCTTGTTGAGCTGAATAACCAATGAAATATAAAAAGAAATCAACAATGTGTCCATACAAGCTCATTCTGATGCTCTTTTCTGAGATAACTAGTCAAAGCTACCAAGATTTCACTCTATCCCTTTGACATTTCCTCAAAATCTAGAAATTAAATAGTCTCTCAGTTCTAGACTCACAAGCAGAGAAATGATTCATTTGTCCCTTCAAAGAAAAAGCTGACTTCTGAGTGCTCGATACCCCATGCCTTCTCTATCATCACATGAGCTATGTAACAAAAGCCCTCTTGAGTTTTTCCCATTGGAAGTTCTGACCTTATTATCCCTGGCTGGTGCACATGCATGGTCTCCAGGCTGCTCTCACTCATGCCCATCTGCTGAGATGGTGCTGTGCCTGCTCGCAAGCTTACCCTAGGAGTTGAGTGTCGAGGCAATGTAGACAGGCAGTTACCTTCAACCTCCACTACAGAAACTTCTTCAGCAAGGAGTGGTGAAGCCTTTCCACAATATGCCCAGCCATAGACCATATTGTCAGGTTTAGGAGTAGAGCAAGCACTTAGCTACAGGAGCACTGACTTAGATCTGACTGTACTTTGCTTACTCAGATGTCCCATCCCTGTAGGAAAATTATTCTCCTGTACAGAAAATGGAGAACCTGTCTTTATGCTCTTGGGGTTGGCACCAGGCATGAGCAACCACCAGAAACAGGCCACACTCAGAATTGAACCAGCCAGATATTTGTCTAAATGTTGTTGTTTTTCTAACAAAAAAAAAAAAAAATTGCTGGTGGTGCCAATTTTTTTTTTTTTTAAATGAGCCAGTTTTCACAAATGTTCTGGCAATGAAAAAAAGAAAAAAGAAAAAAGAATCAGTTGCTTCATTTTCAGTTCTAAAGGGCTGCTTGAATTTTATTATTAATTTTATTTTTCCATTATTTTTCACACTATTGTTATTGACATGTTTGCTTGGGTATGATACTACTGACATAAATATCATGCTGTTTTTTTCTTTTAAAGCCACTAAGTGCAGCTGTGCCTTCACACCAATTCAAACATGATCTCTTTCCTAAAAGATTTGCTACGGCCAAGGAGCTCACACGTTAAGCATTGGTACTTTTACTGGGTCATCATCAAGTGACATAAAATACTGAAAAACAAAACCACCCCCCAGAAATAGTCAAAGTTCATAAATGGTTGGCTTTGCTTCTTATTTCCCCCTGAATTTGTAATGTTTCTGAACTTCCCTGACTTGAGCAGGGTGTGGTTTCTTATTAATTTTCAGGGGGTTTGGGGTTTGAGGTTTTTGTTTTTTGGTTTTGGGGGTTTTGTTGGTGGTTTTGTGTTGGTTTTTTTGGGTTTTTTTTGTTTCTTGTTTTTTGTTTTTTTAAACAACATTTCTAAAAGTCTCCATTGTCCTTTGACTGGTGGCTTCAAGTTTTCCCAGACTGTAAGGTCACCCTGCTGGGTGTATTTGCCATGTGGAAGCATGATATGAGACCAGGTTGCTCCCTGATGGGGTCACTAATGCACCCTCTAATGAGACACACTGATGCCATTGCATTGTGTCCAGCTCCTCAGCTTGCTTTGGCAGCACTCTGTCAGCGATACCAGGTTGCTGTCACTGAGATATACCTTCCGATACTCTCTAAATTCCCAACATCTTCTCACAGCCTATTGTGTGTGAAAGGCTTTTGTGTAATCCAGAGGTGTACCTCAGGTTAAAAGTGTATCTGGAGATCTAAAGACACCTTCAGCCTTCACAGGGAGACCTCCAAAAAATCTATGAGGTTACTGAAACAACAAAGACCACCTTGTACCATCATGCCACACATTTTCCTCAGATACCAGCATGTCGGTCTAAATTTTCCTCTTAGAAACTCTGCTGTAAGGCCCATAACTAGGATAGGGCAAGAAGGGTGTTCATCATGTGCTCCCATCTGCCAGGGAGCAAATGTTCCCATGATTCTTCAGATGCTAGTGCCACTCAGTAAAAAAGCCTGTTTGTCAGTAGCACCAGGGTGAGCAGGAGCCAGCCAGTGGCCTAAGTCTGCTTCTTATTCCGCATATGGCATGCAGGAGAGAATGTGACTGGTTCAGTCCCAGCAAGATGGTTAGTGGTTCTAGAGTAAAACATGGATTTTTATTCTTTATGCACCCAAGGACAGGGTTTGCAGATGCCAAAATATATACACTGGAGAAGAAAAACAAAAAGAACAGATGGAAAAATGGGCACTCAAGGTGGTCCACTCTTTGGAGGACTCAGCGCCATATGTTGCTTTTTCAATGCATTCTTCCCATTTTCTAGAAACATTGGGTGTGTTATTCTCCACTTAGCAGCTAGTTATTTCTATTTTGCTCCTTCAGTAATGTCTCTTTTTCTGGGACCTGGTTTGCACTAGAAGGACTGAAATTATACTGGTAAGTTCTCTTACCACCAGTGCAACTTATGCCAGCAAAAGTGGAGTTTCCCTTTATAGCTCATGTTTCTATGAAATCAGTTAGCTTCACTCCCAAAACACGTTCCCATATGCCAGCAATTACAGCATCTTCACTAGAGCTATTGTCAATACAGAAGCGTAACGTATCCTCATTGCTGACAGGTATTACAGTACGACATATTCCTACCTGACTGTGAGTTCTTTTCTTTGTCACCAAGAGATGGGTCAGAGAAGTCTCTCCCATTCTGTGGCAGCTAGCATGAAACCAGCCCTTCTGACTGGCAACATTTACACATTTGTGTTTTAACTTAATGCAACATCAATATTTATAGCAGAAAAGAGCGCAAAGCAACAAGTCTTATGTAACTGCCCTTTGAAACAGGAGGTTTTAAATGGAAAGTGTAAGCAATTCCCAATGTGTGCAGAGCAACTCTGTACAAATAACTAGCAAGAGGATCTGCTAATCTTTGCAAGCGATTGACCAAATCAAGACTTGGGACAAATCATCAACCATGCACGTGCTGTGAAAGTTGCAGGCCATCTACTGCAATTTGCATTTTGAGACAGCAAGAAGCAAAAGACACATGAGAAGACAGAAAAAGCTGGGAATGGATGAGTTTGTAGCAAACCACTAAGGGCAACTCTAATTCACAGCTCTAATCCTCTATAAACTACAATCAAGTCTGAGGTACAGAAGGATGTGTTGTAACATCTACTCTGCCTTTTCCAAACTTAATCCATATTCTCCCAACAAACTCAGTGCTCATGAAAGATCTGGTGTCATAGAAAGGGAGCAGGAGAAATTAAGAGTGAAAAAACACCCTACTAAAGTCGCTTAGTGTCCAGCTGCTCCTAGAGAGTCCATCATGTCCAATACTGATGAGAAGCAAGACAATTTAGCTGCACCTGTCAGCCTGACAGATGAAAAATTCTGACTCCATCTAGATGTGCATAGCTTATATCTAAGAAACCCAAGCTGCAATCAACAACCATTTCTGTGGGAGCCTGTGTACAGCCAGTAACTTGCAAATCTAATTATATATTGAGGAATCAATGAGTGGGGGAAGGACACGGAGTGAATGGGCAACAAAATTGCAGATAACATTCCCTATAAAATGAAACAAGAAAAAACACCACCAACATAAGTGTATAAAGGCATTTTCTGAGCTGACTGTTACCACTGAGGAAGGAACAATAAGGTAATAACAGCTAATCACAGAATGGTAGGGGTTGGAAGGGACCTTCAGAGATCATCTAGTCCAACCCCCCTGCCAAAACAGGTTCACCTAGAGCAGGCTGGACAGAAACACATCCAGACAGGTTTTGAATATCTCCAGAGAAGGAGACTCCACAACCTCTCTGGGAAGCCTGTTCCACTGCTCTGCCACCCTCAAAGGAAAGAAGTTTCTCTTCATTTTGAGATAGAATTTCCTGTGTTCCTGTTTGTGCCCATTGCCCCTTGTCCTGTCACTGGGCACCACTGAGAAGAGTCTGGCCCCATCCTCTTGACACCTGCCCTTTAGATATTTATAAGCACTGATGAGATCCCCTCCCAGTCTTCTATTCTCCAGACCCAGGTCTCTCAGCCTTTCCTCATAAGAGAGATGCTCCATTCCCTTGATCGTCTTTGTAGCCCTCTGCTGGACTCTTTTCAGTAGTTCCTTGTCCTTCTTCAACTGGTGAGCCCAGAACTGGACACAGTACTCCAGATGCAGCCTCACCAAGGCAGAGTAGAGGAGGAAAATGACCTCCCTCGACCTGCTGATCTTTTTAATGCACCCCAGGACACCATTGGCCTTCTTGGCCACAAGGGCTCATTGCTGGCTCATGGTCAACTTGTTGTCCACCAGGACTCCCGGGTCCCTCTCTGCAGAGCTGCTTTCCAGCAGGTCAACCCCTAACCTGTACTGGTACATGGGGTTATTCCTCCCCAGGTGCAGGACCCTACACTTTCCCCTGCTGAACTTTATTAAGTTCCTCCCTCTCTGACCAACTCTCCAGCCTTTCTGGGTCTTGCTGAATAGCGGCACAGCCTTCCGGTGTGTCAGCCACTCCTCACAGTTTCGTGTGATCAGCAAACTTGTTGAGGGTACGCTCTATCCCCTCGTCCAAGTCGTTGATGAATATACTGAACAAGACTGCACCCAGTACTGACCCCTGGGGAACACTCCTACTTCCAGGCCTCCAACGGGGACTCTGTGCTGCTGATCACAACCTTCTGAGCTCTGCCATTCAGCCAATTCTCAGTCCACCTCACTGTCCACTCACCTAACCCACATTTTGCTCAGCTTACCTGTGAGGAACTGCATGAGAATATCATCTTACTATTCAGCAATGGTCAAAAAGCAAAGGAAAAGTTCCAAATTATTAAGAAATGAGTAAAGATTAGATTATGGCATTAAATCTGTGCAGCATCTGCATCTTCAGCACTGTACAGAGCTGTGATCTTTTCAGAAGACACAACAGCAATGCAAAAAGGGGTCAGAAGATGGTGACAAGATGAGCAAAGGCTTTAGCAATAGAAACAGCTTAAGAGTGAGGTTCATCAGCCTGTAAAAGGAATTCAACACTTCCTACATGCAATTTCTTCAGAGGTCTGTCAGTTCTTCTGTGCCATCTGTCAAGAAGAAAACATACATGAAAAAAGAGAGGATACAGTTGTTTCAGCTTTGGCAATTTTGAGAATATTAATAGCTTGACTCTTAGAGGTAGGATGTGGAAATTTTGGATTCTGAGGCTCTTTGAAGACACAGCACTCTTTGAGGCTTAAACTCTGTATGCTGGATCAGATCACAAGCAGTGTGAGTGTAATGATATTTTTTAAATTGAAAAATTGAATACTCACACTAGAAACTTTAATGTGAAAATTAATTTTCAAAGTTTCCTTTGTGAAAAACTAACCTTGTATGTGTTTAAGTATCATGCCTGCTTACACTGCTATATCAATATCTAAAAATAATGCTTACAATTATCTAGTTACATTTGTTTTAGTATGCACACAATACTTTCAGACCCTCAAGCTTCAAATGCTTATAAATGTTTTGATAGGATAATCGGGGTTTTTTTAAAAATGCTTTTCCCATTTTTTGCTTTCAAAGAGCATCTATAGCAAAGTCCAAACAAGTATCTAGTAAGCACAGGTGTTTGCCCAAAGTAGGCACAAAGAGTAGACACTCATATGACTGCCAAGCCCCTGAAATCTTTTCTATCCCACTGAGAACCTTGTTCACAGCAATATTAGAGTACCTTGCATTAAGTGCTGTGCTTAACAGTGACCTGACTCATCCTGGAGAAGGGTATCAGAGTGTAAAACAGGATGGGATGGGATGGGATGGGATGGGATGGGATGGGATGGGATGGGATCAAATGGCGTAGAGGGTGCCAAGGAACTGGGGGAGGAGGGTGTGTGTGTGACATGCTCAAGTGTATTGTTTTGATTGGGCTTGAGGTTTTTCAAGCCATATTGTGCCTAAGTGAAAAACAATATCAGGCTTGTGGGGAGAGAAGGGGGAGGGGTAGTTCAGCTACTGAAGTCAGCAGCACTAAAAACTTTGTGAAGTACAAAATATCCAGGTTACAAAGAAAGTCTTTGCTCAGATTACACACTGATACCAAACACCATGCTTTCCCCAGATGTCTTCTCTTTTTTCCCTTAGGAACTTTTTCAAAATGTTAATTTAGTTTTCTTTTAATCTTTTTGGTGAAAAATTTAAATATATATATATATATAAATATATATATATATATATATATATAAAAAATCAAATTACAGCTGTATTGGAACAAATAAAGCAAAAAATCTGTAGGAACTTCTTACCAAGCAGAATATGTATGAAAGCTGTTTACCAATTAACTTACTGTGAACTAAATCTATGCATTACATAGTAATCTCTTTGAAACCATAGATGCATTTAAAATCTAAGTCTTTGAAAGAAAATACCAAGTGATCATTTAGCACAGGCTGTTTGAAACTTTGCTGTAGTTCCCTTTCTTCATGCTTTATGGTAAAAAACAAGATTTAGGCACAATAGCAGGAAAGACAAGTGTAATCATGACTGAATTCAGACTGAGAAGTAGCAGGCTGTTAACGAGTCCCTCTTGGACTGGTTAATATGGATGAAACAGGTCAAATAGTTCAATAACAAATAAATCTAATCAGATAAATTACACTTCTGTTCACTTTTAAAAAATGAACATGATTTTTAACACTGCAAACTCCAGTACAACTATTCAGGATATTTTTTTTCAGTACAGAAATGCCTGCCCCAAACTGTTGCAGTATAGCTAACATGACAGATCTGCTTCTGTATTCCAGATATTTTGTTAACATCTTGAAATTTATTGCTAAAAAAAAAAAAAACAACCAAAAAACCCCAAAACCAAAACCAGACAAAAAACTTTTAAGTATTCCAGAAATCCAAAACCAAGTGTTCTTTTACAAAGCACTGTATTTTAATTCTGCTCTGCAGTACCGAGACAATGAAGTATTCTTCCGTTAATTTAGAACATATTGATACGTTATTTATACAGTTTGCCTTAAGGAAGCCTGTATCCTTAAGTGATAGCAGTCAAACTAAGAAAGACAAATTGTTAGCTTAATTTATAGATGAACTGTCCAATCTTCTTCATCAATGTCTAGCCATGAAGCATATTTGAAACTCTTTTCTTTTGTAGTATAATTAAATCTAGTCCATAATTTCATAACTCCATAACTTCAACATATGATGAAAGATGGAAGTACACCATAACCCCATTCTGTTTTCCAGTGTGATATACAATAGTCCTGCACTTATACATATAAATGGTATTTTTTTTAAAAATGTCTAGCAATGTAAAGCGTATTAACTAGTCACATCATTGCTTATTTTCTTAATTAAAAGCAAACAATAATTTTATTTTTAAGTGCTTAAATCTTGTGGGTGAAACAAGCACGCATATCTGCTTTGAATTTAAAGGAGTTTCCTCTGCCTGTGGAATAACAGAATATGTACACCATTGCTTGTTGGCATAGTGGAGAAGAAAATGGAAGTGGTATGTAACTGGGACAAGTTAAGTTAACAAGTGGTTAACAGGACTAGTTCTACAACCTAGTCCCAGTTTCTGCAGCTTTGAAATCATTAGTGCAAATGCACAAATAATATTTAATTGTACGAAGCCCTTCTCTCTTCCCAGACCACAGGACACACTTTATTCAAAGCTTTCAGTGCCTGGACTGCAATGTCCGTAAGGGAAACATGCCTTCTTTTCTTCCTTTTTTTCCCCTTCCAATTCATGACAGTGACATCCTGGAAAGTGTCACCATTAATCAATGTTCAAAATCACTTCATCTCTGGATAGGCCTGAACTTGAAGAAATTAAAAAGCTGAGAAAACTACACCCATAAATCACCACCCTGTCTTTTACTTTCCCATTCAGAGACTGAAATGAGCTTGGACTAACTTCCACAGTTAACGACATGGCAATTCAACTCCTATTCTCCCATCAAGCATGGAAAAAACCTACTGGATCTTTGTACAGATGGTTCAACAAGTTGCTATGTAAGGAAATGCCAGTAATTCAAGTGAGTGTCAATGACTCCAGACACCAGTATATGGAGCTTCATTAAACCTCCATGGAATAAATATGAAATGAGGATGGCACTTTATATTCACCCACTTCTGCCCATTTAATAAAATAATACTGTGGTATATCTCCAGTCCTATAACGCTGCTGACTAGCCTTGACTGAGACTTTCAGAAAGTTTGAACCCTTTTGTAGCTACAGAACCTAGCTCACGACAGTTTTCTCAGAAGACAACAATTTCTTTTTGCTGGACTGTGACATTGGTCAGTGCTACCCACTATACATGCACATTGGTTTGGGTTGTTGAGGTTTTTTACACTGACTCTCCAGCATTCGTTTACTTTGAAATATCTGCCTTTATGGTACTTCATATACATTCTTCGTTCTTCTGTGCCATGACTTGTTTTGGTGAAACTTAGCTAGAGAAGAAACGGGATCTTAAAAGTATCTGAAGTTTTCAAATACACTACATAAAGATATATGTTTCAGGCTTATAGAAGAACTTTAAAACTTGTATCAGAAATTATTTTTATGTAGTTTATTTGACAACATCAGATTCTTTAAAGATTCTGTTCACCACAAGGGCAATACGTGGTTGGAAGTTCATAAACTGGGAGCTGTAAAGTTGATTTGTAGGAGAGACCTTTTATGTCTCCTATTTAAATCACCAGGAATCTTCACACTGATTTTCTCAGGGTCAGACCAGAGAAGTCAATTCACTGAAGGACCTTATCTAAAAAGACTGCTTGACCTCTTTGAGAGCAGCCCAAAGACATCAGTGCAGTTTTTGCTTCATAATTCCAAATCATCTTGGCCAAGATTTTGGATTGTGAATGGAGTTAATTGGATTCTTAGTGTTAATACCTTGGCTGACATTAACTTTGAGACAAATGTGTTTAAAGAAATGCATTGTAACTGTAAAACAACATGCACAGTAACCTCAGAGTATGTAACTGCAGCCCCAACCTGTCTTTCACATATCTTTTTCCTTTTTAATGAAGAATAATTATACTAAAGACATATCTTATTCTCAGAACAGATATTCAAGTATTATAAGCCTTGGGAAAGTGTACTTAAAGATAACAGAGATTTAAAAAAAAAAAGGAGAGGAGAGGAGAGGAGAGGAGAGGAGGGGAGGAGAGGGGAGGGGAGGGGAGGGGAGGGGAGAGGAGAGGAATCATACAAAATTCAGATTGTAACATACAGCCTTCATCCCAAACTCTTTGTTGGACCTTCTTTATCAGCAATTAGCTCCTGCTGTGCACAGAAAGGGTCGTAAATTTCCTTTTGTGCTCTCAGTGTAAATGACCATGCAATCTACTTCCTTGCTAGTTCTGAGGAGCTTACAGACAATACAGGCTAAATAGCAACTCTAAATAAATCCCAAAGCCCACGGGCAAATTTTAAAGTAACCTCTAAAAGTGGTCTGGCAAATTACTGTCTTGATATCACAGTTGCATCTGTGCCTCTTTGTTAAATCCTGCTGAGATCAAGAGACACATCTGGAAGTGTGTTTTCAAGACACATTCACAGCCTCTCATGTGAATGAAACAAAATATGGCAAAGGGTACTGATGGGGGTTGAGGCATGAAAGATTGTAGAGAATCTGTATAAGACAGAAGCTGATCTGTACACTGATGTATAAAAAGTAGCCCCACATTTGTAGAGCAGAGTCAGGAGAGGAAGAAATGACAATATCTGCCCTGCATCAGTGTTGAAATATTTGTGTAAAGTAATGAAATCCTGATGTTTTTCATGGATAAGAAATTTTAAGTCAAAGAAGTGTCTTTGAATCAATTTGGCTTTTAACTGTTAGTACTGCACTCTAGTGCCTCACAGATGATATATTTTAGTGTCTCCCATTTTAATACATTCTCCGTCGCATATTTGAAGCTGTGCAGCTTCCATAAAGTATATTTGGAGACGCAATGCTAGTGTAAAGAAAGGAGTATCTTCCTTTTAAGAATGTAAGGCCCTATGGTAAATTCAAGAAGCAGAAGATCAAGGTGTCTACCAACCACTGCAAATCTAAGTCTAATTTTGATGTGGCTGATAGCAAGATAAGACACAATTAAGCTAGCTCTTCATGATTCACATACTTTATGATATTCTATTGCTATTTATAAATTTGCAACAGTTATAATTAGTAATGCTATTAGTGATACTTCATCACAGCATTAACTATAGTGCTTTTACTCCACAGAAATTATGACATTAACTTTGGTAATAAATCAGTTTTTCTTGTCATCTTGTAAACTTAATAGGGAATGCTTCTCATTAAGAAAAATAGATTGATTAAAAAGGTGTCCTGCTTAGACACAGAGCTGGCAGTCAGGTTCACTGGAAGTGCTGAGCTAAATACACAGCTTACTTAAAGGGCAGAAGCAGCGGACATGTTTCAGAGTTACTATATCCACCATCAGAAGGTACAGTCATGTAGGGCTTGAGGGAGACGGAACAGATGCTGTGCCCCTACACCCATCAACAGCAGTACCTGAGTAATTCCCAATAGATCTCTTTGGAATCCCAACCAACCAACCCAATTTATTGAAACTTTTCCTTGGCTTGTTTTCATAACATTTTTCCTAACTCCTTAACAGAGCTGTCTGGGCCTCAACTAAGGACAGAATAATCCACTGACAACAGATCTCCTTTAATTTCAGAACTTATATGAGGATTTCATGCTAAGAAGTAA
Organism: Alca torda; assembly: GCA_008658365.1. NCBI lineage: Eukaryota > Metazoa > Chordata > Aves > Charadriiformes > Alcidae > Alca > Alca torda. The sequence goes on along the minus strand of CM018079.1, from coordinate 20,630,426 downwards.
AAAGGGGAAAGAAACAGCCTGGCCACCTGTACATGTGCATCAACCTACAGTCTTTAGCAGAAATACTTTTGACTATAGCACTGACAGACCAGAGAAAAATTCAGACCAGAAAACATCAATCTACTTAAAATGACAGTACCTACATGTGAATGTACTCATATATTTAGATATATATATATACATTCTTACACATTCACAGTCCTATCAGCTTTTTTGTCTAGATTCATTACTTCACTGAAGGAGGCAATGTTTCCAAAGAATAAAAGAAGCAGAGGGATAGATACAGAAAATTATCTTCATAATGCATTTATAAGGCTCACGACAGAAAGAGGTAGGCATCTCACAGCATGCTGTGGCAACATGCCATGCCACGACAACAACCACACAGAGTAACACAATGGGACCGGGTGCAACCTCCTACAACTAAAAACTTCACATTCTGTGTCTCACTGAAGTGAACTGAGAAGTCTGGAGGCCACAACAGAGACATGTTTTTATTTTTAGTCTCAGGTACTTCACTATCATCAGATCAAATCTGACAAATGCAATGAGACTCTATGACATTGCCAGTCAGCATACTGTGTCATCAAGGCTAGGCTCTGTATCTGCTTTCAAAGAAAAAGCTTGAAGATATTAAAGTAACACCGCAGTCTGTGGTTTACTGTGATTACTTTGTCTTAGTTGCACAGGAATATGAAAAGCTGCCTCAATGCCCAGCTAGATATGTTTCTTCCCCCAGAGCAGTGAATATTTTCAAATGTGTTCTAGACAGAGAACTGTCTAGAAAACTGACACAACTGATGCCAAACATTTATTCACCACAAATTCAGACAGCAGCTCACACCACTACTTTTGTGACTACCTGTCCATTTTTTCTTGATGAAAAAAGAACCAAACCTAACAAAACCTCAAACCACCAAAAAGCCTGCAATGACCTCATCTATTTTGCCTCCTGTAGCATTAGTTTGCCAGCCAGTACTGTATACACTGTTGCCAACAACGAAAGAGATTCTGGAATGAGAGCTTAGCCCACTATTTTCTTAATTTCTTAATATTACACAACACAAAAGGATATTATTTTTTTTCCTGTAATGATTTTAGTTGTCTTTGTAGTGACGACTGGATAAAGGCTTTTTATTTGCCAGTTAAAGGAAGGAAACGCTTCCAAAGCTGCACTTGGGCATCTAAAATCACTGTGTTGATTTCAGAGCTCTTATGAAATAGCCATTCAGATATGTAAACTTCCTAAATGCTAAGATCCTGCTAAACTATTTTACTCATTTATCTCAATATTCAATAATAAGAGAGGGAAAGAAGTATATATAGCTTTAGCTGAGTCTGTGTCTATAAATATGTATTTTATATAAATATATCCAAAAGTTTGTTTCTGTCGCTGAACATTGTAACTCTAACAGTGATCCCCAAGCCTTCTCCACATTGACATAAATGTAATTTATCATAGAATCACAGAGTGTCTGGGGTTGGAACAGACCTCTGGAGATCATATGATCCGACACCCCCTGCTCAAGCAGGGACACATAGAGCCAGTTGCTCAGGACTGTGTCCAGGTGGTATTTAACTCTCTCCAAGGATGCAGACTCAACAACCACCCAGGGCAACCTGTTCCATCAGTTTTCTTTGCATTCAGATCTTCCTGGTTGGAGTGCACTTAAAATACCTAGATCTCTTGTTGACATTCATTCATGTAGTGAAGATTATTAAGAATTTCACGATGCCTTCCTCCAAGCAAATTTCTATGGTGAAAGCTATCAAACTTCCTTGTGCAGACTAAGCAAACTTCACTCGTGAGGTGAAGTAACATGTAAGCTTTCCACAGTTCTTGCTCTGGCATTTCTAGTTCCTTTTGTGCTCCTAGGCAAGAGAAGCTTTGCTTCCTCATAGCTTCCCAACAGAAAGACCTAAGTCCTGGTATCAACTGTTGGCATTCAGATGCTTTCACAAACCAGAGTACTACAGAGCTCTGCTTGGTGAAAGCAACAGTTGCCTCTCTGCAGGGTAGTCAAGGTCAGGAAAAGAACTTGGGGTAAAGTGGTCATGGAGAGCATGGAGTGATTCCACTAGGGACAGACCAAAGTGTGATTTTTTCCTGCTCTTTCTTGAACCATATAGTATTCAGGGTCATTGCACAACATGCCAGGGGACTGGGCAGCTGTGGTGTTAGGAGAAAGAGAGCAAAGCACAACTGGCTGTGAGGTTTGCCTAAGATAATTTCAAATTTATACCAGACCAGGCAGAGAGAGATTTAGAGGAAAATAGAGCAAGGGATAGGGTTTGTGAGAGCAAAGATGAAGTCCTGGGATTTTTCTATCACTGTCCAGACCTTGACATAGCTTAGAAGCAGATGGTAGAGAAATTCCAAGCACTTGTCTTCTCTGATCTCTTCTCTCCATAACTTCAAGGTGGAAGCTAACATGGTGGGCATACATTGCCTGACTAACCAAGTCACTTTTCTTGCGTTAGGCTAGCAAGCTTTAGGCAAGCATCAAGCTTGCCATGTTGAGCCATTGGGAAATGTAGGAGAAGGAAACCAGTGCCAGTGCTGTCTCAGTCATTTACTGCATCCTACTTTCAGAACCAGGCACATGAGTGATTTAGAGGATAAGCATATTCAAGTTTGCTTCCCTGCCCTCCTAAGCTGGGAAAGAGCATGATCTTTTATCCTGCTTCCTTAAATAAGACACAGCATCCCACTAAGTGAAATCATTACACAAGCATTCATATAAGTGGAGGGAAAAAAAGAAGAAAAAAGAAGAGAAAAAGAAAAAAAGGAATAAATTAATTAATTTGACATCTCTAATGCCCTAGCTTCTTCACAGCCTTGTCTGAGCAAAATAGAGAAGAACAGCAGCAATGAAAAACTGAAGGAAATTTAAGAAGTCCCAGCTATGTGAATTGTTGCTCAAATACTCCTCCATAGCTTATAGGTGCTGCACAGATTAGTATGCCAAGTTTATCCCCATCCTGGAAAGTAACTTCACTCCTCAAGACAACAGACACAACCAACATCCAGAGCCAGGCTACAGAGAAGTGTAAGGAGGTGTTTTCAGCAAAGAGTCTTAAAGCATGCAATGCTTTGTGCAAACAAAGTATGTGAAACACATACATTTGCCTAAGCATATTCTAGCACTAAAATACAGTTACTATTCTCACTGATGAAAGAAGTGAATCAACAGACCCCTTCAGAGAAAGATGTTTTGCACACAGCCATATGGACACTTCGACAGCGATAAGCGTTGGATCGCAAAATGGAGTTTGAAGCCTGTCTTCTATCCCTTTGTAATGAATAGGCTTACATTGGTCAGCACACAAGCAGAAGCAACAACCTGAGCAGAACAGAAACAAGTTACTTAGCTTTATTTGTTAACTGACTTAAGGAAGAAGCTCGTGAGCCTTTCTACTGCAACCCATCAACAAGGACTATTATCAGAGTTGCATAATGTCAACTAGATTTATTGATGTCAACTAGACATTCAATCAAATTAATAGCTCTGCACAATTCAGCTGTAGCTATAATTTAGTATTTAAGTGATATGTTGCCTAAGAATTTCTCAAGGAAAAGGTCAGGTCATGCTCTGAAGGACAGTCTTCGTAGCAACTTTCACATCTCAGGAGAAACCTGTAACATTTTACACCATACCAAGGGCCAGATTCTGATTTCACCTGTTTCAATATCATGTCCCTTATAAACAAGACAGATACTGGTTATTTTTTAAGGTTATTTGAGGAATGTGGAGTTGAGACAGTCCTAAAGTAAATGCCCTTATATCCTGCACAAATCACAACAGGTCACCTGTAAGAAAAACATGCTCCTTGCTCTGCAACAGATGGCAACCCAGGCTCAGGAGAAGCTACAAAGTTCATGTTGCCTTCAGTGCTCAATGCCATGTGACAGCCAACCAGAAACTCAGATGTGAATAATGAATTGAAATTGCACTGCAATTCCATCCAAAGCCTGAAGTCCAGTCTGAGACTCTGACATTTGCTGTAATTGGTAGGTAATGCCACAATTTATTACAAAAAATTTAATCCCCTAAGGAGTTGTCATAAGGGGAAAAAACCCAGGTGGTAATTATGTGAGGCTCAGGCAGGCAAATAATTCATCTTTTATTAATTTTACTACATATTTAACAATTGAGCAAAGGTCTCCAGTTTCCACGCCTTCAGTGTGTTGTGTGAAGGTTTTTATCTTTGAAAAAGGAGGGTGCTTAAAATCTTACTCTTACAGAAAAGAAAAACAACAAACAACAAAGCAAGGAACCTAAATATTGAACAACAAACTACTGAACAATTCAGACACAGTCTGAATGTTGAATGCTTCAGAGAATGCTCTGAGGCATTATTTGTTAACTTTGGAGTCAGTGTGTAACTAGTAGAGTAGGAATTGCAAGTTTCTGATAAGTTTGATGATTGTGTGTGGCTGCTTCTGTGGTAGATTTGTATTATTTTGCTGTGATCTTTTCCCAACATCCTTCCACCTCCTTCAGAAGTGTAACATATTAGAAAATTAAAAAGGCTACTTCAAAAGATTGCTTATTCTGTATGAAGACACATTTCTTTGAAGTGGGAAGGAAGAGTGAGCAAAACCCATCTCTAAAGTTTAGTCCAATCTCATATGCAAATTCCAGGACAAACTCATGCACGAGGTCTTTACTGATACTACATGTATGTAGTAATGTCCAGTGTGATGCTATAATGCATGATACAACTTACCTGCAATGTAACTGATTCAGTACACACAGCCTGAGTTCCTAGCATGCCTCCAAAACCTGCAGTGAAGCCAGGGAAGTGGAAGCAAGTGAACCCCACCACATTCATGCTCTGCTATACAACTGTAAAAAGGAAGAGATACCAAATAACTTCAAACAGGCCCAAATAAAAAAAGCTAAAATCAAATTTGGAGTTCTCTGTACTTTCACTGTAACCATGACGAGTATACTCTCAAACCATTAATGTGCAATGTTTCCTCTTAGCTCTTTATTTGTAGGTGCCTCAAGTCATACCACAGAGTCAAAAACAGAGATGCAGAGCTGCCTTCGGAGACAATGCTGCACACATTTGAAATAATAATAATTTCCATGCAGGATGTTGGGTGAAAATAAAATAGCAATGACCATGGAGGCTAGAGTAGCTTGTTCTAATTCCCTTCCCCATCTCAAGATTAATTTTATTCATTTTTAATTCCTGTCTATTAGTACTGAAGTAATTTATTATTTTAAAATTTAAGTATTACACTACAGAGGCTTCTTCAAGAATGTCTGAGATGACGTGTCACAGATTGCTTACACTTTTACTATCTGTGAAGTAAGGATTTTAGCCCTTCATTTAACCCATCCTACAGGAATTTTTCATACCCAATTAAAAAAATTAGTCCCATTCAAATCTGTCAGGCCAAACTTCTAGAGCCTTTCTGACTTTCCAAAGAGATAGTCTGCAGAATGAAAGGAGGTAACATGAAGAAATTCATATTGTCCACATCCATTTGGGAAGCCACAGGAGGATCCAACGTGGACTCCACCCTATTGTCCCCTCTTTCTGACAGTTGCTGCACATTTAGATTCCACACAGAGCAGTCTGTACTGATCAGAAGAATTTTCAACATTAGCATGGGACCCATCGCAAGAATTTACACAGTATTGCTCTTCTGTGGTAGCTGACATTCTCACATTTGGGATGTGCTGGACACCGCAGGGCAGCTGGTTGCAAGACAGAGGTGAATTTAATCATCCCTCACTGAGCTTTACTTTACATGTTGGATTTGATTAAGCACAAATATTGAAAAAGCCACTGCTAGATGGTATTGACAGGATGTTAATCAGATCATGCATGGCTGTTACTCTCCAGGTTTCAGAAGCAGACAACTGCAAGTGAAATAGGCTAAGATTGTCTTAGCTCTGGAACCTTTGGTGAGGCTGTTTCACAGAAAAATAAAAGGAAGGTGTAAAAGGAAATCTGTATTGCATCACATCTTACTAGTAGAGGCCAATTATATGGTGCATAATTGAATGCAAACATAATTTCATACACTCTAAAAAGACATGACAAAAATTATAATTTCCAGATTCAGAAAAGAGCATAGCATTAGATCAGAGGACTGTTAGCAGATATGAAACCATAATGGTAAACATAGCTTTTTCCCTATCATATGAAACACTGTGCAAGTATAAACCTTTCTAATGGTGCTGGGACGGTCCTTTTAGCTGCCCTGCTCTGGAAGTTGTCCCAGATGACAGCAGACAAACCTGAGGCCAAAGGAAGGACCAAATCCATCTCCAGGAGGTCAGTGGCTTTGCATTTCCATGGAGAGTATGAGTAGTCACAATGTATGTTTCTGCTTCAGTGCCCTTTGAAGCTGCATGTCAGCAACAGTGTCTCTTATAAAACGACCTCTTTTCAAAAGCTTGTGTCAGCCCAGTGGCACTCGCTAAATCAGGAGTCCTTGCAAAATTAACCAGTACTTTTGAGTCCTCTCAGTGTCTCAGAGATATTAATCTTCAAAGTCCCAAACCAGTATCTAGTGGCTTGAAACAACCTGGAACCACACAGTTTTCTACTGTTCTATGTCTGTACATTTCCCAAAGCAACTAAGCAAACAGATGTTGGTTCTATGTTGGGTCCTTTGATAGCAGAACAGATCTCCATTATTCTTCTCCCAATTGCTCAGTCCCCCAAGATCAACATTGTTATTGAAATCCTTCACATTTTAAGGACAGACATAAATTTTTCCTTCTGCACAGTGGTCATAGTTGCATTACATCATCAGGAAGGCCAGCATGGTCATATCTTCACTCACTGACCCTGACAGTGGGTTTGTGATTTAGCTCAACATCATGCTTTGTAGTATAGCTCTACACTATCCTTCTGGCTAAAAACAACTAGGCTATGGTTTCGTATTGGATGTGACGCCTTTCACCTAGGACAGGTCTGTACCTCTCTCTTTAGCATAGTAATTGTGCCTGTGCCATTAATCCAGCCCTGAGTGGGTCAGCCTGCCTGAATTTCTGCTAGAAAGGGGCCAGTAGGCTTCAGTTACTAAAGCTATTGACCTATGTCATTTCTAGCACCCATGTCTATCAGGACTCTGTCTTTTGAAGAGACAAAGAAGAAAAAACAACTACCATCAAAATCCAGGATCTGACTCTACTCTGTACAGTACTTAAGGCACTTCTCTCCATGAAATTAAGCCACTTGTACAATGCCTCATAAAGCTTAACTCTACCGCTCAGAGTGAATTTGTTTTCTATGCACCCTCTCTATCCCATGTGGCACAGAATACTGTAATGTTTTTACCAAGCAGGTTTAATAACCTGGTTGCTGATGTTCTTTAATAAATGTAGCTTAAAAGAAATCCCCTCCCCAAAGCTATTAGTTCACTGTAAGAGTAACAGTCAAAGCAGGACAGGACTATCAATGGATCCAAAAGGAGGAAAAGGACAGACAAGGTTGCATAGCGTTTCACCCCTTGAAAAAATAAACCAAGAAAAAGTTGAGAGGAAAAAAAGAAAAGATGGGTTTGAAACCTAGCTTCTGCCATCTCCGGTCTTTTTCCACTTGACAAAGCTGTCAAAATGAGTGCAAAATTAGATTATTTAGTGAAAAAATTTCTTATTGTTGATATGCAACTGTAGAAGTCTACCACTTTGATAAATCTTTAGGTTGAAATGAATTCTCAACTCAAAGATTGAGCCTGAAGTAAAAGTCAGAGGCAAATATCAACTGCAGATGACCCAGGGATTAGAGTAATGAGTTGTAAAACAGAGGGTTTGGGCACTTGGTTTGCCTGAGCAATTTGTGGTTTGAAATCAAGTCTCCTACAAGGCAAATAAGTAACGTGGTAATCCCTGAGCTTCTGGCACTCCAGGGAGAGATCTTTCCCTGTGTTTCCACAGTTGCTGGTTCCCTCCTTCAGACACACACTCCAGAGGGGAAACCTGTTTCCTATCTCACTTCAACTCAAGTCCTCTTCCTCACATTATTTTATAATAAAGCCGTTAAGTGAATCCACTATAACATGTACTTCAGAACCTTAAATAATATGCTCTAATATCACTGCTGATGTTAAATTTCCATAGTCTAATAAGAAGTTTGTATCATATTGTAGGCTATTTTTGTGAATAGCACAGCATAAATTTCTTGATTGCTTCAATATATCGTTCCACCATTTGTAGTAATGTGGCATTTAACTGATAAGTTTGACAGCATTTCTTTCAGGAAACAGTGATACTTCTGTAGATGGGAATCAAGTTTCATTTCCACTTTACCAATACAGGAAAACAGGTCTCACACCATCACTGTCTGTAATGAGTTACCTGAATTCATAGTACTGTAAGGTATTTATAATGAACAGTTACTGCAATTAAAACAAATATTGTTTAAATGCTTCAAAGGAGTCTGTTTATCATTCACTGACACAGGGTACCCAGCCATTCCCAAAAACCAATGGAATACCTTTAAACACATGAAACATTTGCTGACAGCCTTGATGAACACCACAGTACCTGTGGGTTAACAGGTCCCTAATCACCTTCAAGTAAAACATATCAGCTGCCTCTGGCTCCAGTCCCATAACTGTACCTCCCACCAGGCCATCTATTTTCTTGTTAGCTGCTACCCTAATTTGTTACTATCACAAGATGTACCCAAAAATCTTCCCATCCCTGCAAGGAGGCAACAATCAATACTAGTTCTCCCTTCATTGCATTAAGGATTCAGACTAGTAATTCATAAACTGTAGTCAGAGACACTGGTGAAACTTTTCCTTGAAAAATAACCTCAGGACTTGTCTATGATTTGAAGCACAGTGGCACTTTGAGGAGGACTCTCACAGTCCAATAGCATGAAATTACATTATGATGGAAGCATAGGCTACAGTCCTGCAAACTCTTAAGCATATGTTTTATTTCCTTAATTTCTTGCAGTCCCGATGATATCTGAGGTCAATTGCGCTTACAGATGGTTCTCTCCAGGAACAAGGATTTCCTTTATTAATGTTCTATAGATACTGAAAATATAGAGACAGTTTATTTTATTACTGAGTTTGATACATGTTTTTTTTATACAGTAACAAAAATGTTCAACGAAAACCCAAATCAATTACACACAAGCTATGAAAATGCTCACATTTTTACTTCAGCACATGCTTAATATTTGATCCTCTGTGTGCAATAAATGACTTTTATTGCATGTGGTAATTAATTTCTATTCACAGGTATTTATGTGTGAAATGAAATATTTCATACATTCATTAATTTTATAATTTTAGAAGCTAGCCACTCTGGGGTGCCCTAATCAGCTTTTCCATTTTGTATGAAAGTAATTCTTTAATGGGCAGTAATAATTTTCTCTGCATAATAAGTCACAAAACGTGATCTGAATCCTGATCTCTTTAAATATAGACCCATCTTTATCAACTTCAGCAATATTGTCTTGCTTATTCACCGAAATGGGTGAGTCCTGTTCAGCATCCTCCCCTTACTTCAATTTTTACCTAAATCAATCAGACCTTAGAATGGTTTTGTCCTAATAAGTTTCTTGTTTTTATTATGCGTTCATCCCAAAGTGCACCTGTTCATCGATATTGCAGAGACATGTTTTTGAGCAGTAGGAGTAGGCATCTTTCAGGAAGAGCATTGTAGCTTGAAGCATAAAACATTTAGTCAGGAGGTCATCAGTGAAAAGGTACTTATTGCCTTATTCCTTTGTGACTTTCGGTGAGCAACCTTTGGTGTGACTCACTTCCTCTCAGTTTATCCACCTACAAAGTTGTGTAGATAGCACAGATAGTCTGCCTATTTTGCTCTCCTAGATGTAAACCACTGAATGCAATAGCACATCTTTTCTTTAAAACTTTATTTTATTGGCCAAGATTCCTGGGATGGAATGGTTTTAAATCAATTTTTTTTTCTATCCTCTGACACAAAGGAGACTGTCATACTACAGAAATACCTAGAAAAAAAATATTTGTGCATCATTCCAGTAATTAGCAATCCTGAGCTTTGAGAAAAACAAAGCAAAATGTTATACACTCACCATTTAAGTGATTACTGAGATCGTATGAAAACAAAAAGACGTTTATTGGTTTACATCCAGACACTTTATTCCAATGTGACTGAATAAGTGAGGAAAGATGCATAGGTATGAAAATGGGAGAGCTGAGTTTGTGTAAAGTTAAAAAAATTCAGTGATCCCGGCTAATTGTGTTGCCTCCTCAATTGAACTGCATCATATTTTTCAAACAGATAAGTGTCAGAGAGGAAAGATTGCTCACTCAAAGAAATTAAAAATGGCTGTCATAGTAGGAACTGTATTCCAGATAACCCACAGCCTGCTTACCAGAAGAATAGATAAATAAATAATGACACAGCTGCATCCTTCAACCTCAACAGTAAATTAAAGGCAAGAAAAGGCAATGGAAAGGACACCTCAAGAAAGCCAGAAGACGTTTTTTCATGAAACTGGGAAGAGGAAACATATTCCCACTGCAAAGTTTGACTTTTCTTTCCAGTTGAGATGAATTATTTCATACCATTTAATAAGGAAAATATGGACCAGATCTTCTAGTCTAAAAGTGAAAAATATGTCACAATGAGTCAAAATACAGAAGGAAGGAAAGATCTTCCTTTATCACCCTGGTATGCACCTCCTACTTCCATTCAGTGTCCTTCATCATCCTCTGCCTCCTTTTTCTTTTTCTGGCTTTCCTAACATTCAGGTTTTTATTTTTTTGCATTCAAACTCAAAAGCAATGAGTGAGTTTACCTTTTTTTTTTTTTTTCCAAACAAAAATTTGATCAAAATAGCTGTCTCACTAACAAGAAATCACTTTTCAGAAAGCATTACAAATTTCAGAAAGCATCTGACCAAAACCTCTAATTTTTTTAGAGAAGACTATATAAACTTTTTGGCTGAGAATGAAAACTTGTTTATCCAATAAAAGTGAATGGAAACTTCAATGGCAACCTACTTCTCTCTTAAAAGAAACATATTGCTATGAGAACTGAATCGTGTCAGCCTGGTTCTTTTGGTCCTTCACCTCTTGGATGAATTCTCTGCTAAGTAATACAGACATTTAAGCTTTTTCTATATTTAAAGTATTCATAACATATCTGCCCTTCTTAAATCTGTTGGCATCTATAAAAATTGAGCTCACTGCAATCTCTCCCTCATAGCACTAATAGGGTATTTCTCTCCTACATGGCCACTTGTCCTCATAAAAGTAGATACAAGCTTAACATTGAGATTTTTCACCTCATAATAAAATTTAAACAACAAGTTTAAAAATTATAGCAGGTGGCAGGGGCAGAGAAGACCAGAAGAGAAAAAAATGTACAATTCTAGGCTCCCAATGGAGCCAGAACTCATGACTGGAGATGATCGCCACCTTCCTGACTGAAATGCAATTCTATGTGAAACAACCAGGCTTACAAAGTTCAGGCAACACACAGGAAACATACATTTTCAGAGTGAATATTAGAACTATTCCAGAAAGCACTAGTCCAGAGTCAGCTAAAAAGTGCCAATTGATTGCCCAATGGACCTGGGTCGTGCCAATCCCAAGCACAAATACAGGTTGTACAGAAAATGGATTGAACAGCCCTGCCAAAAAGGACTTGGGGGTGTTGGTGGATGAGAAGATCAACGTGAGCCAGCAATGTGCACTTGCAGCACAGAAATCCAACCATATCCCTGGCTGCATCAAAAGAAGTGTGGCAAGCAGGTTGAGAGAGGTGATTCTGTTCCTCTACTTGGCTCTGGTGAGACCCCACCTGGAGTACTGTGTCCAGCTCTGGGGCCCCCAACATAAGAAGTACAGGGACCTGTTGGGGCGAGTCCAGAGGAGGGCCACAAAGGTGATCAGGGGATTGGAGGACCTCTCCCATGAAGACAGGCTGAAAGAGTTCGGGTTGTTCAGCCTGGAGAAGAGAAGGCTCCGGGGAGACCTTATAGCAGCCTTCCAGTACCTAAAGGGCGCCTACAGGAAAGGTGTGAGGGGACCCTTCATCAGGGAGTGTAGTTATAGGACAAGGGATAATGACTTTAAACTGAAAGAGGGGAGATTTAGATTAGGTATCAGGAAGAAATTTTTCACTGTGAGGGTGGTGAGACATTGGAACAGGTTGCCCAGAGAAGTTGTGGATGCCCCTTCCCTGGGAAGTGTTCAAGACCAGATCGGATGGGGCTTTGAGCAACCCGGTTTAATGGTTGGTCTCCCTGACCATGGCACAGGGGTTGGAATTAGATGATCTTTAAGGTTCCTTCCAATCTAAACCGTTATATGATTCTATGATTCAGGAGCACAAATAGTGTTTCCTCAATCCTCCCAGTAATGGTGAGAGACATTGGAAGAAACAGGTGTGCCCAAAATATCAATGCCTGGCTCCAGGACTGGTGCTTCCACCAGAACTTTGTTTTTTATAGCCATGGAGGAGCCTTTGATTCACAAGGTATGCTGGGCCCTGACAGGATTCACCTGTACCAATGGGGGAAATGCTTCTTTTCCGGAAAACTGGCAGGACTGATTGAGTGGACTAGAAATATTGTGGGAGGGGATACCATCATGAAGGTAGCCCGAGGGTTGGCATGGTACCGATAGAGGTTAGCAATGCTACTGTGAGCACTTATGCTACTCCAGGGAGCACTGGGGGTTTAGGAGCACATCTGAAATGCTTGTACATTAACGTATGGAGTATAAGAAACAAACTGGATGAACTGGAAGCTTCGGTCAATTCGTAGAGCTGTGACCTTGTTGGTATTAATGAGACTTGGTGGAATGTGTCCCACAGCTGGAGTGCTAGGATGGAGGGCTATAGGCTGTTCAGGAGGGATAGGCAGGGCAGGAGAGATGGAGGGGTTGCACTGTATGCAAGGGAGAGGTTTGATTGTACAGGCCTGACAGACAGGGATGATGTGGTTGAGAGACTCTGGGTGGGGATTAGGGGGATGGAAAACAAAGCAGATATTCTAGTGGGTATCTTCTACTGATCGCCCAGCCAGGATGTAAACACTGATGAGTTATTCTGTAGACAATTAGGAGATAACTTTGGATCAATAGCCCTTGTCCTTATGGAAGATTTCAACTTCCCAGACATTAACTACTGATAATACTGAACGGGGAGGTGGTATTGACTCTCTCAAAGGATGAGAGGCCTTGCAGAGGGATTTAGAGAGATTGGAGCAAGACTTGTTCAGACTTGACATTAGGAAACTTTTCTTTACAGAGAGAGTGGTCAAACATTGGAACAGGTTTCCTAGAGGGGTGGTCAATGCCCCAAGCCTCTCAGTGTTTTAGAGGCATTTGGACTGCGCCCTTAATAATATGTTTTACTTTTGTTCAGCCCTAAGTTGATCAGGCAGTTGGACGAGATGATCATTGTAGGTCCCTTCCAACTGAAATATTCTAGTCTAGTCTAGTCAAGTCTATAGTTTAGTCATATACTTGTGGGCAGAAGGATAATGTCTTAAGCTATGTGGTCCCAGCACTCCTGTTCATCTTGATTTTCCAAAGCATGTTTATGTACTCCATTTGAGCATGAAGGAGAGACGAAGATTATTTACTTTAGATGTGCCTGGCACCAGCCAATATTCTCACTGTGATACCTCATTGGGTATTTGCTTAAGTCTCTTCTAAAGTGAAAACGTCACATTTCTGCACAGACCATTGGAGAATTCACTTTTCAAGCCATTGTCAACAGAGCTTGTCATCACAAGCAAACACTGAGGTTAATATGAAGACTATCACTGACTGCTGCATCACAGACCTGGAAGGAAACCCCACAGCCAACATGGATATCCTGGCAAGTTGTATATGATACTTAGCCATAGATGTTTGCAGTTTCTGAAAGATGAGGTGCTTTTGAAAGGCGTTTGTGGTTTCTCAATTCATCTTCAGCAAAGTTTCCCACTGTATCATGAAATATCACATGCTTCCCTGCTCAAAGAAAGGCGAAAGTAGTGAAAGTAGTTCTTAGCCCTAGAAAGCAAGAAAAAAAAAGGTTTGAAAGACTCATATCTTAAGAATTTCTGAAGATATTCCACAAAACCTTAACTTTTAAAAGTAGAGGCTTAACCTTCCCTTTTTTTAAAAAAAACCAGAAGACTTGAGATGTAAAACTTCTTCCTTGTGCTGTATCAAAATGCCTTAACCCCTGGAAGAATAAAAGATATCTGTCTTCCTATTCTCTTAGTGTATATGAGGTCCATTCTTGTACTATTCTTCAGACAAGAGTCTCCTTTTTTCTTTGAAGCAGAACTCTTTTTCTTTTTCTTTTTTTTTTTTTTTTCTCGCCCAACTCCCTCCTCCCCATCCCTTATCATGTTCCTGCAACAGGTTCCAGGGGTTCTTTGCAGGACTCCAGTCTCAATTCTGCATTTTTCCTTATGTGGTTCTTATATTGGAAACCATTTCAGTCCAGTCAGACAAGCCTAGACATTTTTATGAGACATTTTAAAGGAAAATATATTATTCCTTTCTTTCATTTTCAGACACAAGCACAAACCATATCCATTGTTTTGATTTCATTCTGAGCTTCACAATGCCTGTCTCACTGAAAGCCCCAGTGACAGAAGTTGTATGATTACATGAAACAGCCACCATAAATAAAAGATACATCTCATGAATCTACAATACAAGTATTCTTCTATATCCTTAAATATAGAGCCATAACTCTCAAACTTCTTACTGGAATATCAAACTGAATGTGTAGCATTACAAGAGAATCAAAGAATCATAGAATCATTTAAGTTGGAAAAGACCATTAAGATCATCAAGTCCAACTGTAAATCTAGCACTGCCAAAACCACCACTAAATCATGTCCCTAAGCACTACATCTATATGTCTTTTAAATGCCTCCTGGGATGGTGACTCAACCACTTCCCTAGGAAGCCTTTTCCAATGCTTGATAACCCTTTCAATGAAGAATTTTTTCCTAAAATCCATCCTAAACCTCCCACAGTGCAACTTGAGGCCGTTTCCTCTCGTCCTATCACTTGCTACTTGGGAGAAGAGTAGCCAACTCAACCTCCAACTCACTACAACCTCCTTTCAGATAGTTGTAGAAAGCAATAAAGTCTCCCCTGAAGCTCCTTTTCTCCAGACTAAACAACCCTAGTTCCCTCAGCTGCCTCTCATAGGACGTGTTTTCCAGACCTTTCACCAGCTTTGTTGCCCTTCTTTGGATATGCTCCAGCACCACAATGTCTTTCTTGTAGTGAGGGGCCCAAACCTGAACAGATTATTTGAGATGTGGTCTCACCAGTGCCAAGTACAAAGGGTCAATCACTTCCGTAGTCCTGCTGGCCACACAATTTCTGATACAAGCCAGGATGCTGTTGGCCTTCTTGCTACCTGGGCATGCTGCTGGCTAATATTCAGCTGGCTGTTGACCAACACCCCCAGGTCCTTTTAAGACAGGCAGCTTTCCAGACAATCTTTGCCAAGCCTGTAGCATTTGGGGTTGTTGTGACCTGTTGTGGTTTGTGCTGGACTGATCCACTTGTTGATTATTTTGGTGTTCCTCAGTGGCCTAACTTGTAGGTACGTGACATCTACATGACATACCTTTATGAGTAGCTTCGCTAGCCCATCAGCAATATCTTGCCTTAATTCATCAGCCCAGATGGGTTTACCTCTGCACTGCCAGTTGCTCCGTTTCTGCTGCTTTAACCATCCCCAGAGAGCATTTGCCACCATTCACAAGTAAGTATAGAGACAGAGTATTGGCCACTTTTCTCCTTCAGCAATATCTAAAGCCAGCTGGGTGGCTTTTACCTCTGCATATTGATTCAATTCACCTTCTCCTTCAATTGCTTCTGCAACTCATCGTGTAGGACTCCACAGAGCATCTTTCCACTTTTGATGTTTTGCTACAAT
This sequence comes from Alca torda, assembly GCA_008658365.1. Classification (NCBI taxonomy): domain Eukaryota; kingdom Metazoa; phylum Chordata; class Aves; order Charadriiformes; family Alcidae; genus Alca; species Alca torda. The sequence continues at coordinate 20,614,539 of CM018079.1, read as the reverse complement.
ATGACAAGATCCATCAGTGAACAGAACATACTGTTTCTCATTATCTGAGAGTTTGTTATATATGGCGGGGCCTCCTCACCATGTGTCACCACCTCTTCTGGTGGCACTGTGAAGTCTCTGCCTTTGGCCCAGTTTGTGATCACTTCTGCGATTCCTGGATGATTTGGGTTTCCTGTTCGACCTCGCTGTGTGATTAAGGCAATGCACTTACTCCAGGTAGCATCGGTGGCATGATGAGTAGAAGGAACTTTACCCTTGAATGTCCAGCCCAGCACTGGTAATCAGGGTGCTAAGAGGAGATGTGCTTCAGTACCAATTACTTCCAAAGCAGTTCTAACTCCTTCATATGCTGCCAATATTTCTTTCTCAGTTGGAGTATAACTAGCCTCAGATCCTCTGTACCCCCGACTACAAAACCTCTGTTTCCCCAACTCCAAAATCCTAGGAGTCGACCTGGAATCTGACTCCAGTTCATATTGCAGTTCTAGCATGCCCAGCATGGCAGTATTCAGTGATGGTGTGACTTAATTCAGGCAACGATAGTCCACTGTTAATCTCCAGTATCCATCAGACTTTTGTACTAGCCATATAGAGCCGTTAAGGGGTGAGCAGGGTTTTCTGCTTCCCTGGCATTTCCCTATTTCAGGAAAAAAACCCTGTTTGCCAAGATCTGTGGCTCTGCTGCATGTTGGGCTGGCTCCAGAGCAGCTCCCCTCAGCAACTGACCATACACATAGCAGCTATCATCAGCTCTTGCAGTGGCCTGATGTTTTCCGCTCTAAGCCCTGATACCTACCTTTCGCTCTCTACCTTGACTCTTTTCCTGTTACATGCCATTATTTCACCAACCACATCTTTTTTTTTTTTTTTTTTTTTTAATAGAAAACAAATAAGTTGTACAACAACAAGCAGTTGAGTTTACATGGCAAGGTTTTGGTATCAGAACGGTCCTGCAGGGATGGCTTTCATGAGAAGACACCAGGAGCTGCCCCCATGTTGGACAGAGCCAGTTCTGGTTGGTTCCAAAACAGGCCCATTGCTGCCCAAAGCTGAGCCCATCAGTGACTCTGGTGGTGCCTCTGTGCTAACATATTTGTATTGGTTTTGGCTGAGATAGAGTTCATTTTCTTCATAGTAGCTACGATGGGACTACATTTTTGGATTTGTGATGGAAGCAGTGTTTATAATACAGAGATGTTTTCATTACTGCTGAGCAGTGCTTACACAGAGCCAAGGCCTGCTCTGCTTCTCACACCACCCCGTCAGTGGGTAGGCTGGGGGTGCACAAGAAGTTGGGAGGGGAAACAGCTGGGACAGCAGATCACAACTGACTGAACAGATATTCCATACTATATGACGTCATGCTCAGCATACAAAGCTTACGGAAGAAAGAAGGGGGGACGTTCAGAGTTATGGTGTTTGTCTTTCTGTCATCGTTTTGGCCGGATTGGCCAATCAGAATGACAGATGGCCCTCCCCCTCATCTCTCCAAAGAGAGGAGAGGAAGAGATAAGGAGATTTATGAGTTTAGAAAAAGAACTAAACTACTTTAATGAAAATAATAATAAATAAGAAAATAGTAAATAATAATAGAATAATAAAAATTTTAAAAAGTATACAATATATACAAAACCGTATCCAGCTCCCGGGATGACGACTGCATCACCAGCAGACATAGGGAAAGTCCCAGACTGGATTCAGTGATGGACAGGAGCTGAATTCCGGAACTAGAGTCAGGAATGCTCGGATTGGGATCAAAGATAGACGAACAGACAGCGTCCTCCTCGGATGTTGGCCATTGAAGAAAAGAGAGCGAGCCTTGCCCCTTTGATCCCTCAGCTTTTATACTGAATGTGATCGATATGGGATGGAATACCCTGTTGGTCAGTTTTGGGTCACTCATCCTGTCCGCTCCTCCCTGCAGGTGGAACCCCTCTAACGCTTCTCTGCTTCCGACCCACTAACAGGGCAAACAGTGAAGTTAGCTGACCTTGGTTGTTATAGCAATAAGTGTAAGCAAGAGCCTCTCTGCATAGCATTCCTGGGTATAATCAGGTCTTATCACTCTGAGAGTAAACAGTTTCTGAACAATATGCTGTTAATTTCAGAGTTTAGTCAGTTAGAAGAGGCCCAGCTAAAAAGTAGAATTAAAAAACAGAAAATTGGTTCTGTTTTACCTCAAACCAGGACACTTTCCAAGTAACCATTACACATGATGGAGCCCTGCTTTCCTGGAGATGGCTGAACACCTGCCTGCTGATGGGAAGTAGTGAATAAATTTCTTGTTTTGCTTTGCTTGTGTGCATGGCTTTTGCTTTATTTATTAAATTGTCTTTATCTCAACCAATCAGTTTTCTCACTTTTACTCCTCTGATTTTCTCCCCCATCCCACTGGGGGTGAGTCTGGCCATGATGTTGATTGGTGGGTGATCTTCCTGTCCTTATCTCAGCCCACAAATTTTTCCATCATATTTTCTCCCCTGTCTTGCTAGGAGTGGGAGCGAGAGAGCAGCTTGGTGGTCATCTAGCAGCTACCCAAGGTTAACCCACCACACTGGTGAAATCACTAACTGCATAGATCTAGCTCTGCATTTCCATGACACATGGACACATCCCAAATATGCACTAACCTGTACTGTGGTGTCATCCTCTAAAATGACAGAACAAGAAGAAAGTTGCTTTACTTCCATTTGCATTTCCAGGTATGTACATTTCCTATTAATGGACTTCAAGTTTACTTTGTAGATTTTTCTACTCTATTATTTTTAATACTTTTGACGTGTGAACTTACAGGATACCTGAAGAAAATTCACAACAAAAAATTCAGAAAAGCAAACCAGATGGTGTATCTGAAAAGGATATAAGAGAACAAAGACAAGAGAAGGGGGACTGGCAGTATTCATCCCATGATTAATTTAGCATCCTCTCCCAGTGTTCTAGGCACAGAGGGTCCTATCTAAAATTACAGCTTACATATTCAATCATCCCTTGTGGCTATTTAATTTAACATTGTGCCATTTATTTTCCTTCAGTGCACTAAGAAACACAGTATAATGTCTTCCATCTTCCCTGTAGATTCTTTTCAGTACCACGTCAGGAAGTCCACCCTGAACATCTCGCAAGATTAATACATCTGGGAACACCCAGATCAAACATCCTTTATAATCTCAATATCCCGAGGGAGACACTCTGTGCTAGCATCTCTCTTTAGATTATCTGTAAACCCAAAACTGCAAGAGCATGATGAAGAGATCAGACCTCTCCCCTATTCAAGTCCCAGGACATGTGGGTAGAATATCTGAAGCATGTGAGGTGGCATAAAGCAGCAGATACTTTTACACTTGCTGGCTTTTCTAAATAACTCCTATTACCACTCTACTAGCCTAAAAATCCCATGGACACCTGTTCTTAAAAGAAATTGAGAAATGTCCTCATAACATACAGATTTAGCATATCTGTCCTTTGCTACTCTTCTCTCTGAGGATCTGGGAAACAGCAGGCAATCTGGTAGAAACCCCAATGAGCTAGGGAATTGGGGAAGCATCTTCAAATGAAGTGCAATAAAAGGAAAACGTTAGGGGCTTTTTCACCCCAACCATGGATATTTACTGCAATTCTAGGCAGAAAATACCAAGTTCATCTTTGTTCTCCAGTTGAGAAATGGCAAACGAATTAATCAGCTGAGTCATGAGACCGCTTCCTTACGCTTATAAGACTTTGAATATGTACATATATGCTTCAATAGAAAATCCATAGTTAAATTGGGTCAAGTTTCTAAAAGTCTATGTACCAGGCAAAACTTAATAACCTTAGTCTGTTAGAGCACTGCTGGTGTAAATCGCACTCCAGACTGGCAAGCATATGAGCCAAAAGAAGAGATACTTATCATAATCGCATAGACATGCCTAAAGAAGTGCAACAGGCAAAAATTATCTAAATTAGCTATGTCAGAATGTTTACAGTGATTGGCATGTCTAAATTAATTGTCCTGCATCCTGCCTGAACAGTGTCAATTACTGATATAAAGAAAAATAGTTTAAATTGCTAGTGTCAAAGTTAAGCATTAAATGAATTAGTTTCTGAGTTTATTGGACTCTGACTGCAAATAAGCAGGTTCTCTGGACAGTATTTGTAAATTAAATGTGCCTAAAGTATCAGTAGTAAGTTTGAGAACTGCTTTATTCTTGAAGACTTGAGGAGAAAAACACAGCAACAAGTCAGAAACAGCACAAGGGAAAGTCTAGTGAGCTTTCTCCTTGAGATTATGGAAAAAGCATACGCTAAAGCTGGCCCACCTGCTCCTATTAGTGGTTTGCTGATGGAAGAGCCTCAACCCCTGACACGAACGTCTTCCCTTGGAATATCCCACGTCACGTTTTCAAAATTCTGAGCTTTGGCCTAAACCTGCTCTCACCTGATGCTGCTCTGTGTTGTTATGATATGACATGCACAAAAGCAGCAGTAACAGAGGTGTGACAGAATGGAAAACCAGACAGATCTGCTATCCCGCGAGCCCACACAAAACCCATTTGTTACCTGACATACCCCAGCTAGTCAAAGAAAAGTTTTAAGCTTGTATCTGTACAGGCCTGAAGAATTTTCCTTCTTCACAACAACACTGCTTCTGTTTCTTCCTCATTAAAACAAGCATTTTTACATATTGCAGAGACTAGCAGCAGGACACAGAGAAAAGTGGTGCACAAGGCTGTCCTATCGCTCACTTGTCCACTGAGAAGTGGAGATGGGTATCATTTGCATGTACATGTTTCAGCAGGGCATGTGAGCATCTGACAATCCTAGCCAAACACTTCATCCCACTTGGAAATAAACCAGCATGAGATCTAGGAATCCCAGTAGGCACGCATACACAGCATTGCAGCTCGTGTACCATCCCCAGAGGTGGGAATGCTTTTCAGGAAAGGAATGACTATTTTGAGGGGAACTATTTCTTGCTAATTCACTGGAAGGACACTGAGACATAAATGGGCTGTGTTGCTCCATTCTTTTTGTTTGAAATTACTTCTAAGACACTTTAGCCAAAACAGCTTTGCCAATTAGTTGTGCTTGGCTGACAGGAAGAAATACCACCATGCTGTACAGTCATGTATAGCATCTTTGGACATCTCTATGTATAGCATTTAGGACATCTAAATGAAGATGCACACCATTACAAGAAAAACAGTCTCCAGGAAAGAAATACCATGTTGAGGCTGTGTATCAACAAAGAGGACAAACAGCTCAATTTGATTCATCTGAATCTAAAGCAAAAACATTTTGTGCTGTTTTGCTAAACACTCTTAAGACTCATTCTTCCTCCCTTGCTGTACATTTGTGTTTTGAGTATAGAGCACTGAGACACAATAAAGATGATATTTAGATGACTTTCATCTACTCTTAAAATTATTCAGTGATTAAGGTGGAAGTATTATCTCTTACATCCAAATGAATAATACCAAAAGAATTCAACATGATTAACATTTTTACGACCCATACCAAATGAAGTGTAAGTAATTTGCCACTTGTAAAATGTTGCTAGGTTATCCCTCAGTAATACTTTGATCATACATATACACCATTACTTTCTGCAACATCAGTATAAATGGAGTGATAAAATCCAAGCAGCAAGTCTGAACAAAAAAGGCAGACATGCCAAACAAACACCTCCCTTGTTCCTTTTTCAAGCACCACATTCATAAAAGTCCATTCCTTAACCTATTTTCTTTACATCTCATATTAACCAGCCCAAACAAGCACTGGCTGGCCAAATCATGACAACCATAGTGCTTACACATTCTTAACTGAGACCTTTTACTCATCCTTCATGCGTAAACAATCACTGATCTGCCAGCTGGACAAGAATTTAGGGGTAAACTTTTTTTTGGTACCCATGACTTGCTCACAGGATATGTTAATTCCACAGAGGTCCTTAGTACCCATCAGGCAAACACTTTTGCTGCCTACAGCCTGGGACTGACTCCACACAAGAATCATGAAGGCAAAAAGGTCATCAATTAGCTTCTCGACTTCTCAAAAAATGATATCTTTCTCCCCACCGTTATCCATCCAAGGAAGAAAAAAACTGGATACAAACAGTATCTTGCAATGTACGCCTATTTTAGAGTTTCACACAGAGAGAGAAGGTCACAGTCTTGAGATATTTCCATGGTATTAATATGAGATTCTTACCATCTGAATGCACTTCAAAAAAGTCAATGCCACAGATTCCATTAGATATACCAAAGACGACACTTTCCTTCAACATTGCTGTGAGAAAGACAGTTTAAGTGAGAAGCTAGTTATGAACAATACTATTTAGATACAAATAATATATTGAAAATACGTTTTTTATGTTTTTCATGGTTCTTATAAAAATGTGCAGGCATGCGCATGTGGCTAATGACCTTGTGGCTCTAGGGTATGATTCTTCCCAAGTCCTTAACCAGTTTAGCAGCATAAGTCTCAGAGGCCTTCAATTAACTACCCAATATCACACAGTTCCCAACTGTGAGGTTTCATGCACTTTGCTCTGAATCTTCCGCTACTGCACACTGCCAGGCAGAGGATCAGAGCAACACTGGCATTTTCTGTGCTCCCAGTAGTTACATGGGTACGTGAAATGAAACTCTTTAAGGTTAGTGGTGCAACACTGTACGTCAGCTGGGGCTGTACAGCAAGAAGCTGTACAGGTTCCAGGTGCTCCATTAAGATGGGACTTCGCAGGGGGGTCTAAAACTGACACAACACAGTCCCAAAAACCAAACTGCTAGATTTCCCAGCGTTGCATTAGTGCTCTTCCACTGCAGCTCAGGACCCTTTCTGATCTTGGTGTGTTAAAGAAGGAATCAATGTGCCAAAGCAAAACCCTTTCAAGCAGGCTGAGATGATTAATTTTAAATAGGCACACATCTATAAACAGGGCCACAAATCACAGGCTCTGCTCCCAGGTAAGTTTTGTAGAATCAGAGCAGGAGAAAAAAAAATAATAAAAAAAAAATCAGTATCCCCTGCCTGGTACCGGAATTGATGAAGGGAATCAGAAATTACAAGAATCCTAGGTAGTTAATGCAATGTCTGCCATGGCAATTCCACTCTGGTAGTTTGCACTCGATACTCTGCCCAGTTCCCAGCTCTGAACTGTAAGCAGTGCTCAACATGTGTCTGCTGTTAACGAACAGACCAGCACCAAGCCCTGCCATAGCTCTGAAACCTCTACTAGCACAGAGTAAAGCAGAAGCACCAACAATACCAAGAAATTCACTGGCAGCAAGGACACCTGTATACATTGCTGCTTCGCCTCCGAGTGCACAATTTCCTGATATCCTCAGATATTTGACCAATACACCCATTTGACTGAGTAAAAGAAAGCAACATCCAGCTCTCTAGGACCAGATTTAGGTCTTCAGAATTTCTTTTTAAAGTGCGACTGAGAAAAGCCTGCCATGATGCTGAATAGCTTGTTCGGTCGTTTTAACCATAATGATTTGCTAACTCTTCAGCACAGGTATGTTCTGCATTTTACACAGTTGCCAATAAAATGGTGATGATTTCAGAGCCTATGAGCAATAAATTTCAAGCAGTTATATAAAATGTTAACTCCTTCTGTAAACAAAAAAATTTTTAAAAAAATCCTTATCACTGGCAAAGCATAAAGAAATGAAACCGCTTGGTCTTTTCATCTACTTATTAAAATTAACTTTGACATTAATAAATAATTGACATAATATATTATTCAGACCTTTACATACAGAATTAAGTAGGATGTAAAGTGAAGGTTATTTATTTAAAAGGAAGTAATATATATGAAAAAGTGCTGTTATTCTAGAATAGCAACAAAGTTGCAAATATATTGAGCTTTATATAGCCCTATTCTTGGTGGGACGCCAGCTTTCCTGCTGTTTCATGTTCTGTTTGTTAAAGACTTGGCTAGGAGAAGAAAATACTAGCACCAACACATTGAAATACACTAGTTTAACCCCAGAAAATGACCCACTTGTCTAAATCCTTTCAAGAGCCACATGCCACACAGTCACTACTACTCTTTTTGTTAGATCAGAGAAGAGAAGACTCACAAACAGCATCAAGGAGGGAGGATTACACAGAATCACACAGAATGGAAGGGGTTGGAAGGGGCCTTCGGAGATCATTTAGTCCAACCCCTCTGCCAAAGCGGGTTCACCTAGAGCAGGCTGGACAGAAACACATCCAGACAGGTTTTAAGTATCTCCAGAGAAGGAAGATTCTGACAGTCCATGGGACGCACGGCCAGACCAGTCTATCAAGTCTACACAAGTGTTTGTTTTAGATAGCACCAGAAGAAGAGGCCATAAGGCTCGCACAAAGCCAGTAACACAAAATCCCCAGCCTTGCTCAATGCTTTGCAGAATTCAGGCCGTTCTCCCCTGGGTCCACAGTGCTGCTCAGGCTTCAGGGACCTTTCTTCTATATAGCCATCCCTGCTATATGGATGAATGCAATATGTTCAGACCAATGCTGAACCTCCTACTTACACAGGCTTCTGCTCCCGGGTTGGTAGTCCACCACTTGTTGTTTTGTGCAGCACAGAAGCCTGTTTGCCTTTTCATGGATTCTGTTCTCTAAAGGGTGACTTGTTTTGCCTGAAAGCACTGGTATTACTGTTTAGTGGTGGAGTGCAGGGATGAGCTGCTTGAGAGAGCTCTAGGTAGGCTGCAAGGAGCAGATGCCCAGTCAGGTCTGTGGACAAGAAAAAGAAAATTCCTAGAGGCTCTAAGTGCACTCAGTGAAATTTGATCTGCACAGGAAGCTGCTGTGCTGGACTTGAATCATGAAGAAAGACCCTTTTCCACAAGGAACAGTGGACAGGTTTGCTTATCTCACAATGCACATTTGAATTTTCCCGATTTCTTATTCCAACAAGACAACTATAGGAACTTAAAGCTGTTTCTGTGCACTCTTTTTATGGAATACATGCATGTAGTCCAGTGAACTTTGGGTTCTAGAATAAATTATATCTGTTGTTTTCCATGTTCCGGATCATGTCCCCCTTTGTTTTACCTTCTTAATTTTCCAGATGCCTTTACCTCCCTTAGCCATTCTCCTCCTCTGCAAGGAAGATTAAAGACCTGTTTTCTCCCACTTCTAACAGCCCCCTTGGTATCTCATCTGTTAGTAGGAGTGAAATCGGTAAGGTGAACACCTGTCTGTCCTCCCTCAGCTCAGGGCTTTGTTATCAAGTTGTAGGACTTTGTATAGAAGCATTCAAACAAAGCACAGGCATTTTATGCTAACAACAACTTGACAATCAGGTGCAGCAAGATACAATGCATGGATTCAGGATACAAGGCATGGATTCTGGTTGAACAGAGAGCCTGCACCTGCTAAAGAGCAGGTGGAAGATCAAGAGCAGGAAGTTCAAGAGGAAGAGTGGGAACAGGATTTCCTAGGCAACATGGAGGGTATCTGAAAAGAGGTGATGAGAAATTTGAGAGGAAGAGACAAGAACTGTCACAACTCTATCTGTGCAGATAGAGGACACTGGCCAAAGACTGTCACTGCACAACAGGCAATTTTCTAATGTGACACCCTTGCCTAGCCCAGCTGCAGAGTAGGTGTCATTAGGAAATATGCAAGCCTTTCAGCAAAAAGAAATGCAAAACAGCATACAGCACACAGTGGCAGTCACACAGAAAGGACAGCATACAACTTTCACATGGACCTCTGTGGCTTCTGACTATGTCATTATCCTCCTTTTCTTCAGCAAAATGAGAAACTGTATATACTTCCCCACTTCCCTTTCATTGCCCCCTCATCTCATGTCTTTGTTCTCCTCAGGCTACAGCTGTGGCTCAGAATCCTAATGAGGGACGGGAAGAATTCCCTGGGTAGGCAGATTTAAGTAATTAGACTGGCTGCTCTACAACTCCCTTTTATTTGCCGGGCACTGAGTATATCATGTTATCTGCAGGTATTTCCTAGTTATTGGGAGCTATTAAGTATTAAATTCATGATCTAGCTTGACGTTTTTCTTCCTTCTATTATTTTGAAATTAAATTATCAGTACAAATAGGTGAGGTGGAGGAAGTTAGAATAAGCAGTGTCTATTTTTTAGAGAAATCCTTGGTGTTTCTCAGGACTGAGAAAAGCCAGGGTATAGTAATTAGTTTGATTATTGGTTACAATAATTTTAATTATACTGATCTATTATATATCCTTTAAAGATTAATCCTGAAATGCCACTTGCATTTCTTCTTGCTCTCTTTTAAAAGATTGATTTTCTCCTAAATAGATCCCAACTCTCTTGCTGTCAATTGGCCACAAAACCAATTATCATATTGATCACAGAACTGGCTTGAATTATCAGAAAACGTGTACTTTGCTTCCGCTATTAGCCCTTCTAACACCTTTTGCATATCCAAAGGTATTACAACCAGGAAAAAGAAATGCAGGACAATTTGCAGCTATGTCTAACATTGCAGAGTATACTGACGATCGCAATGAATTTTCAAGCCATGTGATGAACACATTCCTCTCAGTTGACAAAAAACAGTACCACAATGATCTACAGAATCCTGACCCTTTGCATTTCATTTTCTGTTTGGGGTTCAGAACTTTTATGTAGGACAAATTTGTAGTGATTAAGATGCTAGACTAGACTCCAAACTTCCTTGGTGCTCGTTGTGTGCCACTTTGAGGAAAATGCAAGTGTCTTTGGCACCAAAGCACCTAACTTTCAGGCTCATGCGCAGCATTTGCAAAGCATATTATAGGAGCTAAGTACATTTGAATAATGTTCAAAACAGTCAACACATTGGCAAGTTCTGGGTAACTTGCTGCTTAAGCAGAAGGCAGTGAGGACAGAGGTCAATCTCATACCTTGTGCTGCCTCACCTCCACCTTTTTTTGAATGCACGGATTTGAAACACTTCCAGAAGGTAGACAGCACAACTCTTTGACCTTGACTCAGCAGGAAATCACTAAACTGTTACCGAAAAGGAGGATCCATCTTCTGCAAAATGAATGATCAGAAAACACATTTGGGAAACATACATTGGGAAACATTCATTTCCCCTCTCATCTTCCAGGCAGGGGCTCTGGTCACCAAACTGTGACTTAATTTTGTTCATTGTACAGGAAACACAATTCATATGGCCAAGGAAATCACAAGGGCGACCTTTCTCAACAGACAATTCACCCTCTTGAGAGCGTGAATCCTGAGTCCCAGACTGTTTTCCCTAAGACACTTTCTATTTTTTTATAAAGCAGTCTGTTTAAGAAACAAACCAACCTACCGAGGCCCTGGAACAAGAGACACTGATTCACCCCTCCCACATGAGAGGCATATTACCCTCTGGTTAGGGACAGCCTATGGAAGGGGTAGGGGAATCATGTGGCCTTATTTTAACCTCCCATATTTATCCAGGAGCTTTAACAATGTCAGACCTCTCAAGACTAAGGAAGTTTTGAGTCTGCACAGAGACCCATCCTTAGGCATCTAGAAAGGTTTAAAATCAAAGAACGAAGCACTCATAAAGCCAAATACTAAGAAGGATCTTTTAAGACTGCCATTTTGGAAGTGGCTGTATTCACTGTACCTTGTCTTATTTGGGGGAGAAATATGATTTCTAACATTATCGAGCAAAAGATCCTCTTGCAAAACAGGAATAGCCCCTCACAGCACACATGAGGACCACTGCTTTTAAACCTCTAAATTGCCCACACAATTAGTGAGAGACTACATGAGCTGAAGGACCACACATGTGCCATAAATCCAGAGAACAGAATAGCCCATGTATTGCTTAATAAGGCCATATGCCATCGGTGTGATGCTGTATAGGAAGCCTGCTGCCTACACATCCACAGTTACTAATCACAGACATTAGTAAGCACACGTCTGAGTTCTCAGGCCAAAAAAACCCCTAGTAGTAACTAAAAAAGAAGGTTGCACCAGAAGCGCTATAAAGTGACTTAACAGCAAAGACTCAGTCTGTTATGTAAAGGAGAGAGACCCACCTGAAGCTATTAAAATCTATATATAGTAAGATCGACACAGACTATCATCAGCTTCACACAGACACACATGTCCAAAGTAAGCATTTCAAACCATGCCCTACCTGCTTTTTGTTCAGTTACTATTCTAAGTCCAGTTTAGTACTTAATAAATCCAGATCAGGGGTTTCCATAACATGTCATGAAAACATATGATACAGTCAACAGGCCTGGGGCTGAGCCTCTAGGCTCACAGCACTCAAGGCATTTAGGAAGCACTTCTTTACAAACAGGGTGATCAAACACTGGAACAGGCTTCCTAGATGGGTGGTCGATGCCCTATGCCTGTGAGTGTTTAAGTGGCATTTGGACAATGCCCTTAATTACATCCTTTAACTTTTGTTCAGCCCTGAAGCGGTCAGGCAGTTGGACTAGGGGATTGTTGTAGGTCCCTTCCACCTGAATGATTCTAATCTATTCTATGCTATGCTATTCCTGTTTTTCTTCTGTTCTGTCTGAAGGCCGGCAGGAAACTAGATGCCATGGGAACTGTCTAAGCATTGTCCTTGGGGGCCAGGCTCCATTTCATTCAAAAAATCATATTTCTAAACCTTTCAGATTTCATTTACATGGGTTTTTTTTATCTTTTTATTAAGTGTCTTTTTCATTGTAAAACGTTACAGTTCTTTCCACGTTCACCTACAATTCATCATGGAGGAGAACTTTCCTCTTATGATCAGTGATGGGGCCTGACAACGTAGCAATTTTAACAAAATCAGGATCTCTCTTACATAAGGATTTCTTTCTCAGCAATGGTTTGAGAACATTCAGCAATTCAAGAAAAAAGGCTCCTTTGTTTTGTGATTTTTTTACAATCCAGCTCATGATTTGGCAAGCTCAAATGCATTTCCAGTAAAGTAGTTGTCAGATAGCCACAAACAAAATACAAAACACTGTACACAACAAGAAGAAAGGCTAAAAGAATTTGAATATATTGTTATTGACAAAACAGCTCAGCCATCTTTATTCTGAAGATGGAAGAACATTTTGTCTATTTTTTCCTCAATTGTTTTGTAAAGCTGTTAAGCTCTTTTTCCACATGGCTATCTTGGCGTACAGGTATCTGGTTCAAACGCAAGCATCAGCATTACTCTTCCTCAGTTATGTTCTTCAGCCAGAGTCTCATATCACAGAAATAACCGGAAGGGATGGAAATACACTTATTCACAACACAAATTACTCTTTTGGGTTTTGATTTGTTCACCAAGTGGCAGACCTACTGTTCCTGAAAGCACCTCAGTACTGTGACAGGGCTGGGCTGCAAAGAAGTTCAAAATGACCTCCCTGGGGCAAGTCTTGCATGGCCTCATGTGGAGTCTGACACCTGCCTCCCGCTTACTGTGTTAATTGCTGCTACTGACTATTGCCCCTGAGTGCCGTGGAAGCTGACACAAAACAGCTCTGCTTAACTTATCTGCTTTCCTGCCACTTGCCTAAAAGGCTCCATCTGTTCCCTGTGAAAAAAATCCCCCTGCTAGAGGCCCTTTGTCCACTTGGTAACTGCAGAATACAACTCATCCTTGCTCCCCTGGATAAAAGGCCCTTTTTGTCATGCTTTGGTTGCTCTACTCCTATGAGAAATATTTGTCCTGCTTCTAAATCCCTTGGACACCATCCCTGGTTACCTCCCTTTGTACTATGGCTGCAGTCTCTGAAGCTACCTAGAAGAGCTGGCAATCTAGTTCTCATTAGTTTTAATAGCAACTGAACATCTTAACCCGGTGGACAGGTTTGAAATTTCCAGCCTAATAATTCACACTGTACAGCATGCCATACCCTTATCTTACAGTTTTTGCCAAGCTGTACAGATTTATAGACCTGACTGACCCTAACTAAAATGAGGAGATAAAGTTAAAGTCTTGGGGAGGAAATTCCAAGTAACAATAAAGTAAAATTGATCTCATGAGTTTTTAAAGCATCCCAAAAGGCCTCCCATGTTCAGCGGAGATGCACTGAGTGGGTTATGTCCAGAAGTTTCAAGACCAGTTGTTAAAGCTGTCCAACTATCCCACAGCTCTGTTTGGTTAGGCTTGCTTGCCTATTTAGCCATACAAGGCCAAAAGAAAAGCCAAGAAGCATTCTTAAAATATCTGTGTTTAGACACTGAAATAACTGATCCGATTTGAAAAGCCGCTAATCCTCCAGCAGCTCTTAGGGTAAGTCTTGGGTTTGTTTGTGTCCTATGGGACTCTCGCACTCAGCCTGTGGATGTCTTTGCTTCTTTTAGAGGAAGAATGTTTTCTCTCCAGCAGAGAACAAGAGGTGCAAGATTCTCCTGAGAAACCTTTGCAAAGGTTTTCACCCCCTTCGGTGTGACTTAGTAGGCATATAATAACAGCCAAAGTATAGCTGAATGGGAGTTCTGCTTTGCTTAAGTTGGAAGTTGCTCATGGTTTTCGCTATTGCACAATTCAAAGGCCATCAGAAACTAGTAGAGCTACCCAGAGCCAGAAATAGTAGTGCATCAGGCCCTTTAATTAGAAAGACTATTGATATTCATTAAATAAGTCCTGTCTCCATTATAAGCTTAGCATTTCTAGCTCAGTCAAGTTGGATGAAGTTTTCCTCTCAGTCACAGCAGCCCTCTTCCTTTGCTTTCCAACTAAAACATAACTGGCACTGCCATAACCACCCTATTCTTCCCACTTCCCCCTTCCCCCCCCCCCCCCCCCCCACCCCATTAAAGGAAAAAAGTAGTTAATAATCAGTTCAGAAATAGTTTGAAATCACCAATGAAGAGATCTATTTAACATTTGAAACAGTGGTGCAATACATCCACATATACTAATCCCTGTCACCTATGGCTGGTAAATCTTTGTACAAGCAGAGAATACTACATAGCTAAAGGAAATATGAGCTAACCACCTCTGAATATATTTTAAATGCAAATATTTTTGCCGTATGTCCAATCTTGCAGGTAGGTCATTTGCAAATCAGGTTTCAGTGATAGCTTTGTAGATAGATTACAGAAAGCCAGTGACCCTGGGTAATGAATATTCTCTATATAATCACAAATTCAGTCTTAATATAAATATCCGTTCTGGTCTGTAACTGTACCTCAGCTGATTCTGAAATGCTTTTGTGGTACCTCCTGGCAGCTATAGTTCAGGCACCTGTTTCATTTGGTGACCTGAGCTCCTCATCTGAACTACATTTCCCATAAGGTCCCACTTCCCAGGTGATTGCTGGGATACATCAAGGGGTTCTGACCTGTGAATAAGGAAATTAAGAGCTATCTTAACATTGGGAGGAAGCAATAGCATACTTTGCATTACAGGTCCAGTTATGTTGATACTGGAGGCTTCATGGCTAAAGGAATCCGAGGCATTATACATTTTCCTCCAGAAAAGGAGCTACTTCTGACCGTGCTAGATAAAAAATCTAAATTAATGGGACACGACAGTAGGAAGCTAAAGGCATCCCAGCACAGCACCCAGGCTTGGTCTTGCAGTGTGTGGAGCCGTACTGAGATTACTGGGCTCACCAGAAAATGGTCTCTGCATTATTCCTTGTTTGTCTAACGATAGCCTGTGGGAACTGGGAGAGTTCCTGGTGTAAGCAAACATAGAATGACAAAGCCAAACTCAGCAAGGAGTACTGCTGCAAAAAGAGAGTCACTTCACTATGCAGAAAGCCAGAGAACACATTCAGCTCACCTGAAATAGGGGACAGTGAAAGATAAAAGTATTTGTACTCCAACCAACTTTTGGGATGATAAGTATACCTGAAAACTGATGACTTTTCCATATTTTTCAGTTTGGTTGTGAATATCATGCAAGCTTTCCAAATAACATGAGGGAAGAAAAGTGTTTGCTGTTCCAACAGTGGAGGGGGAACAGACCCTATTTCTGATGATTTCCCCAGCAGCAGGATTTTCTAGCAGTGTAGTTTTAAGAGTGACCTAGACTCAAGGTCAAGGAAAAGAATAATATTTTAATTCCACTTATCTCTAATCAGTGCTAAAAAGTGTGCTTCTGAAGCCTTTCAACTTTCTTTTCACTTTGAGAAGTGTTGTTATTGTAACAAAATCAGAAATGTCTCCTAGGCAACACTGACAAACAAAAGAGGAAGTAGTAAAGACTCAATACGGATAATAAGAAATACAGTCAATAAGCTGCTGCAATACAAATGCAGGTAAGGCACCTATCATAGAATCATAGAATGGTTTAGGTTGGAAGGGACGCTGAAGATCATCTTGTTCCTATCCCCCTCCCATGGACAGGGACACCTCCCACTAGACCAGGCTGCTCAAAGCCCCATCCAGCCTGGCCTTGAACACTTCCAGGGATGGGGCATCCACAACTTCCCTGGGCAACCTGCTCCAGTGTCTCACCACCTTCATAGTGAAAAATTTTCTTCCTGATACGTAATCTAAATCTGCCCTCTTCCAGTTCGAAGCCACTGCCCCTCATCCTATTACTACATGCCCTTGTAAAAAAAAGTCCCTCTCCAGCTTTCTTGCGCTAAAGAGATTGATTTACCTTCATCCTTGACGAACAAACTAATTTCTGCTTTTTGCTTAGAGTTTTTAACAGATTCCTATTTAAGACAGTAGGGATGGCATGATGAAAACCTCACCCTCAATGGGTGTTATTTTTGTAGTAAATTCTTACTAAAATACTATTCTGGTATCCTCAGAATCTTAAACTATTTAAAGCAATGAATAATTTATTCTTTTGTCCATATCTAGTGAAGTGAAGCCTTGATCTTTCTAGTTGCTATTATTACTAGTAGCAAGAATAGTATCAAGAAAAAACAAAAATGTATGACAGCTAAGTAAAGTAAGAAAACATCAGAGGTCTGTTTGTGTTACCTGATCAACAAGATGGTGTATAACAGTTCACCGGTACATCACAGTTGCAGAAAACCCCTGTGATGCATTTTAAAAAGCACACATTTGAAATTATTTTGACAGCCTTCCTGCATTTCCTGCATCTTCTGAGTGCAAGAATGCCCAAACAGCCAACACACTGATGTGCATCTGTTTGAAGTTTGTCTGAGTTTCTGAAGTTTCATTTCCAAGGAAGAACTCTGCTGTACAACACAGACTTTGAGCAGCCAGGCTGTGTTCGCATAGAACTGTCTGTTGATTGAAGCACACAATTAAGAAGTGGAAACTGTAACAGTGGAAAAGCACTGGAAATTATAAAAGTGGGGTGGAAGGGATATTTCCTGAGAGAAGAAAAAACAAAATGGGAAACCCTAGCAACTCATGCTCACAAAGAAATCATGCACATTCACCTTTTTTTTTTTTTTTTTTTAATAACCTATCGTTCCTGGAGAACTTTGGGAGCCACTCTGCTTACTATTATTTTCTGCCTGCATGTTCCATATTCTGCAAATCTTTCACTGTAACATTTGTGTTATGACAATGGGGGTATTTGCATGCAAGCAGTATGTTTGTGAGTTATGATTTTATCTGCTCCTGCTGTTCATTCCTCACCTGAAGTCATAATATTCTCTCCTTAACATCATAATCACCTACACAGCAACCCATTTTGAGGTCACAAACAAAGGGTTATGACTTCAGCTGAGGTATCAGTAGGAACAGAAGGATAAAGAGAGATAGTCTGCATGCAAATGTGTCTGTTTAAGAGGAAAAAACATGCAAGAGTCATTAATTACAAAGTGATATGTTAGCTGAATTGTATTCTCGTGGAATATTTTCAGACTAGTATTCAGTGCATCTTAAAAGTAAAAAAGCACAAGCCGGCTCCAAATTTCTGCTGTTATCAATTGGCACAGATCACTGGATTCTGGCCCACCTGCAATCTGCAGCAACTCGTGGTTTGCCTTTTGCTCACTGTATGGGGAGGCTGTTGATTCACTGTATCGGTTTTTATCAGCCAGTCCCAATTTCTTCTTTATCTGAAACAGCCTGTGCTCAAAGGCTGAGTATGCCAGAGAGTTGCACTAGAGCTTGGCTGTTATTAAATAAAATAGTTGAACATTTTAGAGATGGGCATTAGAGACCTTGGTTGCTCACACAGCAGGTGTCAACTGAACTTTAATGCCACTGAACAAGCAAATAATCTGAAGTGTAGTCGGTGATCAGGCTGTTATCCTTTCTGGTTTCATTCAAAAGCAGGGAGTGTGAAAGCATGTCTACACACCAAGGGATGCAACCCTCCTTCCTCAGCCAGGAGAGCTTCTTGCATTGGCCTTTTCTCCATGCCGTCAGGCTGTGCTTTAAGGCTGCTTGGACAGTCTTAAAGCAAAAATGTGGAAGCAAAAGTTTAATGACTGTGCTGAGATAAAGAGGGACTGTTTTATACCCTTCTCAAGACTCTCCAGTCTAGCACCTGGATTGGACTCTGCTTGGAAGCTGTTGACTAAAGCATTTGACTTAACCCGAAACAGAAAGGGTATTACTTCACCCGTTAGGTTGTTTACTGAAATCCTGTCCAAACAAAAATCTGAGGTTGAAAACAGAAGTAAACAAACTTAATAGGAACTGGGTACTCACAGAATCATAGAATGATTTGGGTTGGAAAGCACCTTAAACATCATCTAGTTCCAACCCCTGTGCCATGGGCAGGGACACCTCCCACTAGACCAGGCTGCTCAAAGCCTCATCCAGCCTGGCCTTGAACACTTCCAGGGATGGGGCATCCACAACTTCTCTGGGCAACATGTTCTAGTATATCACCACCCTCACAGTAAAGAATTTCTTCCTGATATCCAATCTATATCTACCCTCTTGCAGTTTAAAACTGTTACCCCTCATCCTATCACTGCACTCCCTGATAAAGAGTCCTTACCCATCTTTCTGTAGGCCCCCTTCAGGTAATGTAAGGCTGCTATTAGGTCTCCCCAGAGCCTTCTCTTAGTCACCGTTCACGTACTTTCTTGCTTACGTGAGATGACACGGGTATGTTTGACTCCATCTTCTCAGGGTTGTCCTATAACACAAAGTTAATCCTGTATTTTCTAGTCTTCCAAACAAAGGAAAACAAGTTGGGGATGAAATACTTCCTTTAGACAAATGGCAAAAGTGGCAGGCCCTAGCCCACTGTGTTCCTGAACTACTAGGAAATAAGCGCAGCACAAGTTTCAGTCATCGGTTCAGTCTGTCAGACACACAACATTGCTATAGACTGTTTTTATGTACTCCATGCCCCATCGTCACATAAGTGTTCTGACTACAGATAGGTAGTTGAGTTTTTCATCTGTTATATCCTTTTCGGTGTCCACACCAGTAACGGGGAGAAAAGTTGTCACAAAACGCTGGTTCTTTACACCTCTGTAGAAAGTGCTTTGGCTTTGAATTTTCACAGTTGCTACCAAAATATAGCAATATCTTGAGTTATCTTATGCCAAAGAGCAGATTGTTTTCTGAGCCATTCAGGAGAGATTTAACAGTGAAATAGGATGTTTTATTTTTTGACGTTTAAGGCTGACTCTGAAGTTGCTGCAGGTCAGAATCATCTTCTGGCATTTTAAAACTGCCCAGCCCAAGAAATGGCATACCCCACATTAAGGTCTTTCTAACAATGCTGGTGGAAAAAAATGACACTGCACCATGACATGGAAGGCAAGAATACATGCCCTACCCCAGGGAAAGATAATGTGATAGGGCAAGAAGACAGCACAGGACTGAAGATGAGCAGAGAGAGACGTTCCTTGTCCACCTGTTTCTGGAAAAATATACCTGTTCTGAGCAAATTGATTCAAACCAGACAGAAGACAAGAATTTGTATTTCAATATTTCCCTGCAGACAGTTATTCTGAAAGAACTCACCACCTAGGTGGCTAGCTATATCTGTATTACTTTCTCTGGTATGTGCCATTCTTTATTTAAAAAGAAGTAATTTTTGACAAAATAGTAAAAGGTAATGCATCTGTTAAATGATTTAGAATACATTCTCAGCCTCAGTTACAAAGCATGAATAATTACTTCTGTTAAGTATTAAAGGATCTTTTCTCTCCAAATACATCAAATATGCAAATTACTGGCAACTCAAGTTTTTTGTAGGTAACTATTTTTTTATTAGGCATGCCAGTAATTCCATGAAATCCACCCTGCCTTTCTTTGGTAAGTTATGTGCTTGATGTAATTGTGGGCTATGACCAAGGCTCAGCATCAGTTTTGGTCCCAACAACATACTAGAGATTGCCACTGTGGCATTGAATGTCCAACAGCATCTTCAGCAGGTCCTGATCCACCACTATTTTCAGGATAGCAAGTCAAGCCCTATCCAGATAGGATGAAGTGGGCTATGTAGCTTAACTCTAAAGGCTCAGGAAATACTTTGTGGACTATTCAGCTATTCTTGCCCCATATATAGTAACCCACAGTCCACCCTTGCACTTGTGTTAGAGCCCAAATGGCAGTAAGGGGACTCAAATCTCCTCATGTCACAAGGATGAGCCAGACACAAACCACTACTTTCCTTAGGTGTATGTGATAACTTAATTGGTCTCTCAGCTGACAACATTAGTGGGATACTTACTAATACATAGACAGCAGCACTTGGTGAGAGGGAACCTCAGCCCAAACAAGGAGATTATTGTGCTGCAATTCACATTTTCAACAGTCTTGTAAGTACTTTTGATCTTAAGTCCTGAAAATTATTTCTAGCGTAGTACAACAGGCCTGATATTTCACTACTTCACCTCAGGTTGCATTTAGTTGTGTTCTTACCTATCCCTTCATCCAACTCTTGCAAGAACCAAATTACAGTGTTGAAAGAAAAATGCATTGAAAAATAACAGATCACTACAGCTGGGGGAAAGCTTTTTCTAAAAAATGCAGAATCTTGATGCATGCATGAGCAAAGGCCAAACAGCGGTTTTTAATAGTGAGACAGTGGAGAGAAAAAAGGAGATGTACTATAAAGCTGTACTCTAAATGAAACACATTAAGAGAGATAGTAAACACTTATCTACAAAATAGACACCACAGATACACTGCCCATAAAGGTAAGTAATAAGGAAATGGCATGTGCGTGGAAGAAAGTTTAAACACAAAGGATACTGTTAAAAAATGACATGTATCTCAGGGCTGATATACAGCATGCAAGGGATATGCCGTAAAGGGCATAAAGTGTTTCCCCTGTGGTTCATTATCTGGAAACCATTTGTAAAGTAGAAGTAAGTTATTCAAACCACCCCAGGAGAACTACGTTTTAAGGATGTGTATTTTCATACTTTCTAAAAGCAATAAAGGATCTGTCACTGGGGGTGATTTTCAGGTCTGTTTAAAAGACGTTGTTTAGAGGGGAGGGAGGTCTTGTCATGGCATGCAGCAAGGAAAGAATCCTGGAGAGATGAGATGCTACTATCATAATTTCCTCAGAAGAGAGAGTCAATGGAAAACATCTGAAGAACTACACTGCCAGCTGCCTCCACTCAGAGAGGCTATACACACATTTAGCATTTTAGTCTGCAGTTCACTCTGTGAAAATGTTGCGCTTGTACTAAGCAAAAAAGAAATGGAGAACAAAAAAAAAGTGTATGCACGGTAAATAATACCTAGATGTGTAAATTGAAGCATAGATGCAGCATGACATTAAGCCAAGCGTCTGAACTGACTCATGGCAATACATGGAAATATGATAAAGTCTGTGAAAAGTACAAAGGTGTTAGACTAATGAAAATAAAGCAACTAATCAACAGCACAGGTCTAGGCAATGAAAGGCTACAAGAACATTGCGATCTCTTTTGTATATTGCCTCAGGTGTGCTGGAACCAGCAGCTTCTAGACTGCTCATTGCATTTCTGCTTTCCCAGAAAGCAGAAATCCTTTTCCATAGCCCACCTACCAGTGAAAATTACTTTGGGCAGAGCTGCTGTACTGCAACTGCACTGGAATTGTAGCAAGAAGCTGCTAGGCTGTGTTATGCCACAAAGATCTTCTGGTTAGCTCACAGCTACCTTGAGGATCTATAACAACATACAGTGTTACACTAAGGGATGGACCTGTCGTGAATCTGCTCCTCTCCCATGACTTTTGTCAGTTGTGGAATCTTACACAGGCCATCCTTCCCAGCCCTTCAGCTGCACACAAGAAACAGAAAAGCAAGTGACTTTCTAATGGCCATCATGAGTGAAGGAATAAGAATTGCTCTCCTAACGTTCCACACTACAGTGCATCCTCACATTCAGCCTCAAGGTCCCACTGCAAATCTCCAAAGATGTTACTGACATGGCATCTTGACAGAGGATGCCTCACTTTCTCCTTATATATCTTGCTGAACTAGCCAACATGAGTGGAAAAACTGCAGCTGATGGACTAAATTGCAACTCTCACAAAAAACCATGACAGCAACCTGTTCCTGAGTTTGCAGTATGTTGCCCTGTCGTATACCCACCACCACCTCAAAAAAAAAAATATAAAATTGAGCTTAAGATATGTCATGCTTTGTTGACTATCAGTTGAGTGAACAGAGTTTGCCCTCTTCTAATGTAGACAATTTGTGGATGCACCAAGAAGGTGAAACTGCTTTTTTGCCTGGCTTCCTAGTGGGAGGAGGCAGTTATAAAATAGTTCACCCAGAAATATACCCATCAAGCAGCACACAGGCATTGGTTATTCAGTTAGCACCTCTGCTTCCTCAAATGAGCTATGATGCCACTGGGGACCACAACGGCTAGTAATAAACCTCCAGCACAAGGTATAGAAAGACGTCAACTTTGGCTAACACTTCAAGTTGTGCTTGTGTCACTAAATTAACTGTCCTGAATACAACATTTTTGAATCCTCTATTCAGTCAAATTTGATTGAAATAGGCCAGTTTAAAAGCTAGGTTTTGGGACACAAATGTAAATTCACACAGCTACACTCACTTCATGATTGTATCGACTATGTTTTTTAAGTCAGACAAAAATCTGTCCTACAGGTACTGAGCCACAGATTTTCAAAGGTACATGGGCAACACTCTTAGAGCTTGCAAGTGATTTAAATGGCTGCATCTGAATTTGTGTTCTGACTGAAGTCAACATTTGGTTAAATAACTTCTGTTGCTTTTAAGAGTGTTTACCACTTCAGTAACATGGAGGATCTGTGCAGTAGAAGCCCAGCTGATACTCAGAGAAAGCAGAACTTGGGCTTAATTCTCACTTGCCTTTAAAACTCTAGTGTTGAGAGTCACCGTTCAACAACCTTTCAGCAAGGCTTGGTTTCCAGCTTTCAGAATTTCTGGTTCAGGATTAAATTAAAATTCTTTAAGTTTCTTTCTGAGTCAGCTTGCACATGGAAGCAGTATTTCTATTGCATCATTTTAAGAATGGGAATTAGACATTCCCTTTTTGCTTACACAGTGTCATCTGTCTATGCTAATCAGCAATTTAAAGAGGTGACAAGGCAAGGCTTCATGACATGTAAACAAGAGATTTTCCAGAGGCTTGTAGGGGAGAGGCAAGAAGAAAATCTCTAGTCCAGTTCTTCATCTGGTGTAAGGTGACAGAAAT
Source organism: Alca torda (assembly GCA_008658365.1). Taxonomy (NCBI): domain Eukaryota; kingdom Metazoa; phylum Chordata; class Aves; order Charadriiformes; family Alcidae; genus Alca; species Alca torda. The sequence continues at coordinate 20,591,103 of CM018079.1, read as the reverse complement.
GTGGTGAAATCAGTGAAATCATCTCATTACTTTGGGTAGAGACACACTGAGATGTTATGAAGTAACTCAGAATGCAGAGGTGACCAGGTAGCACTAGGTATGGTTCCAGTGACCAACAAACAGATATAAAGACAGCAATAAGTTCTGTGTGATTTTCCAATGCCTGTTTTTCATCCATGAACAGTTTGATGTTACTCTGCTCCTGTAACTCATCAGAAAGAAAGGGATTCCTGCAGGGGATTCCTGCAGGGTCGTTGTAACAGGATAAAGTCAAGTCTAGCCGTGGCCTGAAATGCATCCCACTTCTCTAAAAAAAATCAGACAGCATGAGGTGCCTCAGAGGCACAGAGAGGTAGAACAACTTGCCAAAGGTTCTTCCAGCATTTCAGAAAAGAGTCCAGTGCACTAAATATGTCTGAACAGCCTAATTTCAGCTCCATCCTCACAGGCAACCAAGAATATCATTCAAGCATATGGGGAATAGTAAAATGTATGCCTTTACTCCCACCGCTCCTCCTGTGTGGCTACACTTGTCCCAGGAAAAGGAAGTGGACAGAATGGAATTATCTCAACATAGATCCAGTCTTCAGTCTGTTTGGAAGCTACAGTGCCTTTTGATTCACTATGTCTCAGGGGAGGAAGGAATTCCTATTTATTAGGAATTGGAGGTCTCACACTGATATAACCATTGTACTGTTTTAGTTGTCTAACAGCTAGCTAACTGAAAGCAAAGACAGCAATAATGTTCTGAAATGGACCTCAGAAGAGAATTGTGGCACCCATCAAATCTACTTGCTCCTAGGCATAGTTGTTCAGAAGGATTAATCCATAGGAGCAAGGACAGTGCATGGTTCTTATGCCCTTGAATTCCCTCAGGCATGAAATGACTATTCTTACGTGATGAAATGACTATTCTTATGTGATCCCTCATGGCCCCTTGAGACATCTGGGTGGAAGACAGAAAGAGAGTAAGCTGGTGTCAAAATTCAACACTGCTCCCAAGGGCATCCAGCATGGGATCTGAAGGCACTTCAGTGACCAGAACTGTCTTTCTCCTTCACTGGTTTCTGTGCGTACTATGAAGTTGATACCAGTCCTTCCTTAGTAGACTGAGGACTCTCCACCTCCAAAAGTTTGGAGGCAAAAGGACCCCACATCTAGACAAACACAGTGGAGAAAAAGAATGTTTTCTCATCATATATTAACACTTGCCTAAAAAAGCCCAAAAGCTACACCAGGAAAAGGTGGACAAGGATAAATCTGCTAGGTATAAGTATGCTATGGAATCTAGGTGCTATTACTTACCTCATTGAAAGTGTGGGATTGAAAGTCTCGACCTTCATCATAAAAACAGTAATTGAATCAAAAACAGAATGTGAGGCAGCCAGTGACTTTTTATGAAGAGCAAAGTTTCTTTTCTTTGTTACGGTTGACACTTCATCTACAACTTGTTTGTGTTGAGTAATCTGAGCACTCTTGTTAACAATCAGAAAACCCTACCTAAAAGAATGCTTTATATTTTATCAGAACAAGCTGAGCATGATAGGAGATAATTTTCCTGAAGTTCTCCTCATAACAATCTCAGTCTAAAACGTTTTTATTTTTTCTTTCTTTTTTCTTTTTTTTTTGTTCTTTCTGCTTGTTTGTTTTCACACACACAAACACTTTCCATGAATGCATTTATTACAGAGAAGTGACAATAACAAAAATAGTTATAGGAGTGGAATGTATTTTATGGATCCATTTTGGATGAAACATGTTGATCGGTGTTTATATGTTGCCCTCCAAGACTGAAATTGCTATGAAGTGATACAGGTGATGTGTGGCAGGCAGTATATTAGAGAAGAGCATTCATTCTTACAAGGACTGTGAGCTGCTGGCATGAGTGATTACACACTAGGCTTTCCATTAATTATCTTCATTTACTATGGCAAGGAGTGCTGATCTCATGTACTTTTGATACCCTGAGAAAGGCAGAAAAAACTGCAGCACCCTCGTTCCCCTGCCCACATATCCCCCAGAAAAGAAAACCAAATTATTATTTTTTTTTCCAAAATCCTCAGACAAAATTAAAACTATAATAGGTAGGCTGCAGAGCTCTCTGGCTTACAGCATCATAGTTCCTGGATAAACCAAGCATCTTTACGTCAGGCAAAGTTGAACCTTGTTTTAAATCAACACCTCAGTTCAGCTTTAACTGCAGTCAGGAACTTGCTCCTTGAATTGGTTATAAACATACAAAAGAGTTACTGTTTGTATAGAAACGTGGGAAAAAGGAGATTCTTTCTGCAGGCTAGACAGCTTCCTCTCTGGGGTAATAGGGAATTTATTAAGGTCATTTCTAGAAGCCCACAGAAATATATGGGCCTGTATGTTTTAGATGCTGCAAAGGATAGAGGAAAAATAGTTCTGACCTTGAATACAAAAATCCCATTAAAAAACACAGTTAATATCCTTCGGGTGTCTGTAAGTTTTCGAACTGGCCTTAAAAGAGAGGTATGATTTGTGCTATGTTTGCATGACTGAAAGCCCATTCAAAAGAAATAAGTCAAAAAGCAGTACTAGGAAGAAATATCTTTTGGGGTATGGGAACTCAGTTCTTCATACAAGCATTTAAATCAAGGACACAGAATCCTTAGATATAAGTACGAAGCATTTGGGTGGAGAACCGACAAAAGGAGTAATCCCAATTATTTGAAAGGAGATGAAAACAAGTAGAACAGTAGCTCTAGACTTTCACTGAACATGCAGAAAAAATAGCCTGCTCCTATAAAATGGGTACTCTTTTACTAGATGCCACATACATAGAACACAGGAAAATACTCTGCCTTCCTGGGACAAAAACATTCTATACAAATGCCCTCATATTTCATGAGATACAAAAGTCAAAGAGTCTTGCAGTCATCTGTAAGGACTGTGCTAGCATCATACAACGTAGTCTCAGGTTAAATGTCCAGAGAAGGGCTACAAAGCTGGTGAGGGGTCTGGAGGACAAACCTTATGAGGAACGACTGAGGGAGCTGGGGTTGTTTACCCTGGAGAAGAGGAGGTTGAGGGGAGACCTTATCACCCTCTACAACTACCTGAAAGGAGGTTGTAGAGAGATGGGGGCTGACCTCTTCTCCCTGGTGACAAGTGATAAGACAAGAGGAAACGGGTTCAAGTTACGTCAGGGAAGGTTTAGATTGGATATTAGGAAACATTTTTTCACTGAAAGGGTTACTAAACATTGGAATAGGCTGCCCAGGGAGGTGGTGGATTCACCATCCCTGGAGATGTTTAAAAAAAGGGTAGATGTGGTGCTTAGGGACATTGTTTAGAAGTGGTTTTTTTCAGGGTATGTTAATGGTTGGACTTGATGATCTTGAAGGTCCCTTCCAACCTTAGCAATTCTATGATTCTATGATTCTATAAATGGCAACGTATAGATGAATGAGGATGTGATGTTTTTAAAAGAAGCGGCCTTGCCGTCTTGTATCAGGAGGAATATTTTCATTACTAAGGTTTCATTACTAAGATCAGTACTGAAGTAAGACAGAAGACCCAAAGCTGCCTCTATTGCTTTCTGCTGTTTTACACTGGCCAGAAAAATTCTGGTAGAAAATGGGAGCAGACAGACACTTGTAGTATGGAGGGAGAAAGCACTCATTTCCCAAGCTTTACTCTAATTTAGGACGTAAGCCAGTCCTGATAGGAAAAAGGAGATAGACCCTAAATGATCTGAATCTACTTTCAACTCAGTTAGCAGGTAAGGAATTAGCTCTTGAACTTCAGTCACTGTCATTACATAAATACAGCATTTTCTGTAAAAATATTGCTATAATCTGTGTTCAGGGTTTGGGGTTGTTTTTTTTTGTACATACAGAGTGAGAATATAGTTGTCACAGTATAAGTTCCTCTCCCAGTAACAACATTAAAATACAGCATCAAGAAAATACAAAAAGCTCATCATAGCAAACTCATCATTTTTGAAGCATCTGAAATCTAAATTAGCTCCACTCCATTGATTAAAAATGTCGCTTACAGTGATTTGCCAAAAAAAGTGTTCTGAAATTTAAATTAGGTTAAGTATTTTGTAGCAGACTGCCATAATAATTTTCCAAAGTAATAAAATCAGTTATCAGAATTAATGATACATAAAATTCATTTTATGATTTTACTTACATTACCTTGCTTTCCTCCCTTATCTGTTTTCAAACCAAGTCCCATAACTTTATAATGTGTTTTTACACCATGCAGTGACCCTTCTTGCAGCTGAAAGGACATCATAGATCAGTACAATACTTTTAAAATTGTCTTGTTGATTGCTCAGAACAAAATCACAAGGAAATGCAGAAAAGACATGGGGACAAACGTGTAAAATAGTTGTGGCTACAAGACAACTGAGACACTGAAAGGGTGGCAGATGTCAAATCAAGCAAGGGATTTTAATGCCATAAAATAATGAAGTGCAGAATTAATTCCTGGATTTCACAGAGCTTTTAAAGAGAGTGAACAAAACAGATGGTACTATCAAGATATCAGTGACTATGCATCTAGCACAAGAACCACCTTCCAGGTTAAACCTGAAGTTTTTCTCCATCAAGACAGAGTTGCTGCTTTTCTAGCTCTGTAAAGAGCTTCCTTTATTGATAGCCCATACAGGGAAAAGAGTCTCACTCTTGTGTTTTACCTGTAAGCAATGAAACAAATATTACAAAAGTAATCTTGCATCTATAAGGTGAAACGTTAGGGCAGAGCAGTTAATGAATAAAGCTACTGCTGAAGAGAAATTTAAAAAGCGCTTTCAACCCATTTCAACTGGTGAAAGGGACCAGATGATTCAGAGACATGCAGTGAGAATGTGCTGACTTAAAGTTACATACCATTACGATTAGAGTGCTGCTAATACAAAACATTTCAAGAACCCCACCTGCTAGCTTAAAGCAAGGTCTTTTTGCCATTAACTGCTGGCATTTACTAATAGACGATAACCTACTAACTGTCATTTGAGACCACTGCTTGCTCCACCAAGCAAGACAAGCTAGGAGACCCCATATGTAGGAACAGTTACCTTGCTGGCAAGAACACAATCCCATAGCACCTATGTAGAGCCAGTGACAGCAACAGGTAGTGACCTTCAGAAAAATACAAGGTGACAATACAGGCCTGAGAACAGCTCAGAAAGAATAGTGAGCAAGCCATGCTCAGTAGAGAGCAAGAGCAGGCATAGAGCCACCTACAGCAAAGCTCAGACTAGGCCTGGAGGCCAGGAACTGTACTTAACTGGAGTGCACAGGTCCAGGGGAAGAGAGTGTGTGTGGAGCTCTTTAGGGCAGTTAGAGCCTATTGGTGCACTCAAGCCTGAGCAAACTACTTTTAAGACATCCCTTGACACTTATTCTTCATTCTTTGTATGCAAGGGCTGTAGTTTGTCTTCTCAGTATGATGAGACAGACCTTGTGGAGTTGGAAAGCATAAGAGCTATTTTCCATGAAGGAATAACAGGAAGTAGCTCTACTCACGAGCTCTCTACTGTGTTACCAGTTCCTCAAAACAAGAGCTCCGTCCAAAACCCAGACGATGAGGTGTGAATTGCATGGTTCTGAGAAATAAGTCTGAAAGAAGGAGCAAGAATGAGAGAAAGTATTAGCACATTTCAAGAGAGGATGACAAATAAGAGACTTGGTTGTGAACAAAGCAGTCATCTTCCAATACTTGACTTCTTCCATCCTCAAAGAAACAGGAACACATAGATAAAAAAATGCTACATTTGAAACATAATTTGCTTTCTGCTGCCAACAGGCAATATATGTAACAAACCAAACTTTATCTTGTTATCTGGCTGAAATAAGAGTTTACTGTATTTAGCACCTGTAATTCATTAATTGATAAGTAGTCTGATGTCTGTATTTTTGCAGATCTGCAAAATTATTAGAAAGTTCTGAGCACAGAAAATAGGAATCTTAAAGGTTTCTTAAACTGGAAAACAAGCATTACTGAGTAACAATAGGTTCCAGGGAATATTTTCAGTGCTGCAGGGTTGAGAATTGCAAACTCCAAAAGGCTTTTTTTCGTGTTCATTATCTCATAGACTTATTGCTTCCCACAGGAAAAGTAAGTGTAAGAAGCGCATGTATATGTCTAATCTCTTAGAGGAGAGCTTCAAGTGTGGGGCAAGAGCAGACAAGACTTTTGTAATATTTACACAACAGAGGCAGCGAGAAAAGTCAGCTTGATAGTTTATACTGAAGGTCAACTTAATTCCAAGGTCAGATTTCAAATGCACCTTAAAAAAAAGGTAGTTTTTTTAAATACTATACAAGTAATAATTAGAAAATCTTAGGCATATATTCTTGTGTAAGATCAGGTGGCATATTACTGTAGGTAGTTAAAACCTTTAGCTGTAAAAAGGTCACAGAGAATCTCAATTTCATACAGCTGGCAGTGTATTTTAGAGGATAACCTGCACATTTCTTACCTTTTGTAGATATTGAGAATGACTGTCTCTAAATTGTTTGTTCCTAGTAGGTGGTAGATTGCTTCCTGTGTGTTTTATATTCAGGTACGTGAAATAAAATCACTAAGGTAAAATAAATTGCTTCTCAGCCATTCCAGAGCAGTGGGACTGTGAACATTTGATCAGAGCACTGAACACAAATATAACAGCAACTAAAAGGTGGGATTCTTATCCACCCTAACTCCTTACACATTCCCACCACTATAAATACTTTAAGAAGGCTTTTGCGACTGGAGAGCTGACCTAATTTTTTTGGCAGGTTTGACAGGTTTTGTTTAAAGTTCAGAACAAGATGAGACTGATGTCATTCTGTTAGATAAGTTACGGTGCTGATATTTCAGTACAACCACTTCTGCATAAGAACTGTGGTATGACTACATAGGGCTACAGCTTAAAGGATGGGAGACACTTAATAAATCATGCTGTGAAGATCTCGGATGAGAAAAATAATGTTTTTCTGTGAAAGATGGCTAAAGAATTGTTCTGTATGATATGATAAGCTGATAGGGAATCTGCAATTCTGGCTACTCGGGACTGCATTGGGCATGCATTATAAATGACCTCACAAAGGGCTCATTGAGTTTGGCTGGAGTTAAGGTACAGTAGATCAAAGTCTACTCATCTTTCTGATCTAGTTCTGGTTCCAATCAGAGTATTTTTGAATGCTTACAACTCTTTAAGCCCTTAATGTGCTCACATTTTGAACTAATGCAGAACAGAAAAATACCATATATCATGCTGAAAAAACACATATATTGCATGTGTATTTGTGTTCATCTTTCAAACTACTTCTATTTCCTTTTACCCTGTGAAGGCTTAATGAGTTCACAATGAATACTTGTCCATTCACATGCAGATTTAGTATGCAGATAAAATATGATAAAATTTTCCACAAAGAAGAAATTGTAATTTATGCTGGTGACATTTCTATTTTTTTCTTCTTGGGATGTTAGACACTTTTTAAAGATAGAATAGATAAATTTAATATGGAAACTTTTGTTTCAGAGGGGAAATGTGGCTGCCATTTTTAAAGTGAAGGGAAAATATTGCCATAACAAAGAAAATAATTAATAATACTTAGCATTTATAAACTGGCTTTTCTCCAGGTGTCTCAAAAGCATATTGCAAACAGTAGCTAGGAGTCAATCTCTACCCCAAAAAAGGGGAACCTGCATTTTCTGTAGCAGAGGGAAAACCAGTACCAATAAGAGCATGTATTTGGGGGCAAATGTGAGAGGTGGAAGTACAAAAAACTGAAAAGATGTTAGCTCTAGCACCTGGGAGCCAGGCAGCACCAAAGGATGAACATCTGCAACAAGATTTTAGTTGTTGATGGTGCCTTGATGGCAGAGTAGTCAGATGAAAAGTAGTCATGTATACATGTTCTGGCTAAATCCTCCTACCCCCTTCTTGTTGAGTTCTGTGGGCCTTGCATGAATATTATCTTCCAATAAATACATTTATTGCCAAACTAATTTGCATAAGAGGAAATTTAAGGTCAATTAATAGTAGACCTAAGGGGAGGTGACACTAAGTGTAGCAGCAATCATAGCTGAGTGGTCATAGCCAGACCTCCATGTTGACAGAGTGAAACTGGATTGATAAAAGAATTCTTAAAGGCAAGTGCAGGGGTGAGCTCACAGGGACTGGAAGTGCAGGACTGGCATCTCCATTCCCACCCTTGCCGGAATGGCCTTTGGTAGCCCCAGGGGGCACAGAGAGAGAAGGAGGGAGGAGTGAGTAGCTATACAGACTGCATACATGAGGATGTTTGCATTCCTCCAGCCCTTTAGGATTTGACCCAGATGATCTGATGTATTTAGATGCATTTGCATCATCTTGGGACAGGAAATATAATTTCCTGACATCACCCTGTATTGCTACAAATGGGGAGCTGGGAGGATTGAAGTTTGGTTGCTTTGTTTTTTGGTTTCTTTGTCATGATCAGCTTGCACATGTTAGGAATTCATTTGTGGCAAATAAGAGAACACATAGTAATATGGCCGTACTCTTATGGCCACCAGCTTTCATAATTGCTTAAGTTTTCAAGATGTGCAAGCTTGGATGCCACATGGAAGTCATTCAAGTTCTCTGTGCTCCCCCTACTGTAAGTAAAGCTTGCAAATCAGATACCTATCAGCCATGGGAAAAAACGTGGGATGAATGGCTTGTTTGGCATACAAGTGTAAAATGGCTATGTTCATAGAAACATAGAATCATAGACTACCAGGTAGGAGGGGACCTCAAGGATCATCTGGTCCAACCTTTCTTAGCAAAAGCATGGTCTAGACAAGATGGCACCCTGTTCAGCTGAATCTTTAAAGTGTCCAATATTGGGGAATCCACCACTTCCCTGGGGAGATTATTCCAATGGCTGATTGTTCCCATTGTGAAAAATTTTCCTCTTGTGTCCAATTGGAATCTCCCCAGGAGAAATTTGTACCCATTACCCCTCACCTTTTTCATGTGTCTTGTTGTAAAAAACTTGCCCAGAGAGGTTCTGCACTTTACCAGAACTTCCACAAGAATCCTCTGTAAGAACAGGCCAAAAAACGTGGGTTGATCTGGGTTGTACACTAGTGCCTTGATGCATCTGTGCTGAGACGCACCTATGATAGATGGTCTCTCATCTTAAAATGAACAAATGCCGCAGACAGAGGAGCCAGTTACTTGGGTAGCAATTCATCTTTGATAAGCATCTTGCTTGGTCTTCACAATTATACTTTCTGCTTAAAGGAATAAGCACCTTAAACAAGGAAGCTGGAATGTCCACGCGTATGTGTCAGTGATCTTGGTATTAAACTAGTTGCAAAGCTGACTTGCAGGTACCAAAGGCATAGTTATTTTCATGAAACTTACAAGGCCTTCATATCTTTGCATATTTGACTCATCTGCTAAATTTGTTGGAGGTTAAGCAATGCATGCAAGGATTATTAATGATGGCTTGAGGAAGAAAATGACAAACACAGCATGGACACCAGACTAGAAATAATGTTGCCCACTCTGCATCCTTGAGCATCCATGTTCTGGAAGTAACCAAGAAAGAGCCCAGAAGGCTCCAGGTACATGGAAATGCCCCAGGTACATGGAAATACTTACAAAATGCCTTTCTGCTCTTTGTGCACATCATTGAAAATGTTTGGTTGATGATACCTGGCTGGAAATGAAAGTTGGTATATTTCCTAGCTTGCTTGTAATTATATGTCCTTATTATGAATAGTTATGGAATTATAATGTGCCTAATTACAGTTCTGTTACTGAGACAAAATCTATTTTCTCCTATTGTCTTTCTGAACATTTAGTATTTTATGGCTTAGCTACTAGTTTATTCCCACTTAGCAAAGAGTTCAATTAGCAGGTCAATGAGAACAGAGCTAATGGATAACAGTACAACCCTACCTATTATAATGATGAGGAGGGAGTTCCATGCTAGAGACGAGAACTACATGGCTTCCTGAGCTGTTGAGGACAGTTCTTGAAGTAGATTTTCAGTTTAACTGCTCCCTTCAACTGATCTCATTTATTAGGGCAACAGTTCTCTGCAGCTTTGTTGAGATTAAGTCCCACTAGAGGCTTTGCTTAATTTTAAAGAGCCATGTGATGAATTTCTAATCCAACACACAGATAGTTTTTTACTAGCAATAAGGTAGGATAATTATCGAAATCCTATTATGTTTCTGACTTACGTGGTGGAGCAGAATGAACTGTGGCTGCCTAAAAACCCTGTATAACTTTAAATTGTGTTTACATGCATCATACTAGATGGCCAGAAAGTAAGAATGCTGGTAGAACAAGGCTAGTAAATGGCTGACGTCAGTAGATACTGATGTCATGTGGCTTGTAAAAGGATATGACATTTAGGTCTAGTCGACAATTGTGCATCCACAGGAAAAGAAAGTGAAAGGGAGTAGTTAAACTGAAAATCTACTTCAAGAGCTGTCTTCAACTGCTCAGGAAGCCATGTTTTCTGGGTACCTACTGAAAAACATTTCTGATTGTTGAATATTTACTATGAATTGCTTGTGAGTCATGTATAATAAAGCTGAACTATTTATAAAAACTGTTTACTAAATTATGTTTAATATCAAGTACAGCTAAGAGAACTGCAGCTTGTTTTTGGAAAATATACTAACAAGAAAAGAATAAATTTTTGGTGATGATGAACTGCTCACTTCTAGTAATTAAGTTGTAGTTCTTGGTCCAGACAGATCAGGTTGGACTGTCCATGAAGTCAAACTAGGATTTCAAAGAAAAATAGGAGTAACAAATACAGAAATGCCATGAAAAGTCATGGGAAATGTATGTTTTGAAAATCATAGGCTTAGTTTCCTTGTCACAAAAGCCTACCACCAAAACTCAAATTTGTATCTCAGCTGTCATGGTTTAACCCAGTTGCTTAGGCCAGCAACTAATCACCACACAACCACTCACTCACTCGCCCCTGGTGGAATAGGGGAGAGAATCAGAAGGATAAAAGTGAGAAAACTCGTGGATCGGGGTAAAACCAGTTTAATAAGTAAAGCAAAAGCCGCGCACGCAAGCAAAGCAAAACAAGAAATTCATTCACTACTTCCCATTGGCAGGCAGGTGTTCAGCCATCTCCAGGAAAGCAGGGCTCCAACACGGGTAACAGTTATTTGGGAAGACAAATGCCCCCCCCTTACTTCTTCCCTAAGCTTTGTATGCTGAGCATGACATCATAAGTATGGAATATCTGTTTGGTCAGTTGTGATCTGCTGTCCCAGCTGTTTCCCCTCCCAACTTCTTGTGCACCCCCAGCCTACCCACTGGCGGGGTGGTATGAGAGGCAGAATAGGCCTTGGCTCTGTGTAAGCACTGCTCAGCAGTAACTAAAACATCTCTGCATTATAAACACAGTTTTCAGCACAAAATCAAAACATAGCCCCATACTAGCTACTAGGAAGAAAATTAATTCTATCCCAGCCAAAACCAGCACATCAGCAAAAAAAGCTAGATTACATTTCCTTACAGAGTAGGAAGGATTTGCATGACTGCCTTTAGACTGCAATAAGCTGTGATGTTGGTTGTGTTTCTTATATACAATATGTAGTAAATATGTAACTTCAAGACATCTTAAAGATAGTTATGCATTCCTTTAACATGGGTTACACATGCTTGTGTGCTTTGGTGCTCAAAGCATCTCATGTGAACTCAGCAACTGCCTATATAAGAAACTTGAAACATAGTGCTTTAACATGCCCCAACTGACATTTTAGCTGATCAACTGGAAGATTTTAGTTGAAGATTATACATTTGGCTTTCACTTTCACCAGCTGAAAGTTGGTCAATCATGCCCTCTCTTTTGCTTCAATGTAAAGAGGAGGATAAACTAACAAACTGTTCACTTTCAACTCTTACAGCTTGGATATAGCTACTATTTGCTGTTGAAGTCTGTCTTATGTCTGCCAGAAAGCAGAAAAATTGCATCCTTCAACCAAACAACATGCATATGTCATTGCCAAATGCAGGTAGAGACAATGGAATATGATTTTTCAAACCTTTCTCCATCTATAAAAGAACAAAGACAAGAGGAAAATACAGGGATTCATAAGATACAGCCATGGAAAAATTTGGTAGCTCACCTCTGGGGTGCTGCAGAAGAGAAGCACCAGAGAAGCAATAAATGATTTGGCACTGCCAGGAAAAATTCTTGTCTGCTTTTTTAAGAGAATTGGGTCTTCATAAATTTTTTGTAAAGAAACTAGAGCACATTGAAGAAAGAATGTATTTTCATTAATTCTGCCCTCAGGTAGTGAATACCTGTAAAGTCCAAAATGCTGCAGATCTGTTCAAATCAAAAATGGTGATGATACATATATTCATGTTTTGGTTAATAATTTCTACCACATTATCATAAGAAAACATGTTCCTATTCTCTAGACACACTTTTGCTTTATGCCAAACATCAACAATGCAGCCTATAAACCTTAGTTCCATATCTTGCTTCACTGAATCAGGAAGCTTCTGTTTCAGAGTACACCATCCATTGCAAGCAAAAAGCAGACACTGGAATCTAATTTATTATAGAGATGTTAACTAAACCCTGACATTAACCTAGAAATATCTTATCTTAGCTCTTTCTGGACTGGAATTAAAGTACTATGTGTTCAGGGACAAATGAGTGCTGTATGAACCTTAGTGCAATGAATTCGTTGGTATGGGTGTTCCAAAGAACTTTGCATGTATTTAGGCTCTGAAGTAATCCGTCACAATTTCAGAAGGTCTCAGCAGCTGTTTGAATTACTAGTGATCCTAGGTGCTGGGACCTTTGGAAAGTCTGCTGGCACCTACCTATGCAAAATTGCTCCTTGTTCAGTCACTTCCCTGTATGCAAAGTGAAACTTAAACAGCATGTGTCATGGGCCTGGTTCTTTTCTTTGGACCAACCTCACCTGAAACTGAGCAAATTAGCATAGAAAGTGGCACAGTTAAAATGCAGAATTACAGGAACAAGTGGGATTCTAGCAGTCTTTGGAGCAGCAGAGAAGAAAGCCTTCTGCAGCCTGCTTTGGGCCTGAGGTAGCTTTTTTTTTTGTATGTGTGTGGTATTTTTTGCATTTGTATCTGAATAATAGAGCTGAGACAAGAAAAAAAAAGAGTTTTCAGAATCTGAGGTTTTGAGACTTTTGGGGGTAGTCTCAGTCTTTCACAAGAGAGGAAGGGGAAGTTAGGAGCCTTCAGTTATCCTTTTGCATAGGCATTTATTTGAACCTGCTTTCAAAAACATCTTTCAAAGAGGCCAAGATAATAACCTCTTCATATTCCCTTTAAAGACTGCTTTGCTTTAACAACACAACAATATCTTTTAGCCATGCAAAACACATTCCTCTGAGACATGTTATATGATTAACCTACTTTCAGGAGCATAGTCAAGCACACTGTCATGGCAATGTGGTTTGGGGGTGGGGCATGGAATGACCCTCCTGCAGTGGCCTTTTCTACAGGGGCTCCCATGGAGTGCAGCTTGGAAATGTGCACTTCCAGCTGCTGCTCAGCAGCATAGCCTGACTCCTGCTCTGTGACACCTCATATGAAATGTAGCCGATATTGGCAGGTCACACATCTGCTTACCAAATGAGTTTGCATGTAGGAAAGGGTCTGCAAAGCTAACACCTAAATCTCCTGGCATAACAGCAGACTCTGCTGTACCCCAAACAGAGTGGCAACTCTTGGATTCACTGCAGGCCCATATGTCTCCCCCAACCTCTTAGTCATGGCCAGTGTGTTCCATCCTACCCCTAAACAGTTTACTATCACACGATAAAAGGTGACAGCCTCCTGCCGGTCCAGCCTGATGGAGATTTAAAGCTTCTTCCAGCAGCTCATGGCTTGTCCCACATCTGTTCCAGCCTTCCCTCAGATCTCTGTACCAACCATTAAACCTGTCGATAATGCTACCTATGCCTTAAAAGCATTTTTTAAAATTATATTTATTTTATTGTTATATATATTTATTTTATTATTATATTTATATATGTATTATTCTGTATTTGTTCAGATTTTTAGATTTTTATATTTATTTTATTGTTACATATATTTATTTTATTATTATATTTATATATGTATTATTCTGTATTTGTTCAGATTTTTAGATTTTTCAGATTCAGATTTTGTCTGAATGATGGAAAAACAAATGGGGTTTTCCCCCTAGATGTCCTAAACTGGGTTATTTTTTTTGTGAACTGCTACCTTTCTTTGCGTAACTTGAAAGACCTACAGAGACAATGGTTGTTAGATATATGGGGAGAATGTATCACACTCCAAAATATAATCCAAACAACTTTTATTACTCAGAAATTCACATTTAAGAAACCTTTCCGGGGGGTGGGGGGGGCGGTAGGAAGAGAAAGAATGTTTCTAACTAATACAAGAAACCTGCAAGCACGTCTCAGATTGGTACTGCACAGCAGGACTAAAGTGTAAAGCAAATAAAAAATCTAGACATCAAAACAAAAATACTGACAGTCAAATAGGCTAATTATTCAGTATCACTTAGTAAATTACCAAGGAATGAGCACAATAAAAAGTGGATTGGATTGGATTGGGCTCAGAATCCAGTTCAGTGGGAGGTAGTCTGATGCTATAGAGTCAACTCAACGAGAAGCAGGATTTAGGTTTAGCTCTGCAAACCCTTCCCCACAGAAGCCCTGCTCCCTGATGAAATCCACAGCCTCAAACAAGCACCCACATCAAAAAAGTCCTGGACTCAGACTGGATCACACCTAAGCCCATACAAATCAGAAGAAACATTTTGAGGGGAGCGTCATGGTTTGAAATTCACCTCACTCATTGATTTTGTTAATCCTTTTCCATTACCGTCTTCTGGACTAAGAAGGGAAATCAGTTTAACCACACAAACCCCAGCTGTTGGAAAAAGTATTAGAAACTGCATCTACTAGCAACAAGTATCCCTACAATGTGTGAGAGACTGAGAGCTTTGACTGATGAATCCTAGCTTGGGGTATGAAGGCTTTTAATGCCCTATCTTCTGAACAGGCACTACCAACCCAGGAGCATCTGGAAGAACACAAACCTACTTTACTCGGGCTGCTGGTATCCAAAGCCTGTGTCAATGGGGCCCAGGTGCAACAGAGCCAAGCTTTAAGAAATATATGCTCCTATTATACCTAAGCTTACAAAGCCCAAGATTTCTGAGACACACTTTCACAGCATGGAAGAGGAATATTTAACTAAGACAGTAGTAAGACTCTTAGAGCTTCTCTTGTTTCCTTTTAATCCCAAGAAGAGATCATGATGTAAATGCTAAATATGCTATGTCCTTTTATTGTTCATTTGCCTACCAACTCATGTTTACACAAAATGCCCGTTGGATCCCCTGGGGAATTTTCTGACCTACTTAGTAAAAGTGGCACTGAGTGTCTGATTTCCTTAAATAAAACTAGACAGCTTCTCAAGTTAAATGTTGCTTGTTTTGTCCTACAGATAAACAAACGAGGCAGAAAGTAGACTATAATGATATCCTTTGGTTTCCTTCTTTTTTTCTTTTAAGGCATGACAATTCAAAAGCAGTCAGCAACACAAAGTCCTGCTTCCACAAATGTATAGGCAGCCTAACTCCCTTGGGCAACCATATTTGTAAGAGATGTTTACATCATTCTCCCTCATCACAATCTCTCTGCATCAGGATATGTTTGTACATAGTTGGCAGCAGTGTGGCAGGAATAGCCAATGAACACTGTCCAAACATCTGGGATGCTGTCTCAAAAACTAGCATTTCGAGGAAGGGGGGTCATGTTTCTTTGCCTCCTTCATGTTCTTTTCAAGAAAGCAATTCAAGTCACACCATATAATTGATTCGAACCAACACTAACTCAAAGGTCACGGCAGAATGTAGCTACGTTCCACTCTCAAGCCAACATAAAAGTACCCTAGTTCCATTACACTTCTAGTTTAATTACACTTTTTAGAGACAACTGGATTCACCCCATTCAACCCATTTAGTTGTTATAAACAATCAAATGGACAAAAGGCCTTTTGCAGTACATGTTGCTAGGCACAGAGGTGCGAGTTTACCACACCAAGCCACAGGTAGCAAGGCCTCTGCTGAGGTTCTTCTGCACATGTCCATTGACTTCAGTGGAATGATGCTGAGAACCTGGTCCAAAAGTCTAACAGACTTCGAATTATTACATATTTCTTTTCAGAAGACCTACACCAGAAATTGAATTAATTATCAGGCTTGTGAAAAATAAATCAAGTGCAAGGTTCTCAAGTGCTCCCCCCCATACAATAGGCTAGAACTTACTTTAATTATGGCCCATCACCTGGCAAGAAATCAAAAGAATAAATAATAACACAAGGCCATGCAGAGACATTTTCCCCATAAATTATTTTTTGGAAATGTGGAAGTATTTGCTTCAGAACTTATTTCAGACATTGTACACAAAAATTGCTGCAGTTGCTGTCCAGTTGTACCTAGATCTGTCTAGAGTTGGTCTAGTTATCCAAGGAATAAGACAAACAGCTTCATTAGTTGAGTAATATATTTATATCCAAAGTTATTGTGTCATTTGTTATTCAAGCAAGAACATTTTAACTGTGGATATACAGGGGGTAAAAGGTGCCTTTGAAGATATAGTATATCTTAGAGTCAATTCAAAAAGTGGCATGTACTGCTGTCCTATTTGCTTCAGATGGGGAGGGAAAAACGCCATGTCCATAACTCAGCTCCCATCAGGCACAATATTATTCCACCAGGACCAGCACTCATGCCTCACAAAACTATGAAATTACCTTAATTACTACAACATTTTAAACAAAGGATTTGAAAGTTTGCTTCTTCTAGATTTTAACTCCTTTGAGCTGTTTTTAAACCTTTTGGGTTTTTTTTCAGCTGTTTATTCACAGCCATTGCCAAAGTTCAATACCTTCTGACCAGGTTCTTTTAGATATTCCATGTGTGGAGAGTATAATGTTTAATATCAAATTTACTTATTTAAAGAAACTGGATGTTACACAGGATTTCTGAAGAAAGACAGTATATATTGCATAACACAATATCAGTGTAAGTTACGCTTAGCAAAATGTATAGCAATTGCACTATACAGTTTAATCACAAGACCATGGTGATTCCCATTATTGGTCTCTGTAATATGCTCATCGTCATGATGCTGTGTGTCCTCAATTGACAAGAAGGACTATGTGGGTTGAAGCCAGCTCAAGCCCATTGATCTCTCCAAAAGTCTCTTGTTAGCTTAGGTTTTATACTCCATGTTGGGCTGAGCCGCACATTCACTCCCCCTTGCTGGTGTGGCTAACTCAGGACAGTCACGCTCTTTTAGTGAACTGAGAGAGAAACATGTACACCACGAGTTCATCCATTCAACTCTTGATAACTGTTTCTCTAAAAAAAAGGCCACCCTCCAGTCCCCTTTGTGCTGAGATAAAGTCAGCTTCTTTGCAACAGCTGTGGCCAATTACACCCTGCATTATCCCTGAGTTTCACAGGCACATCATCCTTACCCATCTCTTCTGAACCTTCTTCCATCAGTCACAGCTATAAACATCAGAATGTTGTTTTTACTGTTTGAAAGAAGCTGAAAGTATCACAAGGTACACAAGTCCAGGAATGGGATCTGAAAAGAAAAAAGCACTCACCAAAACTGTGAAAAAAGCACAGAATCTACAGTAAACAAGAGCTGATAAAATTGTGAAAGACTTTGCAGAAAGTAAAATCAGACAGAGTCACAAAGAAATACATAATTGCAATAATCTGAAATGCACTCTTGCACTCCTGTGGAATATTATTTTTAATAATGGCTTCCAAAATAGCTCTTATGCTCAAGCTTTGAGCTGCAAGCCCACTGGAGTTGATGAAAATCAATAAGAAATACAGTTTCTTTCAGCAGTTGAATATTACAAAGAATAGAAAATATTCTGTCTTGTGCATTTTGGAGCCTCTGCTTAAAAAGGATGTGCTCATTTCTGAAATGCCACTGAGCTCCCTTCTCCCTTGCTCCCTTTAATACATGGTAAATCTCAAGGATGCCCTGCACATCATAGAACTGTTCAACTCTACATGGACCTGAGCTTTAAAGGAGTGAAAGATGCTTTAAATCACCACTTTCTGAAGCAAGAGGTGTGTTTATTTCTTTGTTGTGCTCTTTCAGAGCTACTTTAAGCAGAGCGTTCAGCAGAAATATTGCTCTTATGGTGGTGATACTAGCTGAATCTGTCCAATCCAACCCAACCCAGCTCCAAAAAAGGCCATAATTCCATTTCAAGAGGAATTTTGCATTTTAAAATATACTTCAAAATCAAATGTTTCATGAGAGATAGTGTACTTTTCACACATCTTTTAACACTATAGTGGTCTCCAACGTAAAGAATCATAAGATAACACAGGAATGTGCTAATGCCAACAAGAATGGATCACCTCCTAGGGAGATGGGTTCGGGGGAAAGGGGTTGCCCAAAGGTAACTTAAACTAACCTAAGACTTATTAGCATGGTAAAAATCACACCCGCGGGAGGAGATCTTACATGCTAATGTCAAACCGCCTTTGTATAATGAAGTAGCCACTAATCAGAGCATGCACAGAAGGGTATCAATTATGTAATCAAAATGTGACCAATGAACAACTTTTTCTTCATTGTAAATTGTATAAAAACCTGTGACTCCTCTGAGGGGGTGTGTTGGCTTTGCGAACTATCGCCTGGCACCCCTTTCTGTACAGAACTGCATTAAAGGTGGATCTTGACGCTGTGTGCTCATTGGCTCCTGCGCACCGGGCACCAACCTGGAACTCCGATTAATGGACAACACTATGACATAGCTTTTCCCTATATGGAAGTTTTTGAGGAAGGCCAGAGTGGGCAAGGGAGTCATGTATGTGGCAAACTGAAAAAAAACTTAAATATCTGAAGTTAATTGTTTCATTTGCATTTGTTTAAGTTACAAAAAAGCAATGATTATGCTGGATTTTTATGAAGGAAAAAACATCAAAAGATTTAACCAGATTTTCAAAGTATTAAATTTCCCTGGATGATAACCAGCAAGTTCTCTGCAGCAATGAACTCTCTGATATCTAAACTCAAGGAGAAAGGTAGCTTGATACTAAACTCTTCTGAAATAGCGGATGCCAATTCTATGTGGTTTTTGAAAGTGTAAGGAGTCTTTTGTGAAAGGGTTTCATGAGCCTGTCCTCCCCAACACGGTATTCCATCAGCGCTAGTATCCTGATGATTCCTATCAGACAGGTGTTGCTTCTTTGGGAAAAAAATCCAAATCTTTTCAAATAATTTTATGTTTCAGGGAGTATGTTCTGACATCTGCTGGTGAGCCCTGAAGAAGGACGGTTTAATACTGATTGATTGTCAAGTTTTTATGTGATCCTATGGTTTCAGAATTCCTGAAGCAGTGATCCTAGGTGACATGGAAGTGCCTCAAAACATCACAACAAGGGATTCCTGTTTTCTGCTTGTGCCTATCTCTTCTGGAAAGCCCCAGCTTCACAGAGCTGCATATTTAAAGTCTAGGAGATATGCAGACATCACAAGAGTATCCAAGTAAAACTAATTAACGATTGGCTGATGATCTCTGAGAGCAATATTCACAAGTATGGCAGTATGGGTCCGTACACAAACCTTGCCAGACTCGGAACTGGTTTATACTGTCACAAAGGGAGTCTTTCTGTCTGCTTTCATGCTTACGCCACATCAAGAGATATTCAGTTTTGAGGCGATAGCAATATATAACCATGAATTATCTTCTTTCCACATTCAGATATCAAAGAATCCTGAGCTCTCCACAGAATAACTGCCAAGCAGAAATTTTGGATCCAAGCTAGCCCATCAAACTAAACATATGTCTATGAATTACTGATGTGTGCATCTTCCCCCTCATCTAGTTTTCAATGCTCTTTTCTTTCCTTCTTATGTCCCTTAAGTCAGTGTTTCCTGACAGCATGTTTTCAAAGAACAAAGTACAAATATTTCAAGCTGGTTTAGTTAGCAGAAGTTTGTTTTCCAGCTCATGCTTTCTTCTTCCTTGAATACAAGCATGAAAAATGCACTTTCACTTAAAGTAATATATTTTTTTAGCCTGTCCATATTCCTCTAGGCATGAAGGTTTGTGTTTGATATGGTACAAGGAATGTAGATAAGATGTTCTAAAGATATAACTGGGGCAACATCTGAAAGGATTACTTATTTGAGATAAATTGTGAAAAATTAGATAATAATTAAAGACTTCCTGAAAGATCATGTGTTTTCTAGATATATAAATTGGTTAAACAAAAAATTCTGCAACTCCTTAAAAACATTGCTGTCTTTACACAAGGAATCATGCATAGGCTAGGTGAACTGTGTGAAAATGAGAAGGTGGCCAAAACACCAAGGACTGAAATGGGAATTTCCAGACAAAATTGATGGTCTTTAACTGCATAAACAAAAGAATTAGGGTTTCTGGGGCATGGCCCTAGCACACTCACATACTCTGCAACTCAAGCCAAGGATGTCTTTTAGTGCATGTTCACCAGTGGACTATAATAGAATACTACACTCCATAGTAAGATTTACATACTGATAATACATTGCAATGTGTGACAGAATATATCAGAATATCTGTCCTCTATGGATGGAGATTGAAATACTTAAAATATTTTTGCAGGATAAAATCACTGTGTTTGATCCTTTCCTCCTTCCCTTGGAGACAGTGGTCAAGAAAGGTTGCCACCAGCAAGCTCTTTCTTCTCACCCTTCTGCCCCCCCCATTTAAATGCCTTTATTCCTTTCAAAGTAATCCAACACTGTATGGATTAATTTGTTTTTACAGAACAGGGAGGTTAAGAGCTTAGATGAGATTTTTATCAGACAGAAATATGTCCAGAAATGCTGAACAGCAATGGACAACAAGAAGTAACGAAAAAAAGTGAAAAGAAGTAAGTGGCAGAGGGGAGCCAAAGGCTGAGGAGAGAAGTGCAGTGGGAAGGGTAATTGTAATGCTTTTGCCCAGCAAGGATTACAGAAAGCTGGTTGAGCTGGATGTATCAAGGTGCTGTAGAAGCTTGTATCTAGGAAATAAAGGAAGAAAAAATAAAGTGAGGTAGAGGGAATATGGTTGAGCTCTGGCCATTGTGATCGAGCTGCTAACATGAAAACTGTTCTTTCTGTCACCAAGCTTTGGAGAAAAACAATCAGGAAAAACACTAGGGGGAGGTGAGAACTGCTACATACTGGTGCTTTTGCTGAGGGTTGAAGATGGGCAGAAGTATAAAGGCAATGCTTGAGAAATGGCTCCCCTGTTAGTTGTGAGAGGAAAAGTATTGGTCTGAAAGTCCATGCCCTCTAAATAGAGAAGCTTCAATAGCTGAGATGGTGTTGAGGTGTGCAGATAACAAAAGACTAAATTGCTTCCGTTAAAGGTGTCTATTGCCCAGTATCCCTGACAAAAGGCTAAAAAGGACATGCAGGAGCTGCAGCATCTGAGTGCTAGTCCTCGACTCTTAGGATATGTTGGAGAGAAAAGAGGATTTTTGCTGTTCTGTGGTTTGAAATGCAGTAAACTAAACAGTCCTTGGTAACAGAAACTGGGCCTTTCAGCAGATGCTGATGGCTATTAGTACTTTCCACTCATGTTCTTGCTGTAGACCTGTTTAAATTTCAACAAAGGGGCTGATACCTCATGTCTTATTGAGGGAATCTTTCCTATTTACAGAGGTATCAGAGCTATGGTGTTAAGAAGTGTAAAATCTTAATCAAGCTTAAGACTTGCAGAAACCCAAGTCATTGTTAAGTGCTTTTGTTTGCCATGGCTGAAGTGAAGCTTAGAAGAAAAGATGAAGAAAGTAAAGTGAGGTTGTCTGTAGGATTTATTTCTTGAATGGAGGGAGGAGTGCCCACAACTTTTTCAAGGCTGTCAGAAAAGTGAAGGAGCAGGCAGCCGAGGCTGATTCCTTTGGCAGGACAAAGGAGGAAATCTGGTCATAAAGCACAAGGAGTCTTTGGTGCAGCTTTACAATTAACACTGACTGTTCCTCCTGAGGCACAGAAATACTTCAAAAACTACAGAGAGGAGAGGACTGTATCTTCACAGCTTGGTCATATGCATGTAGAAAACCTGAAATTCTACAAAATGTGCATGGGGTGCCTTGGAAAGAGGTAAATTCAGTGTTTTGACAGCTCTTCCTAAAAATCGGCTAAGATCAGGTCGCATGGTCCAGCCCAATGAGTCTCTTTAATTATATGGTTTTAAATTTATAGAATAATTAACCAGTAATTGATTCCAGGGTCAGATATTTCCTGGGAAATAAAAATCGGTGTAGGAGCTGTTGGCTTAAGATTTCTTTACCCAACAGGTCATAAAGTGACCAGAAATGACTAATCTGGAGTTCACCATAGCTGTTATATATCAGGACAGTGTAAAGATATAATGAAAAAGTGAAGCAATTGCCTATTTTTCTAGAAGAAAATTAAAAGTAGAAGTGTTAGTAGTTACCCAGTCAGTTAACTGCCCTGTACAGGCCACCTGGTTCTGGGGTGGTGGGAAAACTTTTAGAAGCAAGACCTTGAGCTACTTCAAAAGATACTTTTCTGGGAATATTTTAATTCTTCTGTTTCCTGAGAAAAGTTTAAACATGAACAAAAAAGGTTTAGGATTTCTGAAAAAACAAACTTGGTTACTAATGAAATTTGCGGAACTTGGGAGAATAATGAAGATACTGAACTTAACCATCCTGGCAACTATCTTGCAAGTGACTTTGCTAACATTGTGGTCAATATCAACAGCTGTCTATGTCTGTAGATAAAAAAGAATAAGCACAGAGCCATCCTTTCCTTTTGTACCTTCAGGTTCTAATGTGTCTATTTTTCTTTAAAACAGGATTTCTGCCCTTAAAGTTGTGCAAATATAATTTATTTTCTTAAATAAAGCTTGTTTATTTCAGTGCTGACCTTTCATCCACCTATTTCCCATGTAGCTACAAGCAAGTTTCAAAAGTTTTTAAACATTTTTACTTTTTTTTCCCCTAGTTACATAAATACATAAAGCTATTGTTGAACTGCTGTTACAGAATATGTGAAACACTTATTGCCATTGGTTCTTGTGCTTTAAACATGCAAGAAAAGCTTCAACAATAACCAGACGACTGCTGATCCTAGTGTTACTCCAGCAGTATGTATTGCCCACTTACAAAGAAAGCTGTGTGCATTTATCATCTTTCCCCTCCAAACTCCCAGCAGGCTGTTGATAGCTGTTCATAGCAAATTTGGAATGGAAAGGATATGCGCAGGCTTAGCATAGATGTTTGGAATAATATCATTATAGGGCTTTGTAGGTTTTTTCCCTCATTTTTTATGTTTCAGTGTTTTGTACACTGTTGCAAGGAGATAATGGATTTTAAGGGGTGGATGTCAAAATTGCACTCATATGCTTCGCCAAATTGTAGTTGTGAGTCAATGAAGCAGACAACAGTTATAAGGCAGTCTTCTAGAAGATTAGAAATCCTGTAAACTCCAGTGATGACAGCTGGATTTTAGAGCAGCTATATCAACAGAGCTGTATCAGTTTACACCAACTACTGGGTTGAGCTATTACACACACTGACTTCATCTGAGATTAGGGCCAAATCTGGTTTGAGGAATGATTCATGTGCCATGGCCCTTTATTCTTTAGCCTGGGATCTGAGGCTCAGAGCTTAGACGCTTTGCGTGGATTGAGTGCTGGCTTTCTCTAAGACTTAGATTGCTGAGGCTTCACAACAAAGTGTTAATACAGGAGAAGAAACACAAATGCCATCACTCCCACCTCTAATTTCAAACAATCCATCTAGTACAAGGTGGCAATATTGGCTTAGTTCCAACAAAAAGTTTATAGTTCAATTAAAATCTTTATACATTTTAATCCAGAACCATTAAGAGAAACCAAACTACAAGTTTTAATTGAGGCTCAGAAGACTTTTTTGTTTTTGTGAGAACAGTCCTTTGTGGTTTTGCTAGCAGTGAACTGCTTCAGCTCCCTTGAACAGAAAAACAGCCCTTTCCGTATTGTTTCAGTCTTGCAGAACTGTTAGAAATTAGCCAAATATTGTAATACAAAATATGTTTGTTTAGGGCCAGGTTGGGGTAAGCTGCAAAAGAGAAGTGACCTTGACCAGAATCCTGTGGGCACACATTCTTAAGCCATAAAGAATCTTTGTTTAATGACCCTCAAGCAATATGGTATGTTTAAAGGAGAAATCCTATCCAGTGGCAGTACAAAGGAAAAAGCATCTGTGGTGGAGGGTCAGTTTTATATTTCCTTTGCAGAACTGGTTTGCATATGTGGGTATTCATGCATGTACCTTACAGGAAATGTGAACCCAGGCCTTCGGGTGAGAATTATATAGTGCAAAAACCTTCTGCTTCACCTGCTGTACAGCTGACTTTATTTAATACTTTTCCAGAGAGTTCCTGAGCACACCATTAGGAGTTCCACAGGCTGTAAAAAAAGTTTAGTTGCAGATTATAATCCAAATCATGAGTTTCTAACATATCTCATGTATCAGGCAACATGGCTGGGGGTAGCTTACACAGTCAGAGCCCCAGAAAGAAGAGCTCTGGAGCTCAGCTAAATTTAGGCTGTGTGTTGGGAAAGGAAATATGAGGAGGAGGAACTCTGGAAGTTTCTCAGAAGGTGTGGTATAAATGACGGCTGGCAGACCAGAGTTGCTGTTTGGAGGTGCACCTTGTATAGTCTGAGAGTTTAGTCCCCCACCAAGTCCGTGCAGCTTGGCTGCTGAGTAACCTAAAGGTTCTCAGACGTGCTGTCAGGTTGTGGCAGGATGCGTTTGCCTCCCCAGAGAAGCTACAGTGGATAACACTATATGAATGAGTTAATTTTGCAGAGTTCGTACTTCATTTCTGTGGAAATTGTAAATTCAATTTCTCCAGAAGCCTTAAAGTACTCCTGTACTGTAGGTTGGTGCTCTGTTACAAAGATCTGCTGCTGTTCTGTATCTGAAAGCATGGCTCATCTTCTTTGCCTGTGTCTTTCCATATAACATTGAAATTCCTCATCTTGGATTAAAATATAAGTCTATTAAAAACATGGCTTATTCAGCTGGTCTAAAGTGGGATGTGCTCTGAACAGGAAGAATTAACAGTGATAAGGCATCCTGCATTCTTGAATCTGCAGTTGAGATGCAGGTAAAGCATACTGGCCAAATGAGAAAAATTTGGAAAAAAAAAAAAGAAAATATTTGAAAATAAATGTGAAATAAATCAAATTTTCCTCAATGCTTACTGTTGTTAAACTTTACTGTTACAGGAAAGACTATTTTGCCTAGCTGTGAATACGAAAACTCAAATGTAGGACTGGTCACGAATAAATACACAGCAGGTTTGCCAGCAAACTTGCTTGAAATACAGTTTCAGTGTTCTTTCTCAGTCACAATATCTAGGTTGGAAGAGAAACCTTCTGGAGGTCATCTAGACCTCTCCTGTGCTCAAGGCTTGCTTTCTGGTTTTAATGAAATGGCATTTAAACAGCTTTTAAACTAAGGTGGCAAACTGTGGTCTTTCAAGACCACCATTTTAACTGATCCGATAGTTACGTTGTTCTTGTTTCTCAGAACGTTTTATTGAAAGATTTGGAGTTCTTTTTGAACAAAGACAACTGTAAGATAAATGTTGAGGAATCAGTATTTTAACCATATCTAGTTACAATATAACTGACCACAATAACTTTTGGATCACCTCTCTGATGCAGTGAAGTGAAAGAGGTGAGAAATTGTTCCAGAATTAGAATTAGATTGAATATTCATTACATTTTGTTATGCTTATATAGTTTGTTCCTTTTAATAATCATAAGACTTTAGATTTTTCTGTGTTTTTTATATGTATATATATATATATAAAAGGATATGTGTGTGTATATATATCCTTTATCCAGATCTTCTGCTACATTCAGATTGAAACCCGAGAGGCCCCCATTTTCCTGTTAGTTAAATCCAGTCAAAATCTCAGAAAGCAGATTACTTCTAGCAGAAACCTAGATCTTTTAAAAGTGTACCTTGTGATCATCATATATATCTTAAATGCACAAATAAATCTAAGATTTAGGCTTATTTGTCTAAAAGTAGAAATTCCAGAAAGATTAAAGAAAAGAAACACACTGGATAACAGCATCTTTCCTGCCTGTCTTCAGTTTACAATGGTTTGGCAAAGCTCCTTCCATCTTCTGAAGAAGAGTCTTGGTTATCTTCAGCTTCTTAGTTTCTTACTCTCAATACAGCTGAAATGTGCAAAGTTACCGTGACTAAGTAAATTACATGGTTTGGAAAAGTTCAGTTTCTCCTGCTTTTTCAGAAGTTTCTGTTGCCTTTCACTGAGGCGGCATTTGCCTTAAAAATGCACAAGACAGATGTCACATCTTCTTGCAAAGATTTTGATTTCAAAGCAGCTATCAACCAGAAAAGACATGTACCTGCAGTGCTTCTCGTGAAGAAGGGACAAAGCAAGTATGAGAGCATCCTGAAAGCTTATACAGTTAAGCCATAGATGGCCCCTAGTAACTGAGAATTTGCAATGGGCAGGTTTATTGTAACTGTATCTGCTGACACCCACACTGTCACAACATTGTCTTTTTAACATCCATTGCTTAATGAAGTTTGCTTCAAAAATAGTTATTGCTAGGAGAAGAGCTGCATCATGATTCAGCCCAGCTGATGTCAGAAGACTTCCTGCTGATCTACTTGTGCCGGCTGAAAAAGAGTGAAAGCCAGTATCACAATGACTCACAGGATTTGCAATATACAGGAACTATTTACTCACTGTGTGCTGTAAATTTTAGTTCTCCAGGATATGTTTTACCACTAGCGCAAGGTAGACACCAGCAAGGTAGGCAGCAGGTAGCATCTACCAGCAAGGTAGACATTATATATATTTCATGTTATGGGAATTTCACATCCACTGATTGGAAGGGAAACCTGGGGAGATGGTTAGACAGGCAACTTGTACAAGTCTGTTACTACCTCAGTACATGGAGTAATTTTCAGGGCTACAGAAAATTTACGCTACCCCAGAATGCTGCAGAGAGAACAGCAATATTGCTGCTGGAATAACCACAGTCCTCTGTGTGGGATACAGAGATCACAGGACCAGTAGATCCTACAAGTGTTTGTTTTTTTTTTTTTATAACCCTGTGTTGGAAATGGAATAGTTCAGAGTGTTTAAAAAAAACCAAAACATAAAAATATCCCGACTGAGTTATGTAGATGATGTGAAGCCTGTCATTATTTTCCCAGAATCACGTGGTAGACTAGGACACTGTCACTGCATGACTGGCTGTCAGCAAGGGCCAAAAATTTGTAGAGTTTGAAGAATGGCTACTTTTAAGCATCTCAGGAATGCTTAAATGAGACATAACTCTAGAAATCGTACGACTGAATAAAAAAGTGATAATTAAGTGTGAGCTCTCTGTACATTAACGTGAAAGACAGTAAAGGACTCCCTTATGTCATGGGACTAGCTCTTTATACTGCGTGCAAGAGGATGGAGGATGAGATAGTGAGGCTGACACCTGGTAACTGCCATAGTTTGCAGCCTGTCTTCTCCACCAAATTAAGGCTTAAAAAAGATCTTTCTGCTAGATTCACGTGAAGGTTAGATAGTGATTTATTTGATCTTCCTGCATGCTCATCAAACCTTGAAGGTGAACAAAAATAGGAAAATTATATCAACTACAGCAGCAGGTGTTAAACCTTGCTCAGAGGGCTATTTTGCACGTAAACCACCTAATTACAGCCTCTGATTTATTTATTTATCTTTGGTCCCCTGGTAGTATGCCAGCAACAGCCAGCTCTCATAGTCTGCCTCACTCTGTTGTGTCCCAGTTCTTAAAAAGCACGAAGCCAGCTTGCATAAAAGTCTGCAATTTAACACAGCCTGTCATTGTTATTTCTTTCATAAGCTTTATATTTTACTATTAGAAAGTAATTTCTAAACTTAGGAATGCTTTATATAAATAAAGAGTGAAAACAAGAAGGACACAATCTTTTGTTTCTCTGCCTTTTGTGGAAATTAGCAGCAATACTAGAAAACTTCAAATGAAATTTCTCTTTCTGAATATCACTGTAATTCTCTGGATTTTAGAGTACCTCTAAGGGAATGACAGAGCCTCTGGGTCTAAAGAACATAAATGATGAAATCACTATATGCCAAATTTCTTCCTTTGGTCTTGTGTCCCAGAACCTTTTCCAATTGCCCTGAATGGTGCTGGCCTTTTTAGCTCATTAGTCCAGGTGTCCGAAACTTTCACATTTCTTGATGAAATACAAACTGTGTGGTCATCTATATAGCCAGGAGAGTAAAATTCTGCTTGTCTGCACTGTCCCTAAGAGCAAAACAATTTGTCACAGATGACCAGTGCAGTGCCTAACCCGCATTCATTTATGTGTGACAGAGCTTCCGGGATAGCTATTTCCTTAGCCCTCCTTTAGCACAGTAGATATTGAACACAGCTGGAGAAGATATTTATCTTCTCTAACCACTAGTTTTGTTGCATAAAACTTGCTGAGGAAGAGAAGACAACGATAAAAGTGTGTATGGAAGAGGAAGACTGTCTCATGAGTATGTGTGAGTGTGGCTTCAGACTAGTGGCTGGAGTTCATTTTCCAAGTTCTGTGCAGGGGCACAGCTTTACCAGCAAGGACAGAGAGCATCTCTTACTTTCCCCTTGGCTGCATGAAGGGACCTGAAACTGTATTACTGCTCCCTGGATCACTATGTGTTGCTAGGTTATCAAAAAGATAGTGGTTTGTTTCTCTGCCACCCGCGTGGGCTTGGTTCAAAAATAAAATGTCTCTGAGTGCATTTGGGTGCTAATGAGACATGGTGAATCACGGGCAGGGTTCAAAAGTGCACGGTAGTAGCATTCAATGTATGCATTATGCACAAAAGCAGGTGTTTTCTTCAGACAGCTGTTGAGAAAAACATTGATGCATGTTTATCTGAGGCTGGATTTAGACTTACAAAAGTTTTTACACATTTAGGTGTGGAACTGAATTTCCCCCAGAGCCGGAAGAAAGATAAAAACATAACAGTTTAGCAAATCTCATGATTTTGACTCCGGTCTTATGACATTACTTTTAACTCAGGGGGTTGACAATTCACTCTGATCAGTGTTGATGTGATTTTGTTTTGACCTGTCCCGATCATGGTCCCTGACTTAAGGCTTAGTGAGTTATCAATACCTTTTGCTTGTGATCCCCTGCTTTTTTCAGTAGTGGAGCTCCTAAATGAGAGCAATTCGAAGACTTCTGAACTGACTTCCGAATAAATGGGCATAAGAGGATGAATGAGGTGCTTGAGCATGAAATAAAGCTAGGGGTTGGTGGGAAAACCTCAGAGGCTTTAAAAGCTAAGAGATGGAATCTTGTGATAGGAGCTGAAATGGAGACTTCTGTGGAAATTAAGGATGTGGAGATATATACTTAGTTGTTTTCTGGATGCACTAGGATTTCTAGATTGTCTACCTATGGAAAGGTTAGAGATAGAGAACCTCTAACTCAGTTTCTATGCATTTAGTTGCTGCAGATTTCAACCTGATCTCAGAAACCTGAAAATCCAGAGGATTTTTATAATGTATGTCTAATGAACGATACGGAGTGTCTCTGTCCCTGGCCTTACAGCAGAGAAGCTTTTGAGGAGCATTCTTTCTGTAAGCATTTTATTTATGGAAGGATTTTTCTGCTATTGGAGAAAAAAAAAAAAGGTTTTGGAAGGCTGCATCCAAAAAAATCAGCCTGTTCTGCCCCTCTTCCCTCATCTGGGGAATGGGGAAGGGCAGCAGTAGCTAATTCTGTGCTTCCTGGCTGCTGACTTGACTGCAAGCGGTGGCTGCAGCTCCTTGGGTTGCTCTGAGCCACCTGATAGGCAGCTAAGACTAACTGCAGCTAACTCAGGCATGACCCTAGCAGGCTAGGATTGGGGAGTTAAGGCAAAAAGAGCTTTCTTTTTTGGATGATAGGCACAGGGAGAGTGGATCTTACACTGCCTGCTGCCTTAGACTGCCTGCTGCAGGGATTCAGAAAGATGCTGAGAATTGATTACTGAAGGAACAAATAAAATATGGGTATGAATGAGAGAAGAGATCTTTGCTGGGCCTGCAAACACCGTTCTTAATGCTAAGCTGCAGTATGGTGGGATTTCCTTGGCTTACTTCTCACCTCATGAAAGTTAAATGTTTGAGAGGAGAAAGCTGTGTGTTTCCTTGTGAGGCAGCATTTCTTTAGTATGTAGTAATAAAAGTAATAGACCCTTGAAAGAAGTCCAGGTTAATGTTCTAAGGGTGCAGTTAATCTTATAATATAATGTTGTATTTCATAATGCTAGTACTTATCTATGTGGTGGGTCGACCCTGGCAAGCTACCAAGTGCCCACCAAGACACTCTATCACTCCCCCTACACAGCTGGTCAGGGGGAGAAAATACGACAAAAAACTCATGGATCAAGATAAGGACAGGGAGATCACTCAGCAGTTACCGTCACACTCAGCTTGGGGAAAACAGTTTAATTTATTGCCAATTAATAAGAGAGTGGGATAATGAGAAATAAGAACACACCTAAAATAAATCACCTTCCCCCCTGGCTCTCTTCTTCCCAGGCTCAAAGCGCATGGCCATGGATAAGCCCACGACAGAGCGAGAACACACCTGGAGGGACTGCAGCCATGGGTAAGGCCATGTTGGAGCAAGTATGTCTCTGAAGGCATTGTCACCCATGGATAAGGCCACACAAGAACAGGTACACTTCAAAGTGACTGTGGCTGTGGATAAGTCTATGCTGAACAGCCTGTGTCTCATAGATAAGGCTCCACTTGGAGCAGATACAACCCTAGGGGACAGCAGTCTGTGCATAAATTCAAGCCAGAGCAGGAGCAAGAGGAGGAGCTCATTGCAATGTTAAACCTGACGATCTGGTCCAAAGAGGCCAGGGGTGAAGATTGTTATGGAAATACCTTTAAATTGCTATATCCTGGGATGTGGGTTACATGTTATGGGAACTATCATAGCTGGAACGTCTTGTTGCTAGCCAGACTAGGAACAAGCAGAGCAGTTCATTACAGTGTTAAACTCTATAACCTGGCCCAAAGGGACCAGGGGTGGAGATTGCAATGGATATACATTTAAATTGTTGTAACCCATGATTTGAGTTGCATGTTATAGGAATTGCTACAGCAGGAATTGCCTGAACCAATGGAGGCCAAGCCTTAAAAGAAGCAGCGCAAGTACAGCAGTGACCTGATCTGAACTGGTTTTGGTGACCAATAACTCTATGCAACACACCACCTCTCCTGTCCTGAGTGACCACCATAACAGATGGAGCCCAAAGTCATGGACTAAATGAACTCAATGGAAATTTTGTGGACATTTTTGGACATTTTATGGACATTTTGCAGGAAAACTGGTGGTAAGGAAATGTGCTGGTGTCTTTGGGTTTGTTTTCCATTCTGGTGTAGTGCTCACACAGTTTTACAAGCCTTATAGACGGGGTCAGCATCAAAGAGAGGGAGTGAAAACATGTATGAATCCTGCTGGGACTGATGAAGGTCTCTTCCTAGGTACCATTGTGCTGGTTTTCTGAACCAAATTCAGCCAGACGGGAATGGGTGTAAAGAGAATTGCTTAAGAAAAAATAGGCATTCATTATGCTTCCTCAGTGCTGCTGAATAGTTATGTGTAATCCTGTTTTAATTCTAGTATTTGGAAATAGTAGTACTGATGCAAAGAGTAAAAACCTATGGATTTGTGCTTATCCATGGTATCTCCTGAGAAGCACTGTGTCCCTGTATGATACTGTCAACATAGTTCTTGTTTCCCCTTTCAGTTCCAAGTAAAATTCAAGTATTGTAGAAGAAAGGGATTTGTTTTGCTTCGCCTTAGAGGCAACTCTACTGACTACTAGTTATGAGTTCTTAGGAAAACAGTTTAATTATCCACTTGCTGGAAAGGTGGTGGTGTCCTAAATATCCTGAATGTGCATCATGTCAGTGTTTGAGTTTTGAGTGTAGGACCTGACCATTTCAATGTGCGCTAATAGGGTGTGAATTCTGCTTGTGTGAGACTTAAAAAATTGTCTTGTAAACTGGAATAAACTCCTTGATTTCTCTAATGTTACTCTACTATCCTAAAAAACTAAACTACTTCTCGTGAGGAGAAATTCAGAAATATTCTTTCTAAGTATTACTCATTTAAAACTCTATACTTAATTCTGAAGCAGACAAAATACATTTCCTCCATGGAGTAGGAACTTCTGTTTTTTCTCCTGAATCAAATTCCAGCAGATGTGTCTGATTTTCAGTGATATATTCTTTCATCAAAATTCATTTGTTCAAATGAACCCTTGTCTTTAAAACTGATGGTTCCTTTTGTTCAGATTTTCCTCTCTCCCTGTTCAACAGTCCCTCTCTCAATCAGACACTGTTTTGGAGGTCATTTGGATAGCAGTAGTCTTTTTGTATTAGCTTATTAGGATTTCATAATCCTAATATTATGGTATTGAGTTAACATCTGGGAGTGAGTTAACATTTGTCTGAAGAGATGCTCTTTTGGAAGTGTGTTCCCCATTTACCTGAAGGTGGTTAACCCTACACAGTACAAAGCACTTGGTCCTCTTCAAAATGTTTTGTATTGTGGACTCCTTCAATACAAAGAAGTAGTCCTGAAGCATTCACTAGTCCCTGACCAAAGCTCAGTATCCAGATTTTCCATTCCCCTGCATGAAACTAGAAGTTGGCTTGCTTCAGCTGTCGAGCCACACAGGCTTCCAGAAAAACAAAGCCAATGGCACTATGGCAATGTATAGTTTTCCTTGTTGATTTCTTCAGGAGAGGGTAAAATTGAATGGGCTCAGAACTGGCTCATTTGTTTCAGATTTTGAGGCTTACTGGAAGGATATTTAGAACTTATTTCTTGTTTGGATATGATTGGATAGGAAAGATAACAGGAAAAATTGCCTTTCTGGATGCAGTATTGGGGGTTGAGAGTTGGGAAACGTTAGTTCTTGAATCTGCTATAGATAGTCGTAGTCATGTTAGACACGGCAGTAGGAACTGAGTGCTTATGAAGATTCCTACTTTTCACGTCTTTGCCCTCATGTTTTTACAAATGGAGATGCATACTTCAGTTTGCCTCAGAGAAACTACTTCTATATTCCTGGAAGCCCTGCTACATTAGGGACTGGGATGAACAGTACACATAGTAAGTCCACTCTGGGCTTTGCAGCACTGAAACATTTTCTTACAAAGAGATTGGAGATCTTCAGAGAAAAGTCTACTCCCCTTCTTGAGCTGCCCGATATCAGAAAATTGGAAGTACAAAACAGAGGTTTAAAAGATGTCAGATAACATAAGTCTTGCAAATCATAGCATAAATATTGCTGAAAGAAGTCAAACAAGTCAGGGGCTATGTCAGAGTCGCCAGCATGCATAGTGAGGCATAGATAATGAAACCAGAGGGCTTGCTGCCTGATGCAATGAAAAATACTGCAGGTCTGGGCTGTTGGCAGCAGTTTATGCTAAACTACCAGATTGGACACAGCTCAAGGGAGAGCATGTGCCCCAGTGGAAGAAAAAAAAAAAGGGGGGGTTGCTAATCAAAGGTAAATGATTTTGAAGTCAGCATTCTATACTGTGCTAAGTCATTTTTTCTGGGTTCTCACTAATGAATTTTAAATCAATAGTTCTAGTGTGCACTTACCTACACAATTTTCAGAACAGGTATTTCACATTGCAGTGCTGTGGGTAAAGCCTGTTGTAGCAGAAAATTGTAAATGATTCAGAAAATGGAAAATTGTAGCCAGAAAATTCTACATAATTTCATACGGGAAAACATGAAGGTAGGAGAAGCTTTCCTTTTTCTGCAGAAAAAGATTTCTGTACTGATGTTGGAGATTGCCCCACCCAGGTGCAGGACCTTGCGCCTGGCCTTGCTAAACTTCATGAGGTTTATATGGGCCCACTCCTGAAGCCTGTGAGGGTCCCTCTGGATGACATCCCTTCCCTCAAGTGTATCAGCTGCACCACAAACTTGGTGAAGATGCACGCAATCCCACTGTCTATGTCATTAATGAGTATTTTAAATAGTATTGGCCCCTCTACGGATCTTTGAGGGACTCCACTCATTACTGGTTCCCACTTGGACATTGACTGCAACTCTTTGTATGCAGCCATTCAGCCAATTCCTTATCCATCTAGTAGCCCATCTACCAATTCCATATCTCTCCAACTCTCCAATGTAAAGTTGATTCTCAGGTGTCAGAGGATCTGTGGCTAAATCTCAGGGCAGCCCTCAGTAAGTGACTTTCAGAGTAGACATCCTCTGCCCTGTCTTTTTTCCTACCTTCTGTTCCACCTCTCAGTTTTCCTACAGGTCCAGTGATCAGAATGTTTTTCCAAGCTTTCATGACAGACTATTGTTTGTTTGTGGGCTTTCAGATTATGTTCATTTTCTCACAAGTACAATCTTTTAATGCCTGACTATGAGAAGCATTATGAGGTGAGCTTTTCCCAGTCACTTTAATTTGAGTTCTTTTTCCAGAATTAATTAGTGACTTCAGTAGAGATCAGGATGCAGATCTTCCTAGTGACCTAGTGACCACACCTAGTGACCTTGTGTACTAAATTTAAGGAGTCAATGAATGATTAAATATTTTGTACAGTATGGAATGTTCATCAGAGGCTGTCTCCAAAGTTTTGAAAGTGATAGCAGCAATGTCATTCACTGGGGATTTGAGAATTCTGAATTCAAATCCCACCAGACAGAAAAAGGATTTGAAACACTGCCATCTTTTTATATGGATGCTCTGTCTGCTGGGAAATGGGTAGCAGCTGCCTTTACTTTTGCTGTCTTCAGTGTGTCCCATATGGTAAGTGCCTTTTAAACTATGTATCAGATAAGATTTCTCCCTATAGCTGGGAGAAACCTTGGCCTATGAATTGTGGTGACACTCGGTCAAGTGGTTGGTTAGAGGTTTAACATAAGTCATGGCTTAAGCAGTTCTGGTTGGCTTGACCAGAGACACTGGGAGTGCCTTGTGAGTGTCGCTGGCATAAACTGTTAAGTTACTTGCCTGTGAATCTGCGGATGATTGACTTGCTCAAGGTTGCGGAGAAACCTGATGGCAGAGGATGGAAATGAACTGAATAGTCTTTTGATCATTTAAGATGTCCATATGCCTTGTTGATTGTGTCTTTCCTTCTACATTCATACACTTTTTTTTTCCTTCTTCACCTGCTGCTATAATTTTTAATTGGAAAGAAACAGCTTCCCTGGCAGCTGAATACTTCAATGTCTGGGGCTTCTTAAGAAGTAGTGGAAAATCAGGATTAGACGGCAAGGGAACTTATCTCAACAGGCACCCAGGTGATTGATTTTAGTGCTAGTTTGCATCAGTGCTAGTTTGTAATCCAAAACCCCAATGTTTAGTTACCAGAACAAACAGAAGTCCTAATTTTTTGCTTAGCTGCTCTGGAAGGAGGAGGGAGAAATTGTTTTTTGCTGCTTTCCACACTCACTGACAACATTTGAGACACGATCTTTATTTAATTCTAGAAATGCTGACATTCTTCTTGGCTGTATGGCAAGAGAAACCATCAGCCAGCTAGCTATTTGTATAGTTCGGCCACTCTGGACTGATACTATTGGTTGAAATGAGCCCTAAAGCACAGGTCAAATTTTACTAGAAAGACAGACTATTCTGAGACAGAACTACTTAATATGTGAATGGTGAAGGAAAAGGTTGGGTATAACACAGGAGAGGAAAAATCAGCTTGTTCTATAAGGAATCATTCATAAAAAAATATTCTGGTTGCATCTCTGGCTGCCTTTTATCCACTTTTGTGGTAAAGGTCACTCATTTACAGAGGTATTTATGAGGTTTAGCAGTCTTACTGAAGGCTTAAAAAGAACCTTAAATGAAGGCAACCTCCACTGGACCTTTGGTTTAGAGAAGGTATTGGTGCAAACTGTTATCCGATGTTCGGTGAAGTTTGAGAGTATTAGTTTCTTGTTCTGTAGGGGCCTAGAAACTCATGTTGAGAAGTTAAGGGAAGCAGAAGGAAGGCTGGCAGCTCTTATGGAGAAACCAAGACACACTTCAGGAAATGTTTTGGTTGATGAAGCTGAAGTAGCAGCTCCAGCTCCCTCCTGGGGGGGTTGGACTAGATGACCTTTAAAGGTCCCTTCCAACCCAACACATTCTATGATTCCATGATTCTAAAGCAGCAGGTTGAGGCTAGCTATGATTCACCTGTTGTAAAAGGGCAGTCCACAGGTTGTAGCTACTTCTCTGCTGTAGTACAAGAGCTTGATCTGGTTGCTAGGGCAGGCTTCAGAAAACATGGAAGAAGCATTGAACCTCGCTCCCAGTGCTTAACTGTCTGCTAAGATTTGCAAATCAGGCCTTAGTATTATTGGCAACTGTTTTGTCAAGAATGATCCTATGATTTTATGATTCTATGAAAATGCAGACCTGACAGCCAAATTGTTGGTGGGGAGCAGTAAAAGGAGGAACTGCTGTCTTTTAGTGGCAGTTGCTGCTTACATTCTGCAGTTGCCAGTATCACAGCAAACACTGTTTACAGCATTTAATTTGTGGGTACCTTGCATTTCTTTCCAAAATGAGTTAGAGTTGTAACTTTACGTTGTATCTAAGACTTTAAACAAATTTGATGCTTTGGTTATTCTTCAGGTGGCTTGGTAGCTGTCTGCCTTTGTGGCCTTTCTTTCAGAAGAATTGAAAGGATGGGCAAGACAAATCACTGTTTCTAAGCAGGCTCTGCATTTTCTTCAAATCTCTAGAGGGCATGAAAAGTTGAGGAGGGTTCCCTTCAGGGTTTCCATTCCTTATACGGTAGTGCGTAGAGACCTTAGCACAGGAATGAAGAGTGGGTATCAGTGCTATGTAAAACAAATCTGAAGAAGAAATAAGAAAAATGCAGAGAGAGACAGAGAGTAAACAGATGAAGAAAACGTATTTTATTGTGCTCTCTCCTGACGCTCTTATTTGTTCATCAGCAGGGTCAAATGATGTGGTGTACATCAGGCTTCAAGGGGAGTACCACATGAAGGCAAAACTGCAATCTTTGACTTTAAGGAATATTTCTTTTTATGTTCCTTGCAGTGCTAAAGGAAGGCCTAGGATGGCTTTAGAATAAGTGTCATGGCAGAGACTGTGCAGACTCAGCTGTGGAAGCCTTCTTTGGAACTTGTCTCACCAAGATGATCAGTGTCCTCCTGCACAACAAGAGTCTCCAACAACATAGATGCTGAAAGAAGGCAGAAGTGAAGCTGGTTCCTGTTGGCAGTACAGGGGATCCACGTGGTATTTTCTCTCTTGTGCTTCATCTTTACAATTGGTGGTCCTGATTCTAGTATGCCATGCTCTTTAACAAAGGTGTTTTGAAGTTAGAGAGATGTGGTGGGTTCACCCTGGCTGGATGGCAGGTGCACATCAAGCCAGTCTATCACTCCCCCTACTCAGCTGGACAGGGGGAGAAAAAATATGATGAAAGGCTCATGGGTCAAGATAAGGCAGGGAGATCACTCAGTAATTACTGTCACATGCAAAACAGAGTCAACTTGGGGAAATTAATTTAATTTATTACCAATCAAATCAGAGTAGGCTAATGAGAAAAAAAACCCATATCTTAAACCACCTTCCCCCCATCCCTCCCTTCTTCCCAGGCTCAGCTTCCCTCCTGACTCTTCTACCTCTTTCTCCCAAGCCATACAGGCGGATGGGGAATGGGGGTTGCAGTCAGTTCATCATATGTTGTCTCTGCCACTCCTTCCTCTTCACACTCTTCCCCTGCTCCAGCGGGGGGTCTTTCCTACAGAGTACAGTCCTTCATTAACTTCTCCAACATGGGTCCTTCCCATGGGCTGCAGTTCTTCAAGAACTGCTCCAGCATGTGTTCTTTCCACGGGGTACAGTCCTGCAGGAGCAGATTGCTCCAGCGTGGGTCCCCCACAGGGCCACGGGTCCTGCCAGCAAACCCACTTCAGCGTGGGCTCCTTTCTACCAGCTGCAGTTCCTGCCAGGAGCCTGCTCCAGCACAGGCTCTTCACAGGGTCACAGATTCCTTCAGGGCACATCCACTTGCTCCAGCATGGAGTCCTCCATGGGCTGCAGGTGGATATCTGCTCCACAGTTAGCCTCCAAGGGCTGCAGGGGGACAACCTGCCTCACCATAGTCTGCACCACAGGCTGCAGGGGAATCTCTGCTTTGGCGCCTGGAGCACCACCTCCCCTCCTTCTTCACTGAACTTGGTGTCTGCAAAGTTGTTTCTCACTCACATATTCTTACTACTGTCTCCAGCTGCAGTTGCTGTTGCACAGCAACTTTTTCCCCTTCTATATGTTATCACAGAAGCTACCACAAATGCTGATTGACTCAGCCTTGGCCAGCAGTGGATCCGTCTTGGAGCTGGCTGGGATTGTCTCTATGGGACATGGGGGAAGCCCCAAGCAGCTTCTGACAGAAGGCAGCCCCTGTAGCACCCCCTGCTACCAAAACATTGCCACGCTAACCAAATAAAAGGGGGTATTCTTTTTCTTTTCCTTTTTTTTTTTTTTTGTTTTTTTAGAACCTTTTTGAAATAATTTGTTTCAGATTAAAGAAAATATTTTGCATTTCCTACTTCTCCTTCAGTTGCTAAGCTTCTGTCAAGAAAAATAAAATCAAGCAGACTTTATTTCTAATAGTCTATTTACTCCTCACGTCTTCGCTATCCTCCATGAGAAAGTAATGTGACTACTTAAAGTGACTGCTAGGAGAAATAGTAGTGTTAGTAGTAGGTACAACTAAGACCTGCTTCTGTTTCTTTTTGAACCTGTTAGTATTATCTGGCATGCTACCCCAGTTTGAGCAGACTGAGCAAGGAAATATTAACTAAATATATATGGGAAACTACTGATACTTGGGCACAGTATAGTTGTCACCTTTCAAAAAGTTGTAGTGTTTTTCTCCAAAGAATTGCAGAACTGAGTTGGTGTTTGAACAACATGCCTTGTATAAGAACTAAATAAATTGGGTTGCTTGTCTATCCAGGTTAAAGATAAGAGGTAACTTGCTTTGCTCTTTCTAGCTACCACATTCACCTGAATCTGTCCTTGGAAGGGTTTGTTACTGTCCGTGGATGTCATGATATCCTTGTTGTGTATCTTCCAGTTCTTCCTGTCCTTTTATCTGAAAAGATTTCAGTCTTATGTGTAAAATACGATACTGGCTTGATTTTTCTCTGTAGGGAATAAGAGAGCATGATCTTGAAGTACCTTTGGCTTTTTAAATGGCATGTAATGCTTCCTT
Source organism: Alca torda (assembly GCA_008658365.1). Lineage (NCBI taxonomy): Eukaryota > Metazoa > Chordata > Aves > Charadriiformes > Alcidae > Alca > Alca torda. Next base: position 20,551,775 of record CM018079.1, on the reverse strand, counting down.
TGGAAATAAGAGTGGGTGGGATCCAGTGGTGCAGTGGCAATCTGAAAATAGTCCTTCTGTTGGATGTTGTTCCTTATACAGCTGGAATAACAGCTACTGATATTTGGGAGCACATACTGTGGAGACATCACAGTAGACGTCCTCCTTTTACTTCTTCCTGAAGGCATTTATTGGTCACCTCAGAAACAAGATACTGAAGTACACCTACCATGGTAACCTGTACATTGAGGAACTAGTCTGACACCTAGCACCTATAGAGGGCATATATGGAGCAGGCTCGAGTAAATTCTGTTATTTGTGCTGCTTTGGTTGAACAAGTGCCCCAGAAAAGGCAAAAAGAACACATTTTGCCCTGAGCTTGCATTGGAAATGACTTTAAAATGCAGACATTTCTAGAAGCAAGAAACAATTAGTTATTAGATTCTTTTCAATTTATTGTTAACCTCTAGTATCCTAAGAACATTCTGCTGCTTAGTCATATGTGCAACTGAAATTTTAATTTGTTTAATTTTATTCTGTACATAGACAGTGTTTAGTAAATTTATTAAGATTCTTTTACACTTTGCCCTCTTTATGCTAAAAAAGTGATAGATTAGTTAGTCATTCTGAATAAGCAATTTGTCAAGCCTGCAAGCCATATAAAACTAAGTGCATAAATAATTTGTTGTCTACTCTGGTAGTAGAAATAATGTACATTTGGCAAATTGTAATTAAAATAATCAAGAGATTAATCATTTGATAGAAAGTTATTTATTAAACAGAATTAATTCTCTTAAAGGTGTGCTTTAAACTTGGAGTACTAATATGTTCTTACCTGAGACACAGTAAATTAGAAGTTTTTTCTTTTTTAATCAGCAACTTCATAAAAATTGTGACACGTTAGTAAAATGGACATTAAAATGTATTTTTGCAATATTTCATAATGTTACAGAGGAAAAATCATTTAAGAGGATATTCCTCAACTGAAGTTATCAGATCAATTTCTCATCCTGTAGTTAGGGTCTAATTTAAGGTACATTTAATGAAACATAAGCTTTTATTGGGAATTATTTTCATATGGAAAATATCTGCAGAATAACCCTCAGTCCAAGCTTTTCGCAAGATAGAATTCATCTTCTTTGCCATGGCCTAATTTACATGTACATACAAATGCAGAAAGAAAATAATTTTACTTGGAGGCTTACAGACACATAATACTGTGAACGTTACAATGCATTGAGCCACATTCAGACCCAGCATGAGTCTTTGCAATGCAATGCTCCTTGTTGCAGTAATCCAGTGGCAGATCATGAACTTCAGCTCTAATCTTCCAGTTATGCACTTACAGAAAGTCTGTTGACTTTTTTGGAGGGTCTGTGTAGCAACTTGTACACACCTAATATGTTACATGATTACTGCTCTATTCTGTGCACCTTGTATATATGGGTAACTTTACCTCTGTGACCAGCCTCATTGATGAGAGGGGAATGGCTTTTGTATGAACTGCTCACTTGTAGTTAAGAAAACTGGAGGATGAAAATGAAGTTCGTTCAATAGAAAGCTTTGGTACTTCAGAAATGTACTTTCAATGGATGAAGCACAACCAGTGCCTGATGTCTCATTTTGGCTTTTAGGTAGCAATCTCCTTTTTATTAATATTGTGGCAGTACGTAAAGCAATTAAAACATAATACTGTTTTGTGCTCATAAACCAGTGCTCCATTCTGATCACCACAGTGCAGTTTTTGCTACACATAGCAGACAAATTGGTGCTTAAATCATGGCAATGAATTAATCTGCTATTTGGATGTTTACTTGTTGGTTGTTTTTTGTTTGTTTGTTTGTTTTCTGCAGTAAGTCCAGCAGACATTTTCGTGTATAGCCTGGATCCATAGATGTTTATCTTCAATGTTCCCTTTTCCTGAATGAAGCCTGGGCCATTACGAGGTTTTCAGTTTAAATCTAATTCTTGTACTGATAGCCCAGAAGTTCTATTCTAGTACTAAATAGTACTCGTTAAATCTTGTTGTATGTAGTTATGAGTCTTCAAAACTGCACAGAACAAGGAGGAAGTCCATGAAGGGGCAAAAATGGTAATTTCTGTGTCAAATTAATTGGATTGTTAATAATACTGCCAGTTGTTTATGCACAGAAACAAATAACAAGTTGATGAAAAGGGTATATTGTGTATGCAGCCTATAGGCCTTCATGTGCTTTGTCCATATTTGAATGATGTTAGCTTAGACTTTTTGTATGTGTGAAAGGATCTGCTTTCAAGACTGTGTTCAGACAGATTTTAGAAAATATTGGTGTGGAAAGGAAGATCCTTATATTGAGCTGCCTTCAAACATTATGTAACTTTAAATTAAACTTTTGCAAGGGCCTAACCCAAGTGAAGACAATGTAAGAGATGTAAAACCCAAATATAACTGTGTTAATGTTTATAGAAGTTGAACATACCATAGTGGAATGAGGGTAGGAAAGGGAAACTGTGAGAGCAGAGAGTATACATACCATCAGTGATGGAGGGCAGGTTGAGGGCTACCAGAAGTTTGGTAAGAATTAAAAACTGAATATAATGTAAAACTTGTGCAATATTGAGGCTTTTATGAAGATGTTAATCTTGTCATTGCGTGTGGTTTATGGTAGCAATTTTTTGGGGAAATGTCACCATGCCTCAAAGTAGAGATATTCAGTAGCACAAAATATGGGCCCAAAAATGGACTTGACTGCTTCCTGAAAACTGTCTCCATTCAGTAACACACTTATTAGCACATGCTTAATTCTCCTTTAGGGTCTTAAAGAGAGTTCAGATTTAAATTTCTGTTTAGGCACTCTAATTATGTTCAGGATGATTCTTAAATTACTCTGGTAACCCTAGTTACTTTTGAAGGTGCCTTTGTTGCCAGAAAAAGCATTCTAAAAAAGCATTTTCATTGAGTTCAATGCCATGTTGTTAATTTGTTAGTATACTAGGAGAAAGTTAAGGCTGAACTTAAGAAAAATGACACATTGCAAAATATATGGCTATAAAGACCTTAGAGGGTTCTCTGGCCCATTCCTCTGCCTAAAGCAGGTTCACCTAGGCTGAAAAATCCAGTCTAAGAGCTGTGAGGGGCTCCAAGAAATGCTGAAGTGGGTGAAGCTAGCAAGAAATGTGATACAAGAAAGACGTTCAAATAGTATGTATAGAAGACTCGGGCCATGACCTGCTTGTGTTTAATCAAGTTGAGTTATGGATCAAGGTCAATAGAGCATATGCTTCCTATGAAAATTATCAGGAACACAGCTAAGTCAGAGAACTTCAGGAAGCAGGTAGGACAGCAATTTTCGGGGCAGAAACCAGAGGGAGGGGAAGAGAATGTAGTGCTCTAGGTAGAGAGCAGCGTAGGGGCCTGATAAGGCAACTGCACAGTTCTGTATAGGCAGTGTAGCTCACAGTAGCAAAAAACTAGTGGAATGGTTGTTTATCCACCCCACACTTTACTAAAACATCAACTATGATAAAATGAGGAATTAGAGATGATGAAAATCACTATGCTGTGTAGCTGCAATGATCAACTGTGGAGCAGCGTTATTGTGAGAACAATTAAGGAATTTAATAGTGTTTCTATTAGAAAATGCGAAGTCTTTTGAGCTACGTGGTTGAAAAGGCTTTACTTGTTTTGATTAAACTTTCAGGGGCAAAGACTTTTCAGGTCTGAGATGGAAATTCAGGTTAAGAGAAGAAATTTACTTATTTAATGTCCAGTAACTTGACTGTTAGAAGATTTGTCTATGGCATTCTAAGTCTGTGTTTTTCATTGATCAAAGCAGGCACTCCTGACTTTTTAAATATCGCAAGAGTACTGTGAAACTATGAAGAATTTCCATGGGGTAGGAAATATTTTCCACCCAGCAATAGTGCCCATTAAAAAGGCACAGCTTGAGAAATAAGTAGTTTTTAACTACTCCCCCAAATTATCATGGGCACAAGGAAAAAGATTCTGAAAGTTGCATTTACAGCAGTTACTGAAGTATTTTGTTTGTGCATTGAGGGAATAAATCACTATTTCAAGTTCCTCATAAAACCTTCCTTTTACAAAGCTGCTAGATGACATGGATCTGAATATGCCACAGAGTTTTGATTTCAAGTTGTATTCTAAACCAGGATAAGCCCGTCTTTGGAGTAAAACTAGAGTAAAGAAAGTAAAACTTGGGTAAAACTAGAAAGTTTTTGAGCTTATGAGGACCTAATAATCAAAAAAACCCTGTTAGACTGGCTTAACTGATTCTTGGTTGCAAGCTTCTTATAATTTTGGAGTAAATACACAAGAGGGTCTTTAATGCTTTAGGTCAAGAAACCTTTTGGAACAATACATGTGTCTGCTACACAAATAGTGTGTACTAGAGAGTCAAGCTGCTTTCTTTTTACTCTTTCTCTCTTCTCACTTTCTTAATCTGTAAATACACAATGATATTAATCTAAGAAAACTTAGTAACATTGGGGTTTTTCTTTACCCAGATCTGGGAGGGGCAAAGAAAAATTATTCCATTAAAGCAGTTGTCAGTAAAGAAGTTACAAGAATATTAGCTATGGTACCTGAAGAAAGACTGCTGCAAGAAATTACAGAATGGAATTTCAACAGAGGTTACACAGATATTTCCAGATGCTGCTGTGGAAACAGCTTTTAAGTGCACAGGGTTTCCATCTAAAGGCAGATGAAACAATAATAAATATTTGCAAAGTAAGTTAAACTTATCTAGAGTATTGTAATAAATAAAATATCAAAAAGGAAATCACTGAGAGGCCTGCAACTGCTCACCAAGTCTGAAACTTGTGAAAAAAAAACCCTGAACACTAAAACTTTTGTAAAAAAAATGAAGATGCACACATTGCTTCCCAAACTTCTTACAAGGGATCTAAGTCCCACGTGAAATGTAAATGAAAGCATCAACTGCAGGAATTCAGTGTGAGGTTAATTTTCAACATGCTTAGCCAAGGCAACATTTTAAACAAAGATTTCTATTGTATTAATTATGTTCTTTGCAAATGAGTGAGTGTTAAACTTTGCATTCTGATTAGTGTAGGGAGGTGTACCAGCCACCCTTAGGGTAAGGTTGGCTAGGCACCTGCATATTTGGATAGATAGGTATCTAAATCTCCTTGAAATGCAAAACCAGACAAGAAAGCTTCTCTTATTTGCTCTTTTCTGTGCAGCCAAAAATACCCTGAAAGAAGACATGTCAGTGCTTCTGCTTGTAATCATACACTAAGCATGGAGTTGAAGAAGCAATCCTGTAAAAATTAACTGAATTTGTGATTTATCCAAAGCAGATAACAAGTATGTGTGGTAGTTGGAAATAACACTATGCATTCCTAAAGTGTTTGAAAGTGGTGTTCTTTATTAGGTGACTGCTTCTAAAGACCTGAACTTAAGAGAACATATGCTTCTGATGTGGCTGTCCCCCTGACTCCTTGTGTCTGGGAAACTAAATTGCTGGCAGGTACAGTTTGCAGTGCCATCACATGATTTTGTAGTTACGAGGCTATAGGGACCCCTTCAACCTGTTTTCTATTTCTATGGCTGACAAAGATTTCAGTGACTTTTTAAAGTTTTCTAACCTCTCAGTGGTGGTTCTTGTTTGTTCTTTGTTTTTGTCCACAGAGTTTTTATTCAAAAGAGGCACTCTTACGAGACATGATTTTTTCTTCCAGTGCAATGGTAAGCAGCTGTACTTCTGGCAACTTCAGGGAAAAGCTTGTTTTGATTTTTAGCTGAATGATGCCAGGAAGCTCAGTTCTCCTTTCCCAACTTGTTTGAATTTGTCTACTGTGACCAACACTGAAATCCAGTGAACTTTTTATTGTGGATGTGTACTTAGACACATCACTTTGAAATTAAATGTGTATCAATCTCACTCATATATAGATATCTAATGATTTAATAGATATTAAGGAAACATTAGTGTATAGTAGATGAATTCCTATTTAGTTAAATGCTCTTATGTTTAAAAAATAAATGTTGTAAGTTTTTATATAGTGGTATATAATTTTGCTGATTCTTACTAGATTTTCAGTTCTAGCGACAAAAGTCTACTTGTGTAATGGATTATTAAGAGGTTATTTTAAATCTCATACATTGTGATCTGTCTTGAAGCATTCAGACTATAGTAATCTTTCACAGCCTATTTATGATACATGTTTATATTAACATTGGAAAATGAGTTAATTCAGTGTGATTATTCACCTAGAGACCTGACGACTTCTGTATTTGTCTACGAAGAAATTTCATAAGAACTATGAAATACCTTTAACATGCTTTTACTGTATTCATGAGGGGTTTTTCTCTTTTATCTGCATCATATGGCTGGGGACAAACTTGGCTATTATTAGGACAATTGCATTTTACTGCTTCAGAAGTTTTTTTTTCTTAAGGTTTTATACAAAAAGTAGGTGTGTAAGTAAAAAATACTGTGATTTATAGAAGTGTTGAATCTTGTACCTGCCTCATGTCAGTCTCTAGTGGCTGTGGGTGATGAAATAAAGCCACTTGGACTTAGGAGCCAAAATATAGATTTATGTCAGTGATGACTTAAGGCATACAAGTTGGAACACTTTGGCCTAAGTTTCAAAGCCTCTTTTTTTCTAAAGACAGTTTTGACAAAGTTAAACAATTCCTAGGCTTGAAATATTGCCAGCAGTTTTTCATGAAGAGGATAGGTTATTCACATTTCTCCCTGCTGGTGCCTTGAAATACATTTCTGATAAGTCGGCAGCTACTCTTTGCTGTGCTCTGTTGTACTTGATCCGTGCTATGGTCCTGCTGTCTGCCTGCTCTTTGATCAGAGCAGGTCACTACTGCCTAACTGTATTATGCTTTATGTGTGCTGTGTTTACAACTCTGGACATCTCCAAGATGGAAACAACGTTTCCTGTATATCTCTATAATGCACACTCTTAGCGAGCCGTGTATTTTTGTAGCTTTATATTTTTTTCACTGACCCGGAGTTGTCAAACAGAGTCAAAACATTGGGTTCTTTGGTACTAAAATAGCATGCATGGTGTTTACAGCAACTGAGTACTTGAGATCCTCTTCCTGATCTAATCATGGAACTCTTCAGTGGATCAAGGTAGTAGGGCTTAAAAGGGTATAATGTATTGTTTTCCACAGCCTTGGAAGACTAGATTGAGACGTCTGGATTTCAGGTCTCTGTGACTCTGGCCTCTGAAAATTTAAGTCCAAGCTATTTTCATTTGGGTCAGTGTGAACCAAAGTACTGAGAATGGGAGGAGTCCAAAAACTAGGGCTGTATTTTCAGATACGTTTATGAGTATGTAAACTGGGCACCTACTGAAGTCTGATAAAACTCATCGTCAGATATGTAAATACTGGATGCTTATGAATATTCCCTTTATCATGCTGTGCAGTGTTTTGTCCTCCATCAGAACAAGGGTAACAACACTTACCTTAAAACGTTACATTCATTTATCCTCTTTTGCAGTTTCTTGGATGAAAATCAGTTAGTTGCAATTTTACACAGTCTAAATCATAAAATGTTGGGTACTGGGAGCCTTCCCCTTGTATTCAGAATAATCATTTTGTGTTGAACTTTATTGCTTATGGTTAATTTTGTTTCCTGTCCCTGGATTAATTTTAATTTTTAAAAAAACAACACCCAAAGAAACCACACACAACAATTTTCTGCTGCACTCTATTTTTCACATTGACCTTTGAAGCAGAACTGCCCATGTGTTGTTTTTATATTATTTTTATGTTCACTGTATTTGACTTGTCTGTCTCAGCAGTCATACTCTTAAAAATGCAAAGGAACAAGTAAAGTGTGACCTTTTAGTCTTCAAACAATGTTGTCTGTTGCTCATTCAACAGTCTATTTTTTTGAACTTCTGACCCAAGTTATTTAATCTTCTTCCCATATTCTTCTAAATAAAAAGGAGTTGGTACAAAAATATATTGTTTAGGACTGCTATTGAGATATTTGGTATGTACAGATTATTTCTGAAACATGCAATGGTATACACACATATGGAAGACCTCACAGGCTCCTCCAGGCTGCCTAGATGGCATAGTGTTACGCTTTCTCCACTTCTCACTAGTTTGTGTACACAGTGCCATTTAAGCTGCGTTGAATTTGGTAACCATTTTTGCTTTTTCTGGTCTCAAACAATATTTAACCTGATTAACATAGTTCAGTTCTACAGAAACTCTGAGGGACTTGGAACTGTTGCTGTGGTTCTTAGTGACCGCTCCCAGAGATTGTAGCCGTGTTAAATGGGTTTGATATTTGGTGGTAAGGTGGTGCTTCTTCCCTGAAAGACCGAGAAAGTTGAGGTTGTTCAGGCTGGAGAAGAGAAGGCTCCAAGGAGATCTTATTGCAGCCTTTCAATATTTAAAAGGGGCTTATAAGAAAGATGGGAATAAAGTTTTTAGCAGGGCCTGTTGCAATAGGACAAGGGGTAACGATTCTAAACTAAAAGAGGGTAAATTCAGACTAGATATAAGGGAAGAAATTTTTTATGATGAGGGTGGTGAAACACTGGAACAGATTGCCTAGAGAGGTGGTAGGTGTCCCATCCCTGGAAACATTCAAGGTCAGGTTGGACAGAGTTCTGAGCAACCTGATCTAGTTGAAGATGTCCCTGCTCATTGCAGGGCGGTTGGGCTAGATGACCTCTAAAGGTCCCTTCCAACCCAAACTATATTATTCTATGTTGTTCTTTTTTTTTTTTTTTTTTTTTTTTTAAGTCATTGTGGGACCCACTTTAACGCTGTCTTTAACAGCCTTTGCTTATCTGTTGAAAATGTTCTAACCTCACTGTTTCTAAACTTGCTTCTGAGATCATATCTGACAGCTGTGAACTTTACTGCTGATTTCAGTAAGAGCAGATTTGTTGTGTGAGTGTCTGCTTCTGCATTGTCCTTCTAGGAACTAGAGGAACAGGAAAGATTAGGCTGCTTTTAAAGAACAAATAACACTGGAGTGCATGATAAAACAATCCCTTATATGGTCAGGGAGATTGATAAGGACACATCTTGTAATAAGAAAAGATGCTTACTTTAAATTGCACCCTATTCTGGTCTGGGGTGTCTTGCTGTTGCCCCTGCAGTTGTGAAATCCTCCCCTGATAACAAGTAGCTACATCCTTTTTCATAACAAAAAGAGCTGTGGGTGCTAGAAAATGTACCTGGATGGGGAAGCAGTGCCAATTCAAACACGTCCACAATATGTGGGATTTCTTGTGCTCTTTTGTTCTTCCTTTGCTTTCACTGTCTCCATGTGCCCTCCTCCCGCCCCCTAGGGTTAATATTTTGGGAAGTAAGTGTGAAATGATTACAAGCTGAAATCTTCCATCCCTTAGGAAATAGCTGCTGCCCCAGGTGAAGGTAGTTATCAGGGCTAACTGCTGGTAGCACTGCTAGCTTGTAATCTGCAGTCTGTTGCCGTTCCTCTGCCCCAACAGAACTGAGTTTCTGCTGTCAATTAATGCTTAGTGATCCCTGGAGGGGTTTACACTCAGTTTGGGAAGTGCTGCCTTAGTCATCCATGTATATCAGGGAATTTAGATTCAGCTCTCTTCTTTCTTCCTCCCCAGATAAGTTGTTCTTGAAGTGTAGAAAACAACTGAAATGGATGGAGGCTGGAGGACTCATTTCACAACCGAAATGGATAGAGGAGCTGAGATTGAATACCCCAGGGGTTGGAGAACTTGTGAGGAAAGGGTGGAGAACTGGGCGCTAGTCTCTTTTCCCAGAAACCAAGAGGAGAGTTCAGACACATTTCCAAACAGGTGTGGTCACATGGCCAATTTGAAGTTGGTAAACTCTATAAAGTTGGAAATTAAGTGATTGTGGTCCTTTCCATCTTAGGGGCATTGAGCCTGTGCTTTGCTGCAGGTTGTAGGAACGAGTTCTGCACAGATATCATTTTGATTGCCTAGGACCTTTTCAGACGTTCCCTGAAGTGACAAGTGCCTGATGGTGCACAAAGGAGAACAAATTCTAGATTTCCCATCTGCTTCCAAGTTGGCTAAGGAGTTACCCTACAAAATAAGGAAGGCCAATAGCCAACACGGCCTAAAGAAAAGGCAAGTTGCATAGATCTCATTGTAGCTTAGCTCATACTCAACTTCTTCATTTCCAGGAATTTCTTAGTATTTAGTTGACAACAGTATACATCTTTCCTTGGAATCCTTGCTTTGCGGAGTTGATTACCATTAATTATGAATGCCTTATTTTCTCCTGAGCTATCTAAAAAGGGCCATCAGTAGCAATGAAACATTGATTATTCAGTCAGATGTTTGTCATTGTTACATGTTACATTCAAAAGAGCAGTAGGACTAAGGAAAAACAGTGGTCTGGGCTTCTGGTACTTGGTAGCATAGCTTTAAGGTGACTGAATCCAAAACTTATGTAAATTACTTGACTGGAGGAGCTGGAGCTAAAGACTGCAGGTGCACAACATAATTTTGGAGTTATAAGCTACTTTCCTCTGGAGGCACGTGATGAGACTGTAAGACTTTGACTGGTGGGTATCATAGGGCTCTGACATGTATTTGGAGGGTTTTGGTAATATGTTACTGAATCGGTGATTCTCTTCAAAACTAAAAAAAATTACCAGGCATTTTCACACCAAGCTTGTTAGGAGAAGCTGCTTCAGAAAGTGGACCCTGTTCTCCATTTTCTGTGGTCTTTTTTTTGAAATTAACCTCCAAACCATTGCCAAAAGATCTTGGTGACCACGCTAAACAAGAGGGTGATTTTGTAGGCATGTCTGTACAGTGTAGGCAAACACAACTGAACTGGTTCTATCTGTGTTGACCTCTAAGATGGAAGCAGAAATATGTGGGCTAGATGTGTAATCAGTCAGCTTAAGTCTACCAGCAGTGTATATAGGTGGTGATGTGTTGGTGCTAATTCTGGAAAGGCTACGTACTGTTGGAGATGACAGATCTACTTGTTTGTGTCTCCAGTAGCTTGAGATCTCTTTCTCCCACTTAATAGAAGACTGAATGAAGCACTACAATGCCTAATGTTGTCACACTGCTTCCCTTCAATTTCCAGGTTTGTAACAGGTGGCAAGGCTCAGGTATGCTTGCTACGATTTGTGTGATGCTTGCCCTGCTTTTTTTTTTTCTTTTTTTCAGCTTTGTGCTTAGGCATAATTTGTGTCACCCATTTCCTAAGCACCCTTTTAAAGCATGTTTAACTGAGATGTGATGTGTGGGAGGGGAATTGTATGCTAATTGTTAGTGGGACAGATGGGCAAGGTGCAAAAGATCCCCAAAAGATCTTGGGAATTCCCGAAAAAAGTTGAACAAAACAAAATTATATCAGTTATTTCTCTAATGGAAAAGCCATCCTTCCACAATAAGCCAAGAGCAATTGAATAAATGTTTCTATATTTCTACAGGAGATTAAAGTACTTTGTCTTTTAATTCATGTATCAATCAAGCCCTTTAGAGGAGGTGGAGCAAATATTTTGAGATGAAACTAATGGACAGTATTGTTTGAATTTTATTGTTCATCAGGAGGCATAGCTTAAATTAATGGGATACCTTGCTCTGAAGACTTCAGATAATTTAGTAGAAAACTTTTTTTGTTTGTTTTAATTATTACAATTCCTTATTCCCTCATCTACTGAAAATGTTATGGTTTAGTTCAAAAAGTTATAAGAATGACACAAATTATTTTCTAATAAACTGTTTGCACAAAAACCAGAACAGTCTTTCTGGCATGCTGTTTGCCAGAAAACAGAAGCATGCTCACTTTTGAAACAGTGTTTTAAGAACTTTGCTCTCTTTGTAGGAAATACTGTTCTCTTTTAGTCCAGGAACATATCGTAAAAAGCTTGTTGCTGCTATGCTTTACATGTTTACAAAGATTTATGTGAAAATAAAGGTTATGATAGTTGCTGTTGGCTCCCCCACTCATGACATGAATCTAATTAAAAATATACCAAGAAATAGATGTTTATTAGTATTAAGTGATGAGACTTTCGGAGCACTTGAAATAGTATGTAATGTAACAGGTCCTTCAGATTTAGTGTTCTCACTTGTTTGGGCTAGATTTCCTGAGGGGTCTTGAGTTCTGTTTATTATGTTGAATACGTTATTTCACTCTGAGAGTCCTTATCAACTTAGTTAAAAGTGAAAGGATGAAACAAGCAAAAATACTATGGGGAGTGGTTTGTAGTTGAGTATCTTTCCGACAAGGCCTTCTGGAGGTGCTAGTTGCTATTAAAAGGTTATCAAAACACCTTGCATCTTGTTTAGGTCACTTTCTGTGGACCTTTTCCAGCTGTTGTTAAGCCTTATGAAATATGCCTTCACATAGACAACACCACCAACCTGTAGTAGTTAAACACGAAGTATCAAGGTAGAAGCTGAAACATGTTCACAAAGCATCTCTTGTCCTGTTGACCTGCTTGCATACCACAGCATTGTTATCACTAAATGATGAATGCAATACAGGGATAAAACTAACAGAAGGGAATTCCTTGTCTAGACTGGTGAAGAGGATTAAGGTTTGCAGTGGGACAGTCTGTTTTTTTTTTTATTAAAAGGGTGCTTCAGCTGAGGAAGATGGCCGTGCTGTCGACACTTATGTATATGGTGCAGTGAGGTGGTGACAGACTTTCATGGCTGTTGTGACTAGATAAGAAATCATGCAGCAGTGCTGCCTATTGAGTTCTATCCTGCTGCAGTGCTATGTCTTCCTTAACTCTAGTTTAACATTTCAGTGTGACATCAGAAAGAACTGAGAGTAAGAAAGGGTAGAGAGATACCATTACTGTTTTTATCTAAAGTAGATTTCAAGGATGCTGGAGTGAGAAATAGGCTTGCTTCCTGACAAAGATTGCAGTAGCCTCTTTGAAATCAGCAGTTCTAGGTCCACATAGGCTTTCCATTGCTTTAAATCACTGTACTTCTATTTAAGTTTGAAATTTGCCACATGAAAATTTGGCTGATGCTTGATGTAGGATTGGGAAAAGACATGCTTATTGTTGGTTGGATCATTGGAGGACAAACAGAAGAATGTTTAAGAAGCCAGCCTGTATGAGTGTCCTGAAGGAGTCCTTAGAGCCCTCTTGAAACTTTCTCCAATTCCATTAATTTAAATAGGCTAAGACAACCGGCCCCACTAGTTGCAATGGACACATATATATATCTCCAGATGGGTAGGTGCATGGCAGCATGATGACTGCCTGGCAAAAAGGCATGTCCTCTGCTCCTCCTGAGCTTCCAGCACCCAGTAGAATCAATGCAGACACACAGACAGAGCTCCAGTCAGGTTATGCGACCACTCAGGTTTCAGGCTGCAGGGTGTGTCTGTAGTTACTCCCATAGATGGAGGGTGCTAGCAAGTGTACCTATGGGAGGTATGCCCAAGTAGATGAACTGCTCTGCCTGCTGGATGAGCTTCAGGAGGAGGTGGGCAGACTGAGGAGCATCTGGGAGTCCGAGAAAGAGATAGACCAATAGAGCTGTACCATTTCTGGTGCACACATGCCAGCTCAGCATGGCCACTACTGAGGGAGGTCCAGTATCTGTTCTGTGTCAGGATGAAGACAGTGATATGACAGACATATAGGCATGGAAGCAAGTTATTTACTGCATGGGGCTTTAAGAAGAGACCCTCCTTGCCCTCTGAAATACCTTTATACAATAGGTATGAGGCTCTGGATATGGTGGAGAAAGGACACGATGAGATGGAGGAAGAGTAATCTGTACAAGTTCTCTCACCAAGGTCAGATCAACCAACCCCGTGCATCAAGAGCTGCACTATGACCAGCACTGAGAAGAAACAGCAGAAAATTATGGTCATAGGTGACTCTGTCCTGAGCATAAGGGAGGCACATGTCTGCTGAACAGAACTTCTTTCCAAGGAAGTTTGCTACCTCCCTGGGATATGAATCAAGGAACTCACCAGAAAACTGGTGAGCTTAGTACTGACTTTGGATTATTACCCCCTCCTGTTCTTTTACGTGGGTAGTAATGATGTTGCAACAAGAAGTCCAAAGTCAATCAAAAGATATTTCAGGGCCCTGGTAAGAATGCTAAAGGATTCATGAGCACAAGTAGTGTTTTCCTCAATCCTCACAGTAATGGTGAGAGACATCGGAAGAAACAGGCATGCCCAAGACATCAATGCCTGGCTCCAGGACTGGGTGCCTCCACCAAAGTTTTGGGTTTTATAACCATGGAAGAGTCTTCGAGACACAAAGTGTGCTGGGACTTGATGGTCTGCCTGGACCTCTGAGTTGGAGGACCACAAGTGTGGGAGTAGTAACTTTCCATTTGTGGACACTGAAATTGTAAGGGAACAGCTGTATCAGCTGAATGTTCACAAGTCCACGGGGCCTGATGGTATTCATCCCAGAATACTGAAGGAGCTAACGGATGTTATGGCAGGACCCTTCTCAATCATCTACCAAAGGTCTGAGTGTCTGAGAAGGTCCCTTCTGACTGGAAGCTAGCCAATGTTATTCTTATTTACAAAAAGGGCATGAGGGAAGACTCAGGAAACTACAGACCTGTTAGTCTAATCTCAATACCTGGCAAAAGAACAATGTGATCATCAAGCAGTCGACATGGATTCACAAAGGGAAAGTTTTGTTTAGCTAATTTGATACCCTTCTCTGATAAAGTCACCTGCTTAGTGGATGAAGAGAAGGTTGTGGATGTAATTTTTTTCCGGATTTTAGTAGGGCTTTTGATACTGTCCATCACAGCATCCTTCTGGTTAAGTTGTCCAACTGCGAGATGAGCAGGTACATGGTGAGCTGGGTGAATAACTGGCTGAATGGCAGAGCTCAAATGGTTGTAGTGAATGGGGCGAGAACTGGCTGGTGACCAGTGGTGTTCCTCAGGGCTCAATTTTAGGGCTGTTTCTGATCAATATTTTCGTCAATGATCTGGAGGCAGTAGTTGAATGCACCATTAGCCAATTTGCTGTTGATACTAAACTGGGAGGTGGTATTGACTCTCAAGGGATGAGAGGCCTTGCAGAGGGATTTGGATACATTGTAGCACTGGGCAATCATCAAGGGCATGAAATTTAACAGGACCAAATGCTAGTTTCTCCACTATGGCTGGAGTAACCCTGGGCACAAGTATAAATAAGGACAGGAGTGGCTGGAGAGCAGCCCTGCAGAATGAGATCTGCAAGTACTGGTTGGCAGCAGGCTCAGTCTGAGTTAGCAGTGTGTCCTGGCAGCCAATAGGGAAAACTGCATCCTGGGGTTCATCAAACACAGAATAACCAGCTGGGCAAAAGAGGTGAGTATCCCCCTATATTCAGCATTGGGGAACCCTCTTGAGTATTGTGTGCAGTTCTGAGCCCCACAATTTAAGAAGGATGTGAAAGTACTTGGATGTGTCCAGAAGAGGGCAACAAAGCTGATGAAAGAGCTGGAAGGTATGTACTGTGAGGAGCAGCCAAGGACTTTGGGTTTGTCTAGTTTGGAGAAAAGGAGGCTGAGGGGTGACCGCATTGCTCTCTACAGCTTCCTCAGGAGTGGAGATGGAGGTGTTGATCTCTTGTCCCTGGTCTCCAGCGATAGGACACGTGGCAATGGTTCAAAGCTGCACCAGGGGCGGTTTACACTGGACATTAGGAAGCATTTATTTTCCCAGAGGGTGGTCAAACACTGGAACAGGCTTCCTAGAGAGGTGGTTGATGCCCCAAGCATGTCAGTGTTTAAGAGGCATTTGGACAATGCCTTTAATAATGTGCTTTAACTTTTGGTCAGCCCTAAATTGGTCAGGCATTTGGACTAGATGGTCATTGTAGGTCCCTTCCAACTGAAACTACTCTATTCCTTCCAACTGGAACTGCTCATTGTTGCATGAGGACAGGATTTTCCAGATCTAAAGAGATCATATAAGCCACCTGTACAAAGAGGAAGAAAGACAGGACAGACACCTTGTTAGATACTCAAGAGATGATCTAGGAAGGGGGAGAAGGTAGTAGGAGAATGGCAAGCAGGTGATATAGAAACCCAAAACAAGTTTTCTTTCTCTTAAGAGCTTTGGCAGAATTGTGCCTGAGAAGAGTTGCTAGGGAAGTGTACTATTTAAGTGTAGTAGTGACAGAGATGGGGTTTCCCTCAACTCAGATGGGACCTTCCATCTGCCTGCAGCACATTCTCAGCAAAGGAGCAGGTGTTAAACCAGGACTCCTCCACAGTATTACATTTTTCAGATGCTCAGTCTGTTTAAATATCATCTGCCTGACAGCATGCCTACTTCTGTCAGATGGACTTGTGCAACATGAAAAAATAAAGCATGGGAGGGGTTCTGAGCTGAGCCTTGGAAAGGCATTTTTTGGTTTTTTTTTGACGCTGATAATTACCTCCAGGTATTTTCAGAGGATGCTCCAGGGATACTCAGGTTAGAAAACTTGATTAGACTGAATTCTGAAACTTGTTCCAAATTGTGTGGTATGCCATTGTTTCTTGGTTTGTTTGGTTGGTTGGTTGGTTTTTTAATACTGAAAAGCCCTCCAAAACCTGTCTTTAAAAATTCAGCAGGGAGAGTGAATTGGTTGATGTCCTAACTGCTGTGAAAAGTACTTAGCTATTTCATTGGAAGAAAGTGTTTAAATAAACACATAGATAGTGCTTTCCTGATAATTTATTTCATTAATTCACTTTGGAAGGATCTGTTCATGGTTGTGGTTTGTTTTGTTTTTTAAATGAGATGGTTATAGATCCTATTTATTTTTTAATATTAAGTTTTATCATGCATCATTTTTATTATTTTAGTTCTTTCTATAATCACATATATTTAAGTAAGGCCACATTCTGAAGGCAAATTTATAATTGCTTTTGTCATTAAAGAACAGGAAATCTATATGCTGAAAACTCACAAGGAAACCCTCTCAATCACTTTGTCTTAATTTTCTCTGGAGGCATAGATATTTGCCCTGCGAAATTACTTCAGGGACATATTATTGCCGGATTAGCACAGGTGGGAACCACTCTCATACCTCAGCAATACAGATGCAGTGAATAATGGCTCCAGAATGAAGAATTTCATTCCTTTGTTCCTACCCTCTTAACAGTGCAGGAGGGCAAGAGGAAGATGTTTTAAAGACCTCCTGAAAATGCAAGTCCATTTATATGAGTTAGACCCATATTTCTGTGCTGCTGATTTCAGAATTCACTCCAGGCTGCTGCTTCTCCAATTGATCAAGGAAGCCTCTACCATCTTTGCAGAAATAAAGTTCTTAGGTGGTATGTCTGATCCAAGTGATCTTAGAGCAGTCACTAGCAAGCAGAGGCTTGCAGTAATTCCAAGGGAATTCTCTAGAGGAAAGGAATGATGTGTACACTGAATGAGGAGTGAATCTATCAGTGGTGGGGACCCCTTTTCTGTCTCAAGATAGGAAGAGAAATGGCCTGAAAGTTGACATGGTGCACTCACAGGTCCTTATTTAATGTCTCTGAGGTATAGGCACCTCTAAATGTGGAAGCTCCTTTCTTTAGTGTTTGTGAATACCTTGCACATATTTGTTCTGGTTGTTTTGTGGAAGAGCCTGATCACCTTAGTTACAATCTGGTGTTGCAGGCGGGGAGATTCCTGTGGGATCAACTTCATAACAACAGCCTTCTGGCTTTTTTCCCTGCAGTCATGACGTCTAAGTGTGGTATGCTGTCTCAGTGTGTATTGGAACTGAAATGGTAGAGGTAGAAGGAAGGCACACATGTATGGCACAGGGATCAAACTTGTCTTTTTGGTTTTTTTTGTCATGCTACCAGGATCCATGACCTGGTGAAGATGGTATTCCCCATACCTCCCCAGTGTATACTAGCACCTGCTTGAAGGACTGAAGGCATCTGCTATGCTTTGAGATAGAAATGGTGTTCAAAGCTTGCAGGTGGCCTACTTCATAGAGCCAGCCTTTCTTCTCTGTTAAAAACTTCTGCAGCTACTCTGAACTCAGGGGTATTGCAACTACTGCACTAGAGAGGATTAGAAATACCACAGGTGATGGTAAGAAATTTGTTCCAGTGCTGCATTTATTTTCTGAATTTTTTTTTAAGCAAACATTAGTCAAAAAAGGCTTTCTGCTATCATCTCAAATCTATGAGGTATGAAGCCAGTCATTTAGGAAGGGTGTTCTTAATCAACTTCTGAGTCAGCAATCAAGTCCTCAGCACAACAAATATCCACATCAATTAAAGATGTTTTCTATTTCAACTACAACTTTCTATAAACAGACATAAAACCGCCCAAAATTGCTACCAATAAAGCAAGGAAAATGCAAAGGAAAAGCCACCTTTCACCAGTCATCATGAAAATACAATCCTAAAATGAATGACAGGGACATTATATGCAATGGTTTTTCAAAGCACTTCTATCTATGCAAGTTCAACAATAAACAATGTGCTAGATCTGTAGCTGATGTACATTGAGTTACTTCCACTGAAGCGAAGTCAATGATTTACAGAAGCTGAGGATATGACTGGGTATTCTTATACTGCAGCTATTTAAGACTTGGCACGTTAACAAGATACCATCTTTAATGAGGTATGCCTACAGAATAGTTAACATTTAAAATATGGAAATGTTTGCTTTTTGTCTCACATATGGAGATTTGGCTACAGGGGAAATCGTTATCTTATTTATAAAATGGTGATTACTGTTAAAATCTTGAATTCATATTTTAATGTTTTAATTTAGCAGATCCCAGCTTCCAGTGAGGGCTGCAGCCTCAGAAAGCAGCTCAGGATAGTTTGATTTAGTAGGGACAGTTGGCTGCCTTGCATTTTCTCCATAAAAAATAGGGGATTGCTTGCTGAGTTGCATCAATGGGTGCTTTGTCTTAAGGATGAAATCGTCTATATTTTGGCTAGAGCAGGTCAGCCAGCAGATGCTTCCCCTCTCCTTTCTCAGGTGCTGATTTGCATGATATATGCCATTTGCAGATAGGAATTTTGGACTGTCTCAAGGGGGCAGCTGTGTTGTCAAATGATGTGCTACTTTTACCAAATATCTTATAACTAGAGATCAAAAACCTGACTGTATCAGCAGATGAATATACAGGTCTTTTATTTCAGCATATATCTCCAGCCTCTAAATTGTTGCAAAATATGCACTAGTAAGGCAAGGGCAATGCTATCAGAGGCATAGTGCTGCCAAATGCTGCACCATGCTTCACTTAAAGGAAAAGCTCGGGATTTGCATGAGAACAGTATTAACTGAATATATATTAATTTGAACATGTAGTAATTTGAGGTAAATGCTTTTGCTCATATGTGTATGTATTGATTTGGGATACCTTATAGTAAGTTAGTGTGAATCTTGTCATCTTTGAATTTGTAATTAAGTCACTGTTCAATCATTTTGTTAAATCACTTTGTAAACCTTTAAATCAGTTAATGATTAAGTGCTGCTAAAATTCAACTTCTTGACCTACCTCAAATCACTAATAAATTTTGAATCACTGCTAAATCATAACCGTGTCAAATATTTCCATCCATGACACCTGTGACCCCATGGGGAGCCCACGCTGGAGTAGTTATTTCCTGAAGGACAGTATCCCAGTTTGTAAAGAACTGCAGCTCATTTGAAGGACCTACATTGGAGAAGTTCATGAAGAACTGTATCCTGTGGGAGGGACCCCATACTGGAGCAGGGGAACAGTGTAAGGAGGAAAGAGCAGCAGTGACAAAGCACATTACCCATCCCCCTGTGCTCTTTGAGGGGAGGAGGTAGAAGGGTCAGGAGTGAAACTGAGCCTGGGAAGAAATGGGAGGGAGGCGGGAAGGCAGTTTTAGTTTTGTTATTTCTGGCTATTCTACTCTGTTGTTAATTGGCAATAAATTAAATTAATTTCCCCAAAGTTGCATCTGTTTTGCCCATAATGGCAATTGGTGAGTTTCATTGCATGTTATCAAAATGATCAGGTGGGAAAGAGAGGCAACAGTGGCCATTATCCTTGCTGATGAGTTAAGTTACGCATGGTGTGATTAAAGGGTCCAAGTGGTAGAACAGGGGCTTGTGGTCTTGAAATGTGTACTGAATGCAAGAAAAAAAAATGACCTTAAGGAAAAATGGAACAGATCCTCCTGGAAGCTAGGTCAAGGTGTATGGATGCCAGGGATGTGATTGGAGACAGCCAACATGGCTTCACCAAGGACAAATCATGGCTGACCAATCTGACGTCCTTCTATGATGGAGTGACTGCGTTGGTGGATAAGGATAAAGCAACTGATGTCATCTACCTTCACATCTGTAAGGTTTTTGTCATGGTCCCACACAACTTCCTTGTCTCTAAATTGGAGAGATATGAATTTGATGGATGGGCGTCTAGATGGATAAGCGATTGGCTGGATGGCTGCATCAAAATTGTTGCAGTCAATGGCCCAATGAAATGTCCAAATGTAGATCAGTAACAAGTGGTGTCCATCAGGGGTCCGTGTCCAAACTGGTATTATTCAATATCTTCATTAATGACAGAGACAGTGGGATTGAGTACACTCTCAGAAAGTTTGTGGATGACACCAAGCTGAGTGGTGCAGTTGATATATTTGAGGGAAGGGACGTCATCACAGGCTTCAGGAGTGGGCCCATGTAAAACTCATGAAGTTCAGCAAGGCCAAGTGCAAGGTCCTGCACTTGGGTTTGGGTGATCCCTGGTATCAATACAGACTGGGAGATGAATGGATTGAGAGTAGCCCTACAGAGAAGGACTTCATGATACTAGTAAATGAGAAGTTGGACATAAGCCAGCAATTGTGCACTTGCAGAAAGCCAATTGTATCCTGGGCTGCGTCAAAAGAAGCATGGCCAGCAAGTTGAGGGACAGGATTCTCCACTCTCATGACACACCACCTGGAGCACTGTAACCAGAACTGGGGCTCCCAGCAAAAGATAGACCTGTTAGAGGCAGTCTAGATAATGGACATGAAAATGGTCAGAGGGATGGAACACCTCTCCTATGAAGAAGGGCTGAGACAGTTGGGCTTGTTAAGTCTAGAGAAGAGAAGGCTCTAGGGAGACCTTGTTGTGGCCATTCAATATTTAAAAGTGGCTTATAAGAAAGACCAGGAAAGGCTTTTTACCAGGGCCTGTACTTTCAGGACAAGGAGCAACTGCCTAAATTGTAAGAGAGTCAATTTAGATTGGCTATAAGAATGAAACTTTTTACTCTGAGGGTGGTGAGACACTGGAACAAGTTGCCCAGACAAGCTGCGGATGCCCCATCACAGGCAGTGTTCAAAGTCAGGTTGGAGGGGGCTTTGAGCAATCTGATCTGGAGAAACATGTCCCTGCCCTTGACAGGAGTGTTGGAACTAGATGATCTTTGAAGTTCCCTTCCAACCCGAACAATTCTATGATTCCAGGAGAAGGGGTGATGATAAGAGACAAGGCAGGCTGATGAAAGTGTTAATACTTCATGATTAAATGATTGCAGCATATGAACTAGTTGTCTTGCTTAATTAAAGAACCTATTTTTTCTTTCATTGGACCCTGGAGACCTGAGTCTGCTCAGGGTTGCTTTGATTTAAGAACTTTCTTGGGAGGCAAAACCTGAAATTTTCTTCTTTTTCATGGTTATGGGCTTGCCATGGTCTAAATATAGGTTAAGAGAAAATCGGTAGGTAGCTTGCTGAAGCTAATACTGAAAAAAGACAGTAATTGTATAAATCATAGAATTTCTCAGGCTGGAAGGAACCCAGAAGGATCATCGAGTCCAATTCCCAGATAAAACATACATTTCATGAGTAGCCTTGTACTGAAAGACCTTCTGTGAAAAGACTAGCTGAGAAAACAATGCCTTACTTTCTTTGAAGATGCTTAATCTCCTCAATGTGTTCTCAGGAATTCATAAATTGACCACTGTGCCCCACAGCTATAATACCTGCCCATAGATTTGTTGTTTTGTTTTTGTTTAACACAGAATGTGTCTTATTGCCTAGCTGCTATTGGTATATAAAATGTATCTTTTTATCTCATGCTTTAAGTAAATATTGCTGCAGTTCTCCCTCCTCTGTTGTATATCTGTCTTAAAAAGTGTAAACAAATCCATATTTCTTAATTTGCTTGTTCCTGCTGCTTTAAAAAAATAAGTAACACTGTTAGCCTAATTTTTAATGCATCGCCATTTTTTGAGAAATTAACATTCTGAGTCTTTAGAGAGAATTGATTGCTTTCTGAGTTAAAAAAAAGTAATTAATTTTTTTTCTGGTTGATCTTGTCACAGCTTTAACATAGGGCATTTATGAGGAAGGGTTAATAAATATAGAATTCTGTAACCAACAGTACACACAAGAGTGGCTGAAAGGATGCAGAGGTGGAGGGCCAGATTCATGGGTCTTAAAGCTTTAATTGCCACTCATTCTCCTGATCCAAAAAATCCTGGTTATACAAATTCAGGATGATGTAACAGTGTACTCAGGGAAGATTTTCAGTGTTTTTTCATAGAGGACCCTAATATTTCTTGAAGCTGTAGAGCGTTTCTTTAGTTGGACATCTCAAATTGGGAGGTACCTGAAACTAGAAACTATCTTTGAAGATTTTGGACAGATTTCTCTCATGATAGCCCTGTCTAATGCTACTCTATAATGTCTCTGGTTCCAGGTCTTCACACAGTCTGAACAGTCTGGTCCTTAACAGTTTCATATTTCAGATTTTTGTGTAACTGTTCTGATGGAGACTGTGTCTGAAGCTTTCAGGACTAGAGGATGTCTCGGCATTTAATTAAAATATTGCCTCTACTTGTAAAGTGGAGCAGACTGAAAAAAATGCATCTCACCAGATTCTGTGTGACGTCAGACCTTTGCTTATTCTGGCTTTTTGCTTGTTCTCTGCCAAAGGTGATGGCATCAGCTAGAATTAACATGTGAAACTGCTGTTGGGGGAGCTTCATATAAAAAATGAGGGAATTGTGCAAGAATTGGAATACATGTAGATGGAAATAGAATGGATTGAAGATTTTCATTGACATTGGAGATTCATTTTTTAGTTGGTGTAAATTTAGGTTAAAACATAAATGCTGCGGCAGTCCAAACTTTTTTTTTCTTTTTCTTCATAATCTGAAGCACCAATACTATTACTAGTAAAGAGAAATTACTGCCCTAAGCTCATGGTTTTGGCATTAACTTTTTCCATAAAAATTACAGTGGCAGACATTACTGATTTTTTTTTCATTATTTCCTTTTTTTGGTCAAAAAATTATTTGATATTCAATAGATTTCATTATGTAAAAGCTCTATTCCTTGAAAGTCTACTCCCTCACAAACGTTGAGTTTTTGTAATACCTTCTGATGCAAACATCTGTTGTGCGTTTTTTTGGTGTTTGTTTTTCTGGTTTGGTTTGGTTTGTTTTTTTTTTTTGTTCTTATCTCCTGTTGGCACTACACAGCAGCTGGTAAATTTTTCTAAGCTCTATGAATGAATGCTGATGGAAGTAGCTCTTTTTTAACTCACCCCAAAGTCTTGTTACTCACTACGCAGACACTGCAGTTCCATCTCTCCAAAAGTTTCTGAGTTTCTTCTATCATCGTGAGTTATTCTGCAAATTAACAATTGTTATTTATTACAGCAAACAAGGTATCACCTTCAGTATGCTATGTCATTGGATGCTTCATCTTTTGAGTTTACTATAAAATACACTGCAAAGGTGCAGCTCTGAAAATACTGATTAATGCTGGCAAGCTTCTAGAAGTAGCTTTTTTCCCTACCTTATGGCGTAGAGGATTACTTGTTTATTTACTTTACTTTTACATGCATACACCTTTACAGACCTCAAAAAGCATAAAAAAGCCTGAAAGTGTAAAATTGTTTCTGTGTTAAAAATTAAACATTCAGAAAGTTAGAATCAATGTCTTATTCTGCTCTGTGTACCAGGGGCTATTTCTGTATTTATAGTAAAAGATTAATCAGTGAAAATAGTCCCCAGGCAAGGACTTTGAATGTGACTCTCTCCATCTTCCTCAGCTGTCTACCAAATTTGGGGTTTGGGATACTGTTGCAGTGTGGTCTCCGAGAAGCTGACTTCTTAAATCCTTTTTTATTTTCTTCCATGTTGATGCCCTTGCCATAAAAATGAGTGAAGGAGAAGACCATCAGACCCTGAACAGAATGGAGAAGAAAATGATCACCTGCCTGATGCCTTTAAACAAAACAAAGGAAAAAAAAAACAAACAAAAAAAACCCCAAACCAAACCCATGTCCTTTTGATTAGCTTGAACTCTGCATGAAGATTTCACTAGTCTATCACTTATTATGACAAAGGGAATTTAATGCTCTTTGTATGACAACATGCAGCTAGAGAGAGTATTTGTCAGAGAAATAAAAACATGCAAGAGTTGATGCTTGGCTGACTATTCCTCCCTTGCTATTTGTGAAGTTATTTGCACAGTCGTGCCATGTGAGCATGGCTCATGTGAAAGCTGAGGTAGTACTGTTCAAATTAAACCCCACTAGGTGCGAAACTTCTATTACTAAACTGCTTGTTATTCCTATACAGCAAACCTCACCGTTCAGCATCTTGGTCTCCCCATCTGTGACATGCAGTATTGGTATTTATAGAGTAGTTTGAGAACTCCTGGTGAAAAAATGCAGATGCACTTAAGTAGCAAATAGCATAAGAATACCTGCCTGTAATTTCATGCTTCATTTAGTTCAACTTTATGTCAACATCCAACTAGATTATTCATTTCAAAATGCAAAACTAAATGATGAAAATATTTGGTACTGTAAAGCAATATCTTCCTGTATATACGTTTGCTTCCAGAAATGTTTCCATCAGTCTGTTTGGAGATTGTATTTTTCTTTTGTTCTGTTCCCCAGTGAATGATCAATGTGTCCTAAGACTTCATTAGGTTATTTTGAATATATTTTTTTTCTTCTTAACAGTAGTCCTCCTTGAAATGCCTGTGCCTATTTGCTCATAGATTTACACAATACAAACCTTACCCAGTATAATAAAAATAGAATTTTTTTGTTATCATACAAGTTACTACAAAACAGCAGTGTTAATATTTTTGTCAGTGTTTTTGTTTTTTTTTTTTTTTTTCCTGGAGAGTAATGAAAGAAGGAATTGTTTTACAAAGTCAGTCACTGAAGGTAGATGGTAGCAGCTGCCACTGAGCACTGCTGGTTTTACGTCTGTCAGGTGAGTTCTTGCAAATTTAAACTGAAGCACTGGAATGAAGCACTTTTTCTGAGGCAATTTTACAACAGGAAGGCTCAGAGTTACTTACCTACTGTGATACTACTTTGCTACCTATTTGAACACGTACTGAACATATCTACTATGTATGTCATCGCTGTGTCTTCTGCTAGGGGTGAAAAAGGAGCACCCCCAAGGGTGGCAACAAGGTGGGGCTAAAGGGCTAACTTCGGTGGGTCAATTGTTCTTTTGCAGTATTCCTCAAAGGAACGAAGACAAGACCCCAGTATTCTCTGCAGACAGGATAACTCGTCCTTAGGATGTTAAGGTAAAAAGGAGCTTTATGTAGCACACTGAAATTCTTACTGCTGAATATTCAGAAAGTTATTTACAACCAACGAGCAACCCTGAATGTAGGATTTGATCCAGAACAAATTCCTTTACAGGTCACCTGGTGACTATAAACATTAGTTTTTTCTTAAATAAAGATTGCTTTTATATTGGACAAACTGCATGTTACAGTCCTACTGGGAGTGCAAAAGACGTCTTGCATATGATTTAGTTTTGCCTAAGCAGAATTCAGAATTTGCTAGAGGAAAAACAAACAAAAAGGCATAAATTTTACATCAGTTGTGCTGACACAAAATGTTGGCAAATTGGGCACCAGGAGTGTAATAATATTCATGTCCTTATAGTTCTATTTTATTCTGGTTTATTGCATAGGCTTTATTGTAAGGGTATGTTTTTGGCATTCTTTTTATTTCATCCATGTGATCTGAATATACTAAAGTAGTAAAAACTTTCTGGTGTGTTCTGGTCTGTTTATTCCCAAATGAGTACCTTATATATAACTTGCGAAGGAGTGAACGAGCCGAAAACTGATATTATTTTTTTTTTTTTAGTTAATATGCTGAAAATTTCAGAAAATCATGTTAACTTCTTCCCTTATAAACACTTGCATTCAAATCCCTTCAATTAAGTAGATAGGAAATTACTCCCGTATTATTGTATGTTTAGGCTGAGCCAAAATAATTTCTACTGTTTCTGTTTCTTTAGGCAAGAGCTAAGCCGGATGAAAAGTGCAAATATATGGGTGACAAGGCAAAGAGGATGAAAACTAAAAGGAAAGCAAGCAAAGGGAAGACTATGTTGAATTTTAACAATGACTTGGAATCATTTTCCATCATGACTAAGAAATGTGATTTGTAATTAGCCCAGATAGTACTGTCTCTTAAGCAGCTCTTCATAAACTGCTAACTCAGTTGGTTACAAATCCCAGATGTGCTGCTTTGATTGTGTTTACTGAAGTGCTAGGGGATAGTGCTGCCAATATATTAAGCACAAGCACTTTTCTTTGACGCTACACATACACTATACCTTGGTTTCTCGGTTTTGTTTCTTCCACTTTATAATCAAGGTATTTGCCACTGTAAAGGAAATGTTTCATGTGTTCCTTTATTCAGTAAGGATCTGGTCTGTGCATAAGTTTTTAATATTTTTTTCTGTATTTTTTGGCAGATAGTAAGCTGAAAATGACAACTCTGTGTTACCCTGTAGCTTTAATGCAATAATATTTGGTCAGTAATGAGGTGAGTTTTGCATAATGGCCATGCTCTGTGCCTCAGTTCTTTTGCATGTTCTGTGAGCTGCTGCTCCTACTTCAGAATCCCCTTGCTTCTTGTTTTTCTGGACCTTTGCCTTGTGTTTGCTGTCTAAGCATATCTGTTATCTGAAAGGCAGGTTCTTTGCGTGAAAATATGATGCTCCAAGTTAGGGTTGTGATTTTTCTGTTAAAGCAGCATAGTCTTGCTAGGCTGGATGCATTTACGTTACTGTAACATTCCCTTATCTTTGTGTGGCTTCATGTCAGTTTGTACGAGCATCTTTGTGCTCCTGTAACCACGTTTATAATGTGAACTGCACTACAGAGTTCTGACAATACCGCTGTAGTTAAGCCAGTACAATTTGTGTTGGCAGGAAATCTCTGAGAGAGTTTATGACATGTAAATCATTTCAGAGCTTGCAGCGTAGCTGTGTGGTAGCTGTGTTCATCTGCTCTGTCAGGGATGAAATGTAAACATTCTTTGCTGTCTTGTGCTTTTGTGTGCTGAATTAATTGCTGATCTGTCTTGGTGTCTTTATCCTTTTCATATCCCTTTAGCAACAGAACACAGGGGGAATAACTAATCTCACGTTGAATGCACCTTTGCTCACTCTTAGACAGTTAATGATTTTTGGGTGGCAGATGCTATGCAAGTACTTTAGGGAATGCCATCCATGGTAAGCACAGCCACTGTAGAATTTTTTAATGAGGAGATCTTAAGAGCTGTAATTCATCATGAATCACTTCTGCTTTGTCCTGCACTGTGCTTTTGTCTGCCTGCCACCCAACACCAAGCCCCAGCAGAATCCAGAGGCCCCAGCTGAATTCAAAGCTCTCTGCAGGGAGGCTTGGAAATGCACATAAGTCAATGCACTCAGGAAATTAAAATCTTACTCGACAGACAGAAGAAGGAAGGATGTTTGTTCAAATTTAAGTACTGGAGACTGATGTGTAAAGAGAAAAATATGTCAAAATGTGCCTACGACACTTAGGAGCACACGTTTTCTTGAATATAAGTATAGTTTGACTTCCAAACTGGAGCTGATCAGAAAAGTTCTGTCAGAAAAAATTAAACCAACATGATTAAAAAGTTGTGTGTTGACTTTTGTCTGAGTTAACTGAAAACTTGTCTGGC
Organism: Alca torda; assembly: GCA_008658365.1. Classification (NCBI taxonomy): domain Eukaryota; kingdom Metazoa; phylum Chordata; class Aves; order Charadriiformes; family Alcidae; genus Alca; species Alca torda. The sequence goes on along the minus strand of CM018079.1, from coordinate 20,523,932 downwards.
TGGATGTGGCTAGCACGACAGAGGAGGGCAAACTAGGGCAGGAAGCTAGCCTGGTGCTGGGGAATTTCACCCTGGGTGACCCAAATAGCAGTGAAAGTGACACTGTGAAATGTTAATTTAATTTCTATATTACCTTTATTTGTGTGCCCAGGTAGATGTGTATGCAGATTTATTAAGGATACTAAAAGTGCTTGCTTTTCAGAAGGTGAAATAATGCATTTTTTTTCAAAACGATACTCAACTGCTTTGTTTCATCTGTTTTGACGTATTTTTGTCTTTTAAAAAATACTTTATGAAAAGATTAAAAAGTAAAGATGAAAAATGAATTTGGTTTCCAAAACAAGTTAAATTTGACAAGTTAAGATTGTTTTACACACAAAGCTGACTTTCTGTTCAGTAAAAAGTATTCAGTTTTTGTTTTGAAGTGGAATACTGTTTTCTGTGGAGAATTCATATCAATAAGGGGAATTCATTCTCTGTCTGATGCCTTACCTGCAGCTCCTTAAACAAAATTTCTGCATTTCTGTTATATTTTTCAGTTAGAGTTAACTGCAGAGTTTTGAAGATATGTAAGCCAGTGAACCTTGATAATAGGATGTGATCTTCACAGGTATATTGGGCACTCTGGGTACATTGCTTTCAAAGTATTTGGTATTAACATTAGTATGTTTTATCAAATCTTCATAAATGATGTGTCAGGTGGTAACTTGTTGTTTTAGTAGACAAGATTATAATTCCTCTTGTAGTTGGTTCCATAGTTTAAGACTTTATTAATTATGAAGTAAATTTTCTAGCAGTAACTTATGTTAAAACTTTTAAAATTTACAATGAAGTAGAGTACAAAAAGTGGTAAGAAGATGCTGACAGTGTCATTTTAGGATTACGGTTTCTCTTCATCCCTAATTTATGTAATGATCATAGGGATATGTGAACTGTATGTACTCCTTGCCTCTTTGCGTGCTAGGTGTACTGTGTTCTGCTGGGTAATATGTTTCCAGCACTAATGTAGTTAAGTATAAACTTCTTCAGTAATACCGTGAAAAATGCAATCAGACCTTAGTAACATCATGTAAGAACATCTAATGCTTAAAGTTTTACTGCTTAATCTGCAGGTATCTCAAACCAGGTTATGCATGCACTAGAAGCTCAGTTGTCCTTATTAAGTGAAACAAGGTGATTTTGCTCAATGTAAGGAAAGCTTTATGCACTTTTTAACTCATGTCCAATGTCTAGCCCTCTTTCGGCTGCTGTGAAAACCAACAGAGTGTTTAGTGAGTCTTTGCAAAGGTATAATGATTTGTCTGTGTATCTATCCATTGCTCTATGAAGTGTAAGCCCAAAATACTTTATAGCTATTAGGACTTTTGTGTGCTTTTTGATACCATTCTTGCATTATCTTAGCATAGCAAGTTGTTTTGAAAAGGTGATCTGAAGTTCACAGGCGGGTTATTTGGAAAACTTGCTTAAACATCAAATCTGTCATAATGGCTGAGCCTGAAGTATATTTAATGCTCTAGGGTTTTAATGCCAGCAGTTGGCATGCCAGGAGACAGAGCAAAGAAAAAGTTTTAGAAGTGGAGTGGTGCTGCTCATACACGCTGTCATTTGCACTTATATTACTTCATATTTGCTAGATATTTTTTGAAAGCATCTATACTGATTTGTCATACAATCTGGATGGTTCAGAAAAAAATCAAGTTCATGATAGTAAGGCTGTTGCAGTTGTGATGAACTGGGAATATAAGCAAGATGAGGCTCTGTTGGAAGAGTAGTATCTGGTATAATTGGAGGGAAAGCAGACAATCTTTTGAGCACACAAACCCCTTTTAGATCTGAAAGACAAATGTGAAACTTCAAAAAAATTATGATGGGAACTATTGCTCTGATTTTACAGTTCAGTTTTTCCTGGCATTTACTTGCTAAATCGTCATTATAGAGAGACATAGCTGTAAATTAATACTACCTCATTGATACATTTTGGTTTTTTTTTTAAGCTAGGGGTAGGTTCAAAGGTTAGGGCATCACTTTTCTGAAGCAAAAAACTTGTTTCCCCTCACTTCTCCTTGTATTTTTGCTGCAAGTCTATATCACTATTTTCCTTTCTCTGGTAAACTGAATGTTTGCCCCCACCTCCCTCCCCCCCAGGTAAAACATCTGCAGCAGTCACTCCCTGGAGCATGCTGTTTTGTGAGCTGTTAAATTAGCTTCTCTCTGACCTGAGACATGGGCCTTATTTGTAAATCTGAACTTCTGCTCCAATTTCACAGGATCATTGCTGCTATGAAGAAAATTTGGTTTCATTCTTTTTGTGTTCTTGTTTTCAAGATGATTTTTATGTTATGTTTAAGAGTTTGTTTGGCATCTGTACTAAGCTGTATACTTCCACTCCAAATAATATGCCCTGGAGTAGATTCTTGTCTTAACAAGCAGTTTCCAACAATTTTTATATGCTAATGACACATACTCTCTCAAGAAACACAGGTGTGAAGATGAGTTCTGCTTTTAGTAAGAACTCTGCCCTGCCCTCCCTGCAGACAGGCATATTCAGATCTAATGTAAGCATATATAACTATCCTGACCTGTATTTGTTTAAGCCATTTAAAAACAGAAAGATTCAGATCTTCCAAAACTGGTTGTATATATCTCAAACAGATATTCTTTGATTCGCTTATCTCACATTAAGAAGAAGGTAAAGCCAAATTTTTGTACTTGTCCCAAGCCTGATTGTTGATGCTTTTACCTTTCAGTTTCCAAATTGCTGAGTAATGATGACTAAAATATCTAAAAGACATTTTATTTCAAGCATTGTTTCAAAATTTTAAAATTACCATGTAGGTTAAGAAAGCTCATTTTGAAGTTTCAACATGTCTATTCCAGAAATCAAGGCATAATGAGTTGTGTGTTTGGAATCCCAATGCACATGGGATTTTTTGTATTTCCTGATCTAGATAGATCTTCCTACTTAACAGGGGGCTTGAAAAAGCCATACAGTTATAAACATCTGAAAAAGAGGTGATGGGTGGATGAAAATAAAGATATTTGTGGTTGAATGTGTGGTAGCAGTTTCAGCAGATGTTGTAGAGGTTGGATTAGTGGGGTTCTCCATTTCTGCCCCATCCCCCTTTTTTTGATCTGTTGAAGATGTATCAAAGTACCAAGGAAGTCAGGTTTCACCCACCACACTTCATACATTTATTTTGATTCATTGTTGTGTTAAGATTTCAGAAGCCTTAAAGGGTGAGAAATTATAGACTGACCAAACATTTCAGCTTAATGGCCAAGTTAGCTTTTGTTAGCTCTTGCTATTTAACGAGGAAGTGATCAGACTTGAATACGTGGACATTTCTAGTGGCAATGAAAATCAAACTGCTCAGAAAGCATGAACTATTCTGTTAAGAATAATTTTAAAAATAATCAACTTTGCTTGACTTCTCATATGGAGAACTTTGAATTGCTGCCAGCGCAAGACTGTTTTTAAATGGTGGTTGGTGTTGCTCACAGTCCCATACTGAAGCAGCAAGAACTCTTTCAAAATATTGGGTATCACAAAGCTTATTTTAAAAATATCCAAACATGAGCTGGCAGTGCTACCAGAAAGGGTCAAGTGTGCCTTCTTACTGTGTCCCGTGATGCCAGACCTCCTGGCTGCCTCATTCCCACTGTTTTGCCACAAAAACTTGTATAGCTACTTTCACAGCTGAAGTAGTTTCATCTACTTCTGGTTGAGTTTTTGTTGTTAATATAGCCCCAAGGTAAAAAACTCTGATTATAATTCAACTCTGGCAGAGAATTCTTCAGAATTGTTGCTGAGAAGTATAAGTCATGGTTTAACCCTAACTGGCAACCAGGACCATGCAGTCGCTTGCTCAGTGCCCCCTGGTGGGATGGGGCAGAGAATCAGAAGAGTAAAAGTGAGAAAACTCATGGGTTGAGATAAAGACGGTTTAATAAGTAAAGCAAAAGCTGTGCACACAAGCAATGCAAAACAAGGAATTAATTCATTACTTCCCATCATCAGGCAGGACATCTCCAGGAAAGCAGGGCTCCATCACACTTAACAGTTACTTGGGAAAACAAGCGCCTTAACTTCGAATGTCACCCCTTCCTTCTTCTTCCTGCAGCTTTTTATTGATGACTATGATGTCATATGGTATGGAATATTCCTTTGATCAGTTGGGATCATCTGTCCCAGCAGTGTTTCCTCCCAGATTTAGCGCACTTCCACCCTACTCGCTGACAGGTATGAGGAGAAGAAAAGGCCTTGAGCTCTCTCCCAGCAAAAACCATGACAGTATAACAGCTAAAGTCAATTGAAAATTTTGTGCTAAAACTTTTAGATATTGCAATGTTTGACTGGGCCTCAGTTTCAATTTTTTTTTTCCTAGTTAAAATGTATTCAATCTGAACATGTGTTAATGTATTTTGGCTTTTATTTCCTTTTTTCTGTTTCAGTTTTTTGGTGTTGTGTTTGTATCTTTTAGAATTTGTACTATAGTATGCAAAAAATTATATAGACAATTTAGAAAGAAAATCTTTGTTAAGCTGATCTTGATGCTTTGTGAAGATTGTTTCAAAATTTCTGTTATACTGAAATGCTCCTGTTTTCCCCCCAAGCCTCTCTTGCTCTAGTGGAGGTGAATAGAAACTCTTCGGTTACCCAGGATTTACAAGGCACTTTTCCTCAGCATCTGAATCTATTTATTCTTAAAGGTCTGATTATATAATGTCCAAGGACAATTATTAATTGTTCAAGGACAATTAATCCTTGGACATAATTCTTCGCTTTATGGAATTGATTTTTCATTCAAATAGGTCAAAGATGTAGTTTAGAGATGTACAAATTAATTAGTTTAGATTCACTGATATGACAAGGTGATGTTTGCCCACATTGTGCTATTTGTATGAGTGCAAATATCTTGCATTAAATCAGAATAATAAATAAGATGATGCATCGCACAGGTTTCTAGTTTTCTGAATTTTTGTTTTTTTTTTTTTATCAGACAGAACATTTCTAGTGCTGTGATAGCAACAGCTGTTAAGATAGGGGCATGATTACAAGGCTGCTTTCTTTCACTACCAAGTTGTTACTAATTATCTTGGTCACAAACTCCTAAGTAATTTCTCTAGAAAAGCCTTAGGTTTTTTTCTTGCTGCAAACCTTTTCTATAAAGAGTCAGACTTATCTTTTGTTTTCATTTCTCTAGAAATAACGTCAAGATCAATGTAATTATTTAAAAGTTTAATTTAAGTAAGCTTTGTGCAACTAGTTACTTGTCAGTAAAATACACATAAGTAGTTCATCAGACCTTTATGAAGGTGTGCTAAATCTGAGAATAATTATCATAATTGAGTCATTACTTGGCTAAACAATACATGTAAGAAAAAATTATTTTTTTTCTGATTGTCTGTGCCTCCTTGCTTTGGCTGCATTCCCAACATACATCACGAGTTCAATTAGGATGGTAGCTCTGGCATTACAGAGATGTATTTTCTTTCCAGATCTTGTAGCAATTTGAAGATGGAGTTTAAAAATAGTTAAAAGAAGACTAGTGAGGTTTAAAATAACAGTGCTATCCTCTCTCTCTTTCTGAGGCTATAAGTCAGGAAAAACTTGTGGGGAGAGGTCATAGAAAATACTTTGAAAAACAATCTCAGAACATGAATTCATAACTAAGATACTTAAAATGGTGAACTGGACAGAAATACTGGTTTTACTGTTCATAGCAATTTTTATGCTGTCTCCCTTCTTTAACACAAGCACTAACAGCTCATCCTCGTCTCCACTGACAGAAGTTAACTACCACTCTCTCTCTAGTGGTCCAGTTCATTTAAGTAATTAGATTACACAAAGAGCTATAATCCTTAACCTGTATTTAGGCTGGATTGTTCTGCTTTTTGTATGAATTTATGACAGAATACTAATTGCAAAATTTTGTCTGGTTTTGGCTCTGTATCGGCTGGCCTAACACAAGATCACTACCTTCGAATTTTGCCTCTGCTATTTAAAATCTATAGTATGATATGAAGTATTTTCAGTATCTTCTGATTAGTTGTCTAGGCAACAAGATTTTCTCAAATTGAAGTGGTCTGTTATAGAACGTGGTTAGATATTAAAATATAAAGCTACCTTTTTTTCCATATTAGATGATATTTTCTGAAGATATCTTCTGTTATTTTAACTTTTTGCTTGGTTGGTTTTTTTATGGGATTGAACCAGGTAATCTACAGTATCCTTACTGTAACATGGAAAAAATGAATACAGAAGAAAAGAATTTGTCTAAAGTTGTGTTGTTTGTTTTTTTTTTCACCTGGAGCCTATAGATTAACCTCACTAATTATTCAGTTTAGTTTTAGTCTTCTATGTGAAAAGTTCCAACAGTGTTTACTGTTACGTCAAGGAGCCAAATGCATAAAATTGTGTTGATATGATTATTGATAGACACTCTATCGTTTCCACTTTGAGGAATATTTCAAGTCTGTATTTCAGTCTTTCATGTAGTGTGTGGAACAATCTGTTGCAAGCTTCGCTGGAGGTATGATTGTCCTTTCTCTAATTATACAGTAAATTGAATTTCTAAGGAACTTGAGCTATGCCAGAATTTTATTACTTGTAAGAACAATCCAGAATTTTTAAAACTAATCTTGTCTGATCCTGGGCATGTGTTATCTCTTGATTTAATCCTTTTCACTTTTGAAAGATGAGGACAGTATCTTGTTGAAGTCTGGAAAGAGATTATATCTGATGCTTTTGGATTAGATTTCTGTTGGTTTTAAAAATTTTTTTATTTAAGTGACTTGAAGACATTTAGCTCATCATTTCAAAGAGTAGAGATGAGTTTAAATTTATAATAAATGCATATGTTTAAAAGGAAAGACTTGAATTTATGTGCAAATTATTAGCTGTTACTGATAAACCTAAACAGATCATGGTTGTGATTACTGGAAATTGAAGGACAAGCAGTTTTAGAAGTTACATTATCTTGTTAAAAATTAAGAAAAAAATTAATAAAGACACATGCATACGATTTTTGCAAAGTAAAAGATTAGATTCCATGTCAGCTTATTTCTACACCTGAAAGAAAAATCTAGGTATAATGGACTAAAATGTTTATTTTGTTTACTTTGTTCTTCATAGCTCTAATTGTCAATCCAGTTAGGTTGTTGAGGGCTTGTACTTGACAGTATATTGGGGAATATGTAGAGTGAAAGTTAATGATACCTATTACTCTTTTGTAAGAAACATTGCTACACATTGTATTGTTATAGTGTGTCATCTGTGGATATTTAGTGACCTACATGGAAGTCTTTTTGCTATTAAGTAGATGATCTACTTTTGTAGGGAAATGCCACTTTTTGTGAATCGTCCTCTGCAAAAGTGGTCAGAAATCAGCATATTCACTGAGTTGATAGTAGTAGAGCTTTCCCTGAGCTTTTGCACTTCTAAAGCATTGCATAGTAATAATAAAGTTTTGGCCTGTTATAACACAGTTGAACCTTTTACTTTTGGCTTCTTTTTCAAAATTCATATGAGCAATTGAGTGGAAGCAAATCTCCAGAGGAGGAAAGAAGACAACCTCAAAGGGACAATGCTGCAACAAACTAGATATGTTGAGATAAATGTTTCCTCTTGTTACCCTGTATGTAACATGTATAAAATGTTGTTTAGAAATGCTACTTGGTTCTACAGCTGCACATAATAAGAAAGTTATGAGTATGTTTTCCATGGACTTAAATGTTTGCTTTTTCTTCATGCCTGGAACGCATTTAAAAGATTAAGTCAGTTGAAATCAATACTATACAGCTCTTTCCCATCTATGACTTGTGCAATGCATAATACGCAGTACATGCTAAAAATTAAATTCAGAGTAAAAACTCATAGTGTGAACAAAGCAAGACGTTCATGCCACTAAATGCATGATTTTATTTAGTTCCAGTTCCACACAGTCATTCAGGAAAATCTCATCCCTACAAATAATGCACTACTATGATCAAAGGAGATGAACAGATTCTACAGCACAATCTTATGGGTGCAATTATGTACTCTATAATAAATTTGTACTAGGAGAAGTTTGAACATAGTGGGAAGATACTAAGCTTTGGAGTGCTGGTGGGAAGAGCAGACGGAGACTGTGGCAAGCTTTTTCATAGGATGAACGTGGTAGTAACTGAGCTTCCAGGTAACCTTCCAAAATAGGGACCTGTAAATGTAGTTTTAAGAGATTGCTGCCACATGTATGGAAAATAAAATAACAGTTGAAAAGTGGTTTGTTGCTGGAAAAAAAAAAAAAAAAAGGCTTTAAAGATGTTAGAACATGTATCCTAATAGTATCATAGAATGTGTTGGGTTGGAAGGGACCTTTAAAGGTCACCTAGTCCAACCTCCCTGCAGTGAGCAGGAACATCTTTAACTAGATCAGATTGCTCAGAGCCTCATCAAGCCTGGCCTTGAATATCTCCAGGGATGGGGTGTCCACCACCTCTCTGGGCAACTTGTTCCAGTGCCTCACCACCCTCATTGTAAAGAACTTCTTCCTGATGTCTAATCTAAACCTACCCTGCTCTAGTTTAAAACCGTTACCCCTTGTCCTATTGCTACATGCCCTTGCAAACAGTCCCTCCCCAGCTTCCTTGTAGACCCCCTTCAGGTACTGGAAGACCGTTATATGGTCTCCCCGGAGCCTTATCCTCTCCAGGCTGAACAACCCCATTGGAGAAAACCCAGCATAGGAGAAAAAAACCTGATTTACCAGGGCCAAAAAGCCTACAGGCATCACTTTGTATCTGTTTTCACTGGTAAATCTGCAATTTAAGTCATGGTGCTAACCTCTCAAAGCTCCACTATCATCTGTGTGTACACGTTTCTTTCACAGCCCTGGTTTGAGAAGCCATCATAGTCAATAGATATGCAAAGGTTGCAGGTGAGAATATTTTTATTGGTAGGAGTCAGCTCTGAAATTTAAATCTAGATCCACCGCTTATTTCTCTAGAACCTTTTTGAAGGATCTCCAACTTCTGGTTTATGTCATAATTTTCTGTTTTATTACATAGAAATTGGATAGAACAAAAGCCATGCTTTCCCCAGCTTTTAAATTAGAGTTTCTGAATTTCCTGCTGTGGGCAAATTTATAGATCACTCCCTTGGATCTCACAGAACCTTTCAGACAGAGCAAGTTGTTAAGATGGAAGTGTGTTGGATAAATAACTTAAAGGGAATCTTGATAGGTTTTAACTACTTTGGGAGAAGCAGAATGTCTTCTGTGAGATTTATAGAAAAAAATCATCAAGAAAAAGAAAGGGCATTACATGTGAAATATAATATTACCTTGCAGAATACTTCTTTTTTTTTGAAGTATTTTCATTTGAGACAATAATGCCCAAATGGTAATATAAACCGTGTTGTAGCAAAAAAAGAATCATTAAGCCTACTGTATGTGGAGGTTTTAATGTTGCTTGTCTCTTCATCCTCATCTTCAAACAAACTGAAGTATCCCACAGCAAAACAAAACCCTAGCTCAAGGGGGGGTAAAAAAGAAGACAGAAAGAGCTAGATTAAATTATGAATGAAAGGGAATTATTAATTTATTCATTTACAGCGGTTGGCAACCATAGTGAGCAAGATAAGTGATGAATTTTTAAGAGTCTTTATCATCACTTAAACACTGGGAAGCCCTGGACATGTATTTTTCATTTTATTGCACTGGGGTAAAAAGGTTGTATCAAAACTAAGACCACTGCCAGACTTGCATAATGGGTTCTTTCAGAAAACAATAAACCCCACAGTTAATTATTTTTGTCGGGCTTAACTGATAACCCCTGTTTGAGTGCAAAAAGGTGTTTGCACCATATGCAGAACAGATTGAACTGCCTCCTCTGCACCCTACACACACACAATCCCCCTAGCAGTTCTTCCTCACATGCCCCTCTTCTAAAAAACAGTCCTTAACTTCTCATATGTGCCACACCACTTTCCATTTCCTTATTTTCATGCATGCAGTTTACAGCTACATGGATCCATGGCTGTGAGTACTTTGGATTTCCACAATTTGAGCACCATTTTGGCACCAGGTCGTCATCATTTTGAGCTGCTGGGACTAGGTCCCATTTCTTCTGGAGTTCCTTTTACTCTTGCACTCCCCCACCCTCTGTGTGGTGAAGCCTTAAATTTTTTAAAGTGTCTGCTACATACATTTCATTATTACTCGACTATAAAGAGCCCCACTGTAAACCAGGTTGCTACCTACTGATTTCAAATGAGGTTCTGTCTATTCTGCTGTTCCAGAAATGTCCTCAGCTAACCCAAATTATGTGAATTGCTTTTCCTCTTCTGGCAAGTAATTTGTAGCTTACACTGAAAGTAATGGCACTGATCTACTTATTTTTAAATGTATCTCAGGTTCTTCTGAACTCCTTCAGGAGTCTATTTAGGCATCTTCTCTCTCTTTCTGGACTCGTTGTTGCCTAGATGTAAAAAGTTAGGCAGGAGGCCTGAGAGGAATCAGGGAACAGGAGTTACAGGACCTCTGTGAATGGACGTTTTTTCAGTTTATTTGATTCTCTCAGAAAGGGAGAGACAAAGGAGTGAGCAGGGCTGGGTCAGCCTCAGACCTAAATACAGAGCCCCTTGCGACTGCAGTTAAGCTTAGGACCATACGCTTCAATGGTTGGCAGGTCTGGGCCAGCAGACTGAAAAGAATAATCAGTTGTTGTTGAGTCCATAAGATCACAACCAGCTTTAAAAGATACTTCCACAAACTTCTGTAAGGTAGGAATATGGCTAACAATGCAGATAATTTTCAAAAGAAGGCTCTCATGGTTGAGGTGTCCTTGGGCTTAAAGTACACTCTCTGAAGTATGAAGTCTTCCATATTTTGAGCTGCAATTAGAGCTAATGGATTTTTTTTAACTGATCAGCCTTTAAAATCTCATCAGATTAAGGTGATTTGTATACTTGGTGTGTGCATTTCATCTACATTTTTGTTATCTGCCAAAGTGTAAGCTACATAATGAACTGGAATGTTATGTTCTAACTTCCTAGATAAATCATCATCATTTCAGTCATCATCACGGTAATATTGCTAATAAGTCTGTGGCAAATTGTTTTGACTTTGGTACTATGGGGATTTGGGCTTTGGGAATTAGTGATTGAGTCCCACTTATTGCAGAGTGAAGAGAAAAAGGGAAATGGAATATTTTTACTTTCCACTTTTTGAAAAATGTTGCTATTATTGGCATGAAACTGAGCAAATGGAGGTGTTAGTTCCAGTTAATGGAGCAGAGTTGCTCCCTGCCTTGAGCTTCTTATTTTAAGATCTCTTTGAGAGCAGCAGCAAGAGCTTTGCTAGATTTCCCATAAAACAAGGACTACACAAACAGCTGCAGTTGGAGAAGTAGTTGGCTGTACATCAATCAAAATCTGACTGCTTTATTACCTGTGAGGTGGGTGGGTGGGTGCTGGTAATAAGCAGGAAATAAAGTGTTGTAAGCCATGAGATGTCCTCAGCTACCTGAAGTGAGTTCAGATGACGCTTTTATAAGCATTGTATCCGTCAATTTATTATGGAGACATCATTGTATGCAGTGATACCCTTCAGAAATTATGGCACTGGCCACCGTAAAACACTGCGATGTGGCTATGTAACTCAGGAGGATAGTGTTGTTCACTGTTGTAGCAGCTGTTGTTGGGCCATACGTCCTTTAATCATCTTAACGAAGTCAATAACTCCTTAAAAACTGTAAAGGAATGTTTTAAGAGCATTGACATTCCCATCCAGATGTGATTCTTGAGGAGTGGATAGTTAAAAGAGAATGCAGACTGAAAATGAATATTTTTCAGTAAGAGGAAAAAGAGTATTTATTCTTCATTGAGTGGCATAACAACAGACTTGAACAACTGAAATCAGAAAAAAATCTGGACACCACTTTTCTTTTTTTTTTTCTTTTTTTTTTTTTAAATTAGTAGTTGAAGAAAGGCAGCACTAGTAATTCAACCCAGGGTAACTACTTACAAGACAGGCTCTTAATCTGCTGGAGCAAGTGTTTGGTAATAATGCTGCTTCTATTTATAAACTTAATAGTAGTTTATCCACCTTTGTTTAATGCTGAGCTACTGTTTGGTGCCTCCCATCTGTAGATGTATACTTTTGTAATGCTGTCAGCCACAGCACTAGATGTAAATTCTTTTATTAATTCTTCTAATTATTTTTTTCCTTTCATGCATTCTGTGAGTAATCCATTATAAAAATAACTATTCTCATAAACTGCCATAGCCACTATATTGGTTTAATTATTATTTGTCACTAAATGTAGTGTTTATGGTAGTTTTGGCATTGCTCCTTCCTAATCAGGAAGATATTCTGTAAATAAACACATTTATTTTAGCATTTTGTATTGCTTTAGTATATATCTCTTCAGATTCTTAATTTTTACATTTCCCTTTTATGTTAACAAATAGAGAATAATTTATCTTATATTTATTAGATAATTACCTTTTTATTCATAGAATCATAGAATGGTTTGGGATGGAAGGGACCTTAAAGGACATCTAGTTCCAACCCCCTGCCATGGGCAGGGACATCTCCCACTAGACCAGGCTGCTCAAAGCCTCATCCAGCCTGACCTTGAATACTTCCCAGGGAAGGGACATCCACAGCTTCTCTGTGCAACCTGTTCCAGTGTCTCACCACCCTCACAGCAAAGAATTTCTTCCTAATATCTAATCTAAATCTCCGCTCTTGCTGTTTAATACCATTACCCATCATCCTATTGCTACACTACCTCATAAAGAGTCATTTCCCATCTCTTCTGTAGGCTCTCTTTAGGTACCCGAAGGTTGCTATAAGGTCTCCCTGGTCCCTTCTCTTCTCCAGGCTGAACAGCCCCAACTCTCTCAGCCTGTCCTCATAGCAGAGGCGTTCCAGCCTTCTGATCATCTTTGTGGCCCTTCTCTGGGCTCACTCCAACAGGTCTATGTCCTTCTATGTCCTTCCATGTCCAGAGCTGAAAGCGGTACTCCAGGTGGGGTGTCACCAGGGCAGAGCAGAGGGGCAGAATCACTTCCCTCACCCTGCTGGCCATGTTTCTTTTGATGCAGCCCAGGATGTGGTTGGCTTTCTGGGCTGCAAGTGCACATTGCTGGTTCCCGTTGAGCTACTTATCCACCAACACCCCCAAGTCCTTCTCCTCAGGGCTGCTCTCAATCTGTTCTCCATCCAACCTGTATTTGTGTTTGGGATTACTGTCACCCAGTTGCAGGACCTTGCATTTGGCATGGTTAAACTTCATGAGGTTCACATGGGCCCACCTCTCAAGTCTGTTCAGGTCTCTCTGGATGGCATTCCTTCCCTCCAATGTGTTGACTATGACGCACAGCTAGGTGTCAGGGACAAAGCTGCTGAGGGTGCACTCAATCCCACTGTCCATGTCACTGAAAAAGATGTTAAACGGCAGCGGTCCCGGTACCGACCCCTGAGGAACACTACTCATCACTGGTTGCCACTTGGACATTGGCATGTTGACAGCAACCCTTTGAGTGTGGCTATCTAACGAGTTCCTTATCCACTGAGTGGTCCATCCATCAAATCCATGTCTTTCTAATTTAGAGACCAGGATGTCATGTGGGACAGTGTCAAATGCTTTGCATAAGTCCAAGTAGTCCCTGTCATAGAAGGCCACCAAATTTGTCAGGCATGACTTGCTCTTGGTGAAACCATGTTGGCTGTCATGGTTATTTTCCATGTACCTTAACAGAGTTTCCAGGAGGATCTGCTCCATGATCTTGCTGGGCACAGAGGTGAGACTGACTGGTCTGCAGTTCCCTGGATCTTCCTATTTTCCCTTTTTGAAAATAGGGGTTATGTTTCCCCTTTTCCAGTCAGTGGGAAGTTCACCAGATTACCACAACTTTTTAAATATAATGGAAATCTGCTTAGCAACTTCATCCGCTAACTCCCTCAGGACCTGCAGATGGATTTCATCAGGTCCCATGGACTTATGTACCTTCAGGTTCCTTAGATGGTCTTGAACGTGATCTTCTCCTATAGTGGGCAGTTCTTCATTCTCATAGCCCCTGACTTTGCCTTCTACTACTTGGGCGGTGTGGTTAGAGCCCTTGCTGGTGAAGACCGAGGTGAAAACATCATTCAGTACCTCAGCCTTCTCCATATCCTGGGTGACCAGGTCTCCTGTTTCACTCCAGAGAGGGCCCATGTCTTCACTAGTCTTCCTTTATCTCTGACATACTTGCAGAAGTTTTTCTTGTTGTCCTTGACGTCCCTGGCCAGATGTAATTCTATCTGGGCTTTAGCTTGCCTAACTTGATCCAGGCTACCTGTCCTCGCTTCCACCCTCTGTAGGCCTCCTTTTTGCTTTTCAGTGTGTCCAGGAGCTCCTTGTTCATCCATGCAGGACTCCTGGCTTTTTTCCTGACTACTTTTTTCTTGGGATACCTCACTCCTGAGCTTGGAGGAGGTGATCCTTGAATACTAACCAGCTTCCTTGAGCCCCTCTCCCCTCCAGTGTGTTATCCCATGAAACCCTGCCAAGCAGATCCCTCAAGGGGCCAAAGTCTGCTCTCCTGAAGTCCAGGGTAGCAAGCTTGCTGTGCACCTTCCTCACTGCCCTAAAGATCTTGAACTCTACAATTTCATGATCACTGTAGCCAAAGCTGCCTTTGAGTGTGACATTCCCCACAAGCTCCTCCTTGTTGGTAAGGACAAGGTCCAGCATGGCTCCTCTCCTCATTGGCTCCTCTACCATTTGGAGAAAAAAGCTGTCTGTGATGCATTCCAAGAACTTCCTGGATTGCTTATGCCCCAGTCTGTTGTCCCTCCAACAGATATCAGGGTGGTTGAAGTCCCCAGTGAGGACCAGGGTCTGTGAATGCGATGCTGCTCCTACCTGTCTATGGAGGGCCTCATCTGCTCCATTGTCCTTGTCAGATGGCCTGTAGCTTTGCTGTAATGTCACCTGCCCCTGCATTTCCTTTAATCTTGATCCATAAGCTCTCTGTTGGCTCTTCATCCATCCCCAGGTGGAGCTCCATGCACTCCAACTGGTCATTGACATAGAGGGCAACACCCCTTCCTCATCTCCCCTGCCTGGCCTTCCAGAAGAGCCTTTACCCCTCCATTCCAATGCTCCAGTCATAGGAGCCATCCCACCACATCTCCGTGATGCCATTGAGATCACAGCCCTGGAGGTGTGCGCATGTCTCTAACTCCTCCTGTTTGTTCCCCATGCTGCGTGCATTTGCATAGAGGCACTTCAGCTGGGCCCCCGATGAAGCTGACTTACAGACTGGATTGGCTGCCATTCCTTCGTGCTGATGAAGCCCATCTGATGTCAGCAAGCCTGGCACCAAGTAGGCCATCCCATTGTCAAAAAACCCAAAACTGTGGCGGTGACACCAACCACGGAACCATGTATTGATAGACTGAACACATCTGCTTCTTTCAGAATCACTGCCAGTAACTGGAAGAAGAGAATAAAAGATAACCTGCACTCCAGATTCCTTTATTAACCTCCCCAAGGCCCTGAAGTCTCTTTTAATTACCATTGGGCTACATGTTGCCACCTCATCACCACCCACATGGAAGAGTAACAGTGGGTGAGAGTCCAAGTGCCATACCAGGCTCAGAAGTTTCCTAGTGATGTCCCTGATCAAGGCACCATACTTCCCTAAGAAGAAGGTGTGCCCGGCATATTGGACTCTCTGTTCCCCTCAGAAGGGAGTCACCCACAACTACAGCCCGCCTCTTCTTCCTTGTGGAGGTGGTTGTTAAACATCGGGTAGACCTTTCCGGTCCTGGCAACTCTTCTGGTATAGTCAGACCATCTTCCACATCATCCATGGCTGGTCTACCTCATCGAGAGCCTCACACCTATTGTGCAGAGGCACCTGGTTAGGAGAGGTGGCTAAGGGGGAGTCGCTTGTCACCCCTAGCATGGACTTGCCTCCATTAATAGCTCTCTTTTTGGCCACTGCCTTCAGTCTGATGGGGGAGGGTACTGGATCTCCTTTGACTAGTTTTTTGTGGGTTTTTTTGTAGCTGTTCCAGTTTCTCCCTCAGGGAGGTCAGTGTCAAACTAAATTTGGTCTGTGTCAAACTAAATTTGCATAAAAATTGGAATTCGATTAATGCAAAAGCACAGTTTAAAACTGCTTCTTCTACTTGATTAGAATTAACAGACTTTTTTCTTTACAGATGATGAAACTTAACTTGAAAAGTGTTAGATATCTCTAATGGTAAATTAGTGCATAAAAGCCTAAAAGCATTTTTATATTTTGTCTTAACAGAGTTAAGGCAAAACCTGTCATGTATCACAGAAATGGAAAGACTTTGATTTTATGGAAAGGGGATTAAGTAAATATAATTTTGATTAAGCTTTAGGTCTCAGGTCCTCATACATGGGTTTTTTGTAGACTGTCACTCATGGTGGTGGGAACTGTGTCTGTGCTAGGTTATGCACCACTTGTGCACTCCATAGTGCTGTTTTGGGAATCTGTAATCCAGATAGTATTGTCCTGTTCAGAAAGTTTTATTTCTAATGTTACGTGTTACTGTCGGTATGTTTGGTTTGGGTCTTTTCTGGTTAAGTGGTGTTTTCCTTAGTTGAGTTTCTTTTTAAATAAATGTAACAGTTTTAAGCTCTGGGTTGGCATACATCCACCTCTAACTTTGAAAGTTGTTTGGGTGGATTTTTTTAAACAGTTTTAATAAAAAATAATTAGGCTTTCTTTATTTTGGTTTTCTTTGCCATCTTTATTTGCATCCTCCTAAGCAGAATCAAAATAGTTCAACCACTAACTCCTAAGAATTCAACAGAATCTTGGAACTGACAAGACTTTCAGAAGTATGAAAAGGCCATTTAAGTGAAATGTCAGTTGGTATAATTACTGGGATCAAAATGTATTTTCCATTCTGAAATATCAGTCTTAAAATTTTTCTTTTGTAACATCAAATTGATTCTCTGCATAGTGCCTTTTCCAAAATCAATTACTTTGAAAGGTTGAGTTTTGCAAACTTTTAAAAACAATGCATTTTGTTTGAAATCCATTTTGCGTTTATAAATGACTGAAACATAGCTGAGGGACTACTAGACAAACCTGGCATATCTTATAGTTCTGAGATGTGGAGGAGATGAATTACATATCTGAAGGCATGAACAGTGTCACGCTTGTCCATTGTGGTTTGCAGTCATGTTTCCTTGTTTAATTTACAGCTTAAAAGCTGATAGTGTGTATATTCATTTTCAGCATTGTATTTTAATTCAAAATTTCTGGGTTTGCACATTAGCTTACGACTTTTCTCAGTTATCTGTTCCTTCTACAGCACCTTGGACTGTTACAGAAACTGAGATTCAAATTAGCCTCAAGTCTAATGATTACAAATGCAGTTCTAAATTTACAGTACATAAACATTTAAAAGAAAATTAGTATCTGTTGACACAAAATAGCAGTAGGGGTTCATATGTTTAAGAACAGATGCACCAAAGTTCAGAATTTAATTTCAGATTAGTTGGTTCTGTGGTACTGGAAGTTAAGCGGGGGGAAACTCTCCACTTGGATACATGTATGCACTCACACACATATTTCCCCTTTATCTCACTGATACAAAACACAAAAGCCTTGGGCAAGGTCCTAACTAATCATATATATGCCTCTTATGAAGCAAACAAGCGTGTTTGTCATGCTGGGAGACAAGTACATGCATTATACTGTTCCTCACTGTGATTGGAATAGAAGGAACAACAGGAGCTGTCACTGTCTCACATAAAGAAGTGAAGGATCCCTCCTTGCAGAAAAGCAGGTTTTTAGCTGAATGGGAGAATGGGGTAAAGGCCATTACTATGGCTATTGAAGTGGCAAATGTAGCTGTATTAATGACCACCAAGAAAAATTGCTCTACGGAAGTTCATAGAAGGGCAAGGACAGAGATGCCAATCTTTAAATATAGAATAAGAGAATTGTTTGAAAACTTGGACGTGCTGCTTTTCAATTCATTTTACCACATTGGATCACTGACCTGAAAAAAGAATAATATTAGTATGTGCCTGAAATCTAATGGTGCTTGGGTACAGTTAACTAGAACACTTGCTGGTAACTTGATGCCAAGAAACTCATACAGCAAATATTGATCCATGCAATTCCCAAAAGAAAAAGAATCAGCTTTTTGTCAGGTGCAAGGATTTGACACTAGCCAAAAGAAAGAGGTGTATTTCACAAGAAAACTCTTTTCTGAGTTGTTTTTAGAGTGGATGTGGAGGTGTCTCCTGACATCTAAGACCTTGAACCAGGAATGCAGTTGAGTACTTCATAAATATATTTTATTGAGGAGAACACTTAAGCACAAACTTAATATTTAAACTCGAGTACAAAACTGTCCCTTCTGGAAAAGATGGCAAATATTTTATGACTTCCATGTGAATCTCACCCAAGCAAGACCACACTTACTTCATGTCTGCAACAGCCTAAATAGTTTACTATTTCAAGACAAAGCTGTCAAGAAAGAGGGGAAAGGATAAGAGTGAACAAAGGGAGTAAGAGGAATGAGAATGAGATTGTGGGCTATGGATGTCATCAGTCATAAAAAGAATTCCAGTCCTCTACATAAGATTAACACACGTTTTGGAAGAATAAAAACCTGCTTTTTTTTTTTCTCCTTAGACGGAACATTAGTAACAAACCCATTTACCAGCATTTGTCACAGAATAATACCATGTTCTAATCCACTATGACATACCTTGAGTGACTGAGACCAGTATACTAAGCAAGTTGTGAAAAGATTTACAATGCAAAATGTCCAGGATCTGAAAACAAAATTTGATCTTTGTGATATAAACAGTATCACAACCCATATTATAATAATGCACTGAAGCAGATTGAGATGAAGATTTTACTAACACATCTAAACCTACCTTTCTTTGCTGATTTAGACCAGCAGCAAACATCACTCGCAGATTCGTGCCTTTGTGAGAAAAAAAGAGAGAGGAAAAAAAAAGCAGCAATAGTAAAAACTAAGATTATTTCTTAGGTTTACATGAATCTTTTATCCTTCTGCCCTATGGATAAATAAATAAAATTAATAAGGATACGGCCTGCTCCTGGACAAGTTACTGTTTAGCCACTGTATCAAGAGAAATCCTAGTAGGGAAAGTTTTATTTTTAAAGGTAGGGCAGACAATAAACTTCTGTTTACCAGTCATTAATGTGGAGACACAGCAAGTATCCATGACCTTCTTTGAAGTTGAGAGAAACAGATGCTTATATTCCCAAAATTCTTGTCACTGGGTCTTTTTTCACACTCATAGAACAGTATTAGCCAAAAAAGCTAGTTCACCTGCCTTAACATCCCTCTTGTGGTCCTCAGGTGGTGTGGAATTTTCCAGAATTCTGAATTTAGCTTCATATCGGTCACAGAAGCCTGAAAGTTCCGATATGTATCCTCTGAAAATTTCTTAATCTTCTATATATATTCCTACAGATAGGTGTACTTACATGTATTTAAATTTTATTAATTAAATTTCATAGTGATTTGCCATAGTACTTGGCCCAAGTGACTGTGATCTACACTTATATACTGCGTAGTTTATGAATGCCACAGCACTATGACTGAATGCTAATGAACGCTGGTAAGAGGCTCGACGACTCGATTTCTCGATTGAAGACCAAATTCCTAGAGTCAGATAATTGTCAGAGAATCATTGATTTGCTTTAAAACAAAATATAAGTGTTTAAAACAGCCTTCCTGTGGGAGGGCAAGGGCATAAAACTACTTCTTGGACAACGCAACATCGTAATTTTAAGAAACGGATGATATAACAATTGTAGGGGTTTAGCTTCAGTGATCCTCAGAGGCTTCTTATGGTCTGTTATTCCTGGCCTTCCTACAGGTAGGGATAAACTTGGAAATATCACCTGAATGAATCTGAATGGCTCAAAAAGCCAAAAGGCAAATGAAGGTGATGTATTGGTATAGATCCTATATAATTTATGTAATATTTGTTTGGAACATTCTTGATGCTTTTTGGTAACTGCCACATGAATTTCAAACTCAGGACTGGTGGTATTACATCAATAACAGGAATTTCACAATTAGTCATTCTAGAGATGTGAATGTACTCCTAGATACTGTTACTTTATTTCAATAATTGTAGTAAAATAATGACAGGTGTTCCTTCATGAAAGTACAATATGCTGGTAGGCCCTCCTGGGTTTCAGATGTAGGATCATGGCTGATAGAGTAAGAGATAAAAATTATGCTTGAGGTTCTTTGTCTGGTTCTTTTTTTTCCCTCAACAGAAACAGCTACTTGCTTGAGAATCTAAAATCAGACAAGAAAACAACAATTGCATTGGCTTTGTGTAAATCATCACCTCAGCTTATTGCATACATTAGTAATAAACCAAGTCTTCTAAATGAAATTTCTGAGACATTAATAGATCCAATTTTGTATTGGTTCAAAGACTTTTCAATTTAATCCTTCAAATGAAGTGGAACAACTGTCAAAAAAACCCAAACTAAATGCAAAAGAGAAAAAAAAGACAACAAAACCCACAAAGTACAACCCTTTTCTGACAAGCTCTTTGTAATTACAATGGCAATAATATTAACTGTAAAATTTCTGTTCCTCCAGACACATTTTCAGAGCATCAAATTAGAGGGTGTTGAATAAAAGGCGACATATTTCAACAGATACTTGGTGAAAATTTCCTCCTGTCCACATACATTCCCATGGCAGTCTAACTAGCTGCAGTATATACAGTAGCTTAAAAAAAAAAAAAAAAAAAATGTTTCCTACTGATATATGTCACAAATTCTCTACATGCAATGTCATGCACCAGAATTTGTCCAGCATCAAGTTCTCCAACTGATTAATAATAAACACCTTTCTAACCTATTTTCCCTTTGGAGTTTAATGTGGATTTTTCCTATTTTTCCTGTATGTCAACGTGGGTGCAACTTTATCAGGGCTGCTAATATATATTCTACAGCTAGTGTGTTATGAAGTTACTCTGTACAGGACGCCCTTTTTTGTTCACTCTGAACTTTGTAATCTACTTTCACTAACTACAGTACTTTGTATATTTATGGGACAATTTCTGTTGTTTTATATGTTATAAGACTGATTTAATGTCTTAAATTTAATTTGCCTATTAATTTCCAAAGCTGTTTGTTCTGTGTACTACAAAGTAATAGCAATTATACCTATTGCATAATAAAAACCAAAGGGAAAAGACAAAATTATCTTTCCTATAAAGATCTTCAGTAATTAAGCTGTTGAGATTTCACTGTCTGTAGGAGAAATAAAGTACCTTGGGGAGAGATCAACACATAAGAGGAACAACATGCGTGAAAGCATTGGGCAACATTACCCTGTGTTTCTAGAGCTGTTCCAAGCCTGGCAAAGTTTTACCATATATTGTAGTTGTGTTGTTTTACAGAGAGTGTAAATTTAACATTGAAACAAGGAAAAGAGCAGCTTCTTTATTGCTTGGAGAGTGAAGATTAGTACCTTTTTTGACAGAAATGTTACAGCTGTTACGTTCATGCAGGCTCTAGCAGTAGGTCATGCGAGTGAGTACAATAACGCCTTTTTTTTTGGGACATACCAGTTTTTACCGTGTCTGGCTAATGAATTGGTGGTGTCTGAAATCACGTGTGTGTGCTGTGTGACCTTGTGTTTGAGGTGGTAGATGGTACTGTGTTGTCACTGTAGAATAGCACTGACAGGCTTTTCTCGTTGGCAAAAAATCTGCTTTTCCCTTTCAAGGGTGTCTTCAAGGCTGTTTTATGACACTTTTTCTTAGGTGCAGTTTTGATAATGTTATTTTGAGGGGGTTGATTCCATCAACTTTTTTAAGAGTTGGCAGGCTTTTACGATCCTGTTGGCTTTTTTTCTAAATGCAATGCAAGAAATAGCAAATGAGAACTAGGCAATAGGTCTCTTCTAAAAACTGTGATTGAGATTTCCCTGACTTTACTGAGACCATTTCTATGATTACAATTACAAAAAAAATCCTGATTATTCCCCCCACCCTCCCCTGCCCTCAAATGTTCCCTCTGAGGCTATGATAGTTCTCATAAGACAGTGGAAATGGAAGAACACATTTAATCTAAAGAATAACGTCATTACTAGGAAAAAGTGGAAATGGAAAAATGTATTTGGGCAGAATATTAGAAGGAAATTTCAAATAGTTAATCCTAGACTAGTCTTCTAACAGGAGCAACAGGCAGTAAACCCTAGCTGATCTAGAGATGAAATAGACAACTTTGCAAAAATTTTGAGGTAAGTGCTTTCAGGAGGATTCTAAGTTGCTGGTCCATGAGGTTCTTGCTGGTGCTCTTATATAAAGTTGGCATCAAAATGTTAGTAATAAGCAGAAGAAATTGCAAAACTGTCAAAGTGGCTCAGCACTAAACTCTCTAGAAAGGCAAACTCTACCAAAGGCCCATACCAAATGCTTTAGAGGGAGACATTAGAACATCGGAGCAGAACGTGTACCTCATATCACATTGGATCTTGTTTGTTAATATGGAAGGCTTTAGCTTTCCAACATAAGATTTAATATATCTTCCAAATTTACAAACTGTGTAGCTCTGACAGACAGACTAGAGAGCAGCTATATGGTGTTTCCTCCTGCTTCAGTCTTGTTTATGTGTGTGATGATCAGGATGCTGCTGTTCATTCTCAGTAGTGGTGTTCTCCACTTGAAGCGGATCAATTCTGTAACTAGCACCAGAAATGTACCCTCTTGGAGACAGGTGGCCAGCAGTGTAAGGACATATCTATGCTCCGAGCCCTTGCTGTGGTCTCCCTTGGGAACTTGACTTTGTCTTGCTGTCTGTGCTATAGCTTTTCTAGGGACTAATAGGAGATAGTTGCCACTTTCCATTACTGTTGGAGGTGATAGCCTTGTGTTTAAGAGATCTGCAGTGGATGGGAACATGAGGCTTTGCTCTTTCACATATTACTTTTCCTGTAGTTTCCTTCTCATGTTGTGAAGCAACCTTATACACCGGAGGATTTCCCTTTCACTTTATTAGGGCTCAGATTTCACGTGTCACTAAAAATAGAAGAATATGTTCTGAAGTCACTGCTGCGTAACGATTGATTCGCAAAATACATCTTTGAACACCATGATTCAGAGAAAATGGACCTGCTTCCATAAAGATTTCAAAGGTCGCTCAAATGGATTTTCATCTGATGGGAAAGATGGGTAAGCATCAAGGGAAAACAGCTAGCACAGGGTGACATGAAAGAATGTATCAAGGAAAGTCCTGCTTTAGATCATGTTTTTTTACATCTTCTGACTCCCTATTTACCTTGTACAGATTTAAAACAAATTCTTCTAGAAGCCTCTAGAGTGATCCAGTTGCCTTCTGTGAACTGTACATGTTCACAGCGAAGATGATGCAGAATTTGCTTACTTTATTCAGCTCAGAGCTACTTATGACTTTTTGTATTGTATGTTCTAAACACCATCTTAATATCTTCATTTCAGTTATCTGCTTTCAACCTGCCATCTGAAGAGAAGAGCTTAGCTTAAAACTGCTTCTACTGAAACAAGCTAAACAGAAACTGAATGAGAATATTTAGCTTTCTTACAAATGGAGAAAAAAAAGACCATATGGAGTCTGTGTATCTCCTACCTGCTCCCCCAGGGTTATAATGAATTCAGGGAGATGCCACGTCTAAAAATCTTAACAACTCAACCATCATCAACTTAACAGAATGTTCTTGAGAAAGATAGACCTGTCAGAGAAAAAACTATATAATGTTTTATTTGGTGAGGCTGGGTTGGTTTTTTTGTATGTTTTGGGGGTTTTGGCATTTTTTTTAAATATGTGAGTTATTGTTTGCCTGGCCTGCATGCTGCTGTAGATCTGTGAAGATGTTAGTGGTA
This sequence comes from Alca torda, assembly GCA_008658365.1. Taxonomy (NCBI): domain Eukaryota; kingdom Metazoa; phylum Chordata; class Aves; order Charadriiformes; family Alcidae; genus Alca; species Alca torda. The sequence goes on along the minus strand of CM018079.1, from coordinate 20,500,028 downwards.
GGACTTACTCTGAATGCGGTCCTGCTGTTACTTAGATTTTAATAGAGACTATCTGACTAAACTCATATGGAAGCCCCAGGTCCTACTTGGGAAGCAATGATCCCTGTTTCAAAAAAGGCTGTCTAAATAGGAAAACAATGGCTGAAAGGAGGACCTCAGAGAGCAAGAAAATGCATTTGCCAAGGAGGCTGAAACCAGGTCACCTGTCTTCCAGCTTGGCTCTGTAAAAGCAGGAGGGATAGAGAGAAGGCTGTCTTTTGTATGATGCCCTCTGTAATCAAGTTTCTAAAATAATGAAGAATCAATATTAATACAGTATGAATGAAAGGAGAATAAGGGCCATGTTATCTCATTCACTATGAACACAAAGTGTCATATGCTTTTTCTTCCAAGTAGGAGGGAAACATGTGACATGGTCCTGGAAAGCAAACCTTGGTTTAGAAGTGAGCAAGTTGTCTAGAATTACTTTGGATATTTGATGTTAGTGTTTCGATTTATTACACATTTTTATATATAGAACCCCAAGTGCTGGGTAAAAGCTGTTTTGAGAGTGAATGACAGATAGGTTAGGTATGTTGTCTCCCGTATTGTTGTGTCCTGCTTGTTACCTAAAACTAATACCTGGCTTCTGAGTGACATCTTTGCCACTGGAGTATGGAGGTCTTTATCAAGGAAATTAGATACATTATTCTCTCTTCCCTCATCTTTAAAATAAAGGCAATACTGCCTCTTGTCAGATCAGAGACAAAACTGGGAATGGAGGGTAGGATAGCATCCTAGTGTTCTAGGACACTTCATCCACACTGTCTTTAATGTAGTTGGGAGACTGAGTTGCAATTTGCATCATCTCCTGTGGTATTCATGGGCTACAAGAGCTCCCAGGAAAAGCCTTTTGCTTGTGCCTTCAGACACGTCTATGGAGTTCTAGTTTCCCTTCATATGTGATATGTCTACTTTAGCCATTTCCTTTACTAGGCTCTTTCTAGAATGAGTGGATGATTATGGCTGTCACATCTTGAATTGTGGGATTATAGGTTAAGATTTTATTCTTTTTTTTTTTTTTTAACTGAACCCAAAAATCAGTGACTTATCTGCAGCTTCTTCCATAAAAATAACTGATTATTCAAAGTAAAAAAATATAGTGTATCTCTCAACATATATAGCATCTAGCAGTAGTCTGAACCTCATTTTGGCTTATACTTTTGTAAACTAAGAGGAGAAAGTGCCTTGTTTCTAACCTGAACTGAGTTATGGCATTCAGATCTGGATATGAGGCTTTACTCTCCTTGACTTTAAAGATAGTTGAGTTTTTTGGGGGGGTAAGTCCGGAACTCGGGAGAAAACTTTCTGAAATTTTCCTTGCAGGAGGAATTGATGTTTTGTTTTCTAGTTGGCAGTATTTAGGTGCATGTCCTGGTGCAGATTTTGAAACAAGCACAAATACATGTATTCTGAATTTCATGACATTAAAACCCCTAGAAAGATACGTGGGACTGGCTCCAAGCCTCTTATTCTGACCCCAGGGCAATATTCCAGGCTCTCTGTATTTGCTTTTCTCTGGGGATTCTTTGTGGGAATTTCTCTGTGTGTGTGTGTTGTTGGTTTTTTGTTGGGTTTTTTTGTTTGTTTTTGTTGTTGTTTGGGGGGTTTGCTTTTTGGGTTTTTTTGTTTTTGGGTTTTTTTTTTATTTTAAGTGATCTTCCTCTTTAGATTTCAGTAGTGTTCTTGTGGTATCAGGTTGTCTATAAAGAGTATGAAATTAGACACATAGCGCAGAGCATGACAACTAGTCTGCTTTGTGTGTTATAGCAGTTGGACATAGAATTTTACAGGTCCAGCTCCTGAGGAGAAAAGAGGAAGAGGAATGATGCAGACACCAACCCACAGATCTGAGAGTGCTTTTGAGAACCCAAATACGTAAGCCACCATCATGAGAGCCTGGATTTCCTTGCAGTGAAGTAAAGCTCACAAATTAACAACATGACCTTAATGATCATGCACTATGTCATTTGGCAGATACAATGACCACTTTTTTTGTTGTTACTGAATAGCTGACAGTTCACTTGAAAAAAACATGTATAATTTCTTGGTGTGGTTATCTGTATTTGTAAGTTATCAGTGCCCTGAAGCTGCTTGAATATACAAGACCATGTGGCTTCACAACATGCATATTTTCAGATCCGTTCGTTGCCAGTGCGTGCCTCAGAATGAATGCTATTGTAGTTGCATGAGAAGGATTGTGTGGGGTGAAAATTACCCACATGATTAAGTGGAAGTTGTAAAGCAAGATCTTACCGTGTGTCGGTCCAGCGTTCTTCTTGGGCTACAGAATATGTTGAAGAGCAGTTGATAGGTTCCCTTGTATGTCTCATCTAGATCGTTCTACAATACTGTCAGATGAAGTAGGTAAAACCATATAATTAATCTCCCCCAACACTATTCTGGGGATACTCCATGAAGGTACACCAAACCGGATTTTGTCTGTCCTCACTCTTCCCTTCCTGTCCCTTCCTCTGCTTCCTGAGTATCTATCTCCTGTGTCCTTTTTCCATCCATCAATAAAATGAGTTGAGCTAAATAAAATAATTACTACTTTTTCAGAGTGAGCATTGCTCTAGTGCTGTAGTGAAACACTATACAGTGTGTTTTACTACACTATGGTCATAACAAATGCTAAACCAACATCTAGTGAAAATCATATCCTTTGACATTCCAAAAACATCCCAGGAGGTGGTAGATGTGCCATCCCTGGGAACATTTGAAACCAGGTTATTTGGGGCTCTGAGCAACCTGGTCTAGTTGATGATGCCCCTGCTCATTGCAGGGCAGGTTGGACTAGGTGACCTTTAGAGGTCCCTTCCAACCCAAACTACTCTATGATTCTATTAAAATTTTATTAAGGTTTGGGGTTTCTTGGTGATTTCTTGGAGCAGAGAGTTGTCAGCTGGATGTGATCATGAGCTGATTGTTGGGTTTCAAGACAAAAAACCCCACAAAACTAGCAGCAAGATGACCTACTCAAAAGAAGTAGAACAAAGAGCTCTTGATCCATGTGTGGAAAGCTTAATCAATTTTATACTGCAGTTTCCCATCAGTAAAATGGGGATAGTTGCATTTTACTGCCTTGGAGGTGCTGTGAGAGTAAATACAATACAAGTTACAGAGGGTTCACATGCCTTGGCCAAGAGAGCTGTAAAAATACTGGGAAAGAAAATAATTTTCACAGCTAATAGGCAAGTCTGAAGCAGAGACATGAATGTGCTAGTCAGAGGCTTTGAAATTCACTCTTCACCCTACACACAAAGTGTACAATAACCAGTAAGATAAATTTAGCACAAAATCAGGGTTTGCTTGCTTTGCTTGAACTGGCTTTGTATTGGTTTCTATAGATGATACCGACACTTTCCTGCCATCAAAACCATTACAATTCTGCAGCAGCAGAGAAGCACTGTGTAGCTAAGCACCCCTGTACTATGTTAACACACACAACTATTTCCTAATGCTTTGAAGCTGCAATATGGGTCTTTAGCATAAATGAATCTTACGCTTTGCAGGGTTGGGGCAGATCCTTGGCTGTGTTATCCTACCTGGGAGACACAGTATGGGTTCCTTGAAGTCTTTTTTTCCAAGAGAAATTGTCAGATGACGACATGTTGAGATACTGCAATGATATGAAGACACTTATGGTTTAAGTCTTCTTGTTATGTAACAGACAATTTTAAAAATTCTAGGGCAAAGAGGTTCCCACAGTTGCAGTGACTTTTTAGGGAAATTCACAAAAGGTAATATATCTCCTATGAACAGATTTCAGGTAACTGGAAGAATACATTTCATGACACAGGAAAAAGCCTTTCCATTGATTTCAAGGAATGTTATTGCAGGGTGTAAATGGAAAAAGAGTGTGGCCAGCTTTGCACAGAAAGTAGTAAGTGCCTTTCTGACACAATTTGCAAGTGCTAGTGTTTTCTCACCTCTAAACCTCGTCTGTATTGGCAGCCTTGCTGGGGAATACTTCTCACATTGGGTCAAGGTGAAATCAAAATAAGAAATCTTTGCAGTCCCTACTGTGAGAGGTTCAACTTGCTACTATTTTTTTTTTTTTGGCAGGAGCTTGGAACCCACTGTATCCAACATATGCAAATGATGTTGCTAATTTAATTAAGCAGGAAGTCAGGAAAATTACATTCCATGGTCAAGAGCATTTTTTTATTTATTGGAATTACATCAATAGTTGATTGAAAAAGATTACATGCTTTTGATCGTGGTTTAACCCTCGTAGGCAGATGAGCTCCACACAGGTACTCGCTCACCTCCCCCTGCCCCAGTGGGATGGGGGACAGGATCGGAAGTGTTGCCCAACAATAAAACATGTGAAGGGTGAAGAAAGGATCAGAAAACCAGAGATGCCTTTTCTCTCTCTTCAGGACGAATTTTCTCCAGTTTACACTACATCTGTGTCAATACTTGATAAATAATTGCATTGCATTCCTCCATATCTAATGTAACAGTCATGCTGCACATTAACCTGTCAAGTATCACAGGCCAGAGTTTAACGTGTATTTAACTGGGGATGGGATGGGGATGGAAGGGAAATTGCTGAACAACCTCTGGCTTGATTTATCCATCAAATATCTCAGGAATTTAGAGTGATTTCTTTCCTTTGCAAACTCCAAATTGTGTTCTGTTATGGAAGTGTTGGAGCTGGATAAAGACAGGATTTTTTTCAATGGAAATTTTTCATTTCATATTTTCCTTAATAAAATGGAATAAAAATAGAAAATGCAACTTCATACTGAGTTGCTACATTGGAGGAGTAGTTTTTCTGTTGTGCTTCTATCTATTATTTTTCCACATCTATCTCCTTTTCTATATCCAGTGTAGTAAGGGGGCCCACAAGAACTAGAAGTTTAGAAAGAAATGAGGATCATTGTATGCAATTCCATCTAACCTGAACGAAGGGGATTCTACTGTTCAAAAAAGATGAGGCAATGAACATTTTCATTGTGAAAATGTTGCTATAAGTTGAAATATCCCTTCTTAATTGCCTTAAATAAAAGAAATAAAAACCCCACGCACTCATAGCTAGAACTTTTAGAAGAGGGAAAATGTTTGCAGGCCCTGCTTTACACTGCCATTTTATCTGTAGAATACTCAGTCATGTCTATTAGTTGGAATACAGTGTGCTTCACATGACAGTATTCCAGACATATATCAGTATCTTGTTATCAGTAACTTGTGCAAGTGCACAAGTTTGGAAGGTTAAAGGTTGGTATTTAAAGCTTTTAAATGTTTGAAATGTTAACTTCAGTTTAGTGTCAGTCCTGCTTTTTACTGAATCACTGTGTTATGCTTTTCATTGCAGCATTCTGACTTCCTCAGGAATTGTATCTGTTATTTGGGCTATTCTAACAATGCAGAGAGTTAACATGACTGTACGAGCAGAGGGTAGCTTTAAGTTCTAAGCTGCTCTTTTTCTCCTCACTCTTTCTGCTGTTCAACCTTTCTGTCTTAGTTTTGCATGCTTTATTGCCAAGCCCTGTGGCATGCTTTCAGAAAAGACCTGTTGAAATAATCTTTTCATGTTTATGAAGAGTTCTTCTAAAGTAAGAAATGTGGTGACCACAGACTGATGAAAATGTGTCCTTCCACAAATGAACACGTTGCCCTTTCAGTTGTTTTATTTATCTATGTAACTTCTTCCTTTTTTTTTCAAATTTTCATCAATATTTTTTCTAGTCCTTGACAACACAGCATCTCAGCCACCTTATTTTAAATTAAAGCTATCTACGTTTGTCCCATATGCTCCTTATGTGGATTTGCACCATCTTTCCTTCCCCTGTCTTGTATGCACGTGCTTTCTCCGCTTCTGTTTCTGAAACTGTGTTTTATTACCTACAGGCCTACACTACACAGGTGCTCTTGATCTGGATGATGACATATTTTCATCACTTTCTTCATCCTCTAAGAATTAAGATAGGGTTAAAGTGAGGGCAAGCATCCTGAGGAACTCAAAGATCTCTTCCTTGTATTATTTATGGGTGGATATAAATAATATTAGTTGTACTGATAATTCTGTGAAAAAGACATTCTCCCTCCTTTGAATTAATTAGCTAATGTAGAGCTGAAGGTTGTCCAGCAGACACACAAAAAGATGTACCATCCTTCTTTAAATTAAAGAGCTGTGGGTGTAGGTAAACTGAAATTTGTTTACAACAAGTAATCACTCTTATTTTAATACATCAACCATGAAGCTGTCAGTTTCTTTAGAAAATAGCTGAGGTCATTTTGAAGTTAGCAGTTAATTTCTTCTTATTAATTGATGAATTGGTGGCTAAGGATTGCTAACCAAATAGCATTTTTATTACTTATTTTTAATCTTTCCTTTAAAATTTATCTAAATTCCCCATTGCAAGGTATGGAGTACCTGTACTCTCTGTTTGCATGCTTACCTCAAAAAAGCCAACTGCTGCCTGGTTATATGAAGATATTCAAACAGTGAAAAAGTTGTATGTACAGTTACACTGGATATTGCTGCTAACCTGAGGCACTTCTTAGCCTTTTGGTGGATCACACGCTGAATTGCTCACACAGTTTGTAGCAGAAGTCTTAGAGGATCCAATTTTGAGTCCAAGTATCCAAGACTGTACTTATAAGGATGGTAAGGGAGAGCTTATGTTTTTAACTGCTTTGAAATTAATTTTCAGCCAGTCCATGGCTGTTGGTTCTGTTGTGGCCTGTTGTCATCAGCAAAAGCTTTCCCATTCATGTGCAGCATGAGAAAAATCTAAATTCTCTCAAAGGAAGTAAGAAGACTCCATGCAATACTTGTAAGCTTTGAATAAAACCCTGATAGTCTCCATAACAGAGCCATGTCTCTGACCTTTCTTGACAGGGTTCTTGGTAGTCCCTGCCTGGAGCACAATGGCAGATTTGAAGTCCTGTGAAGCTGCAGGACTGGTCCCAGTTTTCTAAAGCAGGAGAATCGGTGAGGGAGTGAGGAACATGAGAAGGTTTGTTGGCATCACTTAAGATCAGTGAATAAAAAGGCCAGGGTAATTTAGTAGTTTCTCTGTCAATACTGCTTGGACGATCAAAAGCAAGGGGGAGGACTGAAAAGCCAATAATACTTTAGTATAATAGATAGTGAATGATCATGCTATTGTTTTCCAAAAGGTAAGGCTTTTTAGCGCAGTTGGCTATGAATAATGCAAATGTCAGAAAGGGGAGATGAAAGGCATAACTGAAAAGCAGTGGGCTCCTGCACTAGCTTTTAGAGTTAATTGGGTAGACCAAGCTCCATCACTACTTATCCTGACAGTGTGTCCCAGTGTGACTTCTTGTTCACAATCTATAGGTTTGTCTTTCATCATTGTCCCCATCCACATATCCTGTATAAGAGTTGAATAATTACAACATAAACATCCCAGTCTTAAAGCTCTGGTTACTGGTCCTAACCTTTGAATCTCTGAGGACAATTAAAAACTTGAGTACATTTCCAATTATAAGCTTTGGGGACCTCTACTCTAGCCTCAGTAAGGTTTGGCAATGAGGTCATTCCTTTGATTTTCCCTCCTTGTGTATTTCCTCCCCATTCAATACACCAATGTGTAGGTTGCATATTATGCCATTTACCTTCTTCGACAGTTTTCCATACTTTAGGAAGTTGCATTCCCCAAGGAAAATGATCACAAGGTTCTACATCTTTCGTGGGACTTGGTGTTTGGGTGTCATTTATATGCCAACACAGATTTTGGCTATCGTCACCTAAGATCTGCCACTTACCTAGTCCAAATACTTTTTCCTTTTTCAGGTTGAATCTTAATATACCAGTTCCGTTAGTCAACGTAGTGACAAAGGTTCGGTTCAAGTCCAGAGTTAAAATTCCCCAGTCTACCGGGGAAGCAGCCGACTTTGGCAGTGGCAGACATTCAGTTATTTGAATCTTACCAAATGATTGGATGAGTTGCAGAGTCAAATTGCCATTACAGGTAAACAAGATTACAAGTAAACAAGTAAAGATTATTAATACTAACACTATCCTATGAGTCATTTAGGACTTTCTTTCTTCTACAAAACCTTTTATGTGTCATCTGACTTTAGAGAATCTCAACTTGACAGCTCCTGTCCTTTCATAAGTTCATTGTTCTGATGTTGGGGCTTTCTTTACTTGGGTATGGTGAATAAACCAAATCTCCTCCTTGAAAATTATGTACAGCCGTGTCCATGGGCAAGGGTGTATGTTGGTTGAGACATCTGTGTAGGTATGACAGAACTATGTAAAGCGATAACAGGTAATTTCATATTGTACCCTCCCCTTTAATATGCATTTGGTCTCCCTGGGTAATGATTTCATTAGTAGGATATGGTTTACCATACAAAATTTCAAATGGACTAACTCCATCTTTTGTCTTTGGAGTAATACTGATTCTCATTAAAGCAATAGGTAATACTTCTATAATTACCTCTCTGGCCCAGTTGGGGTGGCAAGGGAAAGCTTTAAGCCACCCTGAAAAGGTACCTACCAAACCCAATAAATGTTCAAATCTATTACATTTAGGTAATTCAGAGAAATCTATTTGCCAGTGCTCTCTTGGGTTTATTAGTGTTTCCTGCCAGTGGTTTTCACTGAATTGTAGGATTGTTAGCGCAACAAAAATGGCATTTCTTCACGATAACATCAGCTGTAGTTTGCACATATTTGGCTTGATTGCATATGTTTTACTTGGTATCAATGCTCTGATGACTTGTCCTTGAAAAGCTGCTTTCTTTGGAGCTAGGTAAACTTTCCGAATTCCTTGGGTGTTTTCATTCCGGCCTCTTTGTTGAGCTTTGCAGTATATCACTGCTACTTCTTTTGGTTGTAGGACAGCCTGTAACAATTTTAAAATTTCTTGTCCATATTCAATAGGAGTTTTTTGTGAATTTAACAGTCCCCTTTCTTTCCAAATTGCTCCATGAGCATGGATCACTCCAAAAGCATATTTAGAATCTCTATATACATTAATTCTCTGTCCATTTCCAATTTCAAGGGCTCAAGTCAGAGAAATAATTTCTGCTTTCTGAGCTGAAGTGTTACATGGACATTCAATATCTGGCAAGGCCCAAAAAGTTCAGTAGATCGATCATTGCTGGTATGTATGTCTCTCTACTAACAGTTTCAATTAGAATATCATCAACATACTGTAGCAAAGTTATACCTTGGTTTTTACCTTGCCACTGGTCCAGTTCTTCAGCTAATACATTACCAAACAGTGTGGGAATGTTCTCAAATCCCTGTAGAAGCATTGTCCAACACAGTTGTACCTTTTTCCCAGTTGATGGATTTTCCCACTCGAAGGCAAACAGCTTCTGGCTTTGTTCATCTATCGCGATACAGAATAAGGCATCTTTCAAATCTAATACTGCAAAATGAATATTAGTTTCAGGTATTGTTGTAATACGAGTATATGGATTAGGCACCACTGGGTGCAGATCTAATATTACGTGGCTCTTAAATGTTGTACCAATTGGTATTCCTGTGTTTTTGGTTTCCTCACTGGTAAGATGGGAGTGTTACATTCAGACTGGCATTCCTGCAACAGTTCCTATTCCAGAAAAGTATTAATGATTCTAATCCTTTCCACACTTCCGATTTAATGGGATATTGTCTTTTTCTTACCAGTCATGTTCCAGGTTTCAGTTCAATTTTCAAAGGACTTACTCTTTTCACTCTTTCAAGTTTTTTCATCACCCACACTAAAAGGATCACTGCATTCATTACTTTGTCTGGTATAATATTCTCAGGAGTTTCTGGCTCTTGGTGTCCCTTCACTAAACAAATTGGAGTCTTCCAAGCTGTGTCCTTGGGAATGTGTAACTGTACAAAATCTTTAGAAAACATTACTTGAGCATTCAATTTACATAAGAAATACCATCCCAATAGTGGCAAAGGGCATTCTGGCATAGAGAAACTCATGAATTAATTTAGTATTTCCAATTATACATTCCGTTAGTTTCAAATATGTCCTTACATTTTGCTTTTCCACTGCCCCAAAAATAGGAATTGTATTTTTACTTAGTGGACTTATGTGACTAGTTAACACAAAATGGATAGCTCCACTATCCACTAAAAGATTTATAATTTCATTCCCCAGCTTAACTGGAACCAGAGGATTGGTTGGAGAAACACACTGGTTCTTTCTTCTTTAACTCAGGAAATGCATTTTTCCAATTTCCCTCTTATTTGCAGTAGGCACACTGTTTGGGGTTCAAAAGTGGTTTATTGTCAACAACCCCCCTTAGGCTCCCTCTCCCTCTGGAGGTGCCTCCTCTCAGTCCTATTTTCCCTCTGCCCTTGCCTCTCATACTATTTCCATTCAATGCTGTGGCTAACAATGATGCTTGTAACTTGATCCTATTCTGCTTCTTAACTGGGAAACATTCATTCCCTGTGCTCCTTCAATTTTCTGAGGCAAATGAACGTCATGATTTCCCAGCAAATGTCTCCGTTCCAATTCCTTTTTAGCCGCTCCAATATCATTCTCCTTTCTTCTGTACCAAAAAGGGTATTCATCAGGGCTTGCATATCGCCCCAATTTGGGGAATGAGTAAGTAAAATGGTTTCTGATAGCTGGTACATCTTCTCAGGATTTTCTCAATAAGGTCCTGCAGAGTGTTTCCAATTCAATAAATCACTAGTAGTGAATGAGACATGAGCAAGAACTGTTCCATCACCCCCTACAGTACCTTTAAGGTACTTGAATTACAGCACTCTGTGCTCTGGTTCTACCAGCTATTGGAATAAAATTTTCACTCCCCATCCAGCTTGCCGCTCCTTCTGAATCCGCAGAAGAGGAAGACCCTATTAAAGATCTTTCCACTGTTTTTCCTGAGGGGGCCAGTGACACCAATAAACGTATTTCCTCCTTGGGGGGGTATCAAAATGATTGTTACATCATCCACATCCCACAAAACAACGTTTACGATTATAATTTTCTTTCGCTTATATTATATACGTACCATCCACGCTGGAGTGCACATTCATTAGTTTACATCTGTTTCTGGTTTCATAATGATTTCTCAATGTCATAAAACCACCAATTTATGGCACTTCATCCCATTTTCCCTGCTGTTTACAAAGCAACATTAGCTGCAACAATGTATTATATTTCAATGAACTGTATTCTGGCCACTTCTCTCCGTCTCCTAATTGATATTCTGGCCACCATTAATTACAATATCTTTTCATTTTATCCTTAGTCATAGGGTCCCCAAGTTCTCAAGATGCATCCCAAGGGGGTACAAGAGGTACTCGAAGTTGAGATTGTCATTCCCATTTTACAAAAAAAAAAGGTTTTTACACTCAGCTCAGATCTATTATCTGCAAAGGTAAAGGACCTTTTCTTCGCCAAGTGTCTACGTGTATAAAACACCAGAAAGAAGTTTCATACACTTGGCTCCAATCTGTTGTTGGCAAACATGAAAGGACCTTTTCTTCACCATGCATCTATGCATAGAAACACCAGGTATCAAATACAATGTCTGCAGGGATTCTAAAGGGAGTGACGACCACAGAGTAAACTTCCCTCCGTAGCTTTCTAATACATCTGTTTGGCATTGCACCGTTGAGCCACTGGCTGCCCTAGCACAGAGGAAAGATCATCCAGAGTCCCTGATTAACAGGTCAGTGTGCACTGGAGTCCACTTGTGCCATTCCTGCTGCTGGGAATTGATCAGATGAACCAGGCAAGGCCTATGGTTGTCCCATCTGGATCACCAAAATGTTGTCCCAAAAGTCGTGTGATGATTTACCCAGTGTGCAAGCCAATAACACACAGACTCGAGGTATTAGCTATTTATTATCAGTTCTGTGCAGAAAAGGGTGCTAGGGGGTATGGCCACAAAGCTAGCACACTCAGCATCGAAAAGGTCCTTCATTTATATATTGTAAATTAGCATAATTAACATATTAATTGTTTATAAACTTTTTATTGGTGATCATAATTCCTTATCTTGAAGCTGATTGATGTAAAATGTCCTCATCTTCAATTAAAGGTACAGTGTCTCTTGATTTTACTGCACAGGCTCAGGGGGTGAGAGTCTTCAAGTGGAGGTGGGTATCCTAACTTCTAGAAGAGTGGGTTTGATACGACAGTTAGTCAAGTTCACCTTAAGGACACACTTTATGCGGTATAGACAAGTTTCTTGGGCAAGCAGCCCACTAAAGTTTCTGGTAGCTGGTTTTAGGTTCGGTTGTTCCTTCTATCCCATTGTCTTCTCAAGAATCACTTGGTTGTAGTCTCCATGTTGCATGTAAGTCTGTGACAGCGTGCTCCTCCCCCACCCCAGGGGGGTTCAAGCTGGCCTTGAACACTTCCAGGGGTGGGGCATCCACAACTTCTCCTGGCAACGTGTTCCAGTGTCTCATCACCCTCATAGTGAAAAATTTCTTCCTAATGTTGAATCTAAATCTAACCTTTCAGTTAAAAAACATTACCCCTCATCCTATCACTACACTCCCTGATAAAGGGTCCCTTCCCATCTTTCCGTAGGCCCCCTTTAGGTACTGAAAGGCCATTATAAGTTCTCCCCGGAGCCTTCTCTTCTCCAGGCTGAACAACCCCAACTCTCTCAGCCTGTCGTCATAGCATAGGTGTTCCAGCCTTCTGATCATCTTTGTGGCCCTCTTCTGGGCTCACTTCAACAGGTCCATGTCCTTCTATGTTGGGGGCCCCAGAGCTGGAAGCAGTACTCCAGGTGGAGTCTGACCAGAGCGGAGCAGAGGGGCAGAATCGCTTCCCTCACCCTGCTGGCCATGCTTCTTTTGATGCAGCCCAGGATGTGGTTGGCTTTCTGGGCTGCAAGTGCACATTGCTGGCTCCTGTTGAGCTTCTTATCCACCAACACCCTCAATTCCTTCTCCTCAGGGCTGCTCTCAGTCTCAAGCCTGTATTTGTTCTTGGGATTGCCATGACGCGTGTGCAGGATCTTGCACTTGGCCTTGTTGAACTTCATGAGGTTTGCACCTCTCAAGCCTGTCCAGGTCCCTTGTAGTTGACATCCCTTCCCTCCAATGTGTCGATCACACCACACAGCTTGGTGTTGCGAGCAAACTTGCTGACGGTGCACTCAATCTGAACATCCATGTCACCAAAAAAGATGTTAAATAACACTGGTCCCAGTACCGACCTGTGTGGAATGCCACTTGTCACTGACTTCCACTTGGATATTGAGCTGTTGGCTGCAACTCTTTGAGTGAGACCATCCAGCCAATTTCTCATGCACCAAGTGGTCCATCCATCAAATTAATTTCTCTCTAGTTTAGAGACAAGAATGTCAAGGTGGGACAGGGTCAAATGTTTTGCAAAAGTCCAGATAGATGATGTCAGTTGCTCTCTCTTACAAATGAACGCTGTTAACCCTATCACCAAATTTGTCAGGCATGATTTGCCCTTGGTGAAGTCAGGTTGGCTGTCACCAATCACCTCCTTATTTTCCATGGGCCTTAGCAGAGTTTCCAGGAGGATTTGCTGCATGATCTTGCCTGGAACACAGGTAAGACTGTCTGGCCTGTAGTTCCCCGGGTCTCCACTTTTTTAACCTTTTTGAAAATGGGGGTTATGTTTCCCCTTTTCCAGTCAGAGGGAACTTCACTGGACTGCCACGAAGTCTGGCAGTCACGACTGCCACCATATTTTCAAATATGGTGGATAGGGGCTTAGCAACTTCATCCACCAGTTCCCTCAGGGCCTGTGGATGTCCTCTTCAGGTTCCATGGATATGTACACCTTCAGGTTCCTCAGATAGTCCCAAACCTAATCTTCTACAGTGGGTGGTTCCTCATTCTCCCAATCCCTGCCTTTGCCTTCTTGCAACTTGGGCAGTGTGGCTATAGCGCTTGCATCTGAAGACTGAGGCAAAAAGTCATTGAATACCTCAGCCTTATCCATATCCCAGGTAACCAGAATATCCATGTTATTAATCATTACAGAGTTTGTGTGAAGCAGTAAGCAGCTGCACTTCCAGATGAAATAAGTAGGCTGCAGACACGCTGAATGTTTTGTGATTATAGTGAGATATAAAAGTCTGGTGATGGTGATTGCCATCTCAGAAAAAATACCCTTCAGGAGGATTTGAGGTTTCAAGGTAAATATTCCCCTTTGCAGAAACACCATTTTGCCACGGCAAAGCAACTGCGTGTTCCAGTAAGCAGATTTTCCAAATTATGTCTTACTACATACCTATCCCATTAGCACAGTCACCTTGTCATTCATATCCCTGTAATGGTCACTTCTGAAACATGTACACCCTGTGCCTGGCTGGCTGGTTGCTGCTTACTCAGTGTCAAGATTATTGATTGCAGGCACTTATTAAGAAAGTATGAAGCAATAAGGTATGAGAGCTGGCCGTTGATAATTCAGAAGGTGAAGCTCGCAATTATATAGGGATCAGAGGGATTATTATATACAGGGCCTGGGTAAATATGAGTGATTGCTTTTGAATTAAAATTCTTCATTATTGATTTTTTGGGGTTTTTTTAAATTGCATTTTAAATCTACATTGTTTTAATGCAAACAGCCTATTCTACACTAGAGCTAGAATATGCTTCTGTAACTTACTGATTTATATCTCTCTGTTACAGTATTTCCATCTCTTTGTACAGGCTTTTTTATTTTTCACTCTGCTGCTGCTATTTTGAAGGACATAAATCATGTACCCAATTTTGAATTCTGCCTCTTTCGCTGTTGCTGCTATTACATTGCCTTTAAGGAGTTTTCTTCTAATTATGGAAAGACAATGAAGAGCGTTCCAAAAAAAAAAAGGAAAAAAAAAGAGGAGACATATTTTGGTCCCTTTCTTGTTTGAGTTTTAGATCTCATGAACTGAACTTCATTTGAAGTTAAAAAAGCAAAACAAACATACAAACAAAAGAATTCCTTAAAGTACGTTACTTTAGCATTGAATCAGTTCGTTTCAAGTCACTTTCTGATAATTGTTTGAGCTTTAATCAGAGCTTATCTGCAAATATTAAATGTCTGGCCTTATTTTAGACCTTTTTTTTCTGCTATGAATGGTGCTGTTTTGTGATCTCAAGAAGCTATCTAAAGAAGCAAACAGAAGAATGTTGTAGCTAATAAAAAGGCCCCAAATGTGGCAACTGTTTGTGCTTAATTTAAGGAGGTCTGTGAAGTCTAGGATTCAGGTTTAAAACTAATCATTATTTTTCATTAATTTGCTCTTTTCAGATCAGTTGGTAGGAAGGACAGCAGAAAGAAAGCATCTAATGTACAGATTATTCTATGTTTGATGGCTGTGATGCATGAACCAGTGAGACTTTGTGTTGTCATGGTTTGGCCTCAGACGGCAACAGAGAACCACGTGCTGTTCGCTCGGGTCTTCCCAATACAGGACGAATCAGAAGAAAAAGGTAAAACTCTTGAGTTAAGACAAAGGCAGTTTAACAGAACAGCAGAGGGAACAAGAAAAACAGCAACACTAACACTAATAAAGGAATATACAAACACGATTACGGAATCGCCGCTCCCCGACGCTCACCGACTGGACCCAAGACGCCCCAGCCTGTTCCAAGCGGCGACTTCCTGCCCCCTCCCCTGTCAGCTCAGGGGGGCATGGCTCACATGGCATGGAATACCGTCTCTTGGGGAGAATTAACCCTATCCCCACCGGAACCAGGACACGTGTGCATGCAACTGCAGTGCAACTGGTAGAGGTATACTACTTTTAACATTAGTGGAGAATTAACATTTTTTAAACTGGAATCTGTATAAAGAGGTGAAAGCCTTGAGAAAGAACTGAAATTCACCCATGGAATAACTTTATATTGATGATAAAACTCTCACTTCGTAGAGTACTCCTTTTCAGTAGGCTTTGTGTATAGCTTGGATAAAGGATGTTTCTGGAGCACACAGCAAATCCTTCTATCCAATTCCTGATAACAGCAGACACAAAGTACATCCCAATTTTTCACAAATTAGTTAATTTAGGGGAAGCCTATGCTTCCATTACTGCATGCACAAGTATAGTTTAATCGGGTGCATACAGCATCTCATTCTAAAATCATGGCTGTACCGCTCACATCCTGGTATGGCTACAGTGGTACTTTGCAGTTGACCTTTGCCTGTCAGAAGACCTTCACTGGGCTATCAGGTCGATTGTTCAAGATTAAGAAATTCTAAAAGCACTCCTAAGTGCTTTTTGGAATCTTCTTATTAAAAAAGAAACCACCCTGTCCACAAAATATTTCTTTCTTTTGCTGTAGTTCTGATCAGTTTCCCCAACTATTGAGCTCTTGGATTTCCTTAGATCCATGTGAAATTAATGCTAGAAACCACTCATTGTTCTCATTTCTGTTACCCAGCAGAATTAGAATATTGTTTCTAATAAGCAGTACAAAAGTCACTTAATTATTTACAGTTGCTGAAGACACAATGGTTATAGTTGTACAATGGGTTGGACTAGATGATCTCCAGAGGTCCCTTCCAACCCTACCATTCTGTGAATGCTTAAAGAAGTGACTGCATTTTACTAAGACCTATTATCTTTATCATGCTGTTACTGCATGGAACCAGTCACACTCTGGATCACTTCTGGGCAAAATGTATCTTTGAGATGTGCAGAATGAAGCACTCTCACGCATTATTTACCCATGTATGTTTAAAAAAACCCTCAAAGCTCAGTGATACAAAAAAACCCTCAGGTTATATAAAAAGCTGGGGCTGCAGGTTGATGTTCAACTTAATCTGCAGAAGTAAAAGCTCTTTCTGAAGGTGGTCCCTCCCTGACTGGCCTCTTGTTTCCTCTCTTACCTTCCTTATCAGTTTTGTGCATCTTTGCAGTAGCCTCAAGGACAGATCTGATTGGAAACTCATTTCTCATTGTTTATGTTGTGGACGAATGCAAAGATGAACAACATCAGAAGGGAGATCTGGGCAGTCCTTTCTGATAGTAGCCTCCTCTTTACTTGGGGGTATGTGGCTGTAGAACTGTCTCTTCAGTCACTAACACCAGCATTATATTTGAAAAAAATAAGTTATTGTTGAATTACAGTTGTTTTAGGATTTTCTAGGGTTTTAGCTACTCGGTTGCAAAAGCTCCAAAAAACTTTACATGGAGCATTAATTTTATTATTTTTTTTTTAATTTTGGATTGTAGTTTTTTAACCTAGTCTCCTCCTGTTGAAGTTGCCTTCAGCAATATATGCTTTCAAAAATTAAAATCTCTAGAGAATGTAGCCTTGAGTTTAGAGACAAATATAATAAAGAAAATGACAGATGGGTGACATTCAGGTGGTCTTGGGGCTTGGGGTGATAGAGAGGCAAAAACTATGTTAAGGGAAAAAGTTGTCTTTTTTCTTTTCCATGAGTGAGAAGCATCTATAAACTCTTATTTTTGACAAGATGCAGTGTTAAAGGGTTATGATCTTCAGTAATTTACACCTTGGCTCATTGTTTGGCACATGAATATGCAGGCACATAAATTGTGCTTACATGTCCTTTTCTCTTGAGTGTGTCTGTTTTCCTGAGGGGAGTGGATGCAATGTTCTGGGCAGCCAGGAGCTGTATACTGTTCTGTGTTGTGACGTGTTACGAACCAGTTAACAATAAGGTATTTGCTTATGCATTTATCATTGTTCTGTGTAGAACAGATCTACTTGTGTAAAAACCAAAACAGAGAGGAATTTTGTTGATGTCAAGATGAATTCTTGGAACCTGTGCATTTTGGTGCCCTTAGGTACATGAAATATATATAGAAGATATATATTTTTAATTGTTAATTCTTACATTTACCTGTCATCAGATGGTGTGTTCAGTCCGTCGACATTCTTCCTTATTTTATCTACTTTTAACTAACTCCTTTAGTTTTGCATTGTATTCCTCCAGTTCATTGCTTATGCCATTTCCAGATCTTAAACGATTATGTTAAGTAACATCACACTTAATGCAATACATGGATAGGCCTTCGCATTTTTGAGAAGAGAAAAAGTCCATTGCCCCAGCTTATTTTTGTCGCTTCATGACTACCCACTTTGTTGGAAAGCGTGAAATCATCTCGATTCCTGGAGTTTGTGAACCAGTGAAGAAGCCAGTGCGAGATGGTGGATTCCCTTTGTTCACTGCAAAAGCACAAACAACCTGAAGCTTTCTTTGAAAGCAGAATACCAGATACTCAGGTGTTCCCTCTGTGTGGGGAAATGTTGTCATATAACTTTTATTCAGAATTATTGTTCTGGTAGTTTCCACTCTTAACATTTGCCTAATGAACAAGGTTTTCATCTCCAATGTGGTTCATGTTAATGGTGGAAGGAGGCAGGGATATTGGCATGAAAATTTTATGCAGTTGCACAATTTATTCTGCATAAAACTAATATTCTGGGAGATTATGAGCTCCATAAAACATTACAGCCAGCCCACTCACTGTGTATTTTTTTGCAGGGTCTGCTCCTCTTATCACTGTTATCAGTCATTATTTGGGTAGGGCTGACTTTTGCCGCTTTTTACCCAAATCCAGACTGGCCCCACAAGCCAGAGACCTAATCAATGCCACACTAACTGCTCCATTAATCCTCTTTTGCTGCTATTTTTCTCTCATCCTTCCAAGAGACTGTTGTTACCTCAGAGCAGAGAATTGATTTTTTTAGGTAATAAATGCAGCAGCTTATCGTTGATATTTCCACATACCCTTGTACTGCAGGTCCCTATCAGGATCTGACAGATCAGAACTACTTTCTGATTATTCCAAAGCAGTGACTGCATGTTCAGCCTAATGCAAAAAGCCACAGCTGATGCAACTGTCAAATAAGCCTAACTGGCTTATACTCAGACCTTTCCACCTCAGGTGCTGCGGTAAGACAAGCAAATTTGCCTGTTCACATCTGGCAAGGAATTTTGCACAAATCATCTCCCATCTAAAGGGCCTAATAAAAAAGAAAAGACTAGATAGAAAAATTTGGGGCTGGAAGAGTTCTTAGACTTCAGGTTTTTAATTCAGGATCTCATTATATTCACTCCAATTTTTAAACTTAAGTAGATAACAAGAAGTACAAAGCTTCACCAGCGTTCCTTTCACCATGCTTGGCTATTGAAGGGGAGTGCAAGAGTGTGTAAAATGCTGTTCCCTCACAGGAAATTAAACCACCTGCACATTAGAAATGCTGATGACATTCAAGAGTCATCATGCATCCTTTCATCTACCAGTTTGGAAATCGGTATAATTTTGTCCTTAAACCAGTGCCCATCCCAGAAGTTTCCCAAGGGCCGTGATAGAGTTTAGACTGGGTCTGGCATTGTAGCAGGAATCTGGGGTGGGCAAGGAGATGAGGAGCTTAAGAAAGTAGAAATTGTGTGGTGTTTCTCATGCATGCAGTGAAATGCATGCAATTCCTTCTTCAGTGTATGCTCTTTGTCATCCTTGTGCCTGTTGCTCTAGGTATGTGACAGGTGTGTTACAGATCTTTGATGGACTGGCTCTTCCATTCTGGGCTTGTTGGCTTGGAGATCTCTGTTTGCCCAGCTAGGGTTTGCCAGGATGGTAGACAGCCTGTAAAATTCATAGCTACTGAATCCAAACAGTTTAATGTATACAAAGCATGGATTTCTATGTGAAATGAAGGAGAATGGCATCTTTCAGAAGTTCCTGTGACGAAGAAAGAAGCCAGACATCTCCAGGGATGTTGCAGGCCCACAGAACATGAAAAACAGTACAGCCAACATTGAGAAAAATTATAGTTAACTTCTAAATTGACAAGTCAGATCCTGAATATGAGGAGAAACTAGAATTGCAGAAGAGCACTGTTTGGGTGAAATGTTTTGTCACAGACTTTTACATGAGATCTTAATACAGTATTGTATTTATTGCATGTGGGATTTTGCTGCATTGTAACATTATGAAATACTGAACAAAAAAGTTTGCTAGATGTGTTTTCACATGATGTGATACTACTCAAATAATTTCATTTCATTTCATTTCATTTGTCCAATAAATCCAGATACCGGATTGTACTTCTGTGTAAAGTTCTTATGAATTATGTTCTTGTCACTGAACCTCATTGAACTCAACAGATTTATTTTACACCTGCACTGAGGTACCTGGGGGGAGAAAAATTGTATGCACTTTATGTACTGGCAATATGTGCATGAGATGAAATAAAGGGCAGGAAGGGGAAGTTGCATGTTGCTTCTTAGCTTTACAGATGGACAATTAGTTTCCAGGTGCACTGGGACCTCTTTTTGAGCAGAGGAAACCAGCTTCTGGTGAACTGCTGTTTTCATCACTAAATTGGATGAGAAATTGTTTGAATTTAAAGCGTTTATTCAGCATATAATGTTAATCTGTAGCTACCATTTCCCAGTGCCTGGCCCAGCAACTGTTAACGCTGTTATGAAATACGTGGTCTTAAAAGAACAAAGCCTTTTCTTTCTTTTTTTTGGTTTTGTTTTGTTTGTTAGGTTTCATTGTATATTGGTCCCCTTTATTGCAATAGACAAGTAGTACAGTAACTGGTAAGAAAAAAAACGCCCAACTCATTGTGCATGGTCCATTAAGTTTATTATAATACTTAATTAAGGTTTGCCTTGATGCAGTATGTAAACATGTGTGAAAGGATAATTAATGCCTACTCTTTTCTCATCAGTAAGTCCAAGTGAAATACACTGTTGGAAGAAAAGGGGAGGGTGGGTTGGTTGTTTTGGATTTTTTTTAATTATTTCGGCCATGAAATTCTCTTCTGGGAAATGTAATCCTCACTTGATTTGTTGTGTCACTCAGGTAGTCCTTATCTATTGGCAAAAGAAAATAATTGTGCCTTCAGAGCACCATTTAATCAGTGCTCGGTAAATAAATATTGGCCTTCTCACTGAATAGTTTGGAGGAGACAGGTAGTCCTTCATTGAACAGTGTCCCAAGAAACCTAGGTTCATTCTTAAAATATGGGTGAAGCTTTGAAGACTTTCCTGAGGTACATCTCCATTTATTGAACACTGCATCCACAAAGTTAAAATGAACAATTGAAGTGCAGAGATACCAGGCAACTTTATTTGCAGGCAGCATTACCTCTATCTTCCCCAAATGAGAGCAAGAGAAAGAATAAATGAGTGCAGAATAAAGTGTTCTTATTATCATCTCTCTTTTTTTGCAACCTGATATGCACGTGCAGCTTTCCAGATTTTTCTCTTGGAACAAACAGTAATTGCTATAATATAATATAATATAATAATTACAAAGAAAATACATACATTTGTTTCCATTACAAAGTATCTAGACTCTTTGTATGCATGACACTGTATAATATTTGTTTCTGCTTTTGAAATCAGTTTATCTGGAAGGAGGAGAGATGGGGGGGGCAACGTGGCTGGAAAGGGACTGGAAAGTAACAACTCACGTTTTGTTGTGATAATTTGTTCATGTACTATTGCGAAGATACAACAGTTCCTTTGCTATCATATCAAAGAATAGTGAATTTTGCTTCCATTCTTACCCACGCCACTATTAAATAATAATTAACATTACAAGAAATATCACTACAGCCTGGCATGTGGCACTGATTGGTCCTGTTTTCCCTTCTGAAATATTTATCTATGGGAAACTGTTGAGCTTGTTTTAATTTGCATTGTTACAACATGCCGTGATCCAGCACTATGACTTCTATACTTTGTCTGCATTTTTCTAGAAAGTACTATGTCCATGTTCCAGATATCTGCCCATCACCATCTTCCTCTTAAAGTGTTCTTAAACTCATTATCCAATTTCAGTCAAACTGGTGTCAAATATTACTCATTTACAAGTTTTGTGAAAAGTGGCAGGTAGGTGCCAAATGCCCTCCCTGTGGGAACAGCAAGGAGAATTTGACTCTTACCACTTTTGCTGGCCTCATTTGGATAGCCAGTCAGTGTAACTGGAGAGAAAGTCTTAGAGAATATGGGACAGAGCGTAAGCTCTGTGCCTGTGCGTATGTTTAGGCAGGGGACAATTGGACATTTTCAGATAAGGGAATAGAATCACTGAATGGTTTGGGTTGGAAGAGACCTTTAAAGACTGTCTTGTCCAAACACCCTGCCATGGGCAGGGACATCTTACACTAGGCCAGGTTGCTCAAAGCCTCATCTAGCCTGACCTTGAACACTTCCAGTGATGGGACATCCACAACTTCTCTGGGCAATGTGTTCCAGTGTTTTCGCTATCCTCATTGTAAAAAATGTCTTCCTTATATCCTATCTCAATCTACCATCTTTCAGTCTATAACTACTCCCCTTTGTCCTGTCACTACAGGCACTGGATAAAACTCTCTCCATCTTTCTGCAGTAAGGTCTCCCCAGAGCATTTTCTTCTCCAGGCTGAAAACCCCCAACTCTCTCAGACTTTCTTCACAGGAGAGGTGTTCCAGCCCTCTGACCATTTTCATGGCCCACATCTGGACCCACTTTAACAGATCCATCTCTTTCTTGCACTGTGGACCCCAGAGCTGGACACAATACTCCAGGTGGGGTCTCATGAGGGTGGAGTAGAGGGGGAGAGGGTCATGGGAGCTCCAGGGAAGATGAGTGAAGACTGTGGAAGAAAGTATACAGACTTTTAGGAGAGCAGATTTCATTACTCCAAATAGCAATTACTTATACAGTCTTTGTTCCTCCCCGCCTTTTGCCTTTCTGTTACTTTGGGAAAGTTCTGTTGCTGTATGCTAGGCGACTCCAGTTCCAGACAGACTTTTGCCTGATGGAGACAAAGAATTGCTCTGTTGGTTGAAATTAACCTACTGATGTAAAGAAGAAAAATCACAAACTTTTACTTTTGCCTTAATTACAGATTGGGGTTTGTCAAAATAATCAATGCAAGAAGAAAGTGAAGATAGTTTTAAACAAGAGGTGATCGATGTGCTGCGTACTGAGGCCTGAACTGTCTGACCTGAAATGAGAGGAAAGTCCTTGGAAAGCTCCAAAGGCTGAGCAGAAAAATTCAAAGCCAAAAAGATGCGTTTTCTGTCCTCAAATAGGAGACTATAGTCCTAAAACAATAATGCTACAGTAAGCACTCCCTCTGATGTGGAAGTCACTAAGAGTTAGTGCTGATTACTGTTAGTAACAGTGCTGATTTTCTCTAGTTTTGACCACATTTGAGCCTTTTCAAAACTTTTACTGCTTTAGTTTAAGAAGTTGCTCTTTGATTTTAAAAAAGCTCATTTTCTCTCCATTTCCTATAATTCCTAGGTACTTCCACAGTGGATGACAACTTTCGCAGAAGCAACAGGTTTTTTTTATTGCTGATGTTCTACACCCCTGCACACTGGGGAATAGTTTAGCTTGTATTTATTTATATGTTTAGTATTTCTCTTCAAAGGACTTATGGGTGTTACTGACCATCAATGTTAGGACCAGAAAGCATTTGCTAGGGACATGCTTAGTGTGAACAATTATTGTGTAAAATTTGGAGAGGATGAAATTGCCAGCTTGGATCAGACCCAAGATCCATCTTTTTCACTGTCCTGTACCTGCTCCAGATGCCTAAGGGAGTGGTAAAGCCCCAGACTTAGGGCTATCCTGGGGCTCTACTCTGCTTTTCCCATAGTAGTTCTCACTTGTCTCTAGACATTAGGACTGTTATCCTCAAATTGCTGAGGTGCTATACTCTTCCTAAAAATTGTAACTATAGTAGTAAAGGTGGATGTTTTTGCTATCCATAGAAACAACCCGCTCTGCTAAGTTCTTGGCTTCATAGATATCCTATGGCAAAATTTCATCTTCTACTGACATGCTGTAACAAAAAAATTCTCTTTTGTTGTCTGCATTTGTCAGACTTGGCTTTCATTGCAAGTTCTTTTGGTCTTTTTTGAGGTGTTCAAATGTGCTGTCTTTTGGATATCTGTATTTTTAGTTATATTTATGTTCATTCATACCCATCTTCATTTTTAAGGCAAAATATCCCAGTCTTCTATGCCTGTCTCTTCCACCCTACTTTGTGGCAGTTTCCTGTCATGTAGTGACATTATGTAGATTGTCTTCAGGTGTATTTACACCAAAGCCTGAATTCTCTCATCACTGCAGAATGATCTTTTTTAGGCATTGGCTTTAAGGTAGGCTAAACTTAGTATGCTGTTTCTGTACTAGTGCCTGAACTGACAGCATTGAATGGTTGCTACTCACGGTTAGCGTAGCACGATTTAGAGTAGACATGGTTCTCACGTCTAAGGCCCTAATTTAAATTTTGGCAAGTATCTGATATGTTGTGGATTCTGTCCCTCACTGGCTAATGTGAAAAGCATTTAAGCATTTTACTGCAGGATTGAATCAGATGTGAGGTCAAAGATCAAAAGATTCATTCTACAGCGTGCAAATATCCTCTTCCTCTTAAGCTGGCCAGTGTGGCTTTCATGACTAGGGCTGCCTTTTGCTTGTAGTAACAAGCACAATGTAGCTGTTCCTAGGACAACCCAAAACACAAATAATGATGCTGCAATTCATCTTAAGGACTCTTGTTAGAGCACTGCAAGTAGGGTCCTTTGGTGTAGCTTGGGTGCATTATTCACTTTAAAGCAAAACTGTGGCCAATAGGAAGTGTAAAATCCTGACTTGATATAACTGAAATAATCAAAGGCACCTGAAAAGAACAAAGACGACATTTAAATTCACTGAAAATATTCCCACACTGCCCCTTGGAGAACCTGTAAAGTAATGTAACCTTTGAGAACATAGCCATTCTAAATTCAAAATAATCTCTTAAAAATAATTCTTGTCTTAGCATCCTCCTTGCGTTAAAAAAATACAAAATAAAAACAGTAAGTAAATGAATTCATAAAACAAAGCACTGGGCACTGGATCAACAGACAGTTATGCCAATATTTATGCTTTGGGGCAGTATCATTAAACCACAGTTCTGCTCTGCTGAAATACATAAATATGTAAATAAATGAGATTAAACTTCAGCTCAGGTGCTATTCTGAGATCAGTGCTGTGGACCTAGTGGAGCAGTTTGGTTGAAGATCTGAACTGGTCGCATTTTTCTTTTCAAATATACAGTGTTCATACTGGTTTTCAGATTTTCAAATTCATCTCCCAGTGCCGTGCGATAAACCTTTTTTAAGAAATAAAAAATGTGACGGCAAGAATGCAATGAGTCAGAACAGCTTCAGTCAGACTATTCTGAATGAAAATGATGCAAACAAATTGAGAAAATATTAAAAGTTTGAATGAAAATAAAGCTCCTATCTTTGATCAGTGCAGTTCAACAAAAAGAGAGCACCAAACATTTGAATAGCCTGTGCTCAGTATTCATTTGGAAAAAAAAAAAAAGAAAAAAAGAAGAAAAAACCACAAACAAACAAATAAACAAACACCAAACCCACAAAAAACAATAAAAAAAATGTCTTTTGTGATATTTTAAATTTGGAGTAAGTAAGCACACATAAACCATAGGGACTAGAAGGAGTTTATTTTACTTTAGTTTCACTTTTGGGAGCTCAAACTAGTCTTTTTTTAATGATGTGTGAAGCACTAGTCTTCTGTTTTACCTGGCCAATGATGATGGCTTTACATTCACATAAGAATACCCCTCTAGAAGAGCCTGAAAATATCTCATGGACTAATCAGGGTTGCTTTCACCAGGAAGGTGAAACATGATATTGAGATCTTGTCCTGAAATCATAATGCTAAGTGCCTCCCAAGGCACATAAACAGTCACCTTGATATTGGCATCTTCTGTGCATGTAAACAAATTCATTTCTGGGAAAATCCCCATCTGTCTTTTACTCTGTCTTTTCCCTCCAGATGGAGAAAGGTTTCTAGTCATAGCTGCTATTCAGGCTTGCATGCAGCCTGGGCCCTCTATATAGATAAAAGACATAGTTCTGTCTCTCAAAAGTAATCATAAGGATTTATACTGGGTTCAAAATCAGCTGGTGAACTGCCCCATGTTAGAGCTAAAATGGTTGTCCTGTCCTTTTTTGTCAATAGAGGTTACACAGATGCTCTTAGTTCTGGCACTTCCTAAGGCTGCCATTTTTGAATTTGTAAAATGATTGGTCTTCTAATGGACGTCAAGACTCAGCAGTTCAAAACCAGACTTATGCTTTGTGCAAGGGTGGCTTAGCCTGCCCTCTGGGATGACCCTCACTACGTTGCTTTGCATCTGTGCACCCTGTCTTTGAAGTGAAGCTGATTACACCACACTCATTTTTAAAAAGGGTAATAAGGAGCACCCTGGGAACTACTGACCACGCAGACTCGCCTCCGTGCCGAGTAAAATCATGGAACACATCCTTCAGGAAGATATGTTGAAGGATATGGAAGACAAGGAGGTGATTAGAGACAGCCAACATGGCCTCACCAAGGGAAAGTCATGCCTGACTAATCTGGTGGCCTTGTATGATGGAGTGACTGCCTCAGTCAACAAGGGAGAAGCCTTTGATGTCATCTACCTGGACTTCTGGAAAGCCTTTGATACAGTCCACCAAAGCATTCTTACCTCTAAATTGGAGAGATACATATTTGATGGTTAAGAAATTGACTGGATGGCCATATCCAAAGAGTTAGAGTCAATGGCTCAATGTCCAGTAGCAAGTGGTGTCCCTCTAGGGTCTGGAATGGGACCAGTACTGTTGAATATCTTCATCAATAACATAGATTAAGTGCACGTGCAGTAAATTTCTAGATGACAAACAGAGTCGCACAGTTGATACACTTGAGGGGAGGGATGAATTTGCTTTCTGGGCTGCAAGCTCGTGTCCAATTTTTCATCCACCAATAATGATAAGCTAAAGCTGAGTGATAACACTGAAAAATGCTTCTGAATGTCCTTATATGCTATTGATTTTTGAAAACTTAAGTACATGATAATCTGATTTAATACAGAGTGTCTAAATTAACGAGTAAAGCTTTTAAAAATTTCTCTGGTACAGGTTACCTGTCCACAAGCTGTGACACCTTCCACTGGCCTGTAACAAAGAGAAACTCAGGGCTTTTGAGGAAAAATCTTTTTCTGCGCTTTTTACATAGAGGACAAAATAATGGAAACCACAGGAGAACTGAGAGGAGGACACTGAAAAAAAAAAAAAAACCCAACAAAAAACAAACAAAGAAAAACCAACAAAAAACCCCACCAAAAAAATGAGTAAAAAGAGAGAGATATAAATATTAGAAGATTAAAAAACGCAAGAGAAAAACAACAGAAAGCAACAGGTAGAGAAAGATACACAAGAGACAAAGGTAAATAAAACAGTGTGTGGGAAAGACATGAAAAGAAGAGAGAATCAATCTCAAAATGTGTTTTAGTGAATCAGACCGGAGGTGATGCAGGAAAAAAATGTCAGGGTGCAAAAGTATGCCCTTTTTATGTCTCCAAATACATTCATGAATCAAACCTGATATGGTCTGATCCAAATTCGCCAATCACAGGAATCATGAGTGTGGAGAATGTGCCTAGTCTGCCACAACTTGATTTAAGAATTGCAGTTTTACAGTACAAACAAATTCCTCAGATTAAGAAACAAGTCTGTTACTCTTAGAAAAGCATGCATTGGAGTGCTTTGACTAAGCATGAGATCTAGAAGTTTACTTTCTTCGTCAGTGATTTACATGCAAAAATAGTTTTTAGGGGTTTAATGGAATGCAACCTGAGTTCTATTCAGAAGGATATGCTATCATATTGATTCATGTGATATTCTAGTTGAACACATGTACAATCCCTTGCATCTACAGATATAATTTGGTATTTATTGTACATTAAACATATATTTACGTGGTAAATATGCCCTACGTTTAATACAAGCCTTTGCTATGTGCTGTTTCTGTGCAATTATTGCTTATGTTGTGCATTTCCCCTAAGCAAATAAAACTAATTACCAAAATGTCTGTAACTATTTTTGCTTAAAACAGAAGACAAACAGTGGCCTTCTGCTTGGAAAGATGATCCTCTTAGAACAGGTCCTTACTATAATGACTCACCAAAGTCTGAACATCACGCAGGCAACTTCATGCTTCTCACCAGGGCTGGCAGCCTTTTTGTGTTCATAGAGGGGTTCTGGGAGGTTTGCAAATATCAAGGGAACTGTGCATGGGGTGGTGCCCTGAATAATTAAACATAGATAATATTACTTGCTGTCTCCTTTTTTCATGTCAATGCTAATATCACCGAAGTGAAAAAAATGGTTAGTGCTTTAAAAAAAAAGCTGCTAAGTTTAAATGCATTTGATAATTACAATATTGCCAAAGTATTCAATATGCTGTAGGTAGTTTTCCTCATGTAGAATAAGCCATAGTATTTGCTACAAACACTGTTTAGTCCGAGACAGCACTTTCCTAATCAGTATTAAAAGCTTTTGTATAGAGGTAGCAACAGGATTTGACCGTTTCCAGATTTCAATATCCTGAGAAAACTCGTGATGCCACAGAAAAATGAAAACTTGACCAATTTGTGCAGGCAAGGATTTTCTTCTGAACCGTTAAAGACTGCCAAGCTTGCATTTTGTTGCTTTCTGTATTGTTGCATATTTTGTTCTCCCAAATGAAAGGGAAATTTGATGATGGAAGGATTTAATGTACGTGTTTGACCCAATCAACAGATTGGTTTTGAATTTGCCAGGTAGATTATGGTTTTTTTTAATTTGTATTAAAAGTAGGAACAAAACAGGTCTTTTATTAACTATTAAAATCAGTGTTTTTTCAGTCAACGCTGCAAGTATCTGCATAGCCATCAACTGATGCTGTGTCAAATGAACATTTCAGAAGACCACAGTGTCAACATACTGTTCTTGCTGTTGACTTTTAAAAAGCGTCTAACTTTGGCAAAGGGAGTTGGATACAAAATATTTAGACAAAGGAAAGATACGTATCATGTTTTTACTGTCAGTTTTAGCA
Source organism: Alca torda (assembly GCA_008658365.1). Classification (NCBI taxonomy): domain Eukaryota; kingdom Metazoa; phylum Chordata; class Aves; order Charadriiformes; family Alcidae; genus Alca; species Alca torda. The sequence continues at coordinate 20,471,190 of CM018079.1, read as the reverse complement.
TTTATCCTGCTGCCTTTTCCGCAGTAGTGGAGCATCTTCCATACTATAGTCAATGGCAATAATAAGGTTTGTTTATAGCCAACAGCTCTTGTCAGATGGTCCTCAGAATCATAATTGCCTTTGCCTTAAAACAGAATCACAGAATCACAGAATAACAGAATGATAGGGATTGGAAGGGACCTCTTGAGATAATCTAGTTCAACTCCCTTGTCAGAGCAGGGTCACCTAGAGCAGGTTGCACAGGAACACGTCCAGGCGGGTTTTGAATGTCTCCAGAGTTGGAGACTCCACCACCTCTCTGGGCAGCCTGTTCCAGGGCTCTGCCACCCTCAAAGTAAAGAAGTTCCTTCTCATGTTTAGGTGGAACATCCTATGCTCAAGTTTGTGCCCATTACCTCTTGTCCTGTCGCTGGCCACCACTGAAAAGAGCCTGGCCCCATCCTCCTGACACCCATCCTTTAAGTATTGATAAGCATTGATAAGATCCCCCCTCAGCCGTCTTTTTTCCAGGCTGAAGAGACCCAAATTTTTCAGCCTTTCTTCATAACAGAGGTGTTCCAGTCCCCTCATCATCTTCGTAGCCCTTTGCTCTACCGTCTCCATCAGTTCCCTGTCCCTCTTGAACCGGGGAGCCCAGAACTGGACACAGTACTCCAGGTGCAGCCTCACCAAGGCAGAGTAGAGGGGAAGGATGACCTCCCTCAACCTGCTGGCCACACTCTTTCTTGATGCAACCCAGGATGACACTGGTCTCTTTGGCCACAAGGGCACATTGCTGTCTGATGGTCATCCTGTTCACCACGACTTCCTGGTCCTTCTCCACAGAGCTGCTTTCCAGCAGGTTAGCCTCTAACCTGTACTGGTGCATGGGATTATTCCTCCCCAGGGGCAGCACCCTACACTTGCCCTTGTTGAAGTTCATTAGGTTCCTCTCTGCCCAATTCTCCAGCCTGTCCAGGTCTCACTGTATGGCGGCACAGCCTTCTGGTGTGTCAGCCACTCCTCCCAGTTTTGTGTCACCAGCAAACTTGCTGAGGGGACTCTGTCCCCTCGTCCAAGTGGTTGATGAATATATTGAAGAAGACTGGACCCAGTACTGACCCCTGGGGAACACCGCTAGCTATAAGCCTCCAACTAGACTCTGTGCCACTGATCACAACCCTCTGAGCTCTGCCATTCAGCCTGTTCTCAATCCATGTCACTGACCACTCATCTAATCCACATTTCCTAAGCTTGCCTATGAGGACATTATGGGAGACAGTGTCAAAAGCCTTGCTGAAGTTGAGGCAGTGTGGCAGTGTGCTCTCCCCCTTGCCCTTCTCCTGCTCAAGCCGTAATTGTCAGTGGGAGCTGTGATGGGTTGCCCCTGGACTTTGGGGGATGAATGGCAACATAGCCAAACACAGTCTGCAATGGGGACCTAGACTTCTTGTTGTTATGGAAATATGACTATAGGTCAATTATCTTACTCTATAAATGGCAGACAGCCCAAGAGCCCTTTGAAGGGCTGCACGCTGTGAGCTGCATGCTAGGATCTCCCCTTGAACAGGGACACCAACTCAAGGTTAGTCCTTGAGGCTGAGAAATTCCTTGCTGTAACAGATCCTCGGTAAGTGACTAACAACATGCTAAACTGTAAAACCTTATCTAAGTGATAAAAAGGATTGATTGTACATGTATAATCCTTTAGACATAAACCATTGACCAAGTCTGGGACTAGGATTGAATCCAGCTGCACCTAAACTGCTCTCTGAGAAGGAGTTTAGAAAGCAAGGAGGTCCTTTCTGAACCTCATGAGTCAATAGGAGGGTCTTCCTGGCAGTTTTGTTTGACCCTGTTCTTTGTGCAGTAAATAATCCAGTGTGCCTCGCCATCGAATCTTGCTAAAACACTGTCTCATTCACTATCAAACTTTGTTAAATCACTGTTTTATATCAAGACATATTCCACTGCTTCTCTCTTACAAGTGAAGTTAATCACTCCGTCTGCGACAGGCAGACAATGTCCTCTGCTCTGTCCTCATCCACTCAGCCAGTCATTCCATCATAGGAGGCTATTAGATTGGTCAAGCATGATTTCTCCTTGGTGAATCCATGCTGACCACTCCCAATAACCTTCTTCTCCTCCACAGGCTTAGAGACGACATCCAGAATGAGCTGTTCCATCACCTTTCCAGGGATGGAGGTGAGGCTGACTGACCTCTAGTTTCCCAGGTCCTCCTTTTTGCTCTTTTGAAGACTGGTGTGACCTTAGCTTTCCTCCAGCCCTCAGACACCTCTCCTGTTCTCCATGACCTTTTAAAGATGATAGAGAATGGCTCAGCAATAACATCTGCCAGCTCCCTCAGCACTCACGGGTGCATCCCATCAGGGCCCATGAATTTGTGGGTGTTGAGTTTGTCTAAATGATCTCTAACCCAATCCTCCTCGATCAAAGGAGATTCTTCTTTTCTCCAGGCTTTCTCTCTTACTTCCAGGGTCTGGGATTCCCGAGGGCTGGTATTAACAGTAAAGACTGAAGCAAAGAAGGCATTCAGTAACTCCTTCTCTGCATCCTCCGTCACCAGGGCACCTACCTCATTCAGAAGAGGGCCCACATTTTCCCTAGTCTTCTTTTTCTACTGATGTCTTTGAAGAAGCCCTTCTTATTGTCCTTGACATCCTTTGCCAGGTTTAATTCCAAGTGGGTCTTAACCTTCCTCATTGCATCCCTGCATACTCTGGCAATGTTCCTATACTCCTTCCAAGTGGCCAGTCCCTTTTTCCACATTCTGTAAACTTCCTTCTTCCATCTGAGTTTTTCCAGAAGCTCCTTGCTTATCCATTCAGGTTTCCTACCTCTTTTGCCTGATTTCTTACTCCTAGAGATACACTGACCTTGAGCTTGGAGGAAATGGTGCTTGACTGTTAACCAGGTCTCTTCCATACCCTTTCCTCCGAGAGCCTCAGCCCATGGGATTCCTAATAATTCCTAATGTTTTGGATTAGTCTGGATGATATAATGTGACAGTCAATCACATCACTACACAATTATAAATGAAAAAATAAAACATATAAACTAATTTTATTCTTAATCCTACACACTGCAGTGCAGTCAGCAGCACATTGTTAAGTCAATGTGTTGCCAGTTCATTGCCTGATGAGGTGCTGGATGGTTTCTGGTCTCTAAGAAGTTTCCAACAAGTGGGGTTGCTATCATAAAAGGAAAATTATATCAGTGAATAATAGTCATTATATTCATAGTGATGGATCAGAAATGCCCTCACAAATGCTTTCCTCTTAGATGAAGAGCTGGTTTGTGTTATATTGAGACACTGCTTTGAAAAGACATGGTCATTCTTCATAGCGTGCCCGCCTACCCCATCTTCAAGAAGACACTGTTCTTTGGAAGCGTTCCAGTGCCAGATTGAATGAAAACCACTCAATAGGATGGACTAATTGTGCATGATTTTCTAAAACCATCTGTCTGCTTGATAGCTGCAAGGCTGAGTCATACCTTTTTGTACTCCTCTTTGTGAATGTGATGGTGTCACTGTTTATATTATGAACAAGAGGCACCACTAAGGTCCATTTCATTGCAACTTGTGTGGTAAATAATTTATACTTCTCTATTAATCTATATAACAGAACATATGCAGTGTTCCTTCAGTAAACACATTAGTCAGCAAATTGTTCAGTCAGTTGTCAAATTATTCAATGGATTTTTTGGTGTATACTCAGTCAGCTTTAACGATAATTAAACCACAAAGAAAATTAATTTAAAAGAAACTGCATGCAGACTTCTGTTGATGCATTCGTAGATGTAATAATAAATGCATTGAGACTGAAATATGATTTTTTAAAAATATTATTTCTTTTTACTTCTTTGGAAAACAAAAATACCTTCGGTGCAAAAATTGAAAAATTATCTCTTGATCCCAAATTGAAACATAGAAAAATCTAGATATTTAAAAATGTAACATTTTTAGGTTGGAAATGGGAGATTTCTGTAATTCATCAACACTCAAGAATGATGGATTTTAAAATGTCTTATTTTTATATGATAAAGTTTTCTTTTTCTTATATCTTTTATCTTTATATATTTTCTTTTATATCTTTAAAATATTTTATTTTGATAAGATAAAGTTTTCAATTCATAATAATTTTTTCCATTTAGGATTGACATTTAACATTACCATTAAAACCAAAAAAAGTTTCACTTCAAAATTTTAGTCTTCCATGAATCTTCTGTTTTAATTCTAATAAATCTTTGCTTCAGAATGTGAGGGAGAAAGAGGACAAAAACCTCATTTTGCAGCATTTTTATAAAGTTTGAACTGGTCATAACTTTCCCTTAAAATACTTGAGCTAAAATATTCTGCCTCGAGATAACTTGCTTTAAAGAATGCTGTTAAATTCTACTCACTCATTTTTAAATAGTGCTTTGGACAAATATGTTGTACTTTTTCCATGCATTTCATTTAGAACAACTGCAGTAATTCAGTAACAGTCAAGTGAATTTAATCAAACGCAGCTTATTTTGTGAAACTTGAGGAGGCTTCTAGACTACACAACAGTTCAATGATTATTTTGGTTTATGCTTAGAAAGATTTTTTTCTTCTTTTATCATGTCTCTTATGAGCATTGAGGATGCACAAGTCTTATGACTTCAAGACGGAATTCCTCTTCACCTCTTCCACCAATTCAAAATTGCCCTCATTTCAACTTAAATTTTCTAGAAAAAGCTTTCAAAGTTTAGGTCTTGCTGGAAAAGAATAACCTTCTGTGAAAAAATGGAAACTGATAGTAATTCCTTACGGATTAATACTGTCAGACTTCAGAATATTTAAGGCTTTTTTAATGTTTTGAAGCAACAGCAGATCACCAGCCAGATTATTGTGAATATTTCACTGAGCATATTAGGGTCTACTTTTGAGTGGAAAGGAGAAATCACGGTGCCATCAGCTGCAAACCGAATGAGGCCAGCACTGAGCTGTTCTGAGCAGCTGATCCTCTGTCTCATGCTGTTTACACAGCAGGTGTGGCATGAGTGGTCTGCCATTCCTCAACTTCCTTTCGTCTTCCTGATATTTCTTTCAATATAAACACGCTTGCATGCACCAGTGCTGAGAACAGGAACTTTTACAATGGTACAAGATTATAACTGGACCATACTAGAATTAATTGCCACAAAGTTTTCCTCCCCTGCCCCCCGCCATTTGATCCATATTCAGATCTTGTAAGCAGCAGAGCAAAGTTACAATTCTGTCAAGAGGAACATATGTAGCCTGATCAAAAATTATCGGGTAGAGTTCAAGGAAGCCAACATTGGAACAAGACTGATGATACCATATTTTAGAAGTATTTTAATTTCTTCTAGAATAAAGAAGTATTGAGAAATTTAGCCCTTTTGAAGTAGAATTTCTGCTAAGTGTAATTTTACTTTTGTTTCATGAAACAATTCTTAGCAATGAAATACATTTAATGTTTGTAATACATGTGGGGTTTTTTTCTTTTTTTTCTTTTTTTTTTTTCTCTTCAGTGTATGGATTTCATATCCTTACATTAGTCTGAGATTTGTTTTGATTTGAGAGTTTTCACTATGGACAAACAGCAAAAAAAGCAAAATGAAACTGCCACATATAGTTAGATTTGGGTGTAATGAGTTTAATAGAAGAAACTGTCTTAAGGATTACTTGGTATTATGTTTGATTTTTAGCCAACAGAAAACTTTTTACCAAGAGAGAAGTCTGAGATTTAACTGTAGAGGATGAGAAAAAAACTCTATTAATTTTGCCTCAGGAAATCAATGATTTGAGTTTCAATCTTTTTTAGGGGCATCTTTATTCTTTATCTCCCTGTCTGGCCTCAGAAATGAACTCCCCATATAGTTTGTCATATGATTTACATGTTGTTGATTTGAGACACAGGGACAGTAAGTCAATAGTCTTCCTCTGAAAATCCTGCTCAGATTTAGCATTGTCTAATATGAGATGCGCAATCAGAGTCAATCTGCTGTCGAGAGGAGTTGTATTCTGTACTTCATACAGAAACATCAACTGGAATCATTTCCCCAGAGTGTTCTGAAGGCTTGTCTCTGAAAGGCACAAGGAAATTTGGATGGAGTTCTGGAAAGTCATCAAGGGCATAAGAGTATGACCTTGGTAAATCTCCATTTCTAGTGTCATAGCAGAGGCTGGTTGAGTTGATCTTAAAAAGAAAAGGAAAAAAGAAAGCATGATATTCTTGTATGCTCAATGTTTATATGACAATATTTACTGTAAATGACTTCTTATAAAAATATGCCATTCCAATTAAAACCAGAATTTTAACACTGACTTCATGTTTAAAGTTTTGGTCCAGTTTTGACAAAAGAATATACAGACCCTCTTGCCTTACTTTCACTTAGGTGACTATATTGTTATCTATAACAAAATCTTTCCATGTAAAAGCGTATCACGTTTTTTTCACAAGGTGTTCTTGGGTTAGTCTTACAATATCTCCTGAAATGTACAGCAGGGGGAAATTTAAATAAAAATAAAATTATTTTTATGACATTTTCCAAAAAAATGGCTTTTGACTTCTTGAATTTCTTTGGTGCCCAAACTGAAACACTTTTAATGAAGTAAGTAGCTTCATCCTTCCTGAGAATACAGCTAAATTAGTATACTGTAAGTTTCTGAAGATGATTTTGGAAGATGTAGAGCATTTACTTTTACTTTTTTTTTCCTCTCTTGGGAAGGTTTCAGGACTTTGAAGGGCTTCAGCACAGGAAACTAAATGAGCAAGAACAGCTTATTAATTCTTGGTTTTTTTATACAAGGGATTTTCCTGTAAAGAAGAGAACAATGTACAGGATTCCAAATGCAGTGAGGTTACTGTAGGCTTTAAAGAGATTTAATTCTCGAAAAAAAAAAAATCATGCAGTCTTATTAAAATGGACAGGAAACAAGGTATTACTGCAAGCAATATTTGTGCTTCACTGTGGGAAAAAATATCAACAGGGTTTTGGGGTTTTTTGGTGAAAAATATAATATACTTGAGTTGTCAAAATTTTGCTGCACTTCTGAAGAAGGTGGTGTATGAAAAGGAATGACAGAGAATTCACAAGCTCATGCTACTAGCAACACTAACTGTGCTGTATCTTTTATTTCTTGCCAAAGAGAGTGAATATTTTTGAGAAAACTATGTCAAAAGTATCAATAACAAAGCCTAACAATACAAGTTGCTGATGTGAGAGATGTCTTGAGTTTGTCAGATGGACAAAATGGAGCTTGGTGTCCAGAATAGGTAGCAAGGCACAGGAATATAGTGCTGTTCTGTGTATGAAAATAATGTCATATGATGCCTCATAGACAAAAAAATAATAGGCCTCAAACTCAGCATGCAAAATTTGTTAGGAGTTAAAATATTTCTTTTCTGAGGAGATTTGAAGTTGTTAGCCCAATGTCTATTGCCTGCAATTTTAGGGATCAGGGGACCTCAGAGACAGAGTCAGCTATGTATAGCTGAGAGCCTTGACTCTCTTCCCCACTTGAAAATCTTTGCATGAGATGCCTAAAATAAAATTTCACCAGTAAGCCCTTCAGCTAACTTATTTTGGAGAAGTTTATTGTGAGTGAATAAATAATTAAGGGATGTGATCTCCCTGATTAAAATGAATAAACCTTTGGAAATCCTGGTTTTGTCATGTTGCTGTAAAAAAGATTTTGAAAGTCAGCTCAACATGACAGTGTAATAGGAAATGATAATTATCAGTTGTTTCTTTTTCTTTTGCTTTACAGCATGCAATGTAATACTATTTTCAGGTCATTCCAGTAGCCCCGTGCCTAATCTATAATTACAGGCCTGGTCTGATTGTACTTCAGTCAATTGACTGCGTCTCATAACAACTGAATTAGGATAAATAAAGATAAAAAAGTACTTTGTATTCCCAAAAAGACTTCAAAAAGTTTTATGGAATTAGTAAGATTCTTAGAGGGGTTTTAGTAAAACTACAGTGGACATACTCACCTGAGTCCAAGCTGTTCTGCCAGCCTCATCATTGGGAGCTGCCAAAGGTAAATTTAACTTTCATAGATCAAAAGCAGTGATGGGTCCTGTGACAGTTTTCTCTGGATTGCAGTTCATGATTAATCTCTCTGCTTTGATATTAGTGAGCTAGCAAAGAGTTTGATCCCTCTTAATCAATGATTCTTTGGCAGCTACTGAAGTGAGCTGTGCTGATTTTAGTTCCTGAGCCAAATGGGAGTTCATGCTGCTATTTATTTACTGTTTGCTGAAGGGAACATTTTAATCAATGGCCTCATCACATTTTTTGATATTTCATTGGCTCATGACCGTTGTTATGCTATTTTCTGGATTTTAAATTCCTTATTTGTTTTAACCACTGTACAAATTAAATGAATAAATAAGGTTTGAGTAATTTAAATAAAAGAACAGCTGAGTTTTAGCTCTAGATTTTCAACACAAAAATACATTTTTTCTGAGTCAAGATTGAAATTTCTATAAAAGTAGCAAAAGAGGCAATTCTGGACACCACAAGCAGAGTTTGATACAACTAAGTGGAAAGGCAACATGGTTGAGAATTCTTTCCATGTCTTTTGGCATTTCCAACCTTGTCAACAAAACCAGAATTGATGGCTACAGGGAAAGACTCATAGGGGTAGAAAATCTTACCAAAACTCACAATTCAGGTCAGCTTCAGAATTAATCTCCCTGTTCAAGGTCCAGCGTCTTATGAGGACATGTCTCTTGGTGCTACTCCTGACCTTTGAGCTTTGGGCGTGAGTGAAGCCCAAAGCAAAAAGAGCTGTCTGGTAAAGTCAATTTGTCAATATCTCTAGAAATGGCTCATCTGACAGAGTCAACTGCATTGTCATGAAACAGTGGTAATTAATAGTGTACTTCTAGATGAGAAGCCTCCTCTCTGTTTTGTGATACTCTCTGATGTTATAGTTTAATAAAATAAATCCTTAATTTATGTCGTTTTAACAGCTTTGTCTTTTAAATTAATTGCCTTGTGGAATTCGCTACATATTAACATTGAGTAGAGCTTCTCTTGTTATGAAATACCAGAGTACTGATCTGAAGAAAATTAATGATATGAAGCATGAAAGAGCACTTAACAAATTGTCTTTATAGCACCTTGAAATCTTGCTCTATGTGTTTTGTTTCAATCTGTGCATTGGTATGTAACCTTTAGCTCTCACTGTGAGAAGAATATGTAACCTTCCTGAGCTGTTCAGTTTGCATTTGGAACTCCATTTTTGCTGAAAGATGTGTAAAATCCCAGTAGCCAGAAGATTCCGTAGTGAACAGACAGCTGATAATACCGAAAAGCTGAAGCTATTCAATTAAGTGTTGGCATTTATTTATGTTTGCAGCTTTCCCTCTGGATGCAGCTCTTTGTGCTGTGGTAATATATTTTAGGTTTGTGCTCATAGAGATTTTTTTTGCATTTCTTGAAATCATACCTTCTAGATAAAGGGGATTTTTCAAGCAGCTACAATGGCAGATGAAAACCAAGATATTCTTGGGTAGCAGTGCCTTTATTACCAAATGATATAATTCAGGGGAGAAATTAATCAGAAGACCTAACTTTTATTCTGAATCTGTTTAAACAAGGCAAAGGAAATACTTTTTTCTTTCCCTGCTCTTACATTCCTCATCTCTTGGATCTGTCTGGGTAAGTTTCCAGCTATAGATTACCTGAGAATAGTCAATGGCACCAGGAATAGTTAGCTCTTAACTTAGGTCCTCCTTTCCCCTGTTTCCATATCTTACCACCCTTTTCCAAAGTAGGAATACTTCAATTTTGTACTACCCATTTCCTTAATCTCCTCCAGCATCCCCTACAAATTTTTAAACCAGGAACCAAAATGCTGTCCAGTTTAGAATCAAATGCATCTTGGGACCAACTGATTTAGTTTAAAATGTTTTTTGTTATTTTTAGAAAGGCTTGGTCTAAAAAGACCCAGAGTCTTAATTATATTTATAAACAATAAAAGCCATGAAGTACACTTGCTGGGGTCACTTGGAGAAAAATGTGAAGTATGTTTCAGCAGAGTGTTCAGTTCGAAACTGAGTGAAAACATTCACAGTTTGGAACATAGGCCATTTGCTCTTCTACCAAGATCATTTGTCCTTCCAGAATTGCATTACCTGACACCTGTGCTGCCAGTTTAGTCCCTTTTTCCTGTTACTTTGGCTGCATCTTGAAAATGATTATGAGAGGAAATTTAAATAATAAGAGAACACCATTTCATAACAACTGCAATCAGACCTTAATTTGAAATTTGGGAGATGTTTTCAGATTTTTGAGAAAAAAACCCAAACAAGTCACCACCATGAATCAGTTCAGAGCATGAATGGAAGAAAACTAAGGGCCAGAAGAATATAGTTTTCATATGACGTGGACTTTAATTACATATATTTCTCTGAAAGGAAGGAAATGTGTAATACTTTTTCTTCAATGTGAATGGAAATAAGGACTGCTATCTGTTGCATACAGAGCTCTTCAGAGAACTTAAAAGTTTGGAGAGCTTTATTAGCAGTACATGTGTTATGAATGTATGTTATTTGGTGCTTTACCTAAGACTATGTTTGAGGATTTGAGCAGTTTTATATCTGTGGTTCATATGTCTTTGCTGTGCTCCACTACCTGTGGTGAAGGAGCATGTCACACATACTCGAGAGAGAACAGTTTGCTCTACTCAGGTGCACCATACTCAGTGAGAACAGCTGTTTCTCCCAGTCTTTTCCTTCCTGACAGATAACAGAACAGATTTCCTCTTGCTATCTAACAAAAGGTTTCTAGCAGCTGTACTTAGAGAAGCTTAACTTTTCTTACCATTTCTGAAAATTTCAGCATATCGAGTCATTTCATTCGACACACCTAAACCCCTCCATTATACGGGCCACTGTACATTGGGTAAAGAGATTTCCTTGTAAAGAGAATGGAAACCAGTCTGTCTATCTATCTCTTCCTTATGGAATTATGTTGTATTTTAAAGCAACCAAAACATCCATGATACCTGTGTGAAGATGCACATTACCTGGTTGGTTGGTTTGTAGGAAGCTACAGATGGTTACTTACATGCTGTGACACATTACTCTGTCTCTTTTTATGGTCAAGGGATCTGATGGATCTGATTTCATTGCACAGAGTTGCTGGAGCACTACCATGGGACTGCAGCAGTAACTGCTGAGCCTTATTTTAAAGTGTGAATATGCTTTGGAGCCTTCCACTGCAGTTTGTTCTTTGATTTATAAAGGTCAAATAGTGACTGCATAGATCAAAATTTGACTTGTTTTCAATAAGGATCTAGCTTAGTCAATCAATAGGCTACCATCCTTTAGACTGCAGTCCAAAAGCCCTTGAAAAAGCTTTCTTCTGTTGCCATCTCACATCCCTATTCGAGGACGGTTAAAAAGCATATCATAGTTCTTTCTCTGTAACAAAATAAGAAACATTTAGAAATACTTTTATTCTGGAACATCAGATAGGTTAGATTAAATCTCCAAATGTGAAGGCCGTTTGTATTAAGTAGCTTTGTTAGGGTTGTCTAGAGCATCCTACAACTTAATGCATGCTGAACTTGAACAAATTAATACTTGCTGAAATACAAGTTGTGATCATAAACCACTCACTGAATATTTATTTCCTTTCAAATCTTATTCTAAATATTTTTTCCTGCTTGGTAGCCTTAAACTGCTCTTGTCCTCTGTCCCAGGTTTTACAACTGAACAAATTAATCACCTGTTCATACATTCAGTTTTCTTTTATGTTGTTGGAACAAATTTATATGACTTCAGCAAATTAATAACTTACATGATATTTAAATATTTTTTTTTTTATGAAACTTCCAGGAATGGGTAAGAGCTGATTCCTCTGAATTAAAGTTAAAAATTCAGGGTAGGAAACTATAGTTATTTTTTTTTTCTCTTTAATCACTCAATTATTCTGCCTTTTCTGCAACAACCAATGGAGAGAATAAAAGTGCAATCTGAATTAATTTCTAAGTATTTTTAGACCATGAACACATCCTCCTAACCTTGTGTTATTTTTTCCTTACCCATATAATAGATCTTATTGGCATGATTTCCTGACTTTGTTCAAAATCTGTATTTAATCCAGAAAATAGTGATTAATTGTTAGGGAGATAGCATAAGAAATCCCAGCCAAGGCAATGCTCTCATTGTGTTTGGTGTGACATAAATGAATAACTGACAAAAAAACCCTATTTATTCATTTTTTTGGAAACCAAGAAATTTATTTTTAAGAAGAAGTTCCAACAATGGACCTGGAATAGCTTTCACCTCCTTACCTGAGTGTCATCATTTCCAGCTCCAGTGCTTCAGGGATGATGAACTTCAAATCACTAGTCTACGAACTAATTGTGGAGCCGGAAGCCTGCTTACTGCAAAGGGCTTCTGTCCTTTTCATGTGTGGAAAGTGTTTAGTATGGCTTCTGTCTTCAGAAGTTTCCCCTGAAATTCTGTGGCAGTTAAAACTTGGTGTCTTGAACTTGTAAAGCCAACTGGGGTTTTATATTCTGAGTCCCTAAAAAAGAATTCTTTTAAGTACCTGTTCAACTAACAGTTAAATATAGAGGTATCTGAAGTTCAACTTTCAGGGATGAATTTCCTGTAGGTATTTAAATACATGCTTTAGCACATCAGCAGATGCTTCTTGTTTGTTGCAGGGGCTGAGTAGGTTAGCAGCTGTCTCTTGACATTCATTCTGAGATTCAGAAACTAGACATCTATTCTGTCTACCTGTTTTGTCTAAAGGACTTAATCCTGGCATCTTTCTGATGCACAGCTACTGGTTTGGGCTCTGTACAAAGAAGTGTTTGCTGTGGGTATTTTTCTTCAAATTGTATATTATTTTTATATCGCAGGACAATGAAAGGTCACTGTCCCTCTTTTTCTATATGGCATGCTGAGAATGTCACACACCAGCCAAGTAGATGCTGGGCAGCTGTCTGTGGAGCTGCAACATAAAATTAATTAGTACTGGCATGTGGAAGTAACTATACCATTTGTAGTGTGTCGTGTAGACGCACCAGTTCACTTGGGATTGGTTTCTAACTCTCTGAAATATAGAAGTCCATGTAGATGGACTTTTCTTGAATCAGGATTCCACCATTGGCAGAGGGTATTGCTCTGGGTAGGCACTTGTATCCTCAGTTTTGATTTTGTGGAAATGCTACCAAACTATGGCCATTAATGAGATGAGAGAAAAAAGAAAAAAAAAGCATTGCTTCTGACACTGTCAAATTCAGTGGACTGAGATGCACTGCACATAGCGTGAGGTATTTTAAAAGAGAACTGAGACCTTCAGGCTGATTTTACCCTGTATTTTTGTTGGATAGCTTTTGGAAGTTCAAACTCTGGGGTGCAGTTTACAAGTAATTAAATTCAGTCCTCTATATCTCAGAGGTGTTCTTTGAAAATTTAATCTTTAACCTAGGAGGCTCTAGCCCTTTTAATCTGTTGTTTTGTAGAGAAGTGGTTATGAGGGGGATACTTTAACAAATGCTGCTCAGAGGGATGTACAGAATGCTGATCTGATAAGGATGGTGCTGGGGAAACAGTACGAGGCATACCCACACCATGTATTAGGTGGGAAAACAGGAGACGTGACATTTCTTCAGTTTGCCTTGCTTTTTTCCTGAGAACTCCCTGGCTGATCATGATTTTATTGACTTCCACTTCCATCTGAAATGTTCAGTCTGTTAGCTGATTTTGCATTGGCATGTCTTTAAAAATTAGTTATTTGAATATTTGATACCAAGTAGCCTATGTAATACCGATGGGAGAGATTTAATTTCCTAGTATTGCTTTAGATGCAGTGCATTTAAAAAAAAAAACAAACAAACCATACTATGCTGTGGAAATCAGAAAGATTTTTAAACTGAATGAGACTAGTATTAATGACTGCAATATTTAACTCAACATTATGTATATGTCTGTCTACGTTTTTTTTAAGAATTCCATTTCAAACAGTTATTTAAAAGGTCATGTTTAATATCACATTAAAACTCTCCCAAAGAGATTTATTTTTGTTCTGGTGCTGGTAATGTTAAGCAAATATCCTGGGTTCTGGTCACCGGCTTCAATTCATTCTCTGCTTAAACATTATATTTAAACTTATTAAGATATTTCAATCTTCTTTGACAGCTTTATGTTTTAAAGGACTACCCCGGTTCTCTTATCACTGAAAAAGCACCATCATGATGTGAAGAGGCTTCAGTCATATGTGTGAAGTATGCATACTTTAGTAGAAGTGCGGTAGTAGTCACAAATGTGTAAATGAATAACCAAAGGAAATGAAAGCACAGAACGAAAAGTAACGTATTGTAACACTGTTCTCCTAAGCAGTGAAATTGGACTAACGAAGGAAGTTTTTAAACACAGAAAATGTAGATAAAAAAAAAAAACCAAACAAACTAGGGCAAAGAAGATGCAGCTTATGTACTGAAAAGATCATTAAATTTGTCAAGTTAAATGCGAACAGGTCCTAGCAGGTGGCATAAAATAGCTTGGGAAGTAGCTTGGGAAGCATTAAAATTTTAGTAGATTTTTTTTTCATCTCAAGAGGCATATCGGTACTCTGTAGATTAGATAGGTAAGTGATGAACAAAGGGAGGACTAAAAAAGATAGTCACATTCAAGTAGAAATTATTTCTGTCAGCCTTTTTATAAGGGCCTGAGACATTGCACGAGAGATGCCTGAGTCAGAGACATTGCCTCAAACTGAAGTGTCAATGTAAGAGGCATTAGAAAAACTTACTAAAATAGGTAAGTAACCAATTGCCAGGTTCAGATGGTATTTACTGAAAACTGGAAGGAGAATTTGCCAAAGTATTAATGGTGATATAAAACCTACTGTTCTAATCTGCTTATGTCCAGGAAAATAGAAAGCAGAATACGCAATGAAGTTTTAAAGAAGGGATCCAAAGAGATTTAGAGCACTATGGACCAAGTCAGACTTCCATCATTGATGGTTGATATGATTAAATGATGATAAGGGAGAGAATAGAAAATCATATCAATATATTTAGCAGCTAAAGACGCCTCTCAAAACTGAGGGGCTTTTCTTGAAAGGAATCAGTAAACATTGGGGCAGGGCCATTGTACTTAGGTTTTGAAGTGTCTGAAATGAATGTCCCTCACTAAGTATTTTTAAAGACTAAGTTTTCTTAGAGAATAGGTGGTATGTTCTGGATTAATGGTTACTAAAAAGATATGAAATAAAGGGTTGATTCTACATCACATAGATCAAATAATCATAGAATGGTTTGAGTTGGTAGGGACCTTAAAATCTTCTAGTTCCAACCCCCAAATACGCAGTTGTATCCTGTGGACATTTTGCTGTTCATTATACTCATGTGATCTGCAAAGCAAGTAAAGTGGTGTGATGACAAAGTTAATTAATAATTATTCAAACTTAAACTGACTGTGAAGATTAGGGTGGTGGTTAATGAAATGGCAGACAAATTTCATCACAGACAAATGCAAAATGATGTATACGGAAAGCAGTTTCAGGAGTACATCTGCATACTAGGGTGCTCTTACTGAGCTGCTCAGAAAAGACATCACGGAGTTTCTTATCTGTATTCTGAAACCTCATTTCTCTTTTTATCATTGTTCAGAAATACAAATAGAATGTTAGGGATTTGGGGGAAAAATTAAGGGAAAAATAGAAAACGTAATTGTGTCACTTTAACAGCATGGTATTTTCTTTGCCTTATCTAAGAAAGGTTTTTGTAGAACTAAGAAAGGTACAAGGAAGAACAAGGGAGGTCAAAGATATGGAGCAGACTTTGTATGAGAACTGATTAGACAGACTTGTTCTCATCCACTTGGAAAAATGAAAGCTGAAGAAGGATACTACAAGTTGTATATAAAAACATGTGATGTTCAAAAGGCAAATAGGGATCCTTGTTTGCTATTCTTTTATAAAAGGCATCAGATTTGCAGTACATACAGTGAATCCCTTTTTTGTACAATGCAAAACTAAACCATGGAATTTTATGCTGCAGCAAGTTTTTTATCCAATTTATCCCAAATGTAATAAAAATGTGATTTTACGTAATAGTGGGAAAAAAAAACATGAATGGAATTAAAAATGATTTTGAAACCACCTAAGGTGCAGCCTCTGGAAATGTACAGCATGCAGCTAGTTGGCTATTGGGAGGATGTACACAGGTGAATTATCATTGTACACTTGCCACGTTCCTTATATGTGGTCCCTAGCAATGTAATGTCTGCTGACAGTGATAGCTCTGCCCTGTTCCAGCACAGTCCTCCTTTGGTTCTAAAAGTTTAATTAAATTATTAGTAATTATAAAAATTTTGTGCTCTGATTCTTATGTCATTGCTGCTGGAAATGTGTAAATTTTACAATTGGCAGTGTTCTGAACGTAAAAGCAGTTCTGTAGCAGGCTGCTTTGTCTCAGGACTGCCATGCCTATCTCCTAATAGAATTAAAAATCCTCTGTTCCTGGGTGGATTCAAATGTCCTGGCAGGCCTTTTTGTTTCGTGGGACTTATTTACAGCGTACAAGAAGAGTTGCAATGAGGATGTTAGTAAGCATGTGGACAAAATATGTTTGGGGTTTCAAAAAGCCTTTGACAAGTTTCCGTGCCAAGGCTCATTAACAGCATTGCCATGGGACTAGAGGAAATGTTCATTTATAAACTAAAAGATGGTTAAAGGTTAGGAAGAAAAGTTCATTGATGACATGGTGGTTTTAGGGTCATTGGCCATTGTGATTTTTGAAAATAATTTTGAGGGATTTCTTGTCCTGGATTCAGATCAGTACTGCTATTACTAATCCCTCGGGGATCTATCAGGAAGATGAGGGTAAGCACAGCACAATGATTTTGCCTCATTTTTGAAGCAGGCAATGTAGAGCTTTTCTAATTTTCCCTGCCTGGCCTGAGGGACAAGCAGGTGAGTGAAAGAGCTGCTAATCCAAATAATTTAAATAGGCTCCGCTCATTTACCAACAGAGAACCATGTTCCACCATGTTTTTCAGAGGGAACAAGAGTCCCAGCACGTGTTGTGATACATCCTTGTTCCTGTGGTGTAGAAAAAAGAGAGGGCTTTTGAGACTCAAGCCCCAGTCTGCAGTGTAACATAAAGCCTGGCCTTTTAATTTGTCCTTTATTGCTTTTTAAACACTAAGTGGTGGTGAGGAACTCTCAGAATGGTAAAAATGTCATTCTTCCCTGAGACTTTCTAGTTTTCCAAGAAACTCTGTTTTATCATCTTTCCCAGTGCACTTTACTAAGAAACAACTGAAATATTCAGTTAGGTATCGGTTCAAACTCCATCTAATTTGTTTGTAAATACATAGAAAGTGTTAGAAAACTTCTTGTTAGAGATATTACCTACAGCACTGTCCTTTGCTAAACTTGCCTCACATTTTTCATTTTGAGACCCAGCTTTTGCTTATTTAAACCTGGAAAAAGTTTAACTCTGTGGGTTTCCTTTACTGGGAATCTGCCCGAGGCTTGGATACTTTGGTTACTGGGAACATGGTTGAGAAAAAGTTAATTATATTGCTCATGTTAAAAAGCACACAAGCAAGTTTACAGGCTTGTCACTGTGAACATGTAGTTTAGGAAAAACAGTTTGCAATATTAAATTTTCATGGAATTATTCCCATGATGTTTCTTCATGTAGTTATCATGGTATAAAAGAATACACAATAAAAAATCATGTAATTAGAGAAGCATGAGGAACCTGAAGCAAAATTGCCTGGACTACTTTATTTTGTCATTTTCCAATTGTCAAGTTACTTGGCCACAGTAACTTAAAAAAATTTAGAACTTCCAAAAAAACATTTCTGTGCAAAGGTGAAAAAAGCAGTCTGTCCTGGGCTTTTGGTTCAAAATGTGGAGTATAAAGCCTGCAAGTGAAATAGAGTCTGTAGGCAGCTAAATTGCTGTGATCAGACCCCACAGTCATCACATCATTAAACTCAGTTGAATTTTCATCTTCTAAAATTGTTCTTTCTTTTTGTGTAAAGCCAATGTGAAAGGACTGGATCATAAAGCAGCATCTGTCTTTTTTTTCTTTTTTTTTTTTTTTCATGAAGCATAGCATGTTTTCATAGTTTAACAATCAGAACACAGGTGTGTTGCCCTAGGGAAGCATCAAGAGCAAGAATAAATCAGATCGCCAAATAAGATGTATTTAGTAAATCAGTCTCCATGAAGTACACCCTCATCAATGTCACCATTGACATGTTAGAATATTTTTTTTTTTAGTCAGGGTAGCAACGCACCTGAAGAAAGTGCATGGCAGTCCAGGCCAGCACTTTTTTAATCGGAAGGTAGTAAATGTTTGTGATTGTCTGCATGTCAAGATTTCTGAGGGCAAAATACCAGGGTTATTCTAACAGCAAGTTGATATTATCCCAGGAAAATGAGATATTTCAAGAGGTTACCTAGTTACCTAGTTTGTAGCTAACAGACCTCCTTATTCCTAAATTTCTCATGCTTTTTGTCATGCTCAACAAAAGCACCATTCAGCTGTATCTTGCCTGACAGTTAAGATACATGCAATGACCATTTTGTTAAAATGAATAGTAGTAATCTTTGTTCTGAACAAATAGCTAGTCCACCAGGGATAATACAGCATTGTCTCTGCAGTTCCTCTGTGTTAGCTCCTCATTGGTTACAACTGAGAAACAATCATATATTCCTCCTCTCCACTTTCCCAACTCCAGTGCCACTCTCTGTATGTGATCACTGTGTGGTTAAGTTTTGTACATATAAACTGATATTTTGAGAGTTGTTATTAAGATCTACAGGTGATGGGATCTGGCCAAATTTCTTGTACTGCTTTGCTCAAAGTATGTTTCCTCATGACAGCACTGCATGAAATGACTCTATATTGGGTGTTAAGTCCACATTTAGAAAGCAAACTTTTTTTTTTCCTGAATTCTCAAAATTATGCTGAATTGTTGCAGTAAACATTTAAAATTGTGAAGGACAAGGTTTTCCAGGGAGTGTGATATTGCCATCCCCAAAATGCATGAGTTTTATTACGTGTATACCATAGCATAAAGAAATGGAACAGGGTTAAAATAGTTTTATTGTTTTCAGACGAACTATATTTAAAATTAAGGCAACTTAATAGGCAGAAATATAGGGCAATAAGGAATGTGGAACTTGGTAATTTAGGAGTCATAACGAATATGCATCTTTGAACGTTTCCACTATGTGCTTAAGTTAAAACATACAAATGGACTGTCTTAATCAGTCAGCCTCTGAGTAAATATTTATAGGGCAAAACCATAGGACTGCTTTGTCGAAAAACATGATTTTACACTTTATGGTAAAGACCACCAACAGAAGGAAGTAGGGCAGAGGAAGGATTTATTTCTGCATGTGTCAGAAATGCTCACCAGCCCAGCTGGTGGAGTGCTTGAGCGCTCACCCCTTCCTCAGCTTTTCACCCACATGTCTGGCCAGGTGCTGGCAGTCCCTTTCTAGGGTATACAGATACATGTTACTAGAGCCAAAGCTCTGCCTGAGTGAATTTCCCCTGCTATTTCCATGTATACCTAGCATGCCAATGTGTGGATACTGTTAAGCAAGCCTCTGAAGTGGCTCGCATCGCTGAACTATGACTCACTCTGCTTTGTCCATGTGTTTGTATGTGTCTGGAAGCACGGTGCTGCAGCCGCGGCTAAAGGAGCTACAAATTTAGGACTAAAAAGGCCATTAATGATAAGACCACTTTTTTAAAAGCAGGAGCCAGAACCTTCTAAAAGAAGACCATCATTTTTGGTTATTCAAAGCCTATATCGTTTCAGGAAAAGAAAAAGACTTAAATGAATATATAATGATACTAATATATATAGGTAGGTATAAATATATATATATATATGATATTAATGCATTTGAAAATTTTACCTAGTCTAATTAAAACTTTAATTGATAGTAATCTGGACCCTCCCTCCATGTGTTCAGTAAATACATTAACTAATACTTTTCTAGCTTTTTAAGTTATTGTGTATGAAATTCTGATTTTTTTTCTGCCATGCATTATTATTTCAGGGTTTTGTGCTACAAAAGATGCATGATTTGAATAATTATTTATGGTCTATTGTTCAGAGTACTGGAAATACACAGAGACAGCCCACTCTCAATTTGGCAGATGGAGTTCATGAAGCTAAATAGCAGAAGACATTTGATTGAAATAAAGACCCATGTAGGCTGAAGCTTTGCACAGATGGAATAGCCTGAATTTCCATGGTCCAAGACCATCAACCTTCTAATTATGTTTAATTTTGCTCTAAACTTGGTTAACATGTAAGTACGCAAAGTATGGCTGTTATAAGATGTTATAGATCATGATGATCAGTGAGTATTCCTGAAGTGACCAAAAAAAAAGGAAGTTAATGTTGCACAGAACTGTGAGCTATTCCCTGTGCTTGAAGTCCTGATTTCTGGTAATGTGTTTTCCTTAGTATATTTGGTTACTTCCAGAAGTGCAGAGTTTTTTGAGTTTGTAGCCACCTGAGAGACCTCTAATAATACACTTAAGATATGTCATATTCTTCATCCTGCTTCAGTAAATACATGAAAAGGATTTCGTGTGATATCTTGTGCTTATGCTAGTACGCATGAACAGACCAATTTTCACTTGTGTTAATATCTCCCAAATCTGAATCAGGATACTGATCTGAGATCCCTGAGCAGTGCTCTCTGGGGAGTAAGACAGCTTGAAATATATCTATCACCTTTGTCCTAAAAATTTGCAACACAATGCAAACTGACAGCCATAAGCATAGAGCAACGCTCAGGCTGCCTGGCCTAATACTGGTCTGAGATACCTCTGTTCCCGGACTGTAGATGCCGTGCTTCTGATGAAGAAGAAAGGATTTCCATGGCTAGGAGAAGTTCTTTAGTGATTTCTATGAATAGGAGAAGTTCTTTAGTAACTTCTGGTACTGCTCTGTCCTGGTAGGTTCCTTTAATTCTTCTCTTCACTTGTTCTCCTGAAGGGATTCAGGCTTAATAATCTGTTTAACATCTTTCTCCCACTCCTTCCCCCTGGCTGCTTGGTATGTATAGGTAGAGGAAGGACCAGCTTCTCAGCACTGCAGCTTTTTTGCACGTAGCTTAATAAGCTGAGACAATGTGTCCCAGCACAAGCTGACTCTGGTTTTGTGGTGGCAGGGGGAGAGAAACTTAGTAACCGGCAGCAAGTTTGATTGTGTAGCTGGGGATGCAGAGGCTTGGAGTTAACAGCAACAGATTGTTCAGCCATGGGTTGAGAGTTTCCACATGGTGTATGTGAGTTGGTGGCCACTGCATTTGCTGTTGTTATCCGTTGTGCTTCCTGTGTAGCTGATGCTGTATCTGTAAGCAAGCATCTAGTGCTGTGTCAAAGGACCTGTAGTCAGGTATTATATACGATGGTAAGGCCTATAGGGATTTTGGCACCTGTTGGAGCAACCTCATGGCTGTGACAGTTTCTCCCACAGAGGCATGTAAGCACATGCAAACCCTCTCCCAAAGAGTGTCCTAGTCTCTGGGGAAGGAAGTTTCTGGGCATTTTGAGCAACCAGGATGGTATCTGGGATACAGTTTGTATTCTGAGACCTGTTTCCCATCGGAAACTTCAGCATGGAAAACTTGTTAATTCTTCACCTCCTTTAAATCACAAAGTCCTTGTACAGCAAAGAATGGGTCAAATGTAAAGCAGTGTTTAATTGATTTTGTGGGTTGAGTGTCAAATGAATTATCTGTCTATGCTGTCCTTTCTTTGTCACATTCAGTGAGGTAGTCTATTTAAAAAAATTCTAAATCTTTTGCTGTCTTTTTTTTTTTTCCCTTTCCTTTGTCGCCTTTATTTATATTACTCCAAAAGTCAAATAAACAAGGTGTCTTCAGCCAAAGATGTGGAAGAAGGCAGTTGTCTGCAAAGAGAGATGCTGAAAGTTACAGTTTAGAGTATGGAAGTCTAAGGAATAGCCTGCCTTGCTAATAAACCATTTCATTTTTGCATGTCTCATCAGTACTGTAAATACAGAGCACTTCTCTGCAGCTTAACCTGCCATCTGGGACTGAATTCCAGTAACAACCCACCATAAGGAGTAAGTAATGAATAAATGTGAGTCAGCTCTGTTGTTAAGAAATACAGCTTTGCAAGTTCCTGTTGTAAATGTTACAGAAATTTTCCTCTTTTCTGAATTAAAGATCTGCCAAATTATTATGAGACAATTTGGATAGTCTGCAAACTGAACTGTTTTCTGGATAGCGTAGTGAAATTTCTAATAATTGAGAGCCCTCTGTCTACAGAAACTTTTGCTTGTTTGTTTATTTTAATAACATGGGAGGCAGTGTGTAAGAGCGCAAGCTGTGATTAGAGCTCTGCAGATACCAAAATGGCGTCTAGCTGTATGAAAACCAGCATACAAAAGTACTTCCATAATGATCACAACAAAAATATGCTGCTCTTACCAAGGCACTTCTCAACTGTAAAATATTTCATGAGAGCTAACCGCTTGGATGTGTTTCCAAATCAGCAGTCAGTGTCTGAGATGCCGTCTCAGATACATGCATAGGTGAAAGCTGGAGTTAAGTGTGTAAGTCAGTAAGTTGCCACATTGCATTTTTTGTTTAAATCTCTCGCAAATCAGTATGTCGTAAACTACTGGACGCTGACAGAAATAAGGCTAGATCTAACAGCTTTTTCTGAGAATTTGGCTGTGATATGAAGGGCTAGATGCAGCTGTGTATGGGGAAGGGAAAAGAGAACTAGCAGCTGTGCTGCCTTGTAGTGTGAGTGGGAGAATATGCTGCAACAGATTGTGTCAAGGGGTGGCTGAAATCCTTGAGCCTTCTTCCTAAACTTGCTCTCATTGAGACATATTAGCTGGTCTCGACCTTTGGTAGGGGAGATAGAATTTTGCAAATTTTTTAAACATTGTCCAGAGTGTGAGAGGAAGTTTGTGACTTGTATAAAGCAGTGCTTCCCACATTTCCATAGATATTTGGCAAAATCTCAGTGTGTTACATGCAACTAGGGGAGAAGACGTCAAGAGTAAAGCATCCATTTGTATGAAGCAGTGCACCAGTGGAAATTCAAAGTGCAGAGCTCAAGGACTGACACACCACAAGAAGGAACAGTGCTGGCGCCATTCCTGTGGCCATGTACTCAACAACCAATTTGCAAAGTTTGCTAGTATTAGTCATGTCTTTATAGGAAGGAAAAGAAAAAAGGCTATTACCATTATTTCACAAAGGCCATGCAGTATCCATTAGCAGAAACAATTTTGTTCATTACCAGGCGTGACATAATTCAAACTCTGATTTAAGATGTGTGGCCTTTCATTTAATTTCAAACCCGAGCTTCAAAACAGATCTGTTTGCCCAAATAAAGAAATTTAGGTAATCCTTTACAAATATATCAGCACAACATTCTTATCTGTGAATATTCGAGAGGATGTTTTCTTAAAATACATGAGTTGTATTATGAGTACTAATGCATGAGTTGCCATACTGCTTGCACTTTCTAAGCTTTAACTTCCTTCAAATTTTTTTTAAAATCTCAGCCTACAGAGAATGAGATGGTCCAAAACTACTTTGTTTATCTTCTCTATTTTTTTCCCCTTGGAAAGATAAACCATGCTATCTAATGCATGTGATCTCATAGAATCATAGAATGGACCTTAAAGATCATCTAGTTCCAACCCCCCTGCCATGGGCAGGGACACCTCCCACTAGACCAGCCTGCTGAAAGACCCATCCAGCCTGGCCTTGAACACTTCCAGGGATGGGGCGGCCACAACCTCCCTGGGCAACCTGTTCCAGTGCCTCATCACCCTCACAGGAAAGAATTTCTTCCTAATATCCAGTCTAAATCTACCATCTTCCATTTTGAAACCGTTACCCCTCGTCCTATCATTACAGTCCCTGATAAAGAGTCCCTCCCCATCCTTCCTGTAGGCCCTCTTTAGGTACTGGAAGGCTGCTATAAGGTCTCCCTGGAGCCTTCTCTTCTCCAGGATGAATAATCCCAACTCTTTCAGCCTGTCCTGATAGGGGAGGTGCTCCAGCCCTCTGATCATCTTTGTGGACCTCCGCTGGACCCATTCCAACAGGGCCATGTCCTTCCTGTGCTGAGGACTCCAGAGCTGCACATAGCACTCCAGGTGGGGTCTCACCAGAGCAGAGGGGTAGAATCACCCCCCTCAACCTACTGGCCATGCTTCTTTTCATGCAGACCAGGATGAGATTGGCTTCCTGGTCTGCAAACATGCATTGCCGGCTTATGTTGAGCTTCTCATTTCCCAACACCTCCAAGTCCTTCTCCTCAAGGCTGCTCTCAATCCATTCTCCACCCAACCTGTATTTGTGCTTGATATTGCCATGACCCATATGCAGGACCTTGCACTTGGCCTGGTTGAACTTCATGAGGTTCACATGGGCCCACCACTCAAGCCTGTCCATCTGGTCCCTCTGGATGGCATCTCTTCCCTCCAGCGTGTTGACCGTGCCACGCAGCTTGGTGTCATCAGCAAACTTGCTGAGGGTGCACTCAATCCCATTCCCTACATCTCTGACAAAGATGTTAAACAGCACTGGTCCCAGTACTGACCCCTGAGGAACACCGCTCATCACTGGTCTCCACTTGGACATTGAGCCATTGACTGCAACCCTTTGAGTGCGGCCATCCAGCCAGTTCCTTATCCACTGAGTGGTCCATCCATCAAATCCATGTCTTTCCAATTTAGAGACAAGGATGTCATGTGGGACAGTGTCAAATGCTTTGCTTAAGTCCTTGTAGATGACGTCAGTTGCTCTCCCCTTATCTACCAGTGCTGTGGCAACATCATAGAAGGCCACCAAATTTGTCAGGCATGATTTTCCCTTAGTGAAGCCATGTTGGCTGTCACCAATCACCTCCTTATTTTCCATGTGCTTTAACAGAGATTCCAGGAGGATTTGTTGCATGATCTTGCTGGGCACAGACTGCCTGGTCTGTAGTTCCCTGGGTCTTCCTATTTTCCCTTTTTGAAAATGGGGGTTATGTTTCCCCTTTTCCAGTCAGTGGGAAGTTCAGTGGACTGCCACAACTCTTCACATATGGTGGATAGTGGCTTAGCAACTTCATCCACCAGTTCCCTGAGGACCCACAGATGGATTTCATCAGGTCCCATGGACTTATGTACCTTCAGGTTCCTCAGGTGGCCTCGAACCTGATCTTCTCCTATAGTGGGCAGTTCTTCATTCTCATAGTCCCTGATTTTGCCTTCTGCGACTAGGGTGGTGTGGTTAGAGCCCTTGCTGGTGAAGACCGAGGTGAAAACATCATTCAGTACCTCAGCCTTCTTCATATCCTGGGTGACCAGGTCTCCTGTTTCCTTCTGGAAAGTGTCATGGAAAACATGACACTCCTGTCCACCACTTGTTCAACAATTGGTATTTATAAATGTGTGACTTTCTCAATACATTTTTCAGTTTTCTGGTGAAGAGCAATAAATACAGACATTTTTTTTCCTATCTCAGGAACTTTGTCCAGAGACCAAGTTAAAGCTGTGACCACTTTTGTTTGATACAACACTATATTTCTGTATGTATTTATATAAGTATTTACTTACATTTATTTCCAATGCATAACTATGAGCTTATAGAAACAATGTCTGAAATACGTGAGACCTACCCACATGTTTTTGCAGAAAACCCTCTTTGAAGTGCTGAGATGTGTTGTACATGTTAACTCTGCATGAACCCAAACCATTTTCTTTTTCTTAATATGAAAATGTTGTCATGTTAATTCATCCTCATTTTTTGGCTCTGTGCAAGTACAGGTTTTGATTATAATTGAAGAGGAGAAAAAGATATTCAGACAGGCCTATATGAAGCAATAACAGACAGCTGTTTTTAACTCACTTTGTTGCAATATGTAGTGATGACCTGAGTTTTTGGGGTAGAAATTTCTTACTGAAATGGCCTGTATCTGTTATTCAGTCATAGTGCAGTCAAGACTGTGCTGTCAGTAGCACTAAGAGACCACAAGCATCGCTGTTACCAGCAATACTGATATATATACAGCATGGCCAAAGAAGCAGGAATACATTAGTCAGTCATCAGTTATCTGTGTGTATCAAGAAGGTATACCCTGAAATGTAAAGCATCTGGGTGAAAGCATCCATAAAGCATCCGTAAAGAAAAGGGTTCTGCGAAGGTAGAAGTTTACTTCAGACCATTCAGGTAAGGAGATCTGGGGAATGAGGTTATTTTCTTGAGCAAGTAGAATATTATTCAAAGTGTGGGTACCCCTAGCTGGGTAAGGAGTTTGGATCTGCTGGGAACGCAATTGGGCATCAGAGACTGTATAGTGGGTTCCTGCATTGGGACCGTATAGTGTGTTCAATGGTTATCGAGAGCCATTTTTAATGACGAAATTGGAGAGAGGGCAACTACAAAGGGTGATCTTTCAGACACGATTCTTACAAATCTGTGGGAGCTGATTGTTAACAGTGAAGGTAAGAGGCAATTTAGGTAAGCGTGAAAATAAAAAATATTTTTCAGTTTTCTCAGGAAAGACAAGGGGGAGACAGCAACATAGAAATGGTGGCGGCCTTCTAGCATTAATTTGGACTGCAGTTTTTCTTGAGATTATGTCTCCATCTGCTTGCTCTGTGCCCTTTTCCAGAAGGTTTTACAGAACCTGTCCTGTTAACCTGCTCTCCCAGAAAATGATTCCTGCTCCTTCCTCATTTCCAGAAGATTTAACGCTGATATAGAACGTGCCAGTGAAGACCAGGAACAACACAGCTTCCTCCTTAACACTAACCGTACCTCTTTAGCAAAGCACACAGCATATAGCATGTATATTACTTTTCTGCAAACATTCAGCTGTTTTTTTCAAGAGAACCACCAATGAAATTTGAAGCCAGCTAGCCACGGAGAAGTCTGTAACAATACTCACTGCGCTCCACCATAAGCCTATAGAAGCCTTACTGATTTTTCCACCTAATTCCATCCACTGTTTAAGGAGTTCCACAGTTTTGCTGCCACTTTTCTAGTTTTCATCTAAATTCAGAGGGAAGATGGACCGGATCAGGGAGATGAGGTGTGTATTCTGTATAGTCTGGTAGCTTGGTGTTTGGGTTGGGAAGTTGGAGCACAACATTGTCAGTCATTACTAAGAAACAAATGATATTTTATTTATATGTATAGGTTTTACTGCACTGTAACATCACCTGAGGTGTATTGGGGAATTCTTAGAAGTATGGTTAATATATTGAAAGATATAGAAGAACATGAGCAATTTATTTTTTTTTTTTTTTATCCTTCTGGTCCATGTTTAAGTTCAAAAATTGGTGGTCTTCCATGGTAAAGTGACTGCTAATCCGAAGACACAATGGAGGGAAAAGGAGCAAAATATTGAGGAAGCAGAATTTTAGAAAATTATAAAGGAGGATGATGGCAGGAGAGAGAAACATCTTTCATCAGAATTCAGCCAACTAAAGGATGGTTAAATTTTCACAGTATAAGGAACCAACATGGATAATTTGGCAGGATGAACATATTCCCAGTGATATCCTGGAGAAATAGGGGAGAAAATGATGAGTGACTGTATGGCAAAGTGTGTATTTACCTTCCCCTTCAGGTGTGGAAAGGACTGACAGCTCTCTGGCAGAAGAAAGACAGAAACATGAATGTAAGCAGAAATAAAATGCATGACAAGTGAGTGCCTTGACCGTCTCCAGCTGTGTGGTATTTCTTGACTTGTGTGCTGCGTTTCTCAGGAGAGTCAAAGACAGCAAACAGGAGAAGGGAATGTGGAGAACCAAATATTTAATGACAATCCAGAGCAAAAACATCAAATCGGAAAAAAACCTTTGAAATAGGCAAAAATGGGGAAAGACGGCATTATTTAGTAGTTGTGAAGGAGCTCTGTACAAGTGGCACAGTGGATCCGGCTCTGAAGCAGAAGTCAAAGTGTTTGTATGTGATCAGGCTGGATGTCTCAGCATGGGTGCCACAGACTATAGGAACAGGAGTCAGGAGTGACTGCAACAAACAGCTTCGGCCACTTCAACCGTGTGTGCACAATCATATGCACCTGTGGTAGTTATGAGTTGAAGAAACAAATTTCCCTTAAGTCACGCAGGCACTTCTGGATAGTCTTACTGCTGGAAACTTAAGCTTAGTCTCTTATTTCAGGGCTGTTTCTTTTTGATTTACATGCTGTTCCTCCAGTAGAGGTGAAGCTTGGCAGTCTTGTGTTCACAGCAATGAAAAAGCAGAATTTTTTTTCTCACTTTGCATGTTCACAATTATCGTGGTTTAATCCCAGCTGGCAACTAGAAACATGCAGACACTTGCTCAAACCCCGCTCCTTTTTTTCCCCCAAGAAGTGTGAGGAGAAGAGGCAAAAAAAAAGTAGAGGCAAGGAAGAAAAAAACAACTCATGGTATTGAGATAAAGGCAGTATAATAAAAACAATAAGAGAAAAGGAAAAATAATAACAACGGTAATAATAATAATAATGACATGGGTCCCTCTCACTGCGTGGTGAATTGGCACTGTCCTGAGCAGTGATTGCGGATTCCTCTCCCTGGCTACCTCTATTTATATACTAAGCATGACATATATGGTATGGAATATTTCATTGGTCATTCCATCATTCTGTCTATGTCACTATGGGAAGCTGAAAAAAGTCCTTGAAGAGTGTAAACATCACTTAACAACAACTAAAACCAATAGGTATTATTGATATTCCTTTCACGGCAATCACTAGAAAGAAAATTAACTCTTTCCCAGCTGAAACCAGGACAACCATACAGTAAGTATAAAATAACCAGATATTTCCTTTCTGTAAACAGTGATGCAAGGGAATGTTGCAAGTGATGCAAGAACATTTTGCATGCCAGTTGGTGCTCTCAGGATGAACAATGGGTGTTACTTGCATTTTCATTATGAATTTGCTCTCCATCAGCCACGGAATTGCTCCAGGACCCATGCTCTGACACTTACCTTTGGCATAGGTAAGCAAGCAGGATATGCTCCCCTTACATGCACCCTGGGCTGGTCCTTAATGTTAATTGTAATTTTGTCACCACAGGGCATGTAATAACAGGAACTTCTGAAAGGCATCTTCAAACTCTAAATCCCAAACAATAATAAAGACTAGTTGGTTTCAGTGTAATTCACATTTGACTCACTGAAATGTTAAGTCTCTGAAAGTCTTAGAAATAAGACCAGAAAAAAATATACCTCAGGGAAAAAATCTTGTACTTCCAGAGAGGCTGGAAGTCAGCTGCTTGGCTCAGGATTTCAATTCTGCTTTTGTAATGTAAGGAAAGATGTTTATAATGTAAATCACCCTCAAAGGAAAGTGGATGATCCACTTTCCTCAAGCAACAAATCCTGTTGTAATCTTGCAAACACCATAAAACCCAGTTTACTCAAGCATTTGATGCATTCTTTTCCCCATGTGTTAAGCTGACAAGGCAGGATTTACAAAGTGTTCCTTGTGGGATGGTG
This sequence comes from Alca torda, assembly GCA_008658365.1. Taxonomy (NCBI): domain Eukaryota; kingdom Metazoa; phylum Chordata; class Aves; order Charadriiformes; family Alcidae; genus Alca; species Alca torda. The sequence continues at coordinate 20,441,673 of CM018079.1, read as the reverse complement.
CAAAAGAAAAGAAAATTTTTCAAACTGTGTAGCACTTTAATTAGACCTTTGTGTAGCACTTACTTAGTAATGAGGTCATTGCCTCTTTCTCTTCTGTCTGGTATTAAGGACTTGCTTTCAATCCTTTCCCAGTCTTCCTTTAGCTGTGACTGGAGGCATTGGGCAAATGGTGTTCTTACATACTGGATTAGTGACTCTTCTCCATACCATGCAGTCTGTGGAAAAAAAATTATTAGGAATTTGGTGACTTCATTTATTTCTGAGGAGCCATTCCAAAGAGGGGTGTTTGCTTACCTCCCTTGATCCTTCTCACTGTAGCCCTGTTATTCCTTTGGGCAGCACATGACTTCTCTCTGTTTGTCTTCGTGCTCTTAGATGGGCCTGTTGCAATCTGCAAGTAAATGCTAGCAAGGGATGTTTTTTCCACTCCTTGAAAAGATATGGGATTAAAAATAAAATCACATGCCAAATCAGGCTAAAAGGCTGAAATGTTCTCAACTTCTGTGACTTCAACAGTTGAAGGGGAAAAAACAAAACAGTTGAAAGAACAAAATTACCCTAGCAACTATGGTAACTTTTTATCGCCTTACTATGCATTCATTTAAAATACTAAACAAAATGCTTTCAACTGAAAAAAAAAAAATTACTTATTTTAGGAAATGTTAAAATGTGATATTTCTGAGGATATTTTTTCAAAATGAAACATTCATAGAAAATCTCATAGAAAAACATACATGGAAAATTTCAAAGAATTGGCAGCATCCAATAGCAATATGGGGGTTTGGGGTTTTTTTTTGGTAAAAATTCCCTATTAGCTGTGTGTGTAGGCACTTCAGAAAAATAACAATCTCTTATGATCCTTGGTCAATGAAGCCTCTGCACTATAATTCAAATAAAATAACGATACATCAAGGTTCTTTCAAAAACAACAGCCCCTGTACCTCATACTCAAGACATTGTAGCTCATAAATTTCTCTCATCAAAAGTAAACTTATGAGCAGTCGGAGTTCTAATGAAAGTAGAAAAATTTGCCTATTTTAAAATTATTTTACCAGATCTATAAAGCAAGAAAAAAATAATGGAGAAGAGGTGCTATGCTGGATCTTGATCTCACCAACAAGGGTGGGCTGATGGGGAATGTGAAGGTCAAGGGCAGCCTTGGATGCAGTAACCATGAGATGGTGGAGTTCAAGATCCTTAGGGCAGCGAGGAGGGTGCACAGTAAGGTCGCTACCCTGGACTTGAGGAGAGCAGACCTTGGCCTCTTGAGAGATCTGCTTGGTAGAGTTCTGTGGGATAAAGCCCTGGAGGGAAGAGGGCCCCAAAAAAGCTGGGGATATTCAAGGATCACCTCCTCCAAGCTCAGGAGCGATCCATTCCAAAAAAGAGAAAGTCGGGCAAAACACCAGGAGTTCTGCATGGATTAACGAGGAGCTCCTGCAAAATCTCAAACAGAAAAAGGAAGCCTACAGAGGGTAGAAGCAAGGACAGGTCACCTGGGAGAAATACAGAGAAATTGTCCAAGCAGCCAGGAACCAGACTGGGAAAGCCAAAGCTCTGATAGAATTAAATCTGGCCAGGGACATTAAGGGCCACAAGAAAAACTTCTATAGGTATTTCAGTGATAAAAAGAAGATTAGGGAAGATGTGGTCCCTCTCTGGAAGGAAACAGGAGACCTAGTCACCTGGGATATGGACAAGGCTGAGGCTCAATGACTTTTTTGCCTCATTCTTCACTGGCAAGTGCTCTCGCTAAACCGCCCAAGTTGCAGAAGACAAAGGCAAGGACTGGGAGAATGAAGAACCACCCACTGTAGGAGAAGACCAGGTCCAAGATCATCTGAAAAGATAGCCCATCGCTGGAAGTGTTCAAGGCCAAGTTGGATGGAGCTTTGAGCAATCTCATCTAGTGGAAGTTGTCCCTGCCCATGGCTCGGTGTTTGGAACTAGATGATCTTTAAGGTCCCCTCCAACTCAAACCTTTCTATGATTCTATGATAATAGTATGCTAACAAAAGAAGGTTTTGTTTCTAGCATGAGTAACAGAAGGAACACGTAGCGTCTTCCTAGGCATGTGGATAGTAATAGACTAACAATAGAAGACATACCTAAAGGCAACAGAAAAATGATTAATTATTATTGAAGAAAGCCCAACTGGTATCTAGGAATAAAATTTGTGATTTATCACAAGCTGTGACTAGAAAACAATAAAAGCCTGGAACAAAGAGGAACACTATATGCATGCAGTATAGTGAATATAAGACATGCATCCCTGTTTTACTGCATCTTAATCTTGGCCTGTAAAGGTTATCCCAGACAGAAGAATAAATAAGGTATTGTCTTGAGATCCTGGTATAAAATTGATAATTCCTTCTCTGAGATTAAAGTATTATTTTTTTTTAAAAAAAAAGAACTGTTATTTTATTATTTTCAATAGTTTTGCTCTGAGGATTTTTAGCAGCAAATATAATTAGAAAAAAAAAAAACAACATTGGTTTACAGGACTATCCTGATGTGATGAGACTGTTCTAATTTTGTTGCTGTCCTGTATACGTTGTGAAAGGCACTCCCAAGTATCTTGCACTCCAGTCATGTTCTGTCTAGAAAAAGGATTATCAAGAGACTCATTTATGCATTGTTTGAAATCTCTCTCAGAAAGGTCAGCTCCCTGGCCAACAGATATTAGCAATTTGTTCAGAAGCATAACTAGCTGTTTGCATTTTGGTTTTTTTTTGTCTACTTGTGCTAGTTCTTGGACTAAATTAGCCTGAAATAGAATGGTTTGAGTTGATGTCTCTATTCAAGACATTTTGTTTTAGAAAGGACTAGGGGACAACTGCACCTGCTTTGGTCAGCACAGTGATCCAGAAATTGTGTTTGTGTCTGAAAGGAAGTGCCTCCTGCTTTTGCATGAACTATGAATTTCTCTTTTGTCAGTTCAAGTTAAAGTTGGCATTTTTTTAAGATCTTGTAAGTTAGTCCCCTCTGGGAGCTGCCATCTTCTCAGTACAGTTGCATTTGCTATCACATCTGGTACTCTCTGCAGGGGTCCTTGTCATTATGTGCTAGCTGTGTGATGCCTTAATATTAATACACCAATCCGATTGAGAACATAAAGTTTTATAGAACATTACAGAAATATGTGTGTGGTCTTTACATCTGGGATGTTGTGAAAACTGAAGAATAAGAGTCAGGTGAGTGAAAAAAAAATAAAAAAAGGTTTCATGAATGCAAGGCAATTAATTCCCTAACAGAGCTGTGAGGTTTGATTAGCATAGGCAGGATTATGCTCAAGCAGGAATGCCAAGGAAATTCAGATGGTCCTTGCACAACTTTAAATTTGATACGTTTCTGACAGTGTTGCTACAGCTAAGTCTGATATTATGGGCTGGATGAAACATGTTTCTGGGTCAGCTCCTCCAGCCTTTGCTATGCAGTCAGGGTAACCTGAAATCTGTGAACCTTTGTGAGGGAAGGATATTATTCCAGGTCCTGGGGGCAGGAATGGACTGAATACATTTTTAATTCATTACCATATATTCCCCTTCCCTACCTTGCCCCACCTCTGTGCTTAAATGGCAATGGATGCCAGGCTTTTCCAGACTCGTAGTTCATGCTGAGGAGTACAGTTTATTCTATGTTGGAACTTCCTGGGGTGCTTATCCTGTCCAAGGGATCAAATAATCCAAGAAATCCTGCAGGCAAGGCAAAGACATGGAGCTGGACTAGCACACGATGAGTGATTTGTATCCTCCGGATAGACAGTGCAGTGTGCGTGTCCTATGTGTGTTGTTCCTTGCAATTTGCTCCCACTTTTTATCATCCTATAAAGCAACTTTTAAAACTTATATAATGATGGAGAGCCTCAGCTGGATATGAAATAATGCAGTGTAGGTTGTCCCAACTCCACAATACTGTGAAAATTGTTTAAAGTCACTGCAAAACCCCTTCCCACAGGATATACATGATAAACACTAAGAATGATTGCTTGTTTATAGCAGTCTTCCGAAAGGAAAAAGTCATTCTTACTAGCCTGATCTAAAGATCGTTACCAGTAGGTATGTGCTAGCAGATATCTTTGGAAAGGGACGGTGCCTGATGAAGCAATGGAACAATTTAGTTCCTAGAACAAAAAATGAAGGGTACCTGTCACTTCAGGAAAATAGCATATGATTTGCATTTCGAACTCTTGAATTACAAAAAGCATGCTTTTTAGCCTTGGTATGTACATGCAAAATTACATGTCTGTTAAAACACTCAAGAGCTGATGTGCTTCTGTCTATATACTGTACACAGTTCAAGACATCTTGTGGAAAGTGTTTTAAAGCATTTCAATAGAGCTTGGACTGACGGCCCTTCTTCCTAGACTTTTGAAAGCTGTCTAAGTCTTAGACACTGAGTTTTCTTTAAAGAATTGTCCCCAGATGTAAGTACTGAACACTTCTAAAAATCTCTCTCGGTGTATAATTCTCTCATTTGAAATATATGTATAATTAGTGAATGTGGTACTTACATCCTTAACATTTAATATATTGAGCTGTTAATCTACTTGTATTGATTGCACCCTGCTTTAATCAAGATGCAAGAAACAGGCTATAAAAATGACTGAATTAATAATCCATTTTTAAATGGCTCATTCATAGAGACACTCTTCTCATGTGCTTTTCCTTGGTGAAAAATTTTACTGTTATGGAGGACGGCTATTTATAGCTATGTTGTTTAGGCAAAAAGTAGACCTGGCTGAATAATTTATTGTGAGGAGTATTAGCTGCAAATTTAGTTATATTTTTTGTTCACATATCATTCATGAAATGGCCTGATTCTTTTTGTGAATGAAAAATGTCAGCCTACAGGTTATTCTATCAAGCTATTTGCCTGATTCCTTCTGGGTATGAGAAATTTTCCATCTGTAGGTAGTTTCATCCAACGACTTGTTTTCCATGGGATTTAATTGCCTGCCAAAAGCAACCTCACTTCTTTTACTTTTTTTACTGAACTTTGAAAATCACAAATACATTTCTGGAATAATAGTAGTACTCACCTGCAGACAAACGTATACAGGTCAATCTGAAGAATAACCCTCTGCCTTCAATGTAAACAAAATACATTCCCTGAAAATTGGCAAAAATAGCTGACAGTACATAGCAGAAAATTTGTGACTAAACCATAGTCTAGTTTTGATTTACATACTTAATTTTGAATTAATATATTGCGTTCATTTTTCACCTATGTCTAGCAAGAAGTCCTTTGTCCTATGCAAAGGACATTTAATGAGGAATTCTGAAATATGATTACAAACAGCCTAATCATGTCACCTGTACTCATCTAGGTGTGTTTATGAAAAACTCATATGTATGGGATTAAAGGTTCAAAGCAATGGGAAAAAAACCTGAAAGTGACAATTTTACCTGGACACCGGAATCCCATTACTAGAAGCAACGTAGGCTTTTAGCACTTAAGTCCTCAAAGATATTTAGGTGTTGAATTCAGTAGTAAGTACATAATGCCTTTAAAGAGCTGAACCTCACTAAATCCGTTGTGGTTTAGGCCTAACTGGCCAATGATGGATGACAGATGCTGCCCCCTGACCTCTCACTCCAAGGAGAGGAGGAGGAGAGATAAAGAGATTTACAAGTAAAGAAGGAACTGAACTACTTTAATGAAATAATAATAAAATAAAAAGGAAATAATGAAATAGATACAATATATACAAAACCATATTAAGCTCCCAGGATGACGTCACCGGCAGGCAATGGGGAAGTCCCAGACTGGACTCAGCTATGGATAGGAACTGGATTCCATATCTGCAGTCAGGAATGCATGAATTAGAATCAAAAGCAGATGAATAGACAGTTCTCTTCAGACGTCGGCCATTGAAGAAAGAAGGCTGACCCTTTGATCCCTCAGCTTTTACACTGAGCATGGGGCAGATGGGATGGAATACCCCATTGGTCAGTTTTGGGTCACCTGTCCTGTCCGGTTCTCCCCACAGGTGGGACCCCTTTACGCTTTTCCATTTCTGACCCTCCAATGGGGCAAATAATGAAATTAGCTGACCTTGGTTGTTATAGCAATAAGCATAAGCAAGAGCCTCTCTGCATACTAACATTCTTGGCACTAACTATAAACACAGGTCTTATCACTCTGAGAACAAATAGTTTTCTGCACAGTATACTGTTAATTTCAGAGAGTTAGAAGAGGCTTAGCTAAAAAGTAAAATTACTGAACAGAAAGTTGGTTCTGTTCTACCCCTAACAAAGGCATAACCAAAGTCTCTATAGAAGAAAAGATAATCAGATTCCTAAGTATTAGGTTTCAGCTGGAGGCTTATATCTTATGAATTAGCTGAGAGCCAAAAATAAAGCAAAAGTGCATAGAGGAAGGAATGTTTCTCCTCTTCTAAAGCTTTCATGTAGGAAAAGTAGTTCAGAAAAAAATCTGTTTCATAATGCTGTATTTTCTAAGGATTGAATGGTGCTGACACAAAATAGTTTTTTTGTTTTCTTAAAGTCCGTGAAAAAACATTTAGTATAATTCTTCTGTTTTGTTCCTGGTCTTTTCTTAGAATCTGGTTATTTGCAGCAATATTAACAGCAGGTTCAGTTCTCTTCAAACTATGCTGAGATTATTAAAATGGAAAAGCAGTCCATGAACACTTCTGAGGATAATCTTAACACTACATTGTGATTTACATGGTGCTCTATGTTCCCAAGCTCTTGTCAAGATCTCTTCAGATATTTTTCCCTAAACCAACTATAAAGCAAATATCTTCCTGCTGGTAGTTAAGTCCATTTCCATGTCATAGCATGAGTCCCAGAAGTTGCATTTGCCTCTAAAATTACTCAAGTTACAAAACTGATAATAAACGCATAATGCATAGTGAATCTCACTACTGTGCAATTAACATTGCAGTTTAAACCTTAATTAGATTTTGCCTTTGAAGGCAGCGGATTTCAATGCAATTTAATGGTTTGTTTGTTCAGTGGCTCTCTGCTTCCATTTAATTATGGCACTTTTAAAATTAATTTTTGTTATTAAAACAGTAAGAAGAAGCTGAAAAAGGTATTAGTACTGCTCAGTATGGGAAAAGGTAGGTGGTAAGATTCTTAGAAAGGGGGTCAACATACTTGAGTGGAACTACATGGACATACACAATCCTACAGTGTAGCAGTACTGTTAAAACTATGAGGCAACATTTTGACTGCTGTGTGGATAGAATGGAAAGAATCAGCTTTTGTAGTCCCTGAAACTCCTGTCAATGAAATTCACCCAGGCCCCATCCCTGGAAGTGTTCAAGGCCAGGTTGGATGGAGCTTTGAGCAACCTGATCTAGTGGAAGTTGTGTCTGTGACAGGGGGCTTGGACCTAGCTGATCTTTAAGGTCACTTCCAACCTAAACCATTCTATGATTCTATGAAATAAAGTCCAGTTCTGCTCTAAGCACATTTTAGCCCAGATCCCAGTGTAAGTATATATGTCTTGCATATGTTAGATCAGAAAGGAGTTAACAGCATCATCTTTTGAGCCTTACCTTTTGTAAGTGGTGGTAATCATACTATCCCTGGCAAGAGGTTGACCAGCTGTCCTGCTAATTATGAACTCCTAGGAAGAGGTGGCATGCTGAAGTAATACTTCCTCACTCATCTTATCACTGGCTCAGACACACAAGCAAGTTATCATGGATTAGCAAATTGCTCTTCGAGCAGTAGGAACTATCTGTGTGCATGCTTTTAGCCCATGGCAAATACAAATTAATTTAACTTAACGTGGTCTGCAGTGAAAGAAGGAGAAGCACAGCTGCATTAATTCACATTTCTCTAAAGCAAAGGGTGTGAACATGGTTGGTTACTATTGTTCATCTGGTGCCCTGTAACTTGAGAGATAGTAATTGGTCATGTCTGTCCTCTGATTAACACTTTAAGATGTATTTTTAAAAAGAGAGGGAGGTATTTCTCTTTGCTTCTCTTTGTACTCCTGTGTGCCAGACCTCATGAGCATTGTTTTAGATACTCCCAGGATGTTTTCCAATTTGAAGTAACCATGTACCTCCAGGTGATTAGCACGGACATGTGAAAGAGAGGACATTGCAGATAAGAATTTGATGTGTAAATTTCATTCCCTGAGATTTTCCATATTGAGGGATATGAAGCTGAAAAATCATCAAGCAGACCTATCATTATGTATCAACTTAGACATGGTAAGCTTCTCTGTTTTTGTGAATCCCAAAAGGCCATGCTTAGCAATTGCGATTCTGAGCAGAAATCTGATCATGAGTTTAGTCATAGAAGGCAGGCAAAACAGTCACAATAGGTACCGATCACCTTTGTGATTATTGCTTCTTTGCTTCTTCCTACTCCAAGAAATACTTTCTCAGAGTAAGAAACTACCTGTGAGGTGGATGCAGGCATTACACTGCCGTATTGATTATTTTGATCCTGAAGGGTGTTTCTCTTAAATTTGAGGAAAACCCTCTGCATGCGTCATATAAAAAAGGTGACTTGTAGAAACCAAGTGATTGGTAGACGTCAGCTTCAGAAGAGAAGCAGAGACATTTTGCAGCTAGAAATGGAGAATTTCAGAAGCCAGTAGTGGGAATCCCAGTAGCCCAGCCAACCTGTAACTGTAACATCTCAAAGGAAGATCAGAAGTGTGGTGTAAAAAAACACATAGCCTTCCCCTTGATCTACTAATATGATCCTCAGACTTATGCTAGGACAGAGGGAGGACCATGATCACTTCTTTATTAATAGAATCTAGATTGTGGATTGGAAGCATAGTCACCCAGATGGGTGAATGACATAAGGACTCTGCACCTCTGCTGCAATGTTTGCTTCCAGATATTTTTAGTTATGATAGGATAAGTCATATATAAATTTGGAAATTTCTACTAGCTAGAAAGTGGCAATGGTTTTAAACTGAAAGATGGGAGGTTTAGATTGGATATGAGGAAGACATTTTTTACAATAAGGGTGGTGAGACACTGGAGCAGCTTGCCCAGAGAAGTTGTTCAAAGTCATGTTGGAGGGGGCTTTGAGCAACTTGATCTAGTAAAAGATGTCCCTGCCCATGGCAGGGGGGTTGGACTAGATGCTATTTGAAGATCCCTTCCAAGCCAAACAATTCTGTATTTCTATGATTCTATGATTTTTATCAAGAGAACTTACTATGACTGCAGATGTGTAAGAACTAATTTGCTACAACTGAAACTATATATGGTTATCCCGTTATGACTTTGAAGTAAGTTTTGCTCTCCAGGATTGTCCTGATGAAGTCCAAAGCCAAGCTGTTGACAGAAGTAAACAGCTACACCATAGACTTTTGGTATAAAATACTTTTCTTCTGGAATAGATTTGAATTACTCTGAAAATTTGGAATCTAAATCACTGGCTTGTTCTGAGAGGGGAAAAAAGCCTTACTCATTAATGGAATGATGCCAGGGATGTTCTCCATTATCATCCTTATTCCTTTTGTTATTGTTTAATATTTCATGGTTTTATAGATGCAGAAAATGCACAAAATCTTTATGATTTTGTAATCAGATCTCCAGCATCTGGGTCACGCATCTTCACCTAGAGATTCATCTCTCAGAAGCTGTGTTCCAAACCCCAGGCAAACCTCAGATAAAGCCTTCACCCTGTGGAGCTTAGGATAGGTCAAGAACAGAAACACAGAAGGGGTGAGTGAAGGGGAGACAGCACATCAAGTCATGCATTTTTCTCTGCTTGTATTTCCTCTGCTTTTTTTTCTTTTTTTTTCCTGGATATTTATTGAAACACTATCTCTGCAGTTGCTTTTTTCTACTGGTCCTTGGTCCTTGAAAAAAGCATCCAATAAGTGTGCTGAGGTGAGGTGATAGGAGTGGTGTTTGTGTCTATGTGTATGTTTATAGCTGCATTAGCTTCTCTACATTGGTTTAAATGTTACTGCCTAGGAAGGGTATAATTTAGTGGGAGCAGTGCTTCTGGAAGCTATGCAGCCTGACTGAAAGAAAATGCCCTATTTCTTGCATACTTATTTGGGAAAACAACAAGTAGAAATGCAGTGTATGTTGACTTTTTTTGTGTTTGCTGCTGCCCCTGTTGGTTATTCTTTTGGCATTGGGGCAGAAATACAGGTTGCTCTCTGAACTAGACAAGAAATGTACGTAATCCTAGTATGACTGACTATAAAGATTCTGCAAAACCTTGACGCTCAGATCCATCTAAGACTTCTCATTGCCAAAATGAAGAAATGTTTAAATGGGGGGAGGGAAGTATTGCACTTTGAGGTGTAGCTCAGGAATGGTCATAGAAGCATAGCAGCTTTAAGTTGTTCTCTTTAATTCCATGTCTTGTCAATAATGTTTCTATTGCAGAGGTATCAGTGGGAAATTCTGTGATTTTTGGTTTACAATCCTGATGGCTCGAGTTGTCAAGTTCCAGTCTCAAAACCTGGTGAGAAGGCACATGTAGGGAGAGACACGTGATACTAATTGTACATAGCAATGGCATTAGAGAGAGACCTTAAAGAAATGAGTTGACCTGTCCATATGGCTTTCATCTAGACTAAGAACATTTAATTTTCTTAAGTAATCCTTCAAAAATGAGTTCTGATTTTATAATTTAATTTTCCAAAAAGATGACATTAAAAGAAAAAAGAAGACAGAGAGAAGGCAGAGGAAGGGATTAAAATATGAGACCATAGCATACCTCAGGAGAAAAAATCCAGTGGGGAAAAGAAATGTGAAGAGATGAATAAAAATACTGGTACAAGCAGTTGGAACCTGTAGTAAGTTGTTCTTTTGGAAATGTATATGTACTGGAAGACCAAGAAGGTTCAGATTCCAAGGCTTTCAGGAAATCAAAGATGAGGAAACTAGGCTTTCTGATTTTAAATTATAGAAGCAATCTGATTGGGGAGATCATTTACTGAATATAGTCTAGAACATCTCAGACTCTGTGGGAGTCATTCCAGTGTTCTGAATAGGCTTAGAGTGTCATCTTTAATGCAATAGTGGTGTGTCATGCTTCAGAGCAAGATATGTTGAATGTAGCTGTCATGTTTTGCACGTTGCCTCTGGCAGAAAAATTATGTGTGCTGGATAGTGTTGGAATTGCATTATATGTGAATTAGAAGCAGAATACAGATGAAACAGTAATTGGGGGAAAATGGAAACGAAGGTGTGGGGTGAGGGAGGTGGAAAAGAACAAAAAGTAATAAACTAGAGGAAATACCATGGAACAAGTGGATCTAATCAGCTTGGAAAGGGGGCTGCTCTGCTTTTTTATCAGCACAATTTTGGTCTAAAGCCAATGCGTGAACAAATGAAGAGTAGCAATGTACCAGAGATTCTGCTGCCATTTTGCTGTGCTACTTAGAAATAAATGAATAAATGAAATGTAGAGGTAGCTCTACAACTACTGCTCCTGAATACAAAGATTATCTGCTTAAAAACAGGTTACAAGGCACATTTAGTCTTTCTGCAAGTCTTCAGGCAGCTTCTCTGCTACATCAACTTATTATTCCCTACATGGCATGGGGAGGGTGTACAGCTTGGGTGTAAAATCAGATCGTTCTAGTGATCAATATGAAGGATCTGTGGTGGATTGTATATAACACAAAGGAAAAAAAAGAGAACCAAATGAGTGCACAGCTTTCATATTTATTAACATTTCAGCTTAAAAACCCCAACCCATACTGCAGAAAAATAGATGTGAAAAGTATCACAACAGTGGACTGTTCTTCAGGTGAGTCTAACTTGTGCTTTCCATAGATTTGTTTGTTTGTCTGTTTTCCCCTGTGTGTGATTTCATAATGTAGTCCAAGACTTTGTGTTTACTTTACTTTTTAAAGTTTAAAAATACATTTGAAGCAATTTGGAAGCACAGCAGAAATGAAAGGTTGCCAAAGTGTGGTTTTCATGTGCATATGGGTAGGAAAATGAATGAATCACCAAAGTATACATACACTATGGGAAGACTGAAGTTATTCCCACTGAAGTTGGAGGAAGTTGATTCCTTCCTCCAAATTAAGTAAAATTAAGTGATGTCATGGATCACTTGCATCTTGGTAAATAAGTAATGACCTTTGTTTTAGGTGGTTGCCCTCCCTGGAGCACCTACTCTTGTATAAGGAAGTCATTGATTATTCATTGCACCTGTCTAAAATGTCCGAATACAATTTGTGACAGTTAATATGCATTTTGAGTAACGTGTGGTTTGTATTTGTTTAGCAATCATTAAAAAATGATAACTGCCTTTTCTTGGAGTTGCTGGCTTTGTGTTGTGCTGTGAGGGACAGATGTTTCTTTTCCATTTTGACACACATTCTTCTCTTCATTTCTTTCACCCTTGCCCAAATGCATTGCAATCCTTTTTCATTGTTGCACCCAATCTCAACTCTACACTGTTGCACCTAACCAACCCCTACGTCCTAATAACACTGCACTATTTAGGCTGGCCATCGTGTTACAGAAACTGTTCAATATTTCTTTATTATATCTGCTCTTTCCCCCTTACTGTACCTCTTACTAGAAACAAATGCTGACTTCTTAATGTCTCACTGCCAACCTAAATAGCATATATTGTCAAGAGTACACCTTGCATTCACAGGAAAAACAACTACCTGTTGCAAACATGAAACAACTTCTGTTAAGTCCACCTCTTTATTTCATTTTAAATCCGGTCAATTTAAGTATAAAAGACACACACAAGGACAAACTTTCTTTGGTTATGAGTTTTTGTAATTAATCATCTTTATTCTCCAGACTGTTAGATCTTTCTTTTCTTTTCTATTCAATATACCTACCAAAAAGCATCGCCTGAAAGCATCACAGCCCCAAAAGCTGGCCTCAGGTTTACCTTTGGTAGTAACAGGTAACAAGTGTTCGATAGCAAAATCTGTGGAAAGGGGAAAAAAATATCACCAGGTGTTTTATTTCTGTCAAAGGAAGAGAAGAAGTACAACTGGATTTCTCTACATATATATTCATGTCCTAAGACCAGTCTTTTCTTTTGATGTATCTTTCTTTGCATCCTTTCCAAGTGCACATTGCTGGCTCATGCCCAAATTCTGTCCATCAGTATCCCCTTCTCTGCAGGGCTGCTTGCAATGCATTCTTCTCCCAGTCTGTACTGATACTGGGGATTGTCCCTACCCAGGTGCAAGACCTTGTACTTGGCCTTCTTGAACCTCATGAGTTTTGCATGGGCCTACTCCTGAAGCCTGTGAAGACCCCTGGATGGCATCTCTTCCCTCTATCAACTGCACCATGTCCTGAGCGTAAGTAGATTCTAACTTGATTCCAAGACTGTCAGAGTTTTACAATGTAGTTTGAATTCAAAAATAGAGAAACAAGAGATGAATAATCCAGCTTCTGTGCTCAGGATAGCCTGAAATGAGCATGGTTTGGGCCAGGTAGGTGTGGAAGACAGAAAGAGAAGATCTCATGTATTTTTCTGTGTGCAAATGTTATCAAATATTTTTGTATTTTAGTTTCTTGCTCATATACAAGAAATATTTTTTGAAATATTTATTAATTTAGTAACTGTTTAGTAACCATTTTGCTGGTTAGTATTCCTGCAGTATACTACCTCTAATGTAGTAGTATCCTTTTGACTCAGTCAACTGGCTCTCCTGGATTCCCATCTCAGAGGCTGCTGGGATGCCTGCCTGTCAGTTGAGGGTTCACTGTGGAGTAGGATAGTCAGGAACTGAGAGCTGGATGGATTGATTTACTTGCTTGTTATTATCTTTTTGGTTGTGCCTGATTTACTCAAATTAACATAACTTCGATTTGTCTTTTAGCCACTCTTACTGGGGCACACTTCTTGTAACCATTTCCAACCCAAAGATTTTCCTGTGCTCTGATTTTTAGATAGCTATTTGTCACTTAGCACAGGAATGGAGGTGGCTGACGATGCACAGATTATTTGTAAAGCCACAACTGCACAGGCAGGTGTTTTTTCAGAACTGAAAACATAACACTTAAGCCCGTTCCTGTGCAAAAAAAAAAGTCACTGAAGTTGTGATCAGCTTTACAGATGCTGTGAAACATTTTCTTTGAGTAAAGGCACATGTTTGTCTTGGAGCTCAAATTCAGATTAGAGCTAATGCTTGCTGTTGGACTAATAGCTAATGGATATCAATGAATATACCTGTTCCTACTTTGTGTCGAGTGGAGGCTGATGGCATCCTTCTGAGTATCAGGTCATGACTTTATGAACTCTTTTCTTCCTACAACTGTCTCTAGGACAGGCTGGTGACATTCCCTTTGGTGTCTCTAGCTCTGAAATTGTTCCTCTTCAATTCCGTGTTATTTTTGGATCTAAATTGCAAGAAGCTGCTGGAGCTGTAACATGGGTTTCTTTCTCCCATACGGCACTTAATCCATAAGACTTGACATCCTGTTTTGCCCTGTGATGTTCTGTAACTTTGTGTCCCCAGATTGCCTACCAGGGCATAAGCATTACACAACACTGAAGAAGATTGCTGGGTGATTTAGGTCTGTCTCATAACAGATTCCCCAAACAGTCACTAGTCAGTCCTCATAGCAATTTTTTGTGCTGTCCTTTTTTAGGCACTTCCAGGAACTTTTAGGAGGACCTTTACTGAGAATGAAATAGATTAGATAATGTAGGACTGCTCTATATTACACTCTTCACATTATGTGTTTCCCTTGTATTACATATGTAAACCTAGAAAGCTTGAAACAGCACTTTCACTCGCTTGCAGACCAAGTCTTGCAGTAGATTTAAGGTCCCTAGCATGTTGACTGTATTTAAAAGAATGACCTTCTACATACTTTAAATACTATTTCAAAGGCTAAGCACCTCAGAAGTCCCACTTTTCATTTATCCCAGTCCCACTGGGATCTACTGTCTTGAACTTGCTGTATGCACTGGACCTGAGTTACCCTGTAGACATGAAAGAAGGAAGACAGAAATAATCCTTGTGCAAAAAAACCCCATTAGATTAAAGTTGGTATTAGTAACTGGATGTCCTCTCAAAGTATCCGGAAGATTATCACAGAGAAATTCTGGTTTGACTGGTTTGAAAGTCTGGGTTTAAGGCTTAGTTGTATTCTGACACATGCAGTTATATTGCAGCGTATTTTGAAAATTACTGTTCTCTAGCACTCCTGTAGGGCTTTAAACATATACTTATGTGGCTGGTTTTGGGCCCAAACAATTTGCAAAAAGCTTCAATGACTACCAGATAGGCAATGAGTCTCACAGGGATTCCTGATCATTGTACACAAAGGTGTGTGGGTGCATTGAAGAATTTGATTTAAAAACAAGCCATAAAAGTAAGATTGTGGAAAAGCTTGATGTGTAATTTCTTCTCTATGTGGCATAATCACATAGAAGATTTTTGGAGAGACTAAGGCAGCCATTCCACAAATTTGGGACTTTGAGTAACAAGACTAGCTTAGAGAAGCTTTGTTTCCCTCAGTTTTTTCCCCATTCCCCTTCAATTTCTCCACCTTTTACCCCATATCTTGCCTGGGCCTCTGCAAAGAAAAGGATTATATTTCATTTGGATCAATTCACTGATCTGCTTCACAATATGGTTTTGTAAAATGGTAGTGTCAGCAGTCTGGAGGAGATGACATGCTGCAGCAGGGAGCAAGAGCAGCCTGGAGTGAGAAGGGAACTATTTTAGCTGATTTCACTACTGCAGTCCCTGTACTGTGCAGCAGCTTGAGTGTCCCTGTCTCTCAGCAGCTATTAAAAATGTTCCCTGTATCTCTGGGATTCTTGAAATTGAGATGCAGAGGCTTTCAAGGGAGTTGTCCTTTACTAAGCATAGACTTCTTCACAACTAGCAAATCAGTGGGAGAAGAGACAAAAAACTTTTATTCAAATTTCCAGGTAAAAGAAGCAGCATTTTTCTAGATGTGTTACAGAAAATTAAAGCTACAGATATTTAAAAAAAAAAAAAAAAAAAAAAAAAAAAAAAAGAGGAAAAAAAGCCTTAATCATTTTTGAAAACATATGCTAGCTGGGGCTGTTCTACCAGTGAAGGCCAGCCTGGATTTGAAGTTTCATTAACATTTAAAGCCACTACAAAGGAAACTTCAAAATACAAAAAAAAAAAAAAAAAAAAAAAAAAAAAAGAATTACCCTTTGCGTCTTTGTCTTGTGCTTTATTACTCTTTTTAATACAGACCTTAATTTCATTGGACTGACAGTGACCTAAAGCTTTGCAGTAAACCACAAAGTTTTGCTGCCAGTTTGCTGTGACTGCTCAACTACATTTGGTAGGAAGATAGATCTATTATAAAATTCAAAACTGTCATCTGAACAGGCATAAAATGTGACATGTTGCAGATAACAGGGGAAACAATACAATGATAAATATGACAGGTGTAAAAGATAAAAGAACAGTATATCAAGTAGTGAAAATATGTCCCAGTAAAGAGAAAGGTTTTCAAAACAGGCATTGATTACTGTAAGATGACTTCAAATGACAAATTAAATTAAGATGAAGTGATGCTCTTGCAATAAGCAGAAGATATGACACACTGATGTGATAGACAGAAAACATAATGAAAGAAAGACAGCAGCACAATGCAGAAGAAAATTAAAATGCATCAGAGATATCTGGTGGTTAAGACTTTTTGATCCCACTAACAAGTATGCATGTATTTAGCTTTCTGAATGGTTTCAGTGATGCTTTTCACATGAGTTCAGTGAGCACATATAAAAATAGCAGAAAAAGCAGACTGAAATGCTTGCCCTAAAAGAAATCTAGAGGTGCTGATAAGACTTTACACTCAGAAACATTTTTTCTCTGGGAAAAATGAATTAATCAAAACAGAACATTGGATATTTGAAATCTGGAGTGTCGAGAACATCAAATATCTTTAATATTCAACTGAAGTTTTTGACACAAGAATGAATATGTCACTAAAATTGTTAGATTTGTGTTTAATCCCTTGAACAAAAGTCATTTTTCTAGAAGGTTAAAAGTTCAAATAGAGGAGGATGCGAATCATTCAGGGCTTAAAACTAAGCAGAAAAAGACCCAGTGTTACAGAAAGCTCATTGCACTTAACATTGTCTGAATGGTTAAGAGGCTTACATGTTGGAGGGAGCAAGAGAACATGTTATAGGAGGAGAAGTTTCCAAAAGCCTGGTTCAAAAATTCTTAGTATAGCAAAATCCTAAAATCAACTGCTACTTCCTAACTTTATTTGGGACGTAGGCTCCACTCTTCTGAAAATCCTGGTGTAGTCTCATGCTCAGCTTTAAATCAGTGAGTTTAGTCTCACTGAAAGGAAGTAACTTGTGTATGCTTCCATGGAGGAGGCTAAGTTTTTGTATTTGGAAAATTTTATTTTATCTAGCACAGATCTGTTCTTTCTTCTGTGAGATTCCAGAGGCACTGGCCACCTAAATCAGACCTACATACTAATAGAGCTGGGTTTCCCTGTGAACATACTAACTGAAGATATCAAAATAAATGCTTTATTTGATTATAAAATTTATCTTCCATAATAAGGAGGATTACCTGAATATGGATTTCTCCTAAAATGGGCAGAAAATTGTGTGGAAGACTACCTTACTAGCTATGTATTGCTAATAGGAGGAGTGCATAGTGATCTTTGCTTTCTTCAGTGGCTGGGCTGGTCCACTCAGAAAAGTGGATGCTAAGTCCCTGAAGGCAGTACATATCTGCATAGTGTATACTCAGCATGATGTGTCTGCTTTTTCTCATCTTCTGTCTTTCTATATGTTACACTATCAGGGCTTTTTTTTAATACCTTGAAAATAAGAGATTTAAAATGAAAAGGGGAAAAAGGAACAGTCTCACTACAGGATTCGTGTTGTAAATAACTTGGCATTGAAATTAATGTTTCTGTGCTCCTGTTTTCTCTAAAGATGGTAAAGCTATCTTTGATTTTCTTATCATTTGTTTTAGTTTATATATCAGAGTCCTTCCTGACTTTCCCTTTTTTATCAAAAATAAGCACAAATTCCCATGGGAAAAGTTGTCGTTTGCTAATAAACCCCTGCAGTAGCCTCAAATGGAAGAACCCACAAACCTCTTTCTGTTTTATATAACGCTCTTAACTTGAATGAAGACCCAGAATTTGTTCATCCTGAAAATCTGCTTGTCAGATTGCTGGACCTGGCTATACATCCTTTCCTCGAGTGTCACAGTTCCTTTCCCTTATGCGTAGACAACTGGCTTCTAAACCAGGCTTCTGGTGGCCAACTACAGTACCGTAGTACTATAGTATAGGCATGCTGGAGAATTGCCGGGGTTGTTCCCCAAGTGCTTCTTCTAGTTTATGAAATCAAACTGCTGTGAAGTCTTGGAATGAATGGCAACCAATGTGATTATCAAAATCCTGCAGCTTTCAAGCACAGGTTTAAAGCAATTGGCAAAGATAGATGACAATTAAAGAGATGCTACTGATGCTACTGCGTAGAGAGACAAAAAAAAATCACAAAAGACACATGTTGACACAGTGTATGTTGATACTACAAGTAAGTTCTACAGGAAGACAGACATGTAGCTGGTGTCAGACACCAAGAGATGTTGTCCCTTAAGTACAGTGATGGAACAGCATTGCAAACAGTCATGGTAACTGCAAGAAAACATGTATCTTTACAGTTGTCTCCCAGAAGAGACAGATAAACTGCAAGGAAGCATTGATGTCTTTAAAAATGTAAACAGTAAGAGACATATAGAGGGTGACATCTTTCCTGCACTAGACACAGGAGCCAGGATAGGCACTAGAATAAATCATCTCATAACAGCCCCTTTTTAAATCAGATTCTGATATCTGTAAGGGAGAAAGTAGTTTGTTGCAGGAATAATGAGATCCTACAAATTTGATATCACTAAAATGAAAGCATATTTCTTTTTTCAGCAAGGACTATTCACTCTGGCTCCTCCATGACATGGTTAATACTTGATTAATATTCCACTTTTAAATGCCAGAAAAGAAAACCAGCAGAGTTTTACTTCTTAATTAGCTTCTTACTTTCCATTTGCAAAGATTATATGTCATCTAACATGCTAGGTTCTGTCTCACTGGAGAAACTGAGCACTTTTAAGCAGAATATACATTTAAGTTGTTCGTAGTTGGAATAATTGAGTCTATGGGAACTTCCACTGCAAGAGAGCCAAAACTTCATTTAAAAAAAAAAAAAAAAGTCAAGGAACAACTGCTCTTCTGATTTAAAGCCGTAAGAAAAAGTTATATTTATTACAATGAGATTGTGTGAAATATGGGACCTCATATATAAGCTTTAATATAAGAAGTACATAAAGGGATGGAAGACTGGGAAGAGGAGAACTATTCCAAAGCCACAAGAGCTGACAGAAGGCTTTTCTTCAAGAATGAAAATGAATACAAATGATGATACAAACTACAGAGTTTAATATATGGGAGTATAATAGGAATATAATAATCTAATTTAAACTTGTCACTCATCCCACGTGTAAACTCTAATGGACTGTTAGAAACTCAAACCTTTTATTGTCTCACTGCAGTACATACATATCTGTTTCTGAATTTGACTCAGCAAGTCTACATGGAAGGGGATCTAAGCTGGTTTAATTTGCATGCTGAGAAGATGTAGGAGGAATAGTTAGAAAACATGCAAGTAATAAAAAGTATATAAAAGTATGATACCTTATACTGCTATTTGGGTGTTGGCTAGATCATATTGTGTAGCTACAAAGTTTATCAAAGATGTTGAAGACTCTGAGCAAGCTTTAGGCCAACCAGTGAGAGTACTGTCAGCAGACCAATTTTCAGGTACAAACCAGAAAAAAACCAAGAAAGAATTAAGTGTTTCATGGGTAAATTAATTGCAGCACTCAGATATGCTCATTTAAAGAGAACTTGTACATGGCTAAATGAACACTGTTTGCAGCAATGACTGTAGTGGCAACAAGGTCTTGGGATCCTAATCTTGGATTTCCATAGTCTTAAGTGTGCCCCTGAACAAAACCAATGGCTCACTGTTTTGCCCTGTGTCTACCAGTGCCATCCTGGACAAAGGTATGTGATCACGGAATCATAGAATCATAGAATAGTTTGTGTTGGAAGGGAGCTTTAAGGTCGTCTAGCCAACCCCCCTGCAACGAGCAGGTCTAATGGTGTGGCACCAACCTCTGAACAGAGATCTTGTTTGGCAGAAGGCACTTGCCAGAGAAGAGAGACTGCAGAACTCACAGAAGGGTTTAAAATCTGTTTAAAAGAACTGTTAGAAATCATAGAGATGAACTGAGCTGTACCAAGCCTCCTAAGAAACACAAAAATAATGAAGAAGAACCATTTCACATCCATACAGAATCAAATGTCTGTGTTGGTATTAAATCATCATATGGAATGGTATAAATAAATTGGCTCTCTGGTAAGCAAAGCTAAAGCTTAAAGCAAAATCATTTGATAAAGACATGGGAACTCTTAAGGTGAAAATTACAGTTCAAAAGCAGAGTACATCTGATCATAAAGCAAACTAACAGACATGAAGGAGGTAAATAAAAAAAAGTTTGCACAACCTAAGCTAAATTTGATTAACTGACCAGAACATTTGATACGGGAGGAAAAAGAAACAGGATGTCTGTGATGTCTGTGGGAAGGTCTTATTTCCTACAGCTGTTATGGCTTTTTTCTGGCAGTGAACTCACAGAATTTTTTAATTCTTATATCTTTGTCTTTCCATGGTTTCTTGCCATAAAACATCCACAGTTCTAGAGAGTGTTCTTAAACAAAGAAATACCTAATTATACCCCCCATGTGTTTCCTGCTCTCCTGTTTCAGAAAATTTGTATATGCACAATAGCTTGCAATTGCTCTTTTCCTAGTTGATATAGCTGCCTTGTCATCCTAATATCTGAACAATTTTAGCTAAAAAAAAATATATCAACAGTAATTCTACCTCATAGAGTCACTGATAATCTTCCAGAGTGTAAATTTCTTTGGATTAGGTGCTTTTGTTTTGGAGATTTCTATCAAGTTAATGTTGTGTTACGAGTAATTGTGCAGTAAACTGTCAGATCCTTTTCCAAAATTTATTTTTTTGACAGTTGCCTGAGAGTTTCTTCTGAAAAGATAAATATCACTTGTACCCCCAGAAATTTGGGAAATGCAAGTTAAGTTGATCAGTTGTTCTCCAGTGCACTGAGCTGCAAAAGGAAAACATCTCTTTCACAACATGCTAAGGTTTATTTTGGGAGTGTGGACTAGCAATGTGAACAAAATTAGCAGGAATGTTTTCTCACCTTCTGGCCAGTTCTACTGAAAGTATTCTCTGTGTCCTTGACAGAGAGCACTAACTTCACAAAAGCCTAAGGTCTGAAACATAAAAGAATGAATTTTTTCATTAAGTTGTAAAGAGGAACATCACTGGGAATGAAAAAGCAGCGTATACACTATGTGCATGTTGTGTTCTTGGAGAAACAGGGCCCAACTCTTACATACCAGAGAAGCAAGTTACTTTGATGGAAAACTTGTGAGCATGAACACTTGCAGTACTGAAAAGACTGCTTTCAGCTGAACAGGGAAGTAAAACTTCAGCCCACTTCGTAATGGAGAAAGACTTAAAACATGCTGTAGGAACACCTTCAAGTGGCAGGGACTAGGTGAGTTGAAATGTGTTATTCTATAAGGAAGTCTCTACACTATTATTTTTGAATGGTTGAGGCTGGAAGTCTTGTTGCATATTTGAAAATGAACACCCAAGCTGTTTTAAATTGAGTTCAGAGAAATTCATGAAATAGCACATTTCTATGTTTTTTCCTTTTTTTTTCCAATTTAAGGAAATTTTTGAAAAAAACCCCACCTTTTCATCCTGACACAGTACATACCAGCTGTTTCATAATAAGTACCAAGTGTTGTCAGTTTTTCTTCAACTTGTCATTTCAGAGATTTTCATTTTTATCTGAAGTGGGTCAATTTTCCTACTGGGGACTTCACAGACATCAAGAAAAAATTGCTGTTTCAAGAAGGTGTTCTCCTTGAGTTCAAAAAATAGTATTGTATGTATATAAATACTGCAAAATGTTCTGAAAATACATTCTGCTAATAATAATTCTGATGTTTTAAAACATAATCTAGTACTTGGCTTTGTGAGTGTAGAAATGTCTAAAAGATTGAAAATTATAGGATTTTCAGGAGTTCTTTTGCAAAAAATCTTTTTGATGTCAAAGTATGAATACTGGAGACCATAATTTGGAAGAGTTACAAATCTCATATGTTCCTTAAAGTAAGGCTTCTAAAAGCAATTGCTGTTGTTTAGAATTCACTCTGAAATCTAGATTTGATGCTTTTAACAAAAGATGGTTTAAATTTCAAAAGTCCTGGAAGTGGAACACATCTGTTTACAAGGCAATTGACATTTTAGGGTGGTGGTTTCACATTCTTTTGTTTGAATACCTGGCTTAATGGCTGCAGTACATGATTCTGCACTATCAGTCATATTTGCATAATGTTAGGATAATAAATGAGTACATTATTTTCCACAAAAACCACAAAGAGATTGCAACCTTTTTTTTAAAAAAAAAAAGATAAAAATCAGAGTTCAAACTTAAATAGGTGGCTACAAGAATCAAGAAAAACAGACCTCTCCCCTCTTCCTGAAGTAGTTACCTTTTCAGTGGTCAAGAGTACAGTACTTGAAAAAAATACTGAAGCCAAGGGACTTTCTGTCAAATAAGGACTGAAATCCAGTTCTGTGCTTTGATCATTAAATGGCATATTTGTGCACCTTATAGGGAATTTAGTTGGATTGTAGCTGTCATTTCAAAGTTTAGTATCTACCTAATGCTGGTGCTGATGGAGTCTTTGTATGACAGATCTTTGATGGGAAGGAACTGAAGTGAGAACAAGGCATCATTCAGTGAGTTCATGCTCTGTTGCTCTTTTGGAAGTCAAGTTTTGGCCATCAGGTTCATTGAATACTTTTATAACTCCGGTCTGTACAACCTGCACAGACTTCTCAAAGTGAACATGCTTTGTTCACTTTGACATGCAGTTGCTTTTGATAGAGCATGCTGGTATGAAGACCAGAAGAACATGCTGTTAATCATTTCTACTCTAATTTTAGTGATGAATGGGGAAAAATTCTAGGTTCCTGGAGAAGATTTACCACAGAGCTGCAGTATACTGTTTTACATGGGCTTCAGAAAATTAAATAAAGTCAATTGTTCAACATTGTAGCAATTTGCCAGAGTTTCAGTTAACTGTGTTAACAGTACCTTCTGGCCTGAAGTTTAATTTTTTGGGGCCATATGCACCCAAATATATTGCGTATAATATTCCTCAAAGACAAAAATCTGAATTCTTCCTTTCCTTCTCCAAATATAATGATTTGATACATATTTACTAATTTTAGGGATTTATAGAGTACTTACCACTGTAAGTACCTGAGGACCTAATAACACAAAAAACACATTAGGTTACATCCAAAAGATTGATAGTTTCTTTCCTTCCTTCACTGCTTGACCTGACTTGCCATACCTGATCTGGGTTCTGACCAGGATGTTGTGACAGCTTGTAGACCTTCCACTGCTCTTCTGTGTGACACCACAGCTAAAGTGTGAGTCACTCACCACTTCATTATTGTTTTACAGTGAATGAGCTGTTTATGCTTTGCTCATCCTTAGATTGCTTAGAGGGAAACCTAGTGACAAGTTACGTCTGGACTCCAAGCTGGATGTTGAATTCTCTTTTGAAGAAACTGGAAAGTGATGCAGAAAGTTACACAGCTTTCCAAGGTTTGAACTAAATTATGACCTTGACAACAGTGTCTGGGACCTTTTCAGGACAAAAGCCAACTTGGGGGAACATGATTAATGTACCTTCACCTTAAGAAGTAGCACTTTCAGCTCCTCCTCATCCTGTTTTTATCAAGTGTTGCACTGTCTAGATCAAACCTAGACAATCTGCAAGTTCAAATAACGTGTGGTTTGGTCTCTGTCTGGAGTTCCTGAAAAGTGTTCAGCTCAGTGGTTTGTGGCTGCTTTTGTTTACTAAATATCAAGATGTTCTCCAGCCTTCCCACATTTTTGTGGGGTTTTGTTCACTTTCACACTCATTTCAGGGACTGCAGTGGCCATGAAAGTGTTGTGGACTGCCAGGAGATGAGGATATGTCATGTTGTCCCTGGTGTAGCTCTGAACAACCCAAGGTTGCTCTTAATCATTTTGACAGTAAGGAGTAGCTTAATAAAAGTTCATGGCACTCTGAGAAGGAGCTAAGCCAAGACAGGTGGTTGATTCCTGTGTCTCTTTTCTAGGCATTAGGTGTTTCCTGTAAGGAATTATCAGCAAAGTAAAACTGAATTTTGAGTTCAAAGTTTTGCTGATATTATAATGTAATATACTATTACAGACCAAATGAACAAACTTCATCAAACAGGCAAAAAAATGAAGTTAAATCATTTACCTTTTTAATATGAAGTATTTCTTGTAGAACATGTCGATTTGATTGAATCAGCATTTTCTAAAAGAAAATTATTCTGTTGGGAAAACTTTTAAGCAGTTTTTCTGTAGACGTTGTTCCAAATCAAACAATCTCAAATTTATTTATTTTTTTAAATGTCATAAATGTTTCTCATTTTATCCAGTTGACCTGTACATCAATAAAATGTCTATCTGAATATTTGGAAATATTTCTAATTGTAGAAGAATTTATATTCTAAAATAATTATTTGTAGATGACAGACCAGAGAGGAAACTAGTTCTTTGTACACTTGAGATGGCAGCTTGAAACATTCTGGAAACTGCTGGAAAATATTGAAATGAGAAAAATAAATGGAGTCAGATGATGTATGCCTTATCTCAGCACTAGAGTATGAGTGGAATAAGCTTTTTTCCTCAAAATCAATTACACATTGTGCTTCTGAAACATACTTAGTAGCAGTGGTGTTCATTTTTAACAAGCATCTGTAACTCCTAGCTCTCTTCCAAACAGAGGTCTTGGCAATCTCACCACCAGCCCAGCCATGAACTTTCCTTTCCCTCCTTTATCTATAAATCTGCTTATGGCTGACAATATTGCCAGGATTTTTCCTTGACTTCACTCTGTTTTTGTGAAATCTTTTTTTTTTTTTTTTGTGAATAACATGCCTTAATCCTTTCTTGTCTTAATCCATCTCTAGCATTCTTTCTTTTATGGTCTTTTTAAACTCCAAGGTTAAAAATCTGTCCCTTGGAAATCAATTGGAGTTTTGCCATTGACCTCAATGGAGTTAGGACTGTAGCGCTTTTTTTTCTGTAAATTATGTTCTCCTGAACACTGAGATCTCATGCAGCACTCAGTATGAGAAACGTGTCGGGCTTCTCAAATGTCTTCCATGCGTTTTGTGTGAAAAAGATGGGCAGTCCTTACCCAAGAAGACTTCCAAAGAAGTATCCTATAGCAAAATGAGAATCAGAGATAACAACTGTCTGTTGCTGGACTAGGTTGGTCACCAAAGATAGGGACGTAGACAAAGTGGAGAAGTTTAATGCCTTCTTTGCCTCTGTCTTCAACACCCATGATGGGCCCTGAGACCTCCAGAGCCCAGTGTTGGAAGACCGGGACCCGAGAGACGATAAAATCACAGCCAATCCAGAACTTGAGACTTGCAGCTCCAGCTGGATGTGCCTAAATCTATGGGGCCTGATGGGATTCATCCCAGGGTACTTAAAGAGCTGGTGGATCTCATTGTGTGATCTCTCTCCATTATTTTTCAATTGTCTTGGGAGTCTGGAGAGGTCACAGTTGAGTGGAAGCTGGCAACTGTTGTCCCAGTTTCCAAGAGGCGTAAGAAGGAAGACCACGGTAATTACAGGCCTGTCAGTCTCACTTCAGTGCCTGGTAACATTATGGAGCAGGTTATTCCGAGAGTTATTGAACAACACTTGAGAGACAACGCAGCCGTTGGTTGTAGCCAGCATGGATTCATGAGGGAAAAGTCTTGCTTAAGTGACTTAATTTCTTTTTATGACAAGGTCATACAACCAGTTGACCAAGTGAGGCCTAGATGTGGTGGTTTTGGTTTTTAACAAAGGTTTTCATACTGTCTCTCACAGCATCCTTCTGGATAAAATGTCCAGCACAGCTAGACAAGTCCATATTATACAATGCATATAGACAAATACAAATTGGAGGATGAGACATTGGAAAGTAGTCCCACAGAAAGAGATCTGGGGTGTTGGGTTGATGACAAGTTGAATACGAGTCAAGAGTGTGCCCTGGAGAGGAGAAGGCTGAGGGGTAACCTCATCGCACTTTGCAACTTCCTCAAGAGGGGCAGCAGAGGTGGAGGTGTTGATCTCCTCTCTCTGATTACCAGTGACAGGACACGAGGAAATGGAATAAAGCTGTGTCAGGGGAAGTTCATATTAGGAAAATGTTCTTCACTGAGCGGGTGGTCAGTCGTTGGAACAGGCTCCCCAGGGAACTTGTCATAGCACCAACACTGTCAGAGTTCAAGGGGCATCTGGATGATGTTCTTAGTCATATGGTTCAATTTTAGGTAGTCCTGCAAGGAGCTGGGAGTTGGACTTGATGATCCTCATGGGTGCCTTCCAACTTGAGACAGTCTATGATTCTATGAAATTCTAACAAATTCTCAAACATCACATCAATGAGTTGTTCTCAAATGCTAGCCTTTTTATTTGAGTTCATTTGTCAGGATTTGTTTTGACTTGCAAAGCTACCAGGAGGTATATTGAACTAACTGAGATAGCTGAGAAAAACTTGGAGAGGGGGCAGACAGAAGCTATTTTTCCTTCAGCTGCAGAATAAGGGCTATCTTAAACATGTAGTCAAAGAACTGTAAACAGTACAAATGGTAGCCAAATATTCCATGACTTCTGTATCTTTTACATCACTGTTTAAAAATGATGCTGAGGATTTAATATGCACCAAAACTCAGCATCTATGAACTGTAACACTAATACCTTAAAAAAGATGTATTTTCTTTGACAAACAAGTATTGCATATATCTGTCTTGAAAATAAAAAAATCCACAAAGATAAAGTATCAAATAAATATAATCTAAAAGGCATTAATTGTATTCAGGGCTCATCTACCTTGGCTACTTTTTTTGGGTGGCAAGAGGTATCCCCACTGGGTTGTGGTGCTGGTTACCTTCATGCCAGTAGTGTAAAGAATGCCATGTCAACTTTATCCTTTTTAACAGCCTCTTTCTGTAATAAGGAGAATGTATCTTTCCCTGAATTAAGCATCTTCTGACAGTAAGCATCTTCTGAACAGACGACAAATTTGCCTGTAGCATATTTCTGTACTCTATTCAACTTCTGCAGTAATTTTTAATGGAATAATTAATTAATGAGGGGAATGTTTCTTTTATAGCGTCTTTTTTTTTTTTTGCTAATTAAGTTAACATGAATATTACAAAAGCAGAAGTTTAACCTCTAGATGAAGAATTAGTCAGTATTACTACTTATGTATAAAGTAGCTGTTGGCAGGTCAGCTGTACATTAGCTGGGATTTCATCTTCAGGCTTCCAAAAGAAAGCTTATGTTGCTGTGGGCAAACTTGGAGATAGATATCTGATGGCAGGTGAAATCCACAGAATCATAGAACAACCCAGGTTGGAAGGGACCTTGAAAAATCATCTGGTCTGAATTTTCATGGGAAAGGGAGCCTAGATGAGATTACATAGAACCCTGTCCAATTGCGTCTTGGAAACCTCCAGTGATGGGGACTCTACCACATTGCTGGGGAGGTTGTTCCAGTGATTGATGAGGTCTTCACTGAGCCTTCTCTTCTCCAGAGAGAAAAGATCAAAGTTCTTCTGAGTAATATCAATATCCTAATCACTATTACTGTTTTCTAGGAGACCTCTATATCAGTATATAACATTGCAGCATGAAAAAAATCTGTTTTTAAAAATGTTACTGCATATGCTAGGTGTTCTTCCTAAGTGTCTAAGTCTTTTCTTGATCCCATTGACAGAACTGAAGGTGTTTGACTACGCCCTCATCCCACAATCTGAGAACACCTCCTTGATGATACTGCCATTGTCACAGTTTGCTTTTCACTTTGTCATGGAAGCTGCTGTCATTGTGATAGAGCATCAAGACATGGCTCCATTTTGTTTAAAAAGCATTAAGAACAGATTTCCCATGTTTCATCGAACACAGCACAGCCCACCTTTTTAGCTCTTCTACTTGTTATTTCAGTACCATTGCCTGCTGTGGGAAAAAAAAAAGACATCTATCATAAATGAAATTGTAAATTCATATGTAAATGCAACAGAGGATGAAAATACTCATCAACTGCTTTGTTTGGTTGCAGTCTGTATTTTTAGTTAATATTCAAAGAGTAAAGACATTTGTTCAATCTCTCTGTATCTGCCAAGCTGGAAAGCTACCTGGCAGAAAAGGACCTGGAAGTGTTGGTCAACAGGCAGCTGAATATTAGCTGCCAGTTTGCCTAGGTGGACAAGAAAGCCAACAGCATCTTGGCTTGCATCAGAAATCATGTGGCCAGCAGGGCTAGGGAAGTGATTGTTCCCCTGTACTCAGCACTGACGAGGCCACACGCGGAATACCTAAGCCCTCACTTGTACTCCACAGGAGGCTTCCCTTCACGCAGTCCACCCTTTCCTTTATCCCCAGCAGTAACCTTTTTGTGTGTCCTGGTTCCAGCGGGGATAGGGTTAATTCTCCCCAATAAACAGTATTCCATGCCATGTGAGCCACGCCCTCGCAGAGTTACCGGGGGAGGGGGCAGGAAGCCGCCACTTAGGAGCGGGCTGGGGCGTCCTGGGTCCGGTCGGGGAGCATCGGGGAGCGGCAGTTCCATAATTGGGTTTGTATATTCCTTTATTAGTGTTATTGTTGCTGTCTTTTCTTGTTCCCTCTGCTGTTCTGTTAAACTGCTTTTGCCTCAACCCAAGAGTTTTGTCTTTTTCTTCTGATTTGTCCCGTATTGGGAAGATCTGAGCGAGCGGCACGTGGTTCTTTGTTGCCGTCTGAGGCTAAACTACGACATTGTGCTATATGGAATCAATAGATTTGTATTTAGTGCTTTGAATAAAACACTCAAGAGCAATGTCTTTTAAGGCCAAACAAAAATGCATGTCCATTTGGTCTCATCTAATTTTATGCTTTAACAAGAAACTTTTTTGAGAGGCAGAACAGAATCAGTTTGCATTTCCCAGAAGCTCTTCAGTCTTGAAAGCCTCTCAATTCATTTTTCTCTCTTTTCCCGTACAAGTCAGTAGGATTGTTTCACTACAGAGCAGGCTAGAATGATGAAGAGTGTGAAGAGCTGTCTCTGAAAAATAGCCATGAACAGGTTGATAGATAAGAGACCAAGGCAACCAAGGGAACCTTGTGGTTGGTGTCTATTACAGAATGCCCGATCAAAGGAAGCCTATTGATGAAACCTTCTTACTTCAGCTACAGGTGGTATTGCACTTGGAGGCTCTTGTCCTGCTGAGGAACTTTAACCACCCTGACATCTGGTGGAAAAGTAGTATGGTGAGCTGTAGACAATCCAGGAGGCTCCTGGAGTGCATTGACGATAACTTAAGCCAGCTAACAGCCCCACCAGAAGAGACGTGATACTGGATTTGATGGTCACCAACTCAAGTGAGCTAATTGGTGACATCAAAACTGGAGGCAGCCTGGGCTGCAGCGATCATGCACTGGTGTAGTTTGCAGTCCTGAGGGATATGGGTCAGGGGAAGAGTAAAGTCAGGACCCTGAATTTTAGTAAAGCAAGCTTCTAGCTCTTTAAGGAGTTAATCAATATAACCCCCTGGGAAACTGCCCTCAGGGACAAGGAAGGAGAGCTGGCAGATCTTTAAGGACACTTAGAATGCAAGAGCTCTCAATCCCCAGGTATAAGAAATCAGGAAAGGAGGGTAAGAGACCAGCATGGCTGAGTCAAGACCTGCTCATCAAACTAAAAAGCAAGAAAAAGATGTACAGGCAGTGGAAGCAGGGACAGGTGTCCTGGGAAGAGTATAGGGATGCTGCCATATTGTTTAGGGATGGGGTCGGGAAGGCCCCAGGTGAACTGTTCAGTGCACGAGGAATTGGTTGGATGGTCACATCCAGAAGGTAGTCAATGTGCATATGGAGATCGGTGAGAAGTGGTGTCCCTTATGAGTCCATACTAGGACCAGTGCTGGGACCATTATCTTCATCAATGACATAGACAGTAGGATTGAATGCACCTTCAGCAAATTTGCAGATGACATCAAGCTGAGTGGTGTGGTTGACACACTTGGGGGATGGGATGGCATCCAGAAGGACCTGGATGGGCTCAAGAACCCGTGTGAACCTCATGAGGTTCAACAAAGCCAAGTGCAGGATCCTGCACCTGGTTTGGGACAACCCCAGTATCAATACAAACTGGGGGGTGAAGGGACTGAGAGTAGTCCTGCAGAGAAGGACTTGGGGGTACTGGTGGATGAAAAGCTGGACACGAGCTGACAATGTGCGCTCGTTGCCCAGAAAGCCAACTGTATCCTGGGCTGCATCAAAAGAAGCATGGCCAGCAGGGCAAGGGAGGTGATTCTGTCCCTCTACTCCACTCTGGTGAGACCCCACCTGGAGTACTGCATCCAGCTCTGGAGTCCTCAGCACAGGAAAGTCATGGACCTGTTGGAATGGGTCCAGAGGAGGGTCACAGAAATGATCAGAGGGCTGGAGCACCTCTCCCATGAAGACAGGCTGACAGAGTTGTGCTTGTTCAACCCGGAGAAGAGAAAGCTCTGGGGAGACGTTATTGCAGCCTTTCAGTACTTAAAGGAGGCCTACAGGAGAGATGGGGACAAACTTTTCATCAGGGCCTGTTGTGATAGGACTAGGGGTAATGGTTTTAAACTAAAAGAGGATAGATTTAGACTAGGTATAAGAAGAAATTTTTTACAAAGAGGATGGTGAAACACTGGAACAGGTTGCCCACAGAGGTTGTATATGCCCCATCTCAGGAAACATCCGAGGTCAGGTTGGTTGGGTGTCTGAGCAACCTGATCTAGTTGAAGATGTCCGGGCTCATTGCAGGAGGGTTTGGACTAGATGACCTTTAAAGGTTCCCTTCCAACCCCAACTATTCTATGATTCTATGTTGACTTTCCTTAACATGAGCAATTTTACAGTTGTTGGAAAAGGCTTCCACCCTCTGCCTTTGGCTGCTGGGCTTCATCTGCTATCCAAACAATCCCGTTGGGTTAAATATTACACTGTTTATGTTGGTAGCAGATTCCTACACTGCACTGATACTAAGTGCTAAGAGCTCCGCTTGTGTTTTTTTCCCTCAAAAAATTCCCAAAACTGATTTTAGAAACTGATTTCTAACTTACAAAGGAAATTATGTTATTTGCACCACTTCTAATATATCATCCATCTGTCACACTGTTTAAGCTGAAGTGTCTTGTATCAGAATACAGCCTGTCTTTTTCTTGAAAGACATATTGTGACAGTACATAGACACTGACATTTGGGTCCCTGTGTAATCCATGATGTACCCTGGGATAGGAAAATTGATTATACTTTATATTCAATAGTAAAATATTACACAATTTAATAATACCTTTCATGTGAAGATCATTTTTAGTGTAATGTACATACATGGTTGGAGAGTGGAAAAATTTGTGGAAGGCATCTATTCAACAAATAGCCGTACACAGAGCTGGATAGTAAAGCAGGCATTCTAGCTCGGGACATGTAAAATTAAAAAGCATTCTTTTCACTTATCGCTAATCATTCATCATGATTTTCTTCAAATTATTTGTACTATTGAGGAAGGTTCATCCACAAATAAACTAGGTATTTATAAAGCAATAGATGAATAGAAAATTTTCCTGTTCTCTGAAGAGAGAAATCTAAACCCGACTTAAAACACATCTGGATAGTCTCAATGTTTGTGAGAAGACATAGAAATGACTGGTGAAGAAAGAGCTACAAGTTTTTAGGACTGCTGTAAGAGGGTTTCTTCCCCCTGCTCCATTACAGAGATGTACTAGGTAATAGCCTCTGCTGTGTCTCATGTCTGTACAATCAGTGGATTTCCATTAATCAAAATAGTGTTGTCTGTGCACTTCTATTTGCTCCTGATAAGATTCTTTGCTGTTTAAAATCAAAATAGCACAATTAACATGGAAGTCTTCATATCTGTGGTCTACATTGATTTATGCCAACTGAAGATCTGTCTCTGTCTTGATGAGAACAGAAAATAAAAGACTTTTTTACAAATATATTTTGAATTCAGGGTTTTATTTGTTTTTCAGCCACACACACATATTCTGGTGGAAGCCTTGGCTTGGATGAATACTTTAGGGAGCAACATCAGAAGGTATCAGTGTTACAGGTACATATACTTGTGTTTCCTCACGGGGCTTACTCTCTACATGATCCAGAAGACATCAAACTAGGTCACCAAGATGCTATAAGTGATACAATAGGTAGGAACCCACTCTCTTTTTTGTTTGGGACAGTTTTCTGCTGCTCATGAGAAGAGAGATGAGCTGGATGATTTAGCAGCCATGTAGCTAGAATGACCATCGGTTCTTCCCCAAAGTAGCCACAGCCACCTATACTTCTGCTCTCCAACTATAGAGAGAGCAGTTGCATCTAGCCTACCTTTCCAGGGCTCTTCACTCTTTCGTCCTCTGCCACACCTTCCCTAGCAGGAGGACGCAACTCCCAGCTAATTAATCTTGAGGCCAAGAAATGACACATCTTCTGTACCACGCTACAGGATCAAGGAACATGGTGGTTCATAAAGAACATAATGATTGATGCAGGGTGTGCGCCACTGCATGCCACAGCTGTATGACAACCCCACCTGTCTTGGAGGAAGAGTGTGTGAAAGTCCCTGATACCAACAGACATTGTTAAATACTGAAAACAGACATGCAGTTTTACATTTAATAACCAGGTAACTAAAGAAAGTAGAAGGCAAATACATCCTCTGTGGATAAGAAAGAGAATTACATGTTTCTTTAGGTCATTGAAAGTGTATGTAGTTGACTGAGTGCAGCAGTAGACACTTTGATCAGATGAAAAATGTCATCATCACTACTTTGTCTCTATTTTAAATGTCAGAGTACACTTACAATTACAGATCTGGAATGTTTTTCCACGTGTGAAGGAAAAGTTGACTAGACAATTTTCATGTGGTCTGTCTCTGCTTCTGTATGTGGAAAACATGGAAAAACACAATGATTTTTCTAAACCTGTCGCAGTGCTGAATGTCACAACACTATGTATTTTACAATCCTGTGTCAGAAAATTCTGCTAGAGGTCCTGACAGTTTGAAAAAGTTAGTTATTTGCAGACCCATAACTCAAAGATTACCCCCTGTGTCTACAATGTGAGTGAACCTCAGAAGATACCATCGGTCTCAAAGATTTGGGTAAGTGCTGGGAATATCTAAACCCCAAAAACTGTTACCTCTTTGCAAGCTACAATTTCAATTTAAGAGCTGACCTTTTGACCTCCCGCTCTCTGAATGTTCTCTCTCCTGACACCTTCCAGCCCTTCTTAATCTTGGGGTCTTAAGCACTTAGCTCTCCTATGCGTCTTTTCACCTGCATTTGTACAAAATAACATCTGTATACTGTGTATCCTACAGCTCCAGGGCTGAGGCTTCTTTGTACAGTCTCTGCATTTGGGCTTGGGCTTTTTTCTAAGGTACAGGAAGAGCTGTGAGGCAGCTCAGGAAATGCACATCACAGGGACTAAATTGCAAAATCTAGTCATTGAACAAGGAGAGCAGCTGATAGTAGGGCACATAGTTGCTAAGACTGCAGGAAGGCTGAGATGAGGGTCATTTTATGAATGTATTTTATCACTTCAAAGTGCTGCACAGGGGAACTGAGAGAAAGGAGAGGAAAATAATAAAAGGAAAAAGGAAATGGTCTGGGATTTTTTTGTTTGTTTGTTTGTTTGTTTTGCTTGTATTACTTACTCTCCCACTGGATTTTTTTCAAGAGAAAGTCTGTTTAAATATGGCTCCTTTCCACTTACAGTTTATCTGTCATCGCTTAGAGTTTGTACATTGCCGTTCACTGTGTTTTGGTCAGGCTGAGGGACAACAGTGTGCTTGGTGCTTACAACAGTGGGGTTGTAAGAAAGAAATTTTGTTGACTTTCTAGCATTGCCTCCTCTTACTGATGTTTCATGAATGTGTGAAAGAATTATTTGTCTCTTTGCTTTTGAAAAAGTTGGACTCAGTCTCTTTTCACAACCCCAAATTAATTGTCTAAAAATTTCAAAGAAAAGTGGGTTCTAATAATGCCCCGAGAGCTCAATATCTAATCACTGGAACAGTGGGGAAGGTGAATGATCCATTAATGAAAGCTTCTGTTTTGCATTACTTTGATCAAAACAAACCATTTAAACTGACAGCTGATGCTGTCACACATCTTTCTTTGTATCAGTAGCTGTAAGCTTCTAGCTGATGTCATGCCTCCCTGAGCAGCCTTGGGTACAAAGGACATGAACACACAGTACTGGGATGTCTCCCAATCCTTTTCTATATCATACAAGCAGTAAATTGGGTAGCAGGCCGATTGTTGACTCAAATTTGTTCAGTAATGGTAATTTTTATTTTAGCTTCTTTTTTTTTCCCCCCACATGTTTTTTCAATTTTTCCTTTGTATTCCTCTCCACTGTTAAAAGAAAAAAAATACACTATGCTTGAGCACTGATGTTTTGACTAGACAGTATTTCTGTGTATCCTCTTTAGTCTCATATCTGCAAAGGTGACTGCTACTGCTACAGAGTCTGTTACAATTTGCTGTTAGCAGTGAGAAGGAGCTGCATACACTTATGGAGTTTGCAGGCATTATAGAATCCATCAGCTGCTGGATGCTACTAGCAGGGACTTCATGCAGCAGTCGTTGGTGTCTGGCTAATGGAAGCCTTTACTATGGCAGATGTGCTCCTGGATGCATCTCTACCTTGCTCTCTTGCAACCTCTCTGAGGCTGGCCAGCAGATAAAATGCAATTTGTTAGGAATTTCCTCTGCCTAATGAATGCTGAAGTAAGTTCTACAAACTCAGTCTGATTAGACTTATAACAGAGAATCATTATGTGATTTTTAATGGAAGTTCCTGTGCACAGATTTTGTCTAGGAGTCCAGACTAAAAAAGTTTTATTTTTTCTGTACTAAGCACTCTTCGGTTACATGTGAGTGCTTCTTTTGGCTGTATTGGTTTTCCTAACAAATTTATCTCCAAACTCTAAATGACAAGTGCAAAAAATTTAGGGGTCACTTTTCTCCAAAGGAGTTGCAATCTGGATTACAGGGTCCACAATCTCAAAGGCATTAAATAAGGATATGTACACATAGAAGAAGCAGTTGCCTCTTTGCATATTCAGAGCAAGTGCTTACTATTCTGGAATCATAAAAGAAGGAGGGTTGTTTTTCAGGTATCTTTCCTTTCAATGTTTTACTTTGAGAGTGAGTAATTCTACAGATAAACTTTTGAAAGACACCAGTATCTCAGCTGGGGTACTCGTGCAGCTTAAAGCAGGCGGTCATAATTCTGAAGTTATAATGAGCACAGGCATACATTAGCTAGAAGCAAATGTTGTTTCAACCATTCTGCCAGTGGGAAACGAAGGCATGGAAAAAACAGGATATTATAGTAATATATATAATACTACACTACAGTGCTACACTACTATGCTGCACTGTAATGCTAGAACTATGCACTGTAGTTCATAGTTTAAAATGAAATTATTCCAGTTTCTGTTTTTTTCCAAATTTAGGAACTCTGTCAAAATATGAGGCAAAGTTTGTCTTACAGTATTTGCTCTCATTAAAACCAAGTTGCGTGGTTTTCAG
The DNA here is from genome assembly GCA_008658365.1 of Alca torda. NCBI lineage: Eukaryota > Metazoa > Chordata > Aves > Charadriiformes > Alcidae > Alca > Alca torda. The sequence continues at coordinate 20,405,899 of CM018079.1, read as the reverse complement.
TGCTGATATCCTCTAGGTCTGCTGTGATTTGATTCCTTCAGTACAAGTGCCATTAATGTAATAAGGACAGAACTCAGAATTATGATTTGATAATTGCTATGCTTTTTCTTCTCTATTCTGCTTTATTGTTGTTTTTATGTCTTGGAATATTTAGAAGGCACAGAAAAGAGAAGCCATGACATTAATTGCAATTTAAATTTAAATATGCAACTTTTTTGGTTGTGAGTTCATGGTTATATTACCAAAAAATAAGAGAATAACAGACCTATTTCAATCTGAGATGTAGGGATGAACAGTTTATGATCCTCCTTTGGTAGTCCTTTCTCTTCTGTTTTTTGAAGGAGTCCCTAATTTTCTACTGTGCTTAAAAAAATGCTTAATGCTTCATAAGCTTTGTACAGACTTGCATTTGAAGGGAAAGTTAACTACCTGAAACAAAATGACAAATGTATTGGTCACACTTTTGCATTCTGTATACAAGCGGGGAGAAAAAGAGATTATTTCCTAGGTCTACAGTTAAAATTAATGAGGTGCTATAAAACAAAACGCCTGCTTCAGGATGAGAAGTAGTAGGTTATAATCTATTTTTATGTGTCTGTGTAGATTATAATGAATCCATTAGATTACTTTTATATTCATGTTATTAATGGCTTCTCTGCTTGCTGCGGCATTTTAAGCTTGCTGAATAGATTCAGTACCTTGTAACAGCAAATACTAACTCCTGAGGAAGGAAGAATCAACATTTTGCCTTCCATTTAATTGAAAATAAAACAAAACCTTACAGGTGATAACTCTGACGGTACCCTTGTAAAATCCTGAGGCAGATTTGTCTTCATTTAGGGCTTGTTTGTCCGGGAAGCTACCATGCAAGGACTTCAGTGAATTTGCAGCATGTTTGCTGCTTCCAAATAACTTCCTCTGGACACAACCTTGTGCCACAGTAAGTCTGAAGTTGCCCACTATTTCCAAGACAAGTTTGATTGCATACACATGCTGAAGGCAAGGCAGATACTGTGCTAGCAATCCTCAGTCTATTTCACTGTGAGCTGACTGATCATTCGCTGTGAATACCTTTTAGTAAAGTTTCTATAAATTATCATGTGGTTTCATTCATGGGTGATACTGGGTGCTTTACCCAGGTTTCCAAAGAAAAAAATGACAATAATTGAAATAATCTTTAAAAGGTCCCAAAATAATTAACGGGGCCTTGGCCTTCCCACAAATATGCCATTTAGAGTATGTCTTCAGATTTTCTTAGGCAATATTACAGAATCACAGAATAGTGGAGCTTGGAAGAGACGTCTGGAGATCATTTCCAGCCCAACCACCCTTCAACATGTATCAGACAGATATCAGAAAATAATAATTTCTCATTCATAGCTCATCGATGTAGAAGATTTAATACCTGTTGCTTCAGTGGGATTAGAGTTGCTTTTCTGCAACGGGAGATCATATATTAAGTAAAATGAAAGAAGATAGAACCTCTTCAGATGTAAAATAGCTTTAAATCAATGAAAACAAGGCAGTGCAGTGTCATACATGGCAAAAAAAAAAAAGGAAACTTTTGTTTGTAACATCTGAAATTTTAACTACTCTCAGCATAGGATTACAGAAGGCTAACTGCCACTCCTATGTAATCACTGTACTAAATTATGTCTAAAAGATAAATGGATCCTGCTAAGACTTGCTAATACTCATAGTGCTAGACAGTTTAAGTATTAATATATGTGAATTAAAAGCAATAATGATTTTGTTCTAATTGGTCTTATTTCTTATTTAGTCCTACCATCTGTCTCCAGCTCCTGACCATATGCGTAGAATGATATTGAAAACACAGTAGCATGATCTTAAATATCTTTTTTTCCATCTTCTGCATCTTTCTTTCTTTCAGTACATAACACATTTTTTACTAGCAGACACTGGAATTGTTTTTACTTTCATAAAGGAAAAACTAAAGCTCTGACAAGATTTATAAGTATCTGGGGTGACTGACTCATAGCAAAGTGATCAATCATAACACAGCTCATACAATAGTTGCTTGTATAAATTGTTCTTTTTTTTTTTCACAGTGAAGGAAGAAAACTAGATTAGCATTCCAATGAGTTCTGTCTAACTTTGTGACTGCTGTGATAATTTTTGCCCTTCTACCATTGTACGTCTTTTACTATCGTAAGTTGCTGCCTTCAAACTCTTGTAAGTTCTTTGACCAGGTTCACTTCAATTTGTTTTCTCTTTGTAACTGCTAATTTTTTTTATTTTTTTTTTTTTAATTATTCTTTGCTGTGATGGTACGGAGTATGTTTATAGCAATGAGGACGAACGTTGTTACATCAGGGACATTGGATTGGATTTTGATCATATTTACAGAGATGTGAAAAGTGGAGTTATGCCTATCAGTGGATAGGAGATCAACAGCTCATCTTTGAGTGTAAGTTATCAGCAGAATATAAAAAATACTGACATTTAACATGGTCAAAAACAACTTTAAGTATAGGATTATGTTTCTACTCAGTAGACAGCAAAGCTGAAGTTCTTAGCCCAAAGTAAAGCTTTGCAAGGCACAAGAGAATTAGGCTCAGTTCCCTGCAGTGATACATCAATTCAAAAAACATCACTTCCAAACTATTAGATAATAGACTTTCCAAATCACATATAAATGCCAAAGTAAGTACAGAAAGGCTTGACTTTATGATTTTATTAACAATAATAATTTAATTCTCTAATATGCCATGCTAGAATACTGGTCCTTTGAACGGATGTCAGAAATGTGTAAAACAGGGCTGTGTGCCAGCCGTTTCCACAGAAAATTATGTTTTGTTTTATTTTCACAAACCACCAATCCTGCTTGTTATTATTATAAGGATGCACTTGAGATAGGTCCTAGATGTGCTTCTCTTTCACTGCACTATTTGCTGCAAATGCTGCCTTTAATGTTCCAGCTTAAAAATTAACGTGAAGTGAGACATTTAAAAAATATCTCTGAGTGAGATTTTTAGCAGTACTTAAGAATTTAAAGATCCATTTAGGAAATCTGAAGGATTTTCAAAAACAAGCAGACTCCCAGCTCCTACAAGTCTGGTCCTTAAGGGACTTTGGGGCACAAATTCCTGTGACCTTCACAAACCCAACACTCTTAGGTAACTGAGAGGTTTGAAAATCTTTCTCCTACCTTTGCAATTCATTCACTAAGGATTTTCTCATAGAAATGAACTCTTTAGAGCATGGACAGCTTCTATATGTGAATGCTATAGTTAAACAGACATAGCACAGGGAGTGCAGTTACGCAGTTGCTTTAACTAGGCATACATACCCCCATACCACGGAAAGCAGTGTCTCTATCTGCCTCTTGTCCTGGGCTGCCCATTCCCACCAGCTCCCTCTGCCAATAGTTAGTTTCCAGCTGGATCACTTCCCATTAGTCTTGGTGTAAGGCCAAGGGGCAAGGCTTAGCGGCTGCGGTAGGGAGTGGAAGGTACCTATGCTCTTTTCAGTAGCAGAGTGGACTTCTGCCAGGTTAAAGCAAACATTTAACCACAGGCTAAAAAAATACAATGCTCTGATAAAGATAAAGCTTCCAGTGCTGTTCATACTTAACACAGGCAACTTTCTGAGTCTTGTATCAGTTTTACATTATTATTGCTTTTACAAAAATTACCTCTACTCTCTAACCTTTGAGCACTGAGAAGTGAAAAGGGTTAGTAAGATGGAAAGTAATCATTTCAGTCTGGGAATTAATTTTGAAACTGTAAATTAAGCTTCAGTTTAATATTCGCAGTCATCTGACCTGCAAACTAACTGGAAGAGTCAAGATATATTTCAAGAGAGACTTTTAAAGGATATGTCAGCTGTTTCTTGACATATGGTGCAAGAAACAGTACAAGAATGTCAGCAGTACTCAAAAGGTTAATGGAAGTGGGATTTGCAGAAACATGACTGATTCTTCTAGAACAGGTGAGAAAAAAAGACAATTTGGACAAAGACCTTTAAAGCTCTTTTGCATTTGCATCTTTCCATCTGCAGGGAAGAAAAACACTAGTATCTCTTTTAACTTAAATCACTCTGATTTCTTGGAGGGATCCATAACTTGTCAAAGAAAACATCTTCAGACTAAGAATGAGCCATTGGAATAGGTGAAATACTCAGGACAAAGCTTATGAAAATGGATCTATCATGGAGTAGGAGATTGCCTTATAGTATCAACAGAGTTAAGGTTAAACATTTTGGTTTTACTGTGCGTTGCCCCTTCTCATACACACATACACATGCCTGCATATGCGCATATTTCTGACTCAGCTTTATCATATCTAGTTGAACTGTAGGTCCTTTTTTTTCCTGTTTAAATTTAATAGAATGAATTAAAATACCTTTACACAAGGAAAGCAACTCACAAAAGAGAACTATTTTGTTATCAGGCTACCTGTAATTTAAATCCCTCGCTTAGATTAAAATAAAAATAAATAATGGTCCTGTTGTATTTTAAGTAGAAGAAACATTCTGCTTGCATTATATGAATTCGCACTAAACTAACAATTAAATTAAAACATAATAATAGAATTGTAATTTTTCTGACTGAGAGCAAGACTAAGAAATATAGAAAATAACCTTTTTTTTCTAAAAAATAACCTCAAGCAAAGCCCTGTAACAGTAAACATTAGTCTTCTTACTCATTTTAATTCCTAAATTTTAATCTAGACCCTGTTGTCCCAGCATCACTGAGCAGGTTGCAGATGCCTCTGCTGAGTAGTGTTGGGCAGAACTCTTGCACACGTGAAACTCCTTTGGTTTGGTGGGGCAGAACCAAGCACATTTAAAGATGGGGGTCTCTTGACCAAAGTTGTAAATTGCTCTAAGATATGTAATGGACACTACCCAGCTTAGAAGATGACTTTCTTAATATTCCCAGTGTCTCATTTTAGTAGGATGTGGCCCTGGGAGCTTAACTTGGTTTGTGATTTGGGCTGTATCTGCTTCAGTATGGCCTGGCTATAAAAGATAATGAACGTTAAGCTACAGGTAATAGAAATAAGATTTTCCTATAGAGAAGATATCCCATGACTATTTCCTTTTGTATGTTCATGTCTCCCTCTACTACATATGAAATTAGGAGATGGCAGGCAATTTGCTCTGTATCCTGAACTTATTTGGCAGAGTCTACCTCTGCATCTGTGTTCTTCTTCTCTTGTAGCCCTTTTCTTATGGCCTGATGCAGGCAATTTTCACTCATTTCAAGAGAGAAGCGAGGCCAGGGGTCAGAACTGGTTCGTTCTTGCACAGGTATTTTGCTTGTGTGATACTGGGAGATAATTAACCAGAGTCTTTTCCTTCTGTGGTTGTCAGGACAACTTGTCATGGGAAGGGTCCAAGCTGGAAATGCCTCTAGACTCATGCTGTTACCCACAGTATGTATTAATGTAAGAAATGTATTAATGAAAATGAAAGGTTTGTCAGAGGATCTGTGAGCTTTGGAAAGCCAACTGGAGAGTGAGCAGCATTTATCAAAATAATCGTTACAGATAATCTGGTAGACTAAGGTACTAAAACCTAAATTCATTCTGAGCCCAATGCATTTATCAGCAGTGAGAATAATTCATCCCTAGAATGGTGTGCCTGGGATTATGCTTTGAGTTTCAGCAAAACTGGTTTGGAGGTCCTGGGTCACATCATGGGACAGAATACACAATCCTATTTGTTCCTTCTTCTAGCCCTTGAAATGCATGAATGCAATTCTCTTCCCTTGGTAGGCCATGACTTTCTATTGAAGAATACATCTCTCATCTCTGGGGTGACCTACAAGGTGTCATTTTGGGAATGTTTAAATGAACAGTTTTCTACTCTAAGCTAAAGCATTCCTGTGGCCTTTTTCCCATTTATGTTCTAGTTTATGTAACATAAAGTAAAATGGATAAAACAAAATTAATTTAACCATCACTTAGTAGATGGTGCCAATTCTAAACCAGTCCCTTTGTCTTTCATATATATAACATTATTCATTTACAAGCTTTGTCAATACCTTAACACTGCAAGTTAAAAGCAGCTTGGTGTTTGTTGTTAGATTATTTTTTTCAAATATGTAAATCCTAAAACTAACACGAAGCTGTGTTATTCTCAACATCAATTTTTCTGCCAAAGGAAGACAGCATCACATAACCCAATTTGATGCCCAGCTAAATAATGCAATTTGAGAGAATGCAGCATTCAGGGGATTGATTGACTGATCTTGGTTGATGTAATTGTTGGGCAGGCAGCCTGAATTTTGATAGAATATTTGATGAGGTAAAGGACTGACTAAATAAGATTAAGTCATGCATGGCTTTGCATGAAAGTCATATCTCTAGCTTATCCAGTGATGTCCCAACCCTAACCATGGACTGAAGAGTTCATATGGTTTCATGTGCCTTTCTGATTGTTTTCTGGTTGTGGTTTTTAACACATTTTCTGCATGCCTTGTCTGTTTGATGTAGAGCTGGTGTAGCTTGCATGTTATGCTTAAAAATAAAATATATTATTTAATAAGTTGTATTTTTGTTTGTTTTGATTTGATTTGAAGTTTTTGTGATGAGAAACTTAACAATTCTTTGAAATATGGTATCCACATGTCTACTTGCCAGCTGCTACTGATTATCTGTCTTCGTAAGTGTGAATATGTATGTATGTAATGTATGGTTTTTTTTCATTTTATCACTGCTGCAAGAAGATCAATTTATCTATCCATATAAAATCAAAGTATACTTTCCTGTGTGTTCTATATACCCAAGTCTTCGTTAGCAACAGAGTAAGTGGGCCCCACTAATAGGAAATTTTCTCCCAATGTCAGTAGCCAAATTTTTTGTACTAATCGCAATGGTTTAAAAAGCTAAAAAAATCCTTACAGCATAAAATTTAGGAAGCTTTTCAGTCTCAAAATGAGCCTAACTCATGTACCTGTGGGCCAAGGAAACACAATGGAACATTAGGAAATATAGTTTCAGATTGCCAGCATAAGGTATACTGAATATTGCATCTGTAAAGTTCTTACTTGTCTTCATTTTTAAACTTCAATTTAAATGCAAATTCTGCCAATTAAATAGTATCTGCATATACTTCATTACACTATAATTATTGCTTTCCATCTTGCCAGACCTGGCTTATCATAAGGCCAGGGGTCATTTTGCTAGTCCCCTGAAAGTGCAATTGAAATCAAGGACTCATCGTCTGCTGTATTTATGAGTGACAAACATGTTTGAGGCAAGATCTGAGGATAAAGTTAAGCAAATGCTCTAAAAAATATTGTGTCATTGTAGTTGAATGAACACTTCTACTGAAAAGACAAGACCCCCTCCAGAAGTCATCTTGTCTAAACGTAATCCTGTAAAAGTTAGCCCTTTAACCTAGGGCAGCTATTGAGACTTTCTGCACTATCCACAGAGGAAACTTTGTACCGCATTGGGTCATCTTTCCGCTAAGTGTCCAAGACGGGGGGGAAAAGTGTTTCTCTCTTCCCAATGACTGCAGCAGGAAGGGGGTAACTAGTATAAATTAGAAGTTCTAACACTGAGATATTAGGTGAGATGAATCCCACCTTTATTGCCTGTTGTTCCTTCCTGCTGTCTCCCAGGTTCAGACCCTGTTTTTTATGGCCAAGATGCAAGTGTAAAGCCACCTTTAGTCTCTCTCAAGGACTGCAAGGGGGTCTCAGATCTATCATTCCCTGTTATGTTAGAAGCCATGGAAGGATACTTTTGTAAAGGAATGTTTGTGAGAAACCCCTTGCATAGATCTTCTCCTATTGTCTGGGAGGTGATTCATTGCCCAGTCCCTTGTCTGTGTCCGTCCTTTACTAAGGCAGCTGTGAAGCATGGCAATTATCATGTCTTTTTTGACTCCGTGCCCTTCCAAAGAAAACGACGGCCATCATAGCCAACTCTCCGGGCTGCACTCACCCACAGTGCTTGTAACCCACACAGGAGAGGAAGGAGTATCTTTATTCCTTTGTAGGACCTTGCATTGACACCTGAGGCTTTCTAAATATTTATCCATGTATGAGACAGCCTGTTCCTTCTAGGAGGTAGCTGCTCACAGTGCTCTTTTTGTCTTCTCTTCACCATCAACAGGAATATAACATTTCTTGGGATAATCAGAATTAATTTTTATCATTTGTGTTTTTCTGTAGTTAACCTCATAGCCCTTGGGTTCAGATAAAGTTTTACCACTGCAACTTAAAAGGTTGTCCTGGGTCATTTGGTTGATCTGGGTAACTAGCCACATACGTGTTCCTAGCCCATAGCAAATAGGAGATGCTGCACTGAAGGCTAAACCTAATGCCCTTGCTTTTTCTGGCGACCAATTATGCACACATATTCAATTACCACTAGACTTTGTGGGGCTTTCTAACATGAACTGCTTTGGGATCTTTCATTTCACAAGACTATTTTTCACATTGCACTGCACATATACATCTCTGATTTTTGGCTACATATATGTGTGTGTGTGTAAATATATGGATACAGAAATGCTATTTAAGTTTATGGTTGTGTGCACTTATGTATATCCAAAGAGACAGGACTCTTAAAAATATGGTCTTTATATTTGCAAAAGACAGTGAAAGGCAACGTACATTTTTGACATATCAACCTTCAACATATTAAAATAATGATTTGCAGACATGAGGCTTTCTTTGTCCTTTTGTTGCAATTGGTCTTGACTGCTTTGCAAATATGGTGGCCATTGTAATGGTAGGTGACACTTCCTTAATGACTTCACTTGTTTGAGGAGTAAATCTGTTGACAATGTGCATTCCCCATCTCTCAGTTGTTGAATCCATGTGCCATATTATGTAACAGCATCTCCATATATTATTTTCCACCTTCTGCATTTATCTTTTTTTTTGACTTACAGTAAAACCAGAAGGCTGCTCCTGAAATTAGGTCTCTACTGCTAATTTGAAAAGCTGTGTACTTTGCACATAAAACACTTAACTCCGGACTATTGAACATGCTGTTACGACTTAACCAATTGGAAGCAGCTACCTGTGCCAGATATTATCCACACAGTAAAGGCGTGCTAATTTAGTCAAAACTGATTTAAAAACTAAGCTGATTAGGCCAGTACAACCCCCAGTGTAGATACATTTTTGTCCATTCACTCTTCATCCATATTAGTTCGGCTTACTGTGGTAAATTAATTTATACATTGGTCTTAATTAAAGTAGAACAAATTTTGGGTGTATCTCAACACCAAGTTTACTATCTTTTTGGTCTGAACTTATGAAAGTTTTGACCGGAACACAGATTACAGACATTAACACCATGGACTTATGGCTCAGTATATGCGCAGTCCCACATAAACAACTCTTGAAATACACTCTCACTCTTTTCTGTAAATATCTAAATGGCAAAATTCTTTTATGTTAAGTTGGATTAACATGAACCAGTACCTTAGTAAGAATATTCCTGTCCATCCCAGACAGGCATGATTTTAAAAATATTTATGGTGTGAGAAGAGAGAAGAAGATACTGATAAAACATTTCTGTCATTACATGTCAATATAATTCATGAAATTAAAGACAATTAAAGTGATGTTTGGAATTACTAGGAAAGAAACAGAGCAGAAAAATGGAAGACATCATTATGTCATTATAAATGATCAATTTTCATTGTAAATATGGTATGTGGTTCCTTCCACTTCTCCTTTCCCGCAAATGATATGGTGTAACTGGAAAAAATACATTAAAAAGTGATCAAAAGTCTGGAAGAGTCATAGTAGTCTGCCAGATGCATAGGCTGGGACTCTTCAGCTTTGTAAAGAGATGACTCTGGGTGACGTGATAAGAGTCCCTAAAACCTAGGCATGCTAGGTGAATGCAAAGTGACTTTACATCATTGTTTCTCTCATGAGTACATGGTTGCATCAAGTTAAACCTGGGGAGGAGGGGATGGTGAGAAAAAACAGAAAGAAGTACTTCTTCACCCAACATCTAGTTAAGTTTTGGACAGTTGCCACTGGAGATTGAGGATGATAAAATTTTATATGTTTTCTAAAAGCAGCTCGGTTTTTTTGCAGAGGAAAAATACATCAGGGGCTCTTAGGTGCAAAGACAGCATGTCTATTTCTAGAAGTGATTTAATTACTGATCGCTGAAGACTGGAAGGGTTTTTTTGGAAAATATTGCCATATACTTGCTTAGTTCTTACACACTTCCTTATTAGCTGTTATCAGAAATTGATTATGGAGCAAAAAGGCTATTTGGCTTGACTCATTGTTATTCCTGTCCATTGCTTCCCACTGTCCACAGAAATTTAATTTATCTGTGATCACTGGTTGTAGTCAAGGTAGGATAATAAACACCGTGTTCTGGCTGTCATTAAATTAGGATAACCACCAGCTCTGAGAGCCTGCTTTAGTGCTCATTGCCACCCTTTCACCAGTGTTTATGATGCCCCTTACCCTGGATAATCATAGAATCATAGATTCATAGAATGGTTAGATTTGGAAGAGACCTTAAAGATCATCCAACCCCCCTGCCATGGGGAGGGACACCTTCCACTGGGCCAGGTTGCTCAAAGCCCCATCCAATCTGGCCTTGAACACTTCCAGGGATGGGGCATCCACAACTTCTCTGGGCAACCAACACATGTGTAGTCATTGCCTACCCTCTTTCTGTCAAAGTGATCCAGCTTTAAAGGAAGTAATTTTCTGCCTACCTTGGATCACTTGTGCTGAACTGAGTTAGGAGAGACAATACAAGTACAGCTTTACTGCCTGGTACTGAGTGACCACTGGTGTTGCTTAGCAGGCTAATCTGCAAACTAATGCAAATTAAACTCTCTGAGTTGAACAGCCTTCTGCTCTCAGGTGCCTGCTCTGTCTCTTCCTTGAAGATCCTGTCTCCTGTGGCAGGGTTGGCTAATGCACATGCAGAACAGCTCCATATATTAAAAAAAGACCGGGATCCAATCTTTGAGTTGAGCTTTAGTTGACTCAGGATATGCGGTAGAAACAGACACGTATAGGGGTTTAAATCAGAGTTGATCTGAAAAATTACACATGAATATAGCAATAGTAGGTAACAACAGACTTTGCTCAGTTAGCTTTGGCCAGAAAGCCACACTGTTTAAGAGATAGGGTAAAACTTGGAGGAGTGGGACTTACCTTTAAGTAGTCTAGGGTAGGAGTTGGGATGCCAAATTAATCCATTGTAGGATTGAAACAAAGATGCTTTGTTAACAGTAAGGCTTTTTGCTAACTGCTGGAGCTTGCATGGGGGAAATGAAAATAAAGATTCATGGTACTGAAAGAGATGATCTTCTGCACCAGCCAACTTCCTTTAAAAAGTCAAAGATTTAAAACCACAGGTCAGGATGCCTTGACTTTGACTTCTTTTTTGGAAAAGACAAAAATCTTTTCTAGAAAATAACAACTTTTAAAAATGTGTTTCTAAACTAACACCTTTATTATTGTTTGTTTGTTTGTTTGTTTTCTAACACACACTCCCCTCCCACCCCCAATTAATACAAATATGTATTTCTAAAGAGAATGGAAATGTACATGGTTTATTAGGAAGCTTTGAACTAGCCCTATTCACCCTATCACTTCCCCCCCCCCCCCCCCCCAAATGCTGTCTTAGAAGCATAGGCTCAATTTAACAGGCAGGATGCGAGGCAATATTACATGCTTATAGCCTTTCTGTGGCCTCTGAAATATCCACTTCACATATTGCCAAGCTTACAGAGGCAATGGAACCTTTATGGATTGTGTTTTATTTTTGTATTTTTCCTAAAGAGATACATGAATGAGGAAAGACAGATATGGCAAAATCATTATTCATGTTAGGTGGAGTGCTACATCAGAAAATGTTGGCAAGGCTCAAGTGAAGTACCCAAGGCATTGGCTAATCTGTCAGCATTTCCATCTCTTATTGAAGGCAGTTAAAAGGGAAGTTTTAATTACAGAGATGGTCACAGGGCATTAGCAGACTCTGGACTGGATGTTACAGTTGTCCCAACAGTGCATGGTGGTAGCAATTTATACATTCCACTACAGAACATATTCTTTAAATATAAATGATCTCATTAAGCACTTTTGAAACAACCAGGATACACATTGAGGCTTCTTCCCCTGTGTTACAGTGTGAAGTCCACAAAAGAGCAGAGAAATACTAGGGGGTGGGGGGTGGGGTGTCCTTTGTTCTTGTCAGAGAAAGGAAAAAGGAATTTGGATGATAGGGGGATGGAAACATGATAATGGTAGCTTGAGTAGAAAAAAACTTGTGCAAAGATTAAGGAAATAAACAGCCTGTCTCCATGCCCAAAGAAATTGGAAAAGTAATGAAATTAAATTCCAACAATGTTTATTATGAGGAGACGTCTTACCTAAGAAGGGCTAAGCACTCACCTTGCAGGAGAAGCAAGGAATCTCTGTCAGTGAAGGCCTGATGGAGGCCAAATCAGGTCAAGCAAACACCTGCAAGAAATGTATAGATATAGCTGATCTTTTCCTTGGACACAGTGATGGGCTAACTGACTTCTTAAGGTCCTTTCCAACTTTACTGATAGATCTGCAAAGACTGACGTGTCACAGATACACCACATTTCAAAACTGTTTCAAGAATCTTTGAAAAGTTTGCCCAGTTTTTTCCATAATTCATTCATGCATGATTGAACTGTCAAACGATATAGAATTTTACTAGTTGGGTGTGGAAACGTGGTTTTCGCATCCAGCTTGCTGAATATCTTGTGTCTGGGTCTCTTACCAACATGGAAGGTGACTTGCAATAGAGCTTGCTTGGGAAGCAAAACCCAGAGTCAAGCATTCACCACAGGTTGCATTTTATTCTATGTAGGGGAACTTCATTCTTTTTAAGGAAGACCTTTCTTTTCATCAGAAGCCTTGCATGTACAGTGATACTGTAAGGCTCAGCTGTACTCTTCCCATGTCCACTTTCTTATATAAGCTCTCAGATATGTGACTCTTGCTGTGCCTTCTGTAACACTGAAGTCAGAGTAGAAACAGGAGTGAGGCAAAGGCTAAAAGAGGTAGTGGTTTCTCCCTTTGAACAGCACAGTGAGGTCTGCAGCAATCTCTTTCTCTGTTGTTTTTGCTGTGGTGTTTTTTTCCCCCACAGGTCTGCAGCAAGTCTATAACAAGATTTTTATGGAGTATGAGTATGAAAAATATTGTGTCTGTGGAGAGATTCGAGGTGATAGGCAGTAGTAGATAATATAGTTTATATCCCAATCTTTATTAAAGAATGTATGGTGTATGAATTGTTCATTGATTAAGTGATGGGATTGCTATGATTAAAAGGAACAGCTGGTTGGAGAAAGCAAGAAGATGATACTGTTAAGATATATTTCTTTGCCAAGTTCTTGAGATCTACTGGTCCTGGAAATGAATAGATGAAGTACCTCCAATTTTAATAAGCTAGCAGCTGCTTGTCTTACAAGGCCTGAAGACAGCAAGAGATGGGAGAGAATAAGGGGATGGCTTGAAGGAAACAATTCAGAAGTGCTAATTGTTGTCTCAGCTTGTCCTGTAAGGAAGTTCCAGAGGCCAGAACTAACATATTAATTGAAAAGACATTAGAACAAAAAAAAAAAAAAACAAAAAAAAAAAAAACAGCAAAACCACAGCTACAGAATAATGACAAAAGAAGACAAAAACTCTAGTAAATTACTAGAGAAGCCTGCCCTATCGCTAGCTGGGTTGCATTTGGCTCTGATGCATTCCTATGCTAGAAGCATTCTGGTACGGAGTGAACACATCGAATGGAGGTGACAGTGAACTGTATCCAGCACATAGGTTGTCTCAGGCATGTTGAACAAACTGTTTGAACAAGGCAAATGAGTCTGTCATCACTGTGTTCTGTGCAGTGGTCTCTACCATGAGTTTAGGATTAAAATACAAGAATATGCCTCATCAGTAAATCTTGTGGGAGGAAGGAGTCCCACAAAATAAGATGTTATTAAATGGCACTAATACCCCCATAAGGAGAAATTCCTCACTCTCTCATGTGCAATATCCAGAAAGGATGAATCTCATCTTTTGATTTCCAGCATCTTTCAGTCTGGGGCTGTGTTAAGTCTGAGCCTTTTGATGGGTGAATGCCTTCAATGGAGTGTCAAATCTGATATATAGCTGTCCTGTCAAACCGGTAATTGACATCACCACATTTTTTACTGGTGTTTGTTGTACTGTTTTGTAGAGACGCAACATGGCCATTCTAACAAGAGTGAGTAGGCATAGAAATGGTTGTGTATAGCTGGTTAATAAAGATTTTACCTGGAAAATAGGCTTTGACTTTGATTTGTGCAATACTATATTGCATTAACTTCAGAACTGTTTCAAATTTGCAAAGTGAAGTCTAGAAGCTCAAGGTTTAAGATTTTCAATTAGGAAGTTTGCAATTTTCAGTTTGAAATGAATCCTAGTTTTTTAAAAAGATACACTCCGCCTTCATTTCCACTAGAAATAACTGAGAAGTTTGTTCTTTGAAATTAATTTTATTCTAATTTTATCCTTTAGTACTCAATTTTAATTAAATTTTCATAGCAGTTCTACTGCTTTAGAGTCAATGTCAGAGTCTGAATGCCTTGCACTAAAGTATTTTCATCCCCAAAGTCCTTATTTCTTATCAAATTTACTTTTCTGTTGCTATTTTGTTGTCTTTCTTATAATGTAAGTATAATTTCAATAGTAAGATATATTGTTCTTTCTAGGATTTTATGCATTTTATGTAATTAAATGCAAGCACTTTCATTCTAATAAATGCACCTTAAAGAGTTCACAATACTTTTAACAAAAAGTGGGATAAAACTACAGAATTTCTGATTAAGAAAAAAAGAAGTATTCACTAATAAAATGCCAAAAATAAGATACTTGATCAGAGTGAAATTCATACCTGCTCAGGTAACCCACAGCTGGCATAACTATCCCACAGGTCATGAGTAAGTGCGTCTTTGGCTGTCATGGTGCCATGTATGAGAATTGATATAATCTGTTGTCCTTAGTTACATCTGCCTTGAACATCCTTTCATCTTTTAAAAGTCAGCTTAACACATTGGCTGGACAACATAGTGGTTAACTGACATGCTTTCAGCTTTCAACAGGTCTGGGAATTTCTTAGGTCTACCAGGAGGTACTTCATGGTCTTAGATACAGAGATCTGAAGGACTTTGTGAAACCAGACAGTTTGTGCCACAGAGCAATCAGCATTGTGTTGTCAATACAAAACCCAGGTTGGATTTGTGTAGTCTTTTTTGGGAAGGTTCCTGGTCCAAAAGAAGGCATCTTGTGCGGTAAGCTACTGTTCTGAAAAGTACAGTCTACACTGTTAGGGGTTAGAGAATAAAGTATGGCAAACTCATTAACTCCTCTATTGTTTCTGTAAAGCAAATTGGTTTTTTGAATGAATTAAGAAGACACTAAAGTCAAAACGCAGCACTGCTTCTTTTAGTTACATCTATTAATAAAAATAAGGGAGTATTCAAATTTGCATTTTTATCTCACATCCTTGATCCATGGTGTATTTTTTTTTCAAAAGAAATGTGGAACTTCAAAAAAATAGAGCCTTTCACCCTAAAAATACTCAGCATCTGCAAATTGCAGTTGACTCTTATATTTTCTCTATCCTTAGTGCCCGATCTGATTATGCATAAGAAGTGCCTAATGATGCTCAGTACCTACTTCTGTCAGATATATTCCTGGGAAAAAAATAGTTTGGAGAAGGTGTATTTATATTTTCTTATTTATATATCTATTCATAATCTAAAAGCCTTACAGGAGAAACGTTATTAATGGTGGAGCCAGGAGCAGTCTGCTGTGCTTCCTATACAGCTTTTAATTTCATATACAAAACACTGAAGACTCTGCAATAGAAGTGCCTTAATCTCACCCTGACTCACCCAGTCAAATCTTTGTTTTATTTAAACCTCTTATATGTCAGTCAGGTTTCATAGAGTCAGTGAACTGCCCAAGTTGGAAGGGACCTTGAGAGACCATCTGGTCTAATCCTTTGTGAGAAAGGGAGTCTAGCTGGGATTATCTCAGGAGGCCTGCAAAAAGGAGGTCTACAGATGGTGGAAGCAAGAATGGGTAGACTGGGTGGAACACAGAGAAACTGGGTGGAACACAGAGAAACTGAGTGGCCAGGAATCAGATTAGGCAAGCTAAAGCTCAGATAGAATTAAATCTAGCTACGGACATCAAGGACAACAACTCAGGGATAAAGGCAAGACTAGGGAAGATGTGGGCTCTCTCCATAAGGAAACAGGAGACCTAGTCACCCAGGATATGAAGAAGGCTGTGGTACTGAGTGACTTTTTTGCCTCAGTCTTCACTGGCAAGGTCTCCAACCACACTGCCCAAGTTAGAAGGCAAATGCAGGTTCTATGAGAATGAAGAACCTCTCACTATAGGAGAAGATCAGGTTCGAGGCCACCTGAGGAACCTGAAGGTACATAAGTCCATGAGACCTGATGAAATCCATCTGTGGGTCCTCAGGGAACTGGTGGATGAAGTTGCTAAGCCACTATCCACCATATGTGAAGAGTTGTGGCAGTCCACTGAACTTCCCACTGACTGGAAAAGGGGAAACATAACCCCCATTTTCAAAAAGGGAAAATAGGAAGACCCAGGGAACTACAGACCAGGCAGTCTCACCTCTGTGCCCAGCAAGATCATGGGGCAGATCCTCCTGGAAACTCTACTAAGGCACATGGAAAATAAGGAGGTGATTGGTGACAGCCAATATGGCTTCACTAAGGGAAAATCATGCCTGACAAATTTGGTGGCCTTCTATGATGTTGCCACAGCATTGGTAGATAAGGGGAGAGCAACTGACGTCATCTACCAATGCAAAGCATTTGGCACTGTCCCACATGACATCCTTGTCTCTAAATTGGAAAGACATGGATTTGATGGATGGACCATTCGGTGGATAAGGAACTGGCTGGATAGCCACACTCAAAGGGTTGCGGCTCAATGTCCAAGTGGAGACCAGTGATGAGTGGTGTTCCTCAGGGGTCAGTGCTGGGACCAGTGCTGTTTAACATCTTTGTCAGCGACATGGACAGCGGGATTGAGTGCACCCTTGGCAAATTTGCTGATGACACCAAGCTGTGTTGCGCAGTCGACATGCTGGAGGGAAGGGATGGCATCCAGAGGGACCTGGACAGACTTGAGTGGTGGGCCCATGTAAACTTCATGAAGTTCAACCAGGCCAAGTGCAAGGTCCTGCACATGGGTCACAGCAATCCCAAGCACAAATGTAGGTTGGGCGGACAATGGATTGAGAGCAGCCCTGCTGAGGAGGACTTGGGGGTGTTGGTAGATGAGAAGATCAACATGAGCCTGCAGTGTGCACTCACAGGCCAGAAAGCCAACTGTATCCTGGACTGCATGAAAAGAAGCATGGCCAGCAGGGTAAGGGAGCTGATTCTGCCCCTCTACTCTGCTCTGGTGAGACCCCACCTGGAGTACTGTGTCCAGCTCTGGAGTCCTCAGCACAGGAAAGACATGGACCTGTTGGAATGGGTCCAGAGGAGGGCCACAAAGATGATCAGAGGGCTGGAGCATTTCTCCTATGAAGACAGGCCGAAAGACTTGTGATTGTTCAGCCTGGAGAAGAGAAGGCTCCGGGGGGATCTTATAATGGCCTTTCAGTACCTGAAGGGGGACTACCGGATAGATGGGGAGGGATGCTTTATCAGGGGCTGTAGTGATAAGATGATGGGCAATGGTTTTAAACTGAAAGAGACTAAATTTAGATTACAAATTAGGAAGAAATTGTTTACTATGAGGGTGGTAGGACACTGGAACAGGTTGCCCAGAGTTGTGGACACCCCTTCCCTAGAATTGTTCAAGGCCAGGTTGGATGTGTCTTTGAGCAGCCTGGTCTAGTGGGTGGTGTTGCTGCCCATGGCAGGGGGATTGGAACAAGATGTCCTTTAAGGTCCCTTCTAATGTGAACCATTCTATGATTCTGTGATTCTATGATTATCTATCACCCTGTACAATTACATATTGAAAATCTCACAATTTGTCTTTTTTTCTTCTTTTTTTGTTTTCTTTTTCTAAAAAAAATCAAACCTCTTCAATTTGACCATTGCTGCAAGCCCAAGCTGCAGAGGTTTTGGCTAAGTCTAATAAATGGACTATCATGGATGTGTGCTAAGTTTTCCAATAGACATAAAAGACAGAAGATATTATAGCCTTTTCATTGCTTGGATAGAGCTGATCAGGTGAGAGGATATCCTGAAAGTTTAATCCCTGTAAACACTCTATTTAACTGCACACCGGAGAGCCTAGGTGTTAATACTCTGCAGAAAATCTAGTGGTAATCTATTTTACTAGTTTTACTGACTTTAAGGTTGCTGATCTCAATGACGTTTAAGTATTTGTCATGTAAAGAAAAAGCCATGGAAAATTAAGTGTTAAAGAATTGGGTTTTTTTGGTCAGAAACAGAAATAATGAAGGGTAATAGACCCTTAAATCAAGCAACAGTTTCTCAGAGCACAGCATGTAGTGAGTTTGTTACACTGGAGGAATTAATTAGGTAATGTATTTAATGTGTCTAGAGTGCTTTGAAAAATATGAAGTGTTTTATAATTGCTAGGAATTTCATTTCTTAATTTGTTAATTGCATATTTATTTAAGTGACGCAAATTCCAAAGCAGATATAAAAAAAACTCAATAGCTTAGTTCTTCAAGAATTCAGATTTTGTTTCAGAACTTCTTTTATAATATCTGGTCTTTTCATTTACAATACTTTCAATTTCAATAGTTTTGTGCAAATTGAAATACCTTATTTCTATCTTTAAAGTATTTCTGCTTGTGTTTCCATGAATGAGTAGGAGACTTAGATGCAGAAAATATGGAACACACTTAGGGGCATAGCCACATGGGGACTTGCATGCCAAAACAGCCAAGTTCTCTTAGTTTTTATTTTTGTGTATCACTCCATAAGGATCCATATAGGATGCACAAAAGTTATCTGAGGAACCACAAGAACCGAGGATCTCTTTTTTCTGGAAAGTAATTGCCCTGCCTACTAGTCTATAGACTCATTGATTAATTAATTCTCATTCACTCATTCTCTCATTTTCTTTCTTCTAGAAGCATTCACCATGGGAACAAGGTATTCAGCGGAATGGAAGACTTTAGATTTTTAAGTGAGTACAACAGTATAGGACATACGCGTTGTTCCATGTTGGTGATTGGTGCCCTCTCCGAGATCATAGTGATGTGGATGAGTTTTGGAAAATTGAACTCTCATGTAATTTTTTTGCCTCTTGTGTGATTTCAATTAGCAGCACAGTTTCATTTTCAAGGGACTAAATGTAATTTGCGTACTCAAAATCATTGTTGTTTTGGGCTTCTTTGTTACTTTCACTAATTATGGTATCAGCTGTTTCGAGTAACCTGGGAAGGTGGGGAAGTTGCTGGGGAGACACATCTGCTTTGCCAGGGAGGAACTTGTTCTCATTGCCCTCTACCCTCTAAGTGACCTTGTTCGGCCAGGGAGAGAGAGGACAGGGAATTCTCTGTACCATGTGCCCTGTCTACCTGTTGGGCCTGGTTCAGGGAAGGTAGGTTGTGACTCCAGCAGTCTATTTCCCTCTCACACTCCCTGGTGGTTCTTAATCTACTTACCTCCTCCCAGACCTCCATCACTAGGCGGAGGACTACATGGGCACACCTCCCACAGGTGTGCTCACTGCTGCCATCTGATACTGGCACAAGGGTACGGTAGACCTGGCTCCCAAAAACCTGTGTGGTGGTATACTCCCAGGAGAGCTCCATCTGGAAAGCTGCCTTAGTCCTGCTGGGTGCAGAGCTTGGGAAAGCCAAGGCTTTCCACTGGGTGGATACCATGGCTCCCTCGTCAAGCTGGTACGGCTTCAGCACCCTTCCACATGCCCTTCCGCGTGAACTGTCATGCAAACTGCAGCACTATTCTCTGGTTGACATGCCGTGTTCTGTTTGCTGCTCTGTTTGCAGTGCTTCTGCACTCCAGTGCTCCATTGTTCCCCTCTGTTCTGTTGCCTGCATCTTCCATTGCATTTGTGTGCATCCAAATTATAGTCTTGTGGCACATACAGCAGCCAGCATGAAGAAACACAGATACAGACCAGAATGTGTGCTGCTGTTATGCTAGTAAAAGATTTCCAATATATTTGCTGTTTTCTCTAAAGCTTTTGTGCTCAGATGACAGTGGTAGAGCAGAGTTTGGCTTGAAGAAGCAAGAGCTGTCTCAAGGATCCTTGGGAATTTTGGTGGAGGGAGAATGGGAAAGACAAGGGGAGACTTTGAGGTCAATCCCCATAAGAGATGTCTACATTGTTACTTTTTCAGGAACATGGCTGATGAGCAGGTGGGCACAAAATGCACTCTTTGTCAATTCTATATGCACCATTTATTGCCATATAACTGTCAGCACAGCAAATGAAACTCAGACGACACATAAAAATTATAGACTTGGGCTGGTTAGCATACTGTTGCAGAGAAACAGGGTCGTATATAAGCATTCACATCAACAATGGATACTTCTTTTCCTCAATCATTTTGCATCATGTTTTATACTTTTATCACCATATTTATGAGAAATGTTCATCGTTTCTGTCCTTGCTATAACAGCTTTGTTGTAATGGATTGGGAAATAGCAATGATACACATCTAACTGTGTAGCCAATTGATGGAGACTGAAAAAGGGTGGCCAGTGCTGTCTTCATCAGATAAGGAACATTTTGACACCTGTGCATATTGGGACAGACAGGATGTTATTCAACTAGTTTATATCAGATATGGCATTAGTATTTGAGAAATCTATGATGTGATCTTCAGCCCTAGGTTTCAGAGAAGGCTCATACTCTTGCCAACTGTATCACACCACTATTCATAGATTGGGTCCAAGCATGCTGGAAATAAGAACCCCCCACTCAGGGGCTGTCTTGATCATTGCAGACTGGACTTGAACAAGGCTGGGAGCCACCAGCCCTGTAAACACTTGTGCTGTAGGCAGGACCATGGTGGAAGTAAGGTCAAGAGGCAAATTTTCAACAACATGCAAAAGCCATCACGTATCTTATTCGAGTCTTTTTCTAAAGAAAATCCTGCCTTTTATTCTCCAGGTACACCTCCAGCCTGGTCTGTAGCAGAAACTAGAAGGCTCTTGCTGTCATCTTAGAAAAATATAAGAACAGATGCAGCCAAAATATTAATCTTCTCAAATGTCAGCAATGCACTGCAATCTTTCCTCATATTGTACAAGAGAATGTGGTTTATTTTGTGCGTCAGAATGATTGAAGACACTCTGGAATGCTATCACTTTGCAAAGGATTTATGCCTTTTGTATGCACAAATTATCTGAATTAATATCTTGTAAATGACAGTTGTGTTTTATTATGTTGTGTGTTTTCCCCCATAACTAAAATAGGAGGTTCTCTGTGCTAGGGTTTCTATTGCTCTTCATTTTGGAAGACTGAGGCAGTGGGAGCTGTGCCTTGTTCTGGATTATTTTCATATTCATGTGGAATGCAGTTTGGTCCTTGCCACTCAATGGAGGAGCTGTCTTATAGCACTGAGGTGGAGAACTGTAGGAAAAGTGATGTGAAGTCTGAAAATATAGCCTTCTACTGTTACCTTAACTCTTACCTTTTTTTGTCTTTTTTTTTTTTTTTTTTTCTTTCAAGACCAGGGTCTATGTATGATTGCTAGGGCTTCTACAGTGTTCAATTTTTTTGTTTTATTACTCTCTACAAACTAAAATGAATTTATTTTAGTCTCTGGTGTATTGTACTTGAGAACACCTACATTGTGATGGATATATTAACTTTCGACTGGGACTAGCTCAAAATAATTTTACAGTAAAATGTGTATGTATGTACTATACTTTAAATCCAAATTCTATCACAAGAATGTTTCTTACTTTTTAAACTGTAGCATCATGCTTTTTTAATAAATTCTCTCTTGTTGATATTTTATACATCAAACAAAAAGGATATGTTTTAAAGGATCTAAATAAAACAAAAAGTGACCTGAAAAACCATCAGTGAGAATTTCAATAGAAGATATTCTAAGAATATATAAGAATTTCAAATTGGGTTTGTTCTCCTTATTTACAGATAAGTCTGAATATGTTTGTGTCTGCTTTCTGGTAGTAGAAGGAAATGGAAGGGCAACGTAGAAAACCCTGCACATGATGTTTATTACATAGACAGCCTAAAGGTTTCCTTAAGTCTTGAGAAGAAATCCTCCATGGGTTCAGTGCCGTCATGAATGCCTGAACCAAGAGGAACTCTTGTTTTCTCATCTAAAGATTCTTTATAACAGGAAACATCACCCTTCTTTGACATATTGTTCCCTCACCCATGTCACCTATTATTTTGTTGACTATTTGTTTCTGGTGGTGAAGATTTCTCCTCTGGGCTGTGTGCTTATTGCACCTCTTAATGCAACTTAGCCTAGCAGGCCTAGCTGTGGGGATCTTTGTCTTTGTTCTCAAGCAAGCCAGAGAGGAGAATTTCTTTGTGATCATGACGCAAGCAGCAACCTGATGTGTCATCTGAGGTCCCTGCGGCAGTCATTGAGATATGTTTTACCAAAGGGGTCAAAATAACTATGCCTTCCTTGCCTCACCGAGGTCATGTTGGCTAGAAGAGTGTCACGACTGAGATGGCTGAATTCACGTGCCTGTGCTCAGCTGACTGGGAGTTAACAAGCACAACACAGCTGGGGTAAAACCAACAAAACCAGTTGGCTTTATCATGTCTGGGTTTTTGGTTGTTTTTTTTTATTTGTTTTTAAGGCAGCTCTATGGTCATGTGGCCGTACTGAAGCAGGATCTCCTCTTTCAAGCAAAATGTTGGACCACATAGACAGGTTTGTTTCACTGATCTCCAGCTGGCTAACAGCTGGGCAGCTAGCTAGGCTTCCTCAATAATCACCAGAAAGAAAGAGGCATCTGCAGATGTGAATCCATTGCCCTTCTTGGTCTGTGTTAGGATGGAAGAACACACAGTGGAGGTGCCAGGGGCTGCAGAGGTGGTTTAGAAGGATGCATTATACTAGATGCTTAACTTATAGATGCCCGGCTGCAAGTGAGGTAACTCCTCCCCATGTCAGCAATCCATTTGTCTCTCAGTATACTTAGTTGCACAAGTCACTTCCCAGCTCAGCAATTAGCTTAAAAAATGGGATTTTTGTCTGAAATGACCCCAGTGGGAATTATTCATCACCCTTATCTCTCAGTTAGCATGTCTTGGCTACCACTGAGAATTTTCAGTCTGACCCCAATATGCCAAGCCACAAAGCTTTCAGCACCATAGAGAAGAATTCAGAGGCTTTGGCTGCTCTGGCATGCTCAGAGATAATCTGATGGGCACTCCGAGCACACAGGTACATTAGTGTAACTGACATAAGCACTATTACCATGTGGCTGAAAAGGCACAATTGCACAGGCTTGGGATCGTGCTATCAACCTGTATCATCTGTCTTAACCACTCTTTTCATCAGAGCCAGAAGTTCACCTCTGGCTCCCTTAGTTATTGTATGTATAATATTTGTAAAACATGAACATAAAATCAATTCACTTGTAAAACAAATCTTTACTGACAAGCAGCTGACTTTAACTGATCCATTTTTTGGTTTGTACTAATATTTAAATAGAAATCTCATAGTCACTGATTAATTATTTTTATAGACTGCTTCATTTTCCACTGCTGACTGGGAATTTCTTTATATAATATGCTTTTTTTATTGAAAAAATGATGATGTGTTGCATGGGAATGGGTCAGGCTTTTTGAAAAAGTCCGTATTTTTGGAAAGTTTGGAAAGTGTTTAGAGATTGATTAAACATCCTCTTTCACATTTTCAGAATGAAAACAGAAAACCTTTTTTATTTTTCTACTGATTTTCCTCCTCTGATACTCAGTCATTTTTTTTAAAAAATTGAAGGTCAAAACCAAAATGAAATGTTTTAAAACATTTTTATGTACAAGTTTATGAAAAAAAATTATAGTTCTTACATTTCATCCTGAGGATGGAAAGAATTTCATAACCTGAAAAATATTTCTCATTTGGGAAAATCCTTTTTTCACCAGGTTTGTTAAACTTCCATATTCACTATTATTCAAATCTATCATATCTGCCTTCTTTTCAAAGAAGAGAGAAAATGGCTTGAAATTGTCTGGTAATAAAAGCTATTTCATAACAAAATATCATAAATTTGCTGTGTTTCCCTCAACTACATAATTTCTACACGTTACTGTGAAAAATTAAAACAAATCCTTCCATTTTGAGATACTTTCTCTTGCAGACTGCAAGATGGCTATGGTTTACTGACTTAACTCAGCCTCCTCTCTGTTCTGGTCATTTTTGATTAGTGAACTCTTCACTTCCAGTAACTAACTAAAGCTGATATGCTCTAATTGTTTAGTTAACTAGATTTTATTACATTCTAGTGGGAATACTCTACTCTGGGTTATTGGTTCGCCTGTCACAGGAATAGCAGGTCATACAAATGTTCTGATTATTACACAACGTATGGGCCCAGTTCTGCTTTTGGGTATTACAGTAGGTTTGCAAGGCTGAGTACCAAATGAAGCAATAGAGCGCCAAGGGAAAATCAAATCAAATGGGTTTACATTTACAGTGACATGAAGAAAGGATTACTCTTGCTCTACTCATACTGAAAAGCAATTATTCTGTTGTGAGGATCACAAATTACCATCATAATAATGAAGCTTTGCTATGGCTTTAAATACCTCCAATTTATTACACATTTTTGGCATGTTATTGACAATCATTACCTTGGGTGATATTACTGGCCATCCTTGTAGCTTTGTGAAATAAGAAACTGCTTAAAAATCATGAAATTTAAAGCATCGTGGAGTTTCCCATGGTTTTATGTAACAAACCTCAAAAAAAAAAAAAAAAAAAAACCAAAACGAGATTTTCCTAAAGCTTCTAGAAGGGAATGAGTGTCCTTCAGGACAGGTCACACCTGAGCTTCTGCTGGGAAAAAGGGAAGATGAATAACCCTTAAAGGTCTGAGTATGCTCAGTGCAGATCAGAAAGGGGCTATGCCATCTAAGTGGATGTTGAATCAGATGCACATAACATGGAGAATTTCTGTGTCAAGGAGGAGCTTCACCTGCATTCTCTCTTCTGGGGACCACTGTTCACTTGAAGCTGTGGAATTCGCAGTAGCAAGAAAGAAGGAAAACCACGGTACAGTAACTGACTGAGGGCAGGCAACCATTACATCTCCTGTGCTTTGGGGACTGTGAAGTCAAGGGCTGCATAAGACTGCCTGCCCTTCACCTGCCTTGGTGGTTCACAAGGGCAGGCAGTTTTATGAAGCCCTTGCTCTTCATGTAATTTTAGCTGCCATGGGCTGAGGACTGGGTGAGGAAGGGCACCTCAACAGCAGACCTTGTGCACTTTGACTGTGATGCACTGGGTGATCTTCAAGTTATTTGCCGCTTTTGAAGGGTCGGAAGTGCAAAAGCGTGAAGGGGTCGTACCTGTGGGGAGGAGGGGAAAAGAAAGGTGATCCAAAACTGACCAACAGGGGTATTCCATCCCATCTGCACCATGCTCAGTATAAAAGCTGAGGGATCAAAGCGTCAGCCCTCTTTCTTCAGTAGCTGACATCCGAAGAAGACTCTGTCTGTTTGTCTGCCTTTGATCATGATCCATGCATTCCTGACTCCAGATCTGGCATCGAGTTCCCATCCATCGCTGAGTCCAGTCTGGGTCTTCAACAGTGCCTGCCGGTGACATCATCCTGGGAGCTTGATATCATTTTGTATATATTGTACTTATTTTATTACTTCCTTTTTTATTTTATTGTTCGTATTTCATTAAAGTAGTTTAGTTCCTTCTAAATTTGTAAATCTCTTTATCTCTCCTCCTCCTCTCCTTGGAGTGAGAGGTGGGATGGAGAGCATCTGTCTTGTCATTAGCCAATTCCACCTAAACCACAACAGGCTGTAGATGTCCCATCCCTGGAAACATTCAAGGTCAGGTTGGAAGGGGGCTCTGAGCAACGTGAGGTGTCCCTGCTCATTGCAGGGGAGGTTGGACTTGATGACCTTTAAAGGTCCCTTCCAACCCAAACCATTCTATGATTCTGTACGTTTTGTGCCCACAGCTGTCTGTCCCGTGTTCCAAAGATGTCGCTGCTTCTTCAGCTTACTGCAAGATCATAAGGTCGAACAAGGCTCACTACTGAATGGATGGGCCTGTACAGGCAATGAGGGCAGCAGCTGCAATGTGCTGCCACCATCTGTGTGAGTTAAATGGACAGCACGGTGTTTGAAGAGTGGCCTGCTGAAGGACCTGCAGTCCATAAAGCAGATTTTTGTGGAATAGTTTTCCATGGAGTAGCTTTCAACCACATATATAGGGGCAAGTTTCATCAGAGGGACTGGACTAGATCCAATCTGAAGTAAGACAATGAAATGCCTATGGCATGGATGTTGGGTGCCTGGTGCTAACTGCATCCATGTATTAGTCTACTCCTATTGGGCCTCCTTTCTTGCAAGTGTGGACATGGTCTGATTTTACAGGACTGCTTTTAGGTGTGCTGTAATTAGAAAGTTGCATAATCAGGACAAAACAGTCCTGATCACTTCTTGATGTACAGGAGTAAGATGCTAGCGGTTCCCTTTCTCAGGACTCAGGAGACAAACTTGAAAGTAAATGGAAAATACCTTATTAAGGGGAATTCTAATTTCACTGCTGCAAGTATCTTGCTGTTTTACAAGAGTAAGTCATCTGGGGAGTTCATGATGGGCAGAGGCAGGAATAGGACAACAACTGAGATGACAAACTATGGACTGTGACACTCTGAAATGGCTTCTGAGTGGGTCTCTGAGGGAACTGACAGGCTTCTTGCTACAATGAGCTCCCTTTGCCCCCAATTCACAGGTGGCAAGCTGGTGAGAAGGGGAATATCTGTAGTTATCAATGCAGTAAAACATGTATATCAGGAGATGGGATGCATCTGTTGTGTGGAAAGGCATAGTTTAGAAGCATTGAGCAGTTTTAAGCAGCTGCAATTATATTATCTCAGCTTATTATTGCTGTTATAAATAAAACAGATGAGCAGTAATAAAGTACAATGAGCTAGACTCATGTCAAACCCTGCATGAGTGAACACCATAGTGAAAAACCATTTTCATTGTCCTTCACAGAAGCTGGAGAAAATTATGTCCCCATATTGAGTGGGAATAATGAAGAGGAGTCAGCTCACCATGGAGAAGGGACTGTGCTGCTGCCTCCTCATGGCTGATGGAACCACCATGGGGATCTACGTCCCAACCCTTCAGAGAACATGTCTGACAAGGAGCTGGAGACTCAGACCTTGCTGTATGTCTTGGCTGTTTTCAGGTTTTGAAAAGGCAATCTGGGTCTTATGTTTTCTGAGTTCTTTTTATTGTTGAAATTTGGCCTCACTGAGGTAGCTATTGACTTCAAGAAAAACAGGGCTTCATCCTGTCTTTGAAAAAATCTCTCTCCTGTTCTGAACATCACCATTCTGACTTCAGTTCCATCACTGAATTCAGTCATTAAAAACATTCAAACCCAGACCCTTTTCTGTACTGAAACCTGCCAAAAAGCATGTTCTTATAAATCAAAGCTGTTCTTAAGGAACACAGTCTAATAAATAATTAGAAAAAAGTATGAATAAAAATGCTTATGCTTCAGACTTTTGCCTGAAGTGTCAAATTTTTTAAGTTTGCCAAACATATCTCCAATTTTTTTTTTCTCAAACCTCAATTTCATGTGGAGTTCTGTTATTTCCTCAGAATATATATTTATTATGTATTTTAATATGAATAAGGCATGGAAAATGTATCAGGAAGAAAATATAGATAACATAAGGAGGACATTTTACCTGCTTCCTGCACAACATTTGTAAGATATTACACTATGCCATATTGCCTCTGTAAGGTTCAAATGATGGAACCTTTTGTCTTTTTTTTGGCATTCTCATAGTTCTTGCTGTCAAAAGGAGCAACTAACCTGAGAAATTTCTGGGGTTTTAATCTTACTAAATGAACAGTTTCTAATAGTAGAGTATTTTGTTAGAAAATGTTGATCTGACTCAGTCCTGGGTATCAAGAGGAAAATTGTCAGGATGCAGAAGCTTGGCAAAACTGGGCTGTCATGTTATGGCTATGAGTTACTAGTCATATCTGTCCCTTCTTCCTTTTATGTGAACTGAGTGTTTTCATCTGAACAAGAGAGTAAAGGAAAGTATGATAAGATGTATGACAGATCTTGGCAATCTGAAGGTCATAAAGGGAGCTCACAGACTGGTTTTGACTTTGGTAACTACTTAAATTGTATATGATATCATTAAGCCTATATTCATTGTGTACACTACAGGCTACTGTATTTTCTTTAGGATACTAAAGTACACATGGCTGTTTTTTGTACCTATGTGGCAATATATAAATGTGCACTAATATGCTGTCTTGAAAAAGAGCAATTATAATGACTCTTACTATCCCTAATCAATATACACAGATATTATTTCTCCTTGAGTCCTGGATGAATATTAGCTGATTTCATGTTGATGTAATTTCCAACTCAAAAACTCTGCCTTACACATAACAGACATGCCAGCTCTGGCAATTTTGATTAGCCTACCTGGTGTCTGATTTCACACAGCATTTCTGGAAACCAGTCAGCAGCAAAAAATAAATAACCTAACAGGGTGCCAAAACACAGAATGAAGCACTCGTCTTCTCTCTACCGCAGTCCTCCTTAAGGACAAAACTTGGAGTGGTTGTGAAGACCCGCATCTCCCACAGACTTGGCTAGGAGTTGCAGGAGCAAAGCACCATTCAGGATCAGCAAGCCTGACCCGTTTGCCTGTATCATCTGCTGCTCTTCTGCTGATGTGGAGAATTTCTCTCTTACCAGCTCTTTTCTTGATGACAATAGAGCAAGATCTCAGATGCGTCTTGGGAGCACACTCATCCTACTTTCTTTCTTCACCTTTTCCGTTGGCATTAGGTATGCCACAGGCAGCAGCACCTGTACCACTAAATCCTTTTTTACACAAATTCAGAGGCAACAATACTCTGCAGAGACATCATGGCAGCATGAAGAAGGTGAGTGATACGTTTTACAACCGGTTGCACAGACAGAGAATTAAGTGCACACAATATATTTCATAAATGAAATACATGTTCAATGGCTGTAAAGCTGTTTCTGAAGATATTTAAAAGTCTGATCTCTGAAAATGTTAGTGTAATCCTAAGGGTGCTTGAAATAATATTTTTATAAAAATAGCAACAGAGTTATTTATAAATTGATTCGTAGAGTATTAGCTGTACTTTGTCACACTATTTGAAGACAACAAGTTTCATGGCACAGATACAAACCTTGCTGATCTCTCTGAGGGTTTACCAGTACTACATCACGTTTACAGCTCCGTTATTTAGACCCAGAACCTTTCAGTGTTCCTCATATGAGCCCTCATGTTGGAAAGATGGGACTCTGCAGTACATTTATAATTCCCTTATCATAATCACAAATCACAAAATTGGCTGAGGCCAACTGCAGGAGATTCAACAAGGCCAAGTGCCAGGTCCTGCACTTGGGTCACAACAACCCCATGCAGTGCTACAGGCTTGGGGAAGAGTGGCTGGAGAGATGCCCAGCAGAAAAGGACATGGGGGTGTTGTTCAGCAGCCAGCTCAATATGAGGCAGCAGTATGCCCAGGTGGCCAAGAAGGCCAATAGCATCCTGGCTTGTATCAGAAATCATGCGGCCAGCTGTGAAAGTTTTAGGCTGGGCTGGCCACTACACAAATGACAGATGTTTTCTATCAGCCCCTTGAAGGGAGAGAGAATAGGGGAGAGAGAGAGACTAAAGGGTTGGAAAAACACCTATAACCGCTATAATGAAACATTAAATAATAAAAAGAAAATATGATAATAATAATAACAAAATAATAAAATACGTACAAATATATACAAAACCAATATTGAGCTCCCAGGATGATGATCATGTTACCGGCAGGCACTGGGAAAATCATGGACTGGACTCAGCAGCAGATGGGAACTGGATTCAGGAACACACGGATTGGAGTTAAAGGCAGAAGAACGTACAGAGTCCTCCTCAGACACCAGCCATTGAAGAAAGAGAACTCTTCTCCTTTGATGCCTCAGCTTTATACTGAGCACAATGCACATGGGACGGAATACCCCGTTGGTCAGTTTTGGGTCACCTGTCCTGTCTGCTTCTCCCCACAGGTGCGACCCCTTTACGCTTTTCCACTTCTGACCCTTCAACAGGGCAAATAACAATGTTAGCTCACCTTGGCTGTTATAGGAATAAGTATAAGCAACAGCCTCTCTGCATACCATTCCTTAGTGTTAACTATAAACATCAGACATTATCTTCTAGAAGCAGACATTATCTCAAAAACACAGCGAGAGCAGTTAGTTAGAGGACACTTAACTGAAAAGTAAAATTACTGAAAAGAAAATTGGTTCTATTCTCTCTCAAATCAGGACATCAAGCAGGACTAGGGAAATGATCGTCCCACTGTACTCAGCACTGATGAGCCTGCACCTTGAATACTGTGTTCAGTTTTAGGCCCCTCGCTAGAGGAAAGACACTGAGGTGCTGGAGCATGTCCAAAGGACAACAAATCTGGTAAGGGATGTAGAGCACAGGATTTATGAGGAGTGGCTGAGGGAACTGGGGTTGTTTAGTCTGGAGAGAAGGAGGCGGAAGGGAGACCTTATCACTCTCTACAACTACCTGAAAGGAGGTTGTAGCAAGGTGGGTGTCAGTCTCTTTTCCCAAGACAAGAAGAAACAGTCTCAAGTTGCTCCAGGGGAGGTTAAGATTGGATGTTAGGAAAAGTTTCTTCACCGAAAGGGTTATCAAGCATTGGAACAGGCTTCCCAGGGAAGTGGCTGTGTCACCATCCCTGGAGGTATTTAAAAGACGTGTAGATGTGGGATTTAGGGACATCGTTTAGTGGTGGACTTGGCAGTGCTAGGTTAACAGTTGGACTTCATGATCTTATGGTCTTTTCCAAATTAAACGATTCTAGGATTATATGATTCTATAACCAATGGCTGCATGGCCATGTCCAAATCTTAAGATGGGTGCTCGCTGCTTTGGAGAAGCTGTGCCCTACTGATTCACACATTCCCTCAATTTCAAGGACTTTGCTGTCTTGATGATACATGGAGACATGTCATGATACGTGGAGGACATGACATGTTTATAAAGCTACGTAAAAACAAACAACAAGAACACTAGAAGGCAATAATTACAGAAGTATCTCTATGACTGACTTTCTCTATCCCTCCTTCCTTCTCTTATGCAGGCACTACTTTGCTGTGCCTCAGCGCTCCTCTCTGTTCCTTTCAGCAGGGAACTGTCACTTATCTTGAAATCATAGAATATTTTGGGTTGGAAGGGACCTTTAAAGGTCATCTAGTTCAACTTTCCTGCAATGAGCAGGGACACCTTCAAGTTGCTTAGAGGCCCTTCCAATATAACCTCAAATGTTTCCAGGGATGGGGTAACTACAGCCTCTCGGGGCAACCTGTTCCAGTGTTTCACCACCCTCATCCTAAAAAATTTCTTCCTTGTATATAGTCTGAATCAACTCTCTTTTACTTTAAAACCATTGTGCCTTGTCCTGTCGCTACAGGCCCTATTAAAAAGTCTGTCCCCATCTTTCCTAAAAGCCCCTCTAAGTACTGAAAGGCTGCAATAAAGTCTCCCTGGAGCCTTCTATTCCTCAGCCTAAACAACCCCAACTCTCAGCATTTTCTCATAAGAGAGATGTTCCATCCCTCTTGCATGGCCTCTCATCTCTGTCATGATGGGAGAGTACTGGGATGGAGTTGGACATTTATGAGGGGATGAAATAGACTCCTGCTCTCAGCCATAAGCCTACAAAGCCTTATAGATGCACCCAAAGATTAAGAATATCACAGTACCTGGTAATAACATGAGAGTGTTTTCAGAGTTGGGCACCATGGCATCTCTGACACGGAAAATTCAAAAGTTTACTGCTTTCCCTGCTACTATTTTTTGTGCTGCTGGCATCAAATGCTGTTCCCTTTTAGAAATCTCATTGAGGCTAATCCAGCAAAACTCCCACTGAAGCCAAGGCTTTGTGTGACCAGAGAGAGCAGGAGTGGTGCCAGTATTTCCCCTGTCAGACTCCATTGTAAGAAAATGGAAAGGTGACTTACTGTAGTCCTAGACAGAGTGCAGCTCCAAAAATTACACACTCCAAAAAATGGAGGAAATGAATCCAGCAAGAAGGAGAAAAGCTTGTCTGCTTGAAATCTTTCTTAGCTCTTTGTCCAACATGTATGACTATGTTTTCTAAATTACTTTATGCAGTTCTTTCAATTTTAACAATGCTGCCTTGACAACTCTTTAAATTATTATTAAACTCCACAAGCAATGTTACAGGATATAAGAACTCTTCAGTTAACTCTTTTGTTACTTTTTTACTTCTCAATTTGTTTATTGAAGACATACTCTGTGCTGCAAAATTCCAAAGATACCTGTTCCTTTAAATGAAGTATTCTGCTAGTTAACACCCTTATTAGGGCTTTGCTTATGTTGTGGTTTGGGATGGATTGGCCACTGAAATGAATGACAGATGCTCTCTGACCTCTCTCCCTTCAGAGAAGGGAGAGCATCTCCCTTCAGGGAGAGAAGAGAGAGAGAGAAAGAGACTTATGAGTTTAAAAGAAAACTAAACTACTTTAATGAACTATTAATAATAAAAAGAAAACATAATAATATCAAAAAAAGAAAATAATGAAATCTATACAAAATATCCAAAACCAATATCAAGCTCCCACGATGATGATCATGGCACCAGTACGCACTGGGAAAGTCCCAGCCTGGACTCAGTGATGGATGGGAACTGAATTCCAGAGCTGGAGTGAGGAATGCACAGATTGGGATCAAAAGCAGGCGAACAGACAAAGTCCTCCTCAGACACCAGCCATTGAAGAAAGAGAACTCTTCTCCTTTGATGCCTCAGCTTTTATACTGAGTGTGATGCACATGGGATGGAATACCCCATTGGTCAGTTTTGGGTCACCTGTCCTGTCTGCTTCTCCCCACAGGTGCGACCCCTTTATGCTTTTGCTCTTCTGACCCTTCAACAGGGCAAATAACAATGTTAGCTCACCTTGGCTGTTACGGGAATAAATATAAGCAACAGCCTCTCTGCACACCATTCCTTGGCATAAATTATAAACAATCAGGTCTTATCACTCTGGGAGCGAACAGTGTCTGAACAATATGCTGTTAATTTCAGAGATTTCAGGCAGGTAGAGGAGACTTCACTGAAAAGTAACATTACTGAACAGAAAATTGGTTCTGTTTTACCACCGACCAGGACAGCCTACATCTAACCCAGGCTAGTTATTTCTGTTTCTCATTTCTGCTTCTTCATCTTCTCTGCAGTAACCTTTATTTCTTAGTTTTAATCAATTTAGATCATAGATGAAGTGACAGAGCAGTTTCACTTAAAAATACTCAGAGACGATAATGTCTAACATTGTTCTCTGTGATTTAAGGAATAAATCATCACAAAAAATAAATGGTAACTTAAGCAAAATACCTTTGATACAAGACTTCAATTATAATTATTCATTGTGTTCGTATTGAAAAGCTCAGCATAAAACTTGTCGGGGTGGGGTAGGGGGACAGGAAATGGCTTTTAACTGCTGTTACAGGGAAGTCAATACTTTCTTTTAGGAAACTTTTCTCTATTTTTGTCTAGCCAGAATTTCATGGTTTTTTGCTTCAATTTATTTATAGTTGCTTAGACCAACAATAGAGGAAGCACAAACAGTGTCAAATCCAAACAGGATTTGAAAGTTTGCTCGATGTTGAGGGAAATTACTACAAAAAGTGCAAGTTGTTTCACACACGCTTTTAATCATGAATGAAAAAAACACAAACAAACAAAAAAAACAGACAAACATCCCCCAAAAAATAATCTCGTCTGTTCAGCTTGCCACTCAGCTGTGTGTCAGACTTTATCTTCTAAACTCCTATAACAAAATCATAACTTCAGTTATATTAATGGGAAAGTTCCATCAACTCATTGAAAGGTAAGATTTGCCCATGGAACAGTTTCACTGCAGCTGGTCTATATGCCTGTTTCAAAATCTGTTAACCAGTGATGGTTTGTCATTTCTTCAGATGGTGTAATGCCTGGAGAGACCATTCTTCATCATCAAGTCTGATCTCCATAGCCAAAACTCCATAATTTCTTTCTGCAATCCTTTAAATTTTTTGAAACTATATTTAGGCTGGTTTTACCAGCTTTAGTGAATACATCACTTTGTGGCTTGTTGCAACAATTAACCAAATGGAAAGAAAAGCTCTAAATAGAGACGCACATTTAGTTCAGTGAATTGGTGTTGGATGAAAAGGCTGATACTTCCTTGGTGTTTTGCTGGTTCCAACTTGTTACCAGCATGTTTGACCCAAGTAGTTAATGACAGCATACCCAGAAGTGATGAGCTCCTGGCAGCTTTGCAACTGCTAGTTAGTTGCATTCCAGCATCAATCATGATTTTGTTAACAGAAGACTTCCTCCCAAAGGCTTTGCCAAATGGCTTGCTTTGAATGGCTACATCTTATAAGCAGCCTCATTAAAATAAAAGTGGGTAGAATAAGTTAAGTGAAAAAACAAAGATACTGAATTGTTCAAGTAAACATATAAAAACAACGTGGCAGAAAATCAAACTGTGCCTTCTTCCCTTTGCTTTCATATTGATTTCAAGGAAAAGCAGCAGCAGTTTTTTTTCCTTGGTTTCTTGCTTATAAATTCTCAGTTTTCCTTAATGATTAAAACCTTGTTCCATTGCAAACAGCGTTGTTTTATGTATGGAAAACTCAAACCCATGGAGCTAAATGGGTAGTTCCTCCCCACAATTCCATTTTATTTGAGAACCCACATTTTCTGTGCTAATATATCCAAAGTCTTTCTGCCAATCACTTCCTCTGGTGCACAAAAGAGCACATACTCTTTACTTGTAGTGCCTACATCCAAGAAAAGATTTACATGGCACAGCATAAAACTGAAATGACTCACCAGTAGATGTCTTAGCCTTGTGTCAGGCTGCAATCAGTAGTTGTCCTGATCCTGAAATGGGAGAGATGAGAGATTGTTTATGTCCTTGCTGGCAGGAGGAAGGAGAGCATCTGAAGGACTCACATGGAAAGGAACAAATGTCCAATCAACCTTACTTCTCTAAAGAACTGGAACTGCACCCAGAAATATACACAAAAGTCCCTTTCTCTTCTGTCTAGTTGCTTCATCTCTGAATGCTTTGTTGGCCCATTTACAATAGTGACAGACAGCTTTAATTAAGACATTAAACTTGAAGTTGTTCTAATTATTGGTTTCTAATTGCTGGATTTTTTCCCTGGTTCCATATTTTTTTTTCTTTCTATTTGATTGTTTCCTGCAATGTTGTCTAACAATAGCTCCCCGCTATGAAAGGAGCGTTGGCTAGCTAAGTAAAATTTCCATTATTTTGTATGGTTAGATGTCCTACAGGCTTGATCTTTCTTCAGCAATCATATTGACTGTTTGGCCATCAGTACAGTAATTGTAATGGGAGAGGGTTCTCCCTCACACAAACGGGAAAGACTTTAGTATGCCTCCTGGTACCGTTCTTCACAGAGGCCTCCAAACATTTATATTTTTCTGCAATCACCACTAATCTTACTGTAATCACTACTGCTCCTATTCCTCTGCAACTAAAGACAATAAGTATGAAGAACAAACACAAAAACCTCTTTTCCTCTTCATCATAAAAGACAGCAGAAAATGGTGCAACCTTAGTATCAAATAAGATTAATAATCTCTGGCACAGCAACAAATTGGGAAACTGAAAGCAGCTTTTAATAGGACAACCATCTTGCAGCCCATCTTCTGGTTGAAGGGTCATTAGCTAACCATTATATGGTATTTGCTTCCTGTGTATATCCACACTACAGGTGCAAATGGATCATTGTGCCCACCTGGTTAACTCTAGCAGTGAAGGTACCACAGGGTAGGTTTCAATGCAAGTTGCACGAGTTTCCAATGGACTCCTCCATCTATCCTCAGCTGCCAAAGTCCTGCTACCATGTCTAGTCCAAGCTAGTTAGATAAAGTTGCTTTAACCTACTTAGAATCTAACACATGAGCATCACAGTACCTCTCCAGCACACAGGTCTATTTCTTATCAAATAAACAGTTACAGGATAAAGAAAAAGCACATCTTTGGCTTAGGTCTTATAATCAGGCACATTTTGCTTCCTTAAAGATCCATGGTC
This sequence comes from Alca torda, assembly GCA_008658365.1. NCBI lineage: Eukaryota > Metazoa > Chordata > Aves > Charadriiformes > Alcidae > Alca > Alca torda. The sequence goes on along the minus strand of CM018079.1, from coordinate 20,369,566 downwards.
ACAGAATCACAGAATAGTTGAGGTTGGAATGAACCTCGAGATCATCTGGTCCAATCCCCCTACTCAAGCAGAGTCACCTAAAGCGAACTGCCCAGGACCATGTCCAGAAAGCTTTTGAATATCTCAAAGGATGGAGACTCCACAACTTCCATGGACAACCTGCGCCAGTGCTTGGTTACCCTCACAGTGAAGAAGTGTTTTGTGATGTTCAAGACAAACTCCTTTGTTTCAAGTTGTGCCCATTGCCTCAGATCCTGTCACGAGGCACCACTGAAAAGAACCTGGCTCTGTCTTCTTTACACCCTCCCTTCAGGTATTCATATACTTTAATAACTTTCTCCCTGAATCTTCTCTTCCCCAGGCTGAACAGTCCCAGCTCTATCAGCCTTTTCTCATAGGAGAGATACACCAGTCCCTTAATCGTTTTAGTCGCCCTTTGTTGGACTCTCTCCAGTATGTCCATGTCTCTCCTGTACTGAGGAGTCCAGAATTGGACAGAGCACTCCAGGTGTGTCTCACCAGTGCTGAGCAAAGGGGAAGGCTCAGCCCACATGGCATGTTGGCAACACTCCTCCTAACATAGCCCAGAAGGCCGTTGGTCTTTGCTGCAAAGGCACATTGCTGGTTCATTTTCAACGTGGTGTTCACCAGGACCCCAAGGTCCTTTTCTGCCAAGCTGCTTTACAGCTAGTCAGCCCCCACAGTCTTTGTGTATGTCCCCTGACTGAAGATCCTTCTGTCTCTGCTCAATTTATAACCATGTAAATCAATTGGTGCTCTTCCTTTTGGAATAATCTGTTCCTCTAAAATCTTTTGACCTACTAATTCACATTTTCTGCTTTAGTGTTCTGGTTAATAAGAACAACTGTGTGAATAAATCTGTTTCCCCCAAAGGCGTATCTGCTCAAGCACCTTTTTTAATTTTCTTTCTGGAATAAATATCTTTGATTTTTGGTGTTCCAGTGGGGAATTGTTGTGGTGATGATGACGAACAGAAAGTTTGGATTTCTGGAGAGGCTGGATGAACTCTTAAGGTGTTTATGTCTTCATCATATAATCCTAAAAAGCAAGCAAGCAAGCCAAAACCTGAGGAGCAGAGAAAGGAGAAGCTTGTAGAAGTATTTTCTGTAAAGCAAATTTTAAGGAAGTTTATATGTGAGGCCACACCTGGAGTACTGTGTCCAGTTCTGGGCTCCCAGGTTCAAGAGGGACAGGGAACTGCTGGAAAGGGTGCAGCAGAGGGCTACAAAGATGATTAGGGGACTGGAACACCTCTCTTATGAGGAAAGGTTGAGGGATTTGGGTCTCTTCAGTCTGGAAAAAAGACGGCTGAGGGGGGATCTTATCAACACTTATAAATACTTAAAGGGTGGGTGTCAGGAGGATGGGGCCAGGCTCTTCTCAGTGGTGCCCAGGGACAGGGCAAGAGGCAATGGGCACAAACTTGAGCATAAGAAGTTCCACCTAAACATGAGGAGGAACTTCTTTACCCTGAGGGTGGCAGAGCACTGGAACAGGCTGCCCAGAGAGGTGGTGGAGTCTCTGTCTCTGGAGACATTCAAAACCTGCCTGGACGCGTTCCTGTGCAACCTACTCTAGGTGACCCTGCTGTAGCAGCGGGGTTGGACTAGATGATCTCCAGAGGTCCCTTCCAACCCTATGGTTCTATGGTTCTATGATTCCAGGGACATCAGTGAAGTTTGTGAAAGGCCATTATCTGGTTATTCACAAGTAAAATTTTATGCCCAGCTTTAGACTGAGCAGTTTCCTCTTTCTGGAAATGTTTTATAAGTGATGCTAACATGCACTCAATGCAAACAGCTATGAGGAAGACTTTAAAAAACAGAATCATCTAAATCTGCATCGAATCACAAGCCTGATATTCAAAATTACTGTGTTCAGCAGTTTCTCTCCTAGCAATCCTTATATTTACGCACTGAGCAAGCACTTTGGCGTTAATAGTTTATGCCATGCATGCACTAACAGGCACTTGAAGTGTCCTCTAACCTGTATGGATTTACTCTAACCATAATTGCTGGAAATCTGGAGCAACGTGCACTTATGTCACACTCTTCACTTGAAACATTTTTTCCTTTATCACCCAGGAAACTACATTTGGACATTTTTTATAAAAGTCTGTGCTATAACTGAGACCTCTTCTGTAATTGATCTCTTGAGGTTTGCGAATCGTAGTGAGATTTTGAACAAGGTGTTTAATCCATGTTAATTCAGCATGGTCTCCGTCATGATCTTGTGATGGGTCTGTATAACAGACCTTATAGTCAGTTGTCCTGGTTCTAGTGGGGATAGGGTTAACTTTCCCATGGAGCTGGCACAGGACACAGGTATTCCTGTGGTCAGGTAATGTCTTAATGCAATCTTAAGAAAACATTTCAAGTATTTTTAATTGATCTTACTTCAAAACAAGACTACAGAACCAGTACTGCATAAGCATTTGTGCCTTTAGAGACTGCTCTCACTATGGCCTGATAATCATGCTTACATCCTTGCGCAGTGCTAATTTCTCCTATTCAGATTGCAGGCTTTGTAACAAATTTAAATTACAAACCAAGCAAAGTGTTCATGAAAAGTGCATTAGCTGCATAACCTAGAAATACAAAAATTGAATATGTGATTTATGTAAATTATGGAACTTGCAAGTGCTTTCTAAATTAAACCACTAATCTGTAACGTAAACATAGTAAAAACATTCTTTGAGTGTAGCATGAAAAATGATGTATAGCTACTGTATCAAAGGCTGCATTTCTGGTTGTGCCTCCTGAAAACAGGAAATAGAGTTGATAAGGCTGTGTAGTAGTAAAATTGATATTAACTAAAAAAATGAAATGTAACATGTAATCGAAGCAACCAAGGGAACCTGCTGCTGCTGCTAAAATTCCTCTATACAGCCCCAAGTCCATTTGATTATTTATAGAGAAATAGTGACTAGACATGATTTATCTAAGATTAGATTAAGGAACTAACTACTAGACAATGTAGCTTTGTTGATAAGCAGGATATTCCTGTCAAGAGGTTGATGAACTGTAGGCCTGGTCAGCAAACTGAGAAAAACACCTGGAACTGCCAAGATTAGAGGATAAGTAGGTAAAAGGTAATTTCGGCAAGGGGAGATCATGACCACCGACTCATTGACCACCTACCCAAATGATACAACCTACTCAAAAGAGAACAATGGAAGAAGACAGAGTCTGCACACTAATTTACATATGAAGCAATCTCAACCAAACATTAAAGAGAATAGCAATGAATATGTATTAATTGTTAGAACACATAATAGTGTATAAAAAGGGAAATTTTTGAAACTAAGGTGTGCTCCCGTCTTGGGACGTGCATCCCATTTCTGCACATTAATGGAATAAACTTGGAAATACCCGTGCTCTGTGTGTTATTGGCTTGCACATCAGGCAAAGAACCCAGATTTGGGTTAACAGCTGTAGAATCCTCAGCAAGGAATCAAACGCCTGAAATTAGGTTTTTTTGTGGGTTGTGATTTCTTCTGTTCTGGTGCGGAACTATCAATCTTTGCATGAAAAACAAGAATTTGCATGCTCCACTCTACTCCATTTTGTTAATTTGGTAAATACTATATTATTTTCAAGGTTCTTTTAAAGATGATTCTAAACAAATTTTCTTGTAACCACTGAAGGTTCTTCTCCTCTAAAAGTTGTGATCTTCTATTTGCTGACATGCAGACTTGTTGCTGAGCCGCTGCTCACACAGAATTGGGCACTGCACACAAAAATGCCATCTTCTTGGACCTCAAGCTGTGAAGACAAGATCCTCTAGAGCTCCATATAATGGACAATATGTAGTTATCATATCCCATTAGATCCTCAACTGTCCAGGATCCTAACAAGATGGTGAAACCTCTCCTGTTCATCCTTGAACATATATGTGTTCACATCATTCATGACCAAGATACTTCTCTGACCCTACAGCCCTAGATCCCAGTGGGAGAGCAGCAGATGTCCCTTCTGGCCCTTCTCTTGCTCTCTTGGTCTTTTACTCCAGTTGTGAAATTAAGCTGTTTCTGGTAAAAACAGTGACAGTCAACACTGCCTGGATGAAACTAAGGCTCTGACCATTCTCCAGGCATTCAGGCAGAGGAAGAAAGCATCTGTGAAATGGACTTACTGCACAGAGGAGTACCTGAGGAGATTTTCTTTTCTTATGCCTGTAGTCAGGCAGTAGCAACAACTTATGCTAAGAAATGGTGACATTTTGAAAGCTGTTTCCTTCCCACAGCAGAAAGGAAAGTGAAATATTGGTAGATTTTTTCCATTTGAGATCATTAGGAGTTATTCTAGGCATGCCAGAATGTCCCATGTCACAGTAAATAAAAATATTTTGTAATTATGTCCAAAAACAAAATGCAAAACTTTTAAAATGAAATCTGAAAATACTTTAAAAATTGAGGATGATATATTTCTCATGGAAAGTCAATTTGATTCTTTTTGACATCACACTTGAAATCCTAACTTAAAACAATCCTTTAATACTTAGCTGTAAATTTGACCAGGTTTATTCAAAATGAAACTGAGTCAATATCCATAACAGGAGTTTTGTAGACTTGGCTTGTATGTCACATTATCTACATGGCTCCATTTTCTGCAGGAAAAAAATATTTCATTTAAGAAATCTGATACAAATTCCATTCCCATGAATAGGTGGATTCTTTCTGACTCATATGGATTTTGGTTCAGGCATGGAAGGATCTGCCACATTCTTAATGGGCTGGAGAACTGATTAACAGAGCAATGCTATGGAATGAAAAAATTGCTTTACTTTCACCTCTGGAAAAAGTACAGCTGTGGAAATGCTGTGGCAGCGATTCATTGTTGTTGCAATGTACTGAGAAGCCATAGATTGGCTTAGAAACATTTACCTTCTTCACAGATAGTTCTTTTTGAAAGCACTTGGAGTACCAGAGAGTTACACATAGAATTATAACAGATAATTTGTGTAGCTGCAGTAAATGGGTAATGTTGCACTAGAGTACAAAGAATTACACAGTGCAAGAAATTTATTAAAATAAAAAATCAGTATTGTATCATGCCCTTTACAGTAAGTGTTATTTGACTGCTGCCCCCTTTGATCAAATACAACTGTGGGCCTAAATGACATGCTTTGGAAAATCACATGTTGTGCCAGTACTTGGAGAATTAGCTTCTTTATTGAAGACCTTGTACAAATTACAATTTATACAGTGGTACTGCCTGAAGGCCCCTTGCAGAATGTGTAGGATAAATTGCAAGATAGTCTGAATGGTTATACTAGGACACATCAAAGTTCCCTGTAGTCCAATATCCTGTTTCTGATGGGCCTGAGAGGAAACAACAAGGTAAGCATTTGTGGTAGTTCCCCTAACTGATCTCAGTCACCAGTTTTAATAAACATTTTAGCTCTCACCCTTGCTAGAAAGGCAGACTTCTGTATGATTATTTCTCTGGTTTATACAAGAATTAAAGTTTGAAGCTGCTTTCTATTGAAGTTCAGTCATGTCTTAATTAATTAATATTAATATAAAAATCCATGCAAAAAAGATTCTGGATAGCACAAGACTCCCTTGTGCTGGCATGGCTTGAGCATGAAGGTAGACAACATCTTTGCCTAAAATACCCTTGTGTGTACCATGTACATTTTTGGAAAATCAGTCATCTATCAAAAATGTGTGCCTGAAGAGAGAGATGATTGAATACCTAGGATGTGGCAACTACAGATACCTGTGAGTAAGGTTAGATGACAAACAGACACTTGTCCCAGGTAACTGGGGTTTCAAAAAGGACTAAGGGAGCCGAACAAAAACTGTATTAAATTGCAGTGAGACATGCACTGCTAAATCACAAAGGATCAATATGTTTGCACAATTACAGATAGCTGCTTTTCAATATCTTTTTCCAACTTTTTATTTTCCTGGCAATTATAAAGCCTCTTAAATGTGAAGATTAACTACAGTTATCATGTTATAATAATCAATGTGGTTTTAATTTCTGAACAGGTTTTACAGACTGAACGTAATCTGAGCATTTTAAAGCTTTTCCCTTGGAACATGCCATCATTACATTCATTAAAATATCTCCTGTGTAGTTAGCTTTTGTGAAGTAAATTTTAGGGACTACCATTCATTTGTCATTTCACAACTTTTGATCATACATTTCACCACTGAGTATTGTCAGGAAGAATTTATAGGTAATATGTAAGATTGTGTTTCACCAAGCTACCATTTGATAAAATAGATTGAGAGCATCACCAGGTAAAAAGAAATTGTACTCAAGTTAAAGAAAAGAGGGATGTGGACCTTATGAATTTTATAGTGAGCTTAAAATACTGTCTGCTCTCTAATTGCCCAAGGAGCAAAAGAATAAAAGTTTGTGAAGAGTTTGTGCAGGTGTGTGATGAGAAAAACCACTGAAGATTTTGCTTGTCTTTGAAAGTCTCCATTGCATATCATGAAGTTGTTTGTGTTGAAAATAAAGTGGTCTCTACCCTTTTCTGCAGATTCTGGTGATATTCTTGTAGCTGAGTTCACAAACCTAATTCAATAGTCATTCACTAAATAATCATTCCCCCTCAGATTGCCTTCTCCAGCCACCAGCTGAAACCTTTGTGCTACTTGACCTTGTAGAAACACATGTCTAGATTTGCCATCCCCTTGATACCTTAAAAGTCAGACAGAATCCTGAACATTGTTAATTTTTCCAGGGTCAGATTTAGCTCACTTGACTCTATACCCTGCTGAAGCCATATAGAACAGTACTCACACTGGAGTAGCAGTTTGCATTTGCAGATTAATAAAATGTAAGATTTGGCTGCAACACTACAAAATAGGACAAATGCTTAGAGTCGTGTATTTTGCTGCATGAATATAAATGTTCACTATTTACAAGTGTCAGGAATACAACCGAGAATGTTTTCTTGTTATGTGACCAAAACACATTGTGTACAGTTGCAGCATAGGCTTATTGAATCACATAACCTCTGGCAATTCTATTTCACAAATAAGCATTTAGTAGGGAGTGATAGAAAATGAGTTGTTACATTATGATGTGAAGTTTAACCTTTTAACCCTGAGTGCTAGATACAGTGAAACATGAATTGTAGTATCATTTCATTTCTCATTATCAGATTGCCAAGAAATGAAGTATTGTCACTACAACTTATTTGAATTAGCTGCTGTTTTATGGGAAACTGTGGAAAACACTCTACTCAGACAATACAGCATATAGCAGTTATTTTGTGTCTTCTCTGACTTTTCTCAGACTACATTGGAACAAATATAGAACTGCTGGTTTCCCCTTGTTCATCTGCTCCCACCTAGAATGGGAAATCTTTTTAGGTTAACCTCCTAGTTAAATAAACAGCACCAAGTGAGAGGTACAAAAGAGGGGTTTAGTAAATGCTGGTGAAGAGGAGGCAGCTGCAGGAGCAGCAAAATAACTCCAAGGAACAGGGTTTCTGTTTTCATATAAGTCTTTCTATTAATAAGGAATGAAGAAGAAAACCACAGAAAATCACAATTTGTATAAAAGGTCTCTAAATAAAATGTTTTTATTCCTTGAGATGTCAGCAATTCTTCAGTGCTTGATGAGTCCATATATGGGTATCAGTATTACTTATAGCTACATGTATATTTAACACCCAGGGACTGATCTTTCTGATTACATCAGTGTGCTTTAGAATAATTTGCTGAGACAGACACAGAAATATGCTTGATTGCAAACCATGTTTTGAAGACTCAATAATTGACTATTAAGTCTAGGATTAACCAAAAGGAGATCATAAAACAGCATGAAACAATATGCTAAGTGACTGCAAAGACATTTGAGGACGTAACTTTTAAACAACTTTGACATTCCTCTGGGCCAGTTCTGCCGTCCTTAGTCATGCCGAATAGTATTTTATTCCACTAATAGCCCTGATATGATCAGTGAGACTCTTTGCAAAATAAGGCACAACTCAGTGGGAACCAACATGGCAAAAAGGCATCCAGGCTTTATTGTGTTTATATGTTTATATGCTTATTTGTAGTTACTTGGGGACATGATTTGTTGTTACTGACTTTTTGATACAAAAATACAAATTCAACCTAAGCGTGTTTTTCAAGAACCTGCTTCTTCCACTGGGATTTCTCTGCATCATGAGCAGAAGGATTGCAGTCTGTCTAGATCCATATGATCTTCATCAGTCTCGTGAATAAGCATGAATTCATTGGAAAGCGAGGAGTATTGTTCTCACTTGACAGCCAAGGAGCTGAGGCACACACTAGATGGAAGATTTGAAGAATAAAAGAAGTTGAGGTAAGGCTTAGAGTCCTAGACTTCAAGAGGAGGCAATTTTCTTTTGAGTTATAGTCAGTTTTTATTGTCTTTCCCCATGTTGTGGATGAAATGGATTAAAATGTTTATTCACAGGGCTTTGAACTTTTTTTTTTCCAGTCTACAGGCACAATCTATTTCACTTTTTATTAATTTACATCAATTAATATATTTAAAACCATGAACTTCTGCTCTTCTGAGTTCATTGCCTTTCTCGTAGTTACGGCTTTGCTATAAGATCCATGAATTTGTAAATGACCTCGATTTCTCTCTTGTTCATTCTGAAAACTAATGATGACAATCTGGTGCTCTCTGCATTGAGCTTTGCACTGTAGGCTGTATTATCAAAAAGATTTTCTTAATAAATATGTTTATTCATAGTTGTTCAATCAAACAGTGCTTTTGAAGAGGCCGAAAAGGTTTCTAAGTGTGACAGGAGATGAGAAAGTGAGAAAATAAGTGTAGCACTTGAGGAGCGTGACGCTTAAGCAAAAGTGTGACACTTAAGCAAAAGACCCTTAAACTATGCTGATACAAGGTCCACATTGATCCCTAGCTTATCACATTGTCCTCTTGATGGCTTTTCCTGCCTGATGTATCAATTTATTCTTTTTTATTATTATTATATGTTTCTTTTTAATCCAGTAGCCTGTGTGAAAAGGTAGAGACAGCTCTCAGTTGTTCTTGCGGGCAACTGCTTGGGGCTTAGCTGCACCAAGCCTACTGCTGCATGCCTCCACAGCTCTATTGCCTGGCACAAGCTGCAGAGCACATAGCACAGCAGGGGAATATTGCGAAGGGGCATATATTCTCCTAAGAAAATTCAATTTTATTGTTGTGTTTTGTTGCAGCTCATACTAATATTTCAGTGTGCTTCAAGTGGTAATGGTCAGCAAGTCAGGTCTGATGGTAGCATTTCAGCCAGCTCTATGTCTGAAACGTCCCAAAAGACTAGTTCTTCACAGAAAAACATAGAATGATAGAATCACTTAAGTTGGAAAAGAACATCAAGTCCAACTGTTAACCTAGCACTGCCAAGTCCACCACTAAACGATGTCCCTAAATCCCACATCTACACGTCTTTTAAATACCTCCAGGGATGGTGACTCAGCCACTTCCCTGGGAAGCCTGTTCCAATGCTTGATAACCCTTTCGGTGAAGAAACTTTTCCTAACATCCAATCTTAACCTCCCCTGGAGCAACTTGAGACTGTTTCTTCTTGTCTTATCACTTGTTCCTTGGGAAAAGAGACTGACACCCACCTTGCTACAACCTCCTTTCAGGTAGTTGTAGAGAGTGATAAGGTCTCCCTTCCGCCTCCTTTTCTCCAGACTAAACAACCCCAGTTCCCTCAGCCTTCCTCATAAGACTTGTTTTCTAGACTCTTCACCAGCTTCGTTGGTCTCCTTTGGACATGCTGCAGCACCTCAGTGTCTTTCCTCTAGCAAGAGGCCTAAAACTGAACACAGTATTCAAGGTGCAGGCTCATCAGTGCCAAGTATAGGGGGATGATCATTTCTCTAGTCCTGCTGGCCACACTATTTCTGATGCAAGCCAGAATGCAGTTGGCCTTCTTGGCCACCTGAGCAAGGTGTCGACTAACACCCTGAGGTTCTTTTCTGCCATGAAGTTCTCCAGCCACTCTTCCCAAAGCCGGAGTATTGAATGGGGTTGTTGTGACCCAGGTTCAGGACCCGGCACTTGGCCTTGCTGAACCTCATACAGTTGGCCTTGGCCCACTGATCTAGCCTGTCCAGATCCCTCTGCAGATCCTTCCCACCCTCAAGCAGATTAACACTCCCACCCAACTTGGTGTTGTCTGTAAATTTGCTAAGGGTGAATTCTATCCCCTCATCCAGATCATTGATAAAGACATTAAAGAGAACTAGGCCCAATACTGAGCCCTGGAGAACATCACTTGTGACTGGCCACCAACTGTATTTAACTGCATTCACCACCACTCTCTGGGCCCGGCCCTCCCACCAGTTTTTCACCCACTGAAGAGTACACTCGTCCAAGCCATGAGCAGACAGTTTATCCAAGAAAATGCTGTGGGAAATGGTGCCAAAGGCTTTACTAAAGTCTAGGTAGACAACATCCACAGCCTTTCCCTCATCCATGAAGTGGGTGACCTAGTCATTGAAGGAGATTAGGTTAGTCAAACAGGACCTGCCTTCCATAAACACATGCTGACTGGGCCTGATCACTTGTTTGTCCTGTACATGCTGCATGATGGCACTCTAGATGATCTACTCCATAAGATTCCCAGGCATCCAGGTCAGAATGACAGGCCTGTAGTTCCCTGGATCCTCCTTCCAGCCTTTCTTGTAGATGAGCATCACATTTGCTAACTTTCAGTCAACTGGGACCTCCCTGCTTAGCCAGGATTGCTGATAAATGATTGAAAGTGGCTTGGTGAGCATTTCCGCCACCTCTCTCAGTATTTTTGGTTAGATCCCATTAACCCCCATCGACTTGTGTATGTCTGTACAGGTCCTGTAGCAGGTTGCTAACCATTTCCTCTTGGATTATGGGGGCTTCCTTCTGCTCCATGTCCCTGTTTTCCAGCTCAGGGGGCTGGGTACCTGGAGGAGAACTGATCTTACTATTAAAGACTGAGACAAAAAAGGCATTAAGTATCTCAACCTTTTCCTCATCCTTTGTCGCTATGTTTCCCCCCACATCCAATAAAGGATGAAGATTCTCCTTAGCCCTCCTTTTGTTGCTAATATATTTATAGAAATATTTCTTATTGTCTTTTATGGCAGTAGCTAGATTAAGTTCTAGTTGGGCTTTGGCCCTTCTAATTTTTCCCCTGCATAACCTCACAATGTCCTTGTAGTCCTCCTGAGTTTCCTGCCCTTTCTTCCAAAGTTTATGCAAACTCGGTTTTTTGTTGAGTTCCAGCCAAAGCTCTCTGTTCCGCCTGGCTGGTATTCTTCACCACCAGCTCATCTTTCAGCACGTGGGGATGGGCTGCTCCTGCGCCTTTAAGATTTCCTTCTTGAAGAGTGTTGAGCCTTCCTGGACTCCTTTGCCCTTCAGGACTGCCTCCTAAGGGACTCTGTCAACCAGGCACCTAAACAGGCCAAAGTCTGCCCTCTGGAATTCCAAGGTAGCAGTTCTGCTGACTCTCCTCCTTACTTCTCCAAGAGTTGAAAACTGTATCATTTTGTGAAAGCTATCCCCAAGGCAGCCTTCACCTACCACATCACCCACAAGTTCTCTGTTCGCAAACAACAAGTCCAGGAGGGTGCCTACCCTAGTTGGCTCACTCACCATCTGTGTCAGGAAATTATCTTCCACATACTCCAGGAACCTCCTAGACTGTTTCCTCTATGCTGTATTGTATTTCCAGCAGACATCTGATAAGTTGAAATCCCCCATGAGAACAAAGGCTAGTGATTGTGAGACTTCTCCCAGCTGTGAAGAGAGTATTTGTCTGCCTCTTCATCCTGGTCATTTTGTATCCAGTTAAAGGGGTCAGGCACTCCAAGAGAACTGATTCTGGAGCTGATTCAGAAAGAGTCTGGGATTTGAAAAATCGGGCTTTTTAAATGCAAGTCAAGAGATAGGTACATAGAACCTGAAGAACGATCACGCTGGGTCAGAATGAGGCTTTCCTTCATCAGTGAAACACATTTTCCCACCTTATCTTGCACAGTGTTGAGCAGCCAACACTAACCACAATGCCAACTAACCACAAGCGGGAGCAGTGACTACCATTCAGTTTCTGGCTATCAACAGGTTAGGGACTGCCTGTTCTGGAGATGACATTCAGAACAGCAATGGAAAATAGTTCATCCATCTGTGCTCCTTCACTGTACAAACTTGTCTCTTTCGGTATTTTTTTAGTGTAGCTGGTTTTTATTCAGAAGGTCACTTACAATGAATACAGTGCAATAGGCTATGAAAAAATGGTGTTTTGACAAATATTCTGTGTATACGTGCATGAATACAGGGAAAAATGGATTAAAAAAAATCAATTGATTAGACAACTTGACATTGTCTAAGCCAATTTTAATAAATGTTAATGTGAAATATATGCTATGTAGCTCTGTTAAACACAACCAGGTGATCGTTAATTCTGCCATTCACATTCTGGAGGACTAATCCAGTTAAGTTTTGCTTATATTTGTAATGTAAGATAAGACTCATTAAATGTGCTGTTACCTATCCAGGTTATACTAAAAAATCACAAGCTTATTGTTTATGTTACAGCAACAGCTCCCTGTTTCCTACTGTTTCTGATTGCCTCAAGTCATATTTTAGTCTCTCAGCCTTTGCCTAGCCATGCAGAGTAGGAGTTTTAATGATTCTCAGCCACTCACCATGCTGTAGATTTGACAACACTTACGTTTCCTCCTTTCGGTAGTCTCTGTTCAAGCATCACTTCCAAATAAAGTATTTTTATTTATAATATCTTGTCATGGTTTAACCCCAGCTAGCAGCTAGGACAATGCAGCTGTTCATGCAATTCTCCCGCTTCCCCCCAGAAGAACAGAGAGAGGAGGGAGAAAAGGAGGGGAAAGGGAAAGGAAAAAAAAAAAAAACTTGTGGATTGAGATAAAAACAATTTAATAGAACAATAACAGAAAAGGAAAATAAAAATAATAATAATAATAATAATAAAAATAATGACATGAGTCATTCTCAGCACCCAGTGAATTGGTACCTTCCAGATCAGTGACCACAGACGCCCTTGCCCCGGCCAACACCTATTTATATACTAAGCATGATGTCTATGGTATGAAATATACCTTTGGCCATCCCATTGTTCTGCCTGTGCTCCTTCTCAGCTCCTCTGGGAAGCAGAAAATAGCCCTTGAAAAGTACAAACATTGCATGTCAACAGCTAAAGCAACATGCATTATTGACATTCCTTCCACAGAAAATTAAATCTTTCCCAGCTGAAACCAGCACATATGTCTTTTTTTTCTAATACTTTGCTAAAGATATTATGCACACAGTTTTCACTACAACCCAAGTTAAAGAGGCTGATCCTTAATGGACAACAATGAAACAAGCTCAAGTCTATCCCATGGTACATAGTCTTCTCCTGTATGAAACTCTCATGTTTTCAAGGAAGTGTACCTTGCCAGCTCAGACTGGCCCCAGATCATGTCTACTCCATTGAACTCTTTGCAGACACCCCTCTCTTAGATTCTTTAGTTTGGACTTGAAGGTGAAGACTACCATAGATACTTGATGCAGGATTGAAACAGCAGGTTGTACTTGTATTTATATATTCTGTGTGTGTATGATATATATAAAAATGTGCATGCAGATATGTGATACATATAAACATGCAAAAAACCACTTATTGTCTGACAGAATGTTAACTGTATATTCTCATAGGATGCACAGAATACACATATGATCCATTAGATCTTTTTTACAGATGACATTGCTCAAAAAAACCACATGGTCTAAGATACATGGAAATTTTCACCTATTTTGCAAAGCTCAGGATTCCCCAGCCTGTAACTGAGTGCTCCCTGATGCGGACTAGGCTTTGAACCCATTCAAGGCCTTGGGCTGCTCCTTTGCCTTTTCTTTAAATTGGAGAGAAAGGGGTTTGGTGGATGCACAATTCAATGGATAAGGAATTGGCTAGATGGCCATGTGCGAAGAGTTACAAGCAATTGCTCAATATCCAAGTGGAAACCAATAATGAGTGGTATCCCTCAAGGGTCCATATTGGAACTAATACTATTTGGTATCTTCATCAATGACATAGATAGTGGGATTGAGTGCACCCTCAGCAAGTTTGCAGGTGACACAAAGCTAAGTAATGCTGTTAATGTTCTTGAGGGAAGGGATGCCAGATAGGGGCACCTTGACAGGCTGGGGGAGTGGGCCCACGCAATCCTCATGGAGTTCAACAAGGCCAAGTGTAAGGTCCAGCTCTTGAGTTGGGGCAAACTCCCCTATCAGTACAGACTGGGGGATGAATGTATTGAGAGCAACCGTGCAGAGAAGGACTTGGGAATACCTGTTGGATAAAAAATTGGACACAAGCTGGCAATGTGCACTTGCAGCACAGAAAGTCAACCACATCCTGGGCTGCATCAAAAGCACTGTGGCCAGCAGGCGGAGGGAGGTGATCCTCCTCCTCTATTCTGCTTTCATGAAACCCCATCTGGAGTATGGTGTCCCGATCTGGGGTTCTCAGTGGAAGAAAAACAAGGACCTGCTAGAGGGCCACAAAAATCATCAGAGGACTGGAATACCTTTACTGTAAAGGAAGGCTGAGAGAGTTGGGGTTGTTCAGCCTGGAGAAGAGAAGGCTCTGGGGAGACTTCATTGCAGCAGTAATATTGGGATTACACTACAAGGTTTTGGTAACAGGGGGGCTGCAAGGGTGACTTCTGTGAGAAGATGCCAGAACCTGACCCTATTTGAACAGAGACCATTCCAGACAGCTCCAAGATGGACCCACCACTGGCCAAAGATAAGCATATCAGCAACATTGCTAGCACCTCTGGTAACATGTTTAAGAAAGGGTAAAAAATGCTGCGCAATGGCAGCTGGGAAAAAGGAGTCAGATTATGTAAGAGAAACAACTCTGCAGACACAAAAGTCAGTGAAGAAGGAGGGGGAGGAGGTGCCCCAGGTGCTGGAACAGCAATTCCCCTGAAGCCCCTGGTGAAGACCATGGTGATGCAGGTTATCCACCTGCAGTCCATGGAGGTCCACGGTGGAGAAGATATCCACCCTGCAGCCTGTGGAGGACCCTATGCCCGAACAGGTGGATGTGCCTTAAAGGAGGCTGTGCCTGCACTGGAGCAGGCTCCTGGCAGGAACTGAAGCCCGTG
This sequence comes from Alca torda, assembly GCA_008658365.1. Classification (NCBI taxonomy): domain Eukaryota; kingdom Metazoa; phylum Chordata; class Aves; order Charadriiformes; family Alcidae; genus Alca; species Alca torda. The sequence goes on along the minus strand of CM018079.1, from coordinate 20,354,412 downwards.
GAGAGGAGCCCACACCGGACCAGGTTTTCTGGTAGGACCTGTGACCCCTTGGGGGACCCATCCTTGCGTAGCCAATTCCTGAAGGACTGTACCCCATGGAAAGGACCCAGGCCTGGTGCAGTTCTTAAAGAATTGCAGCCTGTGGTGGAGAATTTAATGAAGGCCTGTATCCCATGGGTGGGACCCCATGCTGGAGCAGGGCAAGAGCTTGAGGAGGAAGGAGTGGCAGAGACTAAGTGTGATGAACTGACTGCAACCCCCATTCACCTTTCTCCTGCACCACTCATGAACAGAAGACAGAGAAGTCCGGAGTGAAGATGAGCCAGAAAGGAGGGAGAGGTAGAGGGAACATGGTTTTAAATTTGTTATTTCTCATTATTCTACTCTGTTTGAACAGCAATAAATTAAATTAATTTCCCTAAGTTAAGTCTGTTTTCTCCCCGTCTGGTTGAGGAGGGGGAGTGATAGAGAGGCATGGTGGGCACCTGTTGGCCAGCAAAGATCAACTCACCACACTGTTCAATATTTAAAGGGGCTTATAAGAAAGATAAAGATTTTTTAGCAGTGCCTGTAGTGACAAGACAAGTGGCAAGTTGCGGATGTCCCATCATTGGAAGTGTTCAGTGTCACGTTGGATGGGGCTTTGAGCAATCTGATCTAATGAAAGATGTCCCTGGCCACAGCAGAAAGAGGTAGAGTAGATCATCTTTAAGGGTCCTTCCAAACAAAACCATTCTATGATTCTATGATTCTGTCATTGAGAGGTATGAATATGATGGCAATGGGAGCCATAGAAGAAATGTAGATAAATAGATTGTATTAAGAGAAGCAGCCTGTAAAACTATACCTTTTTACCTACCTCAACCAAGAGTTTCATTTGCAATTATCAGACAGAAGTTATGCCCTCTCTTCTAAAGACAGAGAAGAAACTGTTCAGATACATAGACGTGGACATCTGTCCCCATTTACATGCTCTAGGGAATCCCACATGGCCTCCAGCAGCCCCTTCAGAGCCTACAGTTCTCCCTGAAATCCATCTGCAGCCTTGTGAAGACACCCTTATACCTAAAGATGATCAATATCAATATTCTGACTAGGCAGTACAGGTCTCAGCTATTTTTCCTTCCTCAAATACCTCTCTTTCCTCCAAAAGTCATCCAAGTCCAAACTGCTTCTTTGACCCCTTATGTAAAACACTTGAGTCATCCTGTCAGGAGACAGGATCAACACAGCATGATTTCACATCATGTGAGTGGGGCTGCAGCTGGTGAGTGAACACTTTGCCAAAGAGGACAGTCTGGAATTCGTTTACAAGCCAAAGTTTATCAAACAGATCACAAACCCATGCACAAATCCATGCAAGTTCTGATTCGTTCCTAAATAATCTACACTGAGAATAGATGTTAAGCTTGAGGAATTAGAGGGAGAATGGATTCCATGCTAAGCTTGATAAAATGCTAATTCATTGTCAATGTTTTGACGAGTGAATTATCACTGAGATAAAAAGTAAACTATCACTGAGACAAAAAGTAAACTATCACTGAGATTTTCTTTGGACTAATACATACCCGCTGGAGAGGTGTCATGTAAATAATCCAAATTACCTTCTTTCATTACAGAAGATCTTGAGCACAGCATACTAACAGTGCCCTACCAACCATTTGAACAGCGGGTGCTGGCTAAAGCCAGCTATTTAAAATGGTCATCCCTGAAATGGCATAATTAACCTGCTGAGATATAAGCATGTCACCATGGCCCACACCCTCTCTCTGCTGTGTAGAGAAAGGAGGCCTGCAAAAGATCTTTAAGCATAATTAAGCCCAATTACTTTCCAAGTAGGACAGACCGTTAAAAGATTCTCTTATTCAAGCTTTTTCCCCCTTTACGCATCCACACAAGGATGCGTTATGTCCCAATTCTCCAGGTCCCAAACAAGTTGTTTTCATACATGGGTAGAGAAGTAAAGGGTTTTTTTTTGCATAATACATTGTCATATCAGTATTATTAATACTTAAAATAGCATTTAAATTAGTAAGCAAGCTGAATAATTAAAAAAATCCAAATTTGGACTCCTAAGGAGCAATAACTTTTCACATAAGTTTTATAAAAGACATTTTCATTCTTTTTATATAAAATGGTGACAATTAAAATTAGAATAATTTAGCAAAAAAAATTGTAAAAGATGTCCTGCACTCATTTTGTTCTAAGTAAATTTGAACATAGGGACCTAGCACAGCTTTTATATAGAAGTAAACTTGCATTAGCGCTCCCTGTCACTAGTAGTCAACACAAATATAGGTCAAGCTATTACCCATGGTGGACTGAAATTTGAACTACTTCTATAACCTGGGGGTGTAGCGCGTAACAGTAGAAGATGGCTTCTATATGGCACTGAGTGATACGGAAGCGGCATACTTGCCTTGATGTGAATTCAAAGCCAGGCTGAGCTGCTTTTACAAAGTTCAGCTAACTGCAGTCTTGGGCTTCAGAAGTAGTCCAGGATGGGATCAATGAGTATGGGAAGAAGAGCAAGCAAAGATGTAAGGGCATGAGGAGAAGAGACCATACTGCACTTCATTTTTTCTTTAGCAATGGTACAGAAACTTGTATTGGACAATTCTGACTGGAACATTTGCTGAAGTCAATGGAATTTTTATCAGTGCTTATTCCTAAAGGAAGTCTTTGGTATTGCCAGGAAAGATGGGAAGAGACTCTTTATCAGGGAGTGTAGTGATAGGACAATAGGTAACAGTTTTAAACTGAAAGAGGGTAGATTTAGATTGGATATCAGGAAGAAATTCTTTACTCTTATGGTGGTAGGACACTGGAACAGGTTGCCCAGAGAAGCTGTAGATGCCCCATCCCTGGAAGTGTTCAAGGCCAGTTGGATGGGGTTTTGAGCAACCTGGTCTAGTGGGAGGTGTCCCTCCCATGGGAGGGGGGTGGCAACAAGATGATCTTCAAGGTTCCTTCCAACTCTAACCATTCTATGATTCTTTCTCTCTCTTTGGGGGAGCGCTCACTTTAATTCCCTTGGACTTGGGAGGCAGAGGCACGGCTGCCAGTACCATTGCTGCAACTCAGAAGGGGAAGCTTTCCTGTGCTTTGTGGCTGTGTAAAGGGAACTGACATTGGTCTGACCATGATGGCAGCGAACTGTGGATGTTTGCTGAGAACCTACTAGGCTTTCTTTGCCTCTGTCACACTGCCTGTGTCTTGATGGAGCAGGACCAGTCCAGCAACCTGATATTTACTTCCACTTTCATATCAAATGCCATATGTCAGCTTAAGGGGAATCTACTCTAGATGTCCTCATGGTATTGATCATGTTCTTTCCCTGTAGATGCCAGCTCCAACCAGGAGTTTTGCCATTTCTTATCCCGCTGTCAAAGTAACTAAAATTAAAAGATGTGCAAGTAGAAAATAACCAAGAAAATAGGTAAAATTTCTTTGTTAGTTTGGACTTCCCATAGAAGATCTAATGGTCTCCCTCTTTAATCCTTGTAACAGCTCCCATTGTTTTCCCACTAATATTCCCTGCCTGACAGGGAATATTCTCCTGACAGGAATAATTCTCCTCTACATCCTCCCATAAGAGAACTGGAAAAAACTATTACATTCATAATGAGCTTCCGGGCAAAGACTTAGGTTCAAAACAGAAGAAATAAAAAACCACAACAAATAAACACATCATAGGCAGCTCCATGTTACCTGTTACCTATATAGTGGCAACGTTTGCTGAAGTTTTCACCTGCATCTTGGCTGACATCTTTGATAGTGGGTGTTGTACTCCATTAAAGCCCTGCCAAAATCACTAAGTGATGGTGGAGTGAAGGTACCTTTATTATAAGTAAGCACATGCATAGTTTTAAGCATATGAATGAAACTATTGATCTTAATGGGATCAAAAAGAGAATAGAAAGTTTTCTAGCTGACAAGTAGGTTACAAAGGAGAAGCTAATTTTAGAATTAGTTTGGAAAAGCAAGTAATTCTGGGGTATGGGTATGACGAACTCTAATTAGCATCTGTGAGGAATTAGAGGAGATTTGTGGAATAATAGTTCACACACTGTTCATACTTTAAATAACAATTTGGTTTGAGTGTGATTATAAATAAGCTTTTCCTTCTTATTAATTTTCTTCTTGATTACTAAAGCCATTGTTCAAGTGTAGAGCAGAAACAAACCATTAGAAACTGTTTACACTCTGCAAATGATAGCAGAAATTATAAAGGAAATGTATATTAATGAAAAAAAAGATATTGATTCATGTGCAAAAAATGTTGTGCCTGAACGAGATTAAATTGTACTGATTATTTTGATGCATAACAAAGAATAAATGAGTGAACCACTGAGCAGGCTGGTACAATTTCATACTGATGCTTTTGCAAATAATTTTTCTGTCTGTCTTGACTGGATATTATTTTTCACCCATAATACTTGCTAAAGTGCCTTATTTACAAATCTCTCCTTTAAGCTTGGTAATTGCAAATTATGTAAAACTAATAAATATATAATTATTAAACTGCTTATGTAAAATATGTTAGAAATACTTTAAATCCAAAGGAGATGGATTTGTTCAGTCTTTTCTTGCAAACTTTGAAGCTAAACCTTTAAAATAGTTCTTGAATCATGAGATTTCTTATCCTCGTGGTTGATGCACAAACCCAGCCACAAGTGGCTGTTATCTCCTTAAAGTATTATAATAATACCTATGTATTATCTGACACACTGGTATAGTCAGGAAAAGTATACGAAAATTCCTCTCCATTCCATTGTAGACTATATATTATATAGTCTACAGGTATAGTAGATTTATTATCATCTCATAGATTAGAGTTTGCTCCCTCCTAATTGCGCTACAGTTCTGTACATTTGATAGTCTTAATCCCTATTCTACCAGAGTACTTTGCAAAGTGTCCATCATCTCAGAAAGTCTTTTTCCACTCTTCTCCCTGGGATTACATAGGAAATCAATTCCTTAGAAACATCATGCATTTCATCTGGACCATAAAGGGGCTTTGCTTTGTCTTTTAGAACAACTTTTCTCCTTCTTTTGTTGTCAATTTAACCGTGAAGAGTAAATTATAAGTAAAAAAGGATACTATAGGCTTTTGGTGAGAAAGATCTCACATGAGTTATCTCTATGGTGCATTCTCCTCTACATCCTCCCATAAGAGAATTGAAAAAAACTATTACATTCATAATGAGCTTCTGGGCAAAGACTTAGGTTCAAAACAGAAGAAAGAAAAAAACACAACAAATAAAACATTTCTTTGTTTAGATGCAAAGCCTTCTCCCCCTTCTTCCTCTCCTGCAGAAAAACAAGATGGCAGGGAAAGGCTTCATAAAAACAATCAAACATTCTAGATGGAAACTGAGGAGGATACCATTTTCGAGATCTTTCTACTTAGGATGCTATTGATGTGAATGAAAAAGTTCTAATTAATTTAAAATATTTAAAGCCAACTACAGTTAACAGACTACTATGTTTGTTCAGCCAGTTGCCTTTCACATCTTTGTCAAGCTCGTATTCACTTAGATTTTAAAATGTATGACTCTCTTTAATTTGTGCTTTCATCCGATGACTCTTTTGCTACAGAATTTAAGAAATATCCAGGTAAGGGGGAGTTTAAATATGAGTTTAAAACTCTAGCCCATTCTAAAAGTTAATTTTGCTGCTTAATGCTTTGCAAAGTCATTCCTGGGCAAAGAATGTAGCATGGTTTATGCACTTCCAAGTGAAGTATATAGCCCTTGAAATCCTGAATCCAAAAATCTAGGTTGACGCAAACACAGGCCCACCGCCAGTGAAGGAAGAGCTGGTATGAGAACTGTTACAGGAGCTTGACCCCTACAAATGAATGGACTCTGACATTATCCACCTGAGGATGTTAAGAAAGCTGTCTGACATCATTGCGAGGCCACTCTCCATAATCTTTGAGAAGTCGTGGAGATCAGGGGATGACCCAGAAGACTGGAAGCAGGCTAACGTCACCTCCATCTACAAGAAGTTCTTAAAGGAGGATCCAGGAAATTATAGGCGCATCAGTCTTCAGTTCTTGGGAAAGTTATGGAACGAATCTTCCTGGGGGCTATCACGAGTCAACAAAGCACATGATTGGGAAAAGCCAGCATGGATTCACCAAGGACAGATCATGCTTGACAAACCTGATCACCGTCTCTGACAAAGTAACCTGCTTGGTTGATGTGGAGTGGGCAGTGGACGTTGTCCACCTGGATTTCTCCAAGGCTTTCAACATAGTTCCCCACAGCCACCTCTTAGAGAAACTGATGCATTACAGTCTAGACAAGTGGTTTGTGTGGTGAGTGGGGAACTGGCTGACAGGCCACACCCAGAGGGTGGCAGTAAATAGCTCCTTTTCAAACTAGCAGCCTGACAAAAGTGGGGTCCCCCTGGGATCAATATTGGGCCCAACACTGTTTAATATCTTCCTAAGTGATCTGGATGATAGGATGAAGTGTACCCTGATGAAGTTTACTGATGATACCAAACTGAGTAGGGTAGTGGATGCTTTGGAAGGGAGACCCCCCCCTGCCGGAAGACCTGGATATGCTGGAGGAGTGGGCTGACAAGAACCTTATGAAGTTTAAAAGGACAAATGTAAGGTCTTGGGAAAACGTAATCCAGGAGTTTAGCACAAGCTGAGATCTACCTAGCTGGGGAGCAGCTCTGTGGAAAGGGACCTGGGCATCTTGGTGGACAACAAGCTCAATATGAATGAACAGTGTGCTGCTGTGGCAAAGAAAGCCAATAGGATGCTGAGTTGCATTAACAATGGCATCACCAGCAGAGATAAAGAAGTCATTATCCCACTCTACTCAGCGCTTGTCAGGCCACACCTGGAATACTGTGTTCAGTTTTGGTCCCTGCTGTGGGATGTGGATCCAACAAAAAAGATGTGGACAGGCTGGAGAGCATCCTGAGATGGGCCATAAAGATGATCAAAGGACTGGGAAGCCTGCCATATGAGGAAAGGCTGAGAGAATTTGGTTTGTTCAGCCTTGAGAAAACAAGGCTTAGGGGAGACCTTATCACCATGTTATAGTATCATAGAATGGTTCGGGTTGGAAGGGACCTTAAAGGACATCTTGTTCCAATCCCTGCCATGGGCAGGGACACCACCCACTAGACCAGGCTGCTCAAAGACACATCCAACCTGGCCTTGAATAATTCTAGGGAAGGGGCATCCACAACTTCTCTGGGCAACCTGTTCCAGTGTCCACCACCCTCGTAGTGAAGAATTTCTTCCTAATATGTGATCTAAATTTACCCCCTTTCAGTTTAAAACCATTGCCCATCATCCTATCACTACAGTCCCTGATACAGCATCCCTCCCCATCTATCCGGTAGTCCCCCTTCAGGTACTGAAAGGCCATTATAAGATCCCCCCAGAGCCTTCTCTTCTCCAGGCTGAACAATCACAAGTCTTTCGGCCTGTCTTCATAGGAGAAATGCTCCAGCCCTCTGATCGTCTTTGTGGCACTCCTCTGGACCCATTCCAACAGGTCCATGTCCTTTCTGTGCTGAGGACTCCAGAGCTGGACACAGTACTCCAGGTGGAGTCTCACCAGAGCGGAGTAGAGGGGCAGAATCACCTCCCTTACCCTGCTGGCCATGCTTCTTTTCATGCAGTCCAGGATACAGTTGGCTTTCTGGCCTGTGAGTGCACACTGCAGGCTCATGTTGAGCTTCTCATCTACCAACACCCCCAAGTCCTCCTCAGGGCTGCTCTCAATCCATTCTCCTCCCAACCTACATTTGTGCTTGGGATTGCTGTGACCCATGTGCAGGACCTTGCACTTGGCCTGGTTGAACTTCATGAAGTTTACATGCGCCACCTCTCAAGCCTCACCAGGTCCCTCTGGATGCCATCCCTTCCCTCCAGCATGTTGACTGCGCAACACAGCTTGGTGTCATCAGCAAACTTGCTGAGGGTGCACTCAATCCCACTGTCCATGTCACTGACAAAGATGTTAAACAGCACAGGTCTCAGTACTGACCCCTGAGGAACACCACTCATCACTGGTTGTCACTCGGATATTGAGCCATTGACTTCAACCCTTTGAGTGTGACCATCCAACCAATTCCTTATGCACTGAGTGGTCCATCTGCCATGTGTCTCTAATTCAGAGACAAGGATGTCATACAAGACAGTGTCAAATGCTTTGCACAAGTCCAGGTAGATGATGTCACTTGCTCCTTCCTTATCCACCAATGATATAATGCCGTCATAGAACGTCACCAAATTTGTCAGGCATGATTTTCCCTTGGTGAAGCCATGTTGGCTGTCACCAATCACCTCCTTATTTTCCATGTGCCTTAGCAGAGTTTCCAGGAGGATTTGCTGCATGATCTTGTCAGGCACAGAGGTGATACTGACGAGCCTGTAGTTCCTTGGGTCTTCCTTTTTCCTCCTTTTAAAAAGAGCAGTAATTTTTCCCCTTTTCCAGTCAGTGGGAACCCCACTGGATTGCCATGACTTCTCAAATATGATGGATAGTGGCTCGGCAACTTCATTTGCCAGCTCCGTCAGGATCCCTGAATGAATCTCTTCAAGTCCCATGGACCTGTGCACCTTAGTTTCCTTAGCTGATTTAGAACATGGTCTTCTCTTACAGTGGGTGGTTCCTTGTTCTCCTGGTCCCTGCCTTTGACTTCTGTGAATTGGGCAGCGTGGCTAGAGCCCTTGCTGGTGAAGACTGAGGCAAAAATGTCATTGAGTACCTCAACCTTGTCCATATCCAGGTGACCAGGTCTCCCATTTCCTTTCTGGAGAGGGACCACATTTTTCCTAGTCTTTCTTTTGTCACCAACATATCTATAGAAACTTTTTTTGTCACCCTTGACATCCCTGGCCAGATTTAATTCTATAAGGGCTTTGGATATCCTAATCAGGTTCCTGGCTACTCAGACAGTTTCTCTGTATTCCTCCCAGGCTACCCGTCCTTGATTCCACCCTCTGTAGGCTTCCTTTTCCTGTTTGAGACTGCCTGTGAGCTTCACATTCACCACCAGCCCCTCCTAGTTGGTGAGAGCAAGGTCCAGAATGGCACCTCTCCTTGTTGGCTCTTTTATCACTTGGAGAAGGAAGTTATCAACGCATTTCAGGAACCTCTTGCTTATGCCCTGCTTTATTGTCCCTCCAAGAGATACCAGTGGGGTTGAAGTCCCCCATGAGGACCAGGGCTTGTGAACATGAATCTGCTCGCATATGTCTATAGAGGGCCTCATCCACTCAGTCTTCCTGGTCAGGTAGGAAGGTCATCTTGACTGTAGCAGACCCCCACTGTAACATCAGCTGTCCCTGCCCTCCTTTTAATCCAGCATCTCATCTGTCCCCCGGGGAGATCTCCACTAACTTAAGCTGGTCACTGATGTAGAGGGCGACACCCCCTCCTCGTCTCTCCTGTCTGTCCTTCCTAAAGAGCCTGTATCCTTCCATTCCAACACTCCAGTCACAGGAGCCATCCCACCACATCTGCATGATGCTGATGGCCCCTTCCTTCTCCTCTTTTGTGTGTCCTGCTCTTGACTTGTTCTCCAGTTCCTTATCGACCCTTCAGGCTTGCTCACCCTATCATGCCTGCCTTATCTCGTAGTTTACAGCAACACTTTCATTGCTGTCACTTCTGCATCCTTTGAGATAGTTGTAGGAATGATTGGTTACCACATTTAATTGCTGTGTGTTTGTTATTCATGTTGGTTGCCAGTGGAGCTGGACTGACCTGGTGTTACATTTGTGTAATCTCCAGGCTGTCTACAGCTATGGCCTTCCCTTCCCTCCTGCTGAAATATAAATTGATTTTAACAGCTAGAAACTATAAGGTTAGGTGTGTAACAGTGGGAATGTTTATTCCCTACAAATGAAGTGCCTTCCTTAAGCAAATGAATTTTACTTGCTCACAGAGCTGTAAGGCCTCAGTGTCACCCATGGCCACTAGTCCTTACCACTTGCTACATAAGTTTTTTTTCTAGTGAAGATGAGACCCATTTGTGCACAGATGATCAATGGCTAGAGTTGGCAATTTGCCCTGGGGTCTGTCCTCATCTTGAAGTCTTGCTTTAAACTCATGGTAATGCTGGGCAGGTTCTTTTTCCCAGTCATTTGGCTGACTCAATCTGTACTTCAGTTCCCTCTCGGCAACTTCTCCTTCTCTGTCCTTTGTGATTTTAGTTGAGGGAAATGAGTACTTACTAAAAATCCTCAAGTTCAGGCTGAACAACCCCAACTCTCTCAGCCTTTCTTCATAGGAGAGGTTTCCAGCCCTCTGATCATTTTCATGGCCCTCCTCTGGACCCAACTCCAACAGGGCCATGTCTTGTGCTGAGAACCCCAGAGCTGGAGGCAGTGCTCCAAGTGTGGTCTCATGAGAGCAGAATAGAGGGGGAGAATCACCTCCCTCGACCTGCTTGCCATGGATCTTTTGATGCAGCCCAGGATAAGATTGGCTTTCTGGGCTGTAAGTGCACATTGCTGACTCATGTCTAATATTTCATCCACCAGTTATCCCCGAGTCCTTCTCTGCAGGGATGCTATTGATCCGTTCATCCCCCAGTCTGTAGTGATATTGCAGATCGCACTGACCCAAGCGTGGGACTTTGTACGTCACTTGTTGAACTTCATAAGGTTCACATAGACCATCTCTTTTTGTAATTGGATACTTTGCCCACTTCCGGAGTTTGAGTCTGAACTTTGCACATCTTTATAAACACTAACTTGAGATGTTTTGTCTTGTGCTTGTTTGTTTTGACTTCAGGTCTGATGTTTTTAAGATATTTTTGGTTTGTGTGATTTTTTTGATATCCAGGTGGAGATTTTGAAAGTCTGAGGGGTTTCAGGGAGATTAAAGAAGTTTGTTGCCAAAATTATAAAGATACTTTATTCTTCTAAAACTTTGTGGTGCAGTTAACTCCTATGCAGGATTTATAGATAGTATAAACTTTAAGCACAGCATTCCTATCTCATGTTTATCAAATGCTGTTGGTGGTGTTTGTGAAATATGTCTAGATCAATTAAGAAAATAAAGCCAGTGATGACTCTTATGATAGCTGTTGGCCAGATTGTTCACAGAGTAAAATCATGTCACACCTAGGGTTTTAAAATAGTAACAACAATGATTGAATACAAAGCCACATTCTCGTAGGAATAAAACGTATGAGTGCATTTTAGCATGTTAGACATTTTATGTAGTTATTTATTTTTAACTCAGCACAAAAATCCTGACAGCTCACCTCTTTTGGACAACATCTCTCTTGTTGTTTCTCATAGATAACTGCACTGTAGATGCAGCAACTGTCAGTAAAGCCTGATAAGGAGGGACATGTCAGTGCTGGAGGAGCCATCTTTCATAGTATTTTGGGACCGAAAGAAGATATGTTAGTTGTTCTACTGATGTAGACTTGCATGAAAGGAGATTATTTCCTTAGCTTGGATCAAGGAGCAAGTGGGCAGTCACTTTAATCCAGTCGTGCAATAACTTACAACTCAAAGGAAAATGAGAGAAGATAAGAGCTTGATTTATATACTCTGCTGTTTGCAGAAATGGGCAACACAACCAAATGCCAAAAACCAAAAGGTGTCTGTGCAGTCAGACCTGCACCCTAACAGTGTTTGCTTAAGTACTGATTTGACTGTCTATTCAGGAAAAGTGAAGGCCCTGACACACTGCTTCTGGCTATATACTATATACTAAAATAATCAATATATGTAATATAGTGTGTTCTTTAAGGAGACTAGAGCAATGAGTCTTGAATGTCTTAAAATGACTCGTATCACTGCAGGGGGATTTAACAGAGATTCTGAACTCCCCCCTAATTCCAGTACTTCAAATTCAGTTTTCAAAATGAAGAAGTTTGTACAAATGGATGGTACAATTCTGTTCTACAAACAGAAGAACATATTGCTTAGAATGTGCCAAGTAGTCTTGAATTGTTCTTGCTCCTAAAAGAAGCAAGTGAAATAACAAATTAGTTTTACTCCTTCCCCAAGAAAAATGCCATTATCTATATGCATAAATTATCTAGGGGGAAAAGAAAAATGGAGGGATGTAATTATAGCAAAGTTATAACAAGCTGAAATGTCTTCCACTGCAAACAGACTGTCTAAGGGCTGCACTGGGAAACATTAATATTTAAAGATAGTCTTCAGGACATTTCCAGCAGTTCATTGTGAAACATCTTTGTCTACTTCACACATAAATATTTTAAGATATCAATATTTTGCACAAATAAAGGAAAACCTTAACTCACTGCAGGGAAATCAAGGGTAAATGTCTTTCCATTTTCACTGCACTACCAAATTATTGGATTCTTAGGAGATATTTCAGGCATAGGAAAACTCACAACAGTTGCATTAAATTTCATTTCAGGTTCTAATGTAGTCTTGACTTTAAAAAATCACTCTAGAAAGTCAGTATCTTCAAGTCTGGGGCAAAATTAAGAAACCTAAGAGGAGATGATTTAACATGAAACTAAAGAAAATGAAATATGCAGATAATCTTTTGAGCAATGAGGTACAGCCATTTTGTTTCTTTGATAATTTATTTATTTATTTTAAGGAGTAATGATTGACTTTGCTGGGGTAGATAGTTTGTGGCAACTTGGGACATAAAGTCACAAAGACCCAGTGGTCTGTAAGTTTTGAAATTCAAATCCTATGTTGCCTTTCCTCAGGCTCTGCTACCCAGGATGAAAGGGATGGATTTGACATGATTTTGACATCTGATCTGTGTGCTTACTCTATGGATTTCTTCCTATCAGTCTCTTTACAACATTAATTCAAATAACTGAAATATTAACAAGATATGTCTATAAAACCATTGGTTTTGTCATTGTTCATTAAATACCTCATTCAATCGTATCCACTTATGGAAGTTGATGCAGCCTTCACTGACATTGTAATTAGAAGGATATGTTTATGTAGTTTGGTATTAGAGATCCAATGTTTATTATGTTTGCCTGTTGGATAAGAGAATATTAGCTTTTACTTTCCTGTATACTGCACATATAACTTCCACTGGAACAATAGCCAAGAATGAAAAACAGGAAGCAGAGAACAGTACTTCAGGGAAGGATATTGGACTAGAGTGAGTCACAAGTTGAATGTAAGTCAACAGTGTCCTGCTTTTGGATGATATGGGAGAAACTGTAAATGCCATCTTGGCATGTAGAAATGGAATAATGATGCCAGCAACATGGAGTAATTTGCTATAGCCTTGTTGAGTCATTAGTGGTAGGGCTTTTTATGCTTATGGTTATCACACTTGGAGAAAGATTTTGAACGGTTGGTGTGAGAACAACAATAAGAATGAACAATGATGGAAAATATGACCTGAGAGGGGAGACTGGAGATGTGGGAGCTGTCTCATCTAGATTAGAAATTTGGAGGAGGATAATGGTCTTCAGATATTAAAAGAAAGCTTGCAAAAGTAAGCAAATTTCATCTTTTCCATGCTTATTCTGTGGAGTGCAAGGAGTAGCAGGGTCAAATTAGAGCATAAGAAAAGGAGGTAAGAGTCAAAAAAGTATTTTCAACTCTGAAATGGATTTCTGACTCTTATCATTGAGCAGGTTTAAAAATAGTGTTAGAAAAATGTGCTTCAATAATGATCGAGATAGCCTTGGGCAAAAGGGTGACATCTGGACAGTCCATCCAGTCTTTTTTTTTAATGTGGTTTCATTGCCTGGAAAATCAGAACTAAAACCAAGGTCTGCTTTTTTCATCCATCATACTGTTAATGCACTGCGGGTACTATCTTCCATGATTTTAAGTGTCTTGTGTTTGGTGAGAGTAAGCCCTTAGTATTATTCCATTTCCATTTGCTCAGTACTAACAAAGAAATTTTTGCAAAGAGTGGGTTAGATTTTTCAATTTTTAGTTTCACAGAATGCCTGGAGGATTTCCTCAGGACAGAAATAACAGATTTAGTGAAATTTCCCTGGGATAAGGGTAAATATTTGACATCTCCCCATAGGAAATGGAACCGATCTTGACAAGCTGTTTACCAACAATTCTCTAGATGACTGTGTCAATTCAGGATAGAAGTTTAGAAAAATAAATTTTACTCCTCTTCCAAAAAAAAACAAAAAAAGGTCCTACTTCATATTTATCTGTTCAGTTTTCAGCCTGCTTTCTCTGTTTTATCACCTGAAAGACAAGTGTCTACATCACTTTTATCCTATCTGGGCAGCTTATTACAGGATGTGCTACTGAAGGGCTATACAAGTAATTAACCACAACTGCACCATTGCATGTTTGGGTGGAGGCTCATTCTTGTCAGCTCAGGAGAAATGGCAAAACTATGGAAAGTAATGCATGCACCTACTTGAAAATATTGCAGAAAGTCAGAGTCCGCTTGTATCTTAATATGAAAATTCACTTCAGGTTAAAATCTTTTTCGATATGAACAGTCAGTATCACTCTAAGTAAGAAAAGTAATTGTGGCTGCTATTACTTGTGACAGTTATGAATTCCATTGCAGGATATCTGCAGAATGAGAAATACAAAGAATTGCCAGGTCCACTGGGGTCAGTGGAGCTCCTCTGATCATTCTAGCCAGAGAGTCTTACCCTATTTGAAGACCTGCTTGATAGCAGTAGTGAAAATGGAGGTTGAAAAGAACTGAAATATCAAGACTACTGTTTTATGGCTGTCATTCCACCTCTATCTCATGTATTTAACATATTTTGAAAGCTTTGACCTGGGGAGGGAAAAGGCAAAAGTTCTTGGGATCATGGATGTTATCAGATGTCTTCTGCAGCATGAATTATGCAAACTGGCTCTTTCACACCTCGTTGAATCTTGAAAAATTTGGGTCTGATTGGGTTCAGCTCATGTAATGCATGGGAAATAGTGGGACGCCTAAGGGATGTTCTTTTAAAAACTCATTCTTCTTTAGCGGTCAGAATTTAAGCCGGTAGAGATCCCTAAAGGGTGCAATTTTGAGCACTTGTATTAAGAGTTTATTTAGTTGCTATTATGGAGTCAATATTGTTAACATTGTTTGTATTAAGCTGTGGACACTAATTTGATTTAACACCACCAAATTCAATTAGAAACAATTCTCATTATTATTTCAGTAACAGACGTATATAAATATAATGAGAATATACTGAGAAGGTCTGAAAAGCTGCGTAGCCATTATTGGTTGAATGCATGTTAGTGTGGCAATAATCGTCTGGATTTCCCTAGTTATCCCCATATGGTCTGCTTAAGCGTTCTAGAAAGACTATTATCTTTGATTAGTTTGGGAGCACAGATTACTATACAGGAAGCCAGAAAATGTTTAAAAGCTTTTAATAGCTCTCATAAAAAGAAAGAAAAATAAAATTAGAGGCCACCATGAAAACATTGAATAAGTGACCAATGTACTCCTACCAGTAGCGTTTCAGAATTATATATTGACAGGGAACATTAACTACTGGAGTTAGTTTCCTTTTCATGGAGTGCATAGTGTATGCATGAAGACATGCCACTGATAGTGCTTGGATGTTGCAAGATGAAGCTGCTTTCAGAAGAAGAATGCCAAGAAACCTCACAGTTATAGAAAACGATTATCTAAAAGGTTATTTAAATTTTGTTTATGCAACATGATGAGTGTCTCCAACGTTTAATTTAGATAGGATCTTTGATTTTGTTTTATTCCACTTAAACTGGAACTAGCTCAGTCTTTCATTGTGGCTATGCAGTTTCTCCTTAAGCTAGGCTACAGTTCCTTGAAGATAATGTATCTCAAAAAGTTATCTTTTCTTCAGGCTTTATGTATTTTCCTAGTAATGAGAAGCAGAAAGAACTTGCCCCAGGTTTTGTGAGATGTGTGCAGGACAGATACGTGGTAATGTCAGGCAGCCTCATATGACCTTCCTGGTTCTGTAGTTCCTAAAAGAAGCATGAAGGGAAAAATCAAAGAGGAGTGTGAGATGTTGTTTTGTAAGGAAAAGTCAGTAGAACTGGTTGCCTGCATGAATTTATGTGAGAATGAGGAAGGACTCTGCTGGTTGGTCAGTCCATGATAATGTGGAATAGCTGCTGGAAAAGATGCTGGATTGGCAGACCTCTGTTCAGAGATAAATGTATAGAGCTACTCATTAAAGTTTGCTTTAGTGATCAGCAGAAGGGAACTTTTAGCAATGGGACCAGTGAAGATCACCTCTGTCAGCTTCGCCCTCTCCAGCTGCTCTTCTATCTCGCTCTTTTTCCTTGTAGTTACTATAGACAACTCCCTTTATTGAGCCCTAAATGCAATGTTCATGCAATGTGTTGGGGAAGATGAGGACAGTGGAGAACAAGAAACACAAATATTCTCAGGATGCTAAAGGTAGATAAAAGGTGCACCATGGATGAGATGGATAAACAGAAAAAAATGTCCTCACAGTTTTAGACAGTTCTTTTCAGGTTTTAGCATGCCCAGTGAATGATGCTAGTAGTCATCTCTGAGTTCTTCTCTATGTGTTGTCAAAACATCTTAACTGCTTCCAAAATATGGACATCTCCCCTGGTTGTTCATGTTACTGTACAAAATAACAACAGAAGCAGCTGGAAGCTGGAATTAAATGGCTTTGGGCAACCCCAAAAAGAATGAGGATTTTTCAGAAGATAAGTGAAAGAAGTTCTTGGAATTCTTGCCTGAATTCAGAGTGCCCCTGTGGTATGACAGTGGAATTGACAGCATCCTTTGCTATTTCTGAGGAAAGCAAAACTTTAGTTCATTTATATGTAATTGCATATTTGCTCCTACCTTCTTGATGGTAAGCACATACCCTTGTCTCTGTAATGTTGGAACAGGAGGGAGTGGGCAAACTTGCTGCATGCACTTAAACATTGTTCAGTATGCTGGGTATGCAGAACACCAATGTTGTTTAAATAAATTACATCTCCAGGCTTGAGATGGACGAGTAAATTCCCTCAGGGCTTCTTAGAGGTTTCATTTTTGTTCATCAGTTCACTACAGTGGTACCATTTTTGAGACAAAAATATGGATGCATGACAGACTTGCATTGCAGCTAAAAGAACAAAAAAACTGTTGGTTGCTCCTAGGCTTAGAGTCCTAGGATTTTTCAGCTTTTAGACCATACTGATATTCAGGCTGCTATAGGGTGCTGTGTACTTAGTGAATTCTTCTTACATGAAGATGCATGGTTATGAGGCCCAGTTCATTGTTACCTGAGGAACTAGAATTCCTCCTGTTGAGTTAAATGGCATTATGCATGCGGGACAAAATGAAGAGTCCAAGAGTAGTAGTATCATGGAGTAGCAGGGAAGGAGGGAAGTAAGTGGAAGTTCTAAGAAGGTGTTTTCCTGTGAAGTTAACTGTAGCCAAAGGGGAAGGAGCAGAGAAGGAGCTGCTGCCATGAATCCTGTAGTAATGCGATCCGTATAAAAAGCCCACAAGGGGACGTGTATACTGCATAGTTAACCAATGTGCATAAAAACTTAACTCAGGACAGACATCCACTACAGTAATTGGGAGTCACATAATCCCTTTTCAAAGACACAATGTAATATCAGAGATCTTTTTTCCTGTCTTCTACTAGTAAGTGCTACTCTGGGAATGGCAGGCAAACAGTCTTTCAAAGTCACTTGTATGTTAGCTATGAAGTGAATGAGGCAAAACTGTGAAATGAATTTAAACTTGTTTTGCAGCTGATCAGTCTTTCATTCATCATCTTCCCCTTTGGGATAAAAGTCATGGACTGAAATAGGAAAGGAAGGAGACAATTAAAGAAGTCTTAAGTAGAGAGTCTGCTCTACCTTGTGCAAGCTGTCAGCTCCCATCTATGGGCCTTGCTGTTGGAAGCATTGCTGGAACCACTCATAACCCACCCATGCTGTAGGAACACAATTTTGGTAATGAGGTGTTTGCAGTTATTTTATAGCCGAAGAAGAAAAAATGCCCCTGCATCTTAAGGTGAATGAAAATCAACGTAGGGCTGAGCATCGTAAGAATGAATTAGGACGTTCATTTTCATTGTATTTTAGATGTGAAATTAAGGCATGCAGGACCCTTGTGTTATACTCTTAGGCCTGAGATTACCTGATGTCATAAAAGGTGATGACACAAATATTGCTCATTTATGTCACTATAAAGTTAAGTTTATAGTGGTACAATCAGTACTACCATTTATGCTACCTAAGTTCGGCATTACTAATTGTGTCACTATAAAGCTATTTTATAGTCATATAAACAGTACAGATAATGCTGTCAGGCATTGGTATTAATGCTGCAAATAAGCCTACAAACATTTTATCTGAATATCTTTCATGGTGCTAATATGCAAACATTAGAGGCAAGCTCACAATTGTAATCTGTGATATCATGGCCAGTTATTGTTATCACTGGAGAATGAGACAAGAGCACTTTCCTCTGGCTGAAATATTTATTACCACACTTGCTTTTCATAAATGTCTGACGATTGCATCTCTATCTGGGGACATGCAGAAAGTACATCTCTAAGGGCAGGTCCCACTCTGGGGACCTGCAAGGAGGATACGTTCAGTTTTTGGGTGAGGGCTGGTATAATTCTGTAACTCCTCTATTTACTGGAATAGGTAGTGGAAGTCTAGTTGGGAAAGTAATCTGTTCTTCTAGAGAGTACGTTGTAAATTTGTTGCCTCCTGAGCATAGCAGAAAGCAATAACTGAGATGAGAGTTATGTGAGAGTGTGAGAGTTAGTATTGTGCCCTGTTGGCAGATTCCTGTCTCATCTATTGCCTCCAACAAGTTTCTTGGATTGGAGAAGATCTCAGACCTGTAATGGAAGAATAAAAGGAAAATTCTGTCTCTCATACTGTTAATACTCATTACTGTTAGTTTGCAACTCTTAGTCATAAAGCTGGCTTAAATGAAAAAAAAAAGTATCCAAAGACCATAATAGGTTATATCTATTCAGCATCAAAGGCAGTGAGTAAACACAGGGGTGCAGATGATTATTTTATGACTTAAGGTGTATTAAGCTCAGGAATAGATGATTCAGTTGCACATGCAGTGTGATCACATAAACCATTTTTTTCTGTAGAACATCAGAATTAACATGATTACAGGGGGGAAAAAAAAAGACTAAAACAGGGAGGTCTGCAACAAGTGTTGATTAATCTTGCAGGAAATCCAAAGTTCAGATATTTTAAGGTCTGGGACATACTGAGGGAAATCTCAAGTTTCTTCCCCAGGATTCACAGACAAAGCTGTCTTTTGAGAGTCTTTCTTCTGTTTCTCCCAGAGGCTCACAAGTGCTGCAAGGGCAAACCAAGGGGGACACTGCTCTCAGTGACATGTTGCAGATGGGCACTGACTGAGTGCGGTGAGGATGGGCTGGCACCTGTATCAAGAGACCTCATCACTGTTGGTCCTGGCTAGCAGGAGGAAGAGCAGGTTGAAGTACGGAAAGAAGTGCTCTGAGACCCCAAGAGAGGTGAGGAGACTCAGCAGAGATGATTGTCTCTTGTCGTGGACTGTGCTAAGAAGTTAGGGCAACAGCTTAGGGCAATTAGCTTTAGGGCAATGCTTCATTTTTCAAATGGCTTAAACGAGGGAGAAGAAATCCTCCCTTGGTATCTGAATAGTTCAAAAATTGCATAAGCAGAACCTATCAGGCACTTGCAGCATTGGTCCTCCTTCAACCCCACATCGTAATGCACACCAGCCTGGGGAAGAGGAGACTCCCAGCACTCAGAGAGAACACAGGTAACAAGGAGAAATCCATTCCCGCCCCAACTTTCTTAAGTGACAGTACAGCCTACCTTGGCAACGTAATTGAACTCTCAGACTTTCCTTCAGAAGACTCTTGGGAATTCAGACATTTCTGAAGTTTTTCCTGTCTGCAGTTCTGTCCTGAGCTGCCAGGTCCTCTTTCAAATTCTCTGCTATGAAATATTGGAAAGGGCTTTTCAAACGGATGCCTAAGAGGCACTGCAGAAGAAAAAAGATCTCCGCATTCAGTGTCACTCCTGTTTGATATGTTTCAGAAAAAGTGAGACGGCAAAATTACTTTTTTTAACTCTCCCTCAGTACTCTGGGTTTGTGTTCTGCTTTATACCAGAAATGCTGGGTAGTGTTCAAATAAAAGAACTGCAAATTTTATAAAACATGTCAACTGTGAAGTGAATGCGGCAAATCTGTGAAATGAATTGAAACCACATAAAAGCGAAGCTCCTAGAGTCAAACCAGCAAATGCTAAGGGCAGAAAGCTTAAGATCTCTAGACTGAAGATTTTGAAACAGTGAAATGGAAAGTATTGACCTCCTACTTCAGTTTTAACCAAAAGAGGAAATGTCCTACTTCAACTGGTCTTGGAATAAATAGGCAAAATGTGATGCAGCTAAAACATTACTCAGGCTGCGAGTTGAAAGCAGGATGACTTGCCCAAGACCTCCTAGTGCTTGCTACTCTGTGTGCAGTGCAGATGAAAATTCAGGGTGTTTATTTTAAAATTCTAAATGAGATGCTGTAGAGACACAGTACTATCATCCCCACAGAGCTCCTTGCAGGGCTGTGACGCTCTGGATGGGTAAAGAAAAAGTGAGCATCTGTAATGTGATTTAGGATTCTCTGTGAAGCCCATGGTAGAGGCGAGGCATTTTATTATTATAAAAATGTAAAAAGAGCCTCTCATTGGAAAATTAGATCAGCTTTTAGTCTAGATCTATTTGTCACATTTTTATATGGTATGTATTTCAAAATATGATGAATATAATAAAGAAAAAAGTAATATTTTTTATATTTCATATCAAGTCCATTTATTTTTTATAATTGGCTTTCTTTAAGAAACTATACATAGAAGGAATATATGTAATCTCTTGATTTGAAAACAGGCTGCAGACACAACATAAAACTTGCCTTAAGTGCTGTATTTTTGTTAGCCACCTTGATTATTCTTTCTAACAGGTAAAGTTAATTAAAAGAAGATCTCTGCACACAATTTAATCACTCATACAATCATGAAGCACTTGTAGGTTAAAGAGTTCAGTTTTGTTTTTTCTGAAATGCTTTGAGTTTAATATAACTTACCATCATTATGCCTGGACTCTGTGCCCAAGATTTTTGGTTTCATTTGAATGAAATGAGTTCTTCAGACTGAGACCAGAATATTCACCTTCCAAAACAGATGAGGAAAGAATGCTAATGGATTACCCCATATAATGAAAAGATTTGTATCTTATTAGGAAAAATAAAAAATATAAGTATAAATAATGCAAATATCTACACACCTAAATACGTTAAGATACCAAGCTAATGCTCTGGAGACCAGGAAACACAGGCCAGAATGAAATAAGCAGGCTTGATAATATCAGATGATTCTAGGACATCAGAGGGCACAAAGCAATTTGTGCACTGTGAATCCAGATTGATCTCTACAGTGTTTCTTCAGTTGCATGCATAGACCTACTCCACACTAATGATTTGCAGACTATTTTCATTATGGAAAGTAACTGGTTCTGCTACTTGAGGGTTGGTGGAAACTGTCTTTTTATGGCTTGTAAAGGGAACTTGTATGTTAGCAGAATCAGTTTCTTTGTTTTCCAAATATTTTCAATCATAGAGTCATAGAATGGTTTGGGTTGGAAGGGAACTTAAAGATCATCTGGTTCCAACACCCCTGCCATGGGCAGGGACACCACCCAAGAGAAAAGGTTACTGAAAGCCCCATCTGATCATCTTCATGGCCCTCCTCTAGACCCATTCCAACAGGTGCATGTCCTTCCTGTGCTGAGGACTCCAGAGCTGGACACAGTACTCCAGGTGGGGTCTCACAAGAGCGAAGTAGAGGGGCAGAATCACCTCCCTCACCCTGCTGGCCATGCTTCTTTTGATGAAGATCAGCATGTGGTTGGCTTTCTGGGCTGCGAGTGCACATTGCCAGCTCATGTTGAGCTTCTCATCCACCAAAACACCCAAGTCCTTCTCAGCAGGGCAGCTCTCGATCCCTTCTCTGCCCAGCCTTTATTTGTACTTGGGGCTGCCATGACCCATGTGCAGGACCTTGCGCATGGCCTGGTTGAACTTCATTAAGTTTACATGGGCCCACCTCTCAAGTCTGTCCAGGTCCCTCTGAATGGCATCCCTTCCCTCCAGTGTGTCAAAAGCGCCACACAGCTTGGTGTCATCAGCAAACTTGCTGAGGGTGCACTCAATCCCGCTGTCCACATCTCCAACAAAGGTGTTAAACAGCACTGGTCCCAGTACCGACCCATGTTGAACACCAGTCGTCACTGGTTACCACTTGGACCGTGGGCAATTGACGGCAACACTTTGAGTGTGGCCATCCAGCCAATTCCTTATCCACCAAGTGGTCCATCCATCAAATTCTTGTCTTTCCAATTTAGAGACCAGGATGTCGCGCAGGACAGTGTCAAACACTTCGCATAAGTCCAGGCAAATGATGTCTCTTGCTCTCCCCTTATCTACCAACACTGTAACCCCATCATAGAAAGCCTCCAAACTTGTCAGGCATGACTTGCTCTTGGTGAAGCCACACTGGCTGTCACCAACCAGCTCCTTATTTTCCGTGTGCCTTAGCAGAATTTCCAGGACGATTTGCTACATGACTTTGTCAGGTGCAGAGGTGAGACTGACCAGTCTGTAGTTCCCTGGGTCTTCTTTTTTTCCCTTTTTAAAAAGGTGAGTTTTGTTTCACCTTTTCCACTCAGTGGGACCTTCACCGGCCTGCCACAACTTTTCAAATATAATGGAAAGTGGCTTAGCAACTTCATCTGCAAGATTTAATTTCTAATTTCATCAGATTTAATTCTACCTGGGCTTTAGCTTGCCTAACCTGTTTCCTGTCTGCTAGGACAGTTGCTCTGCATTCTTCCCAGGCTACCTGTCCTTGCTTCCACCCTCTGTAGGCCTCCTTTTTGCTTTTGAGCTTGTCTAGGAGCACCTTGTTCATTATGCAGCCTCCTGTCTTTTTTGCCTGACTACTTCTTTGTTGGGATACCTCACTCCTGAGCTTGGAGGAGGTGATCCTTGAATATCTACCAGCTTCCTTGGGTCCCACTCCCCTCCAGTGCATTATCCCATGGAACCCTGCCAAGCAGATCCCTCAAGAGGCCAAAGTCTGCTCTCCTGAAGTCCAGGGTAGCGAGCTTGCCATGCACCTTCCTCGCTGCCCTAAAGATCTTGAACTCTACCATTTCATGATCACTGCGGCCAAGGCTACCCTTGAGCTTGCCATTCCCCACTATCTCCTCCTTGTTGGTGAGGACGAGGTCCAGCACAGCTCCTTTCCTTTTTGGCTCCTCTACAATTTGGAGAAGTGTCATTGACACATTCCAAGCACTTCCTGGGTCGCTTCTGCCCCGGTCTGTTGTCCCTCCAACAGATATCAGGGTGGTTGAAGTCCCCAGTGAGGACCAGGGTCTGTGAATGCAATACTGCTCCTATCTGTACATAGAGGGTCTCATCCACTCTGTCACCCTGGTCAGGTGGCCTGTAGCAGTCCCCCACTGTAACGTCACCTGCCCCTGCATTCCTTTTAATCTTGACCCATAAGCACCCAACCAGCTTGTCATCCATACCCAGGTGGAGCTCCATGCACTCCAGCTGGTCATTGACATAGAGGGCAACACCCCCCTTCCTCATCTCCCCTGCCTGGCCTTCCAGAACAGCCTATATCCCTCTACTCCGATACGCAAATCATAGGAGCCATCACACCACGTCTCACCAGCTGAACTCCCTTCTGGAACTTTACGCACCCTTCTCAAGCGCCCAGCTGTGCTGGCTGCCGTGCCACATGCTGACTGCCATCCTGCTCGCCGTGCTTCTGGTTGCTTGCACTCTCTAGGGCCACCTTTTAAGAGGTTGGGGCTGTGGCTGCCAGTGCTGCTGGCCCCTTCCTCGCCTTGTCAGTCACCCTGACTGGAGCTGCCGGCTCCCTGCAGGTACCTGTGCTGCCCTGGCCTTTCACTGTCTCAGAAAAGCTCGGGAAAAGCCCCTTTTCACTGTGATTGCCTGGCTCCGCTGTGGACATGCCGGCATCGGATCTGTTTGTCTAGGCAAGCAACTGTTAGTATTGGTTACGCCTCCTTTTTTGTGTTCTATTTGTTTGTTTTTTTGAAATGAAGTCTCTCTAGCTGCTGCAATTGTAAAGAAATCTTTGAAAATATGACCTGAAGGTAGCCAGTGCAATTATATATGCTTGTGTATGCCATGAGCTTGAAGCACTAACTGTGAGAATCGCCCCTTTCAGCTTCACATAGTAACTCAGATGCCAGTCATGACACTTCAAATGTCAATAACATTAACTGTTCATTCAAGCATGAAAAGGAGACAATGGAAGCAAATATCTATGTGATCTACTCCAAGTGAAAACTCTTGCTTGAATGTAGCACGAGAGCAGTCCTTGGTACATCTCCACATTTAATGTCTTTGCTGGTAGAAGGTAGGACTTAAATGCTCAGCAAGATGTGAGAGCTGCTGAAGGAAAGGCGAAAACAAAAGAACACCCAGAAACACTTTCTTACATCTTGAATATTCAAGGAGTCTATGCAGAACATAGTTTGATTTCTTTGGGGACATCCCATTTACTTAGTTTGAATAAGCAGGCAAAGATAAAGCTGCACATTATTTTGTAGTTCATCCCCGTATCATCTGTCACTGGTATCACACTTTATGACTCTCACAGATTGAGGTGTAAAAGATGTCACTGAGTAAGTGCACTGTCACTGAGGCCAATCGAATGATTTCTCAGAACTTGATATTTTTCTTCATTGTTTGTCAGATTCTTTTAGGTGTTAGAGGTGTGATCAAGAGTCCCAGGATGGGGCTGATTCAGGTATCAGACAGGACTAGCAGACAGGACTCTCTGCTAAGGCCTTCATCCATTTTGAGTGGGGTCTTCTGAGGGAGACTGATCAGGAGCTGAGGTAGCACAAGGTTGGGTGGTTGTGTAAAACTTGAGCTAGCCCGCTCTGTTGTTTGGTATGTATTTGCAAAATGGGGGGGGGGGGGGGGGGGGAGGTTCATTAAAACATGCAACGCTCTCTTTTCTTTTTTGCTGAAGATGGTGCATTTCAACTTTCAGACAAAAGATGAACTTCATCACTTGAAGATAAGGCCTGTTCATCATGATGTTTTTAGTGTTGTACTAGATGAAAGCTAATCACCTCTCCAGAGCCCAACATCAAAAAAAAAAGTGAATCAGAAAGCCCACAAACCCTAGCAACCTCTGCAAACAAATCTTATGTTTTCCCTCAGCTCTGCAGTGTATTTTCCTCAAAGCAGTGAGCAAACCCCTTTACATCAGCAAAGGGGATCAGCAAATACTTCATCAGCTTGGCTTTGGTATTCTTTTCTCTCTCTCAAATGAATTATTTTTCCAAAGTGCCAGGAAGTGCAAGGGAGGAGGCTTTGTCCCTCATGCTGTCACGCTGCAAAGTCAGGTCCTTTCTCTTGCATGATCAGCTCTAGGCCGACAGTTACCTTTCTACATTCGGGGCTGGTCATGGCATAGGCACCAGAGAGGTTCAGCACAGCATATTTAATCTTTCGTGCTGACTCAACTGCCTCGGTTTTCTCCCGCTGCTCCATTAGTCTCCCCCTCTATGTAACTATTGATTAGACTATTTAACTTTTATAATTATATTTAACTATTGACCCTCTTTCCAGCACTCTCTTACTCTCTGTTCATCTCCACTTTTCTCTTGTTCACTCACTCAATTTTTTCACTCTATCCTTGTTAGCAGTGTTGCTGGGGGAACTTTTTCCAGTGCAGCTGCTCCCTAGAGCCAAGTATTGGGTTGTGTCTAATTACTCTTCTAAGAGCACTGTGACAAATCAGTTGGTTTTCCCAGGCACCCTGTGCAATAAGAAAGAGTTCACAGCAGCAGCTGAGCTGCTTTGCAGAAAGCTGGAAACGTGAAGCCAGGAGCTGAGCTCACTCAACACTATTGAAGAAATCCTGTACAAAGAGGGACAGATACAGACACAAGGGTTTGGACCTCTGCAGCACATGGTCTAAAGACACATATTTTGTATGTGGATTACAAAACCTGATTTTAAGGGCTGTCACATGGGATAGCTCCATTTCTGTTTTTCATTAGTGCTCTTTCATATGGGGATTGGTATTTACCATTCTCACTAACCCTGTACCTCCTGCACTTAAAGAATGAAGGAATTAGGTGAGAAGAGGAGTTGAAAGCAATCAAAAAGTGAAACTAACTGATTAAGTTAGTGAACTACCTGGGAAAAGAATGCTATGTTCTACAGCTTAAGAATAACAAGGTGTAGGATTACGGGGCAGTTTATATATGAAATGTGCATCCAGCTGTGTTGAAGTGGGGAAGGACATGGATTGTAAGAGGTAGGCAAGTTATGATCATGATTAAGGGAGAAATTAATAAAGCAAGAGACTTTATTCACAGTGAATGATATTACCAGTTTGTTCAGTGTGACATTGCAGACAATTTTTTTTTTTTGTTGATGTAAGGGCAAGGGGACTAAGTAAATCTTTTCTTTGTTCCTTTTCTTGTAGGCCTACATGAAGTGTGGAGGATGTGTGTTCTTTTCTCATTGGTGTAAAGTTCACGGTGCCTCAGTTTTTCTCAAGATAAATTTGAAGGTCCTTTAATTTCTTCTAGGGTTTTTTTTTTCACTAGCTGAGAAGAATCTCAGTTCTGTTGTAGACTTTTCTGTCTACCAATCCTGAGATATGAATGGCGGTGAGCATTTTTTGTGTCTGTGATTCCTAACAGACTTTTAAGCAATAGACCATGTCTCTGTTAGTTGGTGATTGTATTAATATGGCTACACTGTCTTGCTTACAAAGAGACCATATAGGTCTTGTTAGTCAGAAAGCAGTCCCCTGCAGCTGGGCCATGACACTTCTAGGATTGTTGCCTTGTTCACCACCTAGAGAAAACTCATGATTTTGCTTTTATACCCATGGGTACATGAGCATATCAGTCTTTTTACATGCCAAACTGAAAGAACAACCAAAGGAAATCTGTGTGAGTTGTTATCAACTAGCTCACAAATGATCTGAAGGTGTAACATCTAATATATAAATGAAGCAACAAGCGTGACTCCAGCTTATTTTTATAAAAACTGTTTTGGAGGAGATGAGAAATACGAAAGGACATAAAATCAAACAAAAGGTATGCCACTGCTGATCAGAACAGCAAGGGCTGTGGAAGGGGTGAGCACAAAAAGCCCCTAAAGCAAAAACTAACCCTAACCCTAAAACTAACCCAGACCCTAACCCCTAACCCTAATTTCAAGTGCTAAACATAACCCTAACCCATAACACCTAAATCCAAACCCTAACCCTAAACCTAAAGCCTAATGGCCCTAGCCCTAAACCTAACCCTAAACCTAATGGCCCTAGTCCTAACCCTAAACATAACCTTAACCCCTAATGGCCTTAATGCTAATCCTAACCCTAACCTCCAACCCTAAATCTAACCCTAACCCCTAATAACCCTAAACCTAACAATAACCCTAGACAAAAAATTAGGGTTAGGATTAGGGCGATTACGTTTTAAGATGATGGAGACCAGCCCAGGAATGACTTCTGCCAGCTCCCTCAGCACTCTCGGGTGCATCCCATCAGGACCCATGGACTTGTGGATATCCAGTTTACTTAACTGATATCTAACTTGATCCTTCTTAACCAAGTAGAAGTCTTCTTTCATCCAGACTTTCCCTGTTACCTCCAAAGTCTGTGACTCCTGCCGGTTGGCCTGAGCAGTAAAGACCGAGGCAAAGAAGGCATTCAAATATGCCTTCTCTGCATCCTCTGTCACCATGGCTTCTGTCTCATTTAACAGCAGGTCCACATTTTCTCTAGTTTTCCTTTTGCCTCCAATATACTTGAAGAAACCTTTCCTGTTGACCTTGATGTCCCTTGCCAGATTTAATTCCAAGGAGGCTTTGTTTTCCTTGTTTTATCCCTGCAAACTCTTGACAGCATTCTTGTAATCTTCCCAAGTGGTCAGTCCCTTCTTCCGTGTGCTCACGCTGCTTAGACATTTCTAACTCACTACACAGAAACGACTCACAAACTACTCACACTATTCAGATACCACACAGACACTTCTCATACACTAGTCAGACACTACTCACTGGTAACACACTGCTTACACTACTCAGAGACTACTCAGACACTGCTCATGCTACTCAGACACTACTTACACACTAGTCATACACTACTCACTGGTAACAGAATGCTTACACTAGTCAGACACTACTCAGATACTACTGAAGCACTAGTCAGACACTACTCACACTGCTCACATACTACTCACACAATGCTCACATTACTCAGACACTACTCAGACACTGCTCACATACTCAGATGCTGCTCACATGTTGCTTAGACTACTCACGCACTACTCATATACATAAAGCCCCAGAGATTGGGGTCTAACTATACTCCTGGAGGAAACTGGGGGCAGACGTTCCAGCCAGAGCAAATAAAAATGGTTTTCTAAGATTGTCCCATCTCACTCTCACTGTAGTGTCTGAGAACCTTCCAAATCATACAAAGATTATAGCTAAATCTGCAGGTTTTCTGGAATTCTCTGGCACTTCTCTGCATGAACTCTCTGGACCATTTCAGGAAAACACTGAGTGGCTTTTTCCTGTCATTTGCCCTTAATCAATTGGATAGCTCTACCAAGAGTTAGCAAAATAACTGAATTTTTCTAGATCTATGTGGACATTCTCTCTGTGTCAAAATACGTCATCTCCTTTGAAAATCTACTGTGTCTTTGGCTGTCACTGCTGGCCACTGATGGAATCAGAGACAAAATACCAGGCTGGATGCACCTTTGCTCTGATGCAGTGCAGTTAGGTTTATGCTAGAAAGCAAAGAGTAAGAATGTGAAAAAAGGCAAGCACTGAAGCAGACAACCTAGGAGACTGTGTATTCTCTCCCTAAAGACCTCCAAGTGGCAAGCACCATTCAGGAATGACGCAGGTACAGTTCAGTCTGCCTGGGGAAGAGTGAGCTGACTTTTGAAAGTTCCTTCCAGCCGTGCAAAGAAAAAACAAACACAATCACAGCTCCACAGAAATGTCCATTTTTTCGGGGATTTTCAGATATGAGTCATTTAACTGTGCCATTAGGCTGTCTACTTGCATTATCTCCAGATCATCATAGTTCTTGCTTGTTTCAAATGATGATGGTAACTCACTGCATTGAAGAAATGGTTTCTGCTGAGCAGAAAACTCTCCTAGGAAATGATCATTGGTACAGCAGTAAGCTTTTGTGTAATCTGCTGAACTCTGGAGCTTCTGGCCAGCACATAAACCTGTGGCAGCCGAGTAGAGTCTGACAGCTATTCTGGTCCCTTAGTCTAGGCAGGGTGTTTATACCCACGTCAGTGAGAACAGAGGAAGAAAGAGCACAAGTGCATGTCCACAAGGGGAGCAGCTAAAGTAGAGTCATGTCGGCTGCACTCAGCGGGCACAGCAAAGTCGATAGTTCAGTGATGTTCTGACATCAGCATCAAAGTGTTGAAACATGGCCAACTGAGAGCTAAAGATTAGTACAGAAACTACAGTCATTACAGCACCACTTAGCACAAATGGGAACCAATTAATCTTTGCAACACGTCTGCAGAAAAATATGAAAAATTAAATCCTTGCCTTGCTGAAATCAGTGAGAGCTTTATTTCTGACTTTACTGGAGCCTGATTTCACCCTAAAAATACAAATCTTTATCTTTGTTTTGTAGATGACTCACTTGGGATAAGTATTGGATTCTGTCCTAGACATGAGTAAATCTCTAAATTTTCCGTGCAGTTTAGTACTCTTACCCAGTTTTGTTCATTTGTCTGTAAAGACACTTCTTCGTTACAACTTAATCATGTTTTCTTTTGAAACTTATTATAAACCCATAGATGAGATTTAAGGCTTATGTATTCGGGTACCAAATACATAGATTCAATTATTTTTAATTTTTTCCTTCAGACATAGTGGTAAGATGCTGGTAAGTGGCAAAGAAAAGTACCTGTTCAAGTTAAGATATGGCGATTGTGAACTTGAAAATAGTCAATTGTTAACTTTAACAGGCTCTTGGACTCCCTCTTGCAGAGATTAATATTCTCTAGTGTAAATTGGAAGGACCTTTAAAAGAATTTTGCAGATGTTAGTCATTTTCTTGACTTTTCCTTACAAATTCGAAGACTGGTAAAAGTTCTCTCTGAGAAGTCCAGTTTCTAACCTTTTGACCACTACTCATCTACTCACATCCAAAAGTATTTTTAAAAGACAGCTGCAGCAATGTAGTATGTGTGGATATTTTAACCAGGATCTCAAATTCAAATGACTGAAGAGATTTCAACAGGCAGTGAAATTCTAGTGATGAAAGAAAGTCTGGCATTTGCATTCCCATCACTATACCTGACAATATATATGCCTGTGTATTTATTTACTGCTCCCAAAGGCTTTCATATAATACCACACTTCAGATTTGCAGATTCAGGAAGCTGCTTCTTTGATCTGGTACTTCTACAAATTAGTTTTCTTCTCTCTAAAGCTGAGTTGAGATTTCTTTGTCTTATCACAGAATCACAGAATGGTAGGGTTGGAAGGGACCTCTGGAGATCATCTAGTCCAACTCCCTTGTCAGAGCAGGGTCACCTAGAGCAGGTTGCACAGGAATGCGTCCAGCAGGGTTTTGAATGTCTCCAGAGATGGAGACTCCACCACCTCTCTGGGCAGCCTGTTCCAGTGCTCTGCCACCCTCAAAGTAAAGAAGTTCCTCCTCATGTTTAGGTGGAAGTTCCTATGCTCAAGTTTGTGCCCATTACCTCTTGTCCTGTTGCTGGGCACCACTGAAAAGAGCCTGGCCCCATCCTCCTGACACCCACCCTTTAAGTATTCATAAGCATTGATAAGATCACCCCTCAGTTGTCTTTTTTCCAGACTGAAGAGACCCAAGTCCCTCAGCCTTTCCTCATAAGAGAGGTGTTCCAGGCATCCTTGGTAGCTACATCTTGGTAGCCCTTTGCTGTACCTTCTCCAGCAGTTCCCTGTCCTTGAACTGGGCAGCCCAGAACTGGACACAGGACTCCAGATACGACCTCACCAGGGCAGAGTAGAGGTGGAGAATAACCTTCCTCGACCTGCTTGCCACAGAACTGGCAAGTTTTCTAGCCACTGTACATGTTAATGGTCTACATTGCTATATTTATAGAAGGAAATTGTAGCTTGATTAAGCAGAGGTGCAAGAGATTTATATTATATGGATGGCTGTGACACAGGCCTCCTCTATTCTTGGGCAGTAGCTATTAATTTTGTTATGTCCCTAAAAATTGGCATGAATGGTCTTTTCCTGATAATTATGTGGATGCTAAATTAATGTTTGTAAATAATTTTCAAGTTACTGAGGCTACGGACTGTCAAAAAGGCAGTATACATTTGACCATGCGGACAATGGAACGTGGTAACATGAGTCTGCGTGCAAAATGCCATCCCTCCCCAAGGACCATGGTATCATGTCAAGTGAGACTATCCTGGAGTGGGTATTCTTAGTGAAATAGACAAAATACCCATTCCACTATGTTGTGCATCCCTGGCTTTCCAAATACTAACTAACCACCCACTGAAACACACAGAGCCAAATGAATCAATAAAAATGCTTTCCAAGGCTGGAAATACAGATTTCACTGGTGAAACACAGGGCATTTCATGCTCTGCTCAAGACAGCAGGGCTGCTTGTGTAAGATTATCTGAATTTTCCTCTTGCTATATTTAAAGCAGCAATATGAGGCAGTAAACTTTAGAAAGGTGATGCTGCCTTTAATATCCTTGAGCTGAATTTTTTCCTTTCCATGCCAAATCCACAAGGTCAGAGCATTTCAATATTGCTAAGAAGAATTTTCTCAAACTTCAGTAGTATCAGTCATTGTGCTGCTCTACTTTTCTACTCCTGTGATTCCATTGATTTCCACTGATTTGAATCACAGCCGTACAAAACTGGGGTAAAGCAGGAAGTAACCCAGCTCTTTGCAAGTACTTCCTTAATTACAGAAAACAACAATATTTTTACCTGGGCTTAAACTTTCTACTTTTTTGAGAAGTCTTGTACCCAAAATCTGTGTTGCTTCCTCACCTTTTACAGCACTGTAACTTAAATATTTTTTTAGTTTTTTTCCTTCTGAAAACTTACAGGGAAGATCTTCTTGCTCCTAACAAGTACCTGAAAGGACGTTGTAGTGAGGTGGGTGTCCATCTCTTTTCCCAGGTAACAAGTGATAAGACAAGAGGAAATGGCCTCAAGTTGCACCAGGGGAGGTTTAGATTGGGTATTAGGAAAAACTTCTTCACTGGAAGGGGTATCAAGCACTAGAACAGTCTGTCCAGGGAAGTGGTTGAGCCATCATCCCTGGAGATATTTAAAAGACATGTGGATGTGGTGCTTAGACGTGTAGGTGTGGCATTTAAGGACGTGATTTAGTGGTGGGCTTTGCAGCATTAGGTTTACAGTTGGACTTGATCTTAGGGGTGTTTTCCAACCTAAATGATTCTATGATTCCATGGCAGTGGTACAAAAGTGATGCTCTGGAACTTTAGAGCAGCTATGCTGTCAGTTCATCATGGATAAACAGCGGGAGATGGGGAGTACTATCATTTCTTCGGTAAATAGCGTATTTTGATCTGACTCCTTTGCAAGAATCTTTTAGTTCAGTAGTTATGTCAATGACATCTGAGATTGAAAGTGCTTTGCTGACAGGGTCTTAAAATTTCAGTGTATGGTTTAAGAATCACTAGAGGACTATTCAGAGCAGCTTTCTGAGGTTGAGTGCTCAGCAGGGTTAAGAATGGAACTTCTGCATCTTTAAATCTTTCTGTGATCAAGGCTCTTTCCTGCTCCTTGAATGAATCTATTCAATTAGTTGATGAGATTTTGATTTCTTTCTTCTGCAATTTCCTTTTAATAACAGTTTAACATAGGACTATTCAAACAGTAACTAGCATCCTGTCTGCTTCCATCAAATAGACTAGCTGTTGTCTGTGTAATGATTTATTCCATGAATACAAAAGAAGAAATTATAAGATTGTGCATGTGATTTTTTTAAAGAACATCAACTGTGTTTGTCTCTTGGATTTTGCTTCCTCTGGTTTTACAACGTACTGTCATGATAAACAAGCTGAACCGCATATGATAAAATACTTTTATCTCCTTCAAATACCAATCTCTTACAAATGTTCCTGCAAAAGGATGGCTTTTGGAACATCTCCCAAACCAACAGATTTCAGCTCTGTCAGATTTCAATGGAAATTAATTTTAAATTTAAATTACTTTGACTGCAAACAGCCTTCCTGCATACCCCAAGACAGACTCAAGCGCTGTTGGTCCAGAGTCCTTGAAGATCATTACAATGGCTAAAACCTAAAAAGGACTATAGACATGATTCTGTCCTTGATCCCACCTAGCTCAGGAGTCAGGTTGGTAGGATCTGCTGAGTTACAGGACTTTATAAAATGTAAAGAATCCAATGTATGGCCTCAAATCATGACAATATCAGAGACCCATTCCTGCCTTGGTCCAGATGTGGAATGAGATACAGATGAATGATTATCCTGAAGAACAGAGTCTGTCTGGAGGACAGCACAGGAAGAATGCAAATTTTTCACTCCATTTTACCAGCAATTTAATCTGTCCTTCTTCTACCATGGTGTGTTGAATGAAACCCTTCTGCCAAGCTATGTCAAATTAGTGGATCATGTGCCAACCCAGGAGCAAGCTTGTGGAGCAGGGGGCTGCAGTCTGCTCCAGCATACACTTTTCATTTATTTAGAGACACTCTCTCTGACTTTGGCTTACTTGTTTTCTCATTTTTTGTCCTTTTCATCCACTAAGGGAAAGATCTCCTATATTTAATTTTATTAGAAGTTAGGAAAAATAGCTCAACTGAAACATGCTACTTCCCATATACAAAATATAACACTTTGGAGTATTGTAGGTGAATTTGACATGACCACATTGCTCACGGGGAAGTAGCAGCACTAAGCAGATTGAAGTCAATGTTCTGTTGGAATATGGGTGGAAGATCCAGTTTTCCATACCCTGAAGGCCCCACGTCTCTTTATGGAAGTAGAGAGGTTAGTACTTACTGAGAAGTAATTGAAATAGATCCAATATGAAGGTCTGGCTGTGGGGAGGAGGGAAAGAGCTGAGCTCAATAGATGAGCTCATGCTTTCATTTGCCATCAATTTCAGCAAAACTGAGATTTCACCCCTCAGAGCTGGAAGGTCATGTTGTCCATGCCACATCCTGTCAGCAGAGTCAGCTCAATCTAAATGGTTTCAGGGAAAGATTCATATTAAAAGCTTGCAGAGTGACTGTCAACTTTACAAAGGAATTTTCATCTATGTATAGATATGTAAGTCAATGACTGCCCACAGCCAAAATTGATTCAAATCAAAATCACATGGAGGCATGTACGCAAACCACATTGTAGAGCAATGACACAAATATTCCTAAACCACCACAGCAGAATGGCAAGAACAAACACAACTATAATTTAGTGGCAATTTTGCATGTTATGGAGACAAAGTAGAAACAAAAGCATCCTTCAGTTCAATAACTCTGCAGGTTATACATATGCGAAGGCAATGTAGTGAAATGTTTACTCTTGAGCCTTCTCCTACCATTTACTTGCCCTGACTCAAATGTCCATCTTCATCTCCACTTCCCTTTCCCTTTCCTGACTTTGTGTGGAAGAACACATGGCATGCTGTGTTCTCACCTGATCCGCTGCTGTAAAAGGTAGGTTTTGAAGTGTTTAAAAAAAGAATGAAAATTGTTACTTCCTTTTGGAACTGATGAATCAAGTTGACTGACTTGGTACCTGGAAAACATAAAAGTGAAAGCAAATGAAAATTAGGACATTTCAGTTGGAGATGAATCAGAAGAGATGTATGAGAAGTTTGTAAAGTGCTGTCTTGGAGAAAGGGACCACACGCTTAAACTTACCTTTTTTATACAACCAGAAAAAAAGATGTTAAATTGCAAGACCGTCTATTTAGAGCTAATTGGATTATTTGAATGTTAGAAAGGTAACTAGAGGAACAAGAAACTCTTGAATCAATAACATTAGGTTTAGATATTTTACAAGTGTTTAATATATTCACAATGATATCAGATAGGATACAAGAATAACAAGTACACTTAAGAGTCACGTATAAGTAACCAGGAGGGAGGAGGAAAAGTCATCTTATAGGCAAGATAATTCATGAATTTTTTAGAGGACTTTTCCCATCTGCCTTTTTAAGAGGCAAGGTGGTTCATTAAATATCTCTCTGCACCAACCAAAAATTGTATTTCTTTTGTGCTTCACTTCTCTTCAAACCTTCACACAGGGCCATATTTGCCACTTCCTGGACAACTTCATGTAAACTTTGCACCAGAAAGCTACACATTTTCATAAAAACTGCCAGCAAGCTGCTCTGTATACTTCTGAACATAAGTCATTTCTGAAAAGATCCAGGAAAAGCCAGTGGCCTGTGGCAGTGGATGAATCCTTGGGCTGTAATGCAGCCAAAATGTGAAAATTAGCATGTAATCCAGCTGGGGTTACTATATAGTCCTCTATTTTTAGAGGCTGTCTTTATAAATTTTTTTAACAATGCTGGGACATTCCACCTAGGTTGGCTCCAGAACCACTTGTGCTCAGTATTGTGCAAAATTATTCTAAGTAGTAACATTTTTTCCAACCAATTTACGAGATGAGACCCACTAGACCTATTTCACATTTTAACAAAGTTTCCTTTTCTCTGTCCACATTTATGCGCTCATTTATCTATTATGCCTGACTTCGCTCATTTTTTAATTTTTTCTGAAGCTGCATGTTCTTTGAGGTGAAAAAGTCTTCCATTGTCTTCCCTACAGTTCCTAACAAAAAGGGCCAAATCCAGAAGAGAGCTAAATTTTATATTTTGTGGTGAAAATAGGACTGGAAGATACTTCAAAGGTTGTCTGCTACTCAAATGTCCCAGTGTTGTTCCTGGTAGGACCTCCTTATAATAGCAAATAGAGAGAAATGCAAGCCCAGAAAGCCATGCTGCTCCATGGCAGAGGGAGACCAGAACTTGCATTGATACCCACATTTTGTATTCCTCATTAGACTAATCACCTCTGTTGCAAATGATCGATTCCTCCATTTTGCCGCATGTCTGAATTTAGCAGCAAAGCATTGCGATTACCTTCTGCTATTTTTAACTTTGTGCGGCCAACTCAGCATGTAAAAGTCCTCTTTAAGGGCTATTTACCACTGTTCCTATCACAGACATTGACAGAAATTGAAAGGGAATTTCATAGAATCATAGAATGATTTGGGTTGGAAGGGACCTTAAAGATCATCTAATTCCAAACCCCCTGCCATGGGCAGGGACACCTTCCACTACATTAAGTTGCTCAAAGCCCTGTCCAGCCTGGCCTTGAACACTTCCAGGGATGGGGCATCCATAACTTCTCTGGGCAACATGTTCCAGTGTCTCACCATCCAGTGAGACTGGAAGGCCACTTCAAGGTCTCCCTGGAGCCTCCTCTTCTCCAGGCTGAACAACCACAACTCTCTCAGCCTGCCCTCATAGGAGAAGTGCTCCAGCCCTCTGATCATCTTTGTGGCTGTCCTCTGGCAGCTGTGAGTGCTGAGGGAGCTGGCAGATGTTATTGCTGGGCCGCCCTCCAGTGTCTTTGAAAACTCATGGAGAACAGGAGAGGTGCCTGAGGACTGTAGGAAAGCTAATGTCACACCAGTCTTCAAAAAGGGCAAAAAGGAGGACCCCAAAAACTACTGGCTGATGTTCCATCCCTGGAAAGGTGATGGAACACCTCATCCTGGATGTCATCTCTAAGCCTGTAGAGGAAAAGAAAATTATTGGAAGTGGTCATCATGGATTCACTAAGGGGAAATCATGCTTGATAGCCTTCTACGATGGAATGACTTGCTGGGTGGATGAGGGGGAGAGAGGTGGACATTATCTACCTTGATTTCACCAAGGCTTTTGATACTGTCTCCCATAACATCCTCATAGTTAAGCTTAGGAAATGTGGGTTAGATGAATGGACAGTGACATGGATTGAGAACTGGCTGCATGGCAGAGCTCAGAGGGTTGAGATCAGCGGTGCAGAGTCCCATTGGAGGCCTGTAACTAGTGGTGTTCCCCAGGGGGCAGTACTGGGTCCAGTCTTGTTCAATATATTCATCAACGACCTGGATGAGGGGACAGAGTGTACCCTCAGCAAATTTGCTGATGACATAAAACTGAGAGGAGTGGCTGACACACCAGAAGGCTGTGCTGCCATTCAGAAAGACCTGGGCACACTGGAGAGTTGGGCGGAGAGGAACCTAATGAAATTCAACAGGGACAAGTATAGGGTCCCGCACCTGGGAAGGAATAAGCCCATGTACATGTTGGGGGCTGACCTGATGTAAAGCAGCCATGTAGAGAGAGACCTGGGAGTCCTGGTGGACAACAAGATGACCATGAGGCAGCAATGCGCCCTTGTGGCCAAGAAGGCCAATGGTCTCCTAGGGTGCATTAAAAATGTATGGCCAGCAGGTCGAGGGAGGTTATCCTCCACCTCTACTCTGCCTTGGTGAGGCCATATCTGGAGTCCTGTGTCCAGTTCTGGGCCCCCCAGTTCAAGAAGGACAGGGAACTCCTGGAGAGAGTTCAGCGGAGGGCTAGGAGGGCTACAAAGATGATCAAGGAAATGGAGCATCTCTTACGAGGAAAGGCTAAGAGACCTGGGTCTGTTTAGCCTGGAGAAGAGAAGACTGGGAGGGGATCTCATCAGTGCTTATAAATATCTAAAGGGCGGTTTTCAAGAGGATGGGGCCAGACTCTTTTCAGTGGTGCCCAGTGACAGGACAAGGGGCAATGGGCACAAGCTGGAACACAGGAAATTCCATCTCAACATGAGGAAAAACTCCTTCACTTTGAGGGTGGCAAAGCACTGGAACAGGCTGCCCAGAGAGGTTGTGGAGTCTCCTTCTCCAGCGATACTAAAAACCCACCTGGATGCATTCAGCCTGGTCTAGGTGAACCTGCTCTGGCAGGGGGGTTAGACTACATGATCTCCAGAGGTCCCTTCCGACCCCTACAATTCTGTGATTCACCTGGACTCAAAACTGTCCTTTTCCTTTCTACCAAGCACCTGTGTGGAAAGCGTCATGAGCAGCTGCACCTCTTCAGGCAGTTGCTGGTCTGACACTTCTTGTCTAGAGTCAAGAATTTTCACTGCAGCAAGGTGATAACAACCACTTTGCATTAAATTTTAGCCACAGAGAGGGAAGCCTCAGTCTCCTTAGGGTTAGAAAGAGGATAAGAAACTCTGAGTCCTCCATGGAGTGAAACTGAGAAGGATAATTCACCTCTGCCTTAATCTTCCGGCATGGGTCCCCATGATCAATTCCCAAACAGCCCTCATTGATTTCTGGCTAAATGCTTTCACTCTCACCCCATATTAGGCCCCATTTTTCCCCAGCTGACTCTTTTACTTAATGTTTTCTTCATGCTATAAAAGAACCAGGTGAGAAATTCATATAAGGAAGGAACAGAGGGAGGCTAGAACAATCCCTCTGTGTTGTTTTTTTTCATTTTCAAGACTGAAATACAAATAGCTCTATTTTACATCATGATTCCTACCTACTCACAGGCCCAAGCTACAGCAATTTTAGCATTTTCCCCTCACAGTTAGCTGAAGTCCAGGAAAAAGTCTGATTACTGCTTAAAATAACAGCATACTGGTACACTAGGCAGGTCCAAAAAGAAATTTATCAGACCAGGCACACGGCTGGAGTGCAGATCCCTTGCTGGTGTGGGACTCATGTTTGTACAACTTTTGGCTTTTTAAGACAAGCCTGGTCCATCCTCCTATTACTCCAGAGAGACCCATCATGTGTTTCTGGGGGAAATGCAGAAGCCTCATCAAAAATGTAGCTGAAATGCAGTTATATGGCAGAAAAGTTCATAATGAGCAAGGAGATGGAAAGGTACTTCTGTATTTGTTTGATCAATCTAGCTGTGCACTTACTATGGGATAGAGTCTGTGTGATAAAGAGCTGAATAGGAGAGCTGCTGCTTTCCCAAGGAGGTGAGGCAAGGTGTTCACTAGAGAATTTCAAGCCATCTGGAAATTTTCAGTTAGAGTTTGGGCCTTTTTCCAAGAGAAACATTGAAGCAAAATAGTTCAGTGAGTCAAAGCCAGTCTCTGTTTTTGCCTGCCAGTAGTCTCGTGGGATTTGCAGCTTGACTTTATCATGCTTCTTCTATGCCAGGTATCCCACCATGGGCTTCCCTCTGATGAGCATGACCCTTGCTTGTGTCCATGGTGAGAGATACTGGCTACCCCACAGTTACGAGCACTTCAGCTTCTACAAGCCCTTGCATAACCCTAGGCAGGGATTCAAATTTGCTGCTGTATTTGCAGCTGAAGTAAAGATGAAAATACGTTATGGGGTGACATCCTATGTATCCTACTAGTGTGATCCAGTAAAAAGAAAATAATTGGGACTTCTATAAAAACAGATCTTTTGCAAGAGGAAATTTTCTTTCAGATGGAAACATTTTTTCCTGGTGCTTGTCCCTGTGCTAACTGAGCAGGGCTTAATTTACCATCACATTGAGTAGGTGAAAAGTGTCTTACCCTGCGTGGGCATCTGTGTATGAGCTGGGAAAAGTGGCAATGAATTTCAGCTGCAGTTGAACATCTTTGAACAAAGGCAGAGGTAACCTCAATGTGGCTATTCCTGAACAAAGGGATGAAAGTAAAGGCTGGCGGGAATTAAATATTTTGTGGTCTGAAAACAAGAAATCAAGAATACATAATCTTTGTGTGTGTGTGTGTGTGTGGCTGTGCAGTAGTTCCCAGAACCTGGGGAAAAATAAATTTGAAAGCCAGATGAAAGGTACGCACTAATTATTTAAGAGGATAGCTACATCCAGCAGCCAGTAAGCTCCAAACAGCAGGGCAATTTTCCTTTCTTTACACCTTTTGCCCTATATGCACAAGAATTGGGGTTAGGGACGAGAATAGGAAAGGAATGAAGCACAAGGAACTTATTTACATACCAGATCTTTACATACAGTTGTTTTATTTCGTTCTATCCATCCCGTCATTGTATTAGGTCAAACTATTCCTCATTGCCTTTGCTATTTTGTGCCTTGGAGAGGAGCATCTTTACAAACACACAGATCTCATTATCTCATTATCAAATCAGGGGAGTGAGCACAGCTGCTCCTGTCAGCACAAAAGCTATCAGGTTCAAATAGGCTCTACATGGGTGCAAAACATTTTCTCTGCTGCAATTTTCTCTGATTCTCATCAATGCAAATCCCAACTAGTATCTACTTTTTTTTTTCTATTGGAGAAGAGGCAGAGCTCCATAAATAGACCGCTTTTGGGATATAGGAGGCAACCAAGGTCTGGTGTAATTGGAGATTCAGGAAATCTGCCAACATCCTGTTCCCACCTCTGAAAAAGCAGACAGGAAAACTTAGAGAAATCTTTTCATCTTCCTGTGCCTCAGTATCCCCATTTGAAAATTAGGAGAAGAATATAGGTCTCCCTGGTAGTCTTTGAGATACATAAGTAGCTGAATATCATTACACTTACTGGCTATTACAGCAGGACTTCACATAGAGGCAAACACGCACAAAACCCATCAATAATCTTGCAACACTGCCATCACACACTTAACTGTTTTACAATTCCAGGTGTCCTGAGTCAGCACAGTAAAGAACATTTGGAATTTTTCATAGGAAACCCTCCAAAATCAAAGCACCTAATAATAAAGAGAAGCAAAGACAGAGAATATTACTGTTTTTTCAACAACTGTTTTTTTCATAGAATCATAGAATGGTTAGAGTTGGAAGGGACCTTAAAGATCATATAATTCCAAACGCTGTG
Organism: Alca torda; assembly: GCA_008658365.1. Taxonomy (NCBI): domain Eukaryota; kingdom Metazoa; phylum Chordata; class Aves; order Charadriiformes; family Alcidae; genus Alca; species Alca torda. The sequence continues at coordinate 20,313,524 of CM018079.1, read as the reverse complement.
CAATGAGCAGGGGCACCTTCCACTAGACTAGGTTGCTCAAAGCTCTATCCAACCTGACCTTGAACACTTCAAAGGATGGGGCATCCACAACTTCTCTGGGCAACTTGTTCCAGTGTCTCACCACTCTCAGAGAAAATATAATCTTACTAATATCTGATTAAAATCTACCCTTTCTTAGTTTAAAACTGTTAACCTGTCATCTTATCACTACATTCCCTGTTAAAGGGTCCCTCCCCAACTTTCCTGTAGGCCCTGTTTAAGTACTGGAAGGCTGCTCTAAGGTCTCCCTGGAGCCTTCTCTTCTCCAGGATGAACAACCCCAACTCTCTCAGCCTGTCTTCATAGGAGCGGTTCTCCAGCCCTTTCATCATCTTTGTGGCCCTCCTCTGGACTCACTCCAACAGGTTCATGTCCTTCTCATGTTGGGGACTTTACATATAAATGTATTACGCATGCAAAATTTATGCATCCATGCAGTTTTTTTAGATTTGTCTAAAATGCAGATAGTTAGAAAAGCAGTTGCTTATTACAGTTTCTCATATATGCTTTCAAGAGTGAGATACAGTAACCTGATTTCTCCCAGCTGGTAGTTAATATTCTTTTCTCTTTCGCTGCTTTTGTTTAGTGTGTTACTTATGACCAGAGGTTTATAAATCCCTGACTATCTATTATGCTGAAAGAACTTTTTCCTTATGAAATGTCAGCACTCCTCTACTATAGCTTACAGAGTTTGCTTTTAGCTATCTGTGACAATACTCTTTCTTTTTTTTTTTTGTTAATCTATTTTTCTAACCTAACTTTTTTTGTCTATCCAAGTTCCTATTTCTTATGGTGTTATATTTTATGATTACTAAAAATGGTTATCTGTTGTGTTTGACAAATGCAAATGGCAAACATGAACAGATGTAGTTCCAAATTGCTGTATAACAGGGATAAAAAATACAGGCAAAAGTAAGCCCCTTAGGAAGAGCTATGCTTTGGTCTTTCTACCTTTTAAAGTCTGTATTGTTGCTAAGTGAAGAAGGCTGGGTAGCAGGGTGAGTTCGTGCTTAATACGTAGATAAACAGCTATGCTATCATGAATATATTTTTGTCTGAGACTTTCTTATCTTAAATGTAATACAGTTTTTTCATCCAGAAGTTACTTCTGTTGGATTGTACCATAGTATCCCAAAGAACAGCTATTTCATCCCCACCTAGTTACCTGTCCTGGAGATACTGATGAGAATTTGGTCACTTAGTTTCAGTGTCATGTCCAGTGCTGTCTCTGGAGCTAATTCTAAGGGGAACGCTCTTCATTTTTGTTATCATTAATGAGTACTAGAAGAGAAGGCTCTGCATTTACTTAATGAGAATGTCATGGTTTGAGCAGAGCTGGAGAAGAAGTGAATTTGAATGGCTGATCTTTGTAACGAACCAGAACATTATCAAATAGCATCAGTCATGATACAGAATTTGGTTTAACAGCACTGTGTCTTACATGAGGTCAAATAACTCTGTGCATGTGAATTTTGCATGCTTAAAAATATACAACCCTTTGTCTCTCTCAGAAAAATTTACTAATGATATACTTTTACATATGCTATTGATTGATCAAAGTATGTAGTGGTAGGTAGGACTAGAGCAAATGCTGTTCAATGGGAATGGGAAAAAAAAAAATTAACACCGTCACAGGCTTTATACTTTCACTAGGAACTAAATCTCAGAGACAAAATAAAGTAGAAACTGACATGGCTTTGTCAGTGGTATACTAAAGTTAGACAGACCATAAGATAGTCGAGAGAACTGCCCAACCTGCATACTGAAAGCTATCAGTTATTTAAACTTTTCCCACTATGGGGGATGCATGTGCTCTACTTCAGGATGGGTTTTTAAGGCCCTTCAAGCATGACAGCACCAACTTAACTTCAAATTGTCCACATAGTAGTGATGATGAAATCATGAAAGCATGGGCTTCAGCAAATACTGCCATTAATGTCATACTGGGCTTGTACAGCTTAGCTCTCTGCAAAGGCTAGTAAAGTTAAAGGTAATGTCCTTCTAGTTAAGTGTGGTGCAGTCCTGACAGTAATGTTAAGTTTCTGCTTTTCTGTTAACTATGGTGAAGACATGCAAGGAGGCCACCAAGCAGTTTCAACAAGGAAGGGCAGCATGCAAAGCAAACAGCAGCTCCCTCATCACATCCATTCCTGGGCATCAGGGGTAGGCTTTCCCCCATCACTGGTTGACTTTTTATGTAGGACCAACCCTGTATATCACAGGCACCCTACTGCAGTCCATTCATAACTGGATGTGCATGCTCAAGCCTGGACTTAGATCCAGGGAATACAAATCGTGTGACACCTTCCTGATGAACGACATATTACTTTTAGGCATGCTGGAAATCCCCAGGTGTGGCATTGTAAATGAGACAGCATCCCTTTGAAACAGAAAAGGACTGTGCTTGGCTTGTATCTCAGGCTCAGCTGGTAGCGGAGAGGAGGAACACTCATATGGCACAGTTGGACCAAATGTCCAAGAAAGTAATTTTCCACCAGTTCTAAATCTGCTGTTGAGTGGTGAGAATATCTGCAATTTGGCTTATATAGCAGAACCATGGGAGGATATTTAAAAGTGTATTCTTTATTATTATTCACAGACATGATGGGAGGGGGAAGCAAAAAAAAAAAACCTGAAAATTGCAGAATACTCAAATTATTAGCTTATGACTAAACACTCCATCTTTCTGGTCCTGTTCAGGAGGTTTGCTCCCAAGTGTATTCCCATCCATGTGGAGGGATGAATTGGCATATCCAACCAGCAAAGCACCAGCATTTTCTTTGTTGTTTATATGATGGAGGAACTTCTCAGGAATTAAGTGGAATGCTTTCAGCTCAGGTGAGTTACAGAGACTACTTAAGTCTACTCTGAACATATCCAACAGTTATTAGCCAGGCCTGATCCTGACTGCTGAAATCAGTGGCTGCTCTTAAAGAGAACAGCAATCCGTCCCTTATTTGCTACTGTGCAAAAAAAATCTGTGGTACATAATAATATTGTTTCTCAGTTGAAGTCATTTTTCAGGCCTGCACATGATAGATGCAAAGAATCTAAAATCCCCTTGCTGCTTTAGTCCCTGTTTTTGGTTTTATAGTTCACACAGAGCCCAAGGAAATTACTGAAATCATCCCCACTGACTTAGCTAATACTGAAACTGCTGGAATGCTGGTATAGACAATGCTCAGGCAGTGTAGACAGGGCTTAGCAGCACCACATGTCCCTCTTGTGTATTCCAGCTTCCTTTCTGCTTCATTTAACCAAGTGAAAGTAGCTGAACTGATCAGCCCATCTCCCAGGGAAGCTGGAACTTGGAGAAGAAAGTGTTGTATAAATCTCCAGCACCGAAGCAACCGTCAAGCGCTAACAAAGCAGGGGGATGTCAACAGTAATTCAGAGTGCCTGTTAGGCTATGAGCAGTCTCATTGTGCATATTTGGCATTGGGGTGAAACCTCAGGTGACTTCCACCTTCTCAGTGCTTCAGATACAGTCAGATACTATAGCAGGCAATTTCTGGCAGTGAAATAAGACTTTCAGCAGCTGGGATTATTCCCCCCAAAAATGGTTGCCCAACTGGAGTTAAATTAATGAGGTGGTGATGGTTTGTTCAAGCTGTAAAAATAGTAGCAACTAATAGTTATATAGGCATCCCATCTCAAAGGCTACCCATATGCTTTACATACAGCACAGACCATCACTCCAAACACTGCAGAAAATGCAGCTATTGCTAGGGGCTTGATATTTTACCGCATTTCCCAAGAAGTACAATGGATAGAGCAGTTCCTATAATTCTCCTTATCCTTCCTGATTACACAGATTGTCCTGAGCCAAAGATTTGGGTTGCTATCTTCACTCTACCTTTTTATTATCCACATCTTATCTTTCTTTAATACTGGAGTTTGAAATCACAAGTGCATAACAGCGAAGTTTGACCTGATATATTTTGACATTAACTAGAAAAATCCTTAATCGTGTGGAAATAAAAGGTAGCAGGTCACTGTTAAGAATGGAAAGGGGTATCTCTTGCTGCCTGTCAATGCAGCATGCCCTGTGGCAGAGTCAGGGGAAAGTATTTGACTTAGTACTGACATATTATCCAAAGTATTAAATTATCATGTGTCTGAGGAATAGAAATATAAGCACATTCTCTAGGTACTGGGGTCCAGCACAACAAATTGTAGGTAAGCTTGCCATTGTGGCGCCTGAATGGCTCACGGCTTCGGTGTTTAATCTGTGTAGATATTAATCTAGTGCAGCAAATCCTTGTAGGCTTAATGTATTTCACCACAACAAACAGGAATTTTGTGATCAACTTCAGGAGAAATGTCTTGGTTTTACCTCTATGTCCACAAAAACAGACCGCTGTGGTCATACACCATATAGGAATTGGCAGCTAGGGCAATGCCTTAACATGGGCCTTGAATTTGATCCAGGTTAAGCAAAGAGCAGCATTATGGAATGGAATGCAATGGAATGCAATGGAATGCAATAGAATAGAATAGAACAGAACAGAACAGAACAGTTGGAAGGGTCCTACAACAATCATCTTGTCCAACTGCCTTACCACTAATTTTATCCACTTCAGAGGCTATTTGAAGAAACCCCGCCTATGCTCTCAAAGGCTTGTACCATGGCTGCACTGAGGGAATAGGAGTTTATGCCTTAAATCAGTTGTGTGTCCCTTCCCAAACTCTGAGTAGTATCAAAGACTTTAACTCAGATTCCTTTGAAAGGTCTGTTTTCTCTTTGAATCTTGAACTGAGTGTTACCGTGTAGCAGAGACTCAACTGTGAGATGCTTCTGCTCGACCAACTGGACTTTAAGCATATTTCTGTGAGCTCTACGAACATGAGTGGAGTTAGACTTGGAAGTCAAGTCCGGGCTGCCGGGACCCACTGATAGACTTGTGGCCAAAGCAGAAGCAATCATGATCTGAGAACTTATTTCAGGCCTGTATGGAATTAGCTTGTGGCCTCACTCCGGGTTCTCTTGGGAGTTGTAATGCATCACCCAGCACCCATGACTTTCTGCATTGCCTGTTGCTGCCTGTACATTGTTCAAGGGCTGAACTGGTGAAATGGTGACCCCGTGTGCTCCCCATCAGGTCTCCTTTCCCTTTGGAAGAAGAGCTGAAGCTCCATTTTGGTCCCATAAATAGAAACTCTTATGGCAGTATGGGAGAGCTGTCACCTCTGGCAGAGATCTCACCATCTCAGTGCTCAGGTCCCCCTGGCATTCAGATTTTCCTTGCTTCCATGTGTAAAGCTCCAGGGTCCCTGGATTGTACTAGGTACAGCTCTGGGACAAGGCTCTTGATCCCCACTGCTTTGCTGGCACTGAGAATCCACCCTTGCTTTCTTTCATCAAGGTCAGAAATCTCTGTTCCTGGCCTCAATGTGACAAGAGACAGCACAGGCAGGTCCTCCTCTTTGTCTGCATCTGAACATCACCTATGCTGTCTTTCAGACTAGCATATCTGTATGCGTTTGCTCCTGCTTAGGGCACAGTGGGGAGTACATGCACATGCAGGTGGCTTGTTAAAGCTGAGCAGTTGCTTCAGCCTGCTCAGAGGTGACCAGCATTAGCAAGGCCTGGGAGGTGGGATCTGAGCAGGCAAAGTGGGAAGGCCATAATAAATGTAGGGTAAGTATGAAATGTTGCCCTGCTCCTCAGAAATACTCCAGGGATCTTGCCTCTGTGTGTGTGTTGGTATAGAGCAGGGTGCTGGTATAGAGCAACAGTGTGCATAAAACCTCATTTCTCCATGGCTTTTAAATCATGCTAGGCTGCCTGCATACTTTGATGCCGTGTGTACATCAGCAGGCTGGGTATTAGTCTTGGCACTGAGTTGTTAGCTGAGCCCTTGCAGAGGCATTTGACAGAATTGTTGCTGGGAAATACCTATCCTGTTTCTTGCAGGAATCCCTTTCTGCCACAGCTAAATATAGTTGCAGTGATAATGGTGAGAAGGCTGAAGGTTCTGTAGAAAAGCCAGGTGGTTTTTGCCCAGCTGAAAAATATTTGCATGAGGAGGTGCCTTCAGCGCGGAAGAAGTAATTCTGCTGCATAGGAAGCTGATATGGCTCCACCTGCTGGTTCCAGGCCAGGAATGACATTTTTCATTTTTCTGGGAAAATTCTGAAAGGGCAATTGTTTTGCAAACATCCCCATCCCCCCCCCCCCCCCCCCCCCCCCCCCCCCCCCCCCCCCCCCCCCCCCCCCCCCCCCCCCCCCCCCCCCCCCCCCCCCCCGGCCCCCCCAAAAAAACCCGAACACCACCACACAAAAAAACCTAAAGAGGAAAATGCATACCAGCCTTCCCTGAAATTAAACAATGAAAAGTTAAATGAAAAGGGAATATTATTTAAGCCCTACCAATCAGGAATTGTGGAAGAAAAATGTAATGTATCAGAAGGAATGAAGGACTTGAATAAGTTACTGATGCTTTATAGTTCCAGACTTAAATTTAAACAAAAAATTTTCTTCTTTGGGGTAAGACAGTAGGCTTTCTGGACACAGAATGGCTTTAAAAATAAATTAAAAAAAAAGAAAAAGACAAGTGCCTTTTTTCAGAGACAAAGCCTAAATTAAATTCTTTCGGAGGCATTACTAACTTCAGGGATATATGCAAGGGAATTTGTCCCTGAATGAATATCTGTGTTGAAAAGCCTGGCTATCTGTAGTCAAACTCCCTGTTAAAGGTTCAGTGATGGAGTATTCTAGCTTTTGGGTGGACATGTCCAATCTGTAAAGCCAACTGGTCTTTAAAAGCTTATTACAATTTCTAGTGCATGTGAAAATGCTGATAATGGTGATTGCTATCCAAATGCCTTCAATTTACTAATAAAACAGTGTGATAAGTTTCTGACATTGTTGCCATCTGTTCAACACTGAGGTTGGACAGATGAGTTTGGGAGTTGTACTTCTTTTTTTTTTTATAGTAACTTAGACATTGCTTTCAAAAACTGTCTAAATTCCATCCTCTTTCCAGCTTCTGTGGGACAAAAAAGGATGTGCAAAGAAGGAAGATCTTACATGTGAAGAAGACCAGTTTCAGGATCGTAGATTCAGATCCTTGATCTGTCACAGGTTTCCTGTGGGATTTTATTGAGGAATTCAGGACTCGTTATATCGCTGCTAATGGTGACCCATGTTTGTTTTAGAAATTTCTGGGAAGTATTACCTACAGTAGTGTGTCTCTGCACTTGGCTGCAGCAGAGGTACCAACAACAGAGAATGCTACAAGAAGCATGGTGGTGTTTACAGTAGCAACAGCACACCTTTTGTTCTCCTTTGCATAATGATGAAGAGTCTTCAGGCAGTAATTGCAGAAAAAAAGCAGCAGCTTTGCATGAATGGACACTTTGTATTAGTAAACCTGCACATGACCTTGCTGCTGCTACCTGGAGGACAGGCTCTATCTTTCTGAAAAGTCCCTTTCATTTTTGCTTGTAGACCTCTATTTACTAAGTGCTGCTAAGTCATTCCTGTGTAGTTGCCCAGGATGAGGCCTGACTACACCATCAGTTCCATTTTACATTTTATTTGGAGGAATTAAATTGAGTGTAATCCTTGTAAATGTGTAAGACAGAAAGAGTACTCACCTTTATTTATTTGAAAGGTCTGTGGTAGGAACTGGCAGTGGTAGTTAGATCATTTATTCGTAAGTCTGATATACTGTCTTGGAAAGAAGACACAGATTCACCAGGTAGCTATAAGGCCTCTCATGCCCTCTGTTATCCCCAGTGCCTTGGCCATATGCCTTGAGGCTAATACATGCATTTTGGTCATATTACTATACAGCCCTCCTATTGACTGGGACTGCATCTGCCTTGAGGGAATTGAAGAAGGCATTGCTATATGATGGTACTAGTGATTTTGAAGGACACTTTTTGTTAGGTGACTTTACATAATAAAAGCTTGACTGTAAATGCCAAACTCTAAAAGCTATAAATGATCTGTGCACAGATCTCACCCTAGCACTGCAAATTCTGGGTATTAGAGATCTATGATCCCCTCCCCAACATCTGTTCTGTGCAGCATGTGTGGTGCATCTGCAGGTAATTCTCCTCTGTAACAACAGGCTTGTCTCTGCTTCCGGATCCCAGCTGCCCAGAGCAGCATGGTTTGGTGTCCTTCCTTCTCAAAAGGCTTCCAGATGATTTGTCTCCATGGCAGCACCCAGCACCGCAGTGCCAAATAATTCCAGGACATCTAAGGCACTACCATGATACAAATATAGGTTACCAGGCTGCAAGAAAGCATGACACTGACCACAGAACAGAGTAGTCAGGCCCTCCAGCAAGTAAGGACTCACATGCTGTGTTAGAGCAGCTGTGTGGTGGTGATCTGTGTCCCGTGCCATCCTGCAGCCTCCATTCACCTCTACTGCAGCTGCCTCCAGCCTCAAGTCATTACCAGGGCAAAACACACCCAGCACCAGCACAGGATTAATGCTAATTTAAGGGAGAAACAGGGAATAAATCATTTGTCCATATATCTTGACTGAAGTAAGAGATCTTAGAGGCAAAATCATAGACCATCAGATTGTAAGCTGCTAAATGGTGGCCAGTAGCAGATGCTGAGGAGAAGGACAGGACAAAGGCATGCAATGACATATGTCCCCAAAATGCTCTCCTGCCTCCTTGTCACTGAGTGAGGTGCATCCTGGAGGAGAAGGTGTCTTGCATTTAACGACCCTTACGGGCTTTCCTCCCTGAATTTGTCTGATTGCTTCTTGAAGCCACATACATTTTTAGCTTCTGCTACACCGTTTGACAGCTTAACTCATAGCATAGAACCATAGGACCATAGAATCGTAGAATCATAAAATTCACAGAATCATGAGAATAGTTTGGTTAATTCCAAACCCCCTGCGATGGGCAGGAATTACCTTCCACTACATAGGTGCTCAAAGCCCCATCCAACCGGGCCTTGAACACTTTCAGGGATGTGGCATCCACAACTTCCTGGGCAACGTGTTCCAGTGTCTCACCACCCTCAGAGTAAAGAATTTCTTCCTAATACCCAATCTAAATCTACCCTCTTTCAGTTTAAAACCATTATCCTCATCCTATCGCTACATTCCCTGATAAAGAGTCCCTCCCCATCTCTCCTGTAGGGTGCCCTTTAAATACAGGAGAGGTGCTATAAGGTGTCTCCACAGCCTTCTCTTCTCTAGGGATAAAGATCTGCCTCTTTTTTATTCCTTTGCTAGCTTCAAGTATTGTCAGTAGAATTGTCATTAGTCATATAAAAGTGAGGCTTTGCATACATTAGGGGGAAAGCACTACGTAATATTTATATACAGTGTGTTTGTTATTAACAACAATAATATTTTCATAGCACAGGTCTGGGCATCCTCTTCACCTCTTATTTAATTTCCTGTATATATGGAGTTAATGGAAGAGTAAATGATGGTGAGAGGTGGAATATGCGTTTTGGAAGGATTACTTGCTGTGACTTGGAGCTGTAGAACTGTGAGTTCTGCAGATTTCCTACAGCTATGTCAGTGAAATAACTTATGATGTTTTTCCCTGTAACGCATACAACACTTTTTGAATGGCACCCTGTCATAGTTTAAACCCAGATAGCAACCAAGAACCACACAGCCACTCACTTACTCCCCCCACAGTGGGATGGGGAAGAGAATCAGAAGAGTAAAAGTGAGAAACTGCCATCCCCAGGAAAGCAGGGCTCCATCATGCGTAATGGTTACTTGGGAAGAGAAATGCCATAACTCCGAACACATCCCCCTTCCTTCTTCTGTATATAGTGAGCAGGCCTTGACTGCTTAGCAACAACTAAAAACATTAGTGCACTATCAACATCGCTGTCATCCCAAATCCATACCAGCTGCTAGTACGAAAGCTACTCTATCCCAACTGAAACAATGACACACCCACAAATTTTCTGTAGCAGTCTCAGTTTTGTTGCAATCATGTGCTGCATGCCAGACATTGAGTCATCATTTACTACAGCACATAAAATGATATCAGTCTTTATGCTTCTCTAACTGTACAGCTTTCACAGATTATTGTTTTACTCGTTCTTAGGTGATTATCTTACCCATACAATATTACACTGCATAAAACTGTTTCTCTTTATAGGAAATTGAGTTCAGATTGTGATTCATATTTGCAGTTATTACCTAAATCCTTTCAATGACTACAAAATGACACAGCTAGTAAAAAAGCCAAACCAATCTCCTTTGATAACATATTTGTCCCTTGTCTTGAATTTTTGATAATCCGTACTAGCATGGTAGTCCCATGAGTAAGATCTCCTTGGAACTGTGTCATACCTCTCTTTCTCTGTGGTCATAAATCGTATAGGATCTAGAACTCACAATAGTCAGGATCCTAGATTTTCTTTTTTTTTTTTTTTCCTTAAGGTAACTTGATTTTAGCTACCTTAGCAGGACCTAATTTTGAGGAAATGCTTGGAGTTTTTACTCTGTAACCTGGGTCCTATAACAGCACTTTGGGCTATATACCTAAAAGCAGTAGTCAGGTAGGAGCTTCTTGAGATCTTTTCTAAAATCATCCAGGAAACAAATGACTCCACCGAATTTCAATAGCAGTCAACAGGTAGTAAATTTTATGCAGGCACAAAGAAAGATGCAGGTCCTCCCAATAGATTTGCCAGCTGTTAGTAAAGTGGCCACCTGGGTACTCAGCGTAGTAATCCTGTGCCTTTTCTCTGTGCATTTTCAGGGGTCTTCACTCATGTTAGGAGTTCAGTCAAAATTGCTCTCTGTCGTGCATCATCAAGCCTTGTGTGGAAGCTGCTGCCTTTCTACAAGCCATCCTATGCAACGCCATCGTGGTAGGCATAGTTGTAGAGATGATACTGAGGTCATAACTTGTGCCTGCCCAGTCACTAGCATAAGTGAGGAGGAAAAAAGCAGCTTGACAATCCAGCACACTGTCTGAGTGTTGGCTCTCCAGGAAGAGGAGAGAAAAAGATAAACTTCTACTAATGTTCCTGTAACATGAAGGCCTTGTGTTATAACTTTGCTGATCTGTTCAACACTCACCCAGCTTTTATATCAGCACAGACATTTCACGGAGTTTAAACACTGCCCTCTCAGAGAACTTTTCTTCCAACCTGTCCCATCTGGAGCCTTGAAGGAGGAGATTTTTCACTCCAGGGAAGGAATAATGGTGTCATCTCTGCTGGCCTTGTTGACCCCACAAGACTAGAGCAGCTTTTATCTGTAGCTGCTTCTCCATGGGAGACCATCTCAATTCATCATGGAGAGAAAAATAAAAGATAGACACTGATTTGTTTTGGTCTGCTGTTCTTCTTTGCCCTTTTCGTGGATCAGCATAGCACAGCTGGAATGTGGCTGTAATAAGCTTCAAATGGTGTACGTACGCTTGGTTTAGCGTTTAAAAAATTTGGAGCTCTGTACTTGCAGAGAATAATGTCTAACAGGCAGAATGGTATTTTCCTTCACCAGAAGAGGATGACATAAGAAGGACTGGGCTAGATCCTGAGAACTTGACCAAACTTCTTCTTCCAATACAATACCAAACTTCCAATAAGTCTCATGACTTATTGGAACCTCTTCCCAAAAGGGAACCCAGTCCTGACCTGAAGCTTTCAGCACTTTTCATAACCATCTCCTCGTCATAACCTGTTTTAGTGCAGTAAAATTATTCTTAAAAAAAAATGGACTGTAAATCTCATCGGATCAGAATGACCTTAGGCTTCCGATGGTGATCTTTCTCAGTGGGAGGATTTGGAAGCAATTTTTCTAGGTGTGTGTGATATTTTTTTTTAAATAAATATTTTACTGGATATAAAATTTCTAGTGATGTGACATACTTGGGTGGACACCTACCCAAATTTCAAATGAAACTATTGAATATTGTGGAGTTATAACTGCACGTTCATTTAAAAACTGGTCCTTATTTCTTTCCATACATATCCTTTGTTTCTGTCCCCCACAGTGGGGAGATGCAAAATTTTTGCTCGTTACAGAACAATCTCACTAAGCATTTCTTCAGTGCTGTGGTTGCTTCTATGTAGAAATAGGCTCTGACCGCTGACAAATGTTCATGTTTAAGCTCGGAGGAACACCACATTTATAGCAATAATGTGACACTTTATTTAAATATTTGATTATTTCGTAGTACAGATGATATCGAATATACAAAGTCAATACTTTGAATGATGCATAACAATCAATACCTGGGGTCTAAAGGGGTTTATAAATAAGTCAATATCACAGGTCTGCCTGTTGCATGGAATGCTACTCCTTAAGAAAAAGAAATATAAAAGCAGGGTTTAAAGTGCATACAAATCAACTGAGAAAGTAGCAAGCATAATAATTTTTAATAAAGTTCATTTACCTCAATATGGGTTTAGTAAGATGTATTCAAGTTATCAATTTTATGCTTTCACAGTTCTTCATAATGTGAAACAATGGCTCCATTGGGTCATGCAGTTGTCAAGTACCACACTTGTCACTCCTTTCTTCTGCTCACTCAGCCATGCTTAGCACATGCATGGCTCGGTGTACGAAGTGTCCATAGTATGCCATCTTTTATACCTGTGAATTAGCAGGGTGAGTGGCAGCTCTCTTGAAGTCAAGCTGTGTGACTGACAGCTTAACTTCACAAGCTGACACTTGCTCAATCTGATTTCTTTTGTAGCTGTGTCCTTGAGCTTGTATTTTCCCCTTTTTTCCTTTCCCTTCCCAGAAAATAACTTTTACACCTGCTGTCCAGCCATAACAGAGAGGTGTGAATGGATAACAGTAGTGAGAGAAGCCTCCATCACTTAGTCCATGCTTTTGAGCAGATGCAGGGTCACCAGCCGTATTAAGCCACTCTTAGGCTATTGATTATGCTGCTCCTGTTTTACACCTTTTACGCCTTATCCCAAGCTGTTCTGCCCTCAGTCTCGTGTTGTTCCTGCTGCCCAACAAAACAGTCAACACAAAGAGACTCTTCTGCAAACTGCTCTTTCAATCCTTTAGATCTCAAATCCATCAAAAAATGTTGCAACAGGTATAGCAGCTGCTGCTTCTTGGGCTTGGCCCACTGCCATGGGCTGTCATACAAGCTTCATAAATAGGAATGTTTGTATCTGTAAAAATGTAGACATTTGTGCGTGGTTTATAATTAAATAAGACATAGCAAGCAATGCATTATAGTGCAAAAACAGCTGCTCTCACTGTTGTGGATTGTCAAGATGACAAACTGGAAGTTACAATGTCTATCACACTCATCTGTAAATCTGTTAGTCCTCGTTATCATTACTGGATGCAACTCAATGCTAAATGAAATATAGTCAGGACTGGGAGAGCTCTCAGTGCTCGATCTGATGTCAGCTCTTGGGTTTATGCGTATTTAGGTTTCAATATCTTTTCTGTAACACAGAAGATGTCCAAAAAAAGTCTCTAAGTGTGCAGAAATTCATATATTGGGTTTTGGAGAAGGGATGGGGCAGTAGTGTCTTTTTTTTTTAATTTTCAGAGATAATAAATTAATTTTAATTGGATAAATTAGAAGAACTCAGATAAATATGCAGTAATATTTTCCCTTAATTATATCAAAACTCATAATGAAGAATAGGTAGTATTTTTACCATGACAGACGTTATCACTGGTGACCCATACTTATTTCTTTCGTGTGTACGTGCATGTGTGGGCATATGTGTTTGATGTGTACATGAAAAAATTAGACACTAACTCAAGTGATACTGTTATACAGACTGAGCGCCTGAAAGTTCATACACCTGCTGGGCTAAAAAACTCTGTTTCTTTTGTTTATCAGTGGCATGTGAAAGTTTGCTAATATGCAGACTAGCTGCATCATTCAGCACAATTTTCTATGTGCCCGTTAGAAGATCAGACCAAACACGGCATACAATAAACTTTTGGCCTTCTCTCAACATCATCCTGTTGCCTTAAACTAGGAAAGCACAGACTGTCTAAGGATGAAAGCTGAGCTAACTCTGGGAAACATGAAACTAACATCATGAAACTTGCAGCACCTGTAACAATTCAGGAATGTTTCTATCATAGGCACATAGATAAAGGACAATATTCTCACACTTGCCAGTACCAATGATTAGGAAATCATGACAGCTGAAATCATTTGTGTTTGACAGCCAATGGCCTCCTAAGACATTGGTGTTAGCATAGTATGGAAACTTGGAGCAAGATGTCTTTGCCGAAGCTGGTCACCTGGATGAGGAGCTGCAAACCAGAATTCAGGTCATGATGAGACAAATCTCTACCTGAACTTGCAAAAAAACTACCTGAGAGCTTTCAAAGTTCCTCACCCTCTACTTGACCAGAACTTTTTTTCTAGGATGAATTTGTGTCCTGAAATTCTTTTCTAAACCTTGAAGGACGGACACAATAGAGCAGATGTAAAGTTTTTCACAGTCCCAAACAATTCAAGACTGGCGTCATCACATGCTCCAAAGCATTCTCTGCAAAGGTTTGGCTCAATTCAGGCTGCTACTCAGTTCTTACAAAAGGAGAACCACTTTTTAACCTCATGGCAAGTTAATTCTGGTCTTTGGCTACATTTTTGTTTTATTGAAGTAGTGGTTCCCAACTTGTGCTGAACTGTTGCGAGTATTGGAAATTGAGCTGTGGTGCACTAAGTGATCGTGATATGTTATACTGATATGTGGTAGTGTCTCCCTGCACCTCAACTACAAACAAGAACAAGCAGATTTTTGGCTAATTTGCTTGATAATTCAACCAAGGGACCCAGACATTTTACCAGAAACTTGAATGAAACTGCTGCTGCTTTGTCCACCTCCTTGAAATCTGCTGGCCAAGCCCCTACCTGGGCTGTCTCACCCCAGTTTGGCTTTTTCAGATGTTCCACTACATGCTAGTAAATGCTCAGGAGGAACTTCTTCAACAACATTGTGAAAAACATTGTACACACATGGCATAATCTGAGAAGTCATAAAAACACTCCACAAAGGACTTTAAGAGGAAAGTGGAGCTATTTGGGTATCGGGAACTGCTTCTATACTTGCTAATGCTGCAGTTCAGGATTGTGCTTATACGTGTGTTTAAGCACTGGGCGCAAACTCAAGAGTTTTGGTGTCAGGGAACTGCAGCACCAGTTCCTGTTTCCTGTTCATGGCTGAAACAATCTTACACTTCACCCCCACATTATAATCTCTCAACTCTTAAAACCCTTCTGGTGAGTGGGTTTTCAGTTATGAGGAGAGCACAGAACTAATGAGAGTAAGCTTTGCTATATAGTGTCACTCTGGGGATCTCTGCTGACGAGTGTGAAAACAGCTAATGTGGAATTGATGTATCCCTAATGAATTGCAGAGGTCAGTGGGCCATGGAAATAATATCATTGCATGGAAAGCCATGAATAAATCCTCCCCAGCCCAGAAGATAAGTGATTAGTTACAACCCATCTCTTTGACTCTGTATTTTGTTGGGTTTGTTCTTAAAAATCATACCAAACCATAATATTTGGAATACTGGAGTAATGAAAAATACCAGCTTTATTATCAGTACCTAATGTGTGCAAATGTAGTGTGACAGAAGATTGCAGGTATGAACAAAGGCATGATTACATTGGGAATTCTGGTGCATGTATTCTTCTATGCCTCTTCACTTTGCAACCGTTTCATTTAAAACAAACCACAACAACAAAAGCCAGATCAGTTTTTAAACATTAGGGCAAAGATGAAGAGTCAAGGTCTAAGGTACAATTAAAATAATAAATTCCAGCAAAGTTTATAGCCACAGTAGATGCATTAATTTGTGCTTTGCTCCAGGCTACTGCTTTTTGACTAATGACATCTAATTATATTAAGAATATTAGGCCCAAATTAGATATTTAGATACTTAATTTCTACTGAAATCACTGGAAGTCAGATTACAAAATACCCTCAGTAGATGGGGCTCTTTCTCACAACATCTGACTGGCATATGGGAGGAAACATTTACTTTATATAGTGGTTTATAGTACTCATGGATGACCTCAAACAGTCTGGAGTTGATCCTTCGGTGGCAGAAATTGCCACAGCTGCACTGAAGTTAGTGGAGTTATAATAATGTACACTAGTTGACAAACCATCTCACAGAGGTTACAGCATAACCTTGGTTTCTATATAGGCACTTTGAGAAGTAGCTTGCTTTTCAGAGGTGCGGATGTATTGTCATCATTTTATTTCTGCCTGCGCTGAACTTCAAGACAGGTTCCAAAGCTCTAGTCTGCCTTTCAAAATAAGCCCTTTAAGTAGCTTTAACATGAGATGTTGCTGTCCCCAAAGTTGAATTTGGTTATGGCTAGGTATGTTTTTATTGGTCAATGTACATATGTAGCGTATGGTAGCTCTTCATAACCTGTGTAATTTTATTCTGGCACCTAAATCATTCTAATTACTGCACTGATTGAGGATAGAGGCATTAACAGCTCTTCAGAGGGAGTAAACGTATATGTTTAAATCAAAGTTGCATGAGAACAGAAAATTTTAATGCTTCTTCTACTACAGTGCAAATGGGGTTTTTTGATGGAGAGCAGGTCAATCTTTTCCTCATCAATTGAAAGAAACAGAGGAGATAATTAACAAATCTGAGAGAGAAAAAAAGAGATTTTTTTAATGAAAGAATGTAAAACCAGTTCTAAAGGCAGCCTCTTCATTTCCAGCAATCATGGTGAGGGCTGGACCAGCACATGTTGCTGGAAGCAAGAAACATTTAAAAAGTATCAATAAACACATCCCTTTTTGCCTTAAAATCTGCTTATTGAAAAAATGGATATTTTTGTCCTCCAAAACTCCACTCTGATTGCAAATATGTTGATCTTTAAAATTAGATTTCAAGGAAAGCCTGGGAGCAAGAGAAATATTTTACTTTTTCTTGTGAAGCGCTTTGATTATCATTGCCTGGCTAGGTTTCCTATATCTCCTGCCCGCTATGAGGTTATATGAAAATTTGCTGAGGCAGAAAACAGTTTAAGTATGGATTCAGTCTATTCTAGATGAAGATGCCTCCATTTTTAGAGCTAATCCTGATTCATGGTGAGTCACCCACAATCCTGTAGTGAAAGGTAGATTTAAGGTTTAACTTGAAGTAGCTTTCAAATCCCTCTTTCATACGCTGGTTATATTTGATGACTAGGACAAGTGATCTTCTTTTACAGTCCGTTTTTGGGGGGATCATACGCTATTTGAAATGTTTCTTCTCAAATGTTTGGGAAGATTTACATCTCTTTAAAAATGAGACCTCTTTGGAGATCTTTCCTGGAGCATATGAAAACATCACTCACTGGCAGTAACCAGGCAGGATGAATGTTTGCTTCCTACCAAGAGGTTCACATATACATGTGCTTGTGGAATTACCAGTGAAAACTTTGCCCTTATCACTGTGAGCTGGAAGCTGGAGAACAATTTCCCAGAAGCTATAGTGGGCTCCTTGGATGTGCTGTGTCTTGTCCCACTTGTTTTCATTATCTTCTTGGACTATCCTTAAACTCCAAGCTCTACAGAGAGTGATATTGTTGTCCCAACGCAGGGTCATTTACCCTGTGTGCAAATGATATACACAGAGTAGAGGTATTTATTTAAATCACTTCTGCAGAGATGGGTGCTAGGTCGTAATCTACAAAGTTAGCACACCAGTCTACAAACTCTTAGGAATATTTATATGGTTCAAAACATAGAAATACAGACCCTTAATTATAAGTATTGGTTAGTACCTTATCTTAACAATTTCTATTGGTTAGTATAGTCTCCTGCTTTCATTTAAAGTTACAAGGTCCTTTAATTGATGTGTGCATGCTCCAGTACCATGGGGACGGTAGTCCAATTCAGTCTAATTGAGTTGGTCACGATTTCCCACTGACACCTTTACCTTTCCCCCAGTTACTGCAAATTTTTGTTGGCTTTATGTTATACCTGGCAGTTGTCTGGTTTTCGACAGATTTTGGCGCCTCGTGTGGAGGGATGTTCTGTTATCAGCCTTCTATTCTTCTTCAAAGGTATATTCATTAGCAAGGCATTTATTTTTTATACAAAGTGTCCAGTTTCACAAGCCTTCTAGCTTTTTTACAGCTCTTTGTTCTTACGTAGTAAGAGATTCTACCTTCTAAAATATATTTTACTTTTTTTAAAGTGCATTCTACCTTCTTAAAGTACATTAGTATCACTGAAATTTAGTGAATGTTTCATATTTGTACCTTGGCTGACACCAGAAAATATCTTGCAGTTGCTGTGGATGTTTTTTTTTTTCACAGAAAAAGTGAACTCTGAAAGTCTCTGGTCTAAACTCCATCTCAAAGTAGAGCCAATTTTCAAAGATATATCCAACTGTTAGATAAGTGTGATGACATATGTGTGAGAAGGTTCAATGTTTTGTAAAGTTGAAGTAAATATCATCAAGGAGAGCTCAAGTTTGAAGAAGGGCATGTGTATCCCAGTGAAGACTGACTTCATTAGGTCAAGAAGTATGGTGGTAGCAAAATCTTGTTTGGAGAGTTGATGTATGATGCTCTGAATAAAAAGCCATGTATTCAGCTGCACACGCGTGAATTACATTTTTGTGTAATTTCAGAGAATTTCAAATTTCTGACAGAATCCATAAGATTTAGGCTGTTAAATTACTCAGGTGTTGTGACTGACTATACCCTTAGGGGGGACTGTGACTCACTGAATAAACCCCTACAGTGGAATAATTCTCGGTGGAGATGGGCAAGGGTGATTGTGTCCATGCAGTTCAGAGAATAATGCAAAGAAGCTGACTTGATCTCAACACAAAGGGGACCAGAGGGTGGCCTTTGTTTTAGATAAACATCTATCAACAGTTGCGTAGATCATCTGGTGGTGTAAATGTCTCCCTGAGTTAGCCAGACCAGCATGGGAAGAGTGAATATGTATTCACTGTGTTGGCTCATACACTATAAAAACTGGAACATTAGCAAAATAATTTCAAAGAGAGCAACAGACTTGAGCTGGCTTCAACCCAAGTATTCCTTCCCGATTACTGGGGACGCTCAGTATCATGACAGTGAGTATAAGGATCACATCGGTATTGTGATTGAACTGTATACTGCAATTGCTAGATTTTGCTAAGTGTAACATACCTGTATTGCCTTTTCACTATATTTTGTATCAGAAAAACCAGAAATCAGGAATCCTGTGTATCAACTGTCTTCAAATAAGTAAATTTGATATTAAACATTACACCATCCATATGTGGAATATCTAAAAAGACCTGGTCAGAGAGTTTTGGACATCTGACTGGTGTTTTTAAATATATAATGCTAAATGCCTAAAAGATTATTTCCTCTGACTGTGACAAGTGCCATCCTAGTCAAGGTTTTGGCAGTGAAAAACCAGTTGACTCAAACCCAAAACACGATGTGCAATAGAATCTAAGGAGATAATGTGAACACTTGATCAAATAGCTCACTCACTTCACAAAGTCAACTGAGAGCACCTCTCCAGAAAGCCTGACTGGGTCAGCAGCATAGAGTGCTTGCATGAATCAAGGCTAAACCCTCAATCTTCTTTGCTGATAAGAAAAGACTGGAAATTGTTTATGCTTGTGCCTAATTATGCCTTTTGTGGTTTAGGATGAGAAAAGCAGCAGAAATACCAAATATCTGAAGGACTGTTCTGATGGTATATCTGACCCATCATAGCACAGATTTCTATAATTGCTAGCACTGTAAGGCATTTCTTCTGATGAGTAATGAGGTCCTTATCAAAAAACAAAAAAAAAGTTGTAGTACAAGTCAATTATATAGTGCCATGTTGGTCATAAAATGAATCTTTACAACAAATTAATTTGAAGAAAAGAGAACTATAGCACAAAATTTGCAGCTAAAAGAGGCTTTGTTCTGGCCAACACTTCATGAACCAGACTCCTATAACCAACTGTTAAAACGGCTAGTCTCCAAAAATGATAGAGCTGAGTCAGCACATATTATAAATAGAAAAGAAAAAAATATTTCCAGTTGGAAGGACCTACAAGGATCATCTAGTCCAACTGCCTGACCAATTCAGGGTTGACCAAAAGTACAGCATGTTATTACAGGCATTGTCCAAATGTTCTTAAACACGTACGGGCTTGGGGCATCAACCACCTCTCTAGCAAGCCTGTTCCAGTGTTTGACCACCCTCTCAGTAAAGAAATGCTTCTACTGTCCAGTGTAAACCTCCCCTGGTGCAGCTTTGAACCATTCACACGTGTCCTGTCGTTGGATACCAGGGAGAAGAGGTCAGCACCTCCCTCTCCACTTCCCCTCCTCAGGAAGCTGCAGAGAGCAATGAGGTCACCCCTCAGCCCCCTTTTCTCCAAACTAGGCAACCCAGAGTCCTTCCCTGCCCCTCATAGTACATGACTTCCAGCCCTTTAACCAGTTTTGCTGCCCTTGTCTGGACACATTCAAGTACTTTAACATTCTTCTTAAATTGTGGGGCCCAGAACTGCACACAGTACTCAAGGTGAGGCCACACAAATGCTAAATACAGTGGATTAATCACCATTTTTGATGGGGTGGTTATACTGAGTTTGATGAACTCCAGGATGAGGTTTGCCCTCTTGGCTGCCAGGGCACGCTGCTGACTCATATTGAGCCTGCTGTCAACCAGCACCCCCAGGTCCCTTTCTGCAGGGCTGATCTCCAGCCACTCCTCTCCCAATTTATACTTGTGCCTGGCATTACTCTGCCCTAGGTGCAGAATCTAGCTTTGGACTTGTTAAATTTCATACCATTATCAGTGCTCAATGCTCCAATCTATCTAGACCCCTGTGCAAGAGAGTCAAGACCACTCCCAGTTTGGTATCATCAGCATAGTACCCAGTATACTCTTCTCCATAATTTTTCCAGGAACTGAGGTTAGACTAACACATCGTAGTTCCCTGGGTCTTCCCTCGCACCCTTTTTGTAAATTGGAATAACGTTGGCTAGCTTCCAGTCAGCAGGGACCTCCCCAGACTCTCAAGACATCTCAAGGTAGATGATCGAGAGGGGTCCTGCCACAACATCCACTACTCTGGGATGAATCCCATCAGACCCGATGGACTTGTGAACATCCAGCTGATACAGCTGGTCCCTTATAATTTTAGCATCCACAAAAGGAAAGTTGCTGTTCTCACACTCATGGTCCTCTGACTCGGGGCACCAGGCAGCCCAAGGTCTATCAGTATTATTAAAGATTGGGTCAAAAAAAGCATTGAATGCCTCTGCTTTTTCTTCATCCTTATTTCTCAGGTGATCATCTTCCTCAGGCCAATTTCTTTAGATCTCCTTGCTATTAAAAAGCCCTTCTTGTTATCTGACACAACACTGGCCCATTTCAGCTGTACTTGAGCTTTGGCTTTCATGTCTTCCTGCATATACGAACCACAGCTCTGTAATCTTCCTGCAAAGCCTGACCTCACTTCTACAGATCATACAATTTTTTTCCCTCCTGAGCTCCATGAAGAGTTCCCTGTTCAGCCAAGCTGGTCTTTTGCCCCGCTTCCTTGACTTGTGACACAGTAGGATTGCCTGCTCCTGTACTTCCAAAAGATGGTTCTTGAAGACTGACCAGCACTTGCAGACTCCTAAGCCCTCAAAAAGGAGATTCCCAGGGTAATAACTCTGCTGTCCTTTTTTCTCACTATAATGAAAGTTTTAAACTCAACTATTTCATGATCACTGGGGCCAAGACAGTCACCTACTTTCATATCTCCCTTGCTATTGGCAAATACAAGTCTACAAGGGCACCTTTCCTAGTAGGCTCACTGAGTATTTGTGACAAGAAATTAACTCTTCCAAACTTCAAGAATTTCCAAGACCTGCCTACCATAGCAGTATGATATTCCCAGTTCTGTCTCCGAAGTTGAAAACTCCCATAAGGACAAGGGCTACTAATCCAGAAATTTCTTCTAATTGCCTACAGAATAACTCTTTGGTGCTTACATCCTGGCTGGGTGATTGATAGCAGACACCCACTACAACATCTCCTTTATTTTCCATCCCCCTAATTCACACCCAGAGGCTCTCAACCACATCATCACTAACTGTAAGGGCTGTAAAATCAAACCTCTCCCTTACATATAGTGCAACCCCTTCACTTCACCTGCCCTCCCTATCCCTCCTGAACAGTTTGCAGGCCTCCATCCCAGCACTCCAGTCGTGGGACTCATTCCACCAAGTGTCACTAATACCAGTGATATTGTAGCTCTGGGAGCTGCCCAATGCTTCCAGTTTCCTACTGGAAGCTACTACTCTGTGCGCTAGTGTATAGACATTTCAGATATACTCCTGAGCCCTCTGTGCTCCCAGGAGGAGTGTATATGTTCCCACTAGCATTGACACCCTCAGGCAATGCCATGCCAACCCTTACCTTACCTAATGCAATCCTGTTGGTATCCCTTTCTCCCCTTGATTCTAGTTTAAAGCTCTCAATCAATCCCACCAGCTTATGCCCAGAGGTCTTTTCCCCATGGGGACAGGTGGATCCTGTCAGACCCCAGCATACCTTGTGCCCTGAAGTCTCTTCCATGGTTTAAACACCCAAAGTTTTGGTAGAGGTGCCAGTCCTGGTGCCAGGTATTGATATCGTGAGCTCACCTTTTTCTTCCAAAGTCTGCCCACATTACTGGGCGGCTTGATGAAAACACTACCTGAATTTTTAACATTCTTCCCAGGGCTCTGAAATGTTTTTTGATTGACTTCAGACTTTTTGTTGTGACATCATTAGCATCCACGTGAAAGAGCCAGAATGGATAGTAGTCTGAAGGTTGCATTAGCTCTTCAGTCTTGCGGTGATGTCCCTAATTTGGGCCCCAAGGAGGCAGAAAACCTCCCTGAAACTAAGGTCCAGTCTGCAAATGGGTGCTTCTGTTCTGCACAGGAGGGAATCACCAATGACCATAACTCACCATTGTTTCTTTTTGGCACTGGTCTTAATGCAGGTTTTGTTGTGAAGAGTTGGTCTCTCTGACCTTGGCAAGACTGCTTGCGTAGGTTCTTCCTATATCTCATTATGTGCTTTGTCTACTGTACCCAGGGCATTGTACCTATTCTGAAAGGGTATTTTAGGGGGTAAGGAGGGGTTTATCTCACCTCACTGTGCTGGAGCCTTCTTCCACCCCTCCTTGTAAAGCTGTCTTCCTCCTAGCACAAAGCAGATATTGGACCTGCCTCCGTAGTGGCCATACTGAGTTGGCTTCCATGCATCAGAGATGGCAGAGTACGGCTCTATTGATCAATCTCCCTCTCAGACTCTCGAATACTCCTCAGTCTGACCACCTCCTCCCACAGCTTGGCCACCAAGCAATGGTTCATCAATCTGCTCACACCTCCCACAGACCTGCTTGCAATCACTTTCCACCTCTAGGGATATCCCTTCACACATTCCACAGCCGGAAAGCTGGATGGTCGCATACTTGAACAGGAGCTCTGTCTGTGTGGCTGTATTGGTTCTACTGGGTGCTAGAGGTTCTGTGGTCAGAGGACTGTTGCAATCAGCTGGGCTGATTGTTTTATGCATGTGTATTTTTTCATTACAGAGGGATTCAGCTCCTCAGAACTGTTCTTGAGGTTTGAGACCATAAATTCAAACCAAGCATCAAGCCAGGACTCTTGTCCTTGCCCAAATGATTTTATAAACTCCATACCCATATGTGGCACGCTCTGACTTTCCCTCACTGAGAGCTCTTTCTGAAAACTGTACCTAGAATGACTTCAGAAACATCACCAGTTTTGTTTCAGCCTGCAGTTTGCACAGAGCTGTATCACTTCCCTAGGTAGAAAATGCCTAATGCCAAGCACAATCTGTTATGCCTACGTTATTATGTCCTAAATAGTCAAAGTAATGACAATAATAGTGTGATTGTAATCACCAAGTGAATATGTTGGGTGAGGATTGTACAAGGCTCAAATGAATTTAATACACTTCTAAAGTAAACAACGCAAAAAAAGCCCTCTTATGGGATTGTTGTATCTCACAACTGATGTCTGCTTGGTCTGATGAGACTATCTAAGTCTTTTACATGCATGAAAAAGGGACAATTAAGCAATAATTGCAGCTAATGCAGAGTATATGGTGGGAGGTGGGGGATAAATAGCTTGCGAATCAATAAGCCATGAGGCTGCAGGCTGAGTTATTTATTGATTTATGACCCACTTAGCTCCAAGTTTACTCCACATCTAATGCAATTATACCTTCTGGATTATACTTCATTTAAGAGGGAAGGAAAGTATATCATTTCATCTGAGGAAACATGCTGTCTGCATTAATAATACTTCTCAGAGTTAGATACTGCTTTGTTGCTGGATACATTTTGGTCAGATGTGACATTCAAATGTAATGAGCTGTCTGCTTGACTTCAGCTTAAAAAGCCCTAACAAGCCACACTGCAAAAGAATTACAGGATCCATCCAGGATTATTAGGATCCATCAAATCATGCTAACAACCTTGGCCTGTGCTGATTTAAAACATCATGGAACAACATTACTCACTCCAACAGCAACCATGCAGCCTGTCAGAGTTAGTGGCCTTTTTAACCTGTGAGCGATACAAGGGACAAAAGCCAGTACTTCAATACCATCAAATACTAGAACAGTATGTGGTAAGCATCCTGCTTGCTGGGACGGATCTGAAGCAGATGCGCTCAGATGACTTATATCCAACAGTTTCATTTTGAATCTTTAGGTCTCGCAAGACCATACTGGATGAGAAAATGGTTGCATGTGAAGAGGGAAAAATTACAACCAACTCCACTGAGCAGAAAATACGTTGAGGTTGTTTGGTTTCCTTTTTTGCTTTTGCTTTTGCTTTTGCTTTATTTTCTCCAGGATAGATGCTGAAAAGAGCACACAGAGGACAGTCCTCTGGTGCATACAGGTAGCTTGCTTTGGGATCAACTGATCTGCAGGAAGAACATGTCTCAGCAACAGGAGAGTGAAAAGAGTGGCATACAGGCTCGTGTCCATCCAGGGACAGAGTCTCATACCGGAATCTGCTCACATTCCTTATTTATGTTGTCCTGTGCATCTCCTGTCTCACAGTCATCTCATCTGGAGCTGGGGACCATGGAACATTTATTCTTAATGCTGTAAGAAAAGACCATTAACACGGTACTCAAATTCTTAGCTAAATCACTCTGATTCTTATGCAGATAATTCATTACAGTGAACATGTTTCCTTGAAGCAATAAAAAAATTATTCTCCTTCCTTCACAAGCCTAACCCTTCAGCTGTGTCTCTGTAAATCTGTAACACTTTCTGTTGATTTGTGACTTCCATCTGTAGCTGTCAGCAGTATAATTTCCCTCACAGGCGGTCTGAAGCTACCAGGTGCTAAGAGTCTCTTTGCAAAGTGCTGAAAGCCACACATAGCTTTCTTATGATTGCCTTTTCCCAACCATGTAGAATCTCCAAGGTGCCCAAAAGAATGATAAACTCTTTAGAGTAGATCAAGATGTGAACACTGTCCAGTGGAAATCATGTCCACATCATCCAAATGTCTACTCAGTGGCAACAGAGACGTTCATAGACGTTATCACTTCAGTTTGTTTTCCAATTGGCCTCTTTGATTTGCTCATTGAGAATCTTTTGCTACACGTTCTCAACAGCAGAGACTGCCTAATAAAACTCAAAAAGTTCCTTTAATGACTATGAATTCATAAATGAAATCTGTTGTGGCTGGATTACCCCCACAACATCAAGTTCCATAAATGGAAAAAGTCCATCAGACTCAACTCTTAAGCCTGAGCACCTCCAAGATGTATTTTGCTTATCTTGTTGCCAAACCACAGCCACATTTCTGTTCTCAACAGGCAGGGGAGCAATAGTGTTTGTGAAGAATGTGGTTGGACACCAGCTGTTGTTTTATATCAAAAAGCTGCTTTTTCAAAGTACATGGAATACTCAACTGCCAACAGTTTTTGTGCAGATGGAAAAGGAAGGGCAGTGACTTAATGCACTGCTGCCTGTGGGGCATAATGTGGGTATATAAGTTGATCTTGGGACCCAAGTTTGAGGCACTTGGTCAGAGTTCAAGTTGTCTTTAACAGTAACTGCCTCTGATAGACAGGGAGTATTTTGTAAAGCTCATCTGGTTATATTTGAGATAACCTTGGTGTACGGAAAAGGCTAGATGGGATCCCTGGGAACAATTTTTGTTGATATTATTACTACTATTTTATAAAGTTAGATTACTTTCTGGTATTGTGATGACTGTGTTGAATGATTGGTTTGGCCTGTTAGGGTTATGCAGTAGCTCTTGGTGGATCATCACCTTCCAGTATTGGGCCCTTTTTGTAAGTTATCCCTAGCCAGCTTGCCCGTTCCTCAGTTCCCTTTGCACACTTCTCAGAGCAGTACTAAGAAACTATGACTCGGGCCAAATGTCTCAATGGACAGGACAGACAAAACTTCCCTAGTCATCCCTCTCTGTGGGCTACCCGAACTTTAGATGCAGGGATCCAGACCTTCATAGGCACCCTGAGCCCCTCTGCAGCCCTTCTCAAGGCCAGGCGGCTGGTAGGAGTTGGTGGTGGGAGAACATGAAAAAGGTTGTGCCACATATTATAGAATCATAGGATCATAGAATTGCCTAGGTTGAAAGGGACCTTTCAGATCATTTAGTCCAACCATTAACCTAACTCTGACAAAAACCATCACTAAACCTAAGCACTCTAAACATTATTTCTACACATCTTTTAAATACCTCCAGGGATGGTGCCTCAACCACTTCCCTGGGTAGCCTATCCCAATGCTTAATTACCCTTTCAGTGTAAAAATTTTTCCTAATATCCAGTCTAAACCTGCCCTGGCACAATTTCAGGCCGTTTCTTCTTGTTCTATCACCTGTTATGAGGCAGGCCAAGTGAAGCCTGTTAATTTACTGATAGCACAGAAAAAAAAAAGTTAGTAATGGGCCCTGGGACCCAAGTACAACTGCTGTGAATTGGCATAGCCTGCCACAAATGCTTCCTCTTGTTTTGGGTCATGATACCAGTCAGTGGAGCCTGACTTCACCAAGAGACTTTATGGCCCTCCACATGGTGTTAATATCTTTTAATCTTGTTTTTATGCTGGGAGAGGGCATTTTTTTTCCTTTTGTCTCAGCACTTAAGGTGCGTTATAAACATCTAGGAAGACAATAGTCATGCTTTAAGCAAACATGCAGGAGATGTACCAGGATTTTTCTTCTGAATCTTTCTTTAAATTACTTATAATCAACTTAAGATAATAATATAATAACTTAATATAATCAATTTAAGATAAGATAGCTGCTGTCCTGCTGCACTGGGAAATGTCAGGCCTTTGGTTAATGCAGAAAGCAGTTCTTCTGCCTCTCAATGAGTAACGTCACTGATGTTACCCTACAGGCAGCAGGAAGGTGCCTTTTTTTCTTAAACATTTGGACAGCAGATATTATGGGGGATGAGGAGGAAGAGGAAGGTGTTTAAAATAGATAGCTTCACTCTCTCACATGAGTCATCTGTTATTTGTATCACTGGGCTCCCAAGCAGGGAAGTCAATTGTTGAGATTATATCCATCTAGTTCATTTTTTATGAATCAAGCAAGGGGAATTTATCCTTGGAACTGCAGAGGAAGACAGAAAACATTTTGCTCATTGACCAGGCTATCTGAGACTGCCTGTGTTAACAGGGAGTCTGTGCCACTGAAACCATGTACTCTCCAGAGTTGCCTTGCTGTTGTAGCAATGTCTCTAGTCCTGCTGCAGGTTCTCATTTAAAATCTAATTGTCAGAGATAAAAGATATAAAGTCAGAGCTGATAGTGATGTGTCCCTGTGCTATAAAGCATTTCTAAATTAATTCTGTTTTTTTTTTCTTTTGCTTTTCCTTCGTGAAGGGTAGAGGAGTCATTAGAGCCTGAATTATGATACATTGACAGCAAACTATTACCCTGCATTTTTAACATGACATAATTAGTAAGTTTAGTGTTGCTATTATGGTTAAATTATTTACTTAAATGCCTAAAGTCAACAATGTTTACTCGTTGCCATTAAAAGATGGAGAATAACTCAAGAACAGCTTCATGGCACCACAAGTAAATAAAGCCTTTTGCTACAAGTTATTTTTCACCTCAGCAGAGACAATAGTCTAAGAGCAGATTTTTAGGGGCAGAGGGCAGCTGAATAGTATGGAGATGAAAACATATTTCATCAAGCTTAAAGAATTATTTGCTGAAAATAATATGCCATTTAATTTTATTCTTTTTTTGGTACATTCAACCTCTCTCATTGGGTTCAAAATAACTGTGTTCAAATGCAAGTGTGACTTTAGATGGCATAAACCAGGGTGCCAGCTGTAGCATATATTCATTTCTGCTTTTGATCACCATTTTTGGAGGTATGGAAATAACTGTGTTACAGCTAAACCTGAAGAGGCATGCAATTCTGTGATTTATGTCAACTGGTGTAAAGTAGCATGCATCAGTTAATAGCATTTCAAAAGCTCCAAAGTACCTCAGAAATGAACTTCACTTTTTGGATAGGATGCAAGATCCTAAATTGTGTTCGCACTTTAAACATTTTATCCATCAGTGAATGGCTGGTTGTAGCAGCCTTTCACGCTGACCCAGGGCTCTGACTGATGGATGAAATCCATGGAGTCTATATTGATTAATTCCAATAATTTGGAATTAAAGCCAGTCTATGTTTCTTTTTTATGGGCATCCAGCAGATCTGGAGATGATAAGGTGTAGTCTGGGAGTGGTGGCATTAAAGACGGGCTGTTATTTAGTGGAAATCAGGTAAAGGAACGGAAAACGAAGGCAGTCTTCAAAAATTATGTAAACAAAACCCAAAACTGGTGCACTGTTCGTATATTGCCTTGGAATCTAAGACTATAATTTGGCCTTTAAACTGAGGTTTCCAGAGAGCTTGATATCCGCTTAATGCTGTCCCTAATGAATCTCAATATGGTTGAGAAAGTAACCCATGTAGGTATTTGGGCACAGATGGTCCTACCTTGTATTCCTTCTGTGATCCCATCCAACCCTAGTAGGCTGGGATCTTCTAATGTGTATGAAGTTGGTCTGGTATCTTGCTTTTTCAGGATAACTGAAAAGAAAGTTGTCTAAGAAATTAGGTGTGCTGGATAAATATCTTTCTTTTTTATTTCAGTAGTATAGAGAGTGTTACTCCTTTTTGTTAATGAGAACAACACTAACATTTTCCAGAAAAACATATAAGCATAAATTGCAGGATTAAATGTTTCTGTGCAACCTACATGCAACTTTGTAACCTTAATTGTATACACTTTAGGAAAAAATACTTTTATTTATATTTTGATTATGAAGAAAAGAGGTTTTCCAGTGTTGAATAGTGTTGTAAGAGTAATTTCTCTGAATTTGGCTGTTTCTTTATCACTGAAAGAAATATGTATATATTCTTCACTTTTTCTGCTTGAAGTTGAAAGAAGACCCCCAAACCAAATTGCCAAAACTTATTGTCTGAAAAGGCTGAGAACCTTTAACCTTGAACACAGAGAGCCTTTATCCAAACTGTTAACTACGTGATGCAGTAAAACTGTTGACAAACGAAACAAAACTTATATCACTCTGACTGAAAAAGCCACTTTGTCATCAATGATGCTTTCCCTTACACAGTTGTTCAGAAATTGTAATTTCATGCACACCCAAGTTAGCATACATCCCTGTGTACATGTAGTCCAAATTTCTGGAAAAGAAAGCTATAAAAAGGAAAAGGAAAACAGCTTTCAGTATTTCATTATATATCATGAGAAAACAAAAACAAAAGCAAAAAAGCACAAGCCCAGGGTTGGGGTTTTTTCCCCCTTTTGGAAGTAATTTTGGAGAGATCAAAATTGCAAACAGCAGCAAACATACATCATTTTTACAGAGCTAAGAAGGCGCTGTGCTGCTCCATAACAGTAACCAAAACTAGCTTTGCAATGGCACATAAATCACTATCCATAAAGACAAGACAGCCCAAATTCCCAGCTATACATTAGTAAACTTGAGGCAGAGACAATCCCTAATGGACACACATGATCCAGAGAGACAGCCACCACTGTACAGCTGGGCATTTGACAAGATAAAAGGAAATAAAATCTAAACCTTTATATAGAAGTAAGTACAAAAGGAAAGAGTGTGTTCCTCAGCACGGCATAGTTAAAGGCTCTAATCAGAGAATATTAGTAGAAGTTGTGATAGTTGAGTTAACTTCATTCAGTGCTCAAACCTAGGTCTTTGGTTTCTGAAACCGGCAAAGCAGTCTGTGTGAAGGATGTTAAAAATAATCACTCCTTGCTATCAGATAAACAAACTTAAGTTGGAAACACAGGATTTTCTGCTTGCTTCAGAAACTACAAAAATTCAAAGGTCTATTCATATCCAGACTCCTGCCCAGCAGGGTATCGTCCAAGTTGGACCCCTTTAGAGTAGAACAGGCCTTGTTTTTTTCTCCTTATCCTTTCAGACTGATCAGGAATTACGCACACATTTACAAAAGAAACTAGATTAAATGTGTCCTCTTGCTCTTTCCTTTCTGACTTATTTCAGGTTTTTTCACTCCTTCCAGTATTCTGAGTCTTGTGTTGTCGTGGGTTGAGCTTGGCTGGTCACCAGGTGCCCACCAAGCCACTCTATCTGCCCACCAAGCCACTCTATCGCTCCCCCTTCATCGACGGGACAGGTGGAGAAAATAAGACAAGCTTGCTGGTTGAGAGAAAGACAGGGAGATCACCTACCAATTGCCATCACTGGCAAAACAGACTCGACTTGGGGAAATTAATTTAATTTAATGTCAACTAAACAAAGTAGGATCATGAGAAATAAGAACTAATCTTTCCCCCCTCCCTTCCCTTCTCCCCAGGCTCAACTTCACTCCCAACTTTTCAACCTCCACTTTGGGGGACAGGCAATGGGGGTTATACTCAGTTCATAACATTTTGTCTCTGCTGTACCTTCCTCCACACGCTCTTCCCCTGCTCCAGCATGGCATCTCTCCCATGGGATACAGTCCTTCAGCAACTGACTGCTCGAGGGTGGATGCCCCATGGGGTGACAAGTCCTACCAGAAAACCTGGTCCAACATGGGCTCATGTCCACAGGATCCTGCCTGTGGTTCCTGCCAGGAGCATGCTACAGCGCAGTGAAGTAGGGTTTGATATATTAAAGCTGTAAACTAATTGAATGCTTAATATATTAGAACTGTAAATTAGAGTAGGAGCATAATTTAGGAGACTGGGTGCCTTAAGGCTGTACAAAGAGCAGATGCAACAGTTGTAGTACTAAATGTCAGAACTTATCTCCTATTTTTTTAAGAAAGAATGCTTTAGGACAATATAACCTTGTAGTAGAAGCTTATCTCTCAAAACAAGGGTCCCAGGATTAAGGAGGAATGCAGAGACTAGTCATAGCTAACACTTTTGATGCACCAGCAAGAATAAAGGAGTAGAGGCCTGCAGTTCACCCAGGAGTCACAATGATGAAGAGGAGTGGAGGAAGTAAACGACCACCAGATGTCTCTGAAGACAACCAAGAGACTCCAGTGTGCATGCGGGAGTGGGCAGTAACCTGTAATAATGAG
The DNA here is from genome assembly GCA_008658365.1 of Alca torda. NCBI lineage: Eukaryota > Metazoa > Chordata > Aves > Charadriiformes > Alcidae > Alca > Alca torda. The sequence goes on along the minus strand of CM018079.1, from coordinate 20,281,950 downwards.
TTAATGAATAGGTAATCATTTCTTGGAAAACTAGTGAATATGCATACATAGTATGTATTTAAACTGTACATCTAAATCAGTCAGCGCGCCCGTTAGGTGGACAAATCCCCTGTGCGCCTGACATTGCAATAAAGAATACCTGCTTAATAGTCACCAAGGCTATTGAGTCTTAACTTCGGCATTTCACTGCATCAGCATGCTCTTCATGGGGTCACAACCTCCTTCAGGGCACATCCACCTGCTCCAGCATGGGGTCCTCCACGGGCTGCAAGGTGGATATCTGCTCCACCATGGACATCATGGACTACAGGGGGACAACTTTCTTATCCATGGTCTTCACCGTGGGCTGCAGGGGAATTGCTGTTCCAGCACCTGGAGCACCTCCTCCCCCTCCTTCTTCACCGACCCTGGTGTCTGCAGAGTTGTTTCTCTCACATATTCTGACTTCTCCCTCGTAGATGCTGTTGTGTAGTGGTTTTTACCCTTTCTTAAACATGTTGTCACAGAGGTCTACCAATGTCAATGATGGGCTCAGCTTTGGCCAGCGGCAGGTCCACCTTGGAGCTGGCTGGAACTGGCTCTGTCCAACATGGGAGCAGCTTCTGGTGTCTTCTCATAGAAGACACCCTTGCAGCCCTCCAAGCTACCAAAACCTTGCTACATAAACCCAATACACGTATTTAAGATTATATGGCCAGCAAAGCCCATGCATAATTCTCTGTCCCCTCTTCTGTGAGGACATGAAACACCCACAACACAGACCTGTAATTCCCCGATGTCAAAACTGCAGTAAGAGATAGTGCAAAATACTGGTCTTGAATACATAGCCCTTTACTCCTTATAGGGCTAAAGAAGTGCAGCCAGTCCCTGAACACACAGAATGTATTGTGTGCTGTGTAGCACAAATGTCTATATGTAGGGTCATACATGTGGGACCCAGGCATTCCCATGAGGTGTTAAACATCCTGAGTTGTTTTATGTTTCTGTTATATGTAACCTATCTTTCTTCAACATCTCCTGCTCCGTGTCAATCCTATTTTTTTTTGGTGGCTTTTTTCATGGATTGTTCTTGCTAATTATTCTCAGCATTTATTTTCCTGGGTTCTGTGTACCCAGGAATGAGTTCAAACACGAGATCAGTTTTGTATTAAAACCTCAGAGTTTATTGCACATTAAATACATCTATATTTTGCAGTATCTGAGCATCAATCATCCACTTCCGGAGTCTAGGCACTTTACTCTTACAGGGCCTGTACTGAAATAACTGAACTTGTTCTAGGAGTCCTCAAAACTTTAATTTATTCTCTCTTAAGTCAGCATTACAATTTTGAACTATGTATCATTCAAAATGAACTGATATTTCAAAACAATCTGTTCTGTCAGTTAAAAAAAAGAAACCAACAAACATTGCAATTTGAAAATGCCAGAATCCTGAATTTCTCAGGACTTAGGCTTTGACCTTTTTTTACTAAAAATTGAAATTACATAAACTAACCCGTTTTGGGGGAGAAAATTAGTGGGTTTATGTGCCTGTGTTTTCCAATGGAAGACTACATTTTTGAGAAATGCTTTTCCAGCTGGTTCATCTGATGAAAATGCAAGTATTTCCACAAATTTTAGATGAACACGGTTGTTTATCTGAGAGGACACCAAGATAAATGGCTGCAGAGAGTTTCCAATTTTAATAAATTTTAATGGATTTTAATAAAGTCAGGGAAGTCATTTCTACATAATTCATATCTTAAAATCAATTCCTGCAGTAATACTCTCAGTGGACTGAAAAATAGCTGATTGATTGTAACACTGAGGTAGGATAAAGAAATGGTAATATATCATCTGGTCAGGCACTTCCTGGTCAGAGATTTGCAGGTCTCCAGTCAGAGGTCCGTTGTTGTTCAAGTTCTGTTATTTGTTCACTGCTTTCTCTTATAACAAATGTAGAATTCATGGGACTGACCATGCTACGTGGAGAACTCTTGCAAAAAAAGAGAACAGAAAAAAAATGCAAAGATAATTAACCAATCAAAGTAAGTCTCAGCAAAAACTGAAGGAAAGTTAGGGAAGGTATATACTCGTATTTGTGAAAATAAACAAGTTGTGGCATGTCCATTCTGGCTGACACAATTTCTGTACAAAATGGCTGATTCCTGGAAGGAAATGGAGCTGTGCAATATTCTTCATATCATGCATGACCCCTTCAGGGTTTCCAGAGTTTAGATTCAGCCTCAGCCTACCAAATCAAAAGGTAAGTTAAAAATTTTGTCATAGATATGTAACGTATTCCTCTGAGAGACAGTTCAGCTCTTCAGTGAACTAAATTGCTCTCAAGAGACAGCTGTCTCTCTCCAGCACCTATATAAAGATCTTGGCATGACTGAGGTCCCATTCAAGAGCCTTCGGGATGTGTCTAAAATTCACTGGGCTGAATACGGGCTTCCAGTTTTTGTACTGTCATGACTGATTTAATATATTACAGGACCAAATATGGTTGCAGAGGCCACACTACAGCTCTTTGCTGAATACGTAAATATACATTGCAAAGATATAGCAAACATAGGAAGCTTTGAGCAGTGTGACACTTTACATTGATATTTAACACATTCACACACAAAATCAACTCACTGACCAGGAGGTGCTTTCTGCATAGATGATGTGTGGTGTCTTGATCATCAAGTGTCTCTTTTCTAGCAGAGATTTTTATAGTGCAGAGATCTTGACATACCTGACTTTTTTCCTTCAATAGCCCTGGGTGCTTCAGTCTCCATGCAATCAGGCATAAGCTTGCTGTTTTTATAGAGAGATGAGTATTAATCTCTGGTATAGGCATTATTTTGAATGTATGTGACAAAAACCTGTAGTATTTACGGTAATGTTGTTATTGACAGTATTGACCAACATGGCCGTGTTACAAAATTAATCAAATTCAAAGCAATTCAGCTCCAAACCTGCCTCCTCCCGGGCACCTCAACTCCCAGCACTATGCAAAACCTCAATTTCTGTTCTTTTCTGCACAATGCAGGCACAGTCAGCATGAGCCCTGTGGTTACTAGTTGTGCTTATGTCAGCAGTCACAAGCTGTGGCATAACACATAGCAACCACAGGCTAATGAACTCAGAGCATCAAAGTGCATGGGTTGAAAATATATAGAGAAAGCTGCAGTCTTGCCCCTAAATGCTTGCAGTTGGAAAGACAACACACAACAGCAAGGTGGAGAATAACCAACACTTTGGAGTGGTTCAGTATGCAAGTGGCAAAACTTCTGTAGGATTTATGGAATGCATCATCAACAAGAAGAAACAGTCATGCCTTTCTTCTTATGTAGCCTTTGTCACTAGCAGTATACAGTACTTAGCAGGGGAAGAAATGACTGCTTTGTAATTTGCCCTTGGTTTGGACAAGTTTCTGAAACACTTGTAGCCTGAGCTATGAGTCTTTTCTCAACGGGAAACTATAAGAACATCGTATGTGCATCTGGCAATTTGTACAGTGGGTTCATTTTTCTAACCCAGCTCTTTTAGCTGCACTTAGTGCTGCAGATGATAGCTTGTGAGAAAGACATAGTTATGATGTGAGATACCTGAAAAAGGTGGTTGAGAACCCAAACCTCGAAATTAAAAAAAAAAAAAAAACAACCAACCAAACAAACAAAAAACCTACAAAATCCAGGCTGTCCCAGATGGAAGGTATACTTCATAGACTATATTATCAATAATGAAACACAGAGGCCAGCTAACAAAGCATAAGAAAACATTGCTCATAACATTTTGCCCCCAGGGAAAAGAGAGAGCAAGAACAAACAGCATAAATATGTAGGGTAGAAGGAACCTCTGAAGGTTTAATACCTCCCTGCTCTGTGCCTGGGTCAACACACCTCACTCCTTTTCTGCTGTGGGTCTGATCCACTATCTTGTTCCCTGTCCATAAGACAAGACACTGCAAAGGCAAAAAATATGTTTAATTTACTTATAGGTTTGTATTTATTACTGCTACTGTCCTACACTCCCTTGAATCTGGAAACAGTGTGGCTATTCTGACCACATTTTTGCTTTGGTAGAAATCCTTGGTCAGAGTCATCCCTGCTGAAATCACATCTGCAAATGGACCCAAGTTGATAACCTCCATGGTTTAGACCACAGTGTAAATGTTCACATGACCCTCACGTGGTTAAGTTAGTAACTGATCAGAATTATCTGTTTTCTTGAAAAATACTTTACCTTCTCTGTGCTTGCTCCATTGACTGTCTGTCACCATCAAGTAAGAGGTCTCTGCCCCCTAGGCATATTAATTGCATTCACACAACCAAATTCCTGCTGGTTTTTATGCTCAGTGATACGGGGAACTTGTTTTGCATGGTGCTGGTTTTATCCTTGCATTCGCTGCTATACCAATCCTCAGATGTGTACTGTCTCTGTTTTCTGTATGCTGCTTCTTTGATCTTCAAGTAATTGAAGATTTCCATTGCTGCTGTAAATTTTAGTAACACTTCCTTCTTTCTTATGTGTTGAGGAACTTGCTTTTGTGTCTTTAGTAAAAGTATCCTGCTCACCTATGCTCTTTTTTTCCTATGAGTCCCTAGTTACCAATTCCTTGTGTATGAAATCTGCTTTTTGCCAAGTCTGGTGTTCTACGTTTCTCGGCTCAGATTTCTGAACTTTGGCACTTCACAATCACTGTTATCCAAATTGCCTCTTCCTTTCAAGTTCTCATCTATCCTAAGGCCACCTCACAAAAAAAAAATATATTAGGGACCCACCAATTGAAAAACACTGAAGACACCAGACTTTCTGACTTCAACACCATGTAAAGGAGTCCTCTGCCTCAGGAGTAATGGCCGAAGGCATAACAGCTGTAAATGAGAAATGGGAATTAGTTCTTAGATAGCCTGTTAAACTGGAAATCAGGAGCTGGGCTACCAGTTTATTTACCTGGACATTTTATATCATAAATTAATTATAAGGGATGGCTAATTTGACAGGTGCACAAACAGAGAAGGCAAGTTGCTTGAAGGAAAAAAGCAAACAGCTGTGGGGGCTTATGATACTTTTGACAGATTAGCTGCGATTTTCCAGCTCATCAACTGGGATTCCCACTGCTTCTTCCATGTGTTGGGAAAAAAACACCTCAAACTCAACTAAGGGAGAAGATAATGGACTGTGAGAAGCATGACAAAATGACAAAATTCTGTGAAAGGGGAAGCAAACAGGGAAATGAAATGGCTATAAAGAAAAGAAGAAGGAACTTCAATGAGATTGGCAGCCAATTTAAAAGAAAGGCCTTAAAAAGCAAAGTTGACAGTTTAAGCTGACACGCTTGCACCATGAAGATGCCCTTCTAAAAAGTCACTTTATGAAGTTCTTTGTCTCCCTTCCCTTGCCACCTTCACCACAACAGCTCAGTATATTTCCTTAAGGAGTTTGCCACCCTCCAGCTGCTGTAACATGGATCTATGTGGGACTGTTCTGGATACAGCATTGCTGAGGTGCTCAGGCTTTTTTTTTTTTTCTTATGGTTTTTTTTTTTTTTTTTTTTTTAGGACATGGAAAGAACCATTATGCATGTAAAACACTTATTTTAGAATACAGCTTCTGAAAAAAAAAAAAAAACATTTGGTCTATAAAGCTACTGGATGATTGATCACAAAAAATAAATAGTTATAAATACTTTGAAAAATCAAAGTTCCAATTATGTGCTAGCTGGCAACACCCCCAACTAGCAAACAAATCCACAGCATTGCCAGCCATGCAGTTTACATTGCCAGCCATGCAGTTTACGTGACAATGCGAACAAAAAACCCACATCCCTTCACACTTGTGCTGTAGAGGTGGATTAATGAATATTCATTGCCTGCACATGTCCAATTTGGTAATGATACATTGCAGACTTAGTAATTCTGTCCCGAGGGGAAGGTTTGAAAGCATTGCAGTAAATCAGGACTGGTATGCATTAAATCAGGCCAAACCAGGAATGAAAAGAAACAGAAAGAAATTATGAAGTACTAGTCATTCAAGTGAAACAGAGATCCAGGAGGAGCCAAGTAATATAGGACCATATTATTAGGTACTGTCATAAAACTTGTGCAATGGGAAGGCAAACTAAGTTATCATAGATAAGTGTTAATTCTGGAATCTCCAACTTTCACGTGCTGAATTGTATAATGGAACATCCTTTTAATGGAAAATTATCTCCACAATACAATATTGCACGATATTCAATATCTCTTTGCATAAAAATGAAGCAGGTTCGACCTTGGAGTTAGACCTGTTTGGGGAAATGTATGGGATTACAAACAGAATGTACTCTAGCTGCTAATCACAGTCAGGAATGAACCCCTGCCAAGGAAACCTGCTGAAATACTGATGAGACCTGAAGGAAAAAAGGTGGTGACAATTTTTGACACTTGCAAGAATCATCAGGAGACTGAAGCCACCAAAAAGGTTTGGCTGGGGGATATGTTATGCAACTCTAAGGGGCTTTTGTGCTAGAAGACTTCAGAGTCTTTTTCATTTCCTTCCTGGTATAAAACAAAAGACCAGAGAGAGCTCCTTTTCTCATCCATACTTCAGACATTTGCAAAGCAAGGCTCTGAGTGTTTTACTAAGTGTGGAGCTGTGCAAGGGCTGAACGGACCAATTTTTTCAGTCTGGATCTTGGTACAGTCCTCTACCCCCAGGCAGGCTGCATGCCAAATGCCTGCAAAACATTGTCAGCCATATGCCCTCCTTGCACATAAATACACCGATATAGCAGCACAATAACTATTATTCTCCCGTTTTGGGAGGGGCATTCGGCACTCTGTTAGTTTTCAGGTTCATTTCCCTCCATTTGGCACATAAAGAACAAACATTTTCCAAAATTAAGGTTTTTTTAACCCAAGTAAGGTTAGTTTTGGTTGGTGGTGCAAGGTATGTGCCTTGTTCTGTTTCTCAGTAGCTTTATGTTTGAACAAAAATATTTCATCTGACAAGCATTTTAAATGTAAGGCTTTTAGGGTCGAGTGATGGTCTGCTTCAAAACTGCAGCAGCTTCTGCCCCCTTATCAGCAGTTCATGACACATGCCCGTTGAAAGGCTATGATCACTTGCTAGCCACTTGAGTTTCTGAGGCAGTCACTTTGCCTTTGAAAAATCACCCTTTGAACACCAGACATGGAGGCTGTTTCTTTTCAAAGTGAAAATGACAGTGTTAACACTTGAAAAGGAACACACAACTTCAGTATTTTTCCACTGACAGAAATGAAAGGGGACATTTCTTTGCACCCTAAATGCTAGAGCATCTCTCCTCCTATGAAGCATGATATTATCTCTACTGCTATTGTGCAGTGAGATACTCCGCAGAGAAGAAAGGAGGATGGGACAGTGTGAGTGAAAACTTAAAAAAACCCAACAACGTTGTGTACATAAGATTCAAAATAGCATTGTGGATGAAATTTATTTCATCAAAAACTTTGGCTCCTAGTGAGAGGATATGTCCTTTGTCTTATCCCCTCCCTTTTGTTAAAACAAATAACCAATCAAGGGGAGGGAGATATTTCATGTATTCTGGCTTGCTGAATACATGAATATTTATTTAGGGTCAGTAGGAGCAGCCCTCTTCCTTAGCCACCTCAGATATCCCGACGAAAGCTCCATTTGTGGACTTGCCACATTTGCTTCTATGGAGCTTGATCTGATTTGGCATTTTGGAATGAAATGCTTATTTTCCCCTTCATCCGGCTGTATAATCAGTCAATTCTCTTAAAACATGGCAATTTCAAAGGAAGAACTAGATTGCTAACTAACTATTACGGGTAAGCAGTCAACTTTTCTTAGCCACTTTTGTGTTCTCCAATTTTCTTTTCCAGCATGTCTGAATAATTGAGAGACTTCAAAAGAAACTGGAAAATGGCAGTGTATACGTATATATGTGTGTATATATATATATATGCATATATATTTGGGAGATAGGTAGGATGGGGTGACTAAGAAGTTTTTTGCAGGAAAACCAGAAAGAAGCAGAGCAAAGGAGAGAGGGTTCCAATCAAAAAGTTCAGAAGCAAAACAAAATTTTCTATTGGGAATCAGTTGTGCCTGTTCTTGACTTGCTGCAGTTTGAAGCTGCACAGTTTGTTCAAATATTTAATTTTATTCTATTTAAAACAGGGCAAGAGAGAGAAGGGAGGAAAAGGAAATTGGGGTTGGACCCACCTTGGCAAATGCAAAGCAGCATCAAGGTGTAAATCCTGGCCTCAAAATTGGTGAGCAAGTCCTTGCAAGGTTGCTTGCACAATCATTTGATTTGAGAGCAGACACACTGTTCTCATTTGTAGTTTGCTTTAAACTCCACATTGTATCAGTGGTGTTTTAAACTGTTTTGTTACTTGTACAGAATCAGCATAAATATTTGTAATATTTATAAAAAATCCAGGCCAAAGACGTGTCATCACAAGTCAGAGATATCTACCACCAACTTTTTCTTGCCAATAGCCAGAGGAGGACTTGGAGAGGATCTCTGGTCACAGCTGCCATTTGAACACTCTTGAATCAGTGAAGATGAAGAAATATTTTGCATTTTCCAGGAGGGAAGCTGAAAAGCAGAAGAAGGTGTTGGGGAAGAATTCTTAATTTCCTGCTGGAACTGTTTATTTTTGGTATTTTTGCAAACCTGGCCTCCCTGTCCATTCTTTAGGAGACCAGATAACTTCAGCAGCTGAAAGAGCAGCCACAATAGACAATAAAGGTTTAAAACCCAACAAGGCAGTTTCTTCAGGAAACTGTGGAGTCATAAAACATTGTATCTTCTTCCTGGAGTGGGAATAACAGACAGCAGTTCTTTCTCATAAAAAAGGCTGTAAAGTAGGCAATTCTTTCAGTTACAGTCTTTCTCCTGGCAGAGATTAGCTAAATTATTCAGATTAAGTGCACCTACCAAAATAGAATAATGATTAAATACAGTCACTGTTTGCTAGAGTTTCTAAACAGGGGCAGAGAGCTGAAGCATTCAAGTTAAACCTGATGATTTTTAATGCTTTACCAGTCTTTTCTGAATTGATCAAGGGCTGCTATGGAACTTTTGTTTACAGTTTTATGTGCAGTGTAGTGAGGAGAGAAGCAGGGAAAACACTGGCATAGTAAAAGCAAAATCAGCCTCTTAATATAGGCTAGTATCCTTTTATGGGCCAGTATAATAGTATATTAGTAGAGGCTGGAATTTTAGAGATACTCAGGTGCCTAAAAATTCACCTGATGAGCTTTTTCAGAAATGCAGTTTTTCAGAAATGCAGTTTTTCAATGGGATTTTGGCTCACAGTGTCCTCTGAAATTCCCATTATGAGCCAATCTGCATGCTTAAGCACCCACCTACCTTAAATGTCTAGCTCTTGGTGTGTAAACACAGCATAGCTACTTTCTCTCTCCTTCAAGGCACCTGCTAAAGAAGAATGCATCCAGAAGATATGTGTAATCTACATGGCCTTCTCAGCCCAGCAAGTTTTCTAGAGCTCTGATAAATTTTGGGGGAGCAAGAGGGGATTTAAATATGCTGGGGAAAGTATATTATGTAAATACTTAATCTGTTGAGCCCATGATGGTGCATTTTGCTTTGGCATCAGGCCAACACTGGTTTTGAGAATATGGCCTGCTGTCACCTTCAAGTGACAAGAAGACATTGATATGCATCTTTGTGCCGGCTGTGACCGTCTGGGTGAAAACCTGGATTCTGATGAAGTAACGACAGATGCTTACCTTTAAGATCAGAAAGAGCTATTGCCCCTGAAGAAAGAGACTGACTCAGTTGCATCCTCAAGTCTGAAAACTCCAAATTTCCATGCAAGCATATATACATATTCAAAAATTTAATATGGTTAAAAATAGTTGAACATTTTACGGATTAATTTTATATAGATAACTGGAGGTAGGCCATAGGTAGTACTAGTGTCTGGGAATGATACCTAACTTCCGCTGCTTCATACAATTCTGCTGTGTTTAAATATTTATGTACTCATATGTACCTTCTCAGATTTATGTGTGGCAGATATATTATGACAGAAAATTAATTCAGTGTGCTTCTGACATTGATGCCAGGAAATTAAAATAAATTATTTGGGAAAATCAAGCAGCTCCTAATTTCTGGTGTTTTTCATGTTATAATAGTAGTTAAGAGCATAAAAACAGCAAACTCTGAAATAGAAGAGCAGTCTGTAGAAATCTGTAGGCTATACCTAATTTAGTCTGTAGGCTATAGCTAATTTAATCCAAGATTAGTGAAATTATATTATAGGCCAGCGTCAGGTAAGAACCACTAATGCAAGGATCAGTATTACCTGGAAATTAGATACAAGCAAGCAAAAAAAAGGAATACTTGTATAGATTTTTTGTCTTCACCATCACATAAGGATTTCATTTTTGTATTTGATGGGTCATAAATTATTGTGTTTCTGACTGATTGCAGCCACTCTGCAAACACTTGTGTGACCATTAATGCAGTATGTCTGTCTAAAGCAGGGTCTCCTTTTGTTTTCATGGAAAACTCTCACTCTTTGTGCAAGTTCTTAGTTTTCAAGGGTTTTGGGTGCCTAGAGATCCCATTGCCTTAGCTCATTGTGTAGCTGAGCACTTCTGAGAGCCAGATATAAAATGCAGTGATTGAGGCAGGATTGCATGCTGGTTTTATATTAGTGTTTCTCCATTGAAGTCAATGGAGCTGCTAATTTTCATCAGCATGTTCCTAGAATGTGCTCAGTGCAGACATCAGCTGAGGATGTCATTATACAACTGATACAGGGAGAACATATCCAAAACCCCAGTACTTCAGAATATACCATAAAAGCAAAATGTTAAGTGTGGCTCTTTAGCAAAGGCAATACATTTTGATTTTGCACACTGCACAGATTTAGCCACGACATGTAGAAGCACATGACATAAAGGGAATTATTCCATTCAGTAAGTGACACCAGTTTAAAATTTATGACATGCACATCACGCTGCTTACAAGTCTACTTGCAGGAAACGGTGAGACACATTTGTAGAGTATATCGCCAGCTACCTGAGAATATCAGTGAGTCAGCTGACATACCCAAGTTGATCCTGTCCATGAAAGGATCATGTCAAAAAGAGACAGTGTAACATTCCTTATCTGGAGGTCTTGAACATCTTCTGAGATCTGTCATTGAGGAATAAGGCAGAATGGAGCAGAAAGCAGACGAGAAGATGGTTCTTATGCACTCTGCCAAACTATGGAAACAGCTGTCTTTGCTAAGAAGTCCACTTTTTCCTTCAGAGAGGATCATTCTTTCAATTACTGCTGAGAAATTTTTTTTAGAAGGGTGTTTATTTTTTTAATTTCTTCTTACTCCTCTGGCCTAAAAAAAATACATTCCAAGTCTCGTCGACATCCAAGTAGTTTTACAATGGCCTTATTATTTACCAAAACAAAATCGAAAACAACTTCATCTCCTGCTGCTTTGGAGAAATGCAGTGGCAAAGTCAGTCAGCTATTATCTCCAGGAATATCTGGGTCTTACCCATTAATAACATTTTTGCTTCATTTTATGCTCAATAATCTCAACTCTCCCTAACATCGCTGATAATATTTTTCACTTAATAACACTGAACACTTATATCCCAGTCCAAAACCTACAGTAGACTGTATGAACCCTTAACAGGATCTCTTCTGCTGCCCTTCTCTACAATAGATATTGACCCAAATTACTTTTTCTATTCCCATTGTTTTGTTTCCCACCTCCCTTTGCCATTTCTTTATTCATTGCTGTCCTTCAGCTGCTTATATTTTCTCTAGCTGTATTTTAAGACCAGACACAGTGATTAAATGAGTCTCTACTGACAATATCTCCTCCATATCGATTTAAAGTTTTTCTTGCTTCTCTCAGCCTTGGTATCAAGAGGCTGGAATATGAGGGGAAGACAGTCTGTTGAGAAAAGCATATGCAAGATGATCTCTATACAGAGAAGAAAGGAATATTCTTACAAGTTAGTCCTTCTCATTAGCTTGCAAGATGTTCTCTAGATGGTCAAAAAGTTCTTTCCTACATATTCACGTCACAAGTAAAACCTTGAGGTGGAAATGTTTTGTAGTATTTTAGGAATATGATTAAGTGCTTCAATTCCTCTTTATTGCATTAGTACTCATAGGCCATTTGGGAATGCTCCTAGTTCTGGTGGGGATAGGGTTAATTTTCCCAAGAAGCTGGCAGGGGGCGTAGATATTCCATACCATCTGCTGACATGCCCAGTCTATAGCCAGGAGCTGGGGTGGGAAGGGAGCAGGAAGTCAACACATGGAGCAGGCTGGGGCATCCTTGGTCCAGTCAGTGAGCGGTGTTTCAACATCATCATTGTGTTTGTACATTCCCCTACCAGTGTTATTGTTGTTGTTTTCCTGTTCCCTTTGCTGTTCTGTTAAACTGCCTTTGTCTCAACTCTCGAGTTTTGCCTTTTTCTCCTGATTCTCCTCCACAGCTGTGGGGGGTTGAGAGAGCGGCCGTGTGGTTCTTTGTTGCTGACTAAGGCTAAACCATGCCAGGAATCTAGGCTCCCACTGTGTAAGGTGGGAAGATGGTTCATCCCTTGGGGAAGTCATATTCTGTCAAAGATGCCATCAAGAATGACAGTCTTTTTTGTAAGAAGAAATCACTGCAGTCTGCAGACATTTTTGTTTTCCATAGAACAGCATTTGTCACTTAACTGGGTGGCAGAGATGAGGTGATAAGTCCACTTGTAGAAAACTTTTTCCTTCCTAAAAATGACAGAGAAAATCTGAATCTAAGTGGCACGTAAAGAGTGTAAAGGCTGGCTAATATTGTGGCACTCGGCATTGTCCCTGTACTGTCAGTTTGTGTCAGAACAGAACAAGTACAAAGCAAGGCAAAGCAAGGATCCTGTCTCCACTGAAGCTGCCCTGCCTGTCAAGATCAGCAGCTGAAATTTCCACCTAAGCTGTATGAACCCAGCAGAATCCATCTGCTGAACCATCTGTGGGATGATTCACTAAAATTGTACCCCATCTGTTGTTTCACTGCCACAAAGTTTGCCAGCCTCACCCTCATTCCATTATCTTAATATTTTCCTTTCCCTGTGGGCCTCCTCTGTGCTCTTCTCTCTCTCCTGCTCTGTATCTTTTGTTTTGTTTTGTTAACACATTGCCTTTCCGATCTCCGAAGTGTAAAAAAGAAGAGTTTATATTCCTACTGCCCTCCAGTTAGCCAGGAACAACTTTGCCCAGAGCAGAATACAGGTCTGTTATGTGTATATCATTAGTGCTATCTTCAGCTGCTCTATAACAGCACAGTTCATTGCCAGCAAGAGATTTAGACTGTTTTACATTAGCTACGTCTCTCCCCAACATCTAGGCTGTCAAATGGAACTGCTAGAAGTTTAGATTGTGGCTTGACTTTTCCTCACTCTTGAGGAAAGTATTTTTCATGTATTATTTACCTCTCAGCTTGAAAACTCAACCTTGCCTTTAGTGTCACACTCCACAACAACAGAGAGAAATGCTCAGTTACCTCTTTCCTCCCAACTATCTTTTTATACCTGGAGAAAGCTTAGCTGAAGATTTTTCACCAGAGGACTAGATTTGGCTCGGCTTCAGCCATGGCATAGTGCTGAGATGGTGGGGATGAGCAGGAAAGGTAGCTGTATTTAGAAAAGCAGTCTCATTTCTGTGCAGCAGAAAGAAAGAAAACATACTCTCTTTTACAACCCTCACAGATCATCCAAGCAGATTTTCACTATTTGCTCTCAGCTTAGATGTTTAACAAGGAACATGAGTAGAATTTGGTCTTGTGTGGAAGCATAGAGAAAAGAGATCACAGAATCACAGCATCACAGAATGATAGGGATTGGAAAGGACCTCTGGAGATCATCTAGTCCAAGCCCCCTGCCAGAGCAGGGTCACCTAGAGCAGGTTGCACAGGAATGCATCCGGCAGGGTTTTGAATGTCTCCAGAGACAAACACTCCACCACCTCTCTGGGCAGCCTGTTCCAGTGCTCTGCCACCCTCAGGGTAAAGAAATTCCTCCTCATGTTTAGGTGGAACTTCTTATGCTCAAGTTTGTGCCCATTACCTCTTGTTCTGTCACTGGCCACCACTGAAAAGAGCCTGGTCCCATCCTCCTGACACCCATCCTTTAAGTATTCATAAGCCTTGATAAGATCCCCCCTCAGTCTTCTCCAGACTGAAAAGACACAGGTCCCTCAGCCTTTCCTCATAAGAGAGATGTTCTAGTCCCCTAATCATCTTGATAGCCTTTTGCTGTGCCCTCTCCAGCAGTTCCCTGTCCTTCTTGAACTGGGAAACCCAGAACTGGACACAGGACTCCAGATATGGCCTCACCAGGGCAGAGTACAGGGGGAGGATGACCTCCCTTGACCTGCTTGCCATGCTCTTCTTGATGCACCCTAAGATGCCATTGGCCTTTTTGGCCACAAGGGCACATTGCTGCCTCATGGTCATCCTCTTGTCCTCCAGGACTCCCACGTCTCTCTCTGCAGAGCTGCTTTACAGCAGGTCAGCCCCCAACCTGTACTGGTATATGGGCTTATTCCTTCCCAGGGGCAGCACCCTATACTTGTCCCTTGTTGAATTTCACAAGGTTTCTCTCTGCCCAACTTTCCAGCCTGTCCAGGTCTCCCTGTATGGCAGCACAGCCTTCTGGTGTGTCAGCCACCCCTCCCAGCTTTGTGTCATCGGCAAACTTGCTGAGGGTGCACTCTATCCCTTCATCCAGGTCGTTGATGAATATATTGAACAAGACTGGACCCAGTACTTACACCTGGGGAACACCACTTGTTATTGACCTCCAACTGGACTCTGTGCCCCTAATCATGACCCTCTGAGCTCTATGTTTCAACCAGTTTTCAATCCACCCCACTGTCCATTCATCTAACCCACACTTCCTAAGCTTCCCTATGAGGATGCTGTGGGAGACCATGTCGAAAGCCTTGCTGAAGTCAAGGTAGACAACATCCACTGCCCTCCCCCATCTATCCATCCAGTCCTGCCATCATAGAAGGCTATCAGATTAGTCAGGCATGATTTCCCCTTGGTGAATCTGAGATTTCCGTTATGTGTCATAGATTTGGAAAGGGGAGTGGTGTGCTAGCAGGCATGGTGACCACAAAATTTAAGAACTTGGACATTGTCAGCTTTTGTTAAGAGCTTCTGCAGTGTCAGCGTTGACATTGAATCAGCCTGCTGATTCAGGGCTGACCAAAAGCTACAGCATGTTATTACAGGCATTGTCCAAATGTTCTTAAACACGTACAGGCTTGGGGCATCAACCACCTCTCTAGCAAGCCTGTTCCAGTGTTTGACCACCCTCTCAGTAAAGAAATGCTTCTACTGTCCAGTGTAAACCTCCCCTGGTGCAGCTTTGAACCATTCACACGTGTCCTGTCGCTGGATACCAGGGAGAAGAGGTCAGCACCTCCCTCTCCACTTCCCCTCCTCAGGAAGCTGCAGAGAGCAATGAGGTCACCCCTCAGCCCCCTTTTCTCCAAACTAGGCAACCCAGAGTCCTTCCCTGCCCCTCATAGTACATGACTTCCAGCCCTTTCACCACCTTTGCTGCCCTTGTCTGGACACATTCAAGTACTTTAACATTCTTCTTAAATTGTGGGGCCCAGAACTGCACACAGTACTCAAGGTGAGGCCACACAAATGCTAAATACAGTGGATTAATCGCCATTTTTGATGGGGTGGTTATACTGAGTTTGATGAACTCCAGGATGAGGTTTGCCCTCTTGGCTGCCAGGGCACGCTGCTGACTCATATTGAGCCTGCTGTCAACCAGCACCCCCAGGTCCCTTTCTGCAGGGCTGATCTCCAGCCACTCCTCTCCCAATTTATACTTGTGCCTGGCATTACTCTGCCCTAGGTGCAGAATCTAGCTTTGGACTTGTTAAATTTCATACCATTAATCAGTGCTCAATGCTCCAATCTATCTAGACCCCTGTGCAAGGCATTTTGTTCCTCAAGAGAGTCAAGACCACCTCCCAGTTTGGTATCATCAGCATAGTACCCAGTATACTCTTCTCCATAATTTTTCCAGGAACTGAGGTTAGACTAACACATCTGTAGTTCCCTGGGTCTTCCCTCGCACCCTTTTTGTAAATTGGAATAATGTTGGCTAGCTTCCAGTCAGCAGGGACCTCCCCAGACTCTCAAGACATCTCAAGGTAGATGATCGAGAAGGGTCCTGCCACAACATCCACTACTCTGGGATGAATCCCATCAGACCCGATGGACTTGTGAACATCCAGCTGATACAGCTGGTCCCTTATAATTTTAGCATCCACAAAAGGAAAGTTGCTGTTCTCACACTCATGGTCCTCTGACTCGGGGCACCAGGCAGCCCAAGGTCTATCAGTATTATTAAAGATTGGGTCAAAAAAAGCATTGAATGCCTCTGCTTTTTCTTCATCCTTATTTCTCAGGTGATCATCTTCCTCAGGCCAATGTTTTCTTTAGATCTCCTCTTGCTATTAATGTACTTTAAAAAGCCCTTCTTGTTATCTGACACAACACTGGCCCATTTCAGCTGTACTTGAGTTTTGGCTTTTCATGTCTTCTCCCTGCATATACGAACCACAGCTCTGTAATCTTCCTGCGAAGCCTGACCTCACTTCCAGAGATCATACAATTACTTCTCCTTCTTTTCTGTCTAATTTGGGCCCCAGGGAGGCAGCAAGCTTCCCTGAAAAGAGGGTCCAGTCTGCAAATGGGTGCTTCCATTCTGCAGAAGAGGGAATCACCAATAACCATAACTCACCATTGTTTCTTCTTGGCACTGGTCTTAATGCAGGTTTTGTTGCAGGCTCAGTTGCTCAGGGAACACCCCCTGTTCAGTCAAGCCTGTCCTTGTCCAAGTGTATCCCTCCTGTGTCCCCTGCTGCTGATCGCTCCTGCCACTGCTGGTGCTGCTCGTGCTGTTCAGGGGTCTGTTGCAATCTTACTACTCTGGGAACTAGAACTGCTCCGGTAACTCAGGTTTGGAATCTGGATGGCCAAGTGATGGACAGAAACAGTATTCTTGTTATCCCATTCTCTAAACCCCAGGTGTGAGCCTGCACCAGTCCAGAAAGCATTTCCACAGAGGACGTTGTCCACACAGGACATTTCTTCAGAGGCAGGGCACAGTAGGATTGCCAAGGAGGATTGCTTCCATAGGTTGGGACAGGTGGTTTTACCAGAGGGTTTGTAGCTTAGCATTTGGATGGAGTAAGATACAGCTTACACCAGAATATGCCTGCTTCTGCCCCAAGGACTTGGTCTCCCAGCCATAGGATGGGAGGGAAAGCAGGGTTGCATGGAAAAGGGGTAGTTTCTTCTGATTCCTAGCCCATGCACTATCAAGGAAACTTCCACCATTGCCCACTACCTCCTGTGGCATCTCCTCTCCCTGATAGGTTGGAGCTTTTATGTTCTACTGAAGCACAGAGGAAATAACTTTAAACTACTGACAAGGAAGCTACAAAATTGTAATACTTAAAAAGGCTCACTGAGTGCTATTTTACAGGGCGAACATTAAAAATTCGTTTGGTCTCTGCAAGTGAAATAAAGATGGTAAGGTGAGTCCCTTGACACCTTGGCTATCTCACAAAGCTGGCAGTGTTTACCTACACATTTTTAGAGAGATGGCTCTGCTCAGAAATGGGGAGCAGTATTGTGTCTCTGTGTGATACAAGGATGTGACATTCATCAGCAAAGAAACATAACAGGACAGCAAGGTGAGAAGGAAAGATGAGACAAATTTACAGGCTAAAAAACGGGGATGTAAATATAGCCAGAGGCTTTCAGATGCAAAATGTCTCATTGCCCCTTTTTGGACATGCTGAGTGCAGAAGGCTTCCAGAAGGCATGTGGAAGATGAGTGTAGAGGACAGAAAGACACAAGCTCCCAAGAGGAAGTCTGGGTTTTCTAGTCCTTCTATATACATTTATAGTGACAGAAAGGACTGTTGTGATCATCCATTTTCAGCTGTCTCTGCCTTGGAAAGAGGAAGCAGGTAAAAGAGCTTATGTGAATGGAGCCAGCACTCCAGGGGGTATGTTCATTCATACTGCCCTTTAAGGACCTGGAAGAGCATTTGTCTTGTTCTGTAAAATAAAATAAATTAAAAAAAAAAAATAAAGTTAATACAAGAGGTGTTTGTGCCGATTTAGTTGCGGGCATTGCAAGAGAGATGGGGGATGGAGAGGTTCCCTGGCCAGAGGGTTGTTTCATCAGCGGGCAGAGGACTGCTGCCTGATGTGGAGGAGCAAAGAGGGGCGTTTGTTGTTCATGTAACAAAAATAATTCAGGGACAGTGGAGGGAGCAGCAAGCACTGTCCTGTTGAATGATGGGACACCCATCAAGAAATGTTAGAAGCAGCAGCTGTGGCACTTACTCTGTCAGACATGAAGAGGAATAGTAGGTCAACAATGATGGCATGCAAAATGGTGTGGTGCAATGACTGTAGGACAAGCGCTGAAACCACCAGCTCTGGAAGTAGGAGCAGCCTCAGGCCTTGCTGAGATCTGGCTTGATAGCCACACATGCCTATTATGCTACCTCCTGGAACTGGAGCTAGCATTTCTGCATGGCACTGTGATGCATAGAAATATTATTGTTCTCAGAGCTAGCTCAGGTATCTCTAACACACCGCTGCGTAGACAAGATGTATATTTTACACCCATTTGGTTTTTGTTTGGGTAATTTATAGCTCAGGATGCAGAACTATCTCAGGAAATGAATCCATGTGCTAACTGCTACAACCCAGGGAGACCTTCTGGTAGCTGTTTGTTTTTGGCTACTAGGCTTGCTCTAGGCTGTTCCTTTGACATATGTCTGCAATGTGTCATACCTGTCTACATCTGTGTAGTTTTTGGTATTTCTGATTTGGGAAACATAGGTTGGAGGGCCAGTGCAGCCTGTACTGAAATAATCCTTCTCTCCTAACAATAAAACAAACCAACAAACAGACCAAACAAACCCCAACCCAACAGTTTCAGATTAATTTATTCTATTTTTTATTATCTGCTTTATCTTGAATATGTCACAGTGCAAATGTCTGAATTTTCTTTACAAAGTGGTATTGCAACCAGCACAGGAACTGTGTTGATAGGTGAAGATGAGTGTATCCCACATGAGAAGACCATAGTTGCTTACAGACAGCTTGTTATATTCAGTAGGGCAAGCAAAGCATTTTTCCAACCCATGATATATGCTTAGCGCTCTAAGAAAATGTAATTTGTCAAACATATGGAAAATTAGAATCAAAACTGACTGGGAGAAGAAAAAGGAATGAAATTTCGGTGTTAAGAAAAAGTATTTTGAATACTCAAAATGACCCATAGCTGTGACAAAGAGTAACTGCTGGCTGAAAGGACATCCACATTTGAAGGCAGTGAATACAAATTTGAAAGCAGTATATAACAAAAGAAAGAAGTTACACAGATAAAGAAAAATGCCTTACAGAGTAATATTGAAAGGGTTAAATCTCTTTGGCATGCTAAAAAAGGAGGTGGCTTTACGACAATGTATAAGAACTTTTACATGGAGGAAACACCACGACTAATGGACTTTTAATCCAGTAATCAAAATCATAACAAGAATTAATGGCTGGAAACTGTAATCAGATTAATACAAATTAGTAGTAAGGTTTTTTTTTTTTTGCAAAGGAAAATGATTAGTCTCTAGAAAAAGTTGCTAAGGGGAAGGAGGTGCTCAAGAATTGGAGGTTTCAAAACAAGACTAGAAGCTCTTAGGAGAATGTGTAATTCAATTCAAATTCTTGGGCTCACTGATAAGGCCCAAGAGGAGATGAGAGAAGTGGAGAGGTTTGTAATTCCTGGGGTCTGAACTACATAGTCCAGCTACATTTGATCCTTATGAACCTGTGGTACGTAGGTAAATTGGCAGTAGCTTCCATGTTCCATCTTTCTAGAAGTCACAAACTGGGTAAAGGGAAGTGTTCCCATTTTAAAAAGTTGCTTGGCACAGACACACCGTCTCCTTATAATATCCCCCATAACTGTAGTACAGCATCTATGTGTTACTGTGGACGTGGAGAATCTGGAAGTTTAAGATTAGAGATGACATCCCTCGCCGCATAGTCAGCAGTAACACTGTGGAGGGCCTTTCTGAGCTGGTATCTCAGATTCTGGGTCATGTCATTTACGTAAGCTGAGAGGAGAGGAAAGGTGGGCATGTGATAATGGATGTGAGGTTTTTGAAACTTAGATGACTAGAAACATTGTCACACTTCTTATTTTCTTGTCCTTTTTGAATGACAGAAACAATTTATTTTCTTCTGGACCATGTTCCAATATTAGATTTCACTGATGCCATGGAAGTCTTTGACTATAAGGAGAAAGGCCGGCACAGCTCCTTGGAGGGACAAAGACATGAGAACCAGCTCTGTGCAGGGACCACCATAGGCTTTAGACATTTTTATATTAACATTAGGATTACAGAGATGTCAGTTAAGCCTTCTCTAAGATGGGTGTGTAGTCTTAGTTGTCCTAGACACTTTCTCTCAGGCCAAGAGAGTGAAAAGTCTATTGAGAATTACCTTTGCTTAGACATTTATATCAGTATGGGATGAATCGTCCTCTGGAGGTGCCACTACAAAGGAAGCCCGCATGACTGGCTTAGCCTAATTAATTAACTAGTAAACTACTGCCATTAGTGGAGGTAGAAGCCATCCTGAGTGCCCAGTACCTTTCTCTCCACACGAAACATGTGTCCTAATTCCCAGTCCAGCACATCTTCTATTAAAAATATATATGATCTGTCCTACAGCCAGGCAGGAAAGTTTACTCAAATGGCAGGTGTTTTTCAGGATTTCAGACTTTTGACATTTTTTGTTGTGCTTAGCACCCTCCTGTCCATTCTGGGCATATGAGCATGTTCACACTCATACACATACAGACACACACAAAGGCTAGACCCTCTGCTCCCACCCATGTAAAACCTGTGACTCACCTGGGATGGTGGATGCCCAGGCATCAGGCTGTTTTTTCAGTTTCTGCCTGTGATAGAGATCAGATGAAAGTTTCATCAACATGACTGCAGTCCTGAGGGAGTATAATTGGTATGGAAAGCAAAAACATTTCACAGAATTTCCGAGCAGCTCTACTTTGAACTGATGATTTTCTGAAAGATGCTTAAACAACAGAAGTAAATAGCCTCATACAATATGCCAGCTAATTTGTTTGACAACTGATGAAGGGGGAATGGGGAGGGGGAAATGTGGAAAAGAAATGATGCACCAGAGAATATTTGCCTTCTGTAGAAGCAGTCAAATAATGATAGATCCTAGTCAGAAATAATGTAGTCATAAAAAAAAGATTCATTGGATAATTTACTTGAAACAAATAATATGACCAACTCTACTCCACAGCCACAGAAAACAAATTTACCTAATAGCATATGACAGGGCTTTCATAGGAAAATGTATTGGTATACAGTCAGCATGTACATTTTCAAAGGAACTGGCACTGGGAAAAAGCACCCTTCAAGCACTTAATAAAAGAGATTTTTCTTTATGACTTTCATTTAAAATACATTATGAAAATCACTTGGTTCTACTTAGCTGCTGCCAGACTTTGAATAACTGACTTTCAAAGCCACCACAGTGCTGGAACTAATTTAATATATTAAGAGGAAACATTGTCAAAGAAACATGTGGCATCAGTCACGCTGGTTTGGAAGTTTACCACCATGTAAAAACTACATTATCAGATTATGGTATGAGACATGGAGACTGACACAGGCTCATTGCCACAGAAGGGGAAATCTTTTTCATTCGTACCAAATCTGCAGCAGAGAAAGACCCTTGCTTTATGATTGCCAGTTGTGAGCAACACTTAACCACAGAGCTCTCCAAAAACTTAGTTCACCACTTCCATCCAATTCAGTTCTGACCTGAAGTAGAGATAGTCCTTCCAAATGGTCCATGATGTTTGCCAATGGAAATATGCCCTTCTCTTTACTGAAGCGAGTTAAGAAAGTGTCATTTTCTTATAAATGCTGGTTGGTTAGCTGGAGCCTGTCTGGAGGGGATCCTGACAGCAAAATATTCATTTTGTCATGCATCTTGTCTAAGGCTTCTGCAACAGAACAAAAAAATACTGCCCATGAATTCTGTCTGAGGCTTCTGTAATATTTAGACTCTATTTACTACCATCCAAATGTTCCTGGTGGCAACTGGAGCCAGTAAAAAGAAAAATGTACAAATTCTTATGAATAAGTCGAGAGTAAATTTCTCCTAACTTCCCATCTAAACATTTCAAGACATGAAATTCCTTCATCATTGATGATGCCAATAAGAAAGGAAACCAACTGCCAGCAGCAGTGTTTGCAGGTAGACATCTCCTCTAACACTTTGGAAATAAACTAGAAGAGGAATTTTCTAAATTCTTAAAACAAATGTTTTGCAAATGGCAAAGAAAATTCATCTGGAGGATCTGTGTCATGGGCAGAGTGATTAACTTCACTTGTAAGAGAGAAGTAGTGAAATATTTATTAACATAAACCAGTAATTTAACAAAGTTAGTAGTGAATGCGACAGTGTTTTATGAGATTCGATGCCAGGGTACACTTGATTATTTACTGCGTAGAGGCCAGGGTCAGACAAGCTGTCAGGAAGACCGTCTCATTGAGTCACGAGGTTCAGAAAGGACCCCCTTGCTTTCTAAACTCCTTCTCAGAGAGGAGTCTGGGTGCGGCTGGAACCAGTCCGAGGCCCAGACTTGGTCAATGGTTTATGTCTAAAGGATTATATATGCACAATCAATCCTTTATATCACTTAGCTAAGATTTCAAAGTTTAGCATGCTATTAGTCACTTACCGAGAGTCTGTTGCGGCAAGGAATCTCTCAGCCTCGAGGAGCAGAACCTTAAGCGAGTGTCCCCACTCAAGGGGAGATCCTGTCGTGCAGCCTGCTGCCGTGCAGGAGAGCTCAAAGGGCTCTTGGGCTGTTCACTATTTAGAGTAAGATAATTGACCTATAGTCATATTCGCAAAGGAACAATATACCTAGGTCCCCACTCCAGACAGTGTTTTGGTTATGTTGCCAGCCATCCCCCATAGTTCAAGTGCAACTCATACCAACTCCTGCTGATGGCCATGGCTTGAGCAGGAGCCGGGGAGGAGGGGGAAAAGGGGGAAAAGGGGAGAGCACACCCCCACAATCTGCTACCCTCCTTCCTGATGTCTTTGTGTACTGTCTCAGGAGAACAAAGGTGGCAGCTTGCACAATTACTGCTTGAGAGTGTGAGCAAGCATGGAAGAACTTTAAGCCTTTAAATAAATTATTTATTTATTCGTGGGTGCAGGTATTGATTTTCAGGTCTACATAAAGGACACTGGAAAATGTTGTCTGTTCCAAGGGATTGTTTGCTGTCTATTGTGTTTGCTGTAAAGCATCCTGGGTTTCATTAAGACAATTCCTTGACAAAGTTTTTCTCTCTTACCTGATTCTTCAGTCTCACATTAATCCAAGCTTATAAAAACAAAAAGCATCTTTTTATCAGGTTGTACTAGGTAGCAGGAGAATCTGTATATCTACAGATGGGTTCACCTAACCCAACCCAACTTACACTGGTGATATAGTATCCCACTAGTCAGTGAAGAGTGGATAGGTACCTCACACAGTGATATCTGATCTTCAGATATCTGTCAAAAAATGTAGGATAAAGTCATGTTTGTGAGGTAATGATCTTTTTTTCTGTAAACAGAAGTGAGATTTATACAAGACACTAACTGCCAAGCAGCTGGAACTGGGTAATGCCCATCCCTTCTTGAGGTCTATTCCTTTCTGCTTTTTAGGTCAAACATCCTGCTTCAGTTCTTGCCCCTGTAAATGTGTTTCTGCATCAGTGGATACAATCCCTGATTTATCTGCATAGCAGCCTCTCTAAGCAAAATAAAATGGAGTACAATCCCTGCTTCACCCCACCCCATAAAATTAAAAATATTTTTATCTTCTAAAATATTTTGCCCACACTTCTCTAGAAAGTCATCCCTGGGGACATGAGTCTTTCCTTCACACTTTGCAGATTTGTTTATTCGTATAATTATCCACTTCCCAAATTCTTTGAGCTTTTCTACAAAATCTCTGTGTACGTTTCAAATAGGTTTTATTGCGGTTGTCCTAGTATTGAAACCCTCATCAACTGGCCCAAACAGGCTGTTAATTCTGTGGTGAGCAGCTTCAGCCCAGTGAACGTGAGGCACTGTTAAGTTATTGTTAAAAGCCTGAGATGTTTTTGTCTTATGAAAATAAAAATGTCCTCTAGGTTTCATGCCTTCAAGGCTGTTTTTTAAGCTAAAGTCTTCTTTCCATTGGAAAGTTGCACGAGTTTAGTAGCTAACTGGGACATAATGTGAAGGCCTTTAAAAAATCAGAAGTGATTTATGCAAAAGATTTTTCACTAATCCCTCCTCAAATACTATATTTTGGAGAGAATTTTGATGAAAGTAAGGTCTTACTGCCCACAAATATTTGCACAGTGTCAATACAGCTATAAAGGCAGAAGTGTCAAGTCAATGTTTAAAAGGAAAGGTTTGTAGGCAAAAGTATTTACTCACTGGAAAATGAATCCTGAAGCTTTGTAAAAATAAATGAAATGGTAGAAACACAAATGGCACAGAAACTCTATTAAGTATTAGAATTTGTCCCCGATTCACAAATCACTTTGCCCACTGAGAGTGCTATTCTGTTTGCTGCCCTTTCCTGCAGCTCTTAACGTCATAGAGTGAGAGCAGGGCTGATGACACAATTATCTGGTGGTTTAGGTGCTGGCATTCTGGTGAGACTAAATGTCTGTTCAGTAAGCTTTAGTGCAGGAAACCTGGAGCCAGTGTTTTCAAAGACGAGAGTTTAAAGTGAAGTTTCACGATGTGTATTTAACCTGAAGTGTAAGAGCTGTTGTGTTCTCTGCCCTTCACAACCAGGGCACTTATTTATTATATTTATTTATTTTTGAAACTGTGTGGGAGTTCTTTAGTAACAGTCACTAGAAGCCCTTCCACTTTATCCTTGGGAGTATGAATGTAGCTTCTCTCTTCAAAAATCTTGTTGTCGTACAAATCTACATGGAACAGAGAACATGTTAATGCTGCCCAGTATTATTTCCAGTTTGGAATGTTTGCAGTTAGGAGCAACACAGCCCCCTTGGATCCAGATGCAATATTTCTCAGAATACTGTGGAATGTTATTCTAAAATTTAACAGGAAAAAAACAAACTAAATGGAGCTGTAGGATGCTAATAGAGATCCATTATTGTTCTTGTGCAGAGTAAGAGCTTCAAAGACTGCAATAGAGGCTGAAATATTTTCTATGAAGTTGTTTGGGTGGTTTTTTTCCCAGTACTGCTGTATAATTCTGCTATAGGGATAGAATTAGAGATAAATCCTGCAGGAAGGTGAGTAAAAAAAATTACTCTGAGATATTTATTTGCTACCAGATCAAAGTGGATTTTTTTCTTTCACTGAGTAGAAAGAAATGTTTTCCTCAGAGCTCATTGCTCTTAACACAAGCTAACACACCAGGTCTCTGAGCCCCTTTAGTAGCTATAACTGGCCATGGACTACTTCAGCTTCAGCTGAAACACTCAGACTAGCTTCTTTTGACTCTGTGCCAGCAGCAGGCTTGTGAAGGGGTATGGGGACTAGTTGGGAGCTGTAAGATAGGAGTAAGTCTTACATTATTATCTCTGCTCGTTTCTACCATAACTGCAGCCCTTACTTCCTTCATGAGTGTATTTTACAAACTTGGCAGAAAAACAAAGTAACAAACAGACCGAAAAATTTTCTGTACCTCCGTGATTTTCTGAATTTATTAGCCACTTCATCCTTCAGAAGAGGAGGCTCTGCTCCTTAATAAGTCTGTTTCTATGACAAATGTCAACTTTATACCTTAATCCCTCTTCTCTATAAGGTTGTTTGGGAGAAAAAAAGGCAAAAGCAAATAAGAAGGGGCAAAAAAGTATTTTTAAATGGGGAGGAGAGGAGTGCAATTTTCCTTCTTTCTGCATCAAAATGTTCATTCTCGCTCTCTGTTCCCTGAGTCACTTGATAAAAGGTAAGGTACTTACAAAACTTTACCCATTTAATGAGAACATGATTAAGTTGCTGCAGGGTATGTAATGCAAGAAATATTTTAAACTGAAAGGAAGCCAAAGCATTGTCTAATAGGAAATAGGCAAGATTGCTTAAAAAAAAAAGAATAGAACCAAAAACAAAATAAAAAGAGAGAGAGGTTAGACAGAAAGTTTTTTGTGGAAGGACTTGTTCTTTGGTTATTAGAAAAAGGAGGATGGTAGACAGAGTACGGAAGTGTGGCTCAGGGCACTTAAGAACCTGCTTGTAACTCAGATCTTGAATTACTGTATGACATACCCAATCACTTTGCCTGCCTGGGTATCATTTTTCCTCCCAATTATTTAACCCTCTATCCTATTTAAACTGTAAAGTCTTTAGTCTGGGAACTATGTATTCCTGTAGATGTTGTGCAGAAAGTTTCCACCTTTTTTTGGTCTCTTTGTAAAGCAGTGGTGTATGAACATCCTATTCTGCTTTGTTTTGTTGTTTCTTTCTATATGGGAGAATTAAAAATAAATGCAGTAATTTTACTGGCACTTTTCAAAATAGCCAGTATTGGTGTCACCAAGCTAAAATAGGGTGGAAAGTCTGCACAGAAAAGGTATAAGGAAGATCGAAGTAACTGTGGGAATAATAAAATTAAGAATTATAGGGTTTGACTCTAAATACATAGTTTTATCTAAATCAAGCTGCTAGTATTTGTATGGTCTGTAATTACTTGGCACCATTGCAGAAATATGTCAAATTATTCCTAAAATAATATTTTTGACCTTTTGAATTTCACTCACACCGAAGTTGTTATAATTACATATAACTCTTCTTCTAAAGATTCTTTTGAGTACTAAGGCAAATGGTAGGTATCAAACAGTATTTTTTTTTTTTCCTGTTAAAAATATTACAAGTCTGAGTCATGAGAAAACTTGAATTTGTTTTTGCGTTCCATAACAAATAGCAGAAGTGCAAGGAAATGTTAAGCCCCAGACTAGCTCAAAAAAATTCTTCAGCTTTAAGAGATTTCAGAATGTCATGATAGTCTTGTTCTCACGAGAGATATCTTATATTTTTTCTTGCTTATGAACCGTACTCTTTGCAGAAAGCTCTTCACTCATGCCTCTTGCAGATCAATAGTACAAAACCAAATACTTTATCTTCTTTGTTAATCCTATCAGATACTCATTTATCTCTTTTTTTAACTCATCTGTGGAGAAATCCTTGTTACTGGCATCTCTATAAAATGATACCTTAGTCCTGAAAACATTTCTTTTTGTTTTAATCTGACCTTTTTCTTCTGTTAATTTCCTTCACAAGTGTTCAGGATGAATATCTTATTCCCATGAACTCCTATGATGTTAAACTTTCATCATTACACACGATTTCCCACAGTTAGGAGAGAACATGGGAATGAATTGTAGCAACATTGTTACTCTTGGGAATATGCTTTTTAAATTCTTACTGGACTGTATGAAACTGTAAATATTAAAGGAAAAACTATCCAATAAGCAAGGCTCAGAGACCTTGTGCTATAAATCAGTACATGGATGCTCACAGCTTCAGCCATGAACCGTCCCTAGGATAATTCAGCAGATGAATTATCAGAGGAAAATTGCCAGAGACTCTGATCTGCAGTGTCACCTGGGTAGTCAACTCTTGAACAACAGTGTAGTTTGAACCTATGCAAACATATGCTCAGCAACTTTTAACCCTCACAGCACAGCCTTAGTTTGTAACTAAATTACTTACAGCAAGGGCTTCTTACCTTCCTCTGCATTGGAGTTACAAGAACATTTCTAAACCACCGAAAGATCAATATTTCGTTGTGTGTATAGGGATTTGTAGCTTTGTCAATAGGAAGAGGGAAGTAGTTGTCTTAGCAGCACATTGCTCCCTAGCAGTAATTCAGAGCAAGGAGCTGAACAGCATCCCAGACACCATGGTCAAAATTCTGACTCCCCCTTAAAAATTCAGCAGCAATACTGCTGTTGGCTGCAGCAGAGCTGGGACTGTTGGGAGAGCCCTTGCTCCCACCAGTAGCATCCCTCCTGTGGCAGCACAATGCCTAAGGAAGGAGCAAGGATCAGGGGGACAGAGAAAGGTTTTCTCTGTCTCAAGGCTGACATCACTTAAATGGGGCATATTGTTTCACTACACTGGGGAAAGATGAATTTAAAGCCAAGACTGCTAGAACTGAATAAATTTATTTGGTAAGGATCAGCAGAGGTTTGTAAGACCATCTCCAGAACTTTGCTGATTTATTTGGGTACTGAACATTGTTTCTGTGTAGTGGAGGGGGATGGGGATATAAACTCATCCTGCTGAAGGGTGAATATTTTATTCAAAACTTTGGTGAAAATTTGTCAAATAATTTAATCAAATCTGTGAATTGTTACATTAGTTCTATTAGTTAGGTTCCAAATAGGAAGAGCATGTTTTATTCCAAAAATAGCACTCAATAAATTATTCAGCAAATAACATTTGGCCAGCTCTTGCAGCAATCGAGAGGAACTTGTAGCAAAGCAAGTGAGATTAAACTAACCCTCGAATGATCCTGAATACTGCAGACTGTTGCAGACTAAAGCAATATATTGCTTTCCATTATTATCCTTTTCAAGTTTACACCTAAAGGGAAAGAAACACTTGGAGATAAGACTGGAATCATCAAGTAGTCAATGCTCAGTATATTTTCTTCCAGACATTGCTAATTTAGGAGTCATAATGTCACCATTTTTCCTTTTTGTAATAATTACTACCTTCTAGGAAAAGTGATCCAATTGTATAAATAAAAATTAAATCTGTGGCCATCTCAAAGCACTATAGGAGTGCCTTTTTTGGCCTTAGACTCTGTAGGACTCTCCAAAATAACTGCAAATGTTCTTGCTCATTACCTTCCTCTGAAGCTTTTCTGGAATCTCGGTAGTACATTGTAACTACTGACTATGAAAGGGAGAAAACTCTTCTGAAGGAAAAACATATGGAGCACAGTTTGTAATCACATCTATCCAGTCCCTTTGGTTTATTTTCAGTTCAGAGCAAAAAAATCCACAGAGCATAAAAACCTGCAACCATTGAGACATATTTCCCTGAAGAACTTTACCTTCTCCCAGACTGGTCCTGCCTCAGCTCATGCAGAAACCCACTTCAACTCTTAGTCCCTTGTGAGATTTTTAACACTGGCAGCCATTCCATAGAGGTCATGTATAGCTCACACTTAGTAGCAGATTATTGTTGCCTCCAGCAAATTTAGGGGGAATGGTGTGGGCTTAGAGACAAGCTTCTTCACTTATCCTTCCCCCCTTTGCTTTCTGTAGACCCCACAGCCAGGTGAGCATGACAACACCTTCATTATTCCAGCTATCTCTTGTTTAAGGAACTGGTGAGGGCAGCTATCCTTCACCCATTTCTCCTGGCATCTAGCAAGTAGGTGGCACTACAGCCAAGTTTTCTGCATCCAGATGCAAGCAAGCACCTGCAAATGCAAGTTGCTCCCTTCCACATCTGCAGAAGAGTAGATTTTGAGGTCTGCAGCTAAGTTTGACAGTACTCTTAGTGGAGTTCCCACTTAGCGTTGGTAAACTTTTGGGTCATCCCCCTTCCTATAAAGAGATATCTCCTCTGGACCCACACAAATTTCTGTCCCACCCAATTCTTTTGGAAATGCTCCCACAGGTAGACCAGAACAAGCAGTCATCTAAATATGGTGCTATGAAGCAGTATTCCCCTCTGCAGTGACCAGCTGGTAAAAGCACTGGGCTTGTTTACCCATGAGTTACAGTGACCTAAACCATGCTTTGCACGTAAATTTGCTTATATATATATATAGGTTTTCTGATCTTAAAGGTCCCTTCCAACCTAGACTATTCTATGATCTATGATAGGGACCCTGCAGCCCATTTTCCCACTCTCACAAGAATGCAAAAGTATGCTGGTGCCTGTGCTGTGAAAATTGCACGGTGAATGCCTTTTCTACATGATAAACAAGGACAACCTCCTTTTCAGGCTGGTTACTGAAATATGTTTCAGATTCATAAGCTGATCTGTGACATTTACTTCAGTCTTAAATTGGCAGTCACCAACAAGTGAGGTGAAACAAGTTTACCCCTGTAATAGATGCATATTACTTTTTGTTAGGTAGTTTTTCTTCTGAACAATAAATTGTTTGGCTGTATTTCTCAGTGGAAGAGGCAAAACATCCTCCTTACATGTAAAGAGAAAAAAAAAGGGGGGGGGGGGGGGGGGGGGGAAGAAGAAAAATACTCTCTTCTATCAGAGTTTTTTACTATTTGGAAACTGGGAGGTGAGGAGGGGATAATTTATTACACCCATAAAAAATGTTGTAGAAACAAGTAAAATAATAATTGGTCTATATTCCTCAAGGAAAAATACCACCGATTTTTAGCCCAGAGAACTGTTCCATATGAGTGAAAACAGCACAATTCACATTCATGTACCAGACAAAAGATTAATTAAGAATTGGAATGGTTTATTGTGTCTGTGATGCATGAGTTTTAGGTGCTTGAAAAAATGTTACTGAGATTTAGATATAAAAAAATAGCACCCAGCTCTTCATTTGGTTGGGGTTTTCTGGATTACTTTAGAATCTCAGTTATGCAACTTCACAATTGGAATTAATCCATCATCCAACATCTGAATTTCTGTGAAAAACAGGCATAAGCCTTCCTTGAAAATGTTTTGGGGAAGTGTTCCCCTCTTCTTACTGGTTACAGAATGAGTCAGTGAACTGCTTAATTTAAAATGTGATTTAAAAAATCATAAGACTGAAATGGGGGGAACAGGGGGATGGTGTTAGGTTTTGTGTGTCTGAGAATGTCATCTTAAATTTCAGTACATTCTTACAGTTAAAATATTATAAGATACTTAGTTATAAGTATCATAGCATTGCAGCAAGGATCATTTGTTCTAAGGCAGTAGAGTAAGAATGTCTTTTAATCTGGGATTGGGAAAAAATGTTTGATTGGCCCATCTTCTAGTCAAAGAATAGAGCATCCTTGGAGAGCTTCACTATGTTTTCTTACTTCGCTGGCTAGTGCACATCATGAGAGTATGCTCTGTTGTTTTTGCATTCCTGATAGGCATTATCCTTCCGGAAATGTGTTTTACTGTGAATTTGGAGAGCTAGAAACATCAGCAATTCAGGAGGTTGAATGGTGTGTAAACTGGAGGACGCTTGGTGGCAGATTTTAGGGAAGAAAGCACATCTAGGGGCATACATATGACTGGGGGGGTCTGTCTGTCTTGCTAACTAGCGTCACAGATTGTGTACTGCAGTGTCATTTTTGTGTGGGAGAAGCAGTGGAAAAGAGGAATATTTCCCTCCTGACACAGAAAAATTTTAGTGCTGAAAAGGTGATAGGAAGTGAAAAACACTCTTGTGACATATCAGACGTGGTGTTTCCTTTCTCCCAGTCATCATTTCTTCTCTTTCCTCCCTGCCATTCATGTCTAGCTATGTCCCATAAATGATGAAATTTCTCTCTGTTGTGGCCAGAGCTCCCATAGCAGTGATTTGGCTTCTACTTATTTTTCCCAAAGGAAGCCTTCTGTAAGTGACATATACGACAGACTAGCCAAAGCTCTGCCAGAGGCAAGGTGGGAGAGATCTTGTGTATTGAATAAGTAGTTCTACAGTGGGTGGAAGTGGAGGGACAAGTCACTTCTTCATGGCAAGGTATGGAGACAACTCTTTAGTTAAAATGTGCAGCTGAAATCTTAAGCCTTTGCATGGGAAAAAGCAATCTCACTGTTGTGCGGCAAAGGAATTAATAATTTGATCTGCCTTCATGCATTAAGCAAAAGGAGGATACAGGGTGGCAAAATGGACAGAGGCAATTTAAAAAAACATTTCTGCTTCTGCATCTCAGGCAAGTCCCTAGCAGACCCATATGTTAGCAAAATCCAAATATTTTATAAAATCACAGAATCATTATGGTTGGAAGAGATCTTTAAGATCATCAAGGCCACCTGTTAACCTAGCACTACTGACTTACTACCAGACCACGTCCCTCAGCACTACATCTACATGTCTTTTAAATACCCCCAGGGATGATGAATCAACCACTTCCCTGGGCAGCCAGTTCCAATGCTTGACAATCCTTTCAGTGAAGAAATTTTTCCTAACATCCAATTTAAACCTCCCCTGGTGTAACTTGAGGCCATTTTGTCTTGTTCTATTGCCTATTACCTGGGAAAAGAGACCAACATACACCTCGCTACAGCTTCCTTTCAGGTAGTTGTAGAGAGCAATAAGGTCTCCCCTCGGCCTCCTTTTCTCCAAGCTAAACAACCCCAGTTCTCTCAGGTGCCCCTGATTCAGCAAAGAATTTACATATATGTCTTAGGGGGGTTGGACTAGATGATCTCCAGATGTCCCTTCCAACCCCTACCATTCTGTGATTAACTCCAGGGTTGCACTTAAATTTAAGTACAGGATTATGTGTTCTCCTGTATCACACATTTTTTAGGAAACATTTCTCTACTTGTCAATGGATAGTTTAGTCTTGGGTTTGATAGGTCAAGAGCAGATTTCATTAAATTATGCACCTTCTTTTGCAGCTAAAGCATTATAAATGTACGTCTTGCAACTTTTGTCTGCTCACCGCTTAAATAATGCCATAAGTCTAAAGATATTCTCCTTTAAAGCTTAAATGCTTTAATATTGTTCTTTCTTCTGTCTCTAATACACACATTTTTTATTGACAGGAAAATACTAATCAGATTTTCCTACTGATCTGCTCTTTAATAGCCTATCATCCAGAAACACACTTAAATCAGGATTTTTGAACTTCTACCAAAGTGAAGTTTACAAGAAAAT
Source organism: Alca torda (assembly GCA_008658365.1). Taxonomy (NCBI): domain Eukaryota; kingdom Metazoa; phylum Chordata; class Aves; order Charadriiformes; family Alcidae; genus Alca; species Alca torda. The sequence continues at coordinate 20,249,034 of CM018079.1, read as the reverse complement.
GCTCTGGTTTAAACCTGGGCACATATTGAATTACTTTGTTGAAAGTGGATCTGCTTATGTGAATTCTGATTTTTTTTATGCTCCAGATTTTTAAAATAGCTGATCCTCTATCAGCTTCTGTTTAGAAAGATAAATGAAATGACCAGAAAGCAATAGTTGCTTTTTAGGCAGGCGCTAAATTTTTTAAAGTCTCACAGAAATTGTTCTGACAAATATGTTTGAAAATCTGATCCCAATCTTGGGTCCGTTGTGAACCGTATACCTAGAAGCTGCACAGATTGAACTTCCATAACTTTCAAAGTGATCCTTTCTGTCTAGGTTAAAGCATGTTGACTAGAGCGGAGGGAAAAGATTGGTTCAGGGTTTTCTTGCACATGCCTATCCCATAACACTACCCTCATCAACACTGTTACAGAGACTGTTACTAGCATCATAAGAATTTGTCCTGAGAAGTACCTGCATGTTTGTTGGTAGGATATACTACATTTATACCCATAGTCACAGGCTCTGTAGTAGAAGTGATAAATTACTTTGATTACCTTGTTTGTTCATATAGACTGGCCAGGGGATTTTGTTTTAATTTTTAGCATTCTCCCAGGCACTGTGGAGGTGAAGCATTTCATGAAAGAAATTTGAGAGTCCCTGAGATTCAGTTTACTGAGAAAATAGATGAGGATTAGAATTTTTCTCCCCAGTATCTTGGATCTGCAGGTTGGATGATGAGAGGCGAAGGCTTCTTGCACTTTGCAGCAGCTGGTAGTGCTAGTCAAAATCAAGACTGCAAAAACAATGTCTTACTGTATTCTCTGGAACAGAGGCAAAGATTTGGTTTCTCTTAGCACTCTTCTGTTCTCAGTAGTATTTGGGCGATAAAATGGCTGAATGATCACCCTGTAGAAGAATACAGTGGTGAGTTTTTGTAACTGTCAAGTAGAATAATGCCAATTAATCAGCTATTAATGGATTAACCACCATGGAAGGAACACTTACACCTCAAGGAATTTACAGCTCAAAAGGCATAAACAGGAAAAATCGGACATGGGGGGAAGTTGAGATGAAAAGGACTATTTGACTTTTATTGCTAGATCAGTTCTGTTCACTGTATTTTTGGTTAAATTTTACTGTCCATATACTACTGCTATATACTTACTGATTTTACTGTTACAGAGGACAGAATCCAGTCTTCCATCTCCTGGATGGGCAAGCTGTTTTCTGTCTTTCATGACCTCTTTTCTTTTTTCTTTCTTTGTGTGCTGGCTGGTGAGATACCTGTTGTTAGCAGCACAAATGATCAAAAACATGTCCTTGCTAAAGTCAGCCAACAAGCTGTTTATGACTCAGAAAAGAAACCTTCTGGTTTTTTGGCTCAATTGGAGCCATATGGACTATCTACCTCCCAAGAGCAAATGGCAATGAGTCGGAGAAAGATTCCCTCCCCCAGCACTAAGCGGGAAGTGTTGACCTAATTGACAGATAAAGGATCTGGCGGGTTAAATGGAACAAATCTGATACAGCCATTGTTTAAAATACCTTTTACCTCTAGGTTTAATCAAACAATAAGAAGCCCAAATAAGAAATGAAATTATTTTAATCTGTTTTATTAAAACGACAGAGATGCTACAATTACTTACATTGTGACAGACTTTGTACATATGTATATGCCAATGTAGTTTCCTGTTGAATAATACAAACCATTGCATGAAAAAAAAAACCAACACTTTAGTATGAATACAAGCAAGTCTCAAGAATTAGAGTAGATAAGGCTGTTGTAATCCACAAACTTACAACAGTTGCAGAAAAGCCTTGCTGATGCACACAAGATGAAGCCATTTGTGTAGACTTGCACTCTAGCATACACTATCACAGTTATCAAGGTCAGCTATGTATGAATTACACAAGAACCTAACCATTATATCTATAGTTGCTTAGGGACTTCTCTTAATAGTAATCCAATTGTCCAGCTAAGGGTTGAGTCAGAACTCCTTTCCTGGCACTGGCTTGCAGATTTGAGGGACTTGGAAGCCCTTCTTCATACCTCAGATACCTGTATTGATTTTTAGTTCTTAGGCCAAAAAGTTTTTCCTTTCCTCCTCTGAACTTTTGTCTAAGCCTTATAATCAATATAAGTCTTAGCTACTGCAGATGCTGTTGAAATAAACTGATTTTTACAACTCTAGTCTTCTGTTCTTGATGTTTGCCCAGCCTCTATATTTGACTCCGATAAAATTATTGTGGCAGATGCCTTGATAAGTTCCTACTGCAGCCTGTTTCCTTTCTAATACAGCATTAAAGTAGTTGCTTTCTTTTTATAGCACTTTGAAAAATTCCTTTCACAAATTATGACGTGCATATTTTATAAAGCAACTTGGTATCTAAAATATGTCTGATTTTGCCTGAAGGCATCTGTCCAAGTGGAAATGAACTTTCAGAAGTTCATTATTTTCAGTCTTACAAGTGCTGTTCTGTACACAGATATGGATGCAGACATCATGGCACAAAGTGCAGAGTCCATATTTGAACCTGGAACTGTCATTTATTCATTTTGGAGTTCAGCTGGGTCTTCTGCTTTTGATAAAACAACCACAGAGAGAAGTGTGGAGCTGCAGTGGACTAAGGGGAACATTAATATGTAAACTGGTATTCAGTGAAGGGAAAGAGCCATCATCTCGGACTGCATCCCTTTCTATAGTTCTGAGCACCAAGAAGAGACCCTTCTGTTTAATACAGGCTTCCTGACTCCTAACAGGGCTGGAGTCCAGTGGGAGAACATTGCCACAAGGATAGTTTCCTCACAGCAGCACTCCTTACAATAGAGTCCTACAGTATAAGGTACAAGAAAGTTGTTCTTCCTACTTTACTAGCACTTTGCTCAGGGAAGGAACAGCCCTGGATCCATAAGATGTACAAGTCAGTGAGTATCTTGCTGTTAACCAGGCTTTGATTTCTCCTCACTGCCATTTAGACTGACAACTTAGTACAAAATGCCCAAAGGTGATGCACGAAGCAAGAAGGCACAGGCTTGATCTAGCTGTGTGAGGATAGCAAAGCACAGGCAGTGAGTAACAGCCTCCACACACAGAGAGGCCACCACAATGCTCAAGACCAGTGAAATGAATGTTCCTGAATTGTTCTGTGAAAAGTTTTGGCTGCAGTATTTTAATATGCAAAGCCTTTTTCTGTTATGCTTCTGTCGTGGTTTAGCCTCAGCCAGCAGCAAAGAACTAGGCGGACACTGTCTCAACCCCCGCAGCTGTGGGGAAGAACGGGGAGAAAAAGGCAAAACTCACGGGTTGAGACAAAGGCAGTTTAACAGAACAGAAAAGGGAAAAGAAAAACACCAACAATAATATGGATAGAGGAATGTACAAACACAATGGCACTACCACTGCTCACCGACTAGACCTGGATACTCCAGCCTGCTCCAAGTGTTGACTTCCTGCTCCCTCCCCCGGCAGCTCCTGGCTATAGGCATGGGCAGATGATATGGAATAGATATGTCCCCTGCCAGATCCTTGGGAAAATTAACTCTATCCCAGCCAGAACCAGGACATTACCCACCCCTGATTCTATACCATCTACGTCATGCCCAGATCTAACAGTTTCCAATTAATTGCCACTACTTTTCCCTGTCTTTGAGATATATATATATATATGTGCATATATATTCATACAGATATAATTCCCTTAGTCTATGGGCCATCCCTCTAAAATGTCCACTGAGCTCATTTAATTAACGACTTTGGGCTCCATCTGCTACAACAGTCTCTCAGGGCAGATAAGATGGTGTGTGGTGCTGGACTGTTGCACGCTGTATTTGAGAATTTGCAGCTGGTGTTTCTGGTGCGGTTCATGCCCACAGTCCATGGGTTGAAGATGTCAATCTCGAGGAAGTTGCTGGGCACCAGCTGCTGAGGTCATTCTGATCCCATCACCACTGCACTTTACTCGGTTTTTCATCAAAGTCCATCTGTCATTAATTTGGGTGATTCTTACTCTAGTACAACTGATAGAAATTATAGTAAAGATGACATATAGTGGCAGGGGTAGTTAGCAATTAACATCATACAATTTGATTCATTGGATATTCTCACCCAAAATCAGATCTCCATGAGACACACATTGGACCTCCCCATTGTTCTACATCACCCACCAAGTGCATCCATGTCCTTGAGCGAAAGCAGTCCCACAGATGGGTTTGCCTTTGCCTGAGGCAGGACTAACCCAGACTGTCTTCCCTAGCATATTCTTCATGTGCACTACGGGGACTTTATCCCCTTCTACAGTACGTGGAAGTTTTGATTGGGCAGGGCCAGCCCGATTGCTAGATCCCCTGGTGTTAACTAAACAGGACAGTTTCTTCTTTCTTTCCTTTGAAATGGGATGGAAACAGAGCAGAAAAAACAGATACATAAAAACTATAAACCAAAACCAGGAAATGATCAAAAAATACAAAATTCTGTTTCTGCAGACAGGGACAGTCGTAGAAATACACTTGAAAAATACTTGAAAAATGTTCCACATAATTGTTTAAAAATGAACAATAACCTCTTCTATCCTATCGTCTATGCCATTCAATGTGCTTTTTTTTCTGAGAATTTGTTGACCTCTAACACTTTTCCTATTTACTGCACATGGGAAAACAGGATCCCTCACAAATCTGTGACCAGATTGTAGACTTCTCATAGTTTCCATAGGCTTTGAGGGCCAGGAACATCGTGAGGGGGTAGCAACTCAGAAAAGGTAGAGTGGTCAGAGTTTATATCGTCAGAGCCAAGCAGCTGAGTGTCTCCCAGTACTTCCCCAGGGAACCATACTGTCCCACCTCTAACAGCAGACAACTTTCTTGTTGAAGTGGTGAAATGCTCGAGTTGATATCCATGCTCTACCACAGGCTCATTCTGGGACTGTGACCATGTGACTTAATCTTTCTGAGCTAAGATCTGCACATTGCAAGGCAGGTTAATAAAAGCTTGTTTGCTTTGCGCAACATGAAGTTACGAAGTTTAATTTTGTTGAAGCTGTCCCTGGTCATTGCAGGGGATGGTCAGACTAGAAGGCCTTGAAAGGTCCCTTCCAATCCAAACTATTGTATGACTCTATGATAATGGCAGGGCACAGATGCTAGGCAATTGGAGCTGTATGGATATCTGGAAAAGGCAATGTAGGATGACTGAAATGTGCCTTGATGGATTTCTGCTGTATAACACAACCTGTGAATAAGAGCAGATACGGAATTGCCACATCAGCCCACTAAATGCTGTCAATGGTAATGGCAACATTGTGGATGCCTCTAGCTACAGTAAAGGAGACTCATTAAACACTCACTTGATGTTCTTTTGTGGCTCATGCCATAGGCCAAGTCATTGAAGCTCCCAGTCCAGGATTGTATTGCTGGCTGAAGTTGTAGGATGATATTATTGGGTGGTGTGATCTCAGCTTAACTCTGCAGAGTATTAAGTCAAATGAGCATGTGAAAATAAGCCATGTGCTATCCATTCATTTATTCTTCATTAGGTCTGTTCTGTGGAGAGCGATGTGCCAGTCCACACAGTATGTGTCCTTTACCATGACAAGCTTATGAATGCTTATTACAACAACTGAACTATGTATTGAGATGATTTACTGGGGGGGGGGGGGGGGGGTGGTGGGGGGGTGGGGGGTGGGGGGAGTTGTGTATTTTTATTGGCATATGATAAATGAATCTGTCTTCTAGAGTATATTTGTACCCAAAAAATTGCAGATTGGTATACAAGGCTATAGGATGAGATGGTGTTGAAGTTTCATGGACACTCCCAATGTCTTAATCTTTTTAAAACCTCACTTGTGTTTTCTACCATGTCTTATAATTTTGATTTTCAAAAATTCATAAAGGAGATGTATTAATATGTGGTCAGTTGATATAGATTGACAGGTTTTAAAATAAGGGTGTGAAAACAAAGAGTGCCGAAATTTGAAAGAGGGCAAGCAGTCAGGAAACACAAAGTGCAATTGAAAACAATGTATTAATAACTGTCACCAGCTTTGGAGTGACCTGCTTGTCCCAGTGTCGGCTTTTATCTGCGTCTTTTCTGGTCACACTTGTTTCTTTGTCACTTGAACAAGAATCCTTCCCATGCTACCTTGAGAAATGTTATTATTTACATACAGAAATTCAACTTCAGGTTGCACTTAGAGTCTCACATTATGCCAGGAGTTGCCCACTAGTGGACAGGTTCTGTTTATAAGCCTGTCATCATTCTATAGTGTTCTTAAATCAATACAGAATTTTGGGGAGTTACGGATGTTTTATTATTGTATTTTCCTTTCTGCACATTACGCAGTGCTGTAGTTCAACCCCAGCTGGCAACTAGGACCATGCAGCTATTTGGTCACTCCCCCTCGGGCCCTCATTAGGGTAGGGAGAAGAGGGGGAAAAGGAGAGGAAAAAAAACCAACTAGTGGGCTGAGATAAAGATAGTTTAATAGAACAGTAACAGAAGAGGGGGAAATAATAATAATGGTAATAATAATGATAATAATAATGATGATGGTAAAAGAATATACAAAATAAAATGATACAACACATGTCACTCTCACCACCCGATGATTGGTTGCCTGGCCCGCCCCAAGTAGTGATTGCAGATTCCTGCCCCCAGACAACCTCCATTTGTGTAGCAAGTATGACATCTATGGAATGGAATATTCCTTTGGCCAGCTTGTCCTGTCTATGCTCCCTCTCTGCTTCTATGGGAACCTGAAAAAGTCCTTTACTAATGTAAACATTACTTAGCAGCAACTGAAATCAATATCTGTTATCAAATTATTCTCATACTAAATCCAAAACACAGCTACTAGAAGAAGAAAAAATAACTCTATCCCAGCTGAAACCAGGACACTCAGGAAAAGAAAGTCCTGTGATATCAAATGATTTCACAAATTTATATGACCTGATCCTAGAAGAATAGGGTGATACAGTAAAATACTATATTTAGTTCCTAGCTGTGATAGTTGCCAGGATCACAGAGTAGATTTATGGGAAACACACCAATGCCAACAACAAACCAATGCCAGTCATTGGTTTGAGACTGCAGGAAGGATGAGGAAAGAGCCCCTTTCACGTCATTACAGTGGATTCATCCCATCTCTCAGGCCTCCTACAACAGAATGGGTGAATGGCCCTCAGAGGTGCCTGGTTGTCTCTGCTGACCACAGCCGGGATTAGGAATACCTTAGAGTTCATCATTTAAATTGTAGGTGGGCAAAGCTGAACAGAGCTAATTCCACCCTAACTATGGCTCAACTTGACAGTAGCGTCAGAGACCATGGCAGAGGCTGTCATGTTTTTTCCTTCTCTAAAGCTCTAGCAGTGCCCAAGGTGACTCTTGACTATCTGACTGACGTTTCTGTCCTGCCCCTAATCTCCAACGTAGATAAGGGTCTTTCAGATGAAATCAATAGCAAAGTCCCTGATGGACCTATAGGAGTCACTAATAGCTGTCTCTGGTGGAGAGCTGTTATTTCTTGAAAACAGTTAGCAGTATCCATATCCTCTTGGCACCTGTTTTTTCATAAGATTCCCCTGACTAGGAACCCACTGTCTTCAACTCTCTGTCCTGCTCCTCACCTTTGAGACCTGCCTGAGGCAACTCAGTTGTCACTGATGTGTCCAAGACCAAAAGTTGGCTTTATTTTAGCTGGGCTGGGGGCGGCACTTACAATCATTCTTGGTATTTTTTCTGTCTTTCAGAGACAAAGAATAGCCAAAACCAGCTGGACCGTAAAAGCCAATCCCAAAGAATACCTGTGGTCAGTTTCAGATTAATCTTTTGCCTTCTAAGAGAGGATAGGTTTAGCAATATCCTTGTTTCTATACAACTACAAAAATACTTTGACTGATTTTAGAAGAACCATATTTCTTCCTTTTTTTCTTTTGCTTTTAGAATCCTTTGAGGTATAAGCCAAAAAAATGACCCCATCTCTCCTCAGCCTGTCATTACCTACTCAGATCTCATTTGTGTGTTAGAAAAACAGTATGTTTTAGGAAGTCTCAGAAGAAAGATTAACTGCTTGCTCATTTTTAAATGACAGCGTAGATGCATGCAATGATTAGTAAGTTGAAATGGTTAGTAAATTGAAATAATTTTCAAGACAGCTTTCCACAATGTTCATAAGAAAGACGATCTTACAATTAGATAGCATGTGTTTTTTAAGCAATGTGAGAACGGCTGATTTTATTCTTACAAGGTCTATGCATTCTTTCTACCTCTTTCATTGTTTCCCAGAACAGCTGTCAGCTCGTGGCTCTTTGCTTAATGCCTGAGAAATGACCAAGAAGTCACCTGAAATATTCCAGAGAGACGGTAGGCTCTGTATGGGTCAGCAGTACAATGTGTAATAGATGGCCATAGCAAATCATTAGACAAAAAAAAAACAAATCTTGAGGCACTTTCCTCTCAAGGATTTATCTTTTTTTTTCCAATTCTTTTGTAACTATGGGTGTTCCAAATTGATGCTTTTAACAGATGCATTCAAGATCTTCCCAAATCATCTAAGTAATGTCAAAGGCAAAAATTAAAAGGAGAGCACCACCCAAGCCTTCTCGTCCTCTCCTTAAGCAATTATTTCTTCTTCAAGTAAAAGCAAATTTTATCTTGATGAAGAATTTATAAAAACACACGAAGTTCCTAATGTGAGAAAGTATGTCCTCAAGTCTTTTCCTAAGTAGCACAGTACCCAAGAACATAGTACCAACATGATTTAAGGACATATTTAATGGGTTTTTTTATTTGAAAGATGAATATTGAGTCTAATATTTTCCTCAAAACCCACCATGACTGTCACCAAATCCAGAAGGGTAAATCATAGAATCATAGAATGGTTACAGTTGGAAGGGACCTTAAAGATCATTTAGCTCCAACCACCCTACCCTGGGCAGGGACACCTCCCACTAGACCAGGTTGCTCAGTATTTATGTTAAATGGAATGAAAAGCATATTTACATTTACATGTTCATGGTGACTTATAAGTATTATTTGGCTGCATTCAATAGCTAAGCATTATTGTCCATTTTGTAGAAATTGTTTAAACTAGTTTATAAACATACAGTGTCTTGTTAACTAAAGCATCTTAGTTGGCATTTCCATAGCTAATCAGCTACAAGGAAGGAGGTTGGCTATGTAGTAGTTGTACATAATAGGTGTCTTTGTGGTAAAAATGTATGTCCATGCAGATAGAACAAAACACCTGTTCTACATATATTTTCTAAGTAAAACTTATATGCATATCTTCATACAAGTATTTAGGTTCATGTAAGTGACTGCTGTGATTATATCAGTGAAACTGGTTTTTTGGTGCATGTTAAGCCTGTGACTAAGAAGTGACTAACTGTATGTGAACGATTTGAAAGCTTTATCACATCAGACACAGTGTACAGTCTGTATAGATAAGTTGAAATAGATAAATGGGAGTTTTTATCTCAGAGTTAAATTGACTGAACATTTTGCAGTTTATCAAGAATTAAATCCAATATGGTTTGTCCTTTTGACCCTAATGGAAGCTTGGCAGTCAGGTTGTTGAGATGGAAGATGGAAATACTGGGTTTCATGTCCCTGCATGTAATGTGCAGCTGCCTGAGACACTGTGGTCAAACTCACAGCATATGCATGCTAAGGAGGATTTGCAATCTTGATATGAAAGTCTTCAAAAATAAACTGGAAGATCCTTCAGAAGGCTGCTTCTCTGCTGCTGGTTCAGAGAAAGACAGAAGTGGAGATGCAAGGTATTTTTCAAGCTTTCCCTCTTTCTGGTGGGATTGAGCCTAGTCAAAAGATGTCTGTACAAAACCACAGTGAGACACCTGCAGGATAGTGAGGAAAGGAGAATCTACTGAGAAGCAGAGGCTGGCGGGGTTTGTGATTCCAGTCTGCATGCCATCCTCTGTGCTTGTTTCCGTTGTATCTGAATAAGTACCAACTTCCAGTGGTTCCTTTCCAGGAACAGCTATGTGCCATCTTCTTAAGCCTTTCAAAGGTGACACCAAAATGCAACCCAACGTCTGTAGAGAGACAGGCCTTTGTCATTTTAGTTTTCTGGCCTGCACCTGCTAGAAATCTCAGACACAGAAAGACTGAGCTTGTTTTAGCCCATCACTGAGTTTCAGTTCAGGCTTTATAGAACTTTCAGTTCTCAAAGACTGAGAACATCACCCTCAGTCTAGGGTTCAGCTGTCTGAATCAAGGCCTGTTTTGGTGCAGAGCAGCTGTGTGAACTTGTTTCATATTTGCAGAGGAAATTGTTATTAAGGTTGTGTGAAAGACCATGAACTAAAGCTATACAAAGTAAGGAAAGCAAAAACACTCAGTGACTGCTGAGAAAGAGCTAGTCAACAGCTAGCTATTCAGCTTGAGATGAAAAATACCACCTTGAAAAGATATAAGCCCCAAGGAATAGTAGAGAAATGGAAGACAGCAACTGAGCACCACTAAGAATCAGACTATTCCATGAAGCACAAAGGTTGTTCATCTGTAATATTTGATTATAACTTCTGATACGTGTCCCAGTCCAGAACTGTAATGACTGTGTGGGCAGTCACCACTTTGAGTTTGTACATCTCTGTGTACAGCATGTTTAGGTTCCTATGTACAACCACTTTGCTTCTGCTGCATCTTTCCCTTGACCATAAGCAAGCATAATGGCAATATTTTCAGTGCTGTCACGTTTTAGTGCAATCGTCTTAAAGTGCTAAAAGGATTCCAATTACCAGGATCATGATGCCACTACTGGCACACAGTATTGAAAGCAAATTGCTGTAGAGTGCAACAATACCAAAACCCTCCTTTTGACTGCTGAGCCAAACAGCAGTGGGCCTGAAGAAAGGAACAAGGCAAAAACATGGTGTGAGTCCTCCCAGTTCTATTTTATACAGGAAACTGCAGAATATCTGTCAGTCTGGGTTATGCAATGAAGCAAAAGCTAGCTACATTCACACAACAGCTACATCTCACATTTAAAGGGTTTTAGGGCAGCTGGGGCATCTTTAAAGGTTTAAAGGGCAGCTGGTTAATCAGAACTTGAGTGAGTCACCTATTCAGTCTGTACAAGTTTGTCAGAGATTTCCCAGGTGTAACAGCTTCAACAGCAGGCTTTTAATCTCTCCTCAGGAGAAAGGTACCTTGGCAGGCAAAAAAGTTTCACACACATATAATCATCCCTCACAGTGTTCTCATTGCAACAGTTCTGATGATGTCACTCTTGACCCTAGATCAAATACAAAACAAAGTAGGAGCCTAATACATCTAGGTCTAACAGCATACTATTATCAAAGCATATATGCATCTAATACAGATATATTGCTCTCATTACATACACAATATTGAGATGATCTGTGCATGCATAGTGGCTATCTATTATGTAGGGGTCTCTACCAGCCCAGTGCTGACTAGTCTAATGGTCTGGCTGCCAAGTCTCCAGAAAACTCAGACAATGAGCCACTAGATGTGAGAGGGGAGATGACCTAATAAATGACCTAATAAATAGTGGTCTGCTACCGATAACTGTAGACTCAAGAGGCAATATTTGAGAGAGATCTTACTTGAAAACAGAGGTGGTGTCTCCCTCTCTCTTCCACAGAGGCATGAGAGAGGTTCAAGGGTGCCTGCATCGGAGGAGACTGTGTGTCTTATTGATCTTGCTGTATTTTACAGTGCTTTAAAAGCAGCAACAGGTGCCAGTAACAGCGACACGTATATGCAGTTTTCACTGAATGGTTGAGGAAAATAATAAAAAATATTAGAAGAAATAGCTGTCTACCAACACATTGTCCACATTTGAGTTATTAAGGTCCATCAAAATTGACTAGTAGGCAAAACCATTTCTAAAGTAAAAAAATTGAATTTGCCCTTTATTGCAGTTATTTCGCCAGGTCCTCTGCTGGGCACTATAGAAAACATTGAGTGGCACTTTGTTGTCTTCCTCTCCATAATCAAGTAGACCTACTCCTGCTTGACAGAAATTGAAAAATTTGTGCACTAGTTCATTTTTCAGTACTGACATCTGCATCTATGGTGAGGCCTCTCTTTGTATTGCTCCTGGCTTAGCTCACTCTACTGCTGGATGAGTGCCATTCTATATCTCTCTGCATTGTAATGCTCTTCCCAGGGTGGCTGGAGTGTGGGGGTTAGAAGTCAGGATTTCCAGACTCTCACCCGGTTTAGGAAAGCACGGTGGTCTGCCACTTGTGGAGCTTGTAGGCATAGGACATCTGTGCTTGATCCTGCTCTCCAACCTAGCATTCCTATGTGATCTGAAGGGAAGTTACTGGGTGAGGCATTCTCTTTGTTTTAGTTAGGGAAAGTTTATGCGTCTCATTTTACATTAGGTCAAAAACTTTAATTAGGTGTTTAGACATCCTGTTCAGACAATAGAGAAAGCTATGAGTCTTCTCAGAGTGATTTACCTGAACTTTATTAATCTCAAGAGATAACATAGGAGGAACCGTCTTATTAACTGCTTCTCTCTCCTTTATCTTGGACGAGGTGGATCTTACCCTCAGTCTTTCTCTGATTTCAATTCCTACCTGCAAAGGGCTTTGCAGTTTTCTATTAGTAGTACTTGTAGGGTACTTATATGCTTTAATAGCATTGCAGACCTTAGCTACCTGTATAATTGAATGAAATTGCTCTGTCTTTATTAATTATTTGTCAGGACACCCAGTTTTTCTAAATTAAAGTTAGTTACATTAATTTTTTACACATAATGTATCTGAATGCCAGTGAAACTAGACATGGGAAGGCTTTGGTTTATAGACTGCACAAATTCTTGTCTGCTGTAAAAGAACAGCAAATGAAACAGAAGGACTCAAGAGTTGATGGAGGTCATAAAATGCTGGACACGCCTGTGGAAGCAGTGGATTTTTATGAACAAGAGAAATTAATATCTGTTAGATTTGAATTACATCAGGCTGCTCTTGCCTTTGGGCAGCAGGGTGGATGAAGGACATTTTGTAATCCCTTCCACCCTCATTTTTTAAAGACTTAATTATTTCTGTTATTTCAAAAATAATGCAGATCATTTGGTGCTCAGTGGTCTTATTTCTTCCATTTTATTCCGTAACAATAGCATTGCTGAATGCCCTTCAGAATTAACTTTGAGGAGGAAAATTATCCCCATATGTTAAGTAACTACATCTGCAGTGCTCTCCTGGTAGAGAATCAGTCAGATGTTGGATATCTACTTAGAAACATAAGATTAATTTCACTGAGCTTTAGACATCTCACTTATAGTTATCTAACCATACGATAACTCTGCGGGCTTTCTATAGGGAGGCAGAAGCATCTCCAGAACGATCCCATTGTAAGACAAGTATCTAAAATGGTTGAGACGCATCTCCCTAGAGGTGCCTGTGTCTCTCAGTTGAGGATAGCCAGCTAGCTTAGACCTAGACAACTCACTTTTACACTTCTGAAATTAGATTAAGTGGAACCACCCCTTTAGTAAAGACTGCCTTTCAGCAGTAAAGACGTACAACCGATACTTATTTTGTCAGCTGTACGATACTTTATTTTTATGAGTCAGGAATTTAAGTTAGTGTTCAGCTCACCCTTTTGCTGTTTAACTTACAAGTAATCTCCCTGCAAATTTTCTTTCCTGCTCCATTAACATTTTTTGACAGCAGATAAACTTGATAGATCTTGACATGTCTTACCACCTAGGGATATTATTCAGAACTACAGCAGTGCTGGATGCTTGGCACTTCTCATTATTAGTCCAACAGCCTTTACTTTGGCTTGTCATAGTGGAACAAGACTCAGTGTGGCAGTGTTTTATCAGTAAGAAGTGGCTTCTTACAGCTGCAGCAAGCCTTTGGCACTGATGACAGAAATATATCACAGCTCAATACCCAATGGACAAAACTGTGTTTTACCATCAGAAGCTGTAATTGTATAACTGGGTATGGAGTATGCAGGGTATGAGTGGTTTGCTACCGCTCCTAGCAAACCTAGTCATTCTGCCATGAATACTAGCTGCTAACACTAACGTCATTGCAGCAAGAGTAATTCTGACAGGGAAATTCAGGGCAATCTATTCTCTTTATGGCAGTAGGTATCAAATCCAAAGTTCGTCTTAGTAAGGAAGTCACACCTTCTTTACCAATTTGTCTAAGTTCAGTGTTCCCCCAAAGAACCCCAAAAGTCAATGCACACATCTGTCAGAGACAGAGGACAGCAAACCCTACATTAATGTATGCTTCTTATTGAAGTCCTTTAATTCCGCGTGTCTAAGACTTGGGCTACAATGTAATGGTGACACTCATCACAGCTAATTTTAACCTTCTGTAACTTATACACATAGTATAAAATGGTTGTCCAGACTCCTTCTATGCTGAGCAGACATCCAGAGAGTGGTTAATTCTGTGCTTGAGTAAGCATATAAAATACCTGGGATTCATCACCCCTGGAGATCCTGCCTGTTTTTATTGATTAACGAGGTCCTGATCTGTAGTTTTGAAAAACCTAAAACCTGGTGACTTAAATCCTACCCTAAATATGCAGAGATATAAATGGTCTGTAACTTTAAGATTCTTGTACTTTAGAGCAGGTTGGACTTAATGTTATAAACTTCTTAAAATCTAGGAGAACACTGTGGAAGTTTGGGTCGAATGTAGGAAGTGTGGTATTTACTATTATTACCTAACTTCTTCCCTACCTGCCCCAGTTACATTTTCAACATGTCACAATCCATGTTTTTCTGGTTTAGATCTTTGCCAAAAGAAAAAGAATGATGGAAAGGAAATTCGCAACAGTATTTCAGGCTAGAATATTGATGGGCTAATTCTTCTCTGATTTTGAGATCTCCTCTGTCAGATAGACCCATTGTATATCATGCTGACAGCAAACCTTCTGCTTCCACCAAATTCCTAACAGTGAGAGAACTAGTGATGCAGCCCCATTGTTCTATTCAGCTGTAGGTTTGGAATACCCCAAACTTCAGCATGCCTTACATCCAGGGGCCAGGGCTGATCTGCTTTCAAGATAAACATTCATGGAGAGGTTTTTGGAACTAAAGCAAACATCTTTCTTTGTTATGGTACTATTAGGAATTCAAAATCGGTTCCAGCTTTCTACAAAAGCTCCAAATCAAGCTGGTAATAATTGTTGTAGACAAGACTGCACTTGCTTTGTAAATACAGTTCCACGTAATAGCCATGGAAATCAGCCACTTCATCTTCCTATAAAAGTGCAATGAATTTACAATTCCTCATACATGAAAATCTCTTTATCTAAGGTGTCCCATTATAGTGATTTTGTACGAAAATAAGCTGTACTGTCAACAGGTCTGTTCATCACTAACAAGGTGTCAGTAAAAGACTGGATGGTTGAAAGAGGCACCCACAAGAATTCTTCCTAATCTTATTAAAAAATACAGAAACACCTCCTCAAGGACTTGGAAAAACAGATAAAACTATGAGTGCAGACAGAAGATCAGACAGATCCCAGGCAGCTCCTTCCCCTAAAAGATTTAAACTTGCTTCTTTATGAAACAAGTTAAAAGGAAAGGGCCTGATTCTTAACTACAGAGACTCAGCAGAGTGCTGGTGGGAAATCAACAGCAAGGACTGGGGCAGGAAGACATTGCCCCGCTCTGTAGGCTCTGTTCTATACACTGGCAGAGCAGGGTGAGGAAATATCTCCACTGCAGTTCAAGTGTGGGCCTAGGAGAAGATGTAACCTGAGTTGTTAGATCTGAGCGTTGCTGCCCTAGGTTCAAAGGGTCCACAGCAAATGGGGAAATGCTAAGCCATTAGACTGGAGGGCTCGATCTGACCTGTACCCACCGCATCCAAGGCAATACTATGAGGATGAGCTTTCTTTCTAAGATTTCCAGTTCCTGTGCTACCACTTACATATAATCAGCATGGCCAGGGTTCAACATGGATTCAGGCACTTGCTTGGCCGGTGTTGACATCTGCTATGACTGGCAAAAGCCATGCCCTTCTCAAACAGGGAAGTAATAACTGCTGCTTGTCTAGACATCCTTGCTTCTCACCTTCAGCATCTCTGTGACCAAAGAGTCAGGGATTTGGTGATTTTATCCAGTTTCAAAGCAGAGGCACACAGCAGTCTAGCAGTATCTTCCCCAGAAATCTCTTGTGTCTAGACATGTCAGACTTAAGTAGGTGAGACAGTAAGAAAACACCAGCTACAGACCCGCACAGCTCTCAAGACTTTACTATTTTGGTTTGGGAGTAGGTGCTTACTGGAAATGTAGCCTATAGCCCAAGAAGAAAATGAAAACAAACCCTCTTCTCTCCTTGTTCCCCTTTCCCAATAAAAGTCTTTTGAAATATTGCCATGGTACTGCTTAAAAGGTCTCCACAGTGCTGTGAATTTGAATGTCAGCAGATAATTAGTATATTTAATCACATGCAGAGAGCAAATACATCTGAGTGGCACATAAACAGAGTGAGATTCTATGTGTCCCTTGTATGCAGAACAGCCTGTGAATGTTATATTAGGAGCTGGATACTGGGTCAGGAAGGCTTGCAAACAGAAAGATGAGGACAGTGGAGAAAGCAGGGTGTTGTAATACTACCCGAAAAGGAAGGGGAAAGGAGTTCAGCTTTCACTGACAAAAACCAAAAATGTTAGAAAAGTCAGATTGTTAATGGAGGAGGAGGAAGCTATGTCCCTTGAGGATCCCTAAATGGACGAAGTTTTTTATCAGTGAAAGGAAAGATGGGATGTGTCAGGGCAAAAAAACAGACAGGGGGTGGAACCCACAGAACTTTCTCATACATACTGGGTTGAAAAGCAGTGCAGATCTCCTTGTTGCTCTGGTTCTCCCTTTTTTTCTGCCTGACCCATATCTACAGACCTCATGGTGGCAAGGGTGGATGGTGGTCATGTCTGCCTGGGTAAGTGGGCCACAGGCAGGAGGAGCTTCTCTGCTGAAAGCAGAGCATGTCCTGGCAGTCAGCGCGATGGCCTCTGGGAAGCAGGGTCAGCCTCAGGCTCCAGATGCTGTCAATCTGAAAGGTTTTGTCTGGATAGACAGGGCTGTGAATCATGTAGCACAATAATGCACATTGCATCACACTGCAAATGAACTGGAAGCAGATATCTGATTTGCCATCAGATCTAGCAGCTGGAATATAGATTTCTCCCATCTTCTGCCTATTCCTACTGCCAAAATTTGTCAGTGTCCTTAAGCTATACGACACCTACTGCTGGGTTTAGGCAAGAAAAGCAGATGAAGATGTCCCTGCTCATGGCAGGGGGGTTGCAACTAAATGATCTTTAAGGTCCCTGCCTATGGCGATAAACCAATGAGAGCTAGCAGAAGCACTGACTCTTCCTCCTTCTTTAGCTGTTTCAGAGCCCAATGGAGCAAGCCCCAGCATGTGTGGGTTGTTGGGTACTGCTGGACCTCTCTGTCCCGTGCCTCCTTCACTGGGAAAACATGCTCCTGTCACTGGGCAGGAAGACTTGATAAATAGAAATTACAGGAGTCATCTGGAGGGTAGCCCAAGGCCACATTAATGGAGCGTGTTGGAAGAGGTAAACGAGTCACTATATAATCCTACTATTCAGGAAAGGTGAAAACACACAGTTGCGAGAAGTTTGGCTTAGTGTATTATATCAGCTTGGCAGATCTAATTGGGCACAAGATACCAGAAGGCATAAGGTTTATTTCCTCCACTGTAGTAGCAGAAGTCCTTTGCCGTTATGATACTCAGCGGTCTTTGGTAGCATACAGTGCACATTTAGATGAAATAATATATCCCATAGTCATTAAACTAGGTGCAAAAGAGCTTAAAGACAAAGGATGCGAATAGCTTGTATGTTGTAATTAACACTATGGGCATATAAAAAGATGCAAGAAAAGAATACATCAAATTACAGAAGCTGAGGGAGAAGAGAGAAGTACAGGTTGCAGAACATTTTTCTGTTTCATTCTTGACAGTATTTGAAGAAATTAAAAACATTTTTCCTTAAGATTAAAAGCTGGTTCTTCCTCAGTCTTTCACAGGGCTGAATTTTATGGAGAATTACTTATGCAGAAAAGAGGAATGAGCAGCACCTAGAGTCTACAGGAAATAAACATTTGCCAGTGAGGTTGCAGCTCATTAGTTTTATTTTTTTTTTAAGTAAATACGTGGAAAACACTAGAGCCAGAAGATCAAAGAATTAAGCAGTTTAAAGTCCTGAGAATCCAGCTGTTAAACATCTTAGAGCAGAATTTGTAGGTTAGATGTAATATAACGAGTTTTTGTGGGCAGAGGAAATACCTTAGACAAGCACACTGCTATAATCTATATTTATATATTTATCTATAAATATATATATATAAATATATATATAAATCAATACAATGACCATTTTCCTTTCATTTTAGCTCTTGGTAGGCTTTCTTGACAGCATGGGTGGCTGTTCTTTTTTAGGGAAAATGTGTATGAATTGTCCAGCCACTAAGACTTTTCGAGAGGAATAGTTGCCATTCCCAGCACCTGCGTGGCTTCCATCATAAATGTTTAAGTCAGTGACATTTCAGCATTCAGACATCATTATACATTATCAAAATACATTTCCTATTTTTCAGGTGGTTTAGACTTGTGAAATCCAAGAATAAGTCATTATGGTCTGTCTGTTTTTCAGCTTTTATTAATTTTTTAATTTTTTTGTGCTGTTATTGGTCCTTCAGTTTTCAGTTTGGAAACACACATTCTGTTACCTTAGAAACTTACAAAGATGTTGCATACTTGTGATTACGCCTGCTACAAACATTTTAAAAATCCCAATATTGACTTATTTTATATATATATGTATGTGAATATGTATATATGCATGTATGTATATATCTTTATACATTTAGAATTGAGTTTGAGGATATTTCTGATTTTGGGGACTAAGAGGCTAATTTTTTAACATAAACACCCAATCTTCAGTTAAAAAGTAGCTTCTGAGATAATAGGTCAGAAACTGATTTATCTTAAGAGAAATGCTGCATAATGATGGGACCCAAAGATCCTAGTCTTTGAGAAAATATCAGATGTCGTCCATTGTGATAAAAGGCATGAGTTGACAGAAGTCAGGCAGATCGAATGAAAAATAATGTCCTGTGTTAGTATAAAAGGAAAACTAGGGGGGAAAAAGATCAAAAATAAACACAACATGAAGAGTAGAGAGGCATTTTATCATTTTTCTGCTCTTTTGTCATGAATTCAATGTAAAGAACATATCAACCTGGCAAAATATTTTTTTTGCAAGCAGGGTAAATTCCCAATCATTTAATTTAATAGGGAGAATTCTAAGTAGAGGATGAAATTGTCTAGCTCCAGAGGGAATTATATATGTGCTCACTACCTATCACAGTGAACATGTAGAGATACAGATACAGTGGATATGTAGTGCAAGAAGGAAACACAAAGACACAAGGGATTCATTCTCTTTGTACACACAATATTTTACTGTTTAATTTCACACATAACTTACTGTTTCCCAGGAAAGAGAAATGATCCCCTCTACATGTGTGAAAAATGATTGTACAGACGCACTTAGCATATCCTAAATTATCACACATGGTTTGAATGGAAGAAAGGAAACCTTTCCAGGGAAAAAAAAAGGAGAAAAAAAATAATAATAATAAAAAAAAAAAAAAACAGAGAAGAACTCATTTTAAGCAACTGTATTCTGGCTATTTTAAATAAAATAACCCCTCAGGCTAAGATACCAAGAATCACGGATTAAACCCAGTCAGAGGACACCATTTTCAAGGCATTTTTGGGAATTTGATAGTTTCTGCCACTGGAAATCAGAGGAGTTTGGTGTTTAGTGATTTCTCAGCTGTTGTAAAGACTCCCCTGAAATATATATTTTGGCTGCCAATAAGTTGAGCTATTTCCTTTCTTTTACTAATACCGAATGGCAAGTCCCAGCAGAAACAGGTGTGATCACTAACACAGGCAAGCTACAAGCTCGATCACTGACTGTAATTAAAGCTGTTTGAGAACTGATAATCTTCAGTGGATACTGAATTTGGGTCAAGGAATTTTCACAGCCCTGGATGGTGCTTTCTTTTATCATGTAACTGTAATCTCCTGACGTTTGGATGACAGCCTTCTTCTGTTACCCAGGAAGAGTACTGAAACTTCCTATGCTTTAATACAGTTATCTACTGTGCTTAACATATTGTGTGTTCATTTCTATTATCACTTGCCCTCCTAATTAGAGAAGCAGATGTTGCAAAGGAAGGTTTGGGAACAGTAGCAAATGGCACATATTTTGGCGGCTTTAAGCAGTAAAACCCCATGCAAGGAGATGCAATATATGACAGCTCACAGTATGTGATGTAGTCACCTGAACTTTCAGTCACCTGAAAGTCCCTGAACTTTAGGAGAAGAGATAATTTTCCTGGTCAAACTATAAAGCTGTGGTATGGTGTCTCATCTGGACCAAAAGTGAAGTGAAGTGTAGTACAACATTTAACAGAGGGAGATTTCACTAGAAGTCTCTGGAAATTTGGGTGAGGTGTAGAGAAGGCTTGATTTCGCAGGGACTGTAAGCACTCATGAGTGTTTCTGAACCATGAAGCTGCCAGCCTGGAATTTGTATTTCACCTAGGGGCTTTGTGCAAGCTCTGTAATTTGAACAGAAGTCATTTGAGATCCTGGATTGGGATAAACATCTGTTGCTCCATTCTTCTCTTGTTATGTTGATGTTATTTCAGTGACAAATAGGTTGTTGTCACCTCTAGTGGCAATAAGTCAGCTTTAGATCAGGCATACAGAGAGATGCAATTTCACCAAGGAGCTGCAGAGCAACAGGACATTATTTCTGTCTGCCTCTAGATCAAGTGTCCTATTTGGTAAAAGAAAAGCAGCAAGCTTGACTCTTGACTTATGTGGGTTGATTGGGACTGTGGGAGTCCACTCCAAGGTTGATGTTTGTAAGATCAGAGCCCATTAAATCATGCTGCATATAACTCTCATCTTTATCATGGAAAACAGAACCTAAAAAAAGGTGGTTTCTTCTTTCATACACTACAAGCTGGTTTTGCCAGTTGGCTGCACTGAACTAGAAAGCGTTTTGGCTTTTCCATAAGTTTGATTTCCACGTGTTTCCCCTGATCTCTGCACACATTCGTGGGGAAAGGCTATGTCCCATCTCTCACTAGTAGTGCCCCACTCTGTGCAATGATAGGCATACTCATAAGGTGCGGAGAGTGTTCAGCTTGCAATTCAAAGGGAAGAAAACAGATCTGCTATTCCCCCTCCTGTCCCTTTGCTCCCTACCGATGTTTAATTTGAGCAGCTCAGCAAAGAATGCAACATCAATGACTTCAAGGGTGTTACAGATGTCTGGTGCAAATCTCATATCTCAACTCCAGCAGTTTCATACCCATATGTCTAGATCTATCCTGAAACTAGGGATTCAGAGATTGGTGATATTAGTAAAAGAACTTCAGTAAAATTTAACAAAATCCTATTCTGTGATGATTTTCGTGTAATAGTCTAACACAGGTTTTCATTGCAAATAACAGGAGAGCTTCTCTTTTCACAAAGCTGTTAGCCACAATCACTGTCCTTGGAAACAAATTATCAAGCAAGTCTGTAATCTACCGAAGACTTAGAAAAGTATTCCATCAGAGAATGTAATTTATTTGAAAAACAAACAAGCCACATGCATGTAAAAATTTCACTAGCAACTTGTTGTGGTTTTGGACAAATTGGCCAATGGCTGGCCACAGATGCTCCCCCCCAACCTCTCGTACCTGGAGAGAAGGAGGAGAGATAAAGAGATTTACAAGTTTAGAAGGAACTAAACTACTTTAATGAAATACTAACAATAAAATAAAAAGAAAAATAATGCAATAGATACAGTATATACAAAACCGTATTAAGCTCACAGGATGATGTCACTGGCAGGCACTGGGGAAGTCCCAGACTGGACTCAGCGACAGGTGAGAATTGGATTCCACAGCTGGAGTCAGAAACCCACAGATCAGGATCAAAGGCAGATGAACAGACAGGGTCCTCCTTGGACATCAGCCGTTGAAGAAAGAGTTCACCCTTTGATGCCTCAGCTTTTATCCTGAGCATGGGGCAGATGAGATGGAATACCCCGTTTGTCAATTTTAGGTCACCTGTCCTGTCTGCTCCTCCCTGCAGGTGGGACCCCTCTATGCTTTTCCATTTCTGACCCTCCAGCAGGGCAAATAACGAAATTAGCTGACCTTGGTTGTTATAGCAAGAAGTATAAACAAGAGCCTCTCTGCGTACCATCCCTTGTCACTAACTGCAAACATTGGTCTTATCACTCTGAGAACAAACCGGTTTTGGCACAACATGCTGTTAATTTCAGAGAGTTAGAAGAGGCCCAGCTAAGAAGTAAAATTACTGAGCAGAAAGTTGGTTCTGTTTTACCTCAAACCAGGACACAACTTCAGCAGGAAAGACAAAAGACATCATTTCAGCTTTCTTTTTCCATTTTGATAATGCTAAAAGATTTTCTTTGAATGATTACATGCAGATGATTATATGAAAGGATAATTAGACAAATAGTTTGATGTTCTTGAAAACAATTTGATCATTCTAATCTAAGATTAGACATTTTAATTTTGATAAAAACATGACACTTTGGCTTCTTGCTCTAGTCTGGGATAACAACAGAATTTGGAGGCTGGAATTCCTTGCAGAGTGAAAATGTGACTTCCTAATCAGTTCTACTTCTTCAAAGGCAGGATAAGTAGTAATTAGCTTAATCTGCACCACAAATCAGGTCAGATATTAGGAAAATCTTCCTCCTAATACTGGTGGCTGATATGCAGAGAAGTGGAGTATCTGGTGACAGGAGTTTCTAAAATGGGTTTTAAGAAACATGTGAGTGAATCCAGATACAGTTAATTCTGTCCTGGATTCAAGGGGACAGTCTACGTGACCTCTTGAAGTCCTTGCTTTTCTTCATGTCTGTGACTAACCATTGTCACTGCCACAACTATTGCATGACAAAATCAGGTTAGAAGGGAAGGAGTATTTGTATGTGAAGCCAGAAGCAACTTCAAAGATTCAGGGAACCATTCTCTAATGACTTCTTTGGGCAGATTTGTCCATTATACTAATCAAATCCATTGGTTTAAGTTATTTTCTTTTTCTTGTCATAAGTTAAAGAGCAAGGAAAACAATCAGATTTACAGTGCTGCTTTCCTGATTAGACATCTGTGTTCCAAGCTCTTTTACATTCAGGACATTGATATTGGTAAAATTGATAATGAATTATGCTCCTTGAGGCCATGGTTAATTAAATTGGCTACCCTTTTGTCTTCAGCATGGGCAGCTGGGGAGTTCAACTGCTTAAATTGATGAGTCCTACTTTGAGCAAATTCCTAATGGACAGGCGGTCCTGCTGTCAGACAGTCATGCAACTTAGATCACAAAGATCCTGCAATTTTTCAAACTGTTCACCACCCTTCAAGATAAGCGGTTCTGGGAGGAGAACTTGTTAAAAGCATTTGTTAAAATGTAATCTGTCTGTGGGATAAGGAAAGTCACAAAAGTGAATCAGGGGTCTTTACCAATCTGTGTTTCTGGTGAGATAGTGTTAAAAAGGACACGCTGTCTCCTTTTATATGGCAGTCAGGAAACACTTGGGTCTTTAGCAGTAGGTGTCATTGCAAGGCACTCAGGAAAGCATTAGTTTTATTAATATTCTCACCTTTCTTTGGGATAAATATGATGGAAATTCCAGAGGAGCAAGGGGAAAGGTTGCCATCACTGGAGCACATTCAGGATTAAAGCTGTCCAAAGACTATCCTTGTTGAAAGATTTTCCTTCCCCTGTCCTGTGAGGGTCACAGCAACCACTCTGAAGGAAAATGTGCTACTTAACACATAGGAGAATGTACAGCAATGGTGTACCTCTATGCCAGCTGCTCCTCCAAAAAGCAGCTAAGTAACAAATGCCTAAAACCAAAGATAGCCTATCTTAGAGGCAAAAGAGTTGTAGTAAAACTTTGTGGGATTTATACTGTCTGAAGCTCATTGTACTTCTTATCAAGAGTTACCCAGTTACCAGTGGCCTGACAGAACAACCCTGCACAGGACAACAGTCAACTAAAAATCTTATCAACATTGTGGATTTATTTTCAGATGGTTGATGAACAGTGCTGACAATGGAGAGCCAGACTCATTTGCAAGGTTATATTCCTAGGAACAAGAGTAACTCTGATTCAGTTGTCATGGCTGTGATTTTAAAAGGTGTCATTTATCATATCCTCACATGACCTTCCAGTCAGTGTGGTCCTGATGTCACAGAGCTGCCGTATGGCACCAATCAGATTTGCAGGTGTCTTGGGATGTGGGATGCAGGTGTGGCCATAAACCCTAGCTGTCAGTGTTGCATCTGCTTACACTGAAAAACTCTGATGTCAAAGTCTAGCAGTGACTTCACAGTGGTGACGACCACCTCTCTGCACTGGCAGAACAGCATGATGGGCAGATCAGTAGATTCAGACTGGAGAAGCGTAAGAGTCAAAGCAGACAGGATTACAACATCCTATCGTTCAAGAGGGACTTTCTTTGTGATAGAAATGGGGCCCACGCCAAGCGCTTTGCTGAAAACAAGGTGGCTGCTTGGTGCCCAGAGGAACAATGCTGACCTGCTTGACAATCCCATGCCCGCTCACCTCTTGGCACAAGTCACACATATCTATATGGGACTATCTCAGGGAAAAGCTGCCACTCAGCTGTCTCGGGGAAAGGCTGTGACTCTGCCTTTTTACTGGCTTTTGATGGCAGCTGGCATCAGTGGGCCGAGTGTCCCAGCCCTGTTCTCTTTTCTTTGTGCCAAATAGAAGGAGTACTTGGAGAGCGAAAACACCAGCAAATACCTAAACACATTCCTTGGGTGGGCTGTTCCATAGAGCAACCCTAGCATCCATTTTGTATCCTCAGTCTCTTCCTTCTAAGCACACTTCTCCCCTCAAAGGTGTTATCCAGATTCCCTATACATCTCCCCTATTTTCCTACCTCAGGCATACAGTTGGACATGCCCCCAGCTAAGAAACACACAACTCCTTATCCAACTCTTTTTTTTTTCTCTTTGTTCAAATCATATTCAGAATATTACATCAAATACTGTGTTACCCCTTGCTATGGAGCAGCACAAAATCTGACAGCCTCTGATTTCTCAAAGCAATGCCTTATTCTCCATTTGGCAACTGATGGGAAGCCTGTGTCACTGATGAAGAGCTCGTCCTCTGTGTTCTCATGGATCAACTTTGGGTCCTCCATTTGCCACTACAATTTAGGGGTCCTGGTTGAACCAGTTTCCAGGAGGTTGCGTGTCACAACAGAGAAGTGTGCAGTGAAGTTAAGCACATCAGGAATTAATCATTTGGTGTACAGAAATAACTTTTGTTTGGGTTCAATTGACATGAAATGAAAATTATTTTCCGTTTGCTTTTCCTCAAGGAAAACTGAGAAGTTTGTTGAAACTTTTATTTTCTTTCTGGAGAATTGGGTTAGTTACAAACACTTTTCTATGCTTAAATTTTCTTATTTCTGTACTGTATCTAGCCAACTCTGAAAAAAAGGGTAGGAGCAACGTCACTGTCACTGTTTTTGGATTCCCTATAATCTCCAGCAGGAGACCTGTTATGCTGAAAAGTAAGAATCTACATATGTGGGTTTTAGAGTTCAGCCTTATTTTATTTAAAGGTAATTAAAAAAAAAAAAAAAAAACAAAACAAAACAAAACAAAACCAAAAACAAACTCCTATTTTCAGAAAACTTACTGCTAGTATGGACATTGTGTCTGACAAAAAGTCCACTGTTTATCACTTTGGTCAGTCACAAGTGTGGAATGGCAAAGAACCAATTGCCAACAGTATCTCCCGTTTCACTTGCAGAAGTGAATTTGACCTGATGAGGCATTGATTCAGCTGAAAGGACAACAAATGAAGAACTGGAAACAATTGTGCCAGTTATGCTGCAAAATAGCCAGTTGTACTGGGGTGCCAGCTTTGGGTTGGGATGGTTTCAGCTGTATTCATCACCTGTGGCTTAAACGTTGTTCTGTATTTTGTTTTGCAGAGTGAAGTACATCCAGAATTATTTTAATATGAAACAGAGAACTCAGACAGATATTTAAGTTCTGGCAATAAGGCCACAGGGACTTCCATGCACATGTGAGACTTTTTTCTGGCTTTTATTTTACACATGGTTATCCAAAGTCTTCCCCAAGAAATGGGATTTTAAGAAAAATAATAAAGAGAACAAGCTTGAAGAAGTTTAAGTACAGGCCTTCTGTCTTTTTATCACTTAATAAAACAGGGCTATTAAGTGAAAAGAGAAGTCACTTTCACAGATGTCTTTATCCTCATCGGTTGCAATAATACCAAGCAACAACTAGAGGCTCTTCTCAAGAACTGCAATCCAAATAAACAGGAGGGGGGGGAAAAAGACAAAAAAGGTGAGCCCTCCCTCTGGAGTTCACAGTCAAGGTAATAAAATGCAGAAGGAGAACAATGAGACAGCATTGCTGGCTGTAATCACACTGTACTATTAAACTGACGTTTATTTTTTTGATGATGCTTATACAGCATCAAGGCCCTTACCACTAGCCCACCAGCGAGTAAGCTGGTGGAGAACAAGGAGTTTGGAGGGGACGCAGCTGGGACAGATGACCCCAACTGACCAAAGGGATACCCCATACCATATAACATCATGCTCAGCAATAAAAGCTGAGAAGAAGGGGGAAGGATGTTTGGAGTGATGATGTTTGTCTTCCCAAGCAATCATTATGCATGATGGAGCCCTGCTTTCCTGGAGATGGCCCTAAACATCTGCCTGCCAATGGGAAGTAGCAAATGAATTCCTTATTTTGTTTTGGTTGTGTGCACAGCTTTTGCTTTACTTTTTAAATTGTTCATCTCAACACATAAGTTTTTGCACTTTTACCCTTCTGATTCTTTTTCCCGTCCCACTGAGGGGAGCGAGTGAGCAGCTGTGTGGGGTTTAACAACTCAAAAAATCCAAACTCTTTTTTTAAATATAGAGTAAACTTTTTGGCTCTTTTCTAGAAAAAGACTGCCATTTACCAAGCTGTGCAGGTTTGGGGATTTCATTTTTTTTTAAGAAAAGGCAGTTAAGCTCTTCAAAACTCATTAAATAATTAATAACTTTCAATGACATTCAAGTCAGAGCTAATTACTAGACATCCAGAAAGCAATCTTTACAAAGGAGAATAAAGTATGAAGGCCAATGTTTATACTAGTTTATTTCAGAGTTGCTGCTAAATGTCTTCATAGTAACTTCCTTTCTGTCCCTGCTCTGGGCATTGGTCAGACATGGAATAGGAAAGTTGTAATAGTTCTTCATGGGGGTCTTTTGTCAGTTCAGTAAAATTCAATAAAAATAATATTTTTGGAACTAAGTCTTATTTTGTAGTAAGTAAACTTATCTCTGCTCAAAATGAATTTACTATAAAACAAAGCAGTGGTTTTTTTTCACCAGAACATGATTACTACTCTACTGAGAGTAAAATTGCAATATTGTTGACTTTTAAAGTAAGCTTATATAATAATTCTGGATGCAACATTTTGTGGTGGCATTTCAGTTCTCATAGGGATTTTTATTTGGCTAGGAAAGACCTAGCTAGATCTGCTTTGCTATTGCTGCCTATTGTCTCCTGACATAATTAAATTGTTAGACTATATGCTTTCAAAAATGGGAAATTTTTATATTTCCACTTTTCTCAGGTAAAGTACACATGTTTTTCAGAAATGTTGTCCCAATTAATCTCCCTGGCAAAGAATGGGCATGGGGTGGGGTTTTGTAGTCCCTGTGGTCAGGACCTCTAGGGGTAAACTGAAGCTCAGGTGACTGACTTGTTTTCTGCCCATGGAAAGAAGTCATTTTCTGTTTCTAAACTGTAAGTTTAGATTAGATGGAGGCAGCATTATAAATGTGGGATCTACATCTCCTGTGGAAAAAATGACGCAAAGAATAGCATTTGTATTGCAACTGTATACTTCGTCTCCCTGGCTAGATCTGAAACAGTAGTTTAGGAGCACAGAGGAAGAAGGTGTAAACTATTATGTACTGCCTTTTCTGTATTTTGTGCATCTACAGCGTTGGAGACAAGATACCTCTGTCTTCATCCTGCTAATTCAAATGGCAGCTCTCTGCACAAGCTTTCCCCAGATCCCTTCCCTCCTTGCCATATATGATGTTGGAACCCTTCCTCATCTGTTATGTTTAGCACTGATTTATACATATATACACACATCACATATGCATAATCTTTTAAAATTCAAAACCTTTCCACAAAGCTCTCAAAATAACTTGGCTGGTTAGCCAAGACAGCTGTGTTACCTACTTACCAAAGAACGCATACAAAATATTGCAAGATAAACAATTTTAGCTTTAAGCAAATGAGCTATCTACTTGCATTTTCATTTTTACTATACAGATTTTGCTGGTAATAGTTCTACGTTAATAAAATTCAATTAAAAAGAATAAAGTGAGAACTGGTTGACTGTTTCCAGTATAGGTGGAAAGTTGAACTGGGAGTTCTATAATGAATGAGAGCTACTTAACAAAAATTCAGTGTGTGCATGTGCCAAAATTAGATTTAAAATGTGTATTCACTATGTTGTCTGTAGAGATAGGGACTATCAAAATGTGTATCATTTTCAGGGAGAAACTTCAGGTTATTTGCTAAATGAGTTTGGCTTAATGTCAGTGTAGGTTTCTAACCTAACCATTCACAGCTTGAACTCTTTAGCATTTTTATAACCCAAATGTGGTTTCGTGGCCGTATCTTGGTTTGAATTTGCTTTTGAATGTATAGGCTTCTTTCCAGCAGCATGTTGGGATGTGGCAATGGCCATACTGGGTCAGCTCAATCTCCCTCAGCATGCTGTCTCCAGCTATTGCTAAAAGCAGATACCTGAGGAAATACAAGAACAAAATGATTGGCTAGTGGTATTTCCTGTGAAAACTCCCCTTGCCAAGAGAATTCTGAGCCAGGTGCAGTGTTTCTGCATTTTATAGCCTCAATGGGTTCCACTATCATGTGTGTCCATTTACCCTTCAACCAGCATAGACATCCAGCCCAACCACACAGTATTTTGGCAAGGCTGTGAGATACCTGACTCAGCACAGGCTGTTTACACATCCCATCCACCCTTGCAGAAGAAGGTGTCAGGGCCTTTCTAGGAAGGATGTGGTATCCAGTGGCTTGCCTGCCATTGCCATGGGTGCCCCAGCACTGCACTCCTCATCTCCGGTGTGTGTGTGTGTTGGGGTGCGCTCCAAAGTGCAGGAGGAACACAAGATTTTCCTTTGGGGGTATCAGGCCCCCTAAGCCTGCACCAGAGTGTTCTCCTGAGTGTAAAGAATATGAATAGTTAATCACCTCTCAAAACACTGCCAGAGCATAAAACTCTACACAGACCTTGATGGGAAAATGAGCTTAAACTTCCTGCTGGCAAGAAAAACTACCTTTCGGTGCATAGCTTGTTTGAATTATCATCAAGAAAAGGAAGTGCAGGGATGTTTTCTTTTTGAGTGACAGAAAACCTACCTTTATTTGTTAATTGAGGAACCTCACTGAATACTTTATCACTGCTAGCTCTGAGCACCTTTAAGCTTATTTTTGTGTCTCTATATCTGCAACAGATCTAAACACAAAATGAAGATCTTTTAAAAACTGTCCCCCAAAACGTACTCCAAGTTTCTTAGCACATTCCTCAAATCTCATTACTAACTTTTTCATTTCATCAGTTTTCAAATACATTTTTGAAAAATTCAAATAAGAGAAAATGAGAGAACTTCCCTCACACATGCTACTGATCCTCAATGCTCCTCTATGGATTAACATTATTTTCATATGTCTAAAAACCTTCTTATTGACTGGACAGAGAAAAACTGTTGATAGCCCCATAACATAAGCTTTTCATTGAGAAGGAAACACATTTAGGCACTTCAGAACTCATTATATAATTAACATGTTTCAACTATGTTAAAAATCAGAACTAATTACCAATATCTGCCTAGTGAACCTTGTACAGTTGGGCCTCTTCTACAAGTACTAATGATGATCTTATAGAACCTTAGTGTTTACCTTCAAATAAGAAGCTAAGATGCAGTTGTGAATAATTTGAAAGCTTAATCCTATGTTCAGTCAGTGACAGCTCCTACAATTTCAGGACTCTCCTGTATCTGGCACCAGGATTCTGGGATTTAGAGTAGCATTGTACTGTTAGCAGCCCTTTTGGGTTTTTGTCTCTAGAAAATAAAAGTCAGATTCAATATCTGCTGAAGTCACCAAAACATTTTAATTGAGCTCATCCTAACACAGTGACCACTGAAAGTCACCACTGTAACCTGGCAGAACAAAAACTTTCACAAGTAAAGACTAGGAGGAACTAGAGAATGGAGAAAAATCTGCAGGAAGGGCAAAGAGATCGTCTCAGGTGATTATCAACAGAAAATGTTTCTTATTGCTAGTACTGAGCAGTAGTGTATTGAGCTTCATATTTCTTGCCAGTTTCGGAGTTTTTATCCATTAGACCCAGGGAAAATTAGCAGGGAATTCTCCCTGCAAAGAGACATGGAAGAATGGTTTCGAGTTTTTGAATCTGGAAGCATATGTGGAGATGCACGCAATGGGTGATGTCTTATAGCTGTGTCTATAAGTAAGTCTTGGCAGGTTCTTCAGGCATTTGATGCAACTTCCCCATTGTTTGTTGGTTGTTTTTTTTTCTCTACAGACCTTGTTTGCAGAAAAGTGTGGGAAAATTAAAGAGGTAGTTTATTTCATGTGTGTAAAGAGACTGGTTTAAAGATGGTGCTTAAAGCAGTTCAGATAGGAAACGTTAGTCATGAAACCAGGACAGGAGTTCAGTACGGACAGCCTGGATCTGCCTGGGTGAGCTGTGCATCTGCAACTGCATCCCAAGACATGGTGTGGCATATTTCATCAGCTGATGCAAACAGATTTAATGCTTCCTCCTGAGACATCTCCACTGGCATGAAATGAAGGGTCAGTACAAGGAGAGGAAAGACCCTTGAGTCCAGATATCAGTGGATACAAGCAGGGCATAATAGAAATTTTTCAGGCAGACAAAAGAGCAGGGCAGGCATGCCAATAGCTCATTGTTCCATCAGCTTTTTCTCTTCCAAAAGAGAAGACATGCAGATATGGCTGTGGCAGAACTGTAGGCTTCCTTGCTTTCCTTGTGGGACAATTATCATTGCATGATAATGCATTGCAATATGATAGGGCATTCTCTGTCACAGTAAACCACATTGTCCTGACAGTGTTTGCATCGCAACCCCAAACGATGTGCTTTTTCCCTTCCAGTCTATCCACACTAGCTTAATCTTTGCGGGAAGATGTCAACCACATCATCCTGATTCAAGCCCCAATTTAAGATACCACGTCTAATCTAGAAGAGCACTAATGGGGTGTAAGAGTTTCTATGGGAACAGTAGGTTACCAGGTAAAGAACAACATAAATAACTATTTTTTTGTGCTAGGGTCTGGGTGGCTTGGGATAGCAGAATGGGAAATGCATCTATCCATGATTATGGAAGTCTTTTTGTCCTATCAGGGTACATAAGAGCTCTACTTGTGGACAGAGTTCCTGTTCTGCTAGTTAGTGTAAAGTTGTGGAGTAAAAAGATGATGCTTTTGAAACAGACTGATCACAGGGTGCCCAGCTGCCTTTAAGGACATCATTAAAGTAAGCCATAGTTTTGTTTTAATAATGGTAGTAACCATTTATTGTCTCTTCTGAGCTATATTGGTACAGCTAAAATTACCTAACTTCCAAAGCAAGCAACTAGGGAAACATTTATAGCTGTATGAGAAAAGGAACTTTTGCACCCGTCACCCTTGCCACAAACAAGAAAAGCCAGGCCTCCTATGTCTCAATGTCATAACTAACCTGAAGCACCAGAGTTCCTTGGCCTTGGATTTCCTGTTTGGGAAAAAGGGATTGGGACACTTACCTAGTGATGTATAAGAGCATGAATATTTAAAATCATGTGGGCCTGACTTTCCACTGTCTCCTTCACCCTGTACATTACCTTAACACAATGTACCTTACCTACACTCTCCTTACCATTACATTGGCATAATGTCCATGGAGAATAACATTTCAGATATCATTTCCAGTCTGGTGTTCCAGTATGGGCTAACTGATGGTCCAATTCCTTAAATAAATAAAAAAATGTGTTATATGACAGGGCAGATACATGGGCTGTCTCTGGACAGGATGCTACAGACATGTTGACTATCTCAAAGCAATTGACAGTCAAGGGACCAAAAGCTGAAATACCATCAGGAAAAAGCTGTCACATTTCTGTTTCTTCCTCAGAGTTTCCTTTTTCTTTTGCTGGTCCAGATAAATGAGAGCACTGCAGTGACAAGAGTTCACTAGGATCATGGCACAAGGCTGTAAACTCCTCCAGAATCTCTCTGCACACCACCACAGATGGGACAAATGGCCTCAGTTTGACCCATGGAAGAGCAAGGAGAAGACAGACGACACTTTTCTTGCAAATCGTAGCCATCATCTCAGATCCTTTTCAAATAAAGCTGGACTGCAGCAGAACTGATAGTGTCTCAGAGAGCTCATGGAATCAATAAAGGCAGCAGGAAAAGGAAAATGCATACTGCTGTAGCTTCTTAAATAGGAATTGATTTTTATCCATTGTCCAGTCTCATGGCAAAGGAACAAGCTAATCACTTCAAACCAAGGATAGAAGGGAGACTAATTCTCTGTCTCAGGAAAGGACAGGAGCTCGGTAAAAGGTCAATGAGAAGACCAACCCTGCATAAAAAGATCTTTTTTTACTTGATTTCCTGATGAAGAAAGTGGAGTTGGGCCACTCATCTGTATGGCTTTGCTCCAACGTTGCTGCCTGGGACTGCAAGGAAACCAGAGTACACTACCAAGGGGGAAAAAAAAAAAAGAAAAAAAAAAGTACATGCATTCCTCAGGGATTCACTGGAATGAGAGTTTGCAACATTTGCAAGCAGAGACCTCTGCCTCTCCTGGGAGAAGCCCTGGAAATACCAGCAGCTCTGTGTTTGGCAACAGTCATCACCATGTTGTGGGGGTCCCTGTTACCCCACCTTGATACTGCCTCATCAGCACCTCTGAAAGAAGCTGTTTCCCCAGCCAGCTCCTTGTGGTATGCCAGTTCTCCCACATGATAAGCAGCCTAGATGGACAAAAAACCTGTTTCCTTCTTCAGGGTAGAGAGATTAAGTGCAAACACCAAACACACCCTTTAGGTTGTTCCTTTGAGTAAGCTTCACATAGCCCTAAAACTCATTGCATTTTTCCTTAATTGCACACTAACTGTCATGATTAAAACAAATACCATCAGTCCAGCTTTGGTTGCCTACATCTAACAATACTGAGTTTCCCTAGTGCCTTTTGCTCTAGGAAAAATAAATATGTACAAATACATTATATTTATATATAAACTTATTCATGAGGATGCTTCTCAGGCATGGAAGGGAGTTGGTTTTCACTGCAGCAGAAGGCTAAAGGAATAAAATTACTTGTTTAGCTCCATTGCACTGGATCTGTGGTGTGGTGTGGTGTGTTGTGTGCAGAGAGGCAGATGCTCCAAGCAGTGCTGATACGGAACTGAGGCTAGGAAGAATCTTAATGACATTCATGAGTTTGCTGAGTTTGTGTCAGTTCAAAACCTATCAGAGAAGTTCTCTGAAGCTCAGAAATCAAGTGGTGTTCATTCACAGTCTATATATTGGTGTACTTTCCTCCTACCACAGTGGCATCAATCTTTATGTGTGATGAAGATTGTGGTCTCGTTCCTCAAGAGCCCATGAAAGAGAAGGGCACATTATCCATGCAGGAACATACTGGAAACTTGTAGATCTGTATGAGTTGCATGTGGCTTTCAGATTGGCTGCAGAAAACCCCTTGTTGAGGAGAAGAGAGAAGACACTGTTCTACTGAAGGGGATTTCTAAAAGTTTATAGTGATGGTGGTGTGGTTTTTTAACCAGGTCTGAACACATCCTCAGCCCCATTTTCTTTTTTTCATGGCTCCCAAATCCTTGGTCTCTCAGTTGGGAGCCACCAGCATGTTCAGTTCAACTTTGAGTGCTTCGCAGTGTTCCTTTGGAGTTCACAAATCCCTTTTGTTTAGCCTTCTTAATTTCCTTAAATTATAGAAAAGAAAAAAATGCCAGTTGAAACTGTTTCTTCAGCAAACATCCATAAGAACATTTCCAAAGTTCATGTTTTCTATCTAATGTGTCAAAATAACATGTTTTGATGTTTATTTGTTTTGATTTGTGACTCTTTCCCTGCTGGATGCTGGTTTTTATGTGCTAGAGTTTGTCAGTGAATTCTGCCTTAAATTCATGACTAGTCTCCCTGAAATGTGGAGCAAAAAATGTGAAAGGTCCAAATCGTGCCAATGTAACTTGAGATTCACAGGAGAGAGCTGTGAGTTCCATGACTGTGCTGGGAAGACACTTCTGTGAGAAACATTTCTGAAGGGACACATGGTTTACAATAGGCGTGCTGAGTTTGTGTCAGTCAAAACCTATCAGAGAAGTTCTCTGAAGCTCAGAAATCCAGCAGTGTTCATCAACAGTCTGTGTATTGGTATGCTTTCCTCCTACCACAGTGGCATCAATCTTTATTTCTTCTCAAAATTATTAATGGATGTGTAAGAGTTTGGGGATCCTTCAAAATAGTCTGCTCAGCTGGGCACCAGCCAGAACTCCATCAGAAATTCTTGCTACAGGTTGTAGTCACTTGCAACAGGTTTAGATGTGGGGAAAGAAATGCAAGGTGTGGAGTAAGAGAATCAAATCCAAGTACCTGAGTACAGTTCTTGTGGTTTTGCTGCAAATTGATTATTTTGTCATGTAGCCTGTTCTATACTGTTGGGTTTTGTTTGATTGAAAAAATAAAGTACATCTAGTGCAGTGATAAAACAGTTAAAAAAAATTGCAAGCAGATCCTGAAGATGCACAGGAAGATTAAGGGAGATGCTTCTCAACCCATGACACGCACGGCAATATGCAGTAGAGGAATTATATTTCCAAAATATTTATTGCAGGAAATGTTCATCTTCTGGATTCTGGTTATGATATCACATTTTGTGCTGTGGCAGACAGCACAGTAAGCATGGTTTCTTCTCTCAGAGGTGATTTTGGTCTTGTTAGACTAATAAAAAGCCCTAGTGACATCAGTGGCCCTTCAGAAGTGCTTGAATATAAGATTCAGCTCCTGTTGTTTTGTCACACCCATTTTCTTCACTTTTCTTGTTGTTTAGAAAATGTAAAGCCCACTGATTTCAGACCTGTGATTTAGAACATTTCATGGAGCTGCAAACTCATACATATTTGGTGATATATCTAAACACACGTTTATAGAATGACTTGTATTTGCCGCAATTTAGTATTTTCTGGGTTAACTTGATAAATAATACTACAAGTGAAGATGGCAGACCTTACAGAGACCTCTATAACTTTAACTATGATGAGTAGTCTCACAGA
Source organism: Alca torda (assembly GCA_008658365.1). Classification (NCBI taxonomy): domain Eukaryota; kingdom Metazoa; phylum Chordata; class Aves; order Charadriiformes; family Alcidae; genus Alca; species Alca torda. Next base: position 20,213,502 of record CM018079.1, on the reverse strand, counting down.
AACAACTGAGACAAGGCACATCTTACAAAGTTAGTTTCATCAAGGCCAAACATGGGATTACACAGTATTCATGAGAAAGTGAAGATTCTGTTAATAGGGTAATAGAAGGTCATATGAAAGTGGGGATGGCATTTAGTCTTAACATGGGATTTCTGCATTATTTACCTGTCACAAGACTCCAAATTAAGTAGGCACCAATGTTAGACTACTGTGGTTTGTCAAGGTTTATGCTACAATATTTTGGCCTTTTAATTTTTCATAGATTAATAATATAGATTTGATATTTCAATCACGAAGGGTGGATTTATTTTTTTTTTTTCAAGTAGCACAGGCAGAGCACAGAATCTTTTGCTGATATAACATCAAATATTTTTCCAAAGAGACCAGATCCTAGCAATGTCCCAAAGAGTTCATGCTCTTTGTAGGTGTTTTTTACAGATGCTTTGCAACTCTACCTGTATTCCTTGTAGGAAAAAAAAAAAAGCTAATTTTTGACAGGTGTAACATTTTCTATCTTTTTTTCAGTCACCTCTCAGCCATGCAAGGTTCTGCCATTAGTGTGACTAAATAGGAGGCACAACGCATATTGCTTGATGATGTCATGAGTATGATGTAAGTTTTGAGATGATCCATGGAAGTAGGTTTCCCTATGGCAAGAGCTACCAACCAGAGCATCTGAGTTCAGAGGCAGAATGCTGTTTTTCTTGCTTCTTTCCTTGTTCAAACAAACTTAGGAAAAGGGAATATCCTTACAAGTTTTAATACTGCTTCCATTGTTTCTGTGTGAAAGAGAAAAGATAAAAACATCCTATGCGGTGATCACTGTGGCATCATTTTTCTCTGTGTATTTGACAAATTGCTGACACAGATCATATGACACCCATATGATACATGGATCTGATGAAACCCTGGCAAATTTGTCAGTCCTGATGGATTCTGTGTTTAAGGATCAGCTGTGTTTAAGGATCAGCTTCAGGGAAATTTTCTGACCCTTACTTGGAACTACTCTGGCCAGCAACTACTCTGTCCTCAGCAGTGCTGGCTACAAGCTTTACCATAATGACTATCAAATCAACCCAAGATCTCTGATATAATTATCTAAAAATATGGGTTCACTAATAAGTGGACAACCTGTATATTCACGGAGGGGCTACAGGGTTTACTATGCCTATATCATTGGTCCGAAATGTCGATTTCACTGTAGGTACCTGGAGGACTGGGGTAATGTTTCAAGCTGTCCTAGGCAAATCTTAGAGCCTACTTGCCACCAAATGTGGCAAAAATTATAATTTTATTTTTCTTGGGATTGTTGTCCAGATTACCAAAAATTGATTAAATACTGCCTTGTGTTTCCAAAGTGGAGTGAATGAAAGATCGTAGTAGCCCTTAGTAGGCTACAGTAATTTATTTTTTGTATCTGAACCTGAACTGTCTGTCATTTATAAACCACCTCATCAATTCTGTCACCACTGCCTCTATGAAAGCACAGAGATTCATTGGCATGGCTGTATAACAAGTATCAAGTTTTTAGAGATTAACAAGTTCCTCTCTTATAACTCGCCTCATTAAAAGTGATGGCTAGGTTGTATTAAAAATCCCAGATCTTTTATGACCAGCTCCCTATGGAAAAGACTACTCTGGATTTTGGGGACGGGGTGGGTTTTTTGGGGGAATCCTCCCAGAAAGCATGTTCCATCAGTATCAGTGACCGGAAGAAAAATATTTTGTGGGAGATAAATCTGTCACAAAGCTGTCACAGCTGACAGCCATTTTTGTTGATATTATTCTGTCTAGTTTGGTATCTTCTTGTGACAGGAGTGTGTCTCTCGTAGTTGTTTGCAATAAGCTTTTCTGTCTTATAAAATAATGAGAGGTGATCACAGTCTAGCTTTGTGAGTGGAAGTATGCCAGCCAAGACATAGCTTTTATGGAAGAAAGAAAAGACAATTAAAAGGAACTATAGACCTTCTGGACTAGCTCTACAAATTAATTGTTCTTCCCTTATCATGGGAAATACTATGGACCCAGCAGTTTTGGTCACAGCTTTTTCTTTGCATTTGTTCAATGAACTAACCCAATGTTACATGATTGACAGATTTGAATACACAGTGAAGATAATTGATATGTTCAGCAAAACCAGTTCATAAACTGACAGATAATCAACCAATTCATTAAAAATCAGCATGTTTGCCACCAGGGTTCTGTTGGCTAAATTAAACATGACTAGTAATTTGTAAACAAATTATTTGTAAACAAATGACAACCAATTACATAGAATTAAAAACAAACAAACAAAAAAGAAGCTGCTTCAAATGATGTATCCATTTTTAAAGCCAGGAGGAAGAATTTTCATCAGTTAAGCCTAACTGAAAGACAAATGATATTGGTTTGACATATGTGACCACAAGATATTGCAACTATAGGGAAAAGGCTTAAAGGCCTGATGGGCATGATACCACACAGTCTCTGACTTAAGATTTCTTTGTTAGCAACAAAAAGTGGGTCAATTAATTCCAAACATTGTTAGTGAATGATGAAATGCCACCATATTTTTTTGTAACCATTGTGGAATATGAGGGTTCAGGTGCCACCTCTGCTAAATAGAGCTGGGACTGGGGGATGAACCAAACATGAGGTTAAGGTGCCTTATTCTGATGCTCACCGGGACTGGTGCTGGGGCCAGTGTATGTAAGGAATTAGCTCATGACACAACTTTGCAGACCCTTTGCAGAACTGCTTATGGTGGCAGAACCTTGGCCAATGCATTGCTCACTAAATCTCTTTGTGTTTAAGTACAAACGTGTTTAATACGGTCAAAGAGTACAATAAAAATTACCTAACATATAAAATAGATAATTGAAACTTTGAGATTAGTTAAAATCTATTTGTCAGGGCCCTTAGTATACACAGGAACTTACAAAATAATCATCTGCATTACTTAGCACACATCTAATTACTGAAAATTATTGCATGAAAGACACTCTACAGGCATGGATAGATGCTATGTTTTCTTTTTGTACCCTGGACAAATTGTTGACTCAAACCTATGCCAGTGCTGTGAATATTTCTAGTGTGCTAGTCCCACATTTACAGTTATCTTTCTCAGCCAGCAGACGTGCCTCACCCTAGCAGCACAGTTCTGAGCTGCAAGAGCAAACCTGCGTCCTTCACACAGTCATTGTGGCAGTAGCGTTTGTTTTGTGTTGGTACTGCTGAGCCATTTGACAAAGGAAAATATATTTGTTCTTAATTTTCGTGCTACTGTGCTGGCTGTGAGAATGCAAAGAAGCATTGGTTTGCTGAGAAATCATTTGTAGGTATAGTAAGAAAGGAGGATGTAACCAGGTGTATAGTCAAAGCTTTCCTGCCAATGGATTAATTTGGAGATGAGAATCAAGGCTGTACCACTGCCAATCAGTATGCTGGGAGGGTTCAACTGGGCCATTAAAGGTATGGGAGCTCTGGAATCTGGTGGGATATTTCACGGGTCTTGTATCTAATGGTGGCAAGTGAGCCTGAAGGAAAGCTGAGCCAGGATCCCAGCTGCAAGGAAATGCATTTCCATCTTAACTCCTAGGCTCATCTCCTTCACTCCCTGACTCGTTACAAGAAAACACAGGGAGCTCTGGAACAGGGGCCAGGTGTCAGGAACATGTCCAGAAACACTCCTCAGGGCCCAGGTGGTGAAGCTCTGTTGTCTGACATCCTTGGTGCCTGGCTGACAGCGAGCCAGCCGTGCAGCATGGATGGGATCGTTTAGGTATCTCTGGCTCTCTTGCAAATCAGGACCAGAGGGACAGGTGTTACCTACTGTGTAGGAAGATAGAGCCTGCTGTGAATTAAGTAGCCCTGTACTGACAGCCCAGGAGCTACTCTTCTTCTCTGGCCAGTACACATGGCTTCATTAGTAAGTAACAGTCAATGGGAGTCTCTGCACAGTGCTCCTATTGCAAGTTCACATACATGAGTGGACGTTTTATTGGGGATATTTTGATTGCTTACTTTTATGGGAACTGAAAAAAAGCCACAAGGAGTTTGCATGGATTTTAGTCGCATATGGATTGTATTAATTTGCATGCAAAAATGTGTTTGCCACACAATCCCAAATAAATGGACTGTTGAAAACTATTAACAATTAAAGAATGATAATATCAAATGTTTCAAGGTCTTGATTGCTGCTAGAATTCAGTAGTGCTAAGATCTTTAAACAACCAATACAAAAGACAACGCAAAATGGAGTTACATAAAAGGGACAAAAAAACATTTCTTCAGAAATGAAGAAAAATGTGTATGAAGGCAAATGAACATACACTGCACCTGAGAGAAATGAAAACTTGTGTAGAGCTGTCAGAAGGATCATAGGGATATAGAAGATATCATAATCACATGCAAAACATGCTAACATTTTTTTCAGAAAACACAGAATTTCTTCCTTCAAAACAAACATGCTTAATAATTTCTGACTTACCCCCAGCTATTTTTACATTAAAATACTTTTCGAAAAGCATTTACTGAATTAGCAAAGACAAGAAATCTGTTTTATGACAATTGTTGGAAATCACAAACTGACACAAACTGTATATGCTCTCGGCTTCCTTTATCCAACTATTTATTGTATTCACAAATCGGGGCTATGTATGGTTTATATTTGACTGGTCACTTCAGGACAGCTAACAGCTGCTTAGAAAAGAAAGATTTATACTCTCTTACCCTCCCAGCCTTCCCAGCAATAGTTTCTTCTCTTTCCCTATTATGAGAATTCAGAAATAACTGAGAGGATAGGTTATCACAAAGTTTGGGCCCTCTGTAGGAACTGAACTTTCTTTGCACGCTCAGCTGTTTTTAAATTACATAATCCATGTGAAAGGGCTCAGCAATTGAAGAGGGGCCATTTGTATGCAAAGAAAGGAGGAAAAGTTCATTACAAATACAATTTCACAAGTAGCATTTCTTTACTTTCTGAAAGTAACTTTATCTTAAACAGGGGTCTGATTCTGGTAGCATTTATGCATGTTAGGGACCATCTTTTCCAGGCCTATGCTTAATGACCTTTTGATTTGAGTCTGCATAGCTTTCAGGGAATTGCTTGGGCATACCTGGAAAAAAAAAAAATCAGTCACCAATGTCCCACTGACCCTAAATACAAACATGCCATACCATTAATGAAAGGATACCAAAATATGAATCACCACTAGAATGTGTTTGCATATGACATATTTTTGTTCCTATCAGCAACTGCAGAGACAATTGCAGCCCAGAACAAAGAGTGATAGCTAACTTCCCACAGGAGCCCTACCTTCATCAGTTTGGCTTCTGTGGAACAAAGAGGAAGCAAGGGTCTTGCAGGCTGTTTTCCTACTCTCTGCCCTCCTTCTAGATGTATTTGAGGCTTACTTCCTGGTCAGTTTCTTGACATCTTTTGACATCATCTTGACATGTCTTGACATTAAAAATAGCAGAATACTCTCAAATTAAGGACAACTCTGCAGAGTACATCTCTTTCACCTGACAAGGGACTGCCACAAATTTTACATCCTCATTAGAGGTGAGGGTCCCTTGTTCATCTTGACTGGTGAGAGCTGCTTCTGGAGGCCAGACTTTGCAGTAGTTTTAAGCTACTTAATTTCCTTCAGCTTGGAATGGTGTTGGGTCTTTTGTTCTCTGTCTGGAGGATCCTGCAGATAATTGAAATAAACCCTTTGCCAGAGCAGGTACTGTCAGTAATGAGCTCCAACTTGGGACTGGTTTTCCTGATGCATTATGACTGTCCTTGTCCTGCCTGGTAGCTGTGGTGAGATTTGCAGAAGCAGCCCATTGGAGACATAATGCTAGTTAGGGCTTTTAAGCGCAAGGTCACCCAGCATGGTTGTATGTGGAGATACAGAAGAAACCACTACAGCCTATGGTCCGATCTAATCAAATTGAGGACTAATTGACCTTAACACTGGCTTAGTCAGTCAGCTTTATTGTAAAAAGAACTTATAAAAGATCAAGGTAATTGCACCCTTGTCCTTGAAAATAACTAGCTAAGATAAACCCACACATGACACAATCACAATTTTTTTTTTTTTTATCAAACTGGGATTAACACTACTTCCATGTATGCAGGGAAGATTTGTTGCACTCTTGAAATTTTGAAAACTATAGTCAATGTTAAGTAACTAGCAATGCTGATAACATTATTATCATTGCTTCTATTGTTTAATACTTGCATTATCACATAAGCAAGAGACATTTTGTTCAGTATGGTACAGTAACTGTCCAAAAAGATGGTATTTACTTCAATACACAACTGTATGAGGATGAAGAGGGGACTGGGGAGGAAGCATGCACACCATTTATAACCTTACCAACATGTAACACAATTGAACCTATCAAAATGTGATACAGAAAAGATTAGAGGTCAGATTTTGATAACCCTAATTTAGAAAGAATAAGAGCCTTGCAGACCAGGGGCTTTCACAGAAGTTGAAGGAAGCTTTTATAGAATATAATCTTGCTCGATATGGAGGAGGGCAACTGACTATGTTTAGCAGCCTCCTGGCTGCTTGAGTCATCAATCTGTGAGCTTTGGTCTGCCACCCATATTGGTGGAGGGAAAACACAGCTTGTATCTCAACAACTCCTTCAAGACTGTTGACAGTGCTGGTGGGAAAATGCTCCCATTTCAAACACCAGCACTTCTGACCAACTGATGAGTATGCGTTCCCCCCTCCTATCCCAGGCCAGTAAGCTACTAGACTCTAAGTGGTCTATCGTATCTGTGTGGAGCATGGATGTTGTGCGTGTGCTGATGGTTGTATGACAAGTGCTGCAGCAAATAACTGCATTTCCATAAAAGGAAGGGTCCTTATCTACCTGTGCAAAAGCAGTAGAATTGTGGTCAGGAGTGCAGTGATCAAGTGATGCCTCTCTTCAGAAAGGGCTGAGTGAAGGGCGATGTAGGGTGTATTTTTGTAGAAGGAGCAGAAGTGTGTTTTGATCCTGAATATAGTAAATATGGCATCTTATAAGCAAGTCATTAAATATATATATGTATATGTATATGCTCCTTGGATGTGTTTATACCTTTGTAACAGCAACATTTCATTTGCACTTTCTAGTGTATTTTGATTTGAGTGGCGTAAAACTAGAAAGACACGAGTATGAATGAAACTCATAAAGCCCTACAAAATTAGGTTTCCTGATACACATTTAATGTGTTATCTTACTGTTAATTTTAAATATTCCTTGTACTTAGATTCATATATACATCTCTTTGCAGTACTTCACCTTCCAGCAAAAAAAGTTTTAATGATTCCCATTCAGTATGTGTTGGCATAATAAATAATAACAAGCTTGAGACTCAGCAATTTGGAAATGCAGGGGAACTTACCCTGTAAGTGTAGCATTGTTTCTTGTAGTTAGCGGAGATAACCTTGGATTCTGGGTTCAACTTTTTTCTGCTTCTGCTTCAGTACTCCCATGTAGGATACCAAAGGAGCTTGGTGCCAGATCAGTAAAGATAACATTGACAACATGATTTGAATCATAATAGGGATATAAATAAATACTTAAAAGATCCTGATACCACCAAGCATAGTAGTGCTAACAGAGGTTTTGATGGCGGGGAAAAGGATGCTACTGAGACTCTACGACCTCTGTGGACATACAGATCCTTTTTGTCCCCCATGATGCTATTATGCCTCTGCTTGGCAGGAGAGAGGAAAGAACACTGAGCTGGGGAGAATAAAGAGGGTGCATTCCACATCCATCTCCAGTGCTGCAGCAGAGAATCTGTACAGCTGACAGTCATCCTGGGATGGTGGCAGAGGAGGAATGGAATGGGAGAGAACGAGGGAGCTAGGCGGACTTTGACAGAGCACGAGACAAGGATTGTAAGCATTGGGGACTGTTGATGCTTGGTAATACTGTTACTGCACACAGTCAAAAGCAAAATGCATCTGTCGTGTCTGTGTATTGATCACCACTGTTGTAAAGATTTTTAAATGCCATTTTTCCCACTGACTTTTCATTTGTAAGAGAGGGACAGAAAGAAGACTCAGCCTCATTTCGGTAAATTGAAGACTTCCTTCCCTTCCCCATGCAGCTTAGCTATGCCAATTGTAAGTCTCATTATCTTTGTACACTGCTTGAGATAAGGTTTCAAATGGGGCCTCATGTGCTGTAGTTACACAAATTGTGGCTCAATCTCAACAGGGGAGTCACCAGGCGCCATATAAAGACATAAACATGAAATCAAATGGCTGCTGTGCATGTGCCAGAGGCATCTGAGAAGTGATTCTCCAGACGTATGACCAATGTTGATCAACTGGTTTTATGGCTGAGAAAGCACAATTACCATATACTTGTGCATATAACAAAGGTCTCAAATAACTCAAAACACTATAAAAAGCAAGCCTTCTGCCTGCTCATTACACAGTGTATCATACACCAAATCAGAGCCAAGGGAGCTTCTGGACAAAAAGCTTTAGACTTCTCCAAAAGCTTATCTAGCAGGAGCCCCACGGCTGATTCAGAGTTTTTAGCATTTTTTAGAGATACTGCAACACACAGATTATTCTCATACAAGCAATTCCATAGCATTCTGCTTCTGTTGTCTTGTACTTAAATGTGTATGATTTTTTTTCCCTATCTTGTTCTCTTCTACTTTTATGAATACTTCCTACCATGATGCACAATCTTGTCCTCTAAATTCAAAAGTAAGTTCTGCAGGTACTGTTGCATGTAAAAAAATGTCAGAGCCCCACATAATAATAACAGTACAACTGACATTTTACTGTTAATAAAATAAAGCTAGCTGACAATTTTCTAGGGTGACCTGTTTCAATTGGAAAATGCTGATGTTACAGAATGAAAATGTGTTGCAGATAAATGTAGGTTTTGTCCAAATTCTCAACAGATAATTATTATTAAGTCTTAATATCAGAAAGATGAAATGTTTCATTTCAAAAAGGTCCATTTTTTCTATGCTGTATTTTGACTGTATAACAGAATAAGACTATCAGATTACCAGCTCTGACCTTACTAAAATGAGACATTTCTGCATATTTCATTTGCAAGACTTTCTGAGATTTTCATCCCGATTTAAGACAATGTAGAATTTTGAAATCTCAGTATGTCAAATGGCAATTCCTTTTTTCAGCTTCATGTAGACATTGGAGAATAAGAACAAAGAAGCAGAGATGTCACAGGAAAAAAAGGAGAATATACAGTGGCTGGTAACTATAAACACAATTTACTGAGAAACAACTAGTAGCTTTCCTGAAGCACTGTGACCCTAATCAGATGAGAAACTTTGTGACAATGATTTTATTGAATGTAAATTCTGATTTATTACCTGGGTTGTAAGGCATTACTGTGAGATTCTCAATGTGAGTTAATGAATTCTTGTGTTAATTTGCTTTTTGTCCTTTAATGCATTGAATATTTCTATTTTAAACCCCACACATTTTCATCAAGGAAATATTTTAACCTCCCACTGACTTTGCTTTCACTGAATTGTCTTTCTTAAGTGCAAGCATAGTCTCGTTGCTGTATCGACTGGCAATGGGCAAGGAATTTAAGTGTGTTAGGCTCTCAGCATATCTGGGTGTTCTCTTGTTTGTATGGTATCTTTGCATTCAGTTAAATGTAGAGCTGGTACCATCAGAGACTGTTGTAGACGCATACAAGAAACCTCACTAACAAATTTCTATTCACTACGTTTTCCAAACAAGCCAGCTAGGAGTAGTTTACTCCCATATCTGAAAGCAGAGGGGCTGATGAGGACCTTTACTATATATATTCTTGTTGGGGTACAGGAGGCAAACCATCTCTTTTCCTGGAGTTAAGTCTGTAGTTTTTTATCTGTATAGCCAGTCAGTGAACCACAGAGGTCTGATAATCACTCATTCAGTGCAGAATTCACTGCTGAATGGAGAATTATTGCACACTCTGAAGTACCCTATTTCATACTTCCATTTCTGACACAACTTCTTCTTCTCTGGACTAAGTATGAGAAACCAGAAAAATTCCTGTGAATGAAGGGCCTGAAGCTGTCAAAAAATGCATTGACATCAGGTATAGGCTGAGGGCAGAAACTCTCCTCCAGCTTACTTCTCTTCAATGCCCACAAAATTGCAAATAGAATTCTAAGAATATATTCTAAGAATATATTCTAAGAATATATTCCAAATGTACTCCAAACCAGAATACTTAGTGATTAAACTCTGTGGCTAATTGGGTTATTTAATCATCAGTGTAGAATATCTAATTCCAGTTCCAACTCACAAGGCTGAGTAACTATTTTTAGAGATAATAAATGAAAGGAAAGAAACATCAGTTGTTTTGCTAGAGTTCTGTAAAATCTGTTACTGAAAGAAGAGCACATTTGGGATTTACTGCTATATCATTTTTTGTTTTATTACAGCAGGGGAAAAAATGTCCTCACAGTACATAGTGCTTTCAGGAAAAAAACCATACATGATTCCTTGATTTTTTCCTCTGAATAAAATTTGTTGTTGCTATTTCTATTACGGACAGGCCTAAAGACCCCAACAGAGATGGTGTTGTCATTGCAAGAAGTTCTGCCTCAAACAGAGAATGAGACACATTCTCTGCCCTGGAAAGCTGAATGTAAGTGGATAAAGCAGGCAGAGAAAGGGAAAAAAAGAACAATTAAGTTCCCATTTTACAGATTGGTTAACTGTAACACTGAGTTTCTTGTGTCAGGTAATACGCATCAAGCTGGAATTTGTATCCAGGTTTCCTGAATTCAAACCTGACAACTTTGGGAAACTAATCCCTCATCCGGCCCCTTGAACTTCAACTAATTTCACACCATCATTCATTTTCTGTGAATTAATTTCCAACTCGAGACATCCGAATGTCATAGTGATCTAGAATTAAGAAGTGAATTTTAGACCCTAAAAGTGACCACTCAGTCTCCTCCCCATTTTGGGATGTTCAGCCATACCCAAATTAGCTCTAGATCCAGGACAATATGGTCATAGTAGCATAAGACTGTTCCAGGTCCCTGAGTCACACAGATGCAGCTATACTGCCAGGACCCAGGAATGCAATGAATAGGACAAAATTGTTTGGCATGAAAAATGCCTTTGGTGGTAGCTGCCATCAGCTTGGTCTCATTCTCCTGTAATCAGGAGACTCACTGAACCCCAGGCTTTCCACACCTATTGGCTTCTCTTGTCACCTTGTACATCATAAAAGTAATGCTTAAAAAGTGTCTGACTGTACCTTGTTTCTCTTTTATTTACTTTCAAAGAAAAGGTGTGGGAAGTTAACGAGACCACTAATATGAAGACACTATCATCATGATAATGGCATTAGGCTCATGCCTGTCAGAAGGCCTGGACATGGGGCTGTGAGATGCACCTGAGGTCAGTGAGTAGCATCTTTTTAGGTCATAACCAGGAGCTTGTGACCTGGGCTTTGACCCCCTTGTACAGAGCTAGAACAGAATTATGTCCCCTGCCTCAAGAGTCTAAATATTAGAGATGGGAAGCAAAAGCATGAAGAGGGAGAAGGGACCCAGCGACTCTGCTGAGGAGCAATAATTACAATCATCTCACCAGATAAGGCCCACCTTTCTCTCCGCATTCCCTGCCAATACAAGTTTTGCCAGTGTTGAATAGGAAGCATGCTGCCACAGCACCATCCTGTAATAAATAAACACATATATGCAATGTCACAACAAATTAGGAACTACTTATTTCTGTTCATTGAGCCAGATGGAATCAATAAGCAGCAGGGAGTTGGCACTGAATTCATTAAAGAAGCTCTCAAGGCCTCGGTAATAGGAATGAGAAGTGACCCACTAGCTAGGTTTCCCTGTACACAGGAAACTGGGCTAAAATAATTCTCAGCTTAAGTGAAAATAATGGATAACACTCACTTTACATTGCACACTTTTACCATCTAAAACAGATGAGCTTTTTCCTAAATAATACATGAAAGGCTGCTCAATGCCCAATGCCCAATGTACTGTGCAGTCTTGTGAAAAGAAACTGAAATAAAAACAGGGAAACTGTCCTTAGTCTTTCATGCTTATTTTTGCCTGTCTGAATCACATCAGTCCATGTTAATAGATTTGCTTTTGTTTGAAACCTTCATGTTCCATTTGGCAAACTGCAAAGCAGGTGTATTTTCCTTTCTTTTGATTTGCAAATGTATAACACTAGAGCTCAATATTTATTAGAAGTGGCCAGTCAATCTTCTGAGTCCAGTCCTGTGGATGTATCATATAATAACAGGGCTGGTAATAAAAGTCAAACACGGTACCAGATGTGAACTATGACAGTGCTGTGAAATTATAAAGAATAGATAGGATTTCTCACTTTATTACTATCATTACAAATTTTTTACTGAGGAAGACACAAACAAGTTGAAGAATTTGTTGTGTTGGGCACTGTTCAGGTTCTTAACTGGGGAATAAATCTCATCCCAAATATTTTTCAATCCATGGTCTTGTAAGCATGCACTTGCTGACCTTATTCCTAGAGCAGCTCTGCTGACAGCAGTGCTGTCAAAGTGATAAATCTGCACTTGTATATACTGCAGAACTGGAGCTTTAAAAGATGAAATAGGAAAAGAGCTCACAGCCTACAGTGCTCTGTGTTCCCAGTCACATTTCATAGCTGGGAAACCAGGCAGAGATCACTTTAGGCCCTCAAAGTCAGAGGTCATCATTAGTCCTGACAGTTATTGGTAGACATTTTTTAGCACTTCAGCAGAGAGACCAAAGATCCAAATGGGCTCTGTAGATGGAATCCCCCTTTGGTTATCAAGTAAATTTAAAAATTATTATAAAATTAATTATGTTTTATATTACTATGTCATTAAGTTTTAGTAAGAAAAGGAGATGAAAAAGGTTGCTCAGCAGAGACATGAATACTTTTCTGTAAAGGTAATAATCCATCTGTCTTTGAAATGTTGTTCTCAATAACTAACCGTCCGCTTGATATTACTATTCCCCCACACACAGACTTTGGGATAATAAAAAAAGAATCTAAATATATTAATTGTAGCTATAAAGTGTCACCTGCTCTCCAAATTGTCCAAGGCATTTTTCTGCAGTTTAATCATAAAAGTACAATTTAAACTACATTAAAGGAACCCAGCACATTACAAGTTTTGGTTTAAGAGTGTAAATTACAGCTTTACAGATGTTAAAAATTAACCAGGGAAGGCAATGCAGACAAATGGGTGGAGCATTTGAAAGGGTTAAGAAACCTGTGCTCTGTTCCCAGGTCTTTGCCACTGATTCATTTAATCTTCCTGTAGTACCTGAGTGAACAGCTCTTGACTTCAGGAGCTATTTCCCAAGCTTCCACATCACTGTGGTTTGAACCACATAGGAACAAACATCAGTGTCTAGGAAAACCCAGAAACATGCTCAAATGTCTCTATCATCTTTTTTTCTTCCATCTGATAACTAAGGACCTAACTACTAGGTCCAGAAAGTATGAAGACTTCAGTGGGAAAGTCACCAGAGCATCACCGAAAAATCACAGTGAAGGTTGTGTTGATGTGAGGGGCATGAAGACTTGTTTGACTGAGATAACATGAAAAACCTTATTTAAACCTTAAAAGATCTCTAGTTCCAACCCCCCTGCCATGGGCAGGGACATCTCCCACTAGACAAGGTTGCTCAAAGCCCCATCCAAGCTGGCCTTGACAACTTCCAAGGATGTGACATCCACAACTTCTCTGGACAACCTCTTCCAGTGCCTCACCACCCTTGCAGTAAAGAATTTCTTCCTAAAATCTAATCTAAATCTCTCCTCTTTCAGGTTAAAACCATTACTCCTCATCCTATTGCTATACTCCTTGACAAAGGGTCCCTCCCCATCTTTCCTGTAGGCCCGCTTTAAGTACTGGAAAGCTGCTATAAGGTCTCCCCGGAGCCTTCTCTTCTCCAGACTAAACAGCCCCAACCCTCTCAGCCTGTCTTTATAGGAAAAGTGCTCCAGGCCTCTGATGATCTTTGTGGCCCTCCTCTGGATCCGCTCCAACAGGTTCGTGTCCTTATGTTGGGGGACTCAGAGCTGGACGCAATACTCCAGGTGGGGTCTCACAGGAGCAAAAAGGGGCAGAATCACCTCCATCACCCTGCTGGCCATGCTTCTTTTGATGCAGCCCAGGATGCAATTGGCTTTCTGGCCTGTGAGTGCAACATTGCTGACTCATGTTGATCTTCTCATCCACCAACACTCCCAAGTCCTTCTCCTCAGGGCTGCTCTCAAGCCATTCTCTGCCCATTAGCTGTAAGCAACTTTAATGTGCCTTCTGCAATTACCTGTTGGGAAAGCAAAGCCTCTGTGTTGGGGTACCCAGCACCAGCATCCTTCATGTTTCTGACTTAAACAAGAGAGGGATGGTGGAGAGATACAGTGTTGTGGTTGGCCATCATGGTACTGTTCTCTTGGGTTCTTCAGGCACAGTGCACATACTGGGAAGTGACTGCTCCTTGGTATAGCTTGGCCCTTTTACACCTAGGGTCAATGCAAGGAAGAGTTCTTCACACCAACTGCCTTGTTTTCCAGGGATTTGGAAGCAACCATTTCTCAGTGGGAAGCAGGAGGAACAGGGCTGCAGTTTTTCTTTCACTCACAAAAACTTTCCCATAAATTGCACTGTTGACTCATTTTGCTATTGAATTCTGGCATTTCGAGGCTGCATCACTAAACAATGTTTAGTTGCATAACCTTTTAAAGGTTATACAACCACTATGTCTCATTTCGGAATGTTCAGAGAACAGGGAGACTGTTTCTTCCACCAGAAGAAATTTCAATATTTTTGCTTTTAAGAAAAATATTAACAGTATAATCTCAGCCTCCCTTCTTCACATTTCACATTAAGTTATGCTATTTTAAGAATAGTTATGCTTAGCATTTCCATCTCTATGAGTTCCTGTCAAATACCTAGTGTTTCATTCCAGCCTGCCCTTGTAAACTAACCAAAACTGCTTACTTGCTTAAATTGATTTACTGTACTTAGACCCTTTATACTTTGCACTGCATGATACTGAAGTCAAAAGGGTTTAAAACGGAAAAGAGGGATGCTAAAATCACCTTTATCTTTATTTTGTGTTATATTGCTTATTGTAAGGCGTAACAGTGCATGATATAGAAACATAGAATTATGTCTTTGTAGACAATTTTTCAGTAGTCTTGAAACTATTTTTTTATCTAAATAGGTTTGTGATGAGATATACACAATAATTCTCTTTCACGGAAAACTTAGAAATGTTTGGCAGAGACCAAACAGATTATTCCCAGAGTGAAGGGGATGAAGATACGTTCAAAATTTTAAAGATCTTTGGGAACTGGGATTTCCATTCTCTGATCAGAGTTTCTCACTCTCCTTTTCTATTATTTTTAATGTATGTGTATTACAGATTTCCAGTATAGGACTGAGGTAAGGTCTTTGCTCAAACAAAATGCAGATACATACTTGTAGTCTTGGAAGTAGACCTGGCTGTGGGAATTTTCCTCTTGCTCTGAGTAGGAGACAAACTGGTTCTGTTCTTAGCTGCAAGAGTGCAATGGGACACCTTAAGTTACAGAAGCCTCTGGAGCACCTCACTGTATCAGTTGAAGAGGTTTTTACTCTCAGATTTCTCTGCAACTCTCTGCTACAAGTTGCTTCCCCCTAACAGAGTCAGTAGAATGCGTGGTATTGCCACTGCAGTCTTGGGACACTATATGCACCTTCGTCTGTTGTTTTTGGCGCAAACTCAGGGCAATGCCTTTGGTTTGCTGCACAACATATTTGGAGAAGGTGGGAGGAGCCTGGATGCCTGTACAGAAAGAAAAGCTACAACTTCTCTTCCTCAGAGCTGTTTTCATTTTTACAGTGGGAAGCAGCCAACACAAAATAGTACCTTCCACCTGCTTTTTCCTTTGAATTCCTTGTAAGACAGCTTACAACAACGTCCCAAATAATAAGCTGGGTGACTGTGGGGAATTTGTGGCTCTAATCTAGGTGAGAAGGGACCTCTAGACACCTTTTACCCAGCCCTCCTGCTCCAAACGTAAATCACTTCAACATGAGATTAGGTTGCTCAGGGCCTTGTCCACCCAGGTGCTGAAGATCTCCAAGGATGGAGACACCACTGCCTCTCTGGGCCATTTTCCAGGGCTGTAACGCTCTCAATGTGTTTTTTTTCCCCCATATAGGATAACCATACTGAGGTATGAATCAGTTTCTCCCAGTAGCTGTTTGCACTGTGTCATTCGCACCACCTTTCTTTTAAATGAAAGCCAGACAGTTAGCCCCCTTGAAAGTTTTATCCTGGCTGCATACACTGTGAAACAGAGAAAAAAATCATGATGCCCTAGGATGCAATTTGAGCAACATCCTTGATCTTTCACTGTCCTGGGAAAGTATTTGTCTGGACAGCCTCTTTATTGAATTCTCCATTAGAGACAAATCCCATAAAGTACATTTATTGTATCAACAGAATGCTATCTTCCTACCAAGACTTTTCAGATGCTTAGGTACACTTGTTATAAAGCAATAAATGTGCTTTAACACCTTCATATCCTTTGATAGTTCTGCCTCTGTGCAAACTGCTTGTGTTATGGTTTGAGGAACCCACAACAATTTATTGGCGTTCAGACAATTATTCTATCATCTGATGAGCCCTCCCCACCCAGGAAGGGGAATTGTGGGGAAAAAAAAAGGAAACCTGAGGGCTGAAATATAAACAGATTTAATTTACTGAATAATTAATATTAATAATACCAAAGAACCAGTATTGATCCTGATACTAATATAAAATATAGAAGGATTATACTCAGGCAATTCTATTAGCAGGAAGCTGTGCACTCCCAGCTGTGGACAGAAATGTTGGACACTGTGAGCGTTATGGCTTCAGGAGAAAGAGAAGGACTCAGCAGTTTGGCACAGCAGCAAGAAGTTCTCAGGATCGTAGACATCAAGGGAGAGAGAGAACTTCTAAGCAAAATTTCTAATTTATATTGTATGTGATGTTCATGGTATGAAATAATCCTACTGGCCAGCTTGGGTCAAGTGCCCGGGTCTCGCTCCCCTCATCCCTGCACATGGCTAGCTTGAAAACACTGAGACTTTGAAACCTGCATGCCGTAACTGGCTGTAAAGTAAATATTTTCATAAATTCAGACACTAGAGTCATCTACAAATGCAGCTTTCCCAAGCTTTAGAAGAGATCATACTGAAAAGTAAAATTACTGAAAGAGAAATTAATCCTGTGTCACTCAAACCGGGACAGCTTGTTACCAAAGGATGGGAAATAGGAATAGCTTGTAAGCCTTCTACTGAAGTGGGAAGGAGTCTACTAAGTTCGGTACTTATCAGCCCAAATTCCCATGCATTTCTCAGACTTTATTGGTCACAAACATTTGTGTTTCTTCAGGTTTGCTGTGTATAAAGAACATTTCTAATGAAATACATCCAACAGTTTTTTTAATCGCCCTGCAAGAACTTCATCTGAAGCTGGGAAAAGTCAATTGAAAAAAATCCAGCTGAGGTGAGTAGAGGAGCTTGTGCTGGTGACAGCAGTCAGGATGGGTAGATGGGAATCAAAGTATTTTAAGTGACAGATTTTAACCATTTGATGAACAGACGAGTTTGGAGATTTTAGTAATGTACGCTTTTCTTGCATGGATACGTATTTTCCTCAGGAAAGGCATTAAAAATAAAGATTTGCCAGAATTCATCAATGAGCCATATGCCAAAATGTCTAGATGGGCTCCAGAATCAGGAGTGGACTGAGGAAAGGTTCTCCTTTCAGTCCAGGAGATACAGGCTATCCATGCTGTGCCACTGATCTAGTTGATTGACACAGTGAAAGGTTTTTTGGTAGCAGAGGTAATCATTCCAATTCAGATGTATTTGAGTAGTTATGCAGCCTGCTTCTTTATGTATTCAAATTTTGGGGTTTTACACTTCACGTCTGGAAGTGGAGAATGGCTGTACTTCTTACCTACTCTGTGATCATTTTTTTCCGTGAATTTTCATTTAAAGTAACAGTGCATTGACCACTGGAGTATTTCTGTAGTTGTTTAAATTAAGCAAATTTTTTTCCAGTCATTGTAGCCTTTGAGACGAAGGAGCTGATAGATCTCATCCTCTCAAGTACAATATTTATTCTAAAATTAGAGAGGAAAACAAGCTTCCCTGCAGTTATAAAATCCCAGCCAGTTTTTTTTATCACAGAATGAAATAATAATCAGTCCAGCCTACCTGAATAAACTTCTCTGTGAAACTACCATACAAAGCTGGTGTGGCACTTCAGCAAACTTTGGTTCCTGTGTTTAACAAAAAGCCTTTAATGGTTTGGTGGTTTGACCTTAAAACTTTTGTCAGCAAATGTATGTATTATTGCTTTAAAAAACATTGACATACAAATTATTAAATTGTTCTTGGGTTTTCACAAAATTATTGATTCTGCTTTAATTGGAGATCATTATAAAAATAGTTAATTTCAAATAAAAATATACTTAAATAAAACATATCTTTTAAATAAAAATCAAATTTCTATGTGTACTTTAATCTTCCATGTTCATTCCATTTTGCCATTAAGCTCCTCTATCTACACTTGTTCCTTTGTTCCTAAACAATGTTGCTGGTTTCAATGAGACAAATCAAATATTAAAGAACTACCTAAAAAATGTACATGTATCCAGAATATGTACTTTGAAATAAGACCAATAATTTTGTGTGAGAAGCTGAAATTAAGCAAATGTGTCTAATGCTGGAATGATATCTTCACATAAAAGGTCTAATTCTGAAATGAAGACTGCCTTTAAGTGTTGTCTATACTTTTAAATTCAGATTCCACATGGCACCATGAGGTCCATTGGGGCTGCGCAGCAACAAGGGCACTAAACAGAGGAAGCAGCAGTGAGGTAGTTAATACAGCAGAGGAGAATTTGGGACACTTGGGAAGGGAGGGCAGATAAAAGGAAAATCAGGGGAAGTGGAAACTTATCATCCCACTTTCCTCAGAAAAAGTAAGGCTATGTTTGGAAACAGTGCCGGAAACAGCTAAAACAACACTGAAGTCATTCATGTATTACACGAAGAACGCGTATTACAACAAGAAAAAGAATGCAACTTGCCCTTTTCACCTCCCTACAGAGCTTCTCCATGTAGCTTCCCACAATTCTTGGGCTGCCTTAGCTCTTCCTTAGAGCTGTTTTTCCTCTTGCAGCTTCCTCCACACAAAACCACTCCAAATGCACACATGGTGGGGAGGGATTAACCCCTCAATATGCAGCTGACTTTCTATGTCTGTAATAAGAGAAGCTGCAAGCAGCAAAACACGTCAGCCATCCTTCTCACCCTGCCCGGAGTGTTTATGTAGTCAGGAGATAGCAAATGTCACATTATTCAGCTTACAAGATTTTCCAGGTATAAATAATGGTCATTCTTTTCTCTGTGCTACATGAGAATCAGTGTTCATTTCCCCAGGCCCAAGTTCGTCTCTCACTGCTTTCACATGGGGCATTCCCACTGCTTGCCTCCAGGAGAAAGTTGTCTAATGAGCTGTATTATGGCTGTAGGACCTCATGCAATGGAGGTCCCCTGCTGAAATAGTTACGGAAAAATTGAGTTCTTTCCTATGTACTATAAAATAAATATTATTGAGTGTTACGCATTATCACATATTATCAAATCTGTTTGATTAACTTTCCTCACAGTGCCCTCGTGGTGCTGTTCTTTGCATTTGCAGCTAGAACAGTGTTGATAACACCAGTGTTTTGGCTACTGCTGAGCAGCGCTCACAGCATCACAGGTATTTCTCCAACCCCCCCTCCTTCACCAAAGCCCAGTAGTTCGGGGGTGCGCAAAAGGTTGGAAAGGGAGCATAACCAAGACAGCTGACCTAAATTGACTGCAGGGATATTCCATACCATATGACCATATGACTCAGCACTAAAAGCTAAGAGAAAGGAGGAAGGGGAGGGAGGACAAAGCCATTTGTCATCTGGATCAACCACTACTGAAGACCTACTTCCCAGGCAGTGGTGGGAAATTGCCTGTTGATGGGAAGTAGAGAGTAAAATCTTTTTGTTTTCCTTTACTTCCACATGTGGGCTTTGCTTTTCTTTGTTAAACTACCTTCATCTGAACCCACGAGTTTCTCATTTTCTCCCCCCTGTCCCGCTGAGGATGGGATTAATAGAACAGCTTGAGGGGCACTTGGTGGCCTTCCCATGGGCTCCAGTTCTTCAAGAACTGCTCCAGCACAGGTTCTTTCCATACGATGTAGTCCTTTAGGAAATAGACTGCTCCAGCATGGGTCCCCTACAGGGTCACAGGTCTTGCCAGAAAACCTGTTCCAGTGTGGACTCCTCTACACAGACTGCAGTTTCTGCAAGGAGCCTGCTCCAGTGTGGCTCTCCACAGGCTGCAGCTTCCTTCAGGGTACATCCACCTGCTCCAGCATGGGGCCCTACATGGGCTGCAGGGCAGATATCTGCTCCACTATGGACTTCCATGGGCTGCAGGGGGACAACCCACATCACCATGGTCTTCACCAGGGACTGTAGAGGAATTGCTGTTGCAGCACCTGGAGCACCTCCTCCTTCTTCGCTGACCTTGGTGACTGCAGAGTTGTTTCTCTCACATGTTCCAACTCCTCTTTTCCAGCTGCTGTTGCACAGTAGTTTTTACCTCTTCTTAAATACATTATCACAGAGGTTCTACCAACATTGCTGATGGGCTCAGCTTTGGCCAGTGGTGCGTTTATCTTGAAGCTGGCTGGAACTGGCTCTGTTGACATAGGGGCAGCTTCTGGTGTCTTCTTGCAGAAGCCATACCTGCATACCTTCCACTACCAAAACCTTGCCATGTAAATTCAATACACGTACATTTCACTATGTAAGTGAAAACACATGTTATGAAAACCTTCAAAAACTATGAACAATTTTTTTTACTTGGGTTGATAGAAACATCTGTTGGTACCTACAGAACAAAAAGGACTCTTTTAACATCCAGTCATTCATTCCTTCAGGGTTTCTAGTCTGCCACAAAATTTGAAATCCATTTAAATTATATATTTTGAGAACTGTTACTGATTCGTAGTCAGCTGTAATAAAGGCAGTTAATAGTTTACTGGTTCAAACTCCAATTCTCCCAGCTTTACTAGAGTTGTCATGGTTGCTGACTCATACATGTTTCCCAACCAGATTTCTTTTCAGATACTAGTCACCAAACTGCAGCATTGTTGTTAAACCTGAAAGCTTACATGGAACACATAAAAAATTGCAAAAGAAAATGTGTGAAAGTCATCTTTATTTTAAGAAGCCTTCTTTAAATTTCAGGCTTGGAAAAACAATAACTGGAACTGTAATTTCTCTGAAAAATTATTGTGCTATTGGTAAGCGAACTCCTGCATGAATTAAGAAATATCTCACCTTCCAGCCTCATAATTTGTCCTCATTTTGAGGATATGGTATGTGAATTTGTCTTCCTGATGCAGATGGGACACTGGTTTTGTTGCTTCTCTTTCCAAACTGAGAGAGGGAAATAAAATCCAGATAACAAAATTTGAGTCTTTTAATTAACATTCCTTTCTTCTAAGACAAAAATTGAAATCCTCACACAATCATGTGGTATAAAAGTGCTCTAATGGCATCTCTATATAAAATGAGATTTTTAGGAATGTCTGAATAGCAGACAACATTGGCATTGAGAGAAAGAGTTCACATGACAAATGATTCAAAAGGTGGGTGCTCAAGGTTAGGATCTGAGCTCCCATCAGCTTCACTGTGGCCCAAACACCTTCCGACAATCAGGTCACTTTTTTAGTCACCTCAGTCTGTTGGGTACACACTGAAATCTGTGAAAAGACATACAGAGGCATATGGGCATAAGACTCCGAAAAGAAAGATTGAATTTAAGAAGGGAATTTTGAGAAAGGGAGCATCAAGAAAGTCACAGAAGGAAAATAAGAGAGGGGTTTTTAAAAAATCAGAGAGAAAGAAGTGGAAGGTAGCCACTGAGGCCAGCAGAGGGAAAGGTCATTAACAAAAAGTCACAGGCTGAGGCATGAGTTGAATACATCTGTTGTCTGTGTGCTAGTGTATGTGCTCCTCGACCAACACAGTAAGTTCATACACTTCTTCCCTCACAGTGCTGCCAGAACATCCTAAAAATTTTTTTGGCTGCTGCTGTTTGAGCATGCTGAGCCCCACTTTTCTGTACTCAAAACACAAATCTGTACACAAAACACAAGTAGGAACTAAGCATGCCAGGCCATCCTTCAGGCCAGGATTTAGTGTTTTAAAAAGCTCTTTTCTCATGGTTAATCCTGTCAGGTGGAAAGCAGTGCTTGTGCTCAGTAAGTCTTGCTGTAGTGTATGTCTGGTGTGGTCTAGGGGTTCAGTGTGGCTAGAATGACCCTGCATTTGTTTTGTTCCACATACTGGAGTGAAGAGCCATGTGAAAACGCCAGCTTCCCTGAGTTCTGGGCCATCATTTCAATGGGTTTTGGTACATAGGTAGCCTGAAAGTGAACCTGAGTTATGGTGCTAGGCAGGTAAGCAACCTGTCTTTGAAAGGTACCATTTTCAGTAGATAGTATCAAATATGTGAATGGACAAAGCCATGGTCTTGTTGGACCATGTGGCTGTTGGGAAAACAGAAGTTTTGCAAAACACTTTTATCAATGCTTACTGAAATAATATTCTCAGTTCTTGGTTTACAGCATGTTTCTCTGTCTCTCTTGCTTATATCTCCACTTCAGGGCTATTTGAGCATGACGGCTGGGATTTTTGTGGGGTTTTTTCCCTTCTTTTGCCCTCCCTATGAAATTACAACAGACTGGTTTCGAAGAAAGGTATCTGTTGCCTTCAGTGCAGACCTGTCGAAAAGCAAAGTAACTACTATTCTGTGCCTTTGGAATAGTTTTTCTTTTTCTTATCTGTGACTTTATGAATCAGGATAAGGGACCTGACACATCCCAGCTGTTCATGAGCTTTCTATTTCTTCTGCTGTGAGATTAGTTGAAATTAAATAAACCTAAAACAAACTCAGCCTGGCTGCAGAGGAATATACACAACAGAATTAGGAGCTGCAGTGTCATGTAATGCCTAATGGTTCGCAATATCATTTCTCATTGTGGAAGTAATTAACTGGGAAGATGCTGAAATGTTGGATGGGCTGGACAAAGTGAGGTCATTAAAGCATTTCTATTTTACCAAAAGAAGTTAACATACCAGCATTAGCACACATGCATCAAATTTTTAACTCAGATTGAAGTTAAAATATCAATTTGCTTTCCAGTTTTCAATACAGAAACTGAAATATATTTTTCACTTGAATTTTTTCTACTTCAATGCAGAGAATTGCTAGCTGTGCTCCATGCTTCACCTAGCCAGTCTGCGGAGAGTGTCTGGTTCATCTGTTGGGGCTTATGGTTTAAGTGTAATTTTTTTTTTGCAGCAGAAAACGTCATTTGTACTGCATCTTGCACGATTGAGACTGTTCTCTATGCCTGGAATTGTTGAATGTGACAGCAAAATAAATGTATAATTGTTCAAGTTGTTCATAGGAGATGTGTGCAGTGCAGAACCATATGAGGAGGATATTCCACCCTGACTGTGCTGTGTTCAGCCTTTCTTTCTCTTAAGGGTGTTAAACCTCTGCAGGGTTTAATACTTCCCTTCAGGCTCCTTCATCCACTTTTCACTTTATTCCAGGCACTGAATAAACTCCTGCATCCTCCTCGGTCTCTCGGTGAAAGCCTGCAAAGGAAGTCAGCGCTTTCATGGAACAGCTGAGAAAAGTATTTTGTTCTTCTGAACCCTGCTGTCCTTCACATTGCAAAAGTAGAGAAAAGATTGCTGTAGGTGTTGTCCTACTTGTCATAGCTGCTACTATTTTGCCCACTTTATTGGTCAAATTGAAGGCTGAATTTTAAACATTGAGACCTAAAAGAGGAAGAGCAATAGTTGCGTGAAAGCTTCTCCAGCTCTGGCATGAGTTCTGAAGGAGGTCTGATGGTAGTGTTGCTATTATGGCAGGGAATGTTTCCCTTCCTATCTCATGCCAGATGTCCTGTCTCATTGTTCGGTTACATTACCATGAGAAGGGGTCCTCACTTTTACTGTCATATCTATTTCTCCTGTGACTTCCTTATGCATCAGGTTCATGGAGAATCTGATGGAAGATTTTGTCCAGAGGGTCTTTGACACATTTTAATGTCCAAAATATCAGCCTGCATACAGTGGAATCTTTATCTGTAAAGAGGTACCTTTATCTATTAATCCAGTCTCATGCAGTTCAAGGCTGTATAATCAAAGCAGTGTCTCAATACAGTTTAGCACTATGTGAGCCAACACCAGAACAGAGAGGAGTGATCTATATTTTTGAACTCTGTCTTTTGCAGTAAACAGAGAAGGAAGGGCATCCCATTAGTACCACTCTATTCTAATACTATTGTCTTCCTCTATGCCTACATTTCCTCCAGTCTTCAATTCACAGACAGGAAAATGTTTTAGTTTCTTTAGCTGGTTCTCAGCCCTATTCACTATGCTAATTCTGCCCTCCAGCAAAGAATACCAGAGAAAATTTACTTACTGAGTTTCATTTTAGGTTTTCATAGCTCAGTTCCTTCTCACCTGAAGATCCTAGTGTCTGAGGCTAGAGGGAGCTCAGAAACAGTATGAAATTTCATCTGGGTAGGTGGATAAAAATCTAAATAGATAGGCAGAGCAAGGTTATTAAATTTTAGATAGGACAACTGTTCCTTTCTACTGTGAAATGAAAGGTAATTCTAGATTTTCAGATAGGAAGCCAGACTTCTTTTTTTTTTTTTTTTCCTGCATCTGTTAGAAAGAGGGAGAAAGAAGTCTAACCTTGCTGAAATTAATTTTTTTCCAGTGATTAGTTTTCCCTCATACTAAAGTGACCTACGACCAGCTTTTGTTACTTTCAGATGAAATGTTTGGATCCAAGGTTCTGGACTATTTGACAACGAATAATATCCACCTCAAGTTCTAACCATTTTGCACTAGTATAGGCAGTCTTAAACTTACCATCAAGGTATAAATGAGCAAACATTTCATTAAAAATGAAGAGGCTTGTGACAATGCCTATTCTCCCAAAATGGAACCACCTGAACTTTTCTAATAGCTGGTGACATCCATTAGTAGTTCTCTCAGAAACTGAAAACATTTTCCATCTGTTCATACACACTCATTACAAAGTAGTTAAGAGCCTGTGGGATCACACAGGCACATTTTTGCAAATTACAAAATATCAAAATGAGTTATTGAAGAAGCAGAGATGACTTTGTAATAAGCAGCTAAACCTTCAACTTTCTCTTTTCTCAGACACAGAAGGCACCCCATTGGTTGAAACCTTTTTATCCTGTAACCTTACAGATCATGACATTTTGAAACTCGATGCTATACATATTCTGGGAAGGTGAGCCAGGTCTACCAGGTTACACTACTCTAACAAAGACCAGAAATCAGCCTTATTCTTTGGCAGACAATATCACTAAGACCAAGTGATTAAGAGAACTCAATGGAGCATTTAAATAGATAATGAAACCAGCCAGTATTATATTAATAAGAAATAAACTTATAGCTTAATTATGTGCTTGTAGGTTTTCATGCCCGAACTGATCTCTAAGCAGGAAGCTTGGATTGGCCATTTCTGTAGGAAAGTATATTGGGTATGGATATTTCTAAGAACTTGCTCCAATGGAAGGTTAGTGAAAGCTTCCTGTGTTTCAGTTTGCACCCATTGTTGGTGGTCCTGTCACTGGGCACCACTGAAAAGAATCTGGCTCCACTCTCTTTGCACCATCCCTTCAGGTATTTATATACATTAATATACCCACCCTGAGCCATCTCATCTCTGGGCTGAACAATCCCCACTCTCTCAGCTTTTCCTCATTGAAGAGATCATAGAACCATAGAATGTCTCAAGTTGGAAGGGATCCATAAGGATCCTCAAGTCCAGTTCCCTGCAGGGCTACCTGAAACTAAACCACATGACTAAGAGCATCATCCAGATGCTCCTTGAACTCTTGGACAAGGTTGGTGCCGTGACCACTTCCCTGGGGAACCTATTCCAGGAACCAACCACACTCTTAGTTAAGAACCTTTGAACCTTTTCCTAATGTCCGATCTGACCTTCCCCTGGCGCAGCTTCATTCTGTTTCCATATGTCTTGTCACTGATCACCAGAGAGAGGAGATTGGCACCTTCCTCTCCACTGCCCTCCTTGAGGAAGTCATAGACTGTGATGAGGTCACCCCTCAGCCTTCTCTTCTCCAAGGTGAACCAACTGAGTGACCTCAGTGACCAAGTGGCAAACCAAGGCCACTTCTTGTAAGTCTTGCCTTCAAGGCTTTTCACAATCTTGGTTGCCCTCCTCTGGGCACACTCTAGTGTCCCTCTGCACACAGTACTCGGGGTGGGGCCACACACAGTAGAGTGGGGCAATCACCCCCCATAACCAGGTAGCTATGTTGTGCTTTGTGCACCCCAGGATGCAGTTGGCCCATTTGGCTGCCAGGGCGCACTGTTGACTCATATTCAACTTGCCACCAACCCAAATCCTCAGATCTCTTTCTGCAGGGCTCATCTCCAGATTCTCATACCCCAGTTTGTATGTATTACCGTGATAATCCTGTTCCAAGTGCAGAATCTGGCACTTACTGTTGTTAAATTTCATATAGCTGGTGATTGCCCAGCTCTTTAGTCTATCCAGATCTCTCTGTAAGGCCTCGAGGGAGTCCACAGCTCCTCCTAGTTTAATATCATCAGTGAACTTACTTAATGTACATTCAGTTCCTGCCTCCAGATCATTTATGCAAACATCAAAGAACACTGGCCCCAAAATGGAGCCCTGGGGAACCCCACTGGTGACTGGCCACCAGACTGGTGCAACTCCATTTACTATAACCCTTTGAGCACAACCTATCAGCCAGTTGCTCACCCAGTGTATTATGGACTTGTCTAGCCATGTGCTGGACAGTTTATCTAGAAGGATACTGTGAGAGACAGTATCAAAAACTTTGCTAAAATCCAAAACCACCACATCTACTGGCTTCCCTTGGTCAACTAGATGAGTGGCCTTGTCATAAAAGGAAATTAAGTTGGGTAAGGAGGACTTTCTCCTCATGAGCCCATGCTGGCTATGACCAATGACTGCATTGTCTCTCGAGTGTTTTTCAATAACTCTCAGAACAACCTTCTCCATAATGTTACCAGGCACTGAATTGAGACTGACAGACCTGTAATAACCAGGGTCTTCCTTCTTATCCTTTTCAAAAATTGGGACAACACTTGCTCTAGTCTCTTAATCATCATTATGGCCTTTCATTGAACTCTATCCAATATGTCCATGTTTCTCTTGTATGGAGGATCCTAGAACTAGAAAAAGTACTCCAGGTGTGGCCTACTAGACTTGAGTAGAGGGGAAGGATCACCCTCCTCAACCTGCTGGCAATACTTTGTGTAATGCAGCCAAGGATACCTTTCGCCTTCTTTGCTGTCTCATGTTCAACCTGGTGTCAACCTGGTATTGGAAAAAGCAATGACATGTACACTTTATTCACTTCAGTTTTCCACCTGTATTTCCCCCTTTTCTATTGGGAAAGGGAAAGAAAATGGAAGAAGGTAAGGGGAATTGCTCATACTTCAGCTCCTTCTTCCCAATTGAAAGAGAAGGCACTGCCTCTTTCACACAGTTATTAGGAGCCACATGGCCTTGCTTTGAGAAGATTAACTTCCAAGCCAGTTATTCTTCCTGATGCAGGGTTTCTTTGAAGGCTTCCTCTGATAGAGGTTTCCATAGCACAACTGCATTCATGTACAAAGTACCAATCGAGAATAGCAGTGACAGCATGGATGGTAGCGCAGGGCAGGTGCCATTGTAGCTGCGCCGACTGATCGAATATTCAGTGCAGCTTTCATTCTCCTGCCTTTCAGCATCCTATTTTATCCATTCTTTGAAATATTTCACCTTGTAATGGAACAATGATACTAAAGAAACAGAAGTGAAACTAAGAGATGTGCAATATTACGCTGTGCTCTAGCTAACAGCAAAAGGGATGCATCTCAGCTCTTGTTCCTTTTGTGCACTAATGCATCTGTATATTAAGGAAGATAATGCTGAGAGGGTTGGAACATGAGGGTGCTCAAAGAACATGGCAAACCAGGCTCATTACTGCTTCCTCTGCATGTAAAAGAGGTAGGTCCCATAACTGTCTGCCCCACATGATAGCAACTCACACTAATGCTATGGTGATCTTGTTGCATATTTATAAATATGAGCACACAAAAGAAGGAAAAGCGAAGTTAAGGTTCTCCCAGTAACTTGGCCATTGTATACACTGTATGAATAACCTTGGAGGGAACAGCAGCCCGTGCTTCTGTTTGGCTGCTGTATCCCAGCCAAAGAGCTTGGCACAAAGCAGAGAAGAGAAGTAATTGCAATTTGATAGCACATATCTGCTACAAACAAGGCTGGACCACCATGGAGTTATCACTGGTCCAAAATAGCAGGCGGAATGAACTGAATGGAATCAGAACTTTTATATCTTTTTGGTAGTTTTACTTTTTTTTTTTTTCTTTTTAAGATTTACCTCTTTAAAATGGCTGCATTAGCACGAGCTTTCAGAGAAAGAGAGGAGGAAAAAAAACTCCAGGCTTTATGAAAGCTTATGCGGATTTCTGTTTTTAATTGCTATTAGGACTAAATCTAAAATCACTAACAGAGCTCACATAAAATTCTCAAACTGGAAAAAAAACCCTCTCCACCTGCAATCAGTCATTATAATTCACTAACTTAAGCCACATAGAGAACTACACATCACGTAATTTACGAAAGCCACAAGTCTCCTATTAAGCATGAAAATACATGAAGTTATAACCAATACAGAGCTGGAATGAAAAGCTGCATCTTGAGTATTCTGGAGATATATATGAGGGAAAAAACTGCACGTAAAAGAGGATATAAATTAATAGAATATAGATGAGGGTCATGAATGACTTGTTTAGTTGCTTGGGTTTGGTTGCTTGCAATGCAAATGCTTTTCCATATGAAAATGACATGACAAGTACTTGTACTCTTCTCAGTTGGATTGGTTTAGATAGTTCTAAGTGATGGGTTTCAGTTTTGTTTCTGGTAATCTCAGGTAAAAGTGGGTCCCCAACATGGAGTCCTTTCCCTCAGAATTGTACTGGCCGTGGTACCCTTGGGAATGAAACAAAAGCAGGGAAGAGAGGATTCAGTTCTTTGAGATCACAAGCTCTATGAGGGCCTTGCATTTCTTTAACACCTCCACAGATCTTACCACTGTGACGTTATCATGCTAGCTGTTCTCTCGCATTTTCCTCTGACAACTCTTTTACTTTCCTATTCTTTATAATGTGTGAAAAAGGGGTTCTGTTTCAAAAGGACATGGCTTCAGTGGTTTGAGTCCTACATTTGCCAGGGGTAAAGAAAAATGAATGCATAGAAGGGAAGAGTCATTATTGAATAAATAGGACTTAAATTTCTTTGTTATATCTCTTTCTGTACTTTCTTATCCATGTGCACAGTATTTCAGTATAAGTGCATCAAGATATGGAATAAAGATGATTTTTATGAGCCAAAGAATGTCCCTAAGACAGCAGAAGCAAAGAGGTAAAGTGAGTTTTCAGCTGCGATGATGGAGAAAGACTAAGAATCAAGCTTCTCTATGGCTCTGATATTACAACATGTATGGGCACTGCAGGCAGCAACAGACTTTTTAAAACTTTTTTTTTAGGAACATGAAAATAGAGATAGTTCTTCCTGATTGTTTAACCATTCAAATATATACTTACATACACACATGCACACACACGCACTTGCACACACCCATAGAATCATAACATCATAGAAAGGTTTGTGTTGGAAGGGACCTTAAAGTTCATCTAGTTCCAACCCCCCTGCCATGGGCAGGGACACCTTCCGTTAGACCAGGTTACTCAAAGCCAACCTGGCCTTGAACACCTCCACATATATATATATATGTGTGTGTGTGTGTGTGTGTGTGTTCAATACACACACACACACATATATATAACATCTTTGGACTTCAGACACAAAGGTAGTACAAATATTAATAAGCTACGTATTGTAAACTTAATAGTTTACAATTGCCTGAATAATATACTACATTGTGTTTTCCCTCATAGGAACTTGTGTAGTAATGACAGCTGGAATTTTTTCCCTTTGGAGACTCTGTACCTTCATATTATATTCTTGGTTGAAAAAAATAACCTAAAGTGTGAATACTTTATTGAGACAAATCATGCTTGCAATTTTAGTCTTTTTTTCTTTTTCAAATTATTCCTTAGCTTAAACCGTAACTTGCAGGTGAATTTGGCAAAGCTTCTTTGTGTTTAGTAGATGCAGTTGGAGGGCGGGCCAGGGTATCACTGAGCTGTGCTCAAAGTGATAGTGCAAGCACCAGAGCTGTGTAAATGGTTATAACAGGTATTACAATTTATAACAATAAATTAAGAGCCCACCTGTCTAGGGTCTCATTTTGGGGAGAATACAGAGGAGAGAAATCAGAAAGATCAGATGATCAGGAAACATGACCTAGAAGGAAAAACTGACTGTTTAATCAGAGAATTCCAAAGGAGATCGTTATACCCAGAATAGGAGAGATTGCTTTGTTTAGTTCAATGTAGCAGATGGTTTGGAAGGCTCTTCTGATAGAATGGGGAGTGTGGCCCTGTGAGGGGTTGCCTTGAGTCGCTACTGAATTTGGATGACAAATTTTGCCTCAGTTGGTGAGGAACACAGCAGTGGACACGGTAGGTTCCATGACTGGGCGCTAGATCGAGGTGGACAGGGTTTCCCTGGCTCTGGAAACCCAAGGAAGAGCAGAGAGCCACACCAGGAGCTGGCAGCTCTCGCAAGCGAGGCTGATGTGGCAGAGTGGGCATTGCCAGAGGCAACCATGGGAGATTTAAATGGCCATAGGGAGCACCAGCGACCAGGAGCACTGCGAATAGCGTGGGCAAATGGCGTGTGGCGCATCAGTTGGGGCGTGGCATGGCAGTTCCCACAGCAGTTCCCACGGAATGGCGCACAGGAAGGGCTCTGCACCCTGCTTGTTGGTCCACAGCCCAGGGAAGTGCTCAAGGTGTCTGACAAAATGCTTGGCACTCACCTCAGAGCTAAAACCAGTGTTCCTATAGAGAAAGCCCCTCAGATATCTCATGCATCCACCCAGGTGGAACTGTTAAGGAGAGAGACTTCAGTACAGGTGGTAGGTTGTAGTGGATGCCCAGACTCTTCTCCTTCTCCTGGCAGTAAGGTAAGTACTTGCACAGAGTGTGCACAGGTCGATGATCTGTTGCGTCAGGTGGCTGAGTTGCAAGAAATGATTAAAAGGTTGCATCGTATCAGAGGAGCTGAGACAGAGGTAGATAGGTGGTTTCAAAATCATGTTCCTGCAGTAGATACTACCGAGATTGAGGCACCTTGGACCCTGGTGACCCATAGAAGCAGGACTATGCTTCAGCCCCCACCCTCTGGCATCAAAACAAAAAACAGATGAAACTTTAACAGCTACAGACAATCAGGAGCAAGGTCTGCCAGGAGGACCTGCACTGGCAGCACACAGTATACATGGAAAAACACAACAATGAGTGCTAGTAGTGGGTGACTCGCTGCTAAAGAGCACTGAGGTGCCCATCTGCCATCCTGATAGGGAGTCACGTGAGTTATGCTGCCTCCTGAGAGCAAAGATTCTAGATGGTGCCAAGAAGGTGCCACAACTTGTCAAGAACACAGCCTACTACCCATTGTTACTCTTTCATGTGGGCATGAATGACACCACAAGCAGGAACCTGGGTGTAAGGAAGCCTGTGAAGCCCTGGGGGTGCAAGTGAAAAAAATTGGTGCCCAAGTAATCTTTGGATGGACATGATGGCAAGTGATGGACCTCATAGAAAAATTGGCCTAAAGCTGGGTTTGCACCTACTAGATAACATTATGCATAAAGAAATGAGGCAGCAGAGGTGGAGCAGCTGTATATCAGACACATGCTTAGTTATTTATGCATACCAAAATACTGTCCTGTAACAATTTCACAGCTCTTCACCATTACCCAGTCAGTACTGAAGGCAGTATAGTACCATATTGGTTATTGTGCTTGCTCATTACTTTATTGTCTGGGAATATGTAAAAGTAACTAGGAAGGAAATATAGCAAGGGAGAAGAAACCTCCCAGTGGGGAATGTTGGTCAAGCCATTAGTAGGGCACATACTATGCCTGTGTTTCAGTCCAAAGTTAGTGTGTGCCAAACTCCAGGCTGTGGGCAAAAGATCTATATGAGCTCACCCAACGAGACAGTTGTTCTGAGGTGTTATACAAATACACATGAGCATGAACAAAGAAAGCAGCATAGAACAGAGTGATGAGTCATCTGCAAACTGAGATGAAATAGGGTCCAGATGTTCTTAGGATTCATGAAGCAACAGGCCAACTAACCTACCTCTGCACTCTCCCAATCGTTTCTAAGCTGCGTCATGATGATACACCTTCCAGCTCCAGGATTTTCTCTATTACCACACCATGCTGTTTGGAAAATGCCTGGCTTGTTGTAATACATGAACGCTGAGAAACAAATGTTAACTTAAACCAGCATAAGAGCAGTGAATTACCTGCCTCCCATTTTAAGTGTCAGATTTTCTCAGTCTCTGTTACAAATGAGGAGCTGGTATTGCCAGGACACTCCTTTTTTTTAACATCACTTACAACATTTCCTCTCAGTGCCCACAGAGAACGCAAGGAATCATGTTTTACATAAAAAGTCATAGAAGGCGGCTATGCCAAAACACTAAATTGTTGTCAAATGTTGATGCATTGCCAGTAGCATATGCTAACAATGGAGACAGCTGGAATTAAGGGCACAACATGACATTGTGTCAAGAGTAACAGCAATTTGAGCGGTTGGGGGATATTGTCTTTCCATTGATTAGCTCCACAGGGAGAGAATCAGAAGACTAAATGATAGGGGGAAATGAAAGCCCTCCTGTCAGGTTTGATGTATGAGTTTAACAACGAAATCCTCTTCAAACATCACAGCCCCATCAAGTAAGGTAAGTCAAAGAGAGGTGATGTCATCCATTATAGAAATGATAATGTAAATGTGAAATGTGAATTTTTTTTTTCATGTGAAATGAAATTTTTGCTTTATGGCTTATGGCCAGCATTTTCCAAAAACTATTTCCTCTGCTCTGTATTTCGGCATCTGAGTGATCTTAGCCAAGATTTTTAAATACAAGGATCTCAACCGAACCTTTACTGGGGAAGTCACCTGAACATCTCTGTTCATCATCATCTCTCTTCCATTGCATTTTCAAAAAAGTCTTGGGTACATAATGGGGTGGACACATTTGAAAATTTCTCTCCCAAATTTGTGACTAGGTTTCCAGTTGGTATCAGTGTCAAATTTGCTGAATATCTGACATAGAAAAGAGTTCAAAATCCACAAAATTGAGCAACCATGATGGCCTACTCTGAAACTGTAGCAACGGTGTCCTGGTTTAGCCTCAGATGGCAACAAAGAACCAGGCGGCCCCTCTCTCAAACCCCTCCTCATGGCCGTGAGGGTGAATCGGAAGAAAAAGGCAAAACTCATGGGTTGAGACAAAGGCAGTTTAACAGAACACCAAAGGGAACAAGAAAACAATAACACGGACAGAGGAATATACAAACACGATGACGGTCCCACCGCTCACCCACCGGACCCAGGATGCCCCAGCCCGCTCCAAGCGGTGACTTCCCACCCCCTCCCCTGGCAGCTCCTGGGTCCAGACTGGGCATGGTTCACACGGATGGAATACCTGTGTCCCTGCCGGAGCCTGGGGAGAATTAACCCTATCCCCACCGGAACCAGGACAAACGGGAATAGAAAATCCATAAAACAAAAAGCCCATAAACATAAATAATCTAATTCTGAAGTTAGACGTTGTTCCAAGCAGAACCCCAACAGAATAGAAAGTTAAATAGTAACCTAGCGGTAGCTGATAGGATGAAGGTATAACCTCTAGTTGTCTTAGATAATTTTAATACTAAAAATCACACCTCTAAGAGGAGATTTGATGTGTAAATGTAAGGCCATCTTAGGCCAGACAGAAACTGGGACATGTGCAAATGCAGTTTTGCTATATAATTACAAGTGGCCAATCAGCTATTTTAATGTGATTTTCCTTCATTACCTTTTTGTATAAAAGAACCTATGTGTTTCCTAACAGGTGTGCTGGCTGCATTAGATGCCTAGCACCCTGTTCTGCAAAATTAAAGTAAAGACAAATATCTCGCCTCGGTGTGTTGATTTGCTCTTGCACACCAAGTGAAGACCACTTAT
Source organism: Alca torda (assembly GCA_008658365.1). Classification (NCBI taxonomy): domain Eukaryota; kingdom Metazoa; phylum Chordata; class Aves; order Charadriiformes; family Alcidae; genus Alca; species Alca torda. The sequence goes on along the minus strand of CM018079.1, from coordinate 20,179,129 downwards.
TTTTGGGAAAACATCCTCATGCCCAAATTACTTGTTTGGCAACAGAAAGCTTCTTCAAGCACTCTGGATGCAGAGTGCTTTTGAAAATTGAACCATTCATTTTTATATATTTTCATGGCCATTAGGGCCCAAGTTTTTAAAATTAAGATTCAGGTTTCACAGACCCATACCACTCAGCCTGTGTATGACTTTTGTTGGAGGGGGGATCTTTGTAAGAAGGAAGTTCATCAACATCTGGGCCAGGCTACATTGAGCAAGTTGTACTTTTTGTTTTAGAAAGAACAAAATTATCTTTATCCTACAGGTCTTGTATTTGGTGGGGATTGTGTAAGGAGAGGAAAATAAATTTTAAAATGATGATACAATAAAAGGTTCACTAATTAGGGACTAATTATGTCAGACTCAGAGTTATAACACGAATGAAGAGATAAAGAAATGGCCATTTGAATCTGAAAGAGAGGGTGACAGTGAGGGACAAGGAGAGAAGGCACAAGGCGGTGCACGGACCCACAGGGAGCCAGCTGGTGCGAGGGCAGATGACGAGGCAGAGCCGGGGCCAGCAGCAGTGGTGGCCACAGCCCCAACCCCTTAAAAGGCAGATGGGCAAACAGGACATGGCATGGCATGGCATGGCATGGCATGGCATGGCATGGCATGGCATGGCAGCCAGGGCGTGTGATGGTGTGGCATGGCGTGGCATGGCAGTTTGCACAGGAGCGTGTTGAAAGCTCAAGAGGGGAGTTCAAACATGACCTCTTCCCTCAGGCTTCTTTCTTTTAAAAGAGGCATTGGTAAATTGCAGATTGGACTGATTGCTTTTATCCAGCTGCAAGAAACTGTTTTTGAAGAGCCTTCTTGTCCCTGCTAACAATTTCAGAGACTGACTGGTCAAAGGCAGGAGTGTGGGGGGGAGGGTGAGGAGGGCACTGGGTATTGTTACACGACACAGGAAGAGCTATTTAACTTCTGTTAGCAAAGAATGTGGTGATTGATGTCTGGGTGCTGATTAGTTATCAGGCATCCTTAAAATCAGAAATATTGCTTCTAAGTTAGGATGTTGATGTAACTATTTATCACCTTCTAAATGGCCACCTTGCTGCGCAGTTTGTTGAGGGGGAACAGATAACTATTCAGTAAAGTCTAAGGTAACCTTGAGGAAGAGGAAGATGCAGTTGTGCACTGTGCTGACTTTGCAAGACCTTGCATTACGGTGATGCTAACAAATGAGTGGCTCAGGCTTGAAGTGCTTACTCAAGCAGATTTCCTGTTGTTTCCATCAGGTGGATAGCAGCAGGGAACAGAAGGAAAAGGCACCTCACCTTTCACATCCTGCACAGAATTGGTGCTTCTGACCAGACCACCTGCCTATATCAAACACTCCTGGGAGGGAATGGCAGCCCCCGTCTTGACCTGCAGTTCTGAATGCATTTCTGTACAGAAAGGGGTGGCAGGTGATAGTTCACAAAGCTAACACACCCCTTCAGAGGGGTCACAGGTTTTTAAATGGTTTACAACAAAGAAAAGATGCGCAAACCCTGTTCATTGATCACCTTTCAATTATATTACTAACACACTTCTGTGCATGCTCTTATTAGTGGCTAGTTCATTATATTTATATAATGGTCTGACATTAGCATGTAAGGTCTTCTCCTAGGGGTGTGATTTTTACCATGCTAATTAGTCTTAGGCTACCTTAGGTTACCCTCGGGCAACCCCACTTACCCCTGAACCCATCCCCCTAGGCGGTGATTCATCCTTGTTGACATTAGCACATCCCTGTGTTATCTTGTTGTTTTTCTTTATATTGAGGACCACACCAGTGTGAAGGATAAAGAACAGCAAAAACACACAGGTGGACCTGTGCCAGTGTCCTTGGCTTGAGCTTCCTGGCACCAATGATGGATCTGGAGTCAGTGGGACGAAAGGGAGATGTGGTAGAGCCCTGAAGGTCATGGTTCAGTGGGTGAAGAAAATGGAGTCCAGGTATGCTGAGAAGGTGGCGGTCTAAGAAGGACACTGGGAAGGAGGAGAAGACAGCAAGTATGAGGTTTGATACAGACGTTGGGATGCCTGCTCTAGTAGGTCCCCTATATTTGAAGTATGAGAATAAAGATGATGTTACAAAATCTCCCTGATCTTAAGCAGGGGTAGGAGGAAGCAAAGACTATAACTTTTACTCCTCTGAGAAAACCAATCCTGGCAGCCCACACCACATGCATGGCCAGCTGTGAAATAAGCAACCATTTACTCATACCTCTTCTTAGCAACTGATGTTAATGAAACTGAGCCGTCAAGTAAGGAACCATCATACCTTCAGCTCTGCTAAAGAAACCAGAAAGCCCTCTGTCTGCCAACATCACAAATGAAGTATAAAACTGATACTGAGAAAGAAGAAAAATCAAATTATCTGACAGATATGCCAGATAATCACTGCCTTCAATAATAATTCAATTCACAGGGGCACAAGCCTATCCTTTCCATAGAATCATTGCTCAGTTCAATAAGGAAACCTCCCATGTCAGGCCTTCGGTGATGAAAGCCTTTGTACCTCACAGAGCTTTCACGTCAAGGGCATTATTAGAACATGGATTATATCATAGAATCATAGAATAATTTAGGTCAGAAGGGATGTGCAGGAGAGATATCAGCTGTCCTCCTGTTTTTCAAGTCATCATGGGCTGCAAGAAGCTAAAAGTCTGCAGTGAATATCCTGGTAGTACTTTGGCCTGAAGATTCAGGTAGATCAACATAGATTTTGGTGAAAAGATTTAGATTTTGTTGTACTTCCTTTCACTTTCCCAGCTAGTCTTGTACAGTCCATCTTGTACAGCACCTCCTTTCTGGGCTACTAGGTTCACAAACCGAGTGGGACATGAGTCACGCAACTGTGATCTGAGCTTTCTTTTGAAGTCTGTGAGATAACCTGGTGAATTAACAAGGAAGGTGCCAGAAGGGAAACTCTGTCCCCAGTAGCAATCTTAAACAAAGCAGACTGATAAGTGAAATGCAAATTCCCCTAGTTTAAAGACAAGATGAGCAAGGCAAGACCTGACTCTGGCACTAGATGGCGTGTATGTAGTAAAGGAAGGTAACTGCATCTCCCAGGGAGAGAAAGAGAAGTACACAGAAGCAGAGAAGTGAGGTGCCCAGTTTTGGACAGTAAGACAGAATGCATGACGGGGCAGGGAAAAAAGGAAAACAGAGTACGAAGTATGAAACTGGCATGCAGGACCCATCAGGTCCTAGTGTTGTTGACAACATTGCTATATGTAGTTATGTCAGCAGAATGGAGAGGCCACGTGCCTTTTCCTGGGAAAAGGCAGAGTGAGGAGTTAATTTGGGAATATCCCACATGGGTATTTCTACCAGAACCTGTCTGTGCTGGGGCTGCAGTCTCAGCTGTTTGCCACTGTTGACATTTCTTCTTTAAAAGCTTCCATGTTTCATAACCAATAACTGAACAGCCCTAGTTTTCAATGCCAGCTAACCCCCATTTCCCTGGATTGATAAATGGGAGTAGCTTAAAAAACCTGTAAGTCCAGATCTTAATTTTTTATGAATTGATGTATTTACACTGATTTTAATTGATCTGTATTAATTTCTATCAGCTGATGATAGATTTTCCTGTTGAGGCAGAACCACATTTCTACCCTGCCTGTGAAATCCAGAGCCTGTAATATCTTCAGTTTATGCAGTGACATGGGACCTTTGGGGAAATTGTGTTTATTTTACATGATTTTGTATTTAAAGTGAAAAAAGAAAAAGTCAGTCAGCTACTCTGGGGTAAATAGTGCTGTTAACTTAGTGTGACCATCCTGCCAAATTTATTTCAGGATGATACATTTGCTCATTAATTATCACACGTTAGGTAAATGTCATACTTTTCTTTATCTGCGTGTTTAACAGGGCTTCAACCTTTTCAGCAGGTTTTTCATTGAGTTGCTTCCTTGCATAAAAGTATTGGAGCCATGACTCACTTTTCCTTAGAAATACCTCTGCAGTTTTTCTGACCCTACTGCCACCTGGGAGAATAGATAAAAACTCCTGAGCTGTGAGTTACATTAGTGAAAACTACACTTATCTGTGATAAAGCAAAGTGTTGGCTTGCTGCACGAGGAACAGACCTCTTTCTCCTTAAATAACCTTTTCTTATAGGCCCTGACAGCATCATAGCAAGACTTGGGTAGGAAGGGACCTCTGGAGGCCTGTAGTTCACCCATTTACATCAGGCTTCTGAGGATCCTGTCCAGGCAAGTGCTGACGATGTCAAAGTCTCTGGATTTCATTGCAAAATGGTATCCATTGTAGGATTGTCATCCTACAGCTGAATCACATTGCAAGGAAATGCACAGCAGGGCTGCCATTAATTGAAAGAGAAAGCAGGAATAGTGAACCCGCTATTTCACTCCAAATGATGCCAATGATTTGAAATTCTACTCCCACTGCACCAAAGCTTTCATCAACATCTTTGTGCCCAGTATTCAAGCCAGCCCTTCATTGGCTTGAAAATAAAAGCACAGGGATAACAGGCAGGTGAAAAGAGAGGACTCTCAGTCCTTAACCCGAGTGAGAACCTCACAGCACTAATGTGCTAATCCTGCTGGACCATGGAAGAAGTCTTCATTCGATAGCCATGAGACTGATTTCAGCACCTGGAAAAGTGCTTTACAGTGAAGGATGTAAGGAATATACCTTAATTAATGTACAACAAAGTGAGTTTTTTTAAAATGAGTTAAAGAAGTTATGTAGGAGCTAGTAGGCTACTTATGTTGTATTACAATTCTAAGCAGGACCTACAGTAAAGTGTCAAGATTGCACGATGCTAGAAGCTGTACACATAAAACACACAGGAAGACATTTTTCAGGCTTGTAGAAAACTTTTAAGGATTCAGTTTGCCTTGATTTTAAATCTTTTTTTTCTGTCCTGCCTTTCCAAGCCACACTGTCCAAAAACCTTAGCAGGCAGTAACACCCCGTGCAGAGTAGGAATCAGCAGTCATGAATCATGCCTGGATAAAACACAGAGAGCTTTGACACAAGTGTGGAGACAAAACATTCTGTCTGAACAATATAATTCATTTTTACAGTTGTGGTTTTGAAATCCTGAAATTAACTGGTTATTGTTGCTTACATGTATATTTAAAAAAAAAAAAGGTAAAGCAGAAGGTTGGCTGTGCTTATATAGATATGTATTCATCCTTTGCGAGGAACAGACTGTTAAAGATGTGCAACTCCTTCTATCTAGACACATGCAGGACCTTAATCAAAATGTAGACAGCACCTGCTTTCTATGGGCATTTCTTCCTTTTAAAAATCCAAAGCCAAGTTGAGTAGAAATATCTTATATAATGATTTTCATGAAAAATTATAAAACTTCATTAATATTGCAAAAAACCATAAGCATTTTGATGTTTTGACGAACTTCTATTTTTAAGGGGAAGAAAGTCAGGCCGAAACATTGCTGTTGTGTCTAATGATTCATTATGGTTTTGTATTTTGCTACATGAAGTTAGTTTCAGCCACTTTAAATTAGTTGTTATGCAATGGGGCTTTTGTATGTTTAAACAATGTCAGTTCTTTCTCCACTAGCAAGCACTTCTCAAGTGCAGGCATAGAAAGTCAGGAGCCACTGTGGTAAATTCAGCAAATGTGAGATGTTGATAATTGGAGGTTTTTTGACTGCAAAATGAAAGGACAAACAACAGCAGTCCTACCGATCTCTGGAAAGTTAGCACCAAGAATGGTAAGAGCATAAACAATGGGATTAATGAGACATAACTAAAAACAATTAAGTATATGTATAGCATTACAAGGAGCATAATTTTTCAATATCACTAAGAGCAGAGTGGCATTCTTAAGGCACATCCAGTTAGCATCTGTGATTGTGAAGAAAAACCTCTATTATGGGGGGGTTGGACATTCTAATTTATTTGGAGCATATTGTGCCCAATTTTACCTGAAAATTATGTACAATTAATCACAAATCATATCTTTAAGACAGGTGAGCACTACCTTTATAAAATAATAGGTGCATATTATACATCATACAAGGCTGTGAGTTCAGAAGGATATGAAGTCACACACATGCAAACACAGGGCTGTACTCCAGCAGGACGAGTGCCTGGTGAGTGAGCAAGGTGCTAAACAGGGGGCAGTCCTGTGCTAAGCAGTAAACTATATGTCAAAAAGAAGTTCACAGAGGTGGGTAGAGTACCATTGGCAAGGCAAGGAAATTGCCACACCAGAGAAGCGGTTCCCTGTTCCCCAGTGTTTGAACATCACACAGCTCAACATCACATTACGATCTCCCAAAGGGCAAAGGCAGCAGGACAATATTTTTATTTTTTTTAATATCACTCATGTCATGTGTCACCATTCTTTCTAGGTAGATGGAGACAGAGAAATGGCTTACTCTTCATCTGTCCTGCATTTGTACTGGGTTTTGACTCCAGGCCCTGGGCCAGCTGGTGCATTCTCACCTTGACTGAACAAGACTACCACCATTTGGTGCAGAGAAGTATCTCAAGACCCTTTCCTCAGCTTTCGTAATCACCTATGTCACTGTTTTTAAAATGTATTTATGCTGAATTATTTTAAATGCTTTTCATGATAATTAAAAATAATACTACTTCTTCATTCTGTAAATCAGGGGAAACTTCCCTTGAAGTTGCTCGGTCTGACCTGCCACATCCTTGAGTCACTGATGCTTACGCAAAGTGGCATTAAAACATTACTGGATAAGGATGGCTCAGCTTTTACCATTTGTTGCTCAGCACCTGAGTGTGAGTTATGCCAGAGCGAAAACACAGTGGATGGTGAATTTTTAATAAAAAAAAGTGTGATACCCTGGAGAAGCCTAGTCTAGTGGAAGGTGTGCCTGCCCATGGCAGGAGGTTGGAACTAGGTGAACATCAGGGTCCCTTCCAACTCTAACCATTCTATGATTCTATGATAAACCAGATCCTAGGTTCTGGGTGAGGTGGCAAAACTGGTCTGTGTATCTGTACAAGGAAGGAAAAGTAGAGCGGTTTTCCCCCGTGTCCACAGTATTCCACGTAGACCTCTCTGGGCCAGCAAGCTTTGGTATGATTTCATTCCCTCTGCTTTTCATAGCAGTGCCATCAGGACTAGAGTGATTTACACCAGCTTTGCAGAGACACTAGCTACGGAGCAAGGCAGGAATATCACAAGGTGTGGTGGAGGATTAGGAAGAGTTAAAAGAGCTTAAAAGAAGTGTTAAATAGACAGACGCATGGTTTTGTTGTCCCTACTGGTTTTCAGGAGACATCTGCTGCCTGACAGGTCATTCGTGGCATGCTGACATACCTGTCAGCTACCTGTTACAGAGTGACCACCAGCTTGCTCACTGAGAGGTCTGCAGCCATCTGCAGTCACCAGCCTTCCTGTGCCCTGCAGTAATTAGGAACCACAGGTGAAATAAAAGTAAAGTGTTCCCACTTCTTCATAAACAAACAATATTACATTTATACTGGCAAGGGTTTTCTTAATGCATTTTAAAGCCAGTTGTAATTAAATATTTCAATAGCAAAATTATGTTACATTCAGGGAAAATATCTTCAGTAACGGAGTGTACTCAGAGCAGTACATTAGGTAGTAGTGTTGAGGAGTAGAAAAAGTAAAAAAAGCTATTTATATTTTTAACAAATTTCTGTTCCTTTACGATTCAAGGATTTCCCTGAGTTAACACCAACGATGAAAATTCAACCATTTGTATCATTCGTCTCTGGGTATCTACAGCAAACAGATGTTTTTTAACAGCATTAAGGACTTTCTTCTTAAATGACAACTTACAAACAAACCAGTAAGTATAAACTTGATTTATGAGAATATATAAATGAATAAGCATGGTTCAGAGCAAGGAAGCTAAAAGAAGAGTCAGCCATGGACATACTGATCAGATGTGAGCCCACTTCAGGCATAAACCTGTGTTCATATCTGAAACATTGTTGTGCTGTTGAAAAAAGTTAATTGCAGTATTTCACATTATGTCATGCCAGGTACAGCAAATGCTTGCCTTTCCGTGGTACTGAATATGTGTCATGTCCCACTCAGAAAAGAGGGGGAGTAAGTGACTCAGATTCGCAAATCCCCAGTGGTGCAGACTAAGGTAAGACAAATCTCAAGGTCTGTATACAAGCATTTATTAGATTCCCAAAATGGCTAGTACAGGTTTTAACTAAGTCCACGGTAATTGGTTACGTATATAGCAAATTATGGCAAGCAGTAAGGTATGCATTGTGTTACTTAGCAACAAGTATGCAACAAATTATGGCAAGCAGTACTTCAACTTGAAAAGTGACAAGAGGAAAGAAAAGAAACAAAGAATAAGAGAAGAAGAGAGACATAAAGAGATCGCTGGTCCTGGTTCCAGCATTGGTCCAGCCAACGGGGGTTGTTTGTAAGAGCACTCTTCTGTGTATCCCAAGGGACAAATCTCTTCAGGCAAAAATCTTTGTTTCAGGGAAAAATCTTCGTTTCAGGGAAAAATCTTCCCAGGCAAAATCTTCTTCTCTGGGGGCACTTATTTTGCCCTTTTATGTTTGTCGTATTAGCACGGCCCGCCCCACTTACCACGGGGTAGCCTTGTCTCAAATTTCTCCCCCCCCCCCCCCCCCCCGCAACTGACGCATAGCATGATTTGGGTAGGGAGACAAGAGCAATAGTCATGTATGTTTAGCATGATCTTGACAATCTTCATTAGCATATAAAGGGATGTCAACGTTAATATGCATTTTGCAGATAATGAGGCAAAGGTCAGTCATTGGGCATGGTAGCCTTCTGAAAAGACAAAGAACCACACAGATTCTCCAGTTTTCTCTCCCATGAATCACACAAGAGAGAAGCAGGTGCCTTATAAGTTCCTTGAGCAGAAGGCCTGGTACATTCTTCAGGAAGGCTTGAGGGCCTCCTCCCCCTCCTTTGTCTCTCACCATTTATTTCATGTTTCCCTCAGCAGTCTTTAGGGGAAGTTACAAGTCATTGCTTACATCATCTCCCTCTGTATTCTCATGTAAAAGTGGAGCGTGTTGTTTCAAGCAAACTAATAATCTTTGATTTAGGCTAACTTCTAGTGGGAAGTAACTGGCTTAGCAATTATGAAATGAGGTACATTTCAAGTGAGTATCTTGCTGAAACCAATAGAAGAGAGTAAAAGTTATGCAATGAACAGAGGAAGGGTGAACTTGCAGATAGTTGGAAATAAATATTCATCCCCCTTTTACAAAGGAGAACCTATGAATTAAATATGACGTTTGGATGTTGAAGCAAAATTTTGATTTCTGAAAAAGGCATTGATTTCAGTAGTGGGATCCTACCTGTGGTTTCTCTCCTATTGTCACCATTAACCAATATTGTCACCATTAACCAATTCTTCACAGTGACTTTGAATCCTTTAAGACTAGAAATGTTACTGTCAGAAGCACCCTGAACAAAAGAACTTAGTGCTTTGATATGTTTTAGGTGTCAAATTTGCAAATTAATTTAAGAAAGCAATTGAACAAATTCATGGGAAAAAATCCAGCAGGGTTATTTAACATTGCTGGTAGTTGGGAAGGTGTGACTACAGAAGTACTACTATGTAGCTTGCCATAATATTTTTCCCTCAGGCATCCACTACGCTACATTTTTGGATGCATAATGCACATCTAGATTATCCAGTGTGACTGTGTTAATGGAATCCATTCAGCTATGGTCGAGATACAAAGATTGTAAGAACACCAAATGGGTATATGGATTATTTATTTTATTCTGTTGCCCCCATGCCAAAGTTAGGTAGACTTTTTCTAAAGGAAATGGAATTCAAATTCACTCAGAACAGACCTCAAATTCAACGAGTTTGAAAAAGGTGGGATTAAAGTCAAGGCAGTAGTTCAACCTTGACTGTATTCTTTACTCTGTCTACCACTGTAATCATTCACTTCCAGGTCCTGGATGTTGGCCCTAGACTGACCAATGTAAGAACTCCCACTGGACCCATGAGGGTCATTATGATGAAAGGTCATAAATTAATATGTTTTGCTTCCACCAGCTGTGATGGAATAAGAACCAATGTTATTTACTGAACACCATAGTTATTAAAATCTCATTTGTCCTTGGAAAAAAAAAAATGGAAAAAGAAGAGACGGAGGACTGAAAGAGTAGCAGGAGACCAAGTGACCTATATTTAAGTCATTTTTCCCTATAAGGTGGTTTATTTTCTTCTTTAAAAAAAGAAATCTCCATTGCATTGGACTGGGAGAGGATGAAAAAAGATGTTTTGGAAGAACCAAAACTAATTCCAGTTTGTGGTATTACTTTCTCTCTTCTAGTCCTGGTAGCTAATTGTCTTACTTATATTGGGGTGTGCTGCAAGGGCAGTTGAAAATAGCTCACAGCAGATAATGTGCACTGCATTGTTCAGATGTTCAGGCTCCCTTCACATTGCATGGCTTGTTTATCTGTTTGAAAATAGTTTCCTTGGGGATCAGGTTATGTGAGTGTTGAATCAGGTTTCTGTGTGGCATTCAATTCTTTGACAGGATACTTGTGACATAGTGTCCTGCTTTGAGTGACACAGGACTAATTTATCTTATAATGCTTGGGAAAACTGCACTTTTAGAAGACTCTAGTGTCTGTATTCATGAAAATACTTACCTCATAGCAAGTTATGCTATATGGGATTCAAGGTCTCAGTGTTTTCAGGCCTTGCCAGGTGCAAGGATAAGGAAGAGTGAGACCTGGGCACTTGACCCAAGCTGGCCAACAGGATTGTTTCATACCATGAATGTCACATTCAATATAAATTAGAAAGTTTGCTGCGTAGTCTCTCCCTTCATGGCGGCGGTCCAGAGAACTTCTTGCCCTACTGCCAGACCCCCTGAGGCCTTCCCTTCCTCCCAAAGCTGTAACACTCACAGTGTCTGACATTTGCTGTCCACGGCTTCCTACTGATATAATTGTCCGAGTATAATTCTTGGTATATCTTATAGTAGTATCGGGATCAATACTGGTTCTTTAGTATTGTTGTTAATTATTTAGTCTTATCCTATATAATTTATTTATATTTCAACCCTCGCGTTTCCTTGTTTTCCCACATTCCCCTTCTCGGGTGGGGAGGGGTCATTGGGTGATAGAATAATTTTCTAAACAACAATAAATTGTTATGGGTTTCTCAAACCATAACACATAGAAATGAGGAAGAAAAGGGAAACCAATGCTTTGAAAAATCTTCCACCCAGGTGGCTTGCTTGTGAGCAAAGCCCAGGCTGTGTCCACAGGGTATCTTCTAATTCTCTCTGATGCTGAGGAAACCTGAGCTGAATAAAGTGTGAACATTCAAGTAGAGCCTGGTTTGCATATGCCTGTATCAGTAATATGCTCAAGCAGGACTAAGATGCAGGAAAGGCAGGAAATATTGCCTGGATTTGTGATATAAAGCATGCTTTAAACTGCTCTGAATTAGGCCAAGCATTGAAAAGGATGGAGAGCCAAAGTAATTTTAGAGTACCGCAGCTCTTTTAGGTCCTGCTGTGACACCCCTTTCTGTCCTTTCTTCAGCCGGAAATCTGTTTCATAGAGCTCCAACTTGAGGCAATGATGGGATAGTGGACAGGAATCAGAGAGCTTCCTCATTCCACCAGTGTGGGTAGGAATTACTGAGTACTCTTCCGAGTCAGGTTAGTTTGTTAAAAACTTTAACATAGATTAATGATCTTGGTTTTAAGTGAGTTTAAAATGTAACAGTACCAATTTTCTTGCAAATTAAATGTAGAAATGCTGATGAGGCTTTTTTTTTTGAGAATAATTGCCTTTTTAGAAGTTATATATTAAAGAATGTCACAAGCACATTGTACAAAGGGCAGATTCTTTTGACAGTGCATGAGTGTTAGAAATTCAGTGTCTGCATCTGAAGTAATTCCTTTCAACTCCTTCAGTCAGTGGAGTGCTAGCCAATACAGACAGTGGAGCTGAGGAGGTGATTCCTCCCTTCTTACAGGAGAAGCTGGTCAAAGAAATCACACTTTTGACCTTGCACTGCTGGTAACTAGTTCACATGTAAGACACCATGCTGGACTCCTTGGGTTGGAGAGAGAGTTTCCACCAGAGAAGGAATTTGGATGTGTTTCAGTGCTTTTCGCTCAGGCTGTCTTTTTATCCCCTTGAGTCAGCAGAGCATCCTGGCCCAAAAAAAGAACCAAAGAGAAGGTGCACAGCATTCCCTGGCATCCTCGTGAGCTAGGGGTTTGAGTCTTACAGAAGTATTACTGGTGGATATTACTGTGCTTCAAAGGCAGCTACACAGCATATATATCTGTAGCTGCCCCTGGCTAGCAAAGTTTTAAGCCTCACTTCTTATTCAGACCATGCACTACTAGTGAGGACAGACACAGATCTCCTTGCCATGGGTTCAGTGTCACTGGGAAGAAGCGGTGATAAGCACACCACATGTGTCTCACTGCACTATGATGAGAACATTGTTCTCTTTCACTTAGAACCTGAGACATTGTCATTATTCATATTCAGAAAGCAGTGCCACCAGAGGTCAATGCAAATACAACCTTCCCCAATAAATTTCTACTCTATCATGCAGCTCACCAAAGGAAGATTGAAGAACAGATGGATTTGATCTGTGTTGTTCACAATCAGAGCAATAATTTCAGGGGGAAAATGTGACCTATTGGTTTAGTTTGTGTTGATAAAAGTGGCCATTGCTTCCACCAGATGAGATACATTCTTCAGCCTGTGCTTCTTCTGTAAAGTCTGTAAAAACTCACCGTGCTTCTTTTGTGTCTCACCTGCTGTTCTGTTAAGTTGACAACATTTGCATAAACAGAATAATGGATGTTCTTTACTCACGATACCCAGCCAGGCTCAAAGTTTCAATTAGTACAGAGGAGTAACTCATACTGTAGAGCCCTTTGCCTTTTTTCTCAGGTCTGATTCTCAGCTGACACCACAAAATTCATAAAGACAAATCTCTTGGAGTGGTTGGTGTGGAGAGCAAGGGGTGATGTGCTGCATATCTGGTGGTGTTTCAGAAAATGAAACTATCTAAATAGCCTGTAAAGGGCCGGGTTTTCAGTAGGGGATGAGCACCTAGCAGCTCCTCTTTCTTTCACACACTAAGGGCCTTGATGCATTGGTCATACTGGTATTCTGGGTGCAGACTTGGTTTGAAGAAACTGGTTCACATTCACATAGCTTTGATGTCACTAGCCATGTAAGCAGGGTCTGTCCTCATGTTGACAGCAAATGGCTTTCCCCAGGACAGTAAACCTTGTGTCGACTACTCAAATATCTAAAACACCATTTAGGATTATGCAACGGTGAAACAAGGATAGAATTTTGAGAACTTTGCTAAATCCCATGGCTGTCTGGCCACCTAATTCTCTCTGAAATAAGGGGAAGCTGAAGACCCAGTAAACTTTGATAATAGGCCACCAAGTCTTCCTGTCATGAGGCCCCTAAAGTCTGTACATGTGATCACTAAAGAATCATCCTGCCCTGAAGACTAGGGTTACATTTAGGCTGCATAGTAGCTGGAAAGTTTAAAAAGAAAAAGGCTGCAGGCCAGAGTGGAAAAGCCTTGTGGAGGTGGAGGAGTGACTGAGAGACATTCAACCAGAGTGAGAGTGATTGCAGTTAAGGAAGGTGAGAATGCTGAGTCATTTTGTGAAATACGAAGGAACAATCTGTAGAACATCACATGGGCAGCCCTGCCCAGCCCTGGAGAAACAGAGCCCTGGTAAAGCTGCATCAGTCCAGCAGAGTCAAAGGACTCAAAATGCAAAGGTTGGTGATCCTTGGATTTGGTTTCTGACTCCTGTACCCCAAATACTTTGTGAGCTTTATGGGGAATAGACTTTTAGGGCAACCCCAAGGGGAAAAATATTATTAGGGAGCCGTCTAGAGTAATGGAGTCATAACCTTAATCTGGGTAATATTGAATGGTGGTGTAAGTTCATCACAGCAATAATGTGTGTTTGGGAAAAAAGCTGGTGGTAGCCAGCTCTAAGTCAAAAAAAAAAAAGTGTGGAAAAACATCACATATATGTGTGTGTATGCACATACACACTTTAATCCCCTTTCTCTTGCAGTTGTTCACTGAGTTATCCTCCTTCTACTTCTTTTCTGCCTCTTTTCCTCTCTCCCCTTTATTTTTCTGCTGAATTTTTCTCCTTTAAGAGGCAAAACCTGCATCCAGCAATTGTACTGAAGTCAATAGGCAGCTTTTCCTATTTGTAGACTGAGTAGAGATTTCAGCATTTATGATTTTATGTGTCTTTTCTTCCTTTCAAAAGGTCTAGGGAAAATAGAATGCCCTTTACTTGAAAGCCAGTGGAGTGGCTTTTATCAACAAGTGAATGGGTGTTGTCTGAAAGCTTTCAGAGTCGTTTTATGAAAACAGTATTTAGCGGTCAATTTTCATTGCCTTTATAGGGAGGGCTTTAAAAAACCACTCAGTTCATTCATGGAAATGGCTTGAATGACTTTCAACCTCGGTTGCTGTGTTTGTTAAAGCCCAGCTAGACTTAAGAAGCAAAAAGGAAGAACAACACTGGGTCTGAGTGGTACAAGCAGTATAAATGTAAGGAGACCCTTTTGAACTTAGAAAGGTCTTAAGAACCCTTAGAAGGGTGCTAAGTCTTGCTGCCCAACAAGAGAGTTCAAACAGCCACATCTCCACTGTGGTAATTCTCTACATCTCTGGACGGCAATGATAGTTGTGTTTTAATGGCCCTCATGGCATGGGCCTCATTTCTGTTTAGAAAAAGTAGCAGGATTTATGTTAGCATGGGTCTTTTCCAGGTCAAGTGACCCCTTGTGAATTCTTGTGGATGATCTGGGCTGGTTAAGGAGACACAAAGCTTCACCTATTTCAAAGATTTTAAGGTTGGAAAGACCTTCAGGAAGATTTAAATAAGCTCAGCATGGAAGATCTGTCTGTGTTTTCAGCCAGGCAATAGCTAGCTTTGCTAATGAGCCCTTTCTGCATCATAGAGTAAGTAACTGTGTTACTGGCGTGCTGAGCACAAATGAAAGATCAGTAGAAGTGTAGCTCAATGCCTTGGTAAAGGACTGAACAAAGACCTACTTCATGGGAATATAGTAATTTGGTAGGTAAGGTAAAGATCTGCAACAAAAAACCTGCAGCTGTAGTGCCATTGGGCTTTGCCATGTGGGCCGCCACAGCCATTACATCTGTTTCAGAGAAAGTAACCAGTATATTAGTAACGCATTTTGTGAGTCTGGCATGTTCCACCTCCTCCCTTAGCTTACGGACAGTTACAAACTGGCCTGCTGGACTCGTTCGTCCCTATAATATCAGTGGCTTGACCTTGATACATCTCCTAATGCCATTTCCATCTACTCCTTACTTCCTATCACTTAGATGTCTCTAGTCTCTGGTGTATCTCTTCTTGCTTTAGTTATAAATCCTTTCCTTTAAGTTAGAAGTCAAAGGTATCTTGGTGTCCCATCTTATAAAGCATAGCTATGACACTGCTACTAAAGGATGCACTGTAGTAAATTTTTCTGCCTGACATTTTTTGAGGTAAAACGTATTTATTTTTCCTATATCCATCCAGATGCCCATTGTTAAAAAGGGATGGCATATAAATTTTTGATTTATAGCCAAACCATCCAAGCACCGAAGTTGAAGTTATGTACCTAAAGTACTATATGTCATTGAGGATGGTAAGTTTTTATCTAGCACACTTGAATTCTGCACTGCAGTGCATAAAAGGGTGGTGGGGTGAAAAAAAGGTAAGTAGAACTTTAGGTGCAAATTTACCTTATTGTGTATTTGGCCACCTTCTTCCTATTAATGCTAATAGTGTTGGTGCATGCGTACATTAGACAGTAAGGTTGCATCTTTATGGCTTTAGAGCTGTAACTAGCATCAGCTTGAGGAAAGCCTGTAAGGTACAAGGCTGAAAATATTTTAAAAGGGAGGTAAGACTGTTTGTGTATTCAGTCTATCCATTGTTTCACTATTGTAGGTGATTATTCTACCCCATTATCACCTCTTTGCTTGTCTCCTTCTTTCTTAAGAACATATGGGACATTGAAATTAAAACTACTTTATTCCTACCTCAAGAATTGAAATACTCACTCTTCTTTGTAACTAGTTTTAAATGTACTAACCTGGGCAGCATATCTCTCAGTATAAACAAAGTGAAGTGTTATCAAGAGATCTACAATTTGCATGATACGTACTTAATATCATCAAAATACTTAGCAGGGTTCCTGCCAGATTTTATCATTTATTGTGTGGCAATTTGTGTAATTTGTTATTCTGGAATAAGTCCACTGTTCTTGTGGTTGTGGTTTTTTTATGACCAACATAATTGAGGTGTAGCTGTGTGTTGTGAATAAGTCCTTTTTCCCATAATATCTATGATGAATAGAAATAGCAATAAGAATATTGAATGCCAGTGCCATAGCAGAAAAATAAACAGGTGTCCTGGGAAAAAGTCAAAATTTCTGTGTTATCTTACTGTTACATCTGCCTGAAGAGCTTATCCAAAGCAGAATGAAGTTAAGGAGTAAATCCACTTGGACTTAAACAGATTTCAAATCAAGCTGTTAATACCTCTGTTAGATAATGTCATGGGTTAGAGCTGAAGTTGATTATAACAAGACAACGTCTGCACTTCCAACTTCTATAATATCCTTCCTCTGTGGATTGCAGTGCATGTTACAATATTAATTCTCACTGTCCTGCTAGGAAAATTATTATTGTGCCCATCTCCTCAGTGAGGAATATTCTGAAGCATGTTGAAAGTTAACTCGGGATATCCAGGGTCACACCATGGAATGAGAAGAGCGGGTTGAATAGTTTATTCTGTCAAAATATTTTGTAATTTTTCAGTTGAAAGCCTTTTTTTTCCCCTTTAGCTCGAGTTTTCCTCTGCCTTGAAGGCACTTTTAATTTGAAATAAAACTATTATTAGCCAATACCTTCCCCCCTCCCTTCTTTTTATAGTTGTCAGCTATTTGTCAGCATTTTATATGGTTATGGATAAAAGTTTTGACTCAGTGAAATTGTCATTCCTAGGTAAAGGGTGAGGTCAGGTTCAGGTTCATTACTGGTGGGTTCAGGAACGTATGGGCAGCTATTTTTCTGGCAGGTTTTTGGGGGAGGGTATGTCTGGAGGGTACAGAAGATGTTTGGTGCAAGCCCAAACATTTTCTCTGGATGATTTGCTACCTGTATCAAAGAGTCAGATTCTTCGTACTACCATTAGCTGATTTTGCCCAGAGTGAATTCCATAAAGTGCCAGTATGATTGCTTTTCAACAGCAAGAATAAACTGAAAGAAAAGATAAATACTTTCTTCCCACTGAGTGTCACATCATATATCCTGCACCTCTGCAATAATAAATTCTTCTTCCAGGATCATAGTTACTCTCCTCTGCATGGTTCCTGATTTCTATGAGGCTCAAAAGTTAAGTTGATATTCCCTAGGAACTGGAAAGGAAGAAATATCTGAAATGGTTAGATAAGTAGGAAGATTTTTAGGCGTATTTTTTCCCTTTGGAGCTAGAAAGATTATCAAGGGCAGCTGGCCAATCCCATCATCAATTATGAAAAAACTTCTGAAGGAACTTTTGTCTTGATCATCTTCAGAGCTGCCTTTCTGGAAGGCAGGATTGACACCAGCACAAAAGGTATTGCTTGATGCAAGAGTGATGTACCTGTGACTCTCTGCCTTGGAGTAAGATTGGATTATCATAAGGAGCCTTTTTGTCTTTAAATGGCATGACTGATATCCCAGGCATGCACAGCTCTTAAGTGGAGTATCTTTGGGACTGGTCTACCCAAATTTTGAGGCTGGAGCTGTGCAAGATGAGTGATATTTTACCTGTGCTGTACAACCAGCTGTGGAAGAGAGGATGGAAAGTATTTTATCACCCAAGATAAGCCACTCTCCTGTGGTGCCAATGATCATCCAAATCTCACCCTTCATATCCTGACTTGGGAAGAGTCAGTGCACAGGAAGATGTAGTACTGTCTGCTTTCCTTTGGCAATGCAAAGTAAACATGGTCTGACATCCCCTTACACTGTTCCATTGAAAAATTCTCATTTAGTGTCAACAGAAAAGGGAGCAAACTTGACTGCAACATACAAAAGGACACCAAGAAAAAGATAATTAAAAAAAATTATTTCAGAAAGGGACTGTTGTTGAGGATCATGTGCCTTGGCACCTTCACAGGCATGAGAAAGTGTGTATGCAGCCAGCTCTCAGAGATATTTGCAAGGAGGAAAATCTGTGCGTGCGTAGAAGCAGCAGGGCAGCTTATGCATTGTGGCCACAGAAAGATGATGCACATCATCTGTGTGAGCTGTTAATACAAAAGAGAAGCTGTGGTATTATGGGGTCTTCCATTACACTTCAGGAAGAAATTGTGTGCAAGTTCACAATGGTAATTTAAGAGACTTCAGGGTTCAGAGGACAGCAGTGCATGCTCAAAGTGACAAAGTGAGAATCTAAGTATATATCTTTCCCCATCTGTTCTTATTGATCATGGATGGAAAGGTAAAGAGGGAATTGCACAATGGGAGGTACAGGAGAATTTTAGAATTGGTCTGCAGGAACAGCTGGAGTGTCATCACAGAAAAGTATGAGTATTTGGTCATTTAAATCTATCTTGGAAGGCAACTCGTCTATCACTCAGTTGTGTCTCAGTAATGGTTCCTGGTATGTCCTACAGTAAATCACTTTTCCCTTCCCCATATACCTCATACAGCATCTAAACCTGCTCTGACCCAAGGCACCTGGTGGCCATTTGAAACTGCATCAGCAGGGTGAAAGAAACATCAGTAGGCAGAAACAAGCCATAAAAATACTCAGGGGAAGCAAATCTGTCACCGTTAGTTTACTGTGCATTGAATTTATATGCCAGAGAGATGAACAACTGCCAAAAGTACATCCTTGTCCTTCATTTTAGCAAAGAAGAACAACATAGAAGAGCAGTTCAGCTTTAAGAGAATGCATCCTCAAAGATTTGTACAAGCAACCCACTTATCAAATCCATGATTAATTGGAAGAAAACAAGTATTAAATGACTAACAGTTTTATATGGCCTTTCTAATCAGTTCTCTCCTGTTATTTGGACAAAGATTTGATAGATGGGCCTATATAATCTTGCAGTAAAGTCCTATTTACAGTGATGAGAAAGTATAATTTGTACTCACATTGCAATGTTCAGATAACCATCTTTATTTATATCTACATGTTGCATCTATAAAGAACAGCCTAGAATCAGGCTTCTAAATCCATACTCAACCACATCAGTAACTGGCCTAATTATTGAACTGCTTCACATAATGTTAGAGATTTCCCCTGCTACTCATGTGTTATTTTCATGGGAATCCTGGGAAAGCTGATTCTATGGAGGAAGGGAGAAGCATAGGAAGAGGGTAGAACAAACAATTACAATTCCAAATTATGATAATGGGTTAGTTTTTCATGGTGATGCAAGACCCTTTTTTAACTTACAGCTGCTTTTTAGCTTCTATTGTATGTCCAACATCATTTTCTGATTTTATTACGTAAAGTGTTGATAACATTGAGAATTAGATTTTAATCAGGAAAAGCTTACTCCTGAGCACTAGATCTCTGACTAATGCACCGATCCAGGAAAGCACTGAAGCATGTAATTTTATCCCTGCTTGGCATTGTGTGTAAAGTCATGCTTAATTTTAAACACGTGAAAAGTCTGTTGACTGTTAAATTAAGCATGTTTATAGGTGTTGTGCTTGTATAGAGAATAGAAAAGACTCCAATACATAAATTCAGTAGTAAATAAAATGAAACCAAATATAGAAAACAGTAAAAGTTACCAGTTCATTCTCTCCCATTCTTCTCACAAGTTGCCCAAGAGGCAGGTATTCTGCAATCATGACATTAACTTCATTCATGATTTGTGTAGAAGCAGCACCAGTTTTGTACTAAAACCTCTCTTGTGTACAAGATCCTGTACAAACACCAAACAATAATAATCCTGTCCCAGGCAGTTTGAAGTCCCTTTCTATCTGATACTGCAATATCTGTCACCACCCTTATCTAAAAGCAACTGAATATATGAATGGTACACTGGGGTGCTGGGAGCCCACTTAGGGTGTCCTACCTCACCAGTGAAGGTGGGAGGAAGTTCATACATTTCACTCAAAGAAGTCCAAGTTCTTTCTAATGTAGGGAGAGGCCTTTCATACAGATACTGCTGAAAACTTCATGCAAGAGCTTCACATGGACTCCAGCAGTCTCCTTGAAGGTAGTTGTTTGCAAAATTGGGATCTGTGTTGTTAATATATTAGAAGTTTATGTTTAATCCTAGTAAATCAGCGAGGGTCTTCCTGCTGACTCCTTAGGTGCCTTAAGGCTTTTGCAGGCCAGAAGTTGCATTGAGGCCAGAATTATAGTCCTTATCCTAGATGTTTTTCAAAGTGCTGCTACATAAAAATAAATGCCTTTTTATTATAACGAGTAATGAAGCAGAATTAGGAATTTTAAAAAAGTAATATCTGTTGATTAGCACATGAGAGAAAGTATCTTTGAAGTCTGTCGTTCTTGAACTTCTTTAATTTTTGTTAAAAATACATGGGTTTGCAATAAAAGCTGAATTTATATGCCAGACTGTGTTCTTAGCATTGCTAAAAACCCAAACATGAAGCTGAATACAATACATATATTGATTAAAAAAAAATTAACATGAAATTACTAAGTACTGTCCAAATTAACACAAATCAGAGTTCATTGCATGGCATTAGGAGACAATTTATTGCAATCATTAATCCTGCTGTTAGAGAAAACCATATGCCAACTCCAGAAATAACAAGCATTCTGAATCAGGGTCATTGTTGTCATATTTGCATATGAAATACATTAATTGATCTGTGCACATTAATATTAAACCCACACCTCTTTGCTGCCGCCTGTTGTCTCAGAATTTTTTTTTTTTTTTTTGTGAAGGGACAGATTGGGTAGAGAGAGATGTGTTTCTTGAGAGGAATACTTATTCCAAACTGTGGCATATCGTTAAATAATCAAACTTGTTCTACTTAACTAACTGAAGTTCTAGCCATCTTTTGGTTTCCATAGTAGGAAGACATGCAATCATACATGTCAGAGATGTGAAATACCATGTTTTTACCCATAACTTCTTGTTCTGGTAGTGTTACAGGGATGTCCTAAGGAAGCTACAGCTGTAAAAGCTAATGGGTGAACAGCACAGTGTTTAGAAAAGTTGGCCCTTCTATAAATGTTGCTGTGCCATGGAAAAAGGATAATAAATTTTGTTGTTCAGTCTCACAGAGTAAGAATGCCCTTCAACTGCAAATCCCAGGAGTTACTGCTCCAGTGCAAATTAAAATGATTCTGTAATCAAGATAAGTATTTTGATATTTCAATTTTTGCACAGAAGTTTGGTATTATCTATGGATAATTTAAAAGGTAAAAGAAAATCCTTATTTCATTTGAGGAAAAAAATTATGTGGGAGAAAAATTACAGTGTCCTCCCTTCCCCCAGGCACTTTTGACCAGTCCTGAGCAAAGGCATGTGAGAAACTTCATGTGAGAAAAAAGAAGCAGGTCTTTCTGAGCCAAGGGGATGTTATGGGAGAGAAGATCGATGTGAAGTAACATGGTGGAAGTCTTTACAATAAGATAGGCCATGGAGCTGATGTTAGAGAGTTGACTTTCTGACTTGGAGCCTGTGAATGTATGGGAGAAGGAGATGAAATATTTTGATAAGAGCAGAGAAGAGATTAAATCAGACAAGGCAGACATTGGAGTTTGAGGGGGAACCCTGACAGGAGCAGAGGGTGAAAAAAATACCTGAGAGAACCAGGGACTGGGAAAGGGATGTGTTAACAAACAGTTAAGGCAAGATGAGAGAATTAAGTAGGACGTAAGAGGAGTAAAGAGGGCAGTTGTCCCATATTGTTCCTTCTGTAGAGGTGCTATCCTGTCAATCAATTGAGCATGAAGAAAATCTTTTCCCTCTCCCCCCTTGAAAAGGAAGAGGTACCGCTCAAGCTGCCCACTGAGATAGTCCTTAAGGAATTCTGGGCTGGTTAAGGTTTTCCCTGTAGAGTCCCATGGGTTGTTCTAATCTGTACCTTCCTTGATTCCTACAGGCCAGAAAGAATGGTTTGAAAATGCAGATTGCTTTGCTCCACTCTGCTTCTGTGAGAGCAGATTTTCTGGAGCATGTTCTCCGGGGTTTGTAGCACCACTACAAACCAGTCCTGCCCTGTGAAAACAAGTCATATGCCTTTCTATTTATCCTTTAACAAGTGAAGACAGCATTTCTGTTGTAGTGTGTGACATGTGAGTGGCTGTCACCCTTAACAACAAGACCAGAAGTAATTTAGAAATGAGTAGCTCGAACAAACAAAATCGTTATACCAGCACCATGAAAATAGTCTAGAAAACCTTACAACTTTTCTCAGTTAATGTGCAAATGATGGCAGTCCAATGTTAGCAGGGCAAACAGCCATTATGCTTACCTAGACAGAGGGTAACTTCTCTGTAATGATGGGGGTTATTAAAATCTTCGGAGATAACATTATCAGGTGCAGCACACAATGTTACAGCATTTATCTTTCAACTACCCTATTCTTGTCAGAACATAAATACCTTGCTTTCTACACAGGCAGTCAGATAGGCTGAAGCAAGAATTTGAGAGCTGGGTGCTATTAACCTTCAGAAAATGCAAGGATATCAGATCCACTTTAGCGATTGCAAGAGGAAAGTAAGTCTGTGCTTGCAACCATGTTATTTTGTTCTTCTTACCAGTAAATTTAGCTACTGATCTCCATGAACAGTCACTGAACTCAGTACTGCACAGAAGACACCTGCCATCCCAATCAGCAAGTGATGTATTAGAGATGGCAGAGACTGATGCATTATTATTCCTGGTGGGAGGCGGGGGATCTGAGTCCAGGAGATTAAGAATAGCAGCCAGTAAAGCATTTTGATGCCATCATGACATCCAGAGTGCTGAGCAAGCATCCAGGCTCCCTGTACAGTGCATGGGAGAACTGGGTAGCTCTGACTGGGATACATATCAGTTTGCGTGCTGAGCAGGAAGTCATCCACAGGCAGCCCAAAGGAAGAGCTGCAGGGAAGGAAATGGCTGAAGCCCTAGATCTAGGTTGCTGAACTAACCAGTGCTAGCTACTGCCACAAGATCTGTAGCATAAGAGACTTCTTATGGGGTGTTAGACAAAGAGAAACATTGCTTTTGGATCTGCTTTGTGTTGAGTTGGGAAGTATTGAGTGTGGGCAAGAGCTCCTCTTCCAGTGGCTTTACAGATCGAGAGAGATGCTGAGTGCTTTTTGCAACCAGACATGCAAGAGTTCCCAGAGAGTAGTGCTGCAAATGACACCTTGATTCAGTCTAAATCTATCTCTCAGTTGCCTCTTTCTTTTTCCATCCTTTCCAACGTCTTTGTAGGTAGGGTTACAGGTAAAACAGTGACGGTGTTCCCTGTAACGTCCAGCTGTGTCCCAGGATGGTGGCACGCAGGTTTCCCTTGAGATATTTTCTCTTCCAGAAAAAGGGAAGGCTAATAACCTCAACAAGCCAATAAGGGAGCTTACAATTTGCTTTTAGTCCTGCTTAACCCATACTGCAATCCATTCTTGATAAATGCACTTTGTCCGCATAAATACTGAGATGAAATCAAGACACATTTCAATCAAGTCAATGTTCATTTCCATGCTGATTTGATAGTCTGAGGCTACTACTGTTAGATTATAGGAAAATTCAAGGAAGCAGATGCTTTCTTACTTCCAGAGGGAAAAAAAAAAAGCCAAAAAGCCAGGACATGTGAGGCATGTCCTGACAGCAAACTTCAGGCAGGCATCGCTATCCTAGGAGTACAGAGGAAAGGATTTGGGAAGGGTTGTTCCAGTATACCTAAAAGAGTTACATAATCTCTGTTAGTAAAGTTAGCAATTATCATTGTGGTAACATTTCTTACCCTGCCTGCTTTTGAAAGGTGAGTTACAAATGCCTTGGAGACAAGTTAATTCTAATATTTATGGACAAATTGCTTAGCTGTCAGGGGATTTGCTTCCCCTTACTTCACCAGCTAGATGAATATGGTATAGTAATCATTTTTATGTTCTTCTCCTGGCATGGTTTCACAGTTGTTTTCTGTCCCTTGCTTGGTGTATGAAATATGGGACTGAGTACACATTACAGTAATATTCTTGTATTCAGCCATGGATTTATGCCAGGAAAGGGCTTCAAAGGTCAGGTCCTTCTTTTTGTAGGTTGTTTTCTTCTACTCAGTTTCAGGCTATAGCAATTGGAATCTGCCTGGAAGAGTTATTAAAAGGATGCATGAATTCTTCACTGTATGCAGACAGGTATTTCCCTTTTTTGTTTCCTCAACAACTGTGTATGGGCCTGCCTGATGCGGTTCTTCTATGTACCTGGTGCTCAGGGAGCATGAAAACAAAGGGCTTATGCCCAGGATTTGCACACTTCCTGCATCTGGGAAAACAACCTGATGTACTTTCAGAAGGCCAGAAGACCAGCATAACATCATAGTGACTGGGTAGGCCCAGAGCAGAGGTCTAATCTAGTACCTTACCTCCAACAGTGGCTATAAGTACATGCCTATAGAAGATAAAGGAATCGGTACAGTGTCTCTTTTTCTGCCCTTAGCGGGTTTGGAAAATAATTAATCCTCAAGCCTTTATATTGCCATCAATGCTCTGGAAAACTGTCAGGTCTTTTTTTCCCTTTCAGCTTCTAAAAGCCCATCCACTTCCACCTTTCCACCCAGATCTCACATACTAAGCAGTTTCAGAGTTCTTGTAACTCTGCATAACAGGATGTGGGAAACTGCCCACCCACTTGTTTGAAATAAACCTGCAACTGCTGGGGATCTTCCCAAGGGCCTGATTCTCACCTTACAGAATGCTAGTCAAAAGTGGGGGTCAGGCAAAGGTAAGGGTCTCTGCTCAGAAGTGCTCACAAGTTGTATAATGCTTCTGTAAGAGGGGTGCTTTAAATGGGACACCAATGGTGCCCCAGCACTGAGGAAAGCGAAGTTACATTTTGTGTCTTATGAAAACACTCTTTTACTCTTTCTCAGTATGATTTTTTTTTCTTTTTTCTGTAACATCAACACACTTGTTTTGCAGGTAGTTCACAATTTAGATACTTCTCTGCTGACATGTCATCTCTTCCCTGGTTTGTGTATCTCCCTTCTCTATCTGACTCCTTAGTTTTACTTAGATGATTTTAGAAGAATCTCTCACAGACCTTCAAAACTCTGACCACATCCTGCTTTCAGTTTGATATCTTCTCAAAATTTAATTAATGTTCTCTCTATCCTATTTACAATGAAAATAATTAATTTATAAAGCCTAGGGTAGGGCCTTCTGATGTCTGTCTAGCCTAAGCGAAGACTGGTACCCAATCTCAAAATGATTTTTTAATGACTTCCGCACCTGCCTGACAGTATTTACATGTAGAGCATATTTCCCTACCTTGCTTATGCAAGTATCATATGGGACAGTATCAAAAGCCATATAGAAGTTTAAGTAGTTCATCTCTACTACTTTCTTCCTTATTCATGAGGCCAGTTACCTTGCCGAAGAAGAAATTTACTTAAAAAGGCAAAGAAGCAGCAATACCCAGTAAAATCTCTCATTATTGTCTTAGTAAACTTTGAATACATGTACAGCTAGATAGATATGTATCCTACCCACCATACCCAGTTCTCTGATGTTATTAAACATACATAAAGGAACAGGGGTCCTTTATAAAATATTAATTTCTCAAGTTTTGTTTGACATTTTGATTTCTAAAATTATTTGTAGTTATTTCATCAAGTCCAGTAGGCCGTTTGTTTTATGATTTCAGATATTTATTCTGCTTACATGGTATTCATCAAATATTTTCTGTGGCACCACAAAATATGTCATATAAAATTGCGTTCTTTTATCAAATGACAATAACTTAGGGTTGAAATACCTAAGGTGAGGTGAGGAATACCTTACCCCAAGGTAAGGAATAAATTGAAACTAGCAGTGTTTAACATAGCACACAGTGCAAAGCTCTGCACCAAATTAATACTAAATCCACCTTTGATGTATACTTATGCTGTTTGGTGCACTGAACAGCTATTTTTGCTTTTTACTGAGAAACAGTCCCTGCAGTTCAATATGTAATGTCACCTACGATTCTAGAAAGCACAAAAAGAATTATTTCTTTGTTCTCTAACCAGTAAAAAAAAAATCTGGAAATCACTTTGGGGCAAAAAAGAATTGCATAACAGCAAGAGAAGGAAAAGTGATTTCTTGATTTGTGTAGCTTCTTAATCTTTGTATTTTAATATAGTAAAATAAGGCCAGGATTTGATCAGTTCTTTAAAGGCTTTGAAAAATAGCTTACTGAGCAAAACAGCTATTATATTTCATATATTCTTCCCCAGGCAGCAAACTCAAGAGGGGGTGAAACATGACAGAACTCAGTTTACTAGCTCTATACAAGTCCTGGGGAGACAATGCAGAACTTGGAACAGTGCTGTTCATGATTAGGTGTTTGTCTATTGTATGGAAAATCTACCAAAGGAAGGAGAAAGAGCAGTCTTGCAACTCTCTGAACTGTAGTACGAGCTTTCAAAGCAGTTCTGTCAAAGTCTCCTGTCCCAAACCCTCAAGCATGGATAGGGGCTGAAGTTGAGTAAGATCTGAGTTTAGAATCATAAAGCCTTCCAGCAGGCATTTAGGCACCTCTTTCCTCTTAAATGCTGAATGTCTTTGTGTCTAGATGACTCTTGACACAACATGAAGACAGTGGGGAGAACACTGTAGTAAATGGCAAAAATGAATCAACAGTTTCTTGCTAACTCAGCCCTTTCTAGAAATCCAGGGAAAAGCCATTTTTGACATGGATTTTAACACCTTTATTATGTGAGATGAGGAAGCAGATCACTTTTCACTTGCAGATGAGGAAATCTACTCCCTAGGTCTGTGATACTACCAGTGTCAGAAACCTTGGAACTGCTTAACAACTGAAAGGACATTAAGCATTTGGAAGAAGAGAGATGGTCCCCTTCTCAGGTTTCAAAATGTTTATACACTGTGTTTGAAAAAAGATAAGGCAGTCTGCCTGTGTCAGTTAAGCTTTAAAGCTATAGTATAAACACCTAACACCTCTACTTCCCTCTTTAAACTTAAGTTACAGCAAAAAGCAGGGGGTTGTATGAAGAACACCAATAGGCTTATTGTTCAGTGAGTTTTCCTTGAAGTTATACAAGATATGTTACATGTAGGCATCTCTGTGGTGACTAGGAAAAAGTAATGCCTATTTATCAATATTCTACAGAGTTCTGAAAAACCCAATAGATCTGAAAACCCACATGCATTAGCAAAGAGTTATGCTAGGATGTGTGGAAATCATAATAGGCATGCATAATATTATCTTAAGATTTCTTTGTGCTGCTGCACATACAGGACAGTCATAGAGTGTTGTCGTGGTTTAGCCTCAGACAGCAGCAAAGAACCACGTGCCGCTTGCTCAGATCTTCCCAATACGGGACAAATCAGAAGAAAAAGGCAAAACTCTTGGGTTGAGACAAAGGCAGTTTACCAGAACAGCAGAGGGAACAAGAAAAACAGCAACAATAACACGAATAAAGGAATATACAAACCCGATTACGGAACCGTCGCTCCCCGCCGCTCAACTGACCGGACCGGGGATGCCCCAGCCCGCTTATAAGCGGTGACTTCCTGCCCCCTCCCCCGGCAGCTCAGTGAGGGCATGGCTCACATGGCATGGAATACTGTCTCTTGGGGAGAATTAACCCTATCCCCGCTGGAACCAGGACAAGTGTCCTGTTTATGTATGGGATGAGGGTGAGCTGAGCTTGGAAATATTGCAATTTACTAGTATGATTACCTTGAATCATCCAACAAAATACTTTTGATAGATACAATCAGTGTTCTTTAGCCTGTACACTGCCAACTTTGCCCCTCAGAAATGGCAGATCATCCACTGCTCACTTTATTGTTGAGATGTCCACAAAGATGAACTTTGAACAGTTAATTATACATTATTCTAGTAATTTTATTAATAATAGAGATCCACCAATGCTATATTTACATGGTGCCTGTATTTTCAGACTGTTTACACTGGAAAATTAGCTACTATGGGCAGTTTTTCCTCTGCTGTGGAGACAGATAGAGATGGCAGCATTGCTAAGCCACCCTAGGGAGCTCTGGGTTAAGATTTGGTGCAGATTATATCTTCTCATAGTTAAGATCACATCATGGCTCAAAGGGTTTACATACGCTGTTAAACAGCCTATATTTCTGTCTGAGTTTAAGTTCATTGACTGTGTTATAAAACACTCCTAATACTCCAGCTGCAACCTGACTGTGGTTGTAAGGCCTTTGGAGCTGAAGCAGGGATGGAATGTGTCCCCTTAGGAGAAAATTGGGTCCCATCCATCATGCAGCTTAGAGGACAACACACCTGAACTGTCCAGCTTGGGGGACAGTAAAAGACAGCTTTCAGCCATGAGCAACCCTGTGGTCACTCAAAATACCTTTCAGTGCAAAATCGAACTGTTCTGCTAAACCCAGTGCCAAAGTTGTTTCTCTTCTAGTGTATCTTCCGTTTCTGCAAGGAATGACTTAGGGACTATGCTCAGGACAATGAAGTCACCATTGCTTGCGTTTCTGGGCAGGGCGAGGGCTAAATATGCAATGAAGGTCTAGCTGAGAGCCAGAGGTCATTCTGTTCTGTGGTTGCCCACCTCCCAAAGTGCCCACGTATCCCCAAGATGGTGAAGACAATTAAATTGCCAAACTCTTGCTGCTCATGTCATACTTTTTTAAGAGTTAGCCCTGGAATGATCACTTAATAATGGAAACAGAAGAAGAAAAGAACTTCATCTAAGGCTTATATGTTTGGTATTTTGTAGCTGAGAGGGGAAAAATGAGAGAAAGCTGCAGGGGGAAAATGACATTTGAAGTCTGATCTCCCGATTGTGAAGTAGAAAGGAATGGATAAAATTATTAGAAGGTACAAAGTTCAATTTCATATCACCTGATCTTAATGTAGTGACAGCTACTTGTATGAACTTCAGTCTTCTTTTCCCTTGCTTCCCTCCTGCAAGATTGCAATCTCACGCTGCAGCTCCTGCTCTAAGGCTCACAGGGATTACTGATGAGATATGGCCTTTTCTAAAATGTGGAACAGACTAAGAAAAGTAGCAAGAGAGACTAATCTCAAGCATCTATGCTTAGGAAGTAAAAAATATTTCCAAGAAGAAAGTGCTATGTATCTGTGGTAATCACAATTACAGTCATTTGCTATCTGTCCCACAGTAGCACAGCATGGGACTTTGTACTTAATCTGTGGGTAGGAGGGGCTAGATCCAGTCAGGGCAGTGAATGCTACAACAGTGCATTGCAGTGGCCGTGCTTTTTGCTGTCTAGACCTTTTGTTGGATTTCCAAAGCCTGCAGTTGGCTTGCTGTACTGACCAATGCAGGTGAGGGTTTCAAAACCACACAGTCTGCCTGGTCCGCCAGGCCAGGCCATTCTGACAATGAGAGGGTAGGAATTAGGGCTGGAGGTGGCAGTGTGAGAGGTCTAGCACATCTGCATAGGAATAGTTCAGTTTCCTCCTTTGCCTGAGGGAATTCAGACACATATTGGTCATCAGCCAGGACAGCCATCAGGCTGGGTAGCAATGCAGGCTGTCCAGGGAGTGGGGTTTGGCCTTTCCTACTGTAGCTGTAGAACAATTTCTGTAGATTCACTCATCTTCTATGCATGTTTGAAGCCAGTCTGGTGACACATGAGGTGAGAGACCAAGGTTCCAGTTTGCAAGATGATGCATGCATTTCGTGTTAGCTAGTCACTAGGAAACATTGTCTATCACCACTTTGAAAAAATATTTGCCGCTTCTGCATTTTAAGGGCAACCTCATACTGCATAGTAAATTCTGTTCAAGAAAGCAAGGCATCCATTGGGCCACTGGCTGCTTGGAGTTCATGCTGCTCTATGCTCAGAACATATCCAAAGTTTTTTGTGTTTTTAACCTCAATCATAGAATCATAGAATCATTTAGGTTGGAAGAGACCCTTGGGATCATCAAGTCCAACCATCAACTCCACTCTACAAAGTTCTCCCTTACACCATATCCCTTAACACCCACATCTAAATGAGTCCTAAACACATTCAGGGATGGTGACTCCACCACCTCCCTGGGCAGCCTATTCCAGTGTCTGACCACTCTTTCTGTGAAGAATTTTTTCCTAATGTCCATCACTTTCCAGAGCTTCTTTAATATATTTCCACGAGCAGCCACACTGGCAGAGCTGACAGAGATATGAAGAGCAGCTGCAGGAGAGGTGCAAGCTGTTGACAGAGACAGTGAGACCCCTTCCAGCCCACTTTGCTTTTGGATAGATGTCTCAATTTTGCCTCCTGAATGGGAAACATTTGCTTAGCTGCAAGAAAAAGAGAATGCTCAGCATCCTCCCACACTCCAGTTTTTCAGACAGGTATTGATAACCAGAGAAAAAAGTTTCTCAGGGATAAATGGAAACATTTAAATCCCAGTATGGCTATTATTATTTTAACATGTATCTGTCTAAGCAGAGGAGTTAGCAGAGAAATTAACAGCAGTTTGTGTAACAGAAATGCAGCAAAATGCTCCAAAGAGAAAATGTATTTTGTTTGGATTCTTACTTAGAGGAATGGTAAAAGACAGTCTTTTTAAAACATGTAAAACCTTTGCTTTCCTTCTCTGACTTTGATGCGAGATTGGAGCCTGCAGCATCTTTTTAAAGAGGCTTATAATGGAAATGGTGAGACATCCTTAACTGCAGCAGATCAAGTGATTGCCCTTACAATGCATCCCAGCATGGGAAAGTAACAACAGTTTAGGAGACTAAAGGGAAGTGTGAACTGTCCTCAGAAGCCATTACATTAGTGAAGTTTATCTCAGCCGGCTAATTCACATAAGTCAGGAACTGAATGGAATTCACTATTGAAGCAGCAGCGGTATACACAGTGCTATTCGTGTGCTCCATATCTAAGGTGCTATATTGCAGTCAGAGATAAAAAGTCATCTTTCTTTTCTCTAAGAGATAAATTAGATATTAGCGATGAGAAGCAATTGTTTCCCACCACTTAGATAACTTCTTGTTTGCCTCTTGGCATTTATTTTCATGAGCCTCAGCCTCCCAGCTTCGTCGGAAAGGCTGCAAGCAGGGGTCTGTTTCTCCAGCTTGGGTAGGACAGAAATACAGGGGCAATATCCGTGAAGACAATCTCTCATCAGGGATCATGTCAGCTCACTGGAAAGAAAATTGCTGGCTGAAGAGGGGCAAGAAGCAAAGGCTGAAGGGTTTGCTTCTAGGCATTCTAGGCAGATGGGTTTTCAAAAATCTGTCCCTTTTGGGAAGACTCTAATTTCTGGAACAATTTAGTATTTCTCTGCTGTGGACAGCAATGGGCCAGTCTTGTAGTCTGCCAGGAATGAAAAGCGCTCCTTAAAGAGAAGCTAAATTATGTGACTTACAGTGCAGCACTTCCTAAAACATTCTGTTTAACCATGGCAAGTTGACAGCAACCTTCTTCATGTCGTCTCAGTGGTTTCAGTCCTCAAAGCCAGACTATGGTTTACTGTGTCCTGGACACTACAGACTTTGGAGTTTACCAAAAGCACTGCAAGAACAAGCAATTCATTTTCAGCACAGACGCACCATTGAGACAATAAACCCCGCACTCTGAGATGGCTAGATGGCTATTCATTTCTAGTTTTGAGCCACATAAGGGCACAGGGTGTGTGTGAGATTACTGGCCCAAAGGCCCATTAAGCTGATGAAATATATCCTGCTGAGGTGAGGGTTCTTATGTCTTTTTCTCAGAGGGTTTTCAGATGTACCCAGAGCTTCTGAAATTCCCAGAGACGCTTTAGAGAGGTAAGAAAGCACACAAACATTTAGGTCAGATACTCACTTGAATTCTGTCAACCAGCTCTCCCTCACATGTCCTCCAAAAACTGAAAGAAAGGTGCATTTATAATCTTCTCTCAAAGTGAAGATACTTCCAGTGCAGCTTGTCAATAGAATCATTCAGAATGGTGCTTCCAGGAAGGCAGTGTATTTTAGTTTAGCAATGTGACTGATCTAGGATAGACTCAATTCTGTTGTCCACCAGAAATCGATATAATCATGGTGAATCTCTTTAAAACACTACATCTCCATTGCCTGCTGGAAAATGTGGCCTGAGCAATCTTCTTCTCCTTCTAGCCTATCTAAGTTTAAATATTTGAGGGACAGACCTGCATCTTTCAGCAAGTGCCAATCACCAAACGGTTTCAGGTTCAACTGTAGCTGGCTGAGAGTCCTCATCTAAATCTTTGTAAGGCTACTGTTTTTAATTGCTAATGGTGATTTGAGCCCCATTAATCAGGACTTGTTTGGTTTTCATTGATGTATCCAAAAAACTATCATTCACCTGAAAGAATGAGAGGAGAATAGGGGACGAAGGGTCTGCATGACTGGCGGGAAGAATTCATTTCTTCTAGCCACCCAGCAGTACAGTAATTGATATCGAACACAGCTGCAAGTGCCATATAATGCTGTCAGTGACATGTGTAGGCAGATGGTTTCAATGTTTCAGAGTGGAGATAACAACGTGACCAAAGGATTGGCATAGTGTGAAAAGAGCAACCTGGCAACCAAGAGTTGTTGTGTTGTCCTACAAGAGGTCTATGACTGTTTCCTGCATCTAGAAAGATGCTGATGCCTCAAGTGAGGCAAGGCAAGGCACGGCATGGCACGGCACAGCATGGCAAAGCAAGGCACAGCAAGGCATGGCAAGGTAAAAGGCAAGGGAAAGGCAAGGCATGACACAGCATGGCATGGCAAGGCAAGGGAAGGCACAGCATGGTGTTGTCCCAAAAGTGGGGCTGTTTACCAGGTGTGCGAGCCAGTAACACACAGAGCAGAGGTATTTCCAAGTTTCTTCCATTAATGCGCAGAAATGGGGTGCTCACCCTAAGACAGGAGCACACCTTAATTTCAAATATTTCCTTTTATATGCACTGATTATTACATATTCTAACAATTAACACATATTCATTGTTATTCTCTTTAATGTTTGGTCGAGATTTCTTCACTTCCAATGTAAATTAGTGTACAGACTCTGTCTGCTGCTTCCATTGTTCTCTTTTGAGTAGGTTGTATCATTTAGGTAGGTGGTCAATGAGTTGATGGTCACAATCTCCCCCTGCCGGAATTACCTTTTACCTACTTCTCCTCCAATCTTGGCAGTTCCAGGTGTTTTTCTCAGTTTGCTGACCAGGCCTACAGTTCGTCGCTCTCTTGACAGGAATATCCTGCTTATCAACAAAGCTACATTGTCTAGTAGTTAGTTCCTTAATCTAATCTTAGATCAATCATGTCTAGCTACTATTTCTCTATAAATAATCAAATGGACTTGGGGCTGTATAGAGGACTTTTAGCGGAAGTAGCAGGTTCCCTTGGTTGCCTCAACTACATGTTACATTTGATATTTCTAGTTAATATCAATTTTACTACAACAATGGCATGACCTGTGGAACTACAGGCTGGTCAGTGGCACCTATACACCTGGCAAGATTATGGAGCATATCCTCCTAGAAACTCTGCTAAGACACATGGAAAATAAGGAGGTCATTGGTGACAGCCAGCATGGCTTCACTAAGGGCAAATCATGCCTGACAAATTTAATGGCCTTTTAAAATAGAGTTACAGTGTTGGTGGATAAGGGGAGAGCAACAGGTGTCATTTAGCTGGACTTATGCAAAGCGTTTGACACTGTCCCACATGACATCCTTGTCTCTAAATTGGAAAGACACGGATTTGATGGATGGACCACTTGGTGGATAAAGAACTGGCTAGATAGCCACACTCAAAGGGCTGCAGTCAATGGCTCGATGTCCACATGGAAGTCAGTGATGAGGGGCGTTCCTCAGGGGTCAGTACTGGGACCAGTGCTGTTTAGCATATTTGCCAGCAACATGGACAGGGGGATTGAGTGCACTCTCAGCAAGTTTGTTGATGACACCAAGCTGTGTGGTGCGGTCAACATGGTGGAGGGAAGGGGTGCCATCCAGAGGGACCTGGTGAGGCTTGAGAAGTGGACCCATGCAAACCTCATGAAGTTCAACAAGGCCAAGTGCAAGGTCCTACACCTGGGTCATGGCAATCCCAGGCACAAATACAGGTTGGAGAGAGAATGGCTTGAGAGCAGCCCTGAGGAGAAGGACTTGGGGTGTTCGTGGACGAGAAGCTCCACATGAGCCAGCAATGCGCACTCACAGCCCAGAAAGCCAACCGCATGCTGGGTTGCATCAAAAGAAGCGTGGCCAGCAGGTGGAGGGAGGTGATTCTGCCCCTCTACTCTGCTCTTGTGAGACCCCACCTGGAGTACTGTGGCCAGTTCTGGAGTCCTCAGCACAAGAAGGACATGGACCTGTTGGAACAGGTCCAGCGGAGGGCCATGTAGATGATCAGAGGGTTGGAGCACCTCTGCTATGAGGACAGGCTGAGAGAGTTGGGGCTGTTCAGCCTGGAGAAGAGAAGGCTCCGAGGAGACCTTATAGCAGCCTTCCAGTACCTAAAGGAGGCCTACAGGAAAGATGGGGAGGGACTCTTTATCAGGGAGTGGAGCAATACGACAAGAAGTAATGGTTTTAAGCTGAAAGAGGGGAGATTTAGATAGGATATTAGGAAGAAACTCTTTCCTGTGAGGTGGTGAGGCACTGGAACAGGTTGCCTGAAGAAGTTATGGATGCTCCATCCCTGGAAGTGTTCAAGGCCAGGCTGGATGAGGCTTTGAGCAACCTGGTCTAGTAGAAGGTGTCCCTCCCCATGGCAGGGGGGTTGGAATTAGATGGTCTGTAAGGTCTCTTCCAACCCAAACCATTCTATGTTTCTATGATTCTATAACACGGTAAGCCAAGACAGGACATGGCAAGGCATGGTACATCATAGCAATGCAAGGCAAAAGGCAACGCAGGGGAGCAACCTCACACCTTCATCCAAGCAAGTGATTCAGAGAAAATATCAGAGATTTTTGAGGAAAAATCATAGAATCATAAAATCCTAGAATCATAGAATGTGTCGGGTTGGAAGGAACCTTTAGAGGTCATCTAGTCCAACACCCCTGCACGTAAATTGGTAACTATTTTTTTTTAAATACTTTTACACTTCAGTAGACTGAAGATCTGAGGCCAGAATGTCCAGAGCAGGACCTGAGTATTTTAATGATCCTGCTTTTCCCTGGGGAGATCAAAGCTCTGACTGTGTCCTTAAGTGACTGATACAGGAAAGGAATCTGACTCATATTACCAGTAATAAGGCTTTATGTTTAGATGTGCCTCTCAATCACAAATGATCACTCCTTTGGTCTCTCTTGCCCTGGTCCCAAGATTGTTTATTTGTATGCTTATCTTTTTATCGGCTATTTATCTTGTCCAGACTCCAGGTTGTGAGTTTTCCAGGTGGAACAGTCTCTCCTTGTTTCTGACACCTATGGATGTATGTCTTAAATGCTTAGATCCTGGTTTTCCCTTGCTGAGGTTATGAACCCTGACTTGCACTCCTGCATATTTTAGAGATGTATTTTGTTGTAGTTTTTGACAGCATACCTAACAGCTTGGTAATTCTTCATTTGGGGTGCCACTTCTTGAGGGGAGGTTGGATTAAAACAGAACTTTATGTTAATTCTGGCTTAATTCCTTCCTGATCTCTAGTTTAAACATTGAGGGGTCACCCTAGTTCGATAAGATCTGGCAAAACGTCATTTACAAAACAAAACAGCAGTCTGGATGCCTTTAGCCTTGGATTAATTTAGTTTGCTCATAACCAAACATTTATTTCACACTTATTTAAGGTTCATGAAAGATCTTTTTTAAGAAAATAATTTACAGCATAAACAAAATACAAGTAAAGAAGCCTTAAATGATTAAGTAGATTTGTGAAACTGATCTGTTAGCACTTCTGCAACATGAATAAACAAAACTAGTATTATTAATTTGGACTCAGAGTGGGTGTACACTCTCAGAATACTAATTATGAGCCTAACAAGAGAAAAACTCCCTTCCTCTTTTTAAATATAGAACTCTCTTAGAAAACAAATATCTTAAGATGCTTATACCTGTTAGTTGCCAAAACAATTTTGAAAAAACATATTCTGATTACCCCCTGTTTTACCAGGCCTGAAGTAGGCAGTCATGAAGTAAAAGCTATAGCTTGTCCTCAGTCACAAGACCGACTTGTCCAGCAGAGCTAGACTTTCTGCTTCACATGGTCCAGCACATAATTCAAAGGTGCAGTAAGTCTCACTTCAGTTCTGGGCTAAAATGAAGAACATGGTGCCCAAATTTCTGTCTGCTTCTCTTCACAGAGCTGTAGCTGGTTTTGTGACTCATTCAGGACTAGCTGCATTTCTAGTGCTTGCTCATGACATTAAACATTAAGATAACTACAGTGTGGCAAAAAAAACTCTAGGCAGTTAGTGTGGTAGTGTTGTCACAAGATCTAAGAATGTAAGCAAGACAATGTTCAACAAAGAGGCAGTGTTCTTCACGGTTCTAATTAACATAGTTGGAAAATGCAGACAAGCTTGTGGGCACCTAAGCTTATTTTCAAGAGAAACAAATAGATGCATCAAACTTATATGTCAAATAAAAGTTGAGAATTATGACACTCCTCTCACTATCTGAGACAAAAGGGCTAGATAATTTAAGACCAAAGGAATTGTGGTGGTGATGCCACAAATAATCAACTTTCTCCAACATATCCCTTAGACCTTACCAAAGGGTTCAACAAACCCGGATGCACCTCTTTAAGGAACTGATTGGGCCACGGATTCCACTCAGTTGTCATTGCCAGGTCCTACCTTTCCAGAGCACAACCCCAGATGACAGAATTGCCCCAGTATAGAGAAGTTATCTTGGGCTGGGAAAGCAGATCCAGTACAGCCAATAGACATAATTCCTCACCTAGCAGAAACTCCCACCATGATGTTGAAATTCACAGGATTAAGATGTTTGGCACAAACTGAAAACTTGGTCCTAAGATTTGTCATTTCTGAGAAGAATTGGAAGAGTAGTCTACAGATGAATATTACCAAGATAAGTAGAAAATGTATCTCCTTCAGAAAGCCAGAGCACAAGGGAAGCTTTATATTGGATTATGTTTGGGAGGTGAATTATTCAGAATTTACGAAGATATAGTAGCTGAAAACCTCTCTATCTGTCTGAAATAACTAAAAGTTCATGGCATAATATTTAGCTGGCACAGGCAAGAGGCAAAGTCAGAGACAGTGTGACTAGTAAGAGCTGGCTTAATAACCAGCATCACTTTTCAGTCTTGCTCACTGCAGGACACACCCTGCCTTCCGCTCCCATTCCTGAGTAGGTTCATGTGAGAAATGTGTGCCCAGCACCAGCAGGTATTTCTGAACCTGCCACATGGAAAATACTATCCATCACTTTTAAAGTCCTTATCAATCACCTGCTTCTTCCTTGGTGAAACTGCCATGGACCTCAGCAGGAGCAGAGGGTCGTCTAAGGTAGGAATATACTGAATATGCCAATGATATAGGCAGGGTGAGTCAAGCTGGTGTCTTTCAAGAAAAAAGGATAAAGATAATAGAGAAACTATAGGCAACTATAGGCAACTATTACAAGATTTCTTCTGTTACTTTAGTGTCTTGGTTTAACCCAGGTGGCAGCTAGGACCACGCAGCCACTCACGCAATTCTCCCCCTTCCCCCAGAAAAGCAGGGAGAAGAGGGAGGAAAGGAGGGGGAAAGGAAAGGGAAAAAAACCTCATGGGTTGAGATAAAAACAGTTTAATAGAAACAATAATAGAAAAGGAAAATAACAATAATAATAATGACACAAGTCACTCTCACCGTCTGGTGAATCAGCACCGTCCCAAACAGTGATTGTGGATTCACACACCCCAGCCAACTCCCATTTATACACTGAGCATGCTGTCTCTGCTATGGAATATTCCATTGGCCATTCCAGAATATTCCATTTGCCATTCAGTTGTTCTATCTGTACTACTTCTCAGCTTCTGTGTGAAGCTGAAAAGAGTCCTTGAAAAGAATAAACATCACTTGTCATCATCTAAAACAATATGCATTTTGACATTCCTTTCACAGCAACCACTAGAAAGAAGATTAACTTTTTCCTGGCTGAAACCAGGACACTTGGTAGTTGCACAATGACTTTGGGTTAATGCCAAAGTACTTGGGGCTGATGTCTGGGTAGCCAACGTGTTGCTACTACAAAAAAGTAGAATGTGACTAATGATGTCAGAAAGCATTGAAAAGGAAGCTGAAAGGTTAGTTTTCAGAACTCCCAGACAAGAAAAGTCTTCCTTACAAAATCTTGGTTAGCTGTCTTTAATCTGAAACAAATTTTGTTGGGAGACAAAAGTCAAGCAAAGTAAATTTCAATAGATAATTTAGCATCAGTCGCATGTTTTTCTCACTCATTAAAGTGGTAGAGACTTTGCATATCTATGATCTTACATTTCAAAATATGGAAACCATTCAGGGGTTTGATTAGTAGATGATATTAGAGGAATGTTGTAAAACACATCAATTAAACTAAATTACGTTCCATAAAATCTGTTTCAGTACCTGCACTTTGATTCTGAGTTTAAAGAAGAGCTCTTCCTCCATTATAATAGCTGAAAAAAATGGCAGTTTACTCACAAGATATTTTATGAAGAAAATTTAATTAAAGATGACAGCAACCAAATAATAATAGCTCATGATTCAGTATATTCATGAACCAGATCAATCAATTTGTGTTCTGCTTTCATTGTTTGTCTTCCATAACAAAGCTGCTTTCCTCCTCCTCCATGCAAGAATCCTGTGGCTGTGAACTGATAAACCATGCTGTCCCACATTCTTTTGAAAAAGGCAAAAAGAGGAGCTCACAGCAAAGCAAGGGAGGCCAGTGGTTCTGAAACTCATTCTCTTCTCTGCATCCGAGTGTTGGCATATGAGGTTTGAAGGAAGGAATGAGAGTGACTATACTGAGTCAGAGCAAACATCCTTCTAGCTCAATACCCAGACTCTGACAGTGGCCAAGAGAGTCACTCTTTACCCCTGCCTTTCTCCAAGGGAGCATACAGGCACTACCAGACTGAATAGATACATACAAAAACATACATGGAAAGGTATACCAGAAGTATAATCAGAAGATGTCTGTGAAAATGCTGGCTGATGATGCTGTCCTGCAAGGCAGCAGATTTGTGGGCTGGTCTTTCTAGACCAGCTGATACAAATGGAGGTGAATAAGTTTCAAGATTCTGAATTCCTTCTCCAAGGCCTGACAAGAAGGAGTGTAAGCCAGGCTAAAAAGCAGATCAGATCTTGGTATTATATAACTATATGGATGTATTAGACTGCTGGAGACAACAGTGTAGTTGTGCCTGCTGAGCTAGAAAAAATCTTAAAAAGACAAGAGGTGGTAGGTACCACATATAAGAGAGTAGCAAGAAAAAGATAATGAGGCACAAAACCCATGGCTCTGTTCACTGTTTGATTTTCAGCATTAAATATTTATGGATTTTAGTTTCCAGCTGGAAAATGAAATAATTTTGTATGTCTCCCTTGGGGCTGAGGACTGGGAGTTCAGAGACAAAGTAGCTTTATAGATTGTTTGGGGGAACTCATTGCTAGATAGTGGTTCACTCACATAGTTTCCAGAATGTCACTTAGTCACTGAAAGAATGCTTTAGGATAAACATGTCTGGTTCCAGGGATTTTGATGGCTCCGCTAAGATAAGGTATTGATTTTAGTGGCAGTGGAGCTGCTCTGCTGTTATTTGCTTTTGTTGCTTTGATGTGTTCTGGTTTAGCCATTCTTGTTCTGTGAGAATATTTCCTCTGGTAATTAATTTGGTGAGGTTAGGGATATTTGAAAGTCAGCAGGAAGAGTTCTGGAGACATTTCTTTCAAGTCATGATCTTCTTTCAACACATATTGTGATTGTTTAATGACTTTGAAGGGTCCAATATAGGCAAGTTAAGGCCTGTGCCATGCAACGTGAACAGATTTCTTTTTGCCTTGTAATACCTGGTATTCATGGCAATCCTTCAAATATTCAGTGTTTCTCAGAAGCAGTATTCTTTATGGGTTTGTGGTCAACTTTAGCTTTATGAGATTGATGTCAGGAGGGATTTCCTCAGCACAGTTATAGTAATATTGAAGGGTCTGGCTATACGTTATGGCTTTTAAGGATGCAAAATTGTTTGCTGGTGTTGTGGAAGCAATTGTGTTAATTTACAGGTTTTCCATGTTCAATAATTTATAGATTTGCAGTTGTATTAAGTCAGCCATAGAGACTTGTAAGTAGATATCAGTTTTATAGTATTCCAGAGACAGTTTGATAAAGTGCTCATTTGTATAAAATTTGTTGTAGAAATTAATGAAGTAGAAATGTGTTCCTGCTTAAGTAATATTTGTTGGTGGTACACACTGGTGAAAATGCTTCCTGACACTTTCTCTGGAGCAATTCTCATCATACTGTGCTAAGGCTGTGAACCCTTTATTTGTGTCTCCTTGGTGTTTTGGCAGTTACCACAGATAAGAAGATAAGTAGAAGTGCCATTATCTCACTAAAATTATTTGAGGCAGTCCATGAAATTCTACAGTCATTAGATTGTTGTAAAGCTTTTTCTGAGAACAAAATTTAGGATTTTGGAGAAGACAGACTAGTGTCAAACCAGAGCTCTAGTTGTTTATATAAACTCAAATACTGAGTGGTATCCTTGTGGAGAGCACTACTATCAAGATTGTTCATGAATTCAGTTGTTTTGTGTTTGAAGAAAGATTATCTTTGTATTAGTCAATTCCTCTTCTTCTTGAGCGTCTCATATTTGGTTTTAGTAGGATTTATTGCACAGTGCTTAAATATATTCCTCTATTATTTTTCTGTAGTTGTTGCAATATGAGAACAGTTCTGTGTTGAATTGGTGTCTTTTGCACTAAAGTCAACTAAATAAATCTACGGGTTTTCTGACATCCTCCTGCATTGCATGATCAAATGTATATGATGGCGACAGAGGACAGGATATTGCAATTTCTCTAGAGCATAGTACTGCAGAGATTTCATGTACTTGTGAGTGTTACCCTCTGCCCCTTACCAAAGAGAATGTCGTCATGCTTGCCCCCTGTCGCCATAAAATTCTCCAAAAGCAGACAGATCTCTGTGTCTCCTCTTCTCTTTCTTGTACCCTGTCCAGTCCTCAAAGACCTTGAGTTAGAGGTGCCCTAGTTTTGGATAGCTCTAGTTTAAATTTTCTGCATGAAATGACTGACTGCCAAAAATTGCATCACAGCTCTGCTGAACTGCCCAAGGAGGACGTAGCACGCTGGCCTGGACAGGCATGCAGAGGTTAGGCAGGACTGACTTTCTCATTCCTGCCTTTCTAGTTTCATGCTGACTGCTTGACACTCAGTGAGCTGGGTGCAGGTGTAGAGTTTCTTGAGAGATATTTTTCTAAGAAAATCAACATAAGTGAAAGTTTGTTTTGTATAGAAGGGAATCATGCTGTTTGTTCTTTATTCCTCTGGGTTGCCATGTTGTTCTTAAATAGAAAGGGACTATCTAAAATCAGTAGTCTAGCTCAAATGTACAATGACTACAACCTGTCCTCCAGGCTTGTTTATTTTAGTCAACATGATCAGTAACGCTCTCTTGCTGTCTGCTTAGAAAAGCATCTTGCAGTTATTACTTTCCCCTCAGAGGCCCTGTGTATTGCTTAAATGGGACAGATGGAGCTTGTCTAAAGCTGTGTTTCATCAGCCCTGTCCTTGGCAGGCCTCCCACAGACATCAGAGCAGATAGACCGATGCTCTGTGTTTTTGTAAAAAATGAAGGAATATTGAATTTCATTAAAATGGTATTGACATGTTTACACATGGAAAATGGACTGTCAGATTTAGTAATAAGGAGATTGCTCTGACCTCATAAACCTTTTGCCTGCCAGGCTGTGAGAGATACCAGCAGCTTACACTATGGAAATACAACTAAAAGTGACAAGGTTGGCATAAAAAGAAGGGAAAATGTGAAATAATCACTAACACTGATTGAGAGTCAGTCGTGTGTCTTCATTTTTAGACTTCTTATGTGTGTGATGCAAAATTGTAGTCTTCAGTCTCCATAGGTATTAGCATGGGGGTCTAGAACTGCATGATAGCTCCTCCTTTGTGACTGATCTCTGCTTTCCAGTGCAAGCAGTTTCTGCAACTGTAAATCTGCCAGATAGACAAGTAGTGAGAAAAAAGTGCAAGAAACCTGTAAAGGCACAAACAGCAGTGAGAACAACTTACTTAATCATTTAAAGTTGGTCAGATGGGTAATATCATTCTCTTATAGTTGCTTTGCCTTTTTTTCTCAAACCAAGGCCCACTGATGCCAACAGAAAACTCCCCACTGGTTTTAGAGCTTCAGACTGGGGCCATAGAGACAATTTCTCAAAGCAAAAAGCCAGCTGGGCCTCCTTTCCGCTGTCTAGTATTTATGTTCAAAGAGCAAAAAGTGTCCTGGTGTTCTGAGCCAGGTGCTCAGCCAGGATGATGTGGTGCCTCTTGTTTGGCATGTATATGAACAAGTTAAGGCCTTAACCCTCAATACCTTTGGTTGAGATTATGTCATCTCTTGCAGAAAACTACAAGTAAGGGTTTTTTCTTTACAATGATTTTTAAAATAGATTTGAAATGTGTACACTAAGTAGAAATAGATCCATATTTCTAAAACTACTGAGATGTCCTGTCACGTATCTTATTTACCTTTTTACAAGAATAATCCGCATATCCTGAGCCTAATTCTTATTTTTAATGAAGTTTCTTTCTACTCTGGTGGCTAATTACAGAATACCCTTAGAAAAGGGCCTTCAGTGTTGCCAGAATTGTCTCAAAAGCCCTAAGCAACAATGAGAACAGGTTATTTCTGGTTCATCCTTGAGCAAGTTCTTATAGACTTGAGAAATGTAGGGCCTTCATCAAAAGGGATGAAAAAGAATGATGCACTTTTATAAAACTATATTTCTGCTTTCTGCTATCTTTACTCTGCAAGTCATCTTACTGATTTCAGAGATTAAACATGAATGAATGAAGCAGAATCTGGTGTGAAGACTCGTGGGTTTTTCAAAATTATGGTCATATTCCAAAGTTGTAAAACTGCTTCTGTATCATACTTTTCTGAGACCAGGGCAGAGCAAGGGAGCATAGGTTAAGTCAAGAGGTGGTACTGGAATGCCACTCGGGTCCCCTTCCCTTCCCATCTTCCAGCAGACAGAGAGAGATGTAATATAAAACCCCCACACCCCTACGTTATCTCATCTGCCAATTTAGTCTCACTCTTGAGAAGAAAGGAGATCTTTGTGTTAAGTGAAGAAATAGCAAGAGTAGATGTTGGGCAAGTTGGATAGCTGTGTGGAAGAGTGAGAATGGTACAGTAACCCCTCTGCAAGAAGATCACCCCTGTTGTGGTAGGTGCTTGTACTAGCATCTGGTAAACAGTATGTCCTCTGCATTCAAGTTCTGGCTGTTCATAGTAAGAAGAAGAAGAAGGCTGAGAAGAGAAAATGAAAATTAAAGGACACAAAATGTCTTGCCTCATACCCAAGACTGTATACAGATCCGTGCTAGAACTAGGTTTCAAACAAACGCCTCACTGAAAATGAGGTAAAAAGAAACCGTGGGGATGCTTTCAGTATATAGGACTGGTATGAGTGAAGAAAGCAGTGACAATACACAAGGTTAGCCTTCTTGCAGTAATTATTTAACTTCTACATGGGCAGTTTTTTCAAAAACAGCTATGCAAATCTTTTGATCCGAAAGACCTTTAAGAACCTGATGCCAGGTGTCTATGTTCGTTTTGAAAATGGAGCTACCTTCTTAGCCACTTTTTTCTTTACTTTTATTAATTTTAACATTTTAGAGTGAGATCAAATCTTGTATGTTCATATGTACAAGGTAGGGATTTGATCAGAAGTTAAAATTAGTGCAGTAGTTGATGAAAGGTCAATTCCTTTCCTCCACAAAATGGAGTATTACAGCTTTGAGAATGTGATGTTGCTACTGTGACAGGAATGATGAAGGGCAGGCTTCATCATTCCTGTCACAGGAAAGTGAAACTATTCCAATGTCATTAACCATGGGGACAGTTTTATAAGGATTGTGACAAGTCAGAACAACCAGGTGATCAGGCCCAGTCATCATGGGTTTATAAAAGGCAGGTCCTGAACTCCTATGACAAGGTGACCTGCTTAGTGGATGAGGGAAAGGCTGTGGATGTTGTTTACCTGGACTTTAGTAAAGTCTTTGACACAGTTTCCCACAGCATTCTCCTGGAGAAACTGGTTGCTTATGGCCTGGAACAGGCATACACTTTGCTGGGTAAAAAACCAGCTGGATGGGTGAGCTTAGAGACTTGTGAATGGAATTAAATCCAGTTGGCAGCCAGTCACAAGTGGTGTTCCCCAGGGCCAGTTCTCTTTAATATCTTTATCAATGATGTAGATGAGGGAGTTGAGTGTGCCTACAGTAAGTTTGCAGGCAACACCAAGTTGGGCAGGAGTAGGGTAGGGATCTGAACAGGCTGGATCAATGGGCAAACTGTACAAGGTTCAACAAGGCTAAGTGCCAGTTCGTGCACTCGGGTCACAACAATCTGTACAGCACTACAGGTTTGGGGAAGAGTGGCTGGAAAGATGCTCAGTGGAAAAGAACCTGGGCGTGTTAACCTACAGCTAGTTGAA
This sequence comes from Alca torda, assembly GCA_008658365.1. Taxonomy (NCBI): domain Eukaryota; kingdom Metazoa; phylum Chordata; class Aves; order Charadriiformes; family Alcidae; genus Alca; species Alca torda. The sequence goes on along the minus strand of CM018079.1, from coordinate 20,134,290 downwards.
TATGAGCCAGGTGGCCAAGAAGGCCAAGAGCATCCTGGCTTGTATCAGAAATAGTGTGGTCAGCAGAACTAAGGAAGTGATCATCCCCCTGTACTCGGCACTTGTGAGGCCCCACCTCAAATACCATCTTCAGTTTTGGGCCCCTCACTACAAGGAAGACATTGAGGTGCTGGAGTGTGTCCAAAGAAGGGCAATGAAGCTGGTGAGGGGTCTGGAGAACAAGTCTTATGAGGAGTGGCTGAAGGAACTGGGGTTGTTTAGCCTGGAGAAAAAGAGGCTGAGGGGAGACCTTATCACTCTCTATAACAATCTGAAAGGAGGTTGTAGTGAGGTGCGTGTTGGTCTCTTTTCCTAGGTAACAAGTGATAGGACAAGATGAAATGACCTCAAGTTGTACCAGGGGAGGTTTAGATTGGATATTAGGAAAAATCTCTGCACCAAAAGGGTTATTAAGCATCGGAACAGGCTGCACAGGGAACTGGTTGAGTTTAAATTGCCAGAGGTATTTAAAAGACATGTAGATGTGGTGCTTAGGGACACGGTTTAGTGGTGTACTTGGCAGTGTTAGATTTACAGTTGGACTTGATGATCTTAAAGGTCTTTTCCAACATAAACGATTCTATGATTCTAAGCCTTCCATCACCTGAAGTGTTTGCGGTTACTAGCTCAAATGAGTCTTTGCCTTAAAAATATCTCTCAGTCAAAGAAAAATGGATTCAGGGCAAATTTTTGTCTTTGCTAATAAAGGACATCAGAATAGATAGTGTAAGCTTCTGGTCATTTTCTGAATTTGTGAGTAATGGAAAACATCCTAGTTGCTGCACTGGCAGAAGACTGTTAATGGCAAGCTAATCTGCCTGAAAACTTATTTCCCATGTGAGAAGAGTAGTTTACCCTCAGTGAAGCAGTAGTCTTGGTAAAAGTTTCCCCATTTTTCCCTTCCTCTCAACTATCGCCTTGATCAATTTAGCAACCTTGTTATCATAAGGACAATTCGGTAAAACAGAATGGAGGAATCCTGCCATTAAAAGCACGTTCCAGTGAATCTTACTTATTTTTTGTACCTAGTGCAATATGAAAGGAAAACTTGGTGGAAGTAAACATCATAAAATTTAGAAGCAAATTTTAGCCAACTGCTGATTTTTGTGTTACACAGATATGATGGAATGCACACAATTGTGCGCCAGAAGCAAAGACCTCTTGGGAAATAACTGCACTGTACACTTGCACAGCTATTAAAAGCTCTTACCATTTGGATAGTAAAAGACTCAGTTCTTAAACCTGCTTGCCTTTAGCATCCGGAAGTCATATCCACCTACAAAAAATTATGAGCAAGTTTTATAGTTTATGGCTTAAAAGGTTTTGTCTTCCACCTTGGCTCCTTCTACAACATCCTGACTGACTACAACAACTTCCTGTGCCTTATGAATGTCAAGGAGCAAAATTCCTCCTTTTCCTTCCTACGAAACAACTTTGAGGGCCTCATGAGCCAGGCTTTTCTTCATCCTTTAATTCTTCCAGATATTTTTTTATTTTTCTTTATTTAAGATACTTTCGTATTTTCTTCTATGTTTTTTTTTTCTCAGCTTCTATTTTATGCCACCTCCCCCAACTCAAAACAGTTCATGCTGCCAGTTTCACACAGATACCAATAACTAGCTTTTTCTTTACAAATGAACAATTGAGCACACTATAGCATTAACATTTAGCAGTGGCTGTACAATAAATATAAACATGCATTTAATGAGGAGGGGAACATTTCATGAGGCTCTCTTTTATTAAAAAAGAAATATTTAGCATAAGTATTTAAGTGATTGTCTTGGGATTGATAAGGTGTTTTCCATTTAGGTATACATCTCAGTCTGTATCTCATTTATAACAGATACTGCAAGTTTTTCCACGTGTGTCATGACATTTTTTCATTTTTCATTTTTTGCTCGTATCTGGTGGATGTTTGGTAACTACTTTGAAATCTCAAGTTTAGCGTTATCTTTACAGTATAGTAGTATTTCCTACAGACAAAATAATATACATGATTTCGCTGTCTAGTTCAGAGAGGGTTGATACTGTTTCCATGTCCTGGATGCCTACTTCATATTGCATGGATTTATTTTTTTAACCTGACACACCTGGCAATAAGATATAAACAGTCCCCAACTCTCAGTAGATTTTACTATAAAAAGCATAAAGGAGAAAACTGCCTGCCTGCTTTTTCTTTTTTTTTTTTTTTTTTTCCCCAGCACTAACATAAACCTTGCAATAAACTAGAAGGCAGAATGTGTTCCAGGGTTTGTAATCATACAATCATAGAATGGTTTGGGTTGGAAGGGACCTTAAAGATCATCTAGTCCAACCCCCCTGCCATGGGCAAGGACACCTTCCACTAGATCAGGTTACTCAAAGCCCCATCCAACCTGGCCTTGAACACTTCCAGGGATGGGGCATCCACAACTTCTCTGGGCAACCTGATCCAGTGCCTCACCACCCTCACAGTAAAGGGTACATCAGGCCCTGCTTACTGCCATAGCTCTTTTCAGTAAAATTTCTGTTAGTTTTCTTCCGACGGCCTCCAATCTGTGAAAATATTTAAAAGCAAAGAGATGCAACCTGATATAAAAAATTCTGCACTTCAGATCTTTTTGTTGGGTATGTAATTTCATTGGAATGGAAATTCTCTGAATGGTAATGTCACTTTTGGCAATGTTTTGGCTAATTTTGATGAGTAAAAATGAATAAGCCTATTTTACCTCCAAAAGGACGTAGCTGCTCACTGGTTTTGCGCCTTGGTGATGAGGTAGCAGGCTGAAATATTTTGTTTCATAGTGGAGATATAGTTCAGTGAATAACTAAATCAAAAACACTTGGGGGAACACCTTCTCCATAACATTGTCACACTTCTTTCCATTCAACAAAAACAACTGTTAAGAGGGTTGCATTTCATGCAAGACATACAATGTAATTGTCATGCTTGTTCCCTTTCAATAAGATACATGAATGCCCACTTTTTAAGGCAAATTCTAAATGTGTCAACTGAGACCTTGAAAATATCAGTGAATTACAGAAGCATGAAAGATCTGCTTGAAAATATTGCTGTATCCATCTCTTCTTCAGTTTTATAGGTCTGCCACTATAAATTGTCTGTTTTGCATATGAAGAACAGATTTCTGGAAGTGAGATCTTTTCCTTAAGTAACTACAGAGAGGAACATGAACTCAAAATGTTGAGCTGATGTAAAGGAATAGAGTTGTATTTCCTTGAAAAACAAAAATGGGTTTAATGTTGTTTCTCCATGTATTTTGGTCTGATCTCCAAAAGCAGATTTATTTCTAAGTAATGGTGTAACAAGCAGATTATTGCTTATTGACATCAGACATCACACAGGTGCAATCATTTTACTTGGAGGCTACCCAGTCTGAATTTCTTGCTATCTCTAGTGTCTGTCTTTTTTTGAGGCCTTCTGTTGACTAGCCAATTGTGGAGTATTCTCCTTGGATTTCAAAAATGCATTTGAAGCCAGGAGAGAAAATTATGCAGGGAACCTCTTAGGAACAGACTCAAATGACAGACAGTAATACTCATTTTAGTTCACCTACATTTTTTGAAGTGCCTTTCAAATTACTGGCCACATTCTTCCAGGATGAAGAGGTCTGTTGTACATCAGCCTTAGCAAGACACTGGGAACCTTGAGAATTCCATTAAGTACCGAAATACCTCTTAAAGCATGTCCCTGTTGATCTTTTCACACATTTTCCTGAATTTCTGCGATGCATATGACATGTGAGAGTAGTTAGAATGATGTTAGTGATAAAATCCAAGTGTCTTTAATTTTGAATGTCTCTGTGGGACAGTGGCTTTTTGTTTGCATCATTAAAGAAACATTGGGGAATAAGCAGAGAAGATTAAATTACTAATAGTATTTTTATTAGGAAATGTTAACTTGAATTTAGTAGTTGTGAAACGTACTCTGTACATTTTTCTTTTAAAAAAAACCACAACGAATTAGCTATTTCCTTTGATATTCATGCTGCTCCCGTATCACCAGAGCGGATTGATACATGGATTCCAAATTTCTTGGCCCTAGGTAACAGAGATGGTACAACTTGCCCTCTTTTGTACCCACTTCTCTAGTTCAAGTGCATTGGTTGGCACAAATCACTGTGGGGGTCTTTCTGACAACGTACCTACATATTGTAAAATACAGACATCAGATAAGATCATCAGTTTGTCAGAGAAACACAGAGCACTCCCACAAATCAACTGAGAGAAAAGAGCCACTTTATCAACTTCAACCATACATTCCTTTATCCAGCAACCTGCCTCTGAAAGTGGTCAGCAGCAAATGTTTAGGGAATATCTGCAAGAAATACAGCGTGTAGAGCATTTTTTTCTCTAGACCCTACCTTTTTAGAGTGCACCAGTCTGCTGTTCAGATACCCTCTTGACCAAAAGGTGCATTTGGATCAGTGGGTGTAATGACAATAGGTGGACCCGTCCTCCATCAGTTTGTCTTATCCTGCTTTCTGATGTATTTCTATTTCTCGTTTCTCCTGCTTCTTGTGACAATGAATTCAACAGCTTGATGGTGTATGATTTGGGAAATCCATTTCCTCGGTCTTTATTTTTACTTTATTCTCGTTGTGTGCTCTCTAGATTTTAAGCTTTGCTTCTAAATAAAACATGATGGTGCTTGCACATGCCACCTGAACATGTTTGGAAACTCTCTTTCCTATGTAACCTTCCCAGGCCCATAGAGATAAGTTGTCTGGTTTCTGAACAACTCTAACCTGGTTTATGAAGACAAGTTGAATGTTCCTTCTGCTGTTCCCCTATCTTTTTCTTTTTTTTTCCCTTCCATCTCCAAGTGTCAATAAAGTTTCTTTACGTGCCTGAAGAAAATACTAGGGATTTGTTCACATTCTCTTTTTGTATAAGGAAGTGAATAATGATGTACTTCCTTGAACAATACAATAAAAAGCATGCTTATTTTAAGTACATGACATCTGCCTGTTAGCTAGTATTATTACACTAGACTTCATCCTTTTTTCCTAAAAACTGTCTTCACAACACACCTTCTAGTTACAAGTAATCTTAAAAGGAAAAGCATTCTAAATTCCGTATTATTATCTATAGATGCACTTTACAGTTTTTTTTAACCAATTTTCAGACTGAAAGTTACAGAAGCTGCACATAGACAAGTTCTGTATGATTTTAAAGCACACAAGCAAAGCATGAATCTAAAGGTCGAAGGGATTTTATTACCATATAAAAGAAAACTGAAATAAAGAGGCAAGGCGCTGCTACTTTATTTTCAAAAATAAAATTTAATGGCACACAAGTATTCCCACAATACATCACTGTCTTGAATGCACAAAGCCTTTTGTAGCTGCATGATAACAACTTCTGGTAATAAAAGCAAAAACTGTAATGTTTTTGCAGCTGACTTTAAGCCATGGCCACTAGATATTAAAAATATAAAACCTCTGAAAATCCCCTATTGTGCTATCAAGTGATGAATCATATGAAAACCACATTGTTCATTGTTATCTAAGACCAATTAATTTTCTGAAGCTAACACACAGTATCTCTGTGTAGGAGATTCAGTCAATGCCGTTATAAAGTTCTCCAAGACCACGACTCATTTCATAATTCTTTTTCTCTCTGTACACAAAGGATATTCCACTACATCTTTAAAGAAGAAATACCAGGGAAACAAATGTAGGAAAATGTATTGTATTTCCCTATGATCTGTTATTGTATGACCAGTCCTCAACTCAGAGTCCAGAGCAAAACCTGTCTATTTTACAAGACCTGTTCAATGTTGGTCTGGAATAGAACTGTGCAAAGCTTCTGTTGTAAAGCCTCCAAACCTAGTAGAGGCTGAAGTCTCCATGAAGCAGCAAGAGCTTTGTTTTGGGTGCCTGATGTAGGAAGTTTGTGCTCTGGGAAAGTGCATACCATGAAAAGACAGGCAGTCACAAAACTTGTGGACGTGCTCAGCAGCTAAAACCAGCCAGTGCTCTCCTGGAAACTGGAGATTTCTACCAACTTGTCAAAGTGGAAGTTAAGCCCTTTTGTAAATATGGTGGAAACAGAGGGCTAGGAGCAACCTCCTGGGGGAAAGAATTCATCCTCTTAGGAGCCAAACCAGCACCAGAGTGTTACATCTGGGTAGCCAATGCAGAGAAGGGACTGGGTTTAATTATGGCCCTGTATGACAAGGGACAATATTGAATTTGCTCTCAAAAGCCACAAGTGGTTCTAGCTCTTCCTGCAGAGAACTCTTCCGTTTGCAAAGTTACAAGCAATCAGGAGTGGAGATACCAAACTGCAATAGGGGTTTTGGTTTGGGCAAAAAACCATGTAGTGTTAACCTGGCTTCTGAAAAGACAGCATATTTAATTTAGATGTGCAAGTCACAGCCTCCTTCTTTTGCTGACCTCCAGCTCACACACAGTGGGAAGGACTCAACGTAATTCTCATGTACTCCTGGCTAATTAAATCCATTTCAAAGCAAAAGGCATGATCCTTCCATTTAGCAAGCTTACATTACCTGATTTTTAATCATTAAGGTCTTATCTACAAGAAAAAACTGAACTGGGTCTGTCTAGTAACAAAATACCTCTCCCACAAGCTTAGTTTCTCCTGCCCCTTCAGGACCGAAACAAACGCAGGCAGGACACTCCAGCAAAGGCAGGTGATGTACATTGGGAAACCAGCTGCAGGGTCTCTTCAGTTTTGAGTTTGCTATGGCAGAGCAAGTCATTTTGCAGGATGGCTATCTACTGTGAATTCTTAAGGCTCTACCATCATCACTGGAGCAAGGATAACAAGTTTCCTGTTGACAGCAGTGGAGCAGTGTCCATTTACAGCAATTGGTAAGGATTTGCTGTTTCTCTCCTATTTTAGCCACTTCTGTCTGCTGCATTTGTGGTCCACATAGACTTACTGGCTGCACTGAGGCTTGTGGTGGAAATTTGTTAATGTTTTGCAGAGATGCAAGCAGGGGAAATATAACCCTAAGAAGTTCATTTGCCCCGACTAAATTGAATTTTGTATATAACATTATAGGAACTACACTATAAGCTGTAAAGGCGATTAGGACCTCACTTACATGTTAGAAAAGGAAGAAAATTTACAGTGCTTTTGCTACACCGGGGGGGTTTGGCTACTTGCTAGAACTGGGTTTGGTTTTTGCATGCAATAAGTTAAGTGCAGTAGTAACACCACTGTAGTAGTCCATGTGAATGCTGTGAGTTTGAGGAAAATGAAAGCGTAGATTTTGTAGCTATCAACATGCAGATTCTGTAAGGCAGTAAGTTACAGAAAGTTAAAAATTACTTGAGAAATCTAAAATAGATTAAAATACAAAAAAAAAAAAATATGGTAATTTTAAAGGACCAGGTATTTGGGCACGTGTCTTTCAACACAGCATTGGCCTGGCCTGCCAGGCTTCATTAAATTCAGAAAAGTAACTGCGTTGTAGTAACTACAGAATATGACTTCTGCCTTGATTTCTACTTAATGAACTTGGCAAGTTTTGGTTAAAATTTCAAAATTGCTTATCATAAATTCAACTGGCAAATGTAACAAGGGTTAATTGAACTCTGTCTAATCCCCCAGTGATCAACAGAGTATAAACTCTTTGGTACAGAGCTACCTCTCTGATGTATTTCGAGAGTGTTCAGCACTTTAGTGGAGCAATATCATCTTACATCTACTCAGATCTGACCCCATAAGGAGGCAAAACTGCATTCAGGATCAGTTGTGCAATGCCAGATACATTTAAATGAGATCCACTTCTTGGTGCTATTAAGACCTCAGCCTTGTACCAGCTTTACCATTCCTAGCTTTCTTGGTACACAATGAAAATATAACATTCATTTTCACAATTGGCGTTGAAAATGTCAGAATGAATTATTGGATCTGGCAGATATCAAGCATTATCAAGGAATAATGTGTGTCCCATTTGAGGAAAAAGGGGAGGCCTCCAGAATAATGACCGAAGTTGCTTTACGTCTTGAGTAGATTACGCTCTTTCAAGCACTTAGAGTCCCTTCTCTGCCAATCTGCTGAAAGATTAGGCAATAACTGTATAGCGCACAACAGCTAGCTTATGTAAAAGGACAGCACCAGCTAGGACCCTTTAGCTTTCTCCTCTGGAAACTGCAAGAATGGTATAAATTTGCAGATACATCACCCTCATTGGCAAAACTCCCATTTCTCCAAAGAGATCTTCCTATGAGCGTGCTGGCACCATGCTGCTTTGAAGCAGTCTTCAAAGCCATTTGGTGCTCTCTGGGCACCTGAGCAATGGGTTAAGCCTTGCGCAAAGAGCAGAAGTTATTAGTCTTGTACTGTTGAAGTAAATGCAATTTTGGCCTGGAGACCAACAGTTACAATGCTGAAGAGAGGCCTTATCTGAGGGTGGGGAGTCCACAGGGATGATCTGGAGAAGTATACTTCAGTCTGCAACTTCAGTCCTTGTAGACACCAAGGAGTGGAGGAGTGTGGACAAGACATTGTCATTTTACCTGGTGTGATAAAGTAAGCCACTGTTCCCCTTTGGGTTTGCAAGCTCTGAACAGCCCCTTGAATCTCAGAAGAGATGGATGTAGTCTCTGTGGGAAGTCTATCTCAGTCCCTGTTGTTCCTCCTGCGTTTGCAGGATGCTCTAACAAAGCCTTCCTCCGTACCACAAACATGCATACACATGGTGAAAGCGGTATCAGTAGAGTTAGTAGATTTGAAGACAAAACCTCTGTGAAAGAAAATACTTTTTTGTGGGGGAGAGCTGCTATTTCAGACTGTGCAAATCCTCGAGGACACCACTGTGTTGTTTACACTTTATGTTTTATAGTTCATTTTTTCTCAACCATTGAGCAAGCTTAGGACAAGATTGTACTGACATGGAAGCTGCTGTGCTGAGATTGTGGGGTGACTCCCTTTGAGAAAGTTGTATACTGGCTATGCCAACCCATTCAAGGTCTGTTTCTTTACAAGTGAGGATGCAGTTTTGTTAAGTGAGCTGATGCTCCTGTAGATCTTCAAAAACTCTTCCACAGTGTCTTTATCTGGACTAGTCAGGCTAGAACATGAGGTGAAAACATGCTAGTTGTCTAGAAGACAGTCTTCAGAGCACATTTAAGGTCAAAAATATGAAATGAAAAAAGGAAATTTGATATTTACAGACATGACCATTAGACTCTCTGGGAGAAGTTAGTGGTAGCACAGAACTAACTAGAATTCTTATTAGTTTGCCAAAACAGGTGATATATAAGTAAAGAGCCACCTGCTGCCTCCAGAGTCATTTTGAGAGGCTGGACAAATAAAAACTTACTCATAACATATCTCCTGTAATGCCTTTTATCTCAGAAAGAGAAGTGAAAAATAACGTCTCTCCTGCAATTGTAGTTGGTGACTTCAGCTGCTGGAGTTAACTTGGAGGGACTAGAAAACCATCCTGCAGCAGCTGGTGAAAGCCATCCCATGAGGGGAAAACATCCAGATGCAGCTTAGATCTGCCATACTGGTTTCACTGTACTCCCCAACAGCAAATAAGGATTTGGTTAAAGACCAAACCAAAGCCCAACAGCTCTGCTGTCTTTTGACAGCTGTACTGTGTGTATACAAACAACAAACAACTCCAGCTTATCAGTGGAAGACTTTCATACTAGATACAAGGGAAGAAATTTTTTACAATGAGGGTGGTGAAACACTGGAACAGGTTGCCCAGAGATGTGGGGTTGGACGGGGCTCTGAGGAGCCTGATCTAGTTGAAGATGTCCCTGATCATTGCAGGGAGGTTGGACTAGATGACCTTTAAAGGTCCCTTCCAAACCAAACTATTCTATGACTCTGTGTAACTGTTCTACAAAGCAGTGCAGTCAGGTTCACTCATCAAGCACAAACAGTGCTGCGTAGAGCCATAATCTGGCTACAGAAATAAAATACATAGTTTAGGGTGTTTTTGTTTCTTCTCCTGGCTTTTCCAAGGTCATTCTTGCTTTTTATTTTGACAGGCTTCGACCTGGAGCTGGGCTCCTTGCAGTCAGATGTTGTCATCTGTTTTTCGAAATTCAGAGCATCACAGCAGCATGAAGGCAGTAGACGTCTGGCCAGCTAGGTGTCAAGTCCACTCTTGAGCTGGACTTCCTGAGAGGTACAGACAGACAGAAGTGGTTAATGAAGAGCCTGCTTGAGTGGACTGAGGCTTTGCATTGTGTGAAAACAATCATACACAAAATAAACATAGCTTTGTAGCGAACTTGCACTTTTGATTGCAAAGAATTCATCTGAAATTGTATGTTGTGGTTTAAAGCACAGCCAGCAAGTAGGACAACATAGCTGTTTACTCACTCCCTACTCCCCCTAGTAGGATAGGGAGAAGAGGGTGAAAAAGGGAAAAAAAAAATGATGGGTTGAGATAAAGACAGTTTAATCGAACACTAAGAGAAGAAAAAATAACAATAATAATGGTAAAAGAATATACAAAATTGTGATGCAATACAATTGCTCACTACCCGACGATCAATTGACCAGCCCATTACGAACAGCTATAGAGGATTCCTGGCCCCCAACCAGCCCCCATTTATATACTGAGCATGGCGTCTATGGTATTGAATATTTCTTTGGCCAGCTTGTCCTGCCTATGCTCCCTCTCAGCTTCTATGGGAAGCTGAAAAAGTATTTGACTTAATATGAGCATTACCTAGCAACAATTAAAACAATGTGTTATCAATATTATTTTGATATTTAATCCGAAACACAGCAGCTACTAGGAAGAAAATTAACTCTATCCTAGCTGAAACCAGGACATTATATCCACTCCCTCCATTGACAGCCATCTCATAGTTAGACAGAGTGAGGGTTCAAATTGAAAACCAGCTGTGTATTAAGGTGCTTGCATAGGAGCCCTGACTTTTCTCAGGACCAAAGACTGTATTTGAAGAAAGAGATTCACACTTCCAAAGGAAACTAATGAAATTTATCATATTTGTTAGGAAGGTCAGATTGTATTACAAAATAATTCAATCATCAGACTTAGAACTTCTCATTGGAGCCTCTTTAACAGGTTTATGGCCCTCTGGCACCTTTCAAGTTGTCAGTCTTGTGTCTGTCTTTCCCCTCTAGTATACCTACTAAGGTATTTCAATTTTTTGAAATGATCTTTTGAAGAATTATTTCAATATAAAATAATAAAGTAAGCATGGTGTAGGTGGGAAGTGACCTTTAAAGGTCATCTAGTCAACCCCTCCTGCCTTGGGTGGGGACATCCATCACTAGATCAGGTTGCTCAGTCCCCTCCAACCTGACTGTGAACACTTCCAATGATGGAGTATCCACAGCTTCCCTGGGCATCCTGTTCTGGTGTCTCATTACTATTATCAATCTCATTTACTATTATATTCAGTCAATCTCAATTACTATTATCAATCTCAATTACTATTATATTCCTATATTTTTTGTTGTTAAAAAAAAAAAAACCATACTCAGAACCTTCAGTACAGTGTGTGTGGATAAAAGAAACAAGCTATTTGTTTATGTATTCCTTGCAAAGGAATGTGATTAGCCCTTCAGGCAGCAACTATGCTGACTAAACTTGCACACTGCGGTTAGTGTTACTGGGAAATTAAGTCCAGAGGTCAAAGAGGATGTATGTGTATGTATGGATAACATGGAGCAGAGCTGATTGTGGTGCCCAGGCAAAACTCTGTTGGCACAGCTTTGAGATACAGTGGTACTAATTCTAGTATGCTGCAGATAATAGTTTCTTTCTGAAATTGAATTAACCTTGGAATACTTGATATTTGCATTGCATCTGCATGACACTGGTGACTCTCAGCAGCACTGTGAAAGAAGGTGTTTCAGGTGCCGGCTTTAGCTGCATCCTTTTCCAGGACTCATGTCTCCTCTTGTAGAACAGCCTGTCCTGGTGGAACAAGGTAAAACAAATCAGATCCCCAAATACTGGAACTTCCTGATGAATTTTCATTTAGCATTTATGTAATAATTCAGCTCCTGCTGCTGCATCTGTGAGAAGAGAGACATTACCTCTTAATTACAAATAACTGCTTATCTTGGCCTGTGGTTTAGGTTTTGTTATCTGACATTAGTTTCAGACTGGCAGTGCTGTTGCATATGCAGATGATTTTATGTGTTGGTGTTGCTTTGGAACTAAGATCTACAGTGCAAATATGTTTGAAATGAAAATACAGTTTCATCAGCAGACTAGAAGTCGTGGAGTTTTTGTGTAGCTCTCAAATGTGCAAAGTGATAGGGACAACGTTTTTTCCACAGAATGGTTCTCGCTGACCCATGTGCTGTGATTACACAAAGAATGAGAGTTCTGTTCCTGGTTGTGTTAAAATTGGGCTTTTTAATTCAATTAGGTTAGATAGGAGAACTCTGAGAAGCACTAAGAAATATATCTTGTTTTATGGGCATTAAAGTCACAGCCATTGAGGGAGACAGGTGAAAGGAATTTGAAAGTATTTTTGTCCCCTGAAAATTGTAATATCTGATCTACAGATTTTTCAAGTCTAAATATATTAGGTTATCTTGTCTCCACTGGAATATGCAGGATCTGTTACATGCCCTTGCTATATTGCCTAAGTAAATGAGCTTTCTAAATTATCCAGTAAAATCCACTTTGTGCTGTGCCAATGTACAGTTGGACTGAGATATTAGGTCTATATTGCCCTGGCCTTTATATCTGGGGAGAGGACTTATGTGAGGGAGAGCTTCAGAAAAGCTACAGGTCTCTCAGCAAAAGATCCCAAATACACTTTAGGATCTAGACCAGATATCACTCCAGCACAGAGTCCACATTTATATACAGGGAAATACAGCTTCCTGTCTGTTGGGTAGCTGAGTTCTCTGGCTGACACCCATAGAGATACAAGAGAGAAAATCAGATTAAACCTTTTCTTGTACCTGGATTGTGTTATAAAACTCTACCATCAGGACTAATTTTCAATTAAAAAATTGTTCAAATGTATTTCCCAAAGTATTCTAGCTCTCTGTAGAAAATGCAGAAGATTCTGTTTCTGATAAAAAAAAATCAAATGACCATAAATATTATCTGCATTTTTGTAGTAAAAAAGTGGGGGGCATCAACTTTGAAGTGACAGGGGGAGTTACTATATATGTCTTATGAACAGTCATCCTTGTAGGCCAGACTCTCCAATGATGTATCTCATCATGAGATACAGAGTTGAAAGGAAGAGAGATTAGATTATGAGATGTTGTGGGAGATTAAATCTAACCACTGGGACCAAAGCTCCTGTGAAGATCCTTGTAGTACTTCAGAAAAAATCCATGTCGAAATTAGCTGAAACAGTTAGTGTTTTCTTTTCTCAAACTCATGATTGGGGTGGGATGGGGGTGCTTAGCAATGAGAGCTGCTGGAAGCAATGTTTGCTGTGTGTTTCAATCATCCTGCTATCACAGAGAGGACCTCTGAAATATCCAAGTCATGGACAACAGCCAGAACTGATATGGCAAGTGAAGGGATCACATTGCATGCTAAAAATGAAAGCCTTCTGTCACTGTCATAATTGCCAATGTAACTGAAATTGGCTTGGCTCTATTTAATCCCTATAGGTTTCCCCACTCCTTATTTCTGAATTGCCAGATTTGCCTTTTACACTAAAGCTAAAGTCACTTTGAACTTTGCACTTTGCACATTGAGTTACGAGACCTTTAAATTCGCATGTATTGAGGGATAGTTTACATCTGGGTCTCACAGATTTGATCTGAGATTTTGTTCCATAAACTACAGCAGAGTGAGAAATTTGCAAATTAAAAGGACTGAGTTATATTTATATTCTGACACATCCTCAGCTGTGACTGAGAAATGTTTTATCTCTAGCACTTGCACTTTGCTCTGAGATTTGCACCTTTTAGCGGTGACATAAATTGCTCTGCACTTGTAGCTTTTCTCTGATAAATGGCTTGAGTTTCTGAGATCTTAAAGGAGTGCTACAGTGAGGAAACATTAAAAATTAATAATATGTGACTCTCTGAGGAACAAATAAGATGCTGACCTTTTTTTATTCAATATGCACCAACAAAAAGAGTCATCTAGAAAGGGAAATGAAGAACAGCCTAATTTGAGGGATGATGTGCTAGCGAGGTTCTTCAGTCTGCCATCTCAGTGGAGGTAGGGTATGGAGATCTATGCGTCAGCAAAGATGAAAGGGTCATTGATGAGTTAGAAACCACAGAAGTGCCCGATAATAGTCATGTAGGAATTAGCACTTCCCCCCTCAACGAGGTGGCAGGATCAACAGCCCAACTGAAGTGCATCTACGCCAATGCACGCAGCATAGACAACAAACAGGAGGAGCTGTAAACCATTGTGCAGTGGGAAAACTATGATATAGTTGCAGAAACATGGTGGGATGACTAACACAACTGGAGTGTTGTAATGGATGTCTAGAAACTCTTCAGGAGGGATAGGCAAGGAAGGAGAGATGGTTGGGTAGCCCTGTGTGTTAGGGAGTGTTTTGATTGCCTAGAGCTTGACGATGGTGACAACAGCTCGAGTGTTTATGGGTAAGAATCAGGGGGACGGACAACAAGGCAGATATTGTGGGAATATTATAGACTACCCAACCAGGATGAAGAGGCAGACAAAATATTCTATAAGCAGCTGGGAGAAGTCTCACAGTTGCTAGCCCTTATTCTTGTGGGGGATTTCAACTTACCAGATGTCTGCTGGAAATACAATACAGCGGAAACAGTCTAGGAGGTTCTTGGAGTGGGTGAAAGATAACCTCCTGACACTGATGAGTGAGCCAACTAAGGAACGCATCCCACTGGACCTGTTGTTTGCAAACAGACAAGGATTTGTGAGTGATGTGATGGGTGGAGGCCATCTTGGGCATAGTGATCATGAAATGGTAGTTTTTGATTCTTGGAGAGGTAAGGAAGCCGGTCAGCTGAACTGCTACCTTGGCTTCTGGAGGGCAGACTTCAGTCTGTTTAGGAAACTGGTTGCCAAAGTCCCTTGTGAAGCAGTCCTTGAAGGGGAAATGAGTCCAGGAGGGCTGGACATTCTTCAAGAACATAATCTTAAAGATGCAAGAGCAGGCCATCCCTATGTGCTAAAAGATGAGCCGGCCTGGCTGAACAGAGAGATTTTTCTGGAACTCAGGACAAAAAGGAGAGTTTACAACCTTTGGAAGAAAGGGCAGGCAACTCATTATGACTACAAGGAGGTCGTGAGATAATGTAGTGAGAAAATTAGAAGGGCCAAAACCCCAGCCAGAACTTAATCTGGCTACTGCCATAAAGGACATTAAAAAATATTTCTATAAATATATTAGCAACAAAAGGAGGACTAAGGAGAACCTCCATCCTTTATTGGATGTGGGGGGAAATATAGTTACAAAGGATTAGGAAAAGGATGAGGTTCTTAGTGCCTTATTTGCCTCAGTCTTTAATAGTAAAACCAGTTGTCCTCTGGGTACCCAGACCCCTGAGCTGGAAGACAGGGACAGGGAGCAGAATGAAGTCCAGTATATGGAGAAGGCTGAGGTACTCAGTGGTCGACACACTAGAGGGACCTGGACAGGCTTGAGAGGTGGGCCTGTGCAAACCTCACGAAGTTCAACAAGGCCAAGTACAAAGTCCTGCACATGGTTCTGGGCAATCCCAAGCACAAATACAGGCTGGGTGGAGAATGGATTGAGAGCAGCCATGCTGAGAAGGACCTGTGAGTGTTGGCTGACAAGAAGCTCAACATGATCTGGCAATGCACACTCACAGCCCAGAAAGCCAACCGCATCCTGGACTGCATCAATAGAAGTATCGACAGCATGTCAAGGGAGGTAACTCTCACCCTCTACTTGGCTCTGGTGAGACCTCACCTGGAGTATTGTGTCCAGCTCTGGGGCCCCCCCAGAAGGACATGGACCTTTTGAAGTGAGTCCAGAGGAGAACTGTGAAGATGATCAGAGGACTGGAGCACCTCTGCTATGAGGACAGGCTGAGAGAGTTGGGGCTGTTCAGCCTGGAGAAGAGAAGGCTCCAGGGAGACCTTATAGTGGCCTTCCAGTACCTAAAGGCTGCCTACAAGGAAGACAGGGAGGAAGACTTATTAGGGACTGTAGTGATAAGATGAGGAGCAACAGATTTAAACTGAAAAAGGGTAGATTTAGATTAGATATTAGGAAGAAATTCTTTACTGTGGGGGTGGTGAGACACTGGAACAGGTTTCCCAGAGAAGTAGTGGTGCCCCATCCCTGGAAGTGTTCAGGAATGGGGGTTGAACAGGGCTTTGAGCAACCTAGTCTAGTGGAAGGTGTTCCAGCTCATGGCAGGGGTGTTGGAAGTAGATGTTCTTTAAGCTCCCTTCCGACTGTAAGCATTCTATGATTCTATGATTCTCTCTACAACTACCTGAAAGGAGGTGGTAGTGAGGTGGATGTCAGTCTCTTTCCTAAGTCAGAAGTGATAGGACAAGAGGAAATGGCCTCAAGTTGTGCCAGGGGAGGTTTAGATTGGATATTAGCAAAAATTTCTTCACTGAATGGGTTATCAAGCACTGGAAGAGGCTGCCCAGGGAACTGGTTGATTTGCCATCCCTGGAGGTATTTAAAAGACATATAGGTGCATAGGGACATGGTTCAGTGGTAGACTTGGCAGTGCTAGGTTAATGGTTGTACTTGATGATCTTAAAGGTCTTTTCCAACCTAAATGATTCTATGATTCTAATTGTCAGCAGTCTCCATCTTTGCAATATCCAGAGCTTGTTCATGCTGCCATAATTGATTTCGATAAAACAATGACTATGTGCTGGTTTTGGCTGGGATAGAGTTAATTTTCTTCATATAGCTAGTATGGTGCTATGTTTTAGGATTTGTGCTGAAAGAAGTGTTGATAACACAGGGATATTTTGGTTACTGCTGAGCAGTGTTTACACAGAGTGAAAGCCTTTCCTTCCTCTGACACCACTCACCAGTTGGTATGCTGGGGGTGCACAAGAAGTTAGGAGGTGACACAGCTGGAACAGCTAACCCCAACTGACCAAAGGGATATTCCATGCCATGCGACTTCATGATCAACATCTAAAGCTAGGGAAGGAAGCAGGGGACATTCAGAGTTATGGCATTTGTCTTCCCAAGTAACTATTACGCGTGATGGAGCCCTGCTTTCCTGGAGATGGCTGAACACCTGCCTGTTGATGGGAAATAATGAATAAATTTCTTTTTTTGCTTTCTTTGCATGCGAGGCTTTTGCTTTACTTATTAAACTGTCTTTATCTCAACCCATGAGTTTTCTCACCTTTAGTCTTCTGATTCTCTCCCCCATCCCACCAGGAGGGAAATGAGTGAGTGACTGTGTGGTGCTTAGTTGCCAGCTGGGGTTAAACTATGACAGACTGGTATTAAATCAAAACCAACAGAATCTCATGATAAGTTTGCTATAATAAATCAAGATTTGCTGGTTAATATTTCAGGAGCTATATGTCTCAGATTACCTTGTAAATATGCACGGAGGAAATAAAGACATAGACTACAGAAGGTGATAAATGACACCCAGAAAATGTTGATGTAATTCTGCCACAGCACTGAAAGACTAGAAAACGGTGAGGATGTTCTTTGTGCTGAGTCTGCATGTAGTAACAAATGTGTCTTCTTCTGTTACGCTAGATATAACATGCATTTAGAGACGGCAAAGTAGTGTTTAATGGAGGATGTAATTAACGATAAATCAAGTAATTCAGCAATGTTAGTTCCTTGTGTGCACCTTGAAGCTCTAATAAAAATGCACAGATAATGCAACTTGTTTTTCCCTGTGGTGCTTTCAGGAGCTTAAAATATCTCTGACTACCATTTTAGGACTTGCAGGATGTTGCAGGGGTACAAGTAATTGTCTTACAATTCACACTTTTGATGACCAATTTTGATCAACCTGCACTTACAGCAGCAAAATAATTGGTACCTGTTAACAGCAAAGAGTGGACCTTTTGGCTAGATTAAAGCTGTTGACATAATACCAAGCCCCTGCTTTGGCAAATATATGTGGGAATGATCACAAGTTCCACTTCAGTTTTGACCACTTACCCCTCTTAGCTTTCTGTGTCCAAATAAATACCAGGACCTGTGATAATTAGGTGGCTTATCCCCACTAATGCTGAAACTCTGGGTTAATTAGGTAGGTGGGGTAATAGATCACATGACTAGAAATGGTGACAAGGCCTTCATTGTCACTTTGTTAATGAATGCCATGATTGTGTCCAGAAGATAAGAAACCTCGTGAAAGAGGAGGCAGAAGAGAAAAGACCAAAGTAGAAGTCCCATGAGAATCTCCAGTAAAGCTTGATGCATTAAACTTATACCGTAGGAACCATACTGCAAAGATGAGCTGTTCAAATGAAGAGGTTTTCAGGCTTCCATGTCATTTGAACAATGACTCAAAACTACCAAGACAAAATCAAAGTTACCAAGTCACAAATCAAAGTTACCAAGTCACAAATCAAAGTTACCAAGACAAAATCAAAGTTACAATGATGAAATAAAAGTTACCATACTACAAGTTTACACACGATATTGGTTGCTTACCAAAAATCTGCCATTGGTAAAAGGTTGCTCAAGGAGCAACCTTGAGAGACGTCCGAGCTCAAGGGGAGATCAATGCCATGCAGCCACAATGTCTATCAGGGAGAGTTCGAAGAAGGGTCACTTAGGCTAAAATATTTATGGAATAAAGTGGTTGGTTTGTAATCAAATTACATGCAGTGGAAAAGGTTTGCATGAGAGTCCTTGCACACACAACTTTCTGTGTTCCTTGATAAATGAGTCTTGGAAAAACCACCTCCTATTCATGTGTTAATCACGATTGGTATTCCAAGCTCATATGCATCCATGATTACTGTGTCACTCTGCTCCTTTTTTGGTTTTCAGAGAACAGATTGAAACTAAAGGAGTTCTTAGCCTGGCCTTTGGAACCTGTACCAAATTACTGCTAGTTTGGGTCAAGTACATCCATCACAGTATGAAGGGATCACAGCAGAAAACCGTTGCACAAAATGGAGTTTCTGTTAGCAAGGGACACTAAAGGAAAGAGGAAAAGGTTATACAGACATACTGGGAATGAGAGAAAAGCAAGTTCAAACATGGGACAGGAAGACTTCTAAGGTTTTCAAGAACTGTTTTTTGATCATCAGGGACAGACTTAAAATCCTTCATCTTTCCTCAAAAGAGGATTGGACTTGGAAGATCCTTGCAACTTCTTTTACAGCTTGCCTTTCTCTGATCTATGTGACAAGGCAAATCAGGATCTTTGCTGTTGAATCACAAAGCAGCAGTAATTATACCACCATCCTTTTTACAAATGAAGCCTTTAATGACTTTTAAAAAGATTTATTTGATTCTGAAGACAGCACTCCTTGGCTGAATAGCAAATTTCTGAAAGCATAAATCAGTATGCTCAGTAAAAGACCCATATTTTTGAGGGAGGGCAGGACTTCATAGTTTTGAACAGAAAACGCTGATCAGGTCAGATGTGAATGTGAATTAAAGTATGTTGCTGCTTGTCAGCAGTTGTGTGACAACTGGCTGCCATTCACCCATTTCCAAATGTGCTTCAGAACACAAAGTTCTGGCAGTGCCCAGCTTGAATTCACCGTGGGAAAAAATGTGTGCTCCAAACCTTGAGTTCATCCTGCTGAGATCACTGGGTTATGTAATTCTGCTTCTGCACACATTGCTGAAGCATTTGATCTTTTCCATGGCATCCTTTAACAAATAACTTTTCTCAGTTACTATGATGAAAACAAATAGCCACTGGCTTGCCATTCATGTGTTTTGCAAGTTTTCAGTCATCTGTATCATACTAAATTATGTCTCTATTAACTCTCCTCTCTGTGCCTATTTTCCATTTTTGAAGCAGCATCTTTCCTGTCTTCTTGGGTGCCTTTGGGTCTAAATGCCTAAATATGTTGAATCTCGGAATCAAATGAGCAAGATTTTCATTCAGAACTAGTTATAAAATTAGAGTTTCTTAACAGAATGTGAGTTTGATTTGGGGTCTTTCCCCCCATGTAGCTTCCATCTTAGGATTTCATTTTATGGACTCATACTTAATCAATGTCTCTTTACTGTTAATTCTGATCTACATAATATCCCTTTTACTAACACAAGACAATCAGCAACATTACACAAGTGGTGCCTCTGTAAGGCAGCCTTGATTCTGCTGCAGTTCTCCATTATAAACCTCTTGGTTGATGCTCATCCTTCACTACTTCTTCCAATAAGACCTGCATCAGCAAGCTCTCGCTCTCAAAGCTTTATTAGCAAGTAGTGATCATTTTCTATATTTCTTTTTCTTTTTTTTTTTTTTTTTTTTTTTTAGGAAAGCTGCTTGACAGTTTTTGGCCTTCATATTTCACAAAAAAATTTTTTTTGCTTAAAATTTCCAAGCCCAAGAATCTTAAATAATTGAACCTGTAATTCAAGCAACAAGATCAAATGAAATTATTTATTGGGGGCAGGCTAATGGAATATGGACTTTGGAATATGGTCTGTCAGTGCAGAATCTTTTAAGTATTTCAGTTCCAGGGCTGAAGTGCTTTGGATATGTAGTCATTCTGCAGCAGTAAAAAACTATGAAAGCATTCCAGCCAGGTATACTAGGGCTATGAGCTGACTTGTATAAATGGAGAAGCCTAAAATAGCTGCAATCATCATACCAGCTTAATTATCTGAGATATACAGTTATTTAAATGCTCATGTACATGTTCACACATGCTGATGTATTGTACACATACACTCATATTTTACTCAACCTTATAGAAGATATTTACAAATGTTGGTAATTAAATGGAATGCATATAAAAGTGCTACACAGCAAGGACAGTAATTAGTTGGATAAACTTTGATACCAAAGTGAGGCAACCTAAGAATGGCTTGAGTTCTTGATATAATTCCTCTCTTCACTGCATAAAAATTGTTCTTTTAATTTCATTACAACCTACTTTTCTCCCAAGGGCAGCCTATGTATTGTGTTTCACTGAGTCTTTTAAGTGTGAAAAGATTGAAGTGTTTTGTACTGTTAAGGTAATTTTAATCAAAGGAAAGGCAAAGAATACCTGTTGTGATTTGAGTAACCCACAAAAAACTATTGTCATTTAGACAATTATTCTATCACCCGATGAGCCCTCCCCACCTGGGAAGGGGAATTGTGAGGAAAAAACAAGGAAAGCCGAGGGTTGAAATATAAACTGATTTAATAGAATACTATTAAATAGTTAACATTAATAATACTAAAGATCCAGTATTGATCCTGACACCAATATAAAATATAGAAGGAATACACTCAGCCAGTTCTGTCAGTAGGAAGCTGTGCACTCCCAGCCGTGGACAGCAAATGTCAGACACTGTGAACGTTATGGCTTCGGGAGAAAGGGAAGGGCTCAGGAGTGTGACACTGGGGCAAGAATTTCTCAGGACCGCACCCATCAAGGAAGAGAGAACTTCTCAGCAAACTTTCTAATTTATATTGAATTTGACATTCATGGTATGAAATAATCCTGCTGGCCAGCTTGGGTCAAGTGCCCGGATCTCACTCCTTGTCATCCCTGCACCCGGCTAGCTTGAAAACACTGAGACCTTGAAATCCACTACCTATAAAGTAAATATTTTCGTAAATTCATACACTAGAGTCTTCTAAAAGTGCAGTTTTCCCAAGCATTAGAAGATAAATTAGTCCTGTGTCACTCAAAGCAGGACAATACTTTCAGAGATGTTTCATGTATTTTAGCTTAGAGTCTAATTTGAAGATTTACTTGGAAATTCTCAGAAAAAGAATTCTGTCCTCAGAGAGTAAATTCTGTAAAGCTGAAGGAGATGCACTTTGTTATGTATCAGTAATACAGCGGTTTATTCCCTGTGGCAAGAACAAAAATGAGTTTGGGCCCAGATAGAGAGTTGGCAAGAGTACCTTCATAGTGAAAACTCCATGGGAGTAGGCTGATGAAGGTGTCCAAGGAGGCTTTTTTTCCTTACTAGATACAGTTAATTTCTATCCTCACAATCAATGACAATGATGTGGTTTGTGTTTCGTACCACATGAGTTTACAGTGTGTATCTTGTATCCCATTGCTTCAGATTCTCTGGACATTCTTGGTCCTCTGAGATTACTTTATAAATGAATTTCCCAACTGCTGCTTCTGCAAAGCCTGCACCAGCATTACAAGTTTCTCATTGTAGCTCTTCTACAGCTTGGAAGATTCTTCTGCTATAGGTGTCTCATGCTGTGACTCCCATGAACATGTAAATTATTTCTTAATTTTTAATATCCCTCCCAAATGCCTTTAATTCTAATTGCTATTTGATCCAGACTTATTGCTACCAAAATAGTATCCTGGAGCTCTGAGGCTCAGATCTGTCAAAACCAGGTACTGAATACCACCCTTTTTGCTGCTGGCTGTTGTACAACAAAAGGCACAACCTGCATTTGTTTTTTGAAGTGAACTATATATTAGAGTTATTCCATCCATTCTACTTTTCTCTGCTAAAGCTTTGTAAATAGACATATTATTACTAACTAGCAAATGCTTTTGACTAGGCAACTTTAAGATACAAGGTCTTTTGCATGCTAGCTTTTCAGTGTTTCTCACTGCTGGGAGATACAACTGAAATCTGTTTAGTTGTTCTCCAATCATCCATCCTATTTTTTACCATTTTCACTGAAGCTAGAGGCTTCATTTTACCCGTAGCAACACAGCTGTTTTATCTCAGCCTCTGCTGAGCCTTTTTAACTGTATTTGTTGGTTTCTGGTGGGCTAACAGTATCTGTAGTTGTATTCTGAAAAATAGTATTCACTCAAAATAGGCTTGTCCAAAAGAACATGGTGCCTATTCTTCATCGCTGATTGGACAGAGTTCACGTTGCTGTAATTGGGGTTTCACTCAAAGGTTACTAATGCTAAAAGGGCTTATTGAGTATAGATTTTAGTGAGTTTTTGACCAGGCATTCTATCTTTTTCCTACGTATTTGCAACCTGGATTATTATCAAACAAATTAGAACAACATCTCAACAGCTTCTAGAAGTGCAAAGACAGTAAAAGTGAGTCAGAGGAAACAAGGCAAAAAAAGGCATTGTGACTTTTATGTGCACAGGGATTGTGAACAGCAGCTGCCATTCATAGTGACAGGCAGCTGCAATCATACCACATTTTATGCTAGCTACACATTTTGATATCTTCCAGCTCATTATGGATTTTAATGTTTAATTAGAACCCATATTTCAATGTGGATTTTTGTGCCAAATTGATGTGAAAGGATCATATCACTCAGAGAACGGGTACCAGGCTTGTGATATGAGTCCCTGGGAGTCAGCCATAGTGGTATGTCCAAATCTACATCTAATGCTTGAATACAGAGTGGAGTCTGGATACTGTACTAGTATCAGTCTTCAAAATTTATCAGCTATGGCAGCTAGGAAGGAACGTTTTGCTCCCTATGAACAGGAGTTTAACTTCTGAGTTTGTTTATTCTTTTACCTCTATCTGAAGCCCTATAATCTGATTGTGGCTGTGACGGAAAGCAGAGTAAGATGTTGTTATTAGTGAACACCAGTTATGTGGTGGCTGTGCAGTGCCAGTTTGTTTGCTTTCCTGGTTCCTTAAAATAAGTGCTATATTTGGGGTCAGAAAGGGTCCTTTTGCCCTCTTCAGTAGTATGAAGGACAGGCCACTTCCTAAGACTCTGGGACTTGTAGTAACAACATGTCTTTCGAGCAGGGCCCAAGGCCGCTGGCAATATATCAGTTCCTTGTGACCCTTTCCTCTGGTGTACTGCGGCTGTGGCTTTTGAAGGTGATGTTTGATGGACGTCCAAGTTGTCTGCTGTCCTGTGTCTGGAGGGACGGGATGAACCAATGATCCTGACGAATGTGCTCTGGTGAAAAACTGAAGCTTAAAAATCACCTCTAATAGACATGGACCAACAGCCCAAGAAACAGAGAGCATGCAGTAATTTCTTCCTGGCTTAGTGTCTCAGCACAAATGCCTGATGAGCACAAATGCCAAGGCAGGAATGCAATCACCAGCCCAAGTATAACTATGTAGGTGAAACTAGCAGTATATTTAACTGAGAAAAAGCAGGGAATATTTCCAGGAGTTCTGGGCCCAGTGAAATCCTGCCTTGCTGCATATTTATGTCCTTGCTCTAGCCTATCTCAGTTTTCTGCTACTGATAAATGGTTGAGTTCACACTGCCTTTCTTCCAGGTGAACATGTTTACCTCTGCCTGCCTGTTTTCCATAGAATTTATAGAAAATTTATATTCTACTTCTACATCAAATCTAGTTGAGTTTGGATAACTGATTCCAAAGTTATAAGAGAGGGAAAACTGACAAAGTGGAGTCACAGAAACCCTGTTTCCTGGAGAAAAGGATAAATGGAAAACAGGGTAAAAGAATCCTTCATCCTGATAGCTATTGACTCTTTCTGTGAATGTCCATAATGAATAACATGATGCAGTAGGGAAATGGCTAGACAAGTGCAGGAAAGGTACTTCCACTGTCAGGCTGTCATACAATAGTCAGACACATATGCAATGCCAGATAAGATTGATACAAACAATTATTAGAAACTGCTGTATTGAGATATAGCTACCAGGAAATACTGGGGTGTCATTTGGCGATACAGGCCCAGGTTCTTACCTATATACGTAGGGTGGTAACATACACTAAATTGTCCAATTCATTTGTGTGGGAGAACCTTTTCTGTTTGCATTGGGATGGTGCTGAGGAAGCCACCTTGGTGACCTATGGTGTTTCATATTGCCTGAGTGGAAATAGGGATTTTTGCATATGAATAGTTATATACTTGCGATATCAATTACGTGGTTCACCATGGTAGGATGCGTCCTGTGGTTCTGTTGGTGTTACTTGGTATGGCTAACATCTTGTTCCTTGCTCTCTGGGATTTTGTGTGATGTTGGCCTCCATGCTCTGTCTGTTAATCTCCAGAAGAGAGGCAGTGATCCAGTGTATGAGACATGCAGTACCTGCAGCTCTGAATGGATTAATGTGATCACAGTTGGCACTGCCTCAGAAAGTCAGGTACTTACAGAAAAAAGAGAGTACTATGCATCCCTTTCGGATCCATTTCTAGTACTAGCCATTGGCAGCCTTTTTCCCATTCTTTAGAAGTTCATTTGAATGAATAAACCTGAAAATTGTGAAAAATCCAGAAAAATTCCAGTTACCTTTGACAGTCTGCCAAGGCCCACAGTCTTAAAATCCCCTAAAGGTAATACTTCTCAAAAGTATGCAAGTTTTAAGATACTGAAGCGGGATCAGAGCACAAGTTTGGCCTGAATTATCGCAGTATTTTAAACTACTGCTTCACAGCTGCTAGCAGCCTCCTGCTAAGGACAGTAGGCCTTCTACATCTGGGTGAGGTATTCAGCTGCAGGTACACTGGAGCGCTCACAGCAAACAATCAGGATTGTATTTAAATTTCCACTGAAAATTTGTTTCTTCCTCTTCATGTGCTCCCTCTTGCCAATGAGAAGATTTAGTATTCTTTGAGAGAGAGAAGGAAATTAAATTACTTCAAGAAACAAGATTGATGGGCTTAAGGGAAAAAAGAAGATTTAAATTCTCAGCTGTTCTCCAAGGCAATTAAATTCTAATTGCAGGAAGTGCCTTGTATTGAACCTGCAGGCTGTGCTAGGATGGGCCTATAAGCTCCAAAAGGGAAACACGTAGCTGTAGCACATGTATTTAATGTTTTAGGCAGCTTTGTATTGAGCAGGCACTAACGAATAAAGGGAAGGGCTGACGTTGTAATGATTACTGCTCTCTCTCATTATTCCAAAACAATACGTAGGTATCAGCTGGCCTATAGAATAGGGCCTTTACGTGTCCAGGGTTTTCATTTGGAGTCAGGTCATGAACATTGGTTTAAATCTTTTTGTAAATACTTGAACTTTTAATCTTCACATTTTTAAAACTTGCATGCCCCTTTAAAAAAACAACATCTTGAGTTATAACTTGGGTTATAACTAACCCAGGGCTAAAAGGACACAGCTAAAGCATTTTTCATAATTTCTGAGATGGTGGGGTTTTTTCTTTTCTTTTTGCCACTTGTGACTCCTTGGAAGCATGTAAGAGAAACTGAGGGGTTTATGGGATATTTTGCCTTCCCTCACAGGCAAATGCATATCTCTGGGGTTACCAGGGTGCCTGTGAGAATACCAATAAATTACAACAATTTCTCTTTCTAGAGACCATATTTAGAACAAAGTAAATAATAAATTATGAAGGGATGCTACTAAAAAAAAACCTGCATCGTAAATGTTGGGAATATAAATGTCCTAAGTAGGACTATTCAAAAATATTCTGTTAAAACAATTATTTTGAAGGACAGAAAAATTAATTTTCAGTTAGTTTTAGTTGACGTTATACACAAAAAGGATTTTCTAAAGAAAAATTTTGTTGCTATGTTATTTGTGGGATCATAACATCAGACACTGAAAATTTAAATATCTTGGTTCAGCAACATTCTGTGGGGCCATAGGAGCAGACACAGTCCTTTGGGTTGCATGGAGTCCAGCTCATGGAGGAAAATGAGCTTGTAGGATTAGTTCAGTTCATGCTATGATCTGTACAAAGCTTGTCAGTATTTCCAAGCAGTATATCTGAGGATACATCACTTGGGAGGCCAATTCTGTATAGCTTTGTAGGTGCATATATGCCAAAACATCAGCAATTCCATTAACAAAGAGGATTTTTCCTCGTTTTCATGGTCAAAAATCCCATTTTCTGAGGAGCTAAGGCTGGCCTTTTATTTCTATTAAATTGGTTTATAAAGCTGAGAAGGGCCACGCTGTGCTAGGTGCTATACATTTTGACATTCTGTCCCGAAGAGCACAGAACCTAATTTTGGGAGTGGGATGGGAGCAGGGATGGATTTAGCAAGTCAGGCAATCACTCTGGCAACAGAACTAGAAACATACTGCAGATCCTTTATTTCCCAGCTCATTTCATTCACACCTGTACCATGCCACCAGCCCCTTCACTGGGCCACCAAGTTAGGGGAAAGAAAAGACCTGAAATTTGTGAAAGCTTCCCTTTCTTAACAGGGTAGTCCCTTATTCCCTTAACAGGGTAGGCTCAGTTAGGTAGTCCCCTAACTGAGGGAAAAATGACCACCATGCAAAACTGTTTCCTACGAAACCTTCTACCACAAATATTGCTGAAGAAGAAAGATAGTCAGGATGGGGAATGATGTTGGCTTCCCCTACCCATGATGGCTGTGACTACAACACACCAGAACCAAATCATGAGACCCACTTACATTCCCTGTTAAATAAGAGCAATTGAATATTCACATATGTGATCAATTAGGCTCCAGTGCTGCTAATGTTTTGAAAGGCCAAAGACTGCTGCTCCTCTTCTCCTGCTAGAGGATAGGCATATAGATAACTGCTTAGTTGACAAGATATTTCAGTAAACAAACTTGATGCATTAGGGTGGCAGGATTTAATTTAAGGGCAGACATTGATAGGCTAATGCACTGAACTATTAATCATTAATGCATTTAATTCTGTCCCCTCTTGTTCTTTAAAGGGCAGCTAACCCTTTGAAAGAGGGAGAAATGCAGTACTTCAGTGGCAATCCTATCATCAGTAGGGATATGTTTTGAACTCCCACGTACAGAGGCATTTATGGATTACTGTTTCTCAAGCCAGTGCTGTATTGCACTGCATTATTAGTTATCATGTTTACGTCCTAACCTTTTAGTCAAGTGTAGGAACTGTGGAGTGGCTATTTGGAGTACTGTTTTCTGTTATGGTTTCGTATGCTTTTGATAATTACTCTCAGACAGCTAAGAGACTGCTCAGGATTGCCTGTTCTTTGGGATCTCCGTGAACTGGAGGAAACAGTGGTCAGGTTCCTGCTAGATATATTTCCATGCCTATTTGTCTTTAGCCCTTTGACATGTGTTTTTATTCTGAGAATCTTTGCATTTCAACCTTAAAAAAATAATCTGCTCTTCATTTTAAGAGCCTGCAAAATGTTTATCTTCATGCCTAAAGGAAAATATTTTTCTGTTCATCCTCATATTGTGGGAGTGGGGGGTAGAAATGTTCCAGCTAGTGTTTTAACATCTGGCAGCTTATACAATTTGAGCAGCTGCGCTGTGAGAGTATATCTGCAGCTAAAACCAGCCAAGGACTTTTAAGTTTGCA
The DNA here is from genome assembly GCA_008658365.1 of Alca torda. Taxonomy (NCBI): domain Eukaryota; kingdom Metazoa; phylum Chordata; class Aves; order Charadriiformes; family Alcidae; genus Alca; species Alca torda. The sequence continues at coordinate 20,106,075 of CM018079.1, read as the reverse complement.
GAATTTCTTTCCTGCTACTTTAAATTTATTTCCCTGTCGTCATAATTTGGAAATTTCCTTGACTATACTTGTATGTAGCCTACTCCAGCTCATCCACAGAAGGAAACAGTACTTATTTACAAAAATGCAACTGTAGACCTCTGTGAGATCTTCCTGTAAACAGAAGCATGAGTTGGGGCTGCATGCATCAACTTTTCCCTGCTGGAATGAGGTTACTAGCTTTCCGTTGCTTTGTAGAAGTATTGCTCTCTTGTTCTCATTCTTTTATTTCAGGTTATCTCCTTCTCTCTCTTCCCCTATCCCTCCACAAGTATGAAAATGATTCAGAAGAAAAAAGAGACAACAAGAATCAAAATACAAACTAAAGAGTGTTGTTTTCTGTAGGCAGAAAACACTTGTATGCAGACATATGGGAACAAGTGATTTGCTTGGCAATGGGTGGGCGTATCAGCTTGCTGCGCTAACTGCAGACAGTGAACTGTGGCAAAATGTGTCCAAACTGATCAGATGGATAGGGAAGATGGAAGAAATTTGTGAGGTTCATCTGACCTAACTTTGGGCACAGGAAGGATCTTTAATTCAAACTCCAGAGGTCCAAACCAAAAAAAGTAGCCTCTATGCTACCTCTAAAGCCAAGCGAGAGAACTGAACAACTTTTGGGAGACTCCACCATAAGACAGAGATCTGAGAGAGATGGGTTTAATCTTTTTTTGGTGATGTTGTCATCTTTATGCACCTTACTTCACCACACAGGGTTCAGGTTACAGGGATGTCAAACCCCAGGATAAAGACACTGGAGATATCAAAGTAAGCAGGCCTGTGTTCAGATTGGTTAACCAGGGCTCAGACCAACACCTGTACTGTTTTAAGTAGCACTTTATTTCTGTCCCTGTGTTCTACATGTTCCTGTAGGCCTAAAATATACTGTCACAACTCTCTGATGTTGTTTAATGGAGTAGAAAGCCCTTGGGCTACCAGCATACGCTGAAGCAAATGAAAATTAAGCCACGGAATAGGATATTTCTTGGAAAGTTTCTTGGAAAGAGCTGGTGAAGTTTTGTGTGCTAGTTCTTCATGACTGTTTCAATCTCTTCTAGTTTTATCTATTATCTCCTTCCATGAGAGATGACAATGTCTTCTTTCCTCCTGAAGTCACTCATGCAGCATCTGACAGACCAGACTGGTCACCCTGTGTGCATGAGCTAGTCTGAGTATCCATAAGCAAGGACAGACTGAATGTATCATGTCAACATCTGTTTCAGCTTGGTGGTCAACGCTGTTGAATTTACCTTCTTGACAAATCCATCACATCAGCCACTGAACAGTCAAACTGGTTTTCCAAGCCACAGTAACCTCAGGATTTGTGCAGGGATCTCCAGTCCCATTCTAAATAGTTGTACAGTGGAAGCTGGGAAAATCTACTTGACTGCCCCAAATCACAAGCCCTGCATCCATGGGGCAGAGCTGGTGGTCCTCAAATTTGCTGGGCTGGGCTGTCAGCTTGTTAGAGTAAAAAAAGGTCCTGCATGCAGCTCCCTGGAGGCCTGAAAACTTTAGTATAAATAAAGGTGGATCAGAAGGTTAGTTAGTCTCACAGTATGCTTCCATGCCATTTCCAAGACAGTCCTAAAGGCAAATGCTTTAATGCATCTCTTGGGAGAGAAATAGGAGGTTCTGTAGCCCCTCCTTGTTTGCTGGCATCCTTGACTCAGGAGAAGCTCTAGTAAGGGACTGAGGTGTGATATTAAACACTAATATTACCTTATATTATCTTTTTTCTGCTCTTGGAGAACAGTCTGGCTTTGTGGGAGAAGGTTCCCCAGGTATTGCCAGGAGGACAAATCAAAGACACTGGGGTGGAAATTTAGATACTGCTAGGTAAACAACTATGATTCAGAAGAATCTTATGTATGCCTTGCCAAAGCACGTGGTAAAAATAGGAATAGAGTTGCCAGCCTACTGGATCCAAAGCTTTTTTTGTTCAGTTCAGTAGGTTGTTTGGCCTCTGAGAAGTTATACTTTTAATTCCAATTCACTGTTCACCAGGGAAAAATTTCCAAGCAAAAGTGGCCTTTTCACTTCAGAGTGGCTAGGAAGTATAGAATCATAGAATCATGATTCTCTGAAGACTAACCACAACCAGGTTGAAAGCTTAGGGGTAAGAATTATAGACCAAGGGAAAAAAAGGAACCTTGTGTTTGGCGTTTAGTACAGGCCACTTGATCAAGGGAAGCCTATTGACGAAGATTTCTTACTCCAGCTATAGGAGGTATTCATGTTCACAGGCTCTCATCCTGCTGGGGAACTTCAACCACCCCAACATCTGCTTGAAAAGTAGCACAGCAAGCCGCAGGCAATCCAGGAGACTCCTGGAATGCATTGAGGATAACTTCTTAAGCCAGGCAATAGATGGCCCACCAGAGGGGATGCATTACTGGACCTGATGGTCACTAACGCAAGTGAGCTAATCAAAGATGTCAAGACTGGAGGCAGCCTGGGCTGCAGCGATCATGCACTGGAGGAGTTCAGAATCCTGAGGGATACAGGTCAGGGGAAGAGTAAAGTCAGGACCCTGAATTTTGGGAAAGCAAACTTCCAGCTCTTCAAGGAGTTAGTCAATAGGAAACCTCAGGGACTCCCCTGGATTCCTCAGGATTCTCCCCCTCTACTCTGCCCTGCTGAGACCCTTCCTGGAGTACCACATCCAGCTCTGGATTCCTCAGAACAAGAAAGACATGATGCTGTTAGACCACGTCTAGAGGAGGCCACACAAATGATCCGTGGGCCAGAGCACCTCTCATATGAGGAAAGGCTGAGAGAGTTAGGATTGTTCAGCCTGGAGAAGAGAAGGCTCCAGGGAGACCTCATTGTAGCATTTCAATAATTAAAGGGGGCTTGTAAGAAAGATGAGGACAGACTTCTTAGTAGGCCCTGTATAAGAATAAAGTGAATTGCTAAATAATTTTAGTCAAAATGTAACTGTCATGTTAGACAAGTTTACAACTAGATTAGAGAAGTTCTTTTCAAATAATGTAATGAAACTTCAATACAAATCTGATATACAAAGTATTTAATAAGCACTTCATACAAATTAGCTTACTGAAACCCCCCTTTTAGCAGCAAATAAGCACAGAAGCAAGTGTTCCATAGTAAAACAGTGTTCTTACAGTTCAGATATAATGGTGAAGGGTCAAATTGCTTAGGATTTACCACAATCCAGTTGTGCACAAGATTACTGTAAAGAATCATAATGATTGTTACTGAGTGTGCTTTAATGAACACTTTTCTCAATCTAGGTGTCAAGATGAGTATCCCTCCCATCAGAAGTGTTATATCAACACTATGGCAGGTCTTCTCCTGCCTTCCTTCAGAGCTCTTCCATGGCAGCTTTAAAATATCTAAGTAGTCTGACCTGTTCTTTGGGGAGGAAGGTTTATAAGCAGCATTGTGGTGAAAAGGCTGAAAAAAGCTTCAGTATTTTTTTTTCTCCTCAAGTAAATATTTTTTCCAAAACAGCAACCAAAAAAAAATATTTAAAGTAAAAGAAATAAAAATGTTAAATTTAGAAAAAATATATCATTTTCACAAATGGAGGGAAAAAAATGTCAAAGATAAACTCAACTGCAAGTAAATTCTGTTGTAAAAGCTTTTCAGGACAAATATGTCCTGAAAGTATCAAAGTACATCAGTTTTGTCCTGTTCAATATATCTTCTCAGTGCAGTGCAGATCCTTCTAACTGTTCTTTGTTTGTTCTTTGAGAAAGCACAGGGCACATGTCTCTGTGCTAATGTAGTTTCAGAGGAATTTTGTTTGAAGACATTTGTCAACAACACATAAAGATGGCTCAATTCCTTGTTTTGTCTTCTTGCCAGCAATAACTCTTAATGGGGAAAAAATTAGAGGATCCTTTCTAGATGCAGGGTGTGTGCATTTAGACAAGTGAGAGCAGCTCCTCAAGCTCTTGATGCCTCTTTCAGGAAGAAGCCATCAGGCTTCCCTTGCCCCTTTACATATTATGCACAGTATCTGGTCTCAGCATGTAGAGTAAATATTAACAATGATGTCAACAAGAGACAGAAACTCTGTGGCCTGAATTGCAAGATGCTTTCGGAATTGCAAGGTGATTTTCTGTGGCCTGAATTACAAGATTCTTGGGTTTGATGCCTGAGTATCTATCTCCCCTAGTTACTTGATATGAAAGTCATTCAGTTTCCAAGCAAAGAGAAATATATACACAGGAAAACGAGTCTGGAAGAGGTCACCTGCTTTCTAATTCCAATCATCTGCTCACCTCTTCTAGAGAGGCTTTCAGACCTGAATTTTCATCCCAGTAATGCCTCACATTGGCATCATATCCCCCGAGTTGCAGACAGTCTCTGCCAGACTCTTAACAAATTCTTAGTGGTAAACATATAGATCTAAACATTTTAAAATCAAAATGCAAATATTGCCAGAAATTGTATTTTGGTAGCAATTTTTAAAACACAGGTTGAAGCCATTCCTCATAGAAAAATGTAAAGGCACGACTTCTTAAATGCCTGATCCGTGACAATAAGTTACCTGAAGACCTCCAAAGGCCAAGGCCTTTGTTTTAACGAGCATTTTGTAAGTCTAAATTGGGGGCCTAGATACTGCTGCCACTTGGGCATACAGAGATGGTTGCTAGCAGAATTAGGGCCAGCGCTTTGAAACACATCAGTGGAAAATCAGTGACCCTAACCACATTGAGTCTGTTATCTAAACCAGTTACAATTAAAGAGTTTAAAAAGTCACAGACTGGACATTAACAAACCTTTTTATTAACTTTTGAAGTCTCTAGGTTACTACTATTTTTTAAGAAAACTTCTTTTCCAGCCTTTAGGGTTCGTTCACTGCATGTTTTCAGGCTTTGCTCTGCACCTGCAAGAAATAGATACTACATTTTTTTTAACAGCCTGGGAGCTGGGACTCTCATGTAATTAGCTATGTACTTGCAGGCATGAGGCTCTTCAAGGAAAATATCCCACGTTTTGGAGGACATTTGACAATGTTGCCACTGCCCAGGGTATGATCACATAGCACTGTCCTGCTAAAACTGTTCCCTTGGCCTGATCATAACTAAAGGGGCACTCAGCACATTTGCAAAAACTCATCACCGTCTGTTAGGCACCTCCACTGAACACATGGGCCTCCACTTCTCAGTACCTCAGATCACCTGTCTGTGATGTGACAATAATTGTCACTTCTTGAGGGAAGGTGAGTGGGCATGAGATGCAATTAATTAGGATGTACTTAGTAGTTTGATAATTCTTTGATGAGGGCAATTTCTAAAGAAGGGCACGACATTATTGTTAAATATAGTTGCTACACCCTTTCGCTCACTGACTAATTATTTCTAGAACTTCCTTTTCTTGTCAAATTATCAGCCGGGACTTCCAGAAATGGCATTTTTGGAGTGGTAAATCACAGGAGAGCTGACAGGTGGTACCTCCTGCACACATGGCCTTCCAAACAAAGGATTAAGCCACAGACCATCGCACAGAAAAAGCAGCATCACTTTCTTCAGTGGGATAAAATACTGTTGTCAGTAACCCGTTAGAAGATATATAAGGGAGATAAGTTGGACTGCGGAACTGCTGATATTATTCTATACCCCTGCCTGATATAATTGATGGAAGCATGCAGCTATAATAAACCATGCCAGAAAAGAGGTTTCTTATCAAAACAAACAGAAGAGCAAATGACAGAAGATTTGAAGATGATTAGGAGAGGAAGGATTCTGCCTGGCTGCCACTGCATTGCCACTGCAAGAAGACATGAAAAAGATGAGAGCAATCCAGTCTCCTCCCTTTCCATTCTTCTCCCTGTTTGTATTCGGTGCTAGTGTGCCTTCACATGTCACAGGTACCTCTGAGGGTGTAGGTTAAGGGAGGTGAAGTGGAACATGATAAAATTCCTTAACTCAAACCTATCAAAACCTGGGAAATATTTGGATTTGGGACTTTTGGATTTTCACTATAATCTAAGATTTACATAGAAAGGAGACTCTTTTTCCTACATTATCATAAAGCTTTCAAAAAAAAATCTGTTCATACGTGTGTCTGTGCTCATTATTAACCAAACACCAGACTCAAATTCTGGCATTAATTTTGCCCCACATCAGACTGGCAGGTGCTATTGTATGTGCTGCGCCTTAAGAGACATACAATGCCTTCCTTTATATCCATCTTGCCATAGACATGCAATACTAAACTCTGCTCACAGTGCCCTTGGTATCTCTCTGGCTCCCTCCCAGTGACTCCTGGTAATTTCTAAGGCTTTTAATATAAGTGGGTGATGGAGAATCATTTAGACCTATAGAAGAAAGGGGAAGAGTTGTAGTGGATGATCAAATCCATTCATGTCTGATGTTATATTGCAGTTATTCCTCTTCAGTGTTACTGAAGGTTTTTTGCAGAAAACAGTAAAAAACCATTTCTGGTAAGCAGCAAATCTATCTGCAGAGAGGAAGAAACAATGTCAAGAGCAACTTGACATTTCTTCTCTGTTACCAGCTCTTTGCACTGGGCCTGAACTCTGCATGATGATGTGGGTCTGCGGGAAATTCTTCCTGCTAGCATCACATCTCCATCCCAGTAATACTTGGATGGTGACCTAACTTGAAGTGGCAGTTGGTTCCAGTGTAGGATTCATTATCCTGTCACCCTGTTATCTCTAATAACCTGCAACTGTTGCATACTGCACTTGGGAAGGATAAGAGCCATGAGTCAGGACGGTCGTTAGGACTCAACAGAGATGATTGCATCCTCTGTCTTTTTCAGATGAATACAAGTCTTTTGTACTGCTGAAACCTCACATGCTGTGTGCAAAGAAGCTGAGAGAACCATCCTTCCTTCCTTCCTTCCTTCCTTCCTTCCTTCCTTCCTTCCTTCCTTCCTTCCTTCCTTCCTTCCTTCCTTCCTTCCTTCCTTCCTTCCTTCCTTCCTTCCCAGTTCACCCTGTCCGTGAATCCACAAGTTTTTCCCCTCTCATTTGACATTAGACTTCCTCATGTCTCATCCTTCCACTGCTGAAATACTGGACTGTGAAGCACACTGTTGGCTCCATAGCTCGACTACAAACTGGATGGCTCAGCATCTCTGCATGGACACCTGGAATTACATTCTCTGAGACTTGTGGTGTCTGCAGTTTTGGAAAGCAGGGCTTCATAAGTTTCCCAGGCAGACCTGGAAAGCTGACTGGGCCAGGAGGAAAGTGAAGAGATCAGGTCCTACCTTGATTTGGAAAAGAGACATAAGCCCTGGAACAAGATACCACTGATCTGCAGCTGTCACAAGGGTGATATTGACAGAGAGCACGGAGAAAACATTTTGCAACAATGAGAAACGTTCATCACTTGTTCAAGAAAACACTAAATGCTTTTTCACGTGGCTACCTTGTTATTTGCAGAAGCTACCTTGTTATTTGCAGAAGCAGTTCAAGCAGATGCTGACAGGGTTGAAGACGTAGGCATGATCATTAAGTCCTTTTAACCAATTCTGTGTCTTGTTGGAGGGCTCTGCTGTTCACAGTTATTACAGGCAGAAGCAGAATGTCCAACAATCTGTTTCTTGTTTATACTGAGAATTCTCTACGTATCTTGATCAGGTAAACATCTGTTTCCACATGCTGTCCTGGAAAAAACAGCTGGTGAGCTTAAATCAACCTTTCCGATACCACACAATGTATCAAACCAGAGATGGCCTCTGCTCTAGCCTTTGAGATGCGCTGATGGGAAATAATTTTCCAGGTGTGAATATTAGAAACATTCAAGTGGGGGGGGGGGGGGGGGGGGGGGGGGGGGGTGTTGAAGAAAAAAAAAAGAAACCCCAAAACGCTCACTTTCTTTGCTAGGCATAGTGTTAGTTTGAATTGTCATTTCACACTACCTCCGTAACTACACATGCCCTAGATTGGGTGCAGTGTTTTGATTCCAAGTTTATTCAAGCAAGAAATGTCTTGTAATCTGACTCATGGGGTGTTGAAATCAGTTTTTACCAGCCACTTAAGTTGCCTTACAGGTAATTTGAAATTGGAAAGAAAATGGCCTTATAACAAACAAAACCTCCTCTCCCTGCCCCGCCCCCCTTTTTTTCCTGTTGTTCGTTTCTTTAAGCAATTTCATGCTTTACTGGGAAAAGAAAACTGGACACTGGAACAGATTTCTGTTTTGACAAGGGAAGCAGGCTGGCTTTCAGGTTGCTATGGAACTAAATGCAAAGTGCAAAAGCTTCTACTTCGTCATCACAACAATCTTTTTGACAAAATAAGACAAGAAATTTGGACTCCAGAAAGTACCATTGTTTGTAAAGCAGATGCAAAGCACCCTCCTAAGCTTCTGACATTTTCAGGCTGGCTGCCCTTGGCTTTTTGCAGAGGTGTACAGCCAACATTGCTGCCTCTGCCCTGTTTAAAGCTACTTTTCTTGTGATAAAATAGTGCAGCACAGCTTGGTATCTTGATGCAGGACCTGACTCATTCATCTCTGCAGCTGCTTGCTTTGTTTCTCGGTTTCAGAACCAAGATTTTTAGCTGATTCTGAGGTCTGTGTTTAACATTTCTTATAGGAAGTGATAGCTTCTTCCTAGAGATGAGGCAGCAGATGGTCAGGATACCTGTGGTACCAGTGAAACATTAATGATATGACTATTTGAAACCACTGTCTTTAGTCTTCTGAAGACTTGGAAAACCTCACCAGGCTGTGAAAACTTTTTATCACCCGTCAGCTTGACAATGGTCAGATAAAGAGACTTTAAAGTCTTCCTGAGAATTTACATAACCTCCAGTTCCCTCAGGCTAACCCCTGAATTATCCAGGTAATCAAAAGCCTGTTTTGCTCACTGTTCCTTAGGACCTAACAACCAAATAACCAGATAGCTTTGTCTCACCCTCCTCTGAGTTCCCTAGACACCAACTACCTTTATCCAGGGATAATTAAACAATTACATGAAATACAGAGCAACTGCTATCAACCTGTGTTTCATTTGTAAATTTGCTGCCTCTTTTGGAGCTTATAAAAAGGCCATGTATGTCTGACAGCTCACCTCTTTTTTTCCATCTGTCTCAGGCAATCCAATAAAAGATACTACCTCTCCCTATAAAACTTGTCTTATAAAATTTGATAGTTATCTTCCACTTTTCTCCTACCACTTATGGGGTTTTTTTGCTGGATGTATTAGTGAAGGCTCAGTGCACAGAGTAAACCATTATTTCTGCTCCTGTGAGTTCGTGGCTGCATTTTTGTACTCTACAATCACTCTTTCAATTCTACTTTTGTTTTTCTGTAGCCATACCACATCTGGTGGATCTGCAGCACTCCATGTGACCTGCTTTAAGTGAACTGAGGATCGGTCAAAACTTTTAAAATTAAAATGTTGGTGATTGACAGACAAAAGTTGTTCACAGAAAGTGTGTACTTGGCTGGAAGTTTATTTTTTATCAGAAATGAAAACAAAAAACCAAACCAAAACAGACGAAACCCCAAAACTTTTTATTAAAGAACTAGCCTTTTTTCCACTGCAACTCAGAAGAGCCAGTTAGAGAAGAAAAACAACATAATTTTCATAAAATAAATTTTCTCATGAGCTCTGTCTGCTTTCCCAAGCCACCAAGACACTCTTCCATTCTTGCCTTTTAAGCCTCATTGTTTTCACCTTCAAATATGTCATATTATTGTAGGAGTTGTGTTCCTCACTCAGAAATGGTGACTTCATCCTCTTATCTCCTGTCTTTCCTGAAACACTCTCCACTTATCCCTGAGATGATGATGGAATGACACTGGAAGCTTGATGATATATGACAAGTACTAGAGATCCCAAGAGAATGTAACTTCTTGGAATCCTTTTCACAGCTGAGCTTCATTGTTGCCTGTATTCAGTGTCTTCAAACACTGATCACCCACTATGAGCAAGAGATACTTGTGTTTCCTACAATGCAAAAATTTCTGGAATGATTACGCTCTTCAGAGAGAAACCATCTACAAAGACAAGTCTTTTGTTTCATTCTGTCATAGGATTCATAATCAGTGTTGACGCCTATTTTACCGCTGCCGAAAAAATAGATACAGAGCAGAACAATATGATCATATTGAAATGGTATTTGAGGTTTTTATGTTCCATCTGTGCTTGGTTTCCTTTGATTATGACCTGACAATTTTCCTCAAGTGATTAAATTATTAGCTTTTTTAGTTATAGATTTCTTTTTTATATACTTCTGGAACTAAAAGAGAGTTCTCTGAATGATAAACCAAATATTATCTCTGCGTGAGCCCTGGCAGGGAAGTGTTTTGCTGCCCGTTTGCACTCTTTGTTTGGTTAGAACTTTGCATCTCTCCTGCTTTCACAGGGTGAGAGATGAGCATTTTGTTGAAAAGAAATAACTAAAAAACAAATTAATTTGCTCCAGCCACAGAGAAATTGCTCCATCTCTTCCAGAAAGTGGTCCTCCTTGGGAATAGAAAAAAGGTGTGCCTGCTTCATGTGACAGCAGTTGCCCTGTGTTTGGCAGCAAAAAGAGAAACATATGGCACCAGAAGTGAAGGTAGTAGTAGCTGTGTGCGCCATTCTCAGGTCACTGTTTGTGGGCATTTTGAGGAGGGAAGCCACGCTTAGAGGCAGAATTCAGCAATGGATATCTATTCAGTAGTGCTTTTAAAAGTTAGTAGAAATACCCATTGTTTGTAATAGAGAAAAGAACCAGAACTGCTCCACAATCCAGCCAGAAGCCAGTATCTCATGCTAATAGAGAAAGCAGGAAAGAAAGAGAAAGATGGTTAGTCTTAATGTCTCTAACTCAGAGGGAGGGGAACTTTCTAGAGGAGCACTCCAGATGCTAAGCAGGGAACTAGAACGCTGCTCACTCTCTTTCCAGAGCAGATGTGCTGTCACAGTATGCTTCAAACTCAGCACCCAAAATGGATCCTTGCACTGAAGCTTTGATATCTAAGCAGGAACAAGCTGTGCATTTTATGTTGGCTAAATCTTGGGACTTTCTGTTCAGCGTGTGCAGTCTTCATGTTACTCTTTTGGGATTCCAGAGCTGCTTACCTCAAAATCAGATTCAGACCCTTTTAAAACAGAAAACCATTTCTTCTTACCAGGAGCAGGTATTTTTCTTCAGGAAGTCTTTAACTCTTAATTGTATGAAAGTAATATTCTAAATCTGTTACTAATTAACCAGTGGTAAAAATAGAAAATCTGAGAGTTGTCTTTGAAGAGTGAATTTGTCAATATTAACTCTATGAGTTGGTGCCAAAGCTCAGCTGCAAGTTACATACCAAGTTGAAAGCTAGTAAACAGTCTTGCTGAAATGTGAATCCATGAGAGGGAACAGAGAAGGTGTTTGGTGAGCTGTTGAACAACTGTTATTTGAATTAATTTTATTTATTTTACTTGTTTGCTTATGTCATTGTTAGTTATTTTTACTTCCAAACTTGAAAACATTGACAGTCCGGGAAAATACTCTAGAGCCCAAATTCTAACAACTGTAATGCCATTTGTAGCATGGGAGGCCCCCACACCCTGCTTTTTTTTTTTTACAGCTTCACACCATTCTTGACTCTGGAGATGAGTCATGCTCAGTTTGGGCTGACTTAGGGAATTTCCTGAATTGCTTCTTTTCAAAAAACTGTTGTCACATGTTTCAGCACTTAGGGAATCCACCATCCCTTACAGTTGCTACCATTTCAGAAATAACACCTTCATTGGTCCAGCTGACTGCTAATCCTGTATCTCCCTAACAACTTTCTATTTTCAAGTTTCAAACATTTTTGCTTGGAATTTTTTATTTGTAGACCAAAACCTTTTAAGTATTAATGACCATAGTTAGGATTTTAAATCTGTTGCTCACTTTTATAAGTTAAGTTCTACTGATTTAGCAGAGATCTAGCCTTCCCTATGTGTCAGAATATGTAGTAAAGGTTTTGGGGGTTTACCAGCTCATCCCAATTCACTAAAGTCTGGGTATTTAAGCCCCCTAGGTTTCTTTGGAAGCACCTTTAGAGCTTGTAGGGGTAGATAGACATCTTGAAATGCAAGTGCTATAATGTGGAAGCCTGACTAAGATTTGTAAAATCAGGTTAATGCTTTCGTTTTGGAAAATTTGTGACAATGGAGACATACGTGTGTGCGTATATACATATCAAGAGTTTAACTAATAATTTTCAAGATCTTTTGTAAGATCAGCACTGTGTTTAGTCTGCAGAGTAAACAACCCCGGTTTCCTCATCTGCTCCTCATAAGACTTCTTTTGCCTAGGGAAATCCAAACTGAAGAAAGATTTATCCTTTATTAAAGGGAACATCAAATAAGAGAAAAATCTCACAAAACTGTTGTCTTAATTACTGCAACAATATGCAATTTGGTCAGTCAGCTATAAGACATTACTTTTTTCTCACAAATGATGTCTCATCTCTGTATAGTAATGCACAACAGGCTATTTTGCATCTCATTAGATTTCAGTGTAGCATTTGGGAAGGAAAGCTCAAAGTTGTCTTTTTTTATTTTTCTCCTTTTTCTTTGAAAATAGCTGAATGGTATACTATTTGACTCCCACTTCAGGGAATCCAGACAAAGAAGTCCAATGTCTGTATTTAGGAGCTGGATCTGGAAGGTGGAATTGCTATGCAAATTCACTTGTTTTTCTGTAGCTCAAATCACAGCGCAAAAGTCATGTTTGCTTTTGCAAAAAGAAAGTGAGTCCCCAGTTCTAAGAGCGTGCATTACCTATTAATGCTTCCTAACAGCAGGGGAGAAGTGGGGAAGGAGGAGAAGGTTTTGAAAGTGAGCCAAAGCCTGCTGTGGGCACTTCAGGGACCAGAATCACATTGTCCATTCCCTTGATCTTACCATTATCGTGTGAAAGATGACTGCGAATGTGTTTTACAGAACAAGCCTTTCCCAGCAGCAGCAACTTGTGGAAAGGAAACTCTGCTGTGGAAATAAGAATGGAAGTGTGGATGGGCTGGAGGTGCAGGGCAGGGAGTGTACAAGAGGCAAATGCAGTTTGCCTCATCTATGGCACTGTGGTCACTGACAGGCTGGAGATGTTCCCAAAGGCCAGGCAGTGAGATAGGCATGTGCTTTGAAGTGTGTGGCATGGCATGCTTTATTCAAGATATTACGAGGAAGCAATATGGAAAATTGTTGATGGAACTTAGGAGAACAGGTCCCACTGAGAAGTGACAATACTAGTTCTCCCTAATCTTTTAGAAAACTCTCTCTCTGGTTTTATTAAAGTGAAATTAATTCCTGCACAGGGGGTTGGTATAAATTCGATGGTCATACATCATCCACCTTTGGTGAGCTAAGGAGGGGCTGTTAAATATACTGTGAAACATGAGGCAATCTACAGTATCCTTCTGCATGCTTTTCTACCTGAAGCTGGGCGCTGTATGATGTAATTTCAAGTTGATTATTGCATTATTGGCTCCCAAACTAGCCCACATAGCTCTATGAAAACCCTGGCTAATTTGAGTGATAAGCACCGTGAAAGAGACCCAGTATCCTTTCTAAAAGACTGAGAGTCCCAGGAATTTGATGCTTTGGTGTTTTCTTTTTACTTTTCAAGCAAGTCAGATGAAACTCAAAGAAGTTATTTAGAATATAAAGAAGACTCTATAAGCATCTTCATTCCCCTCTTTTCACTTTCTCCTTTTTTTTTTTTTTTCACCAAAAAGGATACAATGCTGAAAAGGCTCAGAGAAGAGCAACAGATTGGTGTGGGGTATGTGTACAAAGAATGACCATGTGAGCACAAGTGTTCAATCTGGGAAAGAGACAACTGAGGAGGAGAAACAAATGAGGTCGACAAAATCACAGGTGGCCTGTAAAGGGACTGGCTGACCACACTGTCTTCCAGTATGGAAGTGAGAAGATGCTGCATGAAGCTAGTAGGAACAAGGCTTAAAATTGCCAAAGGTTGTGGCTCCCAAGGATCAGTTGATTAAGCTGTGAAATTCCTTGTAGGGGATGTCCTAAGTGCTAAAAATTGGTGTGAGTTCCAGCTGTTTGAAATTTGGTTAGTTCTTGCAAAAGAAATTCATTACAATTGCCTACTAATACATAAGATTCCATTTCTGGGTTAGGCATCCCTTGAACTGCAAATGACTGGAGCATGGGAAAGTGTTAAGAGGAAGTATCTATATTCGCTATGTTCTTACATTCTTCCTTAGGTAGTTGCTTAAAGCTACTGTACAAGATAGGTTACTGAGCAATATGTCCTGTTGGTCTAGCATGCTACAGGCAGCCTTACATTCTTCACAGCTACAAACATGTTAAGGAAAAGTGAATCAAACTAACAGGGAAATATATTTGCATTTACGTATCATTGGGTCAGATTCAAATCAGGCTAGCATCACTGCCTGATACTATGCTGCTAAATGACCTTAGAAACAATTCTCAGGAAAACAATGTATTTCAAGTTTTCCCTTGCCAAAGAGAAACCAGGAATCCTTTGGAATCTGTAGAATTTCCACTGTTCCTTCACTTCTCTCAGGATATCTGTTTTCTGAAAATAATCAGGGGGTAGATTTGATACTCCTCTTCTACCCCTGCCCTTCTATCCCAGACTAATGGCTGTCCACCTACTTAATTAATGAATCAATCGCCTACTGTAAGGCAGCATGCTCTTTTATGCCTGCATAAGCAATGTATTTTGTGTTTCCTCTTAACATGCACAAGAGAGTGTACATTTAACAGAAGACATGTACGCAGATGTTATACATATACATCTACATATAATATGTTATATTATATAGACTTATACAGATAAAATATACACTTATACAGAGATGTATCATTATACAGTTATGTTATACAGTAATACATGTTGTGTAGTTATATAGAGACTTTATGCAGTTGTACCCATGAGAATAAGGTGATTGATTTATCACCAACTAGTATTTGGGACCAGGAGTGACATTACTGTCCTGTTTTTATGTGGTAATGGAGCTAAAGGGCCTTGATCCCATCTTAGAGGGGTACTGTGAGTGGCCCTGTGGAGTAATGACTTCTTGAGCATCCATTCAGCAAAGACTGCAGTCTGGACAAAGGTATCTGTTGTCCCAGCAGTTACCTGAGGAGCACCTGCTCTATTTGCCATGCTGTGTGTCAGCCAGAATTTAAATGCATTGTATGCTTCTTTTAAACAATCACATTTTACCTTAGACAGCACAGGAAGTACTCTGATCTAGGCGAAATATTCCTCACTTGCACATTAAGCCTGTATGGGTACCAGTGGTTTATAATCCCTGTTATCCAGCTCCTCTCGAAGAGAACATTTGTATCCCAAACTTCCTTTTCTCAGTCTGTTCCTTGCCAAGACTGCAAACCTACAAATCTCTGGATAACAAAAATCTCCCGTGTTGTTATCTATCAACAGCAGATGTTGCTAAGAAGACATACCTTCTTTTATACTACAATTGACAGGGAAACAAGTGCAGTCTATGAAAAAGCTACAGGTTTTTCATTATAAAAAGGTGATACTTTAGTCTTTTTTACCCTTTTACATTTTGTTGCAAAATGTATGTGTCATAAAATTTGAAAAATACATTCCAGATCAATATTTTTTGACACCAAAAAGCAAGGTTTTCTCCTAGAAGAAATTTAAATGAAACTATATTTCCAAAGAGGGGGAAAAAACTATCCACTGGGAAAAAAAAAAAAGCTCCATTGATATTGAATCTACACTTGCTTAATAATTCTGCCTTTCTATTAGTCACAATATTTATACATCTAAAGGTTATCATAGGTACATCTCCACAGAAAAGAGCTTACAGTACCATACCAGTTCACAGTGTTTTGATTAAGACCTCAGAAATACCCCTATACATTGAAGAGATTTTGAAATCTTTTCAGGTTTCTGTACTAAGTATCAGTGGAAACACCGAGTAATCAGTTTGGTTGTTACTCTGCTGCAGAGTCTTCAGAAATGAAATGGAAAAATGTCAGGAAATCTTTAGACATAATGAGTCTCTGGAGAGTGCTTATTTGTTTCCTACCTTTTCTTTTCTGTTGTGTTCCTTTTCTATTGATTTTTAAAGATATTTTTGGGCTGAACTTTCAGGTCAGACTATCTGTTTGTCCTTCTCTCTCAGTCCTGGGGTTTTTTGCATCCTTTCTTCTATTTCTGGCTTAATTGCCACTCTTTTTTTTTTTTGTCTTTTGGGAAGATTTTTTTTTTGGGGGGGGTTAAGTATATTTTCTCCTAGTTCCTATTGTAAGAATTTGCCTAGATTCTTTAACTCTCACTGAACAGCAGCTGTTCATTCTGTTTCCAACTCCTTCAAAATTTCTTTTCTGAGGACTCTGATTTAATATTGTCTTCAGGAATGACCACCCAACAGGCTGCTTTCAATTAATATTTAGAGCTGGTTGCTCTCTTGAAAAGGCACAGCTGAAAACTCTTGTGTGGCCTTTGTAGTTAAACTGAATGGATTTATGTTAATTTGGATTGATTCAAAGCTGCTTGTGATACCAACCATGTTTTGACCATAGGCCAGTATCTAGCACCTTTCAGTTTCCACAATGTGGTGCCAATGCTGTGATTGGTCTCTCTGCCTTTCATGCCATTGGAGGTTTTATATATTGATGCAGCCTGCAGTGTCACTGTGCTGTAGGACTCAGTGCTGGACTCTTAACTTTGCATACATACTTTGCTCTGGAGCCAGTACTACCTGCTCTGAGAAGCAGACACATCCTTGGTTCATTACAGTGTGTCTGTTTGCTAATCTGACAGTCTCCAAAGTCCACCAAGGCAAGGTGTTGACCTCCACTAGTCTCAAAATCATTACACATCTCTTTCATCTGTCCCTTCCTTAAACAGACAGGAGGTGTACCTAATAAGCTTCAGGCACACTTGTCCTGATATGCCTGGGGACATTGGCCTTTCTGGGACTCTACAAGTGCTGACATGTTCCTCTGACACTTGAAGTCAGATAAGAGCCTTGCCATCCAGCCAGTTCTTCACCCAACACATCATGTATCCACTCATCTTACAGCTGGACAACTTGTCTGGAAAGATACTGTGAGTGACAATATCAAAAGCCCAACTAAAATCCAGAAAAAACTACATCGACAACCTTCACTTCATCCACTAGGCAGATGACCTTATCATAGAAGGATATCAAATAAGTTAGACAGGATTTTCCCTTTGTGAACCCATGTTGACTGTGCCATGTTGACTCTGTCTCCTAAGAAGATGGAGTTTCCCCCCAGATTTGAAGATGAGGTGTGTGTGGAAGGGCACCATGTCCAGGTAGATTCAGAGGTTCAGATGTAAAAAATCTATGTGCTGATTGGCCATAGGCATGCAAAAATATACTGTAGTCTGTAAACCTCACAAAAGTCAACCTGTAAATGTCTGTAGGTCTGTAAATCGTGACCATGAACTCATGCCATCTTCATATCAGGCAAAGCAAGTCCAGAGACAGTTTACACTTGACCAGATTGTGAAAGTGGTGCTTTTGAAATGCTGTTGGACTAGGAGATGATGGACACTATTCAGGTTTTGTGTTGTGATGATACCAAAGCCTTTTTGACTTGGGCTAACCTACTAAGTCAACAGTGGAGTTGTTGTTATCCTAAATAGGATTTGGTGTGATCTGCATGGTATAAGATGTGCCCCCAGATTCTGCGGAGTGTAGGACAAAGTACCTTAAGGAGACACTTAGCAGGTTCCTGAGGCCACAGTTATTCACTCCCTTTCTTCAACTGCAACACTTTTCTTGGCATCAACCCCTTTTCTTGGCTGTCTTTGCAGATAGTTTTAAGTGGCTTTTGCTGGAGAGATTAAGAGCACAGACTGATACTGCCCCATAAGTGATTTTGCTACAGGACATCTTCAATGCTTGAACACAGAGGCATGGCAGGATCCTTCCTGGAAAGGTACCTCTGAAGTATCATCCCACTGTAGTCATGCCTGCCATTATGTGAAAAAATGACTGTATTTTACCCACTAATTGTTCCCTAGGTGCTGCAACAGATATCTTGCTTGTTTTAAGTGAAGCTGTGGTGCTATGCTCCTAAATCTTTATAAATATGTAAGATTAAGTGGCTAAATTTACAAAAGCATCAAGCTCCTGTAGACTTCAATGAGAGCTTTTGTGTTCTCTGTTCTCTTGAAATCAGATCAGCTAATGAGGTGCTTAGATAAACCAAATCTCCTCACGCTCCTATTTTTAAAAAACTTTATCCTTTAGTTTACACACACATATGCACACACACAGAGCTGCTTTCACGTTTTCTTTTTTAGTTGTTGAGCTAAATATGAAAAAGCAGTTTGTCTTGGCTGCACTAGCACAGCCTGGAAGGCAAGAAGTTTGATTTCCAAATGTGGAGATTTTGCAATTATTATACACCAGACAGTGGTTGAGGGATATTCAGGAATCTATGTTCTGCCCCCTTGAGTAACCAGCAAAAGGAAGAACAGCTTCCCTGCTGATTTATCGAGAAGGTAAAAAGTCCATCCTAGGTAAAAGTCCATAGTCCCTTCATTTGGTGACAGAGTTGATCCCGGGCCTCCACCATGCTGAATGAACATCTGTGTTCAGAGCATTCAGCAATCTACCTCTATAACGGGACGAAGTCTTTAGTCTAAAGACCTAGATTTCTCAGAGATTTTTTTTTTTGGCCAAGCTGCAAAAAGGTTCTGTTGCAATGATTTATCACCCCTAATGAACCAAAAATGATTAGTTCAACAAGGCCAAGTGGAAGGTCCTGCACTTGGGCTGGGACAATCCTCGTTATCAATACAGGCTGGGGGATGACATGATAGAGAGCAGCCCTGCGGAAAAGGACTCGGGCGTACTGATGAAGGAAAAGCTGGACATGAGGCAACAATGTGCACTTGCAGCCCAGAAGGCCAGTCGCATCCTGGGCTGCATCAAAAGAAGCGTGGCCAGCAGGTCAAGGGAGGTGATTCTCCTCCTCTACTCTGCTCTCGTGAGACCCCACCTGGAGTACTGTGTCCAGCTCTGGAACCCTCACCACAAGAAGGACATGGACCTTTTGGAGCGGGTCCAGACGAGGGCCATGAGGATAATCAAAGGGCTGGAGCACCTCTCCTATGAAGACAGGCTGAGAGAGTTGGGGTTGTTCAGCCTGGAAAAGAGAAGGCTCCAGGGATACCTTATAGCGGCCTTCCAGTACCTGAAGGGGGCCTACAAAACAGCTGGGGAGGGACTGTTTGCAAGGGCACATAGCAATAGGACAAGGGGCAATGGTTTTAAACTAGAGCAGGATAGGTTTAGATTAGACATTAGGAAGAAGTTCTTTACAATGAGGGTGGTGAGGCACTGGAACAGGTTGCCCAGAGAGGTGGTGGAGGCTCCATCCCTGGAGACATTCAAGGCCAGGCTTGATGAGGCTCTGAGCAACCTGATCTAAAGATGTCCCTGCTTACTGCAGGGGGGTTGGACTAGATTTTGGTTGGGTTGGAAGGGATTTAAAAGTCCCTTCCAACCCAACACATTCTATGATTCTATGATTATCTGGCTCTGATACCCTGATTATTAATTTGTTCTCTCTAATATAACCAGAATGGAATACAGGCTAATTCTTTTCTATGCAGACTTTTCTCTCTTGACTTGAATCAAAGAAATAAGCTCTTCTAGAACCTAAGGCAAAGATTACTTAATATATCTTTGTAACTCTTTGTCATTTCAGTCACTGAAGATCAACAACGTGTTTTGGTCATATTGCCTTTTGGTGTTATCACCTAAGTTGGACCCATATGGGAAATGTAAACAATGGCTGCACCTTTCTTGCTTTCCTTGGCAGTGTATTGTTTCATTGCTTACCCTGAAAAGGAAAGAAAACTGTTTTTTTTTTCCCCTGCCACTTCTTTGGGAATGGAAAGTATTGTGCTTATTAAAGAAAGCAGTGGGGAATCTTCCCAGAGCTTATTTAGGATGGTGACATTAGCCCTTCTCTGCAGAGAAGAACATCAAGGGTGATAGTGAGAGATAACATTCCCTTTTATTAGTCATCATACAAAATAGATTATGTGAATGATGAACTCTCTAAAGTGTACAATTAAAAGCCTCCAGCAGACAGCTCTGTAGTTTACCTCATGCTTCAGCACACAGAAGGGTTTTCTGTTGGGCAGGGATGCGAAACAGCATGCGAAACAGGGATGCGAAACATTGCAACAGCCCTGAGCCTGGCACATGGATAAAAAGGCCATGCTGTCAGCCATTTGGTGTTAGAGAGCTTTATGTGCTACAGGCCACCTGCTCTTCACCGTTGAGTGGATTCTTCTATGTTCCTGCAAGCAACAGGCTGAACATGAGAGTGAGTATCTTACCATCTCCTTTGGGAGTTCAGATCTGAACCTTTCTCCCTCAAAATGCTCTCTGCCCTGCAATGAGATATACCTCACATGTGAAGAGCTTAGTTTCCTGTTGAAGGATGTGAAAATAAGCCTTAGTGTACCACCCAGTAGAGTATCATTGCCAGTGACCTTAGTAGGTACATACCATCCAATTCTATTCAGGACAAATGACTTGACAAGCTCTACAAAGGATCCAAGCATGAAGTGTGCATACCAAGGCACCTCCAACCAAAGAACTGGATAGTGACCCACATTGAAGGGTTTGTCACAATGAGAGAACAGTGAAACATGGGAAATCTTTGAATTGGCCAGGATAACAAGCAGATTATAGAATCATAGATTCATAGAATCATAGAATATCTTAAATTGTGGCTAGTCACAAGTGGTGTTCCTTGGGGCTCAGCACTGGGACTAATTCTGTATAATATCTTTATCAATGATCTGGATGAGGGAATCGAGTGCACCCTCAGTAAGTTCACAGACAACACCAAGCTGACCTGGAGTGTTGATCTGCTTGAGGGTAGAAAGGCTCTGCAGAGGGATCTGGACAGGCTGGATCAATGGGTCAAGGCCAATGGTATGAGGTTCAATAGGGTGAAGTGCCAGGTCCTGCACTTGGGTCATAACAACCCCATGCAACACTACAGGTTTGGGAAAGAGTGGCTGAGAAAGCTGCCTGGCAGAAAAGGACCTGGGTGTGTTGATGGACAACTGGCTGAATATGAGCCAGGAGTGTGCCCAGGTAGACAAGAAGGCCAATAGTGTCCTGGCCTGTATCAGAAATAGTGTGGCCAGCAGCACTAAGGAAGGGATCACCCCCCTGTACTCGGCACTGATGAGGCCGCTCCAAGAATGCTGTGTTCAGTTTTGGGCCCCTCACTACAAGAAAGACATTGAGGTGCTGGAGCACATCCAAAGAAGAGCAACGAATCTGGTGAGGGGTCTAGAGCACAAGTCTTATGAGGAGCTGGTTTTGTTTAGCCTGGAGAAAAGGAGGCTAAGGGGAGACCTTATCACTCTCTACAACTACCTGAAAGGAGGTTGTAGAGAGGTGGGGGTCGGTCTCTTTTGCCAAGCAGCAGGTGATAGCATGAGAGGAAATGGCTTCAAGTTGCACCAGAGAAGGTTTAAATTGGATATTAGGAAAAATTTCTTCACTCGAGAGGGTTCTCAAGCATAGGAACTGGCTGCCCAGGGAAGTGGTTGAGTCACCATCCCTGGAGGTATTTAAAAGATGGGTAGACATGGTGCTTCAGGACATGGTTTAGTGGTGTACTTGGTAGTGTTATGTTAACATTGGACTCAATGATCTTAAGGGTCTTTTCCAACTTAAATGATTCTGTGATTCTATAGGATATGTATATATATAGTAGTATAGCAGTTTACATATAGTGGTAGTATGCTGTCTTCACACATTTCAGATGGAATTTGCCTCTCCCCACCTCAGCAAATGAGGGAAATTTTGTAATCCTTATAGTAGGCTATGACAGACATTTTCTTAAAAGGTTAGGCAGGTAAGAGTGTGGCAGTTACTTTGCCCATGCAAGGCTCACTAACTTCTAGAGCAGTCTGCAGAAAAATATCTGCAGGATAGCAACTCCCTCATCCCCAGTCACCAAGTCATCTATCATCTAAACTTCCAGCAGGTATAACACTGCACTTTATCATCAGACAACAGGACCATGTATTTGTGCTTTCCCCACTTCCAACCCTAGGTATGCAGACCACAGCTCTGCTGAGGAGCAGTAAAATGTTGAGCTCCTTTTAGCAAGAGCAAAAATTGTCCTGACCTCACCCAAATCAGTTTCTATAAATTTGTTCAAATGCATCTTGTGCATACTTGAGAAGCTGCTCTGTTGGCCATTTTGAATGGCTAATAAATTGTCTTTATCTCATCCCACTGGAAGGTTTAGTCAGGATACAGCAAGCCTTACAGTCCCTCAACAATGGTGGAGAGAATAGGGAAAATAACAGAATGATAGTGGAAGAGACGCTAAAGGCATACTAAAATTTCTTAATATCATACTTGATTATTCCATGGCACACAGAACTGCAAGACAAATAACATCCTCAGATAAAGGCATGGTGAAAATTGTCTTCCTCCATTGTGTGACATTTTGAGCACCTTTTTGTTTATTTGCAGGACTTATGTTTCTTGTCCAAGCTGATCCTTATGAATACATTCCTCCAGCATAGTTGGACATCTCTGATTCCATTTCAGTTTTCACATTCTGACATTGTCAGAGAAGCAGAAACTGTGCCTCAAAAAGACATTTTTTTTTTACTTCTCTGAGGAATTTGGACTTAAAAATATGTATTTCTTGGTTTATAAGAGTCTTTTATTTGAAAAGATCTTAAAAACACATTATGAATTATGCATGGTTAACTTTAGAAGAGATTTGAAATAAGAGGACTATTGCTATTCAATTATAACCCGGGCAGGATGGTGGGGTTAACATCTTTGACTTTGGAAGACACATAACAGGTTCATTAGTAAAAAAGAGTGGCCACGATGCCACTTTTAGAATTCATCCTGAAGACAGCCACTTTAATGACACAATGGCTTCTAGTCCTAGACTACAACACTGGTTCTTTGTTTGCGGTCATGGCCTGTTTGGATCTCTCAAATTTATAGGACAATGTAGTCTGTAAATTAAGCTTTATTTTATGAGGTCACTAAGAAATGTAACAAACAAACATGGCAAACAAGGGCTCAATCCCCTTTGCACGTATTAGTCTTATTCATCATTTAAGTCATGAGGCTTCTCACAAGTTCTCTAATTCATAACACACACCAAAACTTATTGCTCATAACTGTTAACTTGTGCACCTGTCGTGGTCTGGCCTCAGACGGCAGCAAAGAACCACGTGTCGCTCGCTCGAATCTTCCCTATATGGGAAGGATCAGAAGAAAAAGGCAAAACTCTTGGGTTGAGACAAAGGCAGTTTAACAGAACAGCAGAGGGAACAAGAAAAACAGCAACAATAACACAAATAGAGGAATATACAAACACGATTACAGAACCGCTGCTCCCTGCCACTCACCGACCAGACCCAAGACGCCCCAGCCCACTCCAAGCAGCGACTTCCTGCCCCGATCCCCCGGCAGTTCAGAGAGGGCATGGCTCACATGGCATGGAATACCTTCTCTTGGGGAGAATTAACCCTATCCCTGCTGGAACCAGGACATTATCCACCCCTTATTCCATACCATTTTTGCCATGCCCAGATCTTACAGGTTCCAATTAATTGCCACCACTTTCCCCTGTCATGTACATATATATGTATGCACACATATATATATATATATTCATGCAGATATAATGCCCTTAGTTTATGGGCCATCCCTCCAAAGTGTCTGGTGAGTTCATTCAATCCACAGCTTTGGACTCCCTCTGTTAGAACAGTCTCTCAGGGCAGGCGAGATGGTGTGTGGTGCTGGCCTGTTGCATGCTGTATTTTCGGAGCTTGTGACTGGTGTACCCGGCGTGGCTCATGCACACAGTCCATGGGCTGAAGATGTAGATCTTGAGGAAGTTACTGGGCGCCAGCTGCTGACGTCAGTTCTGATCTCATCATCGCTGTGCTTTACTCAATTTTTCATCAGAGTCCATCTGTCCTTAATTTGGGTGATTCTTACTGCAGTACAGCTGACAGCAATTATACTAACGAGGACATACAGTGACAGTGTTACTTAACAATCAACAGCACACAATTTGATTCATTGGCTATTCTCACCCAACATCAGATCCCCATGAGGTACACATCGGACTTCCCCATCCTTCCGCATCACCCACCAAGTGCACCCAGGTCCTTGGGCAAAAGCAATCCCACGGATGGGTTTGCCTTTGCCTGAGGCAGGACTAACCCAGACTGTCTTCCCTAACATATTCTTCATGTGCACTACGGGGGCTTTATCCCCTTCTACGGTACGTGGAAGTTTTGATTGGGCAGGGCCAGCCCAATTCGTAGATCCCCTGGTGTTAACTAGCCAGGTAGCCTTTGCTAAATGTGCATCCCAATGTTTTAAGGTCCCACCACCCATTGCTCTCAGTGTAGTTTTTAACAGTCCATTGTATCGTTCTATCTTCCCAGAGGCTGGTGCGTGATAGGGGATGTGATATACCCACTCAATACCATGCTCTTTGGCCCAGGTGTCTATGAGGCTGTTTCGGAAATGAGTCCCGTTGTCCGACTCACTTCTCTCTGGGGTACCATGTCGCCACAGGACTTGCTTTTCAAGGCCCAGGATAGTATTCCAGGCAGTGGCATGGGGCACGGGGTATGTTTCCAGCCATCCAGTGCTTGCTTCCACCATTGTGAGCATATAGCGCTTGCCTTGACGGGTTTGTGGCAGTGTGATATAATCAATCTGCCAGGCCTCCCCATATTTATATTTCAGTCATCATCCTCCATACCAAAGAGGCTTCAAACGCTTGGCTTGCTTGATTGCAGCGCATGTCTCACATTCATGGATGACCTGTGCAATAGTGTCCATGGTCAAGTCCACCCCTCGGTCACGAGCCCATCTATATGTCGCATGTCTTCCTTGATGGCCTGAGGTGTCATGGGCCCACTGAGCTATGAATAGTTCACCCTTATGTTGCCAGTCCAGATCCACTTGAGCCACTTCAATCCTAGCAGCCCGATCCACCTGCTTGGTTGTTCTCATGTTCCTCCGTGGCCCAATTCTTCGGTACGTGGGCATCTACGTGGCGTACTTTCACAACCAGATTCTCTATCCGGGCAGCAATATCTTGCCATAATTCAGCAGCCCAGATGGGTTTGCCTCTGCGCTGCCAGTTGCCCTGCTTCCACTGTTGTAACCACCCCCACAGAGCCTTTGCCACCATCCAGGAGTCAGTGTAGAGATGAAGTACTGGCCATTTTTCTTGCTTGGCAATGTCCAAAGCCAGCTGAATGGCTTTCACCTCTGCAAACTGGCTCAATTCACCTTGTCCTTCACTGGCTTCTGCAACTTGTCGTGTAGGACTCCACACAGCAGCCTTCCACTTTCAATGCTTTCCCACAATCCAGCAGGACCCATCAGTGAACAGGGCATATTTCTTCTCATTTTCTGGCAATTTATTATATGGTGGGGCCTCTTCCGCATGCGTCACCTCCTCCTCTGGTGACATTCCAAAATCCTTGCTTTCTGACCAGTCCATGATCACTTCCAGAATTCCTGGGCAACTGGGGTTTCCCATTCAAGTTTGCTGTGTGATCAGTGCAATCCACTTACTCCATGTAGTATCAGTTGCATGATGTGTGGTGGGGACTCTTTCTTTGAACATCCAACCCAGAACCGGCAGTCGAGGTGCTAAGAGGAGCTGCGCTTCTGTACCAACCACTTCCGAAGCAGCTCGAACCCCTTCATATGCTGCCAATATCTCTTTTTCTGTTGGCGTGTAGCAGGCTTCGGATCCTCTGTACCCCCGACTCCAAAACCCTAGGGGTCAACCTCGGGTCTCCCCTGGTGCTTTCTGCCAGAGGCTCCAGGTAGGGCCATTCTCCCCAGCTGCGGTGTAGAGCACGTTTTTAACATCTTGTCCTGCCCGGACTGGCCCCAGGGCCACCGCATGGACTATTTCCTGTTTGATTTGTTCAAAAGCTTGTCGTTGCTCAGGACCCCATTTAAAATCGTTCTTCTTCTGGGTTACTTGATACAGAGGGCTTACAATTAGACTGTAATCTGGGATATGCATTCTCCAAAAACCCACAATGCCTAAGAAAGCTTGTGTTTGCTTTTTACTAGTTGGTGGAGACATAGCTGCTATTTTGTTGATCCCATCCATTGGGATCTGTCGGCGTCCATCTTGCCATTTTATTCCTAAAAATTGGATCTCCTGTGCACGTCCTTGACCTTACTTCGTTTTATGGCAAAACCAGCTTTCAGAAGGATTCGGACTATCTTATTCCCTTCCTCAAAAAATTCTTCTGCTGTGTTTCCCCATACAATGATGTCATCAATGTATTGCAGATGTTCTGGAGCTTCACCCTGTTCCAGTGCAGTCTGGATCAGTCCATGGCAAATGGTGGGGCTGTGTTTCCACCCCTGGGGCAGTCGATTCCAGGTGTACTGGATGCCCCTCCAAGTGAAAGCAAACTGTGGCCTGCACTCTGCTGCCAAAGGGATTGAAAAGAATGCATTCGCTATATCAATCGTGGCATACCACTTGGCTGCCTTGGACTCCAGTTCATACTGGAGTTCTAGCATGTCCAGCACGGCAGTGCTCAGTGGTGGCGTGATTCAGGCCACGATAGTCTACAGTTAGCCTCCACTCTCCATTAGATCTTCGCACTGGCCATATGGGACTGTTAAAGGGTGAGCGAGTCTTGCTGATCACTCCTTGAACCTCTAGTTGATGGATCAACTTATGGATGGGAATCAGAGAGTCTCAGTTAGTGCGATATTGCCGCCGATGCACCGTTGTGGTAGCAATCGACACCTGCTGTTCTTCAACCCTCAACAACCCCACAACAGAAGAGTCCTCTGAGAGACCAGGCAAGTCAGACAACTGTTTAACTTCCTCCATCTCCAAGGCAGCTATGCCAAAGGCCCACCGATACCCCTTTGGGTCCTTAAAATACCCTTTCCTGGGATAATCTATACCAAGGATGCACAGGGCCTCTGGGCCAGTCACAATGGGATGCTTTTGCCACTCATTCCCAGTTAGGTTCACTTCAGCCTCCAGTACAGTCAACTCTTGGGATCCCCCTGTGACCCCAGAAATACAAATGGGTTCTGCCCCTCTATAGCTTGATGGTATTAGAGTGCACTGTGCTCCTGTGTCCACTAGAGCCTTATACTCCTGTGGGTCTGATGTGCCAGGCCATCGAATCCACACTGTCCAATAGACCCGGTTGTCCCTTTCTTCCACCTGGCTGGAGGCAGGGCCCCTCTAATGCTGGTCATAGTATCCATTACTCACTTCTTGCAGAAATGACTTGGAGGTTCCTTCAAGAGGAACAGAAGCAAGATCAGGCCTTCTGCTCTGTCTGGGGAACTGCCCGCTGGAAACTGGGGCGGCATTTTTCCTGGTGGGATCTCCTTTTGTGGTTGTCCTTCCTTGCAACTCCTGTACCCGTGTCCGCAGGATCGAAGTAGGTTGTCCATCCCACTTCCTCATGTCCTCTCCGTGGTCACGCAGGTAGAACCACAGGGTGCCTCATGGTGTGTACCCTCTGTACTCTCTCTCTTGAGTGGGGAAATGTCTGCTCCTAATAGCTGAGATGCTGGCCCGTACAGGTGGGGAGTAGGATATATTCTCTTCAAGTTACTGGACCTTATGGGACAGTTTCTCCACAGCTGAGACAAGGGGGGAAGAGAGACTTTCTTCATATCGCTGGAGCCGGCCAGCCACCTCATCCACCGTTGGTCCCTCTTCACCTTTCCATTCCATTACTGCCAGTGAGTTGGCATATGACGATGGTGTACTCCGTACAAACTTCTGCCACATGGGCCTTGTGCAATGCACCTCATCAGGGTCTGTGGGTAAGTCTGCATTGTCCAAGTCATAATAAATCATCTCCCGCACGGCTAGTTCTCTCAGGTACTGGATACCTCTTTCCGTGGTGGTCCACTTGCTTGGATGACATACAACATCTTCACCGAAGGGGTATCTCTCCCTCACGCCTGACAGGAGTCGTTTCCAGAGGCTGAGGGCCTGGGTCTTCTTTCCAATTGCCTTGTCAATGCCGCCTTCCCTAGACAGGGATCCCAGCTGCCTGGCTTCTCTACCCTCTAATTCCATGCTGCTGGCCCCGTTATCCCAACACCAAGCAGCCAGGTGACAATGTGCTCACCTGAAAGTTGGCTAAAATCTTTTCGCATATCCCGCAGCTCACTCAAGGATAGGGATCGGGTAATTATCTCTGGTTCTGCCTCTTCCTCCTGTCTTCGTGATGGCCCTGCCTTATCATCATCTCTTACTAAGCGAACTGATTTCTTTTTGTACTTCTTCTTCTGTATGGGGGCAACTGATACTGGCATGGGTTGGTTTCCTGGTTCAGCGGCAGTGGCTGCCACTGGGGTTGGAGTAGCTGCAGTGGCTGTTGCAGGGGTTGGAGTAGCCTCAGTGGCTGTCACAGGGGTTGGAGTAGCCGCAGTGACTGTCACAGGGGCTGCAGGAGCCACACTGTCTGTCGGTCTGGTCTCTGTCTCTTTCTCCTGAGGGTGCTGCATAACACTGAGCGGTGCCTGGTAGATACTGGCCAGGGCCCAGCACAGGGTGGTGAGTTGTGCCTCTCTGGAATAGCCACAGCATTTTCCCTTTAGATATTCTACTACTCTGTTAGGGTCCTGTAATTTTTCAGGGGTGAAGTCCCAGACCATTGGAGGCAAGAAGTTCTCTAGGTACCTGCCCATGTTCTCCCACATGCCATGCCACCCCTGACTGTCCAGCCTCGGAGCAGATCTCCAGGTGGTAGTCTTAAATAGTCATTTAACCCTAAACAAGACCTGGAACACATTCAGGAGACATAACAATAGGACCAGGCTGGTTTGAGCATCCCAAGGATATTCAAAATTCTCAAAAGCTGTCATACCTCACCCGAAGGAGAAAAGGGAGGCAAAAGAGCTGGGGAAGGTGTCCCCCCCTGTTTCCCCCATAGACTGGGTGTAATTATTAATAAATTCTGAGAAACAGTGCCCAATGTATGGACAGGACAGTAATACCACATAAACGCCCCAAAGTAACTGCCTAACAAGTGATGTTATCATATCATACGCTGATATTGCACAGGACAGTAAAATGATAATCCTCATCCCCCTCCCAGAGGTAGCAAATATGATCGCAGGGAGTACATAAGCCATATAGGAATTTACATAACACAGCCATGAGAACAAACCAAGCAACATGGTGACCAGCGACTATTTACCTAATAAAATAAACGCATACAACAAATTCGGTTTTACAAGTTCTAGTTGGATTCTGTCATTATCTCAACACTTCGAGCCCCACGTTGGGCGCCAAAAAGGACTGTCGTGGTTTGGCCTCAAACGGCAACAAAGAACCACATGTCGCTCGCTCGGATCTTCCCGATATGGGAAGGATCAGAAGAAAAAGGCAAAACTCTTGGGTTGAGACAAAGGCAGTTTAACAGAACAACAGAGGGAACAAGAAAAACAGCAACAATAACACAAATAGAGGAATATACAAACACGATTACGGAACCGCTGCTCCCCGCCACTCACCGACCAGACCTGGGACGCCCCCGCCCGCTCCAAGCAGCAACTTCCTGCCCCGCTCCCCCAGCAGCTCAGTGAGGGCATGGCTCACATGGCATGGAATACTGTCTCTTGGGGAGAATTAACCCTATCCCCGCCAGAACCAGGACAGCACCTATGAGCAAAATTAGTTACCTAGCCAATGCTGACAGTGCTCATCCTTCCTCCTCCATTAAGGTGTGGGTGTCCACTGGGAAGCATGAAAGTCTCAGCAGTTAAGCAGCTGTTGAATCTGCTTCAAAAACTTTTTGGGTAAGCTGATACCTTCCAGCTTGGAAGTTTGGCCTATACCACTTCCACGGTATAGACCATTCCATGAGGTAGCAGATTCTGATGAAACTGACAGACAATCAACATGCAGAGATGATGGCTGCACAAAAGAGAAATCTACAGGTGATAATGGCTGCATAACAGCCTCTTAGCTCTTTGTGGCAACCTGTCCTGACTACCTGGTGCTCTCATTTTGATGCCACTCCCAGCACGTGTTAGACCTTAGCATGAGCTGTGTTAACCAAAAACTGAGCAGTCACACCCACTCATAGAAAACTACTGCTAGTGGAGGCTTCTCAGAGCCCCTTATGAATTATGCACTGGCTCTTGAAAAGAAAAGTTACTTCAGTAATTAAGTCTCTACCTTAGCACATGGGAGCCACATGTTCAAGTCCCCTCCATCTTCTAACATGACTTCTATATGTTGAGCCAAATACTCAAAAGGACCAATTGCTGTCCAGGGAGCTGCTTTTCCCTGGTGCGGGGAGTCCACATTTGATTTTCCATGAAAAGCTCAGGGAATAATCTTGTGTTTTCTGAACTTCCCCAATGTGGAGGAAACCCAGGTTCAACCTCTAGTCCCCCCTAATCTAGAGAGAAACTGGGAGAAGATGGCTCTGTGTGTCTGTCATGGTCAGACAAATTCATAATAATGAGGCAAGTCTAAGAAGCCAAGAAGTCAAGTCAGCAAGGTAAGGACAGCTTCTGCAAGGGACAGGACTGGATATGATCTGAGCATAGCTCAGAGAGGGACCAAGGGCAAGAGCTGGAAGTTAAATGCAGCTCCTGAGCAAAGGATGGGAAGCCCCAGAGAAGGCATCTCACATCTCTCTTTCTCATACAGCTATTTCTCACAAGTTCACTGCTATCCCAGCAGTCTGATACAAAGATACAATATTTATAAATCATCAATAGTATGAGTGTGTAGCTAGGGACTGACCTGCACATCCATTTATCTGGTATATAATAGCACATTGTGAGCTCACATCAAAGTCTTCCTCTACTCAGAACACATACAGGGCAGTAGCCATTTGCTTTCATAAAACATAAAAAAATAAAGTTCATCATCCCTTTCTCAAATCTAGCCAAAATCAGCCAATGAAATAGATGGTACAAGGGAAGGGGCACTCACAAGTTCTGGTACATATGGTTTGTTTCCACAGGAAGACAAACTGTAAAAACAGTAGTAGGTCCACTGAAGCAGATGGACTTGTGCAGTGCATGTGTAAGTGATAGGAGAATCAACCTGTTATCTGATCTCTTTCTCACATCATCTTACCACCTAATTTATTGAAGGGAAAATCTCTCCTCTTTATAGGAAGGGTCTTCAGTGAAAGGTTTTTGAATTATGAAATGCCATAACTGGCAGTTTATTCAGCTGAGTAGATTTCCTTTCTTTCCTATTTCTCTTCCTCATTTTAATTTTTTAGCCAACCACATTTGGAAAGACCTTTGATAAAAACACTCCAAAGTTTTGTATAACATATCCCTTTAAATGAACATCACTCCAAAGGCACTCTTCTGTTCCAGAGCAGGAAAACAGCAAAACCTTCCCTTTTTGCAGGTCAATCATATTGACTTGAGCACTCTAAGACTGCCTTCAAGCCTGATTACATCAGCACATGGTGCTGCAAGATGACCTGAAACAACATGCTCTTTCAGCTGACGACAACTTACAGAGGCCTTGAGACCAATTAAAACACAGCATGTCTGCTGACTTCTCAACAGATAGCCGTAGAGAACCAAAGTCCAATAGTTTGTAGAAGTGATACAGAACAAAGAGATGTTGCTTGTCACATATTCCAGCTTTTACAATGCTTAAAATGCGTGGGATAGCTACATAGTCTTATGTGTGTTCGTGTATTTTCTGTTCTGCCTTTGAAAATAATTTTAATACAGGAACTGCATGGCTTTACAGCATCAGGACGCAAATTTGATTTGAGAAAGTCACATTTTTTCAGATCTGTCCATTGACCACCAATTAAGATGATCTTGGTGCTTTCTGCATTGGAATTCGAACAACAACCAAATGTTCCACAGGAAAAGGAGACTGCTAGACAGCTTGCTTTTCAATATATCATCTTTAAGGGTCATTTTAAAGTATGAAAATATTCAAAAAACAACTGCCAAAAACTATTGTAAAAAATAGTGTAAACACAATGTACATGTGAAAGAAAGAACATAAGCATCAGCTTTGGAGTTCATGGCTTGGTTTCTTTGGCAAGATTTTTCAAGTGAAGTTTGAGCACAGAATGATCTCATTAAGGAAATTGCTGTAGAAATATAGGGGAAATTCTCCTCTAAACTAGATTTCATTAGAAGAAGCTACTTCGACTAATTTGACTATTTTCATCAAATCTCCATATTGAGAACATTTTCCTGAAAAATTAGAAAACATTTAGAGAACTTAACTACTTTAATGAACTTTTTTTTCCTAATGGAATACCAATTATTTTCTAAAGGTCTTGACTGATTTTAATTGTAGAAATATAATGCAGACAAAATCAAAACCGAAGCATTTTTTTCAGTATTGGGTCAGCTGAGAGGAAATGAGTTAACACCTAACAAAAACTGTCACTCCAATGGGCATGGTCCTGGAAATAAGTGCATCCTGCTAGTCTCTGTGACACTTTGTGCTTAGTCAGTATAAACTTTGAGCTTTCAGCAGCTTGTATTTTTTACTTTGAATGCCCTTAGGACAGTCCCTACTGTATCACAGCTGCCACAAAATCTGGATTTTTTGAACTGTCCCTTCTCTAGATAAAGGACTTCTGAATCCTATGCTGCACTAAGGCACTTCTACTTAGGATCAAATTTCTGCTTCAAAGTGGCTTAAAAGGCTAAATTCACAGCTGTATAAAGTTCTCCTGGGTGGATGTTGGAAACAAAGAGCACCAGAACAAGACACTGCATTGCTACTCTGAAAGGAATCATTGCTTAACAAAGGTTGATTGAATCCACTGAACAAATAGCTCTAAAAAGTTCCACAATTAGCAAGTACATAACCATGTATATTTTCAAGGCAGACAAAAAAAAAATCATCAAAATAGAAGCCAATAGTAGCTCATAGACTCATCAGTCAGCTCAAGAAATAAAAATAATTTCATTCATCCGCCTGTCTCTGTCAAGCAATTCTGTGCTTATTGACAACATGTCTGATGTCTACCAAAGCCAGTGTGGGTACTCCTGGGAGAACATTCACAGAACAGCCTTCAGAGACAGGAGGACTGCCTTCTGACCACGACCTCCATTTCTGCAGTGGCTTGAACTTCATATAGAAATTGAACCATGGTGTGGGATGTGGGTTGCAAAGAGTTAAACTCCTGTCAATCCATGCAGAGACAAATTACTCAGCTGGATGATTCATTTTGTTAACCATGTAGATATCGGTTTTTAATGAAGCTGTCAGAAGGCTTAGCATGGTGTAAAAGTCAAACAAGACATCTACGTTAACAAGTTCTACTTGTCAGGAAAAAATCTAATAATGGCAAGGGAAAAAACCTGCAAAAGCCATTTCTTTAAACCAAACTGCTGGACAGCACTGAATTTCAAAATCTCATTAATTTTAAAGATTATAGCTCAATACTAAATGAAAGAAACAGAATAATATTCTTTACATTATTATTCATTTGAATTATTGTCATATTTCAAAACCCAAATTGACTTTAGAATAAAGGAGAAACTAGGAAATATCCCACAGAACTCACCAGGACCACAGCTGAAGCTGAAAATAGACATCTCTGTAGTTACAAGAAGGTTCACAGCAGGTTACCATGCTTGTTAAATATTTCTTTGCCATGAGACTGAATGTTTTACTGGGGTTAAATTCCCATCAGCTTTGAAAAGATTAATTCTTTTCACTTTCAAGAGTAAAAGCAGTTAGATGGAGGCAGACCAACTGGTGAAACCCTGATTCCAACCTTTACTGTGTTAAAAGCAATATGAACATATAAAAGCTCAACAGCTTGATTGACCATACCCACAAGCTAATACTTGTGTACCTAGAAGAATGGGCTGGTGTTTCCTTTTGGTTTTCAAAATCTGTGTATCCTCTGATTTCATTCCTGCACAGCCCAGCAACCCTCGAGCACCCACAAAATAAGGTATATTGGCTGAGGGTTGGGTCTGTACTCCAAGTACAGAGGTTTTCTGCAATTTGTGGGATTATGTTATTTCTTGTGCCCAGCAGTGAGCAGCCAGCCGGAACTTCTGAATAGCACCTGCAAGTTCTCAGTGTTCTTTCCAGATATATACTCAGCTGACCCGCTCTACAAGCTCTCAACAGTCCATCCAGCACAGTGAGCTGGGTCCATTCATTACTAGAGCAAGGATCTGATAATGGCCATGTAAGGAATAATTTGATCATTTTTTTCCTTCTCAGAACAGGTAGAGGAAAATTTAGACTTAATCAGACTTTAGTACAGCCAATGTCCTTATGTGTATAGAGAAGAGAAGGCTGAGGGGTGACCACATTGAAGTCTACAACTTCATCAAGGAGGGTGGCAGAGGAGGAGCTGCTTATCTCCTCTCTCTGGTGACCAGTGATAGGACATGAGGAAATGGAATGAAGCTGCATCAGGGGAAGTTCAGATCAGACATTATGAAAAGTTCTTGAGAGTGTCGTCTGTCACTGGAACAGGCTCCACAGGGAAGTGGTCATGGTAGCAAGCCTGTCAGAGTTCAAGGAGTGTCTAGACAATGGTCCTAGTCATATGGTTTAGTTTTAGGTAGTCCTGTGAGGAGCAGGGAGTTGGACTCTATCCTTATGGATCCCTTCCAATTTGAGATATTCTATGATTCTGTGATATAAGATCTGGGTCTTTCTTTCAATCCACTGAAGTCTTCATCTCAATTTGTTCTCTTGTTTTCTCTAATTCCCTTTGAGGGGAGGCAGATGTACCAGGGATAGGAGGTATCCAGCGCAAAATGACTCTACAAGACACCAGAGGTTCAGATATGCTTGTCTAATTCTTCATCTTTGGTATTAAGAAAATCTGATTAATTCTTGCAGAGAATGAGCACATGGAAAGAGCAGCTGGACTAGCTCCTAAGCTATCCTGCACCTAGGAAAACATCCCATGTTGTATCAGTATATTATTTGGAGTAAATAGCTTTCTGGATCTTTTGGAGAGTGAGTAGGTAGACAGTGACAAGGCTAGACAGAGACAGACAAGAATTAAATGAACTCTGCAAAAGAGATTAAGGGGCCTTGGTAAACAGTAACTCAAAGCAGGATTGCAGCATGTCTTTCATCCCTAAATCTTGTTGTGAGAAATGCTGAAGCAAGATGCACTGGAGTTGATCCTCTGCTGATAAAACTGGGAAAGGCATTCTGGGCTTTCATAATGTGAGTATACCTTAAATTAGCCTAAGGTCTGCATGCATGAAACACAGACCATTGGCACCAGCTGTCACGCTTCACAGTCTGTCACCCGCCCCCTCCTGACTTGACCCAACCCATTCTGCAAGGAGCAATATAAATGGTGTAACATCTTGCATCTGAGGCAATGTTTCTGTCCATCTCCTGTGCTAATGACTACAGCAAAGGATTGACTTCAAAGTGGGAAGGCCTCCTTTGAAGGCTCAGAAAGCAAAGCTATGCAGCTCAGCAGGTTTCTGCCTCTTCAAAACCGTTACTAGAACGTCTAGCAAAAGGGCACAAAGGGCACCAATCTACAAATTCAACTGTGCAATCTGGAATTAAAAGGCAGACGGAAACCTTGCAGTCAGAACTCTACGAAGGAAGAAAACTTTCCGTTTAACTTCAAGCTCAGAGCCTGAGGTGTAGGTAAAGAAAAAGGCAATAGTACAGTATAGTTTTATGTATTTTTTCTCCCATTGCAAGTGCAGTACAAATCTAGTCTGGGAATACGGTCTTTGGTTACCAGCCATAAGCATGAAATGAAGCCTGGACTTCTTCTCAGGTGGATGTTTTGCTGCTTCAGTGGTGCTACCTGACGTGACTGAGTCACACTGTCAGTGGATCGTGTTCTCAAGCACTGTCTGGCATAGATTTACAGGCAAATGCAGATGTGTTGCAGGGCCTCAGGTTTAGGGGACAGGCCGCCTACTGTATTTACTATCTGCTTGAGGTGCCTGGCTTCACTCAACCAGTCATGGGGAGAGCCTCATGGAGGTCACCATAAATAGGCTTACATGAAACACATGACACAGAAGATGGCAGAACCTACAGTATCTGATTGAAATCACCAAGACCAAGGGCTATATCAAACTTTATTCATCCCCAGATGTGACTTCTTGAAGACTGTTGAAAGACTCTGTCTTTCCATGCAGGACTGGTATCCTGAGTGGGGCTGAGTGCTTGCTCCCTTTCTCATTAAAAATGAAGTCAAATCAACTTCTTCATTAAAAAGACTGCAAGAGAATGAGTCTGACAGAACACATACTTTTACATAAAAAGTGGAATAGTACCGCAAGGGCCCTAATGTCTACCCATCAGAGATGCTGTGAATGCTACGAGTGGAGGCTGAGGGAATCACTGTGGTCCATCTGGTTTGATTTGTTTTACTTTGTTTGCAGTATAAACAATAACCAAGAAATTACAGTTAGAGATAACCCTAAAAACATCAGGACCATATAGGACAGGACAGTGCCTGAACAGTGTCTCACCAGTGCTGAAGTTCCTGTTTATGGCAGTAGCACAAGGGTATTTGGAAATGTCTTTCCAGCAAATTAGAGGCACCAAAATACACATGAATATGGGAAAAAGCAGGAAATGTCTCAACTTTGCACAAAGGATGGTGGGAAGACATACACTGTCCCTTGAAAGATCTTGAAAATGAGACCAAGTCTGTTTATTGCTATTCAGGATGACTGTTTCATTTTCCTTTTTACCTACAAGAACTTCAGTCATCTACTATAGTCTTGAAGGCCTGGTTACCTAGACCATGTTCATTTTCAGGAGCATCTACCAGCTCTCTCATTCTGTTCTACCACTTAATTTTATAATCTGGCTCTTTCGTCTCATGCTGGGTTTTAGACCCTTGTCCTGGTTCCTGCCGGATTAGGGTTAATTCTCCCCAGGCTTCGGCAGGGACACAGGTATTCCATCCAGTGTGAGCCATGCCCAGTCTGGAGCCAGAAGCTGCTGGGGAGGGGGCAGGAAGTCGCCGCTTGAAGCAGGCTGGGGTGTCCCGGGTCCGGTGGGTGAGCGGTGGGACCATCATTGTGTTTGTTGTTTTCCTCTGTGCGTGTTATTGTCTTTGTTTTCCTGTTCCCTTTGCTGTGCTGTTAAACTGCCTTTGTCTCAACCCACGAGTTTTGCCTTTTTCTTCTGATTCTCCCCCCACGGCCGTAGGGAGGGGTTTTAGAGAGTGGCTGCCTGGTTCTTCATTGCTGGCTAAGGCTAAACCACTACGACCCTTAAAGTAGGCAGCGGGTGGCAATAGTTCATTCTGAATGCACATGGTTTTCCTGGTGTAATTTGTTTTCCTTCCTGTAGGAATATTGTGAATGAAAAGATTGCAAGCTACAATGGCATAATTGTATATGTATCCAGTCCAAGATGCTGATGCTATCTAAAACAAGTAATCTGTTCCAGAGAAACTGGCACAGCACTTCTGAAACAAGGAAGTAAAGCCTAGGAGCATGTAAGTAACTGTAGGTACCACTGTGCTGACTTCCATTGACCTCAGCCCTCTCTTCTGAAAGCAGTGCTTCTCGTTGAGACTCTACATAGGAATCTGATATCTAAAAACAGCCAGTAAATCATTTAAGGGTTTTAGCTAGAATAGAAAACAATAGTTTTAAAAGCCGTATGGATTATTACTTTTTCTCACTATTGCCATAAAAAGTCCTCTTCTCAGTGTTTGCATGACTCAAAGTGGTTTATCACAGGTGAATGCAGCTCCACCAAAGGACACAATATCCAGGCTGTATTTATTTGTGGTATACTCTGTCCCAGTGGGTGCAACTCTGCCAAGACTGCAGAAATTTGAGGATGTTCTTTTCTGAAGTAGAAGTGTTTAAAGTTTCACCCTGTCCTTCAGATTGTTCCAGGACTGACTTTGTAAGTGTGCCTGAGTTCTGAGGCATTGTATTGCAGTGAAAGTCAGTATCTCCGAGTGGCTCTGACAGGTTATTTGTAGTTCAGAAGGTCAAACTCTTTCACTTAATTGGAAAACACTGCTCACCAGTCTCTGGGTTTATTGATGTACTGTACATATGATGGGATTAGTTACTTGTGCAAGTTTCTAACATAACCTTTGTTAATAAGATACATTCTCCATAATGGGTTGCTTGCAGTTTCCAAGAGTCATTTACATGATAAATTCGATAACAAGTTAGACATTGCTAATCCCGTACTGAAAGGAGTATCTGTCTGAATTGTGTTGGAGTGCCAGGTGGAAAGCTGTGGCCTTCCAACCATTTTGGGATGGGAAGCACTAAAACCCAATTGTGTGATACGTGATCACTCAGCAGAGAATTTTCTTCAAATGTCTCTTGATTTCCTGCCAGAAAAGTTGTGAGGGCACAGGGCAAACACACAAAACTGCTTGACATCAAGGATTTGATGGGCTTGGCTTTGGTAGTTGAAATAAGGTGTTAAGTCAAGATGCTCCCAGCATGTCTGAATTAAAGCATATAATCAAAATAGTGAATAGAGTGATTTGGGGCCAAAGATCCCTCATCTGTGCAGGTGTACCTTGGTTTGCTCATGCCGTTTTGCACTGGGAGAGAGGCTTTTCTTTCCCAACACATCCAGGTGGGAATTTGTCGGTGCGATGGAAAGAGGTTGTTCCACTGAATGCAGCTGGACTAACATCAGTGACAGAATATAGCCTAGCTCTCCACTTCTAAAGGTTGAATTCCACCATTTACCTGCACATACTTTTCTGGGGACAGGCAGGCACTACGCTCCTGGCATAATACTAAAGAAGACAATACATATCCCTCCCTGTGTATGACTTCTCTCCTCCCAGCACTGCCCACATAGACAGCTCTGTGCCAATTAAGGGCAGACTGGCTTCCACCCACGTCTCACACATCTCTTCACAGCCAGCTTTCTTTGGTAGCAGGGTCATGTCCTGGCCCTGATGAAGGGTTGCCAGTTTCTGCCCTTGACTCAGGCACAGTACCAAGGTTTTTCCATAGGTGTCCTGAACAATCTGTTGGGCAGGGCAGGTGGAGAAATGGTCCCACACTTGTGTGGCAGTGGCATAGGGCTGTTGCTCCACCTCCTGCTCATTCAACAGGGAAGGCAGACAAAACAAAGAGGTTGATGGAGGCATGACAGGTAATGCAAATGCATATATCTTAATGTACCTATCTGTCTTATAAACAGCTAAGAAAAAGCAGACCCTTCTCAGAGCAAAGGGAACTATGTTAAAAAGCCTTAAAATCCATCCTGGTTGTACCTCTCCTGCTCCACACTCTCTTTCCTGCTGATGTTGTTGGAAAAGGCCGTGTCCAATTCTGCATGCAGTGTGGCCCAGTTTAGATACATGATCCTAACCTCTTTTTTCCCACTTTGCCTGCCTATAAATGTCTGTGGGCTGTTGTTTACTTCCCAGCAAACTTTCTTAGGTTACCACTAAAGCAAAGCTATGTAATTTATGTAGAATGCTTTTGGATTTTTCCTGAAGTTAATCCAAATTATAATAAAAAATATTGACAGACCAGAAAATGCAAATCCTAAATTGCGTTTTTATCACTTATTAAATAAACAGTGTTTTAAACTGAATTACATTCTCAGAAATACGGAAATGTAATTATTATTAACTGAAATATATTGGGACTGTGTTTGCAAGCATGTCATGGTAAACAGTGGCATATCTTAA
Organism: Alca torda; assembly: GCA_008658365.1. NCBI lineage: Eukaryota > Metazoa > Chordata > Aves > Charadriiformes > Alcidae > Alca > Alca torda. Next base: position 20,066,429 of record CM018079.1, on the reverse strand, counting down.
AGTACATAGAGCATCTGCAAAGCTAATGAGGCTTTTAGGATGTTCGTGAGCTTTGCCAGACTTTTATACAAGGTAAAAGCAGTGAAACTACCTGGCCAATCTGTAAAACATGTTTCTGTAAATCCTGTAGATTCTGTAAATCTGTAAAACTTGTTTTTGCAAAACATGTAGATTTTCTTGGAGTGCTGAGAAAACTACATAATATTTAGACATGACAATATTTAGAAAATGACAAAATATTTAGAGATTTCCTGTGGAAGTTGGCAAGATTTTAATTTTATTAGGACCAAAAGCTAAGCAGAACTCTTGGCCCTCTGCACAGGTTCACTACCAAGTGTCCTCTGTTGTTAAAAAATCATACCAGTTTATCACTGTTCTTACTGACATTTTGTCTGTGCTTAGAATAAATGAAGGTCATATGCAAAAGTATTATATATTATTTCAGACTCATTGTCTCAAGACTAAAAAAATCTCTACTTATGAATCACTTTCACATTAATAAAATGGAAGTTCAGGATGTCTAGATAGACAAGACAGGAATAGAGGAAATGTGTCTTGATACTTCAGTCTCTCAATCGCATCCAGCTGAAACTGAGCCCAGTTCAGTTCCTGAGCAGTTGCACCTTTTGGTCATCCATTCCCGTTGGTGTTTTGCAGTGACAAAAACTTCAGGATTATCTTGTAAGATTTTACCTCAGCAAAAGATATGAGCAAAAAAAAGAATTAGAGATTATTTATGACCCGTCCTATTATGGCTAAGAGAGCTAAACTTCTCTTGGGCTTGGGACTACCAGTTATTTTCAGTTCTCTTTGCAGAGTTGAAATTTATGAATTGCTGTTTCTTCTTCGCTTTCTTCAAGAAGTTACTTTAGATCTGTAATGCTAACATTAATTTGTTTCCTAGTCATGCCCAAAAAGCTGCTTTTACCTGACAGGCTTTCAAGTGACAGGTTTTTCTCATGACCACAGCTGAAAAGGTAATTCTGAGCTGAAAATCACATTGCTCTTCTACATAAACTGCAATAAATAGGAAACAGGGACACCCCAAGTATCATTTCATAAACACATGTAGGTAGTAAGTGAATTCAGCTGAGATGAATTCTTTTAAGGATCCTCAGTTCAGTTGCTCCACTATTGGTATCTGATCCATTCGAAGTCCATCTGCTCCAGGAGTCTCCATCGCCGCCATCCCATTGCATATGAGGCCGTGTCATACCAGCCAGCCGTGTGGGGCAGGTTCAGATTCCTGAGGGGATCTTGAATGACACTAAATGCCTGTGTCTAGGCAGCTGGTCCCTTAGTGTAAATGTGGCCATACATGTCAGAAAGAGAAGCTGCTCTTGGCTGAGCCATTTACAACATCTGCCTGTTATTTAGGTTCCTCATTGGCAACTCAGCTGGACTGAGAAGATCTGACTGTAAAGCCACTGCTGAAACCAGGAAGATTTGATTTAAATCTAAGTCAAATAGATTGTGTTGTTGTTGTTTTTTTTCTCTCATGAAGTTCTAATACTTTGGCATTCATTTTCTCGCCATGAATTGTAGCCAGAATTGCAGGGAACATCATATAGATGGGATTCTTCCCTGTATTTTCTTGTTTAAATATCAAAACATTTCACCTCAGCTCAGTTCCACATCAAGCTTTTTCTTCTTAATTGCTGCTGTGACATCTGTGAGTTGTGGTTTCTTTGCTTTATGCCCCATTCTGCACATGCTTTTCTTCCCCTCTTCCCACTGTGACACTGCATATCCCACATGGATGCCACATGGTCACATAACTCCAAGACAAACTTAGTGGGCCAGCTAAAGGGTGGAAATGGTGTATCACTAGATCTATTTTTCAGCACAGGAGCCCTTCCAAGAGGAAAAGCGGGATACAAGCCAACTACACAATGACTCAAATGAAGCTAGAACTATTAGAGTAGCAAGTTTACAGAAATCAAGATTTAACACTCTCCCTTGCTAAAATCCAAGCAGTTTACCCTCTTTTTCTTAATGCAGCCTAGCAGAATCAAGAAACTTCCTTGAAAAAACATGCTTTTTATTTTATCTGCTGATTCTTAACAGGCTGTTTTAGTTAATAAATACATTAAAGGGTGATTCTTAATGGAGCTTAATGAGACTATGTCAATGCTACTTATTGTCATTGCTACTTATCTTACATTACTATGATAGATTAATTCTCCACCCATTGTCACACACACACACACCCCAAAAGCAGCAAATAACTACATCAGCATTCTAACAAAGCAAAAAATAAGTATCCTTCATTCTAACAAAGCAAAAAATAAACATCTTCATTTTCTTTTTTTAACTGTTAGGAAGGACATTAGAACACTAGAGCTTTTCCTGTAATAGGATATTTTCTGCATCAGCCTATGTACAAGGTAATTTGCTTATGTCCAGCAAGCTTCTTAGGTCCTTATTGTATTTCTGCAGAGCTAAAACATTTCTATAGGGTCAACATATGGTAAGAAATTTAAAAGCTAGCAGGGAATCTGAGAAGAACTTGCATTCATACACATCATCTTAAAACAAAACACATTTCCTAATAAAACCTGTGAAGGTGGATCTCATAGTTATGGAAGACAGATTTCAAAAATAAAACAAATAATTTGGGTTGTTCTAAGGAATCTGTGCAGCACTTTGTCAGAGTAAAACTTCTCTTCAAACTGAGATGTCAACAGGAAAAACGTACAATTCTAAAGAAAAAAATTGCTATTTTGCTACCAATGATCTGAAAATACTTTTATACAGTGTGGTGTTTTTTTAAACAGAAGTTGGAGCTTATGTAGCAGCTTCAAGCTCAGAGCAAATGTTCCATTTCAGAACACCCTCAGCAGAGAGCAGACTTGCCAATTCTGCAAACATGGAGGTGGTTCCATCTGCTGGAGACAAAAAATACCTCAACAACAATTGCCAAAGGTTTCAGCCAGGTGCGGAGATCATTTGAGAAGGCTAGGAGTGCTGTCTCCAGAACACTGGAAGGCAGTTTCACAACCTACTCCTGAAGAAGAGGACAGCCAGAATAAGTAATGCCATCCCACCCATTGAATATGTCCTGCCTATGTCCCTTGTATGAAATCCAACAGGAAGGAAGATTAACTGGTCCCTCAGGAAGGAAGGTGAAGTGGTCCCTCAGGCTGGCATCCTCTTCCAGGGAATAAGCAGTTGTGTCTATTTCAAAGATGCAAAGCCTTTCTCTAGTGTATAGGGGAACCAGACTAAACCTTGAGAAGAAATACAAGGCTCAGCAATCAGGTTAGGGACTGGAATGGTCATCTAACAGCCCTTATCTTCACCAATGTGCTCACAGGTGTTACTCTGATGGTACAGATGCTTTGAAGCCAGGGTTATTTGCTTTATTAATGATCATTTAGGAAAGCTTCTTGGAGCACTTGGGAAACATTACTGCAATTATTCACTCAGTATCTCCATGTAAGGGATGTGCAATTTATTAGTCTCCTGAGACTGATCATAAACACGTCTATGCGCACATTCTTTTCACCAAAATCCTGTGCATAAGCAAACACATTTTGAGCCAGAAACCTTGTAGAATGAGCACACTGACTTTGTGCTGCTTGTTATCTGCTTCCAACAGATTGAAAACCAGTATAAAAGGAGGTGTGACAGATCTGCCTTGTGTCTGCTCAGATACAATAATTTACAGTTTTGGAAATGTTCCACCATGCAGGTTCTGAATTGGATTTCCTTGGGGGTTGTCCTTCAAGCGTTGGGGTTGACATATAGGTGGGTGCTAGATGAAGAGAAGATCTGTTCCAGACTCATTACCGTGGCAAGTACTGTATCCTCCCCGTGGGAAGGTTTGGCTGGCTATCTCTCTGTGCCCTTAGGCAGAATTTAAAAAGCCATGTATTTTTAAAGCAAGGAGAAAAAAATGCTATAGAAATGTACTATGCCACTTAAAAAAAAAAAAATTTCTGCACATCTAAAAGAATTAAAAAAAACCCAACAAAACAAGAAGAAAACCTAGGCTAATGAAACAACATTAAGGCAACTAACAAATTCATCATTTATATGTGCCAGACACTTGAAACAATCCAATTACTATGGTGAAAATCATCATAAAGCACACATTTTCCACATAATAATAAAGGCCATTGTTACCAAGAAGAAAGATGTGCATATTTTAGGCACGTTGTAATTAAATATTCATTTCTTTATATTTGATTAGAACAATGTGCTTGGTATTGTAAAAGTCCACAAGTGAGATAATCACGTCTTTACTTATTCTTTCCTATTAGACTCAGATTTTGGTAAGACTGTTTTAAGTTTCTCTGCTTCCTCCTAACCTTCTCTATTTTGATTCATTCTTATTTATTTTTCTCAGGGAAATTTTTTTTTTTGTTTTTACTTAGCTGCTAATGGATCCATTAGGCAATTCCTCATGTAGTATTCATTCAAATAACATTGTGAGTTATTTTTTACTTTTCCTATGACAACCATGAATAGAAAAAAACAGTTGACATTTTTATTTTGTGTAAGTGTCCCCTACTCTTTAGTTGCTATTTGAAACCTGGCATTCCACATGTGAACTGGACTGCTTCCTATGGTTTGCTCACACGTGAAAGTTTCAGTATTTCAGTTTCTAGCACTCTTTCTAATAATATTTCAAGTATCCATCGTTGCCTAACTGAAATTGCCCTTTTTTGTGTGTCAGTCAAGTGGGAAGCCCGACCACTGCTTTTTCTGGGTGTTCGTGACTGAAATTTATGTTAACAGCAGCAAAAAAGCAAGTGCAAAATGTATGAATGCTATGGAAAATATACGAAGTGTTGCTGGAAAATCTTTAGATCTGTCCAACCAGCTTAATAATCATGTTCTTCTTAACAGAAGCTTTCCTCTGGAAGAGTCTCAAAGGCTTCGTCTTAACTGGACGTTGTCTCTAAGAGTGTATCTAATCTAGTTGTCTGGACTCATTCTATAGGGAGAATGAGTCCCTTTATACCTGTGAGATGGCAAACATGGATGTGTATTCTTACCTTAGATCCAATGAGACAGGAATCAGCCTTTTTATCATAAGTGACACTTCATCTACATGTATAGCTCTTCCATTCAAAGATGCTTATCTAGACAGGACACATCTACATGACCAGACCATCTGCACGACCATATTTTTACCTCTTACCTGTGCTAAAATTGAGCTAAAATTGAAAGGCTTCCTTTAATTAATTGTATCAAATAGTGTCAGAAGATCATAGTATGGAACTAATTTCAGCCACATCATTTACTTCATGAAGGGCAAAAGGATCACTCAGACACTGGAAGTCCTTTGCCTTATGTAGACACACCTAAGTACCTTGCTGGTTGAAAAATCACATGGCTTAGTTTTACTTATTTTGATGGGATTAATTGATACTCTGAGTGACATACAAACTTAGGTCTGCATTTAAAATACAGACAGAATGCTATGACTCTAGCTGAAGTTTGGAACTTTTTCTTATATAGAAGGCATATATGAAAGCTTTAATCGTCAGTGTTCAAGGTACAGGTTCTATATCTCACACAAAAGCTACTTTCACCACCAATACAGAAGCATATTGCAGGAATCAAGCTCCCATTAAAGTAATACAAGGCAAGAAAAATCCAATCAGATTAACTTTTCACTGTAGCGAGGGAAATTATGCTGATAAACTGTGATGTTAAATGAAAGCTTAAAGAAATCTAGGATCTTTAATCTTGACAGTGCAGAATAGCACCTGACCTTTAGCAGGTAAGCCGGAGTAAAAGAAGCTCTAGTTGTGAAAAGCTATTAAACTGAGGGTGATGTGAAACATGTCTGAGACATGCTTCAGCCTGTTCTGGAAACTGGAAGATGGCATGATTCAGCAATTGCCTTTTAGTGAATATGAACTTGGAAGAAAACCCATTATATATGAATTCTGCATATAGTAAAGGCAGTGTGAACCACACCAGTGCTAGGTTTAGGGGAGAGAGGCCTCCACTGCAGCAATTTATTTTACTTTTGGATCTATTCAGATGCAGCTAGATTTATTGGCATTTATCTGGAGTTAGGTATTTAGTTTTCAGGGTCAATATTGCAAATAGCAAAGGACAATTTATTTTCAGCTCTTGTTGATTCATCTGCATCCTAAGCTTAATTTCTTAACTCCAACCATTACATTTGCTTTTGTCAGGGACAAAACACAGTAAACCCTCTTCTCACTTTTATGTAGTTCCAGCTTTTCCACTTGTCTTTTTCTGTTCTGGAAGGTCAATAATGATCCCAAAAAACAACCCACTGATAACTTCAGTGAGTGAGAAGGGAAAGAAAAGGACATCTCAAAGATAATAAAAGCATCAGATGATGGAATAAATATCTTAAATTGTACTGTGATGAGATGAGAATTTTTGTTTACCTGTTCGTGCTCAGTTATTGTCATCCACTGTGTTTGTCCCATCAGGGCTAAGAGTCAAGCCTGGGACAGTATTGCAACAGGTACTGTGAAAACGTAAACTAAAAGGTAGTTGCTACCCTGAGATTTGTCAGGCTGCAAATTTGGAGGAACCTTTTCCCTTGATGAGCTCCATTTCCCACAGAGAACTTGCAGAACGAAACCCTCTTCCACAGAGACCTTTGACCAGGCAGTGAGCATGTTTTTTTGCCAGAGTTGCCTGTGTAGCTAGCATTGGAGATGTCAGGAGGGAAGAAATGCATCAGATAGAAGCATCTGACCATAGCATCTGGAAGTGAGATACTTTTTTTCTGCCTGGGAATTCTCTAATCCTGCTAGAGAAAGGATGGATGGACTCTATGGCAAGGGATGAGTCTACTCCCACTTGACCTTAAGGAATGTTATAAGGTTACCAACTCTGGCACGCTCCAGGACTCAGGGATTCTTCTTGCTCAGCTGATGGAGGCCAGCCCAACGTGTGTGTGGGGTCTTTCTATCCTACATTGATGGATATGGTTGCTGTTTTCCTGTTTGCAAGTTCAACCAATAGCAAATCTGAGCATGTATCCCAGAGATATACACACAGAAACAGAGAGGGCACTAATGCAGCCCCACTCCAATATAAAACATCCCCCAGTTCATCTGGCTTCCACCTTCTTATCAGTTACAAAGTCCGTGTAGTTTCTTACTGGTCCATCAATTAGTCACCCAAGAATTTGGGTCTTTGCCATTGTTAAGTTATGCAATCACTTCTCCAATATCTGTGTGTTTCTGTGTGTTTTGTTTATCACTTTCCCTGTTACTTATGACTCCTTTTGAACTGCGAAGTTTTTTTTTCATGTGATAACCTCAATGAAGCAGAAGCTCTTACATTTCACACACCCTTACACTCATGTTATGACTGTGGTCTGAATGCAGTGGGAAGATCCAAGACAGGAAAGGCAAGATGCATGCCTGCATCCAGGCACAGGCTATGTACAGCTCCCTGGGTCAAGTATCTCTGGGTTTAGTTATTGACCAAGAACCACTCTACACTAATAGTTCATCTCAGCAGCAGGCCAGACTCTAACCAAGTTTGACTTTCCTGTATTGAGTTGACTTAGGAAGAGGTTCCTGCCAAATTTTCATTTTGAAGGAACCTGAGGCCAAAACGTGCAGTACAGACAACTGATGCTAAAACTGTTTCATACTGATACTAAAACTGTTTCATAAGTGATGGCATGAAAATGCCCTCAGTTTGATGCTCAAAGCAGAACTTCATCAGCTCTTTGCAGGTGTGTTTTACTGATGCACAGGCTGCTTGTTGTGGTTTGGGCCAATGATGGACAACTAATGCCCTCCCCCACCTCTCGCTCCAAGGAGAGGAGGAGAAGAGATAAAGAGATTTACAAGTTTCAAAGGAACTCAACTACTTTAATAAAATATTAATAATAATATGAAAAGGAAATAATGAAATAGATACAATACATATACAAAACCATACCAAGCTCCCAGCGTGGTGTCACCGGCAGGCACTGGGGAAGTCCCAGACTGGACTAAGCGACGGATGGAAACTGGATTCCAGATCTGGAGTCAGGAGCTCACGGATTGGGATCAAAGGCAGATGAATAGACAGGGTCTTCCTCAGACGTGAGACATTGAAGAGAGTTGACCCTTTGATCCCTCAGCTTTTATACTGAGCATGGGGTAAATGGGGTGGAATATCCTCTTGGTCAATTTTGGGTCACCTGTCTTGTCTGCTCCTCCCCACAGACCCCCTCTACACTTTTCCATTTCCAACCCTCCAACGGGCAAATGACAAAGTTAGCTGACCTTGGTAGTTATAGCAATAAGTATAAGCAAGAGCCTCTCTGCATACCATTCCTTGGATGAACTATAAACATTGGTCTTATCACTCTGAGAATGAACAGTTTTCTGCAGAATATGCTCTTAATTTCAGAGAGTTAGTAGAGGCTTAGCTAAGAAGTAAAATTACTGAACAGAAAGTTGGTTCTGTTCTACCTCAAACCAGGTCACTGCTATATCTAGCTGCTGTTCATTTGCTTACCACTAATTAGCTTGAAACACTTCAAATGCTTACTTTTGCTACTTTGAATATGATGCTGTTAAACTGAGCAGTTCATATTCACAAAAGAACAGTGTTTAAGATGTTCCTGGTTCTGTCCTATCTGGGGCCAGATTCCCATCTTACCTTTACGCTAAGATAAAAAACACTATCACTGTTGGCTTCCCTACCAATTATTCAAGTTCCCCTGTAGTATTGCCTGAAGGAGATTGCTTTTTGATCAGTCCAGAGTTAGGAATGCCAAGTAAATATTTTCCCTGCTTTTATTTATTAATTGCATTTCCTAATAGCAATTCCACACCCTAAACATGTAATACACCTCCCTGAGTGCATATTAAATCTCCAAGGTTGTTAAAATCCCTCAGCTCTGATTTTTTTTCATACCACAAGCCAGAGCATGTTATCACAGCAAGGCCTGATTTCCTATCGAGTCTCATTGCTGAGACATATACTCCAGTAAAATGCTGAAGTGCCTCTCATACATCTTGCAGAATCTCTAATGTCTGGTTGTTGGAACTTTTCAGTGACTTAAGGACATGTGCAGCCAAAGCACCATTCAGATTGTCAAGTGTGACAGAGAGAAGAGCTTTCACCATTCATTCATAGTTGTTATTAGAGGTTTGCAGTGGAATATGAATGCAGGATGTGGGGGCTACATCCTGATCAAGCCTACCGGTCCTTCTGGGTCCTAGTGAGGTAGTCTGGACATACATAAGCATAGCAAAGAAAAGAGGGAACATTTTGTTTCTATAATTCTACTTCCAAATAATTATTCTGTGCTATAGTTCATCCCCATTCCCTGTTTTCAAGGGCAGAATCATTGTTTCTTAAGGGCTCATCTGCTCCTGCTGCTTATTTCCCTACGTGAAGTCAATTTGCAAAATTGCAGTTGGCTGTGGTGGAAATAATTTTGATGTTAAAAATACAGTATTATGACTTCAGTTATAGACATAAGTAGCTGAAGCAGATGAACCCTTGCGAATTAAAGATAAGCTTTTAATGCAAGAAACATAGAAAATATAAAGCAGGGAAAGAAGGAAAGAAGATAGGGAAGCAGAAGTGTTTCAAATTAAATGGATTTTCCAAGTTCAGCATGCAGCTATCATTTATCCTTTCGTGCCTGACATTTTTGCTTCCAAGGAATAAAGATGCTTTTGTGATGCAGATAAGCCTTATACCATTCATTTCCATCCAATATTAAAACAAGGATGAAATGAAAGATAAACAATAATAACCACAGAATTGTTAAGTGGTTGTAGCTGCTATGACATACTCAGTTCTTTATTCTTCCACTCCGTTTCCAGAGGAGAATGAAGCACAAAATATCTTACTCTGGATGTAGATACTCACCTGAGAAAGGTAAACAGGATTAGACTGTTTCTCACTGATAGTTCTTTAGGAGTTGCCACTCTGCTAATACTGTATTCCTGCTCATAGCTCATAAAAACTAAATCTAAGGATTTTACAGTACATGAAGTGCATAACTAGCCTTCGCATGTTATTAAGCCTGACTCTGATTGTCTAATAAGCATTAGGGATGGTATGTTTTAGCAATGAACTATCTCATTCTTTACACAAGAAGCTATTGATTCAGTGTACAGCATGGTAATGGCATTGAAATGTAAATCTTTATCCAGTACTGACTATTTAACATTGTATATTGATTACACTCTAGAAGATACCTTTCAGTTTCAAATTTTTCTCGAGTGCCTTTAATAGGTTGCAACAACTTCATAGTGGTTTCTGTTACTTAAAACTAACTCTTGCTTCTCTAACTAGCCATTAAAAAAACAATCAATTTTTCAACTCAACCCACACTAACCATCTCATCATTCTCCTGTTTTCGGGTAAGCTGTCAATTTAATGCCTTCCCCAATATGGTTGCTTTCTGCTCACCCTGCCAAGGTGGGATATGGAGGAGGAGCAAGAGAAGTCAGGCTTCTCTGGTAGCGAGCAGCTGTATCACCCAGTAGGATCCACTAGCAGCAGGTGTAAAGGAGTAGCCTCCACACTGCTCTCCAAGGGAAAGACAGTAGTTGTAACTGGTAAACCAAGTGACACAGAGAAAAACTATGTAATTACAGGAATAAAAGGACATCTGGTCTCCTCTGACTTTTGGAATGGCTTTAGATGAGTCATTTAAAATTTCCAGGTTATACCTTGGTTCTGTTGAGTTAATATAAGTATCTTTGCCACCCTGGATAGCTCTTCTCTCCTCTGCAATATAGGGAATAAAAATATTTCTCTTCTCTGCCTGAGTTATCTGTTTAGTTCACAAGACTTTTCAAAAAGGAATTGTGAATCAAAGTACCTCACCACAACACCCGCCTGGGACCATCAGTGCTTTTGTAGTACATATAGAAGTAATAGATGCAATAAATAATGAGGTCCTAGAAGAAAACCATAGTCCAACTAAATGGCCTTAGCACTCAGGGCATCCCCAAGGGCTTCTTGAGGCCATTTGACTGCAGGTGCAGAGTTGGCTTCTAATTAGAGTGTTTTTCTGTATGATCCAGAAGGGCACTGGCTTAACTTAGAGTATCCCCAGCAACACATTCCTGTGTCTTTCCAAAAACCCACTTTCTCAACACTTAGCATGAACCTGTTTTATCATCTCTTGTTCTGTCTCTTGTCAATGTCATCCAAAAATATTCTGAACATTTCCCCTTGCTCTTCTGACTGATCTACAGTGCTTGCCCACTCTAGAGGTATATGTAAATTGGTAAATGTAGATTAAAGGAACAGCTGGAACACAATCTTTCCCTTCTTTAATATTTCAGGTCGATTTATTATCTTCCAACCCATTAATTTGTCACTTTAATAAGTACCAGAAAAGTTAATTAATATGAGCAACTTCTTCATTTATTAGCCAAGCGGCAATTGTAATTCAGGTTGCAATAAGGGATTGATGAAGAAAGAGTAAATGCCTGAATGGCACAGTAAATGTTATTGAGCTCATTTCATCTATCAGTTTGAAGATAATTAATCTTGCATTGTTAATATCTGGAGATGAACTGATCAAGCCTTGTGTTCTTTGGACACGTCAACATGAGGCTATTTATACATTGTCAATGTGGAAGGGCAATGTAAAGTTAGAATAAGAAAAGTTTGTGAGGAAAATTAAAATGAATTGAGGATATTCAATCTGTTGAAAAAAATTAAAATCCTACTCTTCTCCTTTCTGTCTTTTTTCCTTTTCAAACAAAAAAAAAAATAGTTTGGGTGGGAGGAAGAATCTCCCTGAGCTCTCTGTTCTTTACTTAGAAAAAGAAAGAAGACAAAATTTGAATTGGGTTCTACACTTGAAACGAGCTGCAAAACTCAAATGCATGCTGAATTGCATTGTGCTTGGAAGCAGAAGGAGAAAAGAGAGGGGAAAAAATTATGCATTTGGAAAAATGCTGTTGAGTTCAGAAAGACCCTTGCAGGGACCCAGTCTCCTGCCATTCTCCTCTCTTCTCTCCTGAAGTCTTGGACTGAGAGCTTCATTTTCCTAAGGCCTTAGTATCTGCAGTCTAGAGCTGACTTTTCACAGCAGCTCAGCTTTTAGGTGGTGCTCCTCTGAAGAGACTTTCTCAGGACATCCTGGCTGCATGGACTCTCCTGGCTCAAGATGGTGCCCAAAGAAATCTGTCTTTTCCCACCACTGCTCCCATCCTACATCCTGCCCACCTGAGCCTTTATCCCATGGAGCCTACAGCATCTCCTTTTCTCCTCACACAGGCTAAAATAACTCAAGCCTTCACAGTTCAGGCAAGCTTTTGACTTTCACAAAGGTCTCCTTGTGGTCTGTTTTGATTTCTATATTTCCTGCTCTTGACAGTTGTATGCTGAAGTGGCAGAACATTCTGTGTCTGGAGGTAATTAACCTTTGTCTTCTTCAGTTTCCTCACCCAAAAAATAGGGACAGTATACCCTTCCAAGAAAGGTTTCAAACTTTGTCCAGGCAGTCATACCACTAATAAAATTGACTTTATATGACACCAAACACAGAATCGCTGAATCACATAATGGTAAGGGTTGGAAGAGACCTTTGGAGATCATCTAGTCCAACTCCCCTGCCAAAGCAGGTTCACCTAGAGCAGGTTGGACAGGAATGCATCCAGGCAGGTTTTGAATATCTCCAGAGTAGGAGACTCTGGGCAGTCTGTGCCAGTGCTTTGGCAACCTCAAAGGAAAGAAGTTTTTCCTCATATTCAGATGGAATTTCCTGTGTTCCAGTTTGTGCCTGTTGCCTCTTGTCCTGTCACTGGGCACCACTGACAAGAGTCTGTCCCCATCCTCTTGACACCCACCCTTTAGATATTTATTAGCATTGATAAGATCCCCTCCAAGTCTTCTCCAGACTAAACAGACCCAGGTCTCTCAGCCTTTCCTCATAAAAGAGATACTACGTTCCCTTGATCGTCTTCGTAGCCCTCCACTGCACTCTCTTCAGTAGTTCCCTGTCCTTCTTGAACTGGGGGGCCCAGAACTGGACACAATACTCCAAATGCAGCCTCACCAGGGCAGAGTAGAGGGGGAGTATGACCTCCATGCTAATCTACTTGGTAATGGCATTTCTCCAGCCTGCGTTGTTATGCTAACATTTGTAGAGAGAACTTGTTTTACAGAACCCTCAAGTCACTTAGCATAGGCCCAGACAGGTTGTTCAATTGTATGACCACTTTGCAGAAATCTTTTTTTTTCCAATAACTTTTTCAGCTGAGAAACATGAGTAGCTATAAGTGGATCTTGAACTAACACTCTCCTATATAAGAAAAGTCACTCTCTTTCCATACCACACAGAGGAGAGACAGTCGACTTCATGCCACTAAAAAAACCCTCATGCACAGTTTCATTACAATCTTCAGCAAACACAAACCTAGTGCTTTCCAGATGTTTTTGAAGTTGTCACCAAATTCAGGGAGAAATCACAAAAGTAACTTGGCTGGACTGCTTAATTTGTGTCATTGCATCCGCAAGAAATCCACATGCCTCTTTCTTGTTCCCAACTGTTGTTCACCTAGCCTGCCCCTGCTGCTTCAGTGAGTTCACCTGATGGTGAGATGGAGAAAGGGCTTTTACTGTCACCTGATAAAAATGACAACAATCTGTTTTATTCATTCACTCTAACAGAGCCCCAGGATTCAATTACTTCAGGGCTGAGTTCATTTCCCTTCTTGAGCTGCCAGTTAAATGAGGTGAAGAGAGAGAAGCTATGTTCTGTGCATGAGCCTCTCCATCCAACTGGGAGTCTGTTTTCAACTTATGGTTTTCCCTGATGCTCTGGGGATGATTGTGCTGCAACACAGCAAGACTTCATGGCTGTATCCTTGTCGCAGTCCATGGGTTGCTCTACCAAAGCAGGATTCAGAATGAGTTCCTGGTTTCTATTGTCTTTGTCTCCTTCAGCAATAGCCTTAACATCCATAAAGCTTCTTATATGTTTCTCCCAGCGTCCTCCCTTCTTCCTCCTTTGGAACAAAGGAGCATTTTTAGGTGGCTGCCCTGTATATGGCACAGTGGAAGATAAATAACAATTCAGCATACTGTTCATATGTGGCAAGCTCCTTAAAGTTACCTCTGGCTGTGGTGGTGATAATCCTTCATAGTTATAATTATGTTATATTTATATAAATTATTAATATAATATTATTATATAAAAGTATATATAAAGTATCTATATATGTATTCTGAATATTTCTGTTTACTCAGACAACTCTGGCAGCTTTCAGGTAAATGATGGTTCAAGTATTTCCTACCAATAGATTGGTAACAAACACTTCTACATCTTCAGGGTGCCAAGCTCTCCAGAGGACACGAGCCAATTCTTGCATGTTGAAGCCTGAGCCACTAAAACAATGCCGGTGCTACACTTCTAGGTCCTTACGCTACCTTGTGCCCTGCCATTACCCAAATGTCTAGCTTAATCATCCTCACCAGAACTCATTTAGTTTCTGGGATGTGTCTAGATGATTCTCCTCAATGCATATCACCTCTGCTTTCCCTGTTCTCTTATTCAGGTTGCTGAAGAGCACTGTTTGTTTTATATGTGTTCAGCATTCTAATTCAGCCTGACTTTTGGCTATTCTCTGCTCTACTTTATACTTCTCCTTTCAGCATTGTTTCCTAATGTGTGCTGTATTCTCTTCCTTTGTAGGCTGCCTGCTTATTTCTCATATTTTTTGAGATTACTAATCAGATAAGGCTGCAGCCCTTTCCTCCAAACACATTTTTTCACCTGCGATTTGGTTTCCAAGTAATCCTTGTACTTCGCCTTAAATAAATCAGTCCCATGCTTCCTTCATATTCAGACCCTTGGGTTTCTCAAGGTTCTCAAACTAGTTAACTTCACATGGCTTTGTTTAACTATTCCATTTTAAACAGAGCTCTGGCTGCAAATCAACTTTTGCTTATCTTTCCATTAAACTTCAAGTAGATCAATTTTTGGTCATTGACCCTAAGTTCTGAAAGAGCAGGAAGTTGTGCACAACCTCCTACAGCAGAATATCCTCTTTCTCCAAGGCCTACAAAATTCATTTAGCTAACTGGCGTGCAAAATCGAGCATCGTGCTATCCTTTGGTAATTTCTGTAGGAAAGCATCATCTGGAAAATAATTAAAGCTTATAAAGATAATATATCAATATTAAATGCCAGTGTTTTGGATAAATTTATAAATTGAATCTTGGTGACTGCTGCATACTAATGTGTTCCCAATATTTACTTGTAGTTTATGAACATTTCACAAAAGATTAATCTGCTAGAAACTGTGGGGATGCATTTTATCATCCAGAAGGTTACATTTCCTCCTTAGCCTCTTTAAGTCAACATGGAGTTAGTAACTTTAATCATAATTTACTGTCATTTTCCAAATATTGGTCAACCCCTGAAAACAATATATATCTGCTTACATACTGACTGGCAATTAGCAAATCCTAGTTTCTGCCATGTTCACTCAAAACACAACTGACTGTATTTTTCAACAGATCAGAGTATTAAAATGAATGGGACAGTCATATAAATCCATGTTAACAAAGAGGAGAGATCCAGGCATGCTATTTTTACTGTCTGCTAACCAAATTCCATTAGCTATATCTAAGTACCTGCTATTGTCTTAGTCTTATTTATACATACCACACTGCAAATTATTTGGCTCTTAATGTAATTTTCTCAAAGGCAAGTCCAGTTTTTGAGTGTTGCATGAGTCAATGCTGCAAGATCCAGCCCACTTAGGGTGGAATAACTTTGGTCATTCTATTAATTTCTTTAATTTTGCAATGTGGGACTATTTATCCTTTCTTCAGTTTCCTTTGTTTTCCTTAAATGTTTTTTTTTTTCTGTTCTGTAAGGCTGTCTTATGTGCTTGTGTGCTTGTCCATGACTTAGAAAGCAGGAGATATTGTGCTTTTGCTACACAAGCAAGAGATTTATTGATTAACCCTGACAAGTGTTTTGCAAGTTTTTCTCTCACCCTGTCTTTACAGAGCAATACAGTTGACTAAAAAGAATTAGTCTGAGATTACAGGGAAAAGGTTACAGACGAAAAGAGAGAGGAAAGCGTTAATACTTATCTCCCTGAACAGATGGACATGGAGGAGTTAAAACACTTGTCTTTCAGTTTTCTCACAGAAGCCGCAACAAAAAAACATGTCTGCTCATGACCTGGACAGGTGTACTCTTCGCTGGGTAAAAAACTGGCTGGATGGCCGTGCCCAGAGAGTGGTGGTAAATGGAGTTAAATCCAGTTGGTGTCCAGTCACAAGTGGTGTTCCCCAGGGCTTGGTGCTGGGGCCAGTTCTCTTTAATATCTTTATCAATGATCTGGATGAGAGGATCAAATGCACCCTCAGTAAGTTCGCAGATGACACTAAACTAGGCAGGCGTGTTGATCTGCTTGAGGGTAGGTTGGCTCTGCAGAGGGATCTGGACAGGCTGGACCGACGGGCTGAGGCCAATGGTATGAGGTTCAACAAGGCCAAGTGCCGGGTCCTGCACTTGGGTCACAACAACCCCATGCAGCGCTACAGGATTGGGGTGGAGTGGCTCGAAAGCTGCCTGGCAGAAAAGGACCTGGGGGTGTTGGTGGACAGCCGGCTGAATATGAGCCAGCAGTGTGCCCAGGTGGCCAAGAAGGCCAACAGCATCCTAGCTTGTATCAGGAATAGTGTGGTGAGCTGGACTAGGGAAGTGATCATCCCCCTGTACTCGGCACTGGTGAGGCCCCACCTCGACTACTGTGTCCAGTTTTGGGCCCCTCACTACAAGAAGGACATTGAGGTGTTGGAGCGTGTCCAGAGAAGGGCTACAAAGCTGGTGAGGGGTCTGGAGGACAAACCTTACGAGGAACGACTGAGGGAACCGGGGTTGTTTAGCCTGGAGAAGAGGAGGCTGAGGGGAGACCTTATCAACCTCTACAACTACCTGAAAGGATGTTGTAGAGAGATGGGGGCTGACCTCTTCTCCCTGGTGACAAGTGATAAGACAAGAGGAAACGGGTTCAAGTTATGTCAGGGGAGGTTTAGATTGGATATTAGGAAACATTTTTTCACTGAAAGGGTTATTAAACATTGGAATAGGCTGCCCAGGGAGGTGGTGGATTCACCATCCCTGGAGGTGTTTAAAAAAAGGGTAGATGTGGTACTTAGGGACGTGGTTTAGAAGTGGTTTTTGTCAGGGTAGGTTAATGGGTGGACTTGATGATCTTAAAGGTCCCTTCCAACCTCAGCAATTCTATGATTCTATGAAAATGCACTATAAATTAAAGAGAAAAGGGACAAAAGGTAGCTGGAAGATGGTAGTTGATACTTAATCCATTGTTACCAAATCAACTTTTAAAAGAAAATAAAATATCTTTCCTGGTGGAAATATTCTAAAAAAAAGAAAGGATATTATCAGCCATTCTGTCCCTGATCATTAGCTATAACTATATGCAAAGGAGGGAGATATACATGCAATGAATTACTTTATGGTATGTGAAGTTTTAATAGCTACTTCCTCAAATTGAATTTTTGTACCTGATGTATTGTACAAGAACAGATCTTGTAAGATATTTTAAATGGCCAGATTTTAAACAATGTCCATTACATTTTTCTGAACAAGAGTTGATATATAGGAAGGTAAGTTGTTTTCTTTTCCAGGGTCCTTGGCTTTCTCCTATTTGTATGTTAATGCCCTGGACAGTTGGATCCAGTTTTATTATACCCTGAAAGACTATTTCTGCATACATCTATCTAATTGACAGCAACAATAACTCATTCTCACGTGTTATAGGTTTAGCAGGTTATACATCTTGTCTTAGATCTGGAACGGAAGAAATAAGAAAAAGTTCCCTCACCTGGATTTTAGAAATGAGATGCCTGTGTTACTTGCCTTATTTGTTGAAAAAGATATTAAAAAGTGAATCTGATTTCAGATCTGTAATAGTGTCTTCCTGGACCTATATGCTTTCTGCTATCTTTAAGAGTCTTTTTTTTACATGCAAGAGGATATACACTTTCAGTAAATTGTTGATTTTCTGCTTGAGGCTCTTTCTAGATTAATACCTTCATTCAAGGAATAGCAACAAAAGCATCAAGCCACAGGCACTTAGAATTATTTTAATTTCTCACTTGAGATGTGTAAGAGAGTGAGCTAGCTGGGACCCGCTACATGTGTAGACCCTGTGCACATGTGTTATGGAATGCTAGGTTTTTTCATTGTGTTAACAAGTGTCCAAGAAGCGATACAGAAGATTGGTTCTGGGCCCTTGTCCACATTTAAGTTGAGCAGAAAACATGTTGTCACATTTGTCTGAAGTGGATTCTTACAGAACAGATATTAGGTCTTAGGTCTTGGTTACGTATATTAATTTAGGCTGTTAACATAATTAGACATAACATAATCAGGTGTCCTCACAGTTAAAAGCCCCAAACAACTTTTGTTAGGGTCCTCTTTCCTCCATTGATCAGGAATCTCCAAAGAGTTCATCTTTGGCCATGCCTTCCCACAGATCTATCTGCATGCAATAACATTTTCAAACCAAGAACCAGTTTTAACGGCCAGACTATGAAAAAAGATGTGATGATAGTTATTTGCTTCCGGCCACTGACTGCATCTTCAGCTTCTGCCTCCCAGGGTGCAAGCCTCTGACAAAGACAATGTGGTCACAGTGTCAGTCAATAGAAATGAGAAGGAGATTTGAAGTTACAAAGTTCACGTAGACCATGAATTCACGCTGTCTAGGACCTGAACTCATCTGAGCTTTTCTGTTCTCCGTGAAGACAGCTGGATTTAAGCAGCAGACAGTGATTGTAGTGTGAAATCAATCCTTATGGACTAAGCAGCAATGAGCTTTTGAAAATGGCATTTGGCACAGACAAGGTGGAGAAAAAAACATTTCTGAAATGCAGAAGTGAATACCAAAGTGCCCAGCCAAAATCAGATCTACTTCATCCCTGCTCAGACACACTGAAAGGCAAATCTACATTAACAGCCACACACTCTAGAGGGTCTACCTGAGGGCATCAGCTGCGACTGGTCACTCTACAAACAGCAGACAAAGGTGTTCCTGAGGCTTTACTTGCATGCTAATTCTGTATAGCTTTTAAAACCCTTTTTAAAACCCTTTAAAACCCTTTTTAAAACCCTTAAAAGAATTGTGATGATATAAAGGCATTTCAGTTGCTCTTTATAGAAGTTACTACTATGTTTGATATGGTATAATCATTTGA
Organism: Alca torda; assembly: GCA_008658365.1. NCBI lineage: Eukaryota > Metazoa > Chordata > Aves > Charadriiformes > Alcidae > Alca > Alca torda. The sequence goes on along the minus strand of CM018079.1, from coordinate 20,047,256 downwards.
AAGTCCACAGGTTTTCGAAAAGTAGAACTAAACCCCTCTCTGAACTACAGAGAAGGAAAAAACAATGCTCTAGGAGTGAAAAAATCTAGTGTGAATTGCCGTTACATACAATGGACTCTCACTTTTCCATCCCATAATGAAGCTTCATGTGCCTTGACACATGCAAGGCATACTTGCGGCAAGTTAAAGATTTTGAGTAACTAAAGCATTGCATTGCAACACTGAAATATCCTAAACCAACAGGGCAAGGGCAGTGGACAGAAGTCAAATAACAGTTCTTGGGACAGGTCCTACAGTGTTTCAATAAGCTAGTTTTAGCCACCATAAAACCTTCCAGTCCATATTGTCTGCTCTCCATAAAGACAGACTTCCGCATAATTTCTGTTTACAGGACCAGTCACATCACTATGACACTCATAGACTTACTGCAGGCACGGCAGTTCCCTCCTTCCTTGTTATGCACACTTACCACCATGCATCTGTAACACCCATTAGCCCCACCCTATGATTTTCTTAATAATAAAATCTACACGTCAACTATTTCAGTGTCCCAGATATTTCTATCATCTTCTACCTATGATGCATATGTTGCATAACAATCTTGTTCCAACTAAATTTATTCCTTTCCAGTGTTTCCACTCATTGCACTGGGTCAAAACAAAGGCCAAACAAGATCTGGTCTTTCTACCCACACCTCTTTCTGTCTGTTAATTGCATGAATATCAAGCCACTGAGCCATTGCTAAGTCTACTCTCTCCAAGAAAATATCCTCTCATTTCATTATAAAATGGGCCCCTTAGGTCTAAGCAGTTAAATATGTTTTGCCAATGGTAAACAACTGGAAGACAGTAGGGTTTGACAGGAGGAGAGTCACAGTGCTTAGCACACAATGAAAGAGCATTGCAGCCCTTCACATGCGTATTTTGTTGCATTTTGCCTGCTGGCTATCCCATCATATTTGGTCCTTTGTACCTCTTGAAATTACATTCTTCACATCCACAACAGTACTTTTAGATGTATCTCTGCAATAACCCCACCCCGCTGTGTTCATGTGTGTGAACCCCCATGTATATAATGCTTAAAATCTGGTCATCTTCTACTGCATATATTATTCTACATCATACACTAGAGAAAAGAGAGCTGCGGATGACCATGGAAAATAAGGAGTCTCTTCTTTTCCATGTGAAGAAACTTTCAGTACATTGAGCAGACAGTCTTAGATGAATGAACATTAATCACCACCAAAATAGTTTGAATGCAGCATGTCTGCAAAGTCTGACTGCTCTGCTCATAAATTCAGTTCTTTGGAAGGTTTCTGGTTCTTTGCAGGCTGATGCAGATATTTTGTGCTGATTGGAAATAATTAATTTGGGTATTCGTTTCATAATGGGAATCCTGACTTTTCATTAGAAAACTCTGATGTAAGTGGGACATAGAGGATCTGAATTCACCCCCACCCTATACACAGAGATGAGCGTCAGTCCATAGCTCATGTTGTTACGTAGCAATATCCACTTCAAGGTACTGAACAGTGAACCAGGTAGACACGTTAAATACCAAAATTCAGGACACCCAGACCAAACACTGCTGTCAGACACATGAATTTAAATGACTGATTTGAATTTGTATAATTTTGAAGGTTTGTCTTAGAAAAAGCACATTTAATATTATCAAAACCTCTTAACGCTAAAAAGTTTTTACTACAGAAAAAATAATTCTAAGAAGTTGCCCAAGGTGAACTGTGTGATATCTTATCATCAATTTTCCTAAATTTTCTCACACTAACAAAGCATTTTAATTCCCTGTTGATTTCATCTTTAGTTCTGCAGGACAGTGCTCAAAGCTGGGTAGTATATTTTACTAAATCTGTCTGTGCACTGAAATAAATGTAAGACAGTATTCACAGATTTGTAGAAAGCAGGAATGGAAAAGGTTCAAAGATATAATCCAGACAACCTGAAATCAGCATTCATAACAAGTGCTTGAAAAACAGGGATGGTGTGGGACCAATGGGCATGTAGTAACGTCCTGGCACAGTGAATCTGGCACTGTAAAAGTTGTGAAGTTATTGCTGGTGTTCTTCATTAAGGTTTACTGAAACAAATAGACAGTTGGTGAAAACTGCTGTCTTCTTGGATGCAGTAGTGGAGCAACTGGATGCAACTTTAAATGTGTGTTATGCACAATTCTGTGGTCCCTTCTGGTGCTCTGAGCTGTGAAGCTTGGCTAGTAACCAATAAAGAAACTATCAGACCTTCCAAATGGATTTAAAACAGTGGCAGAAACTTGAACAGACAAAAAATCAACAGGAATAGTAGAGGTTTAAGGAGCAAAAATACTTAGAGCCTCCTCTGGTCTGGTGTCCCTCAAGACAAACTCAGTATCATTTTCTGAAAGTGTTAGTTCATCTCTTACATTTTCAAACATGAGAAATCATTTTTTTAAGCTTGCTAAGCAAGATAATGAATAAAGAAATCAGGCCTATGTGCATATGTGCAGGATCTTACCCTATTTATGCTGTTACCCAGTTGGCAAACGCCTTCCTGGAAATTCTGGAGCTGCTGAAAGTGTCCTCGTGGAAACAACCTTTTTAAAGAGTTAGGCGTGGGTTATTATTAATAAACACACATACTATGGAGTTATAGATTGGCAATTATATAAGTCATAAGCATTATGAGTTGTTTCCTATTCGGCTCTGTGTCTCTGATGAATTACTTTAGGTAAGAACGCTGCAAAAGACTCTTTTTCATGCCAGTAGAGCATGACAGTTATTAGCATCTGGTTAGGAAGGAAAAAGATCAACTGAAACTTCAGCAACTTGAAATCATATTACTAATGTGTTGTATTTTCATCTTCAGAATTTCCATTTTCAGACAATGCTTCCACTTTCAAAACCAGACAGTTTTTTCAACTATTCTGAAGAACGAAAGATAAAGATCTAACCTCAATTTTAAAATGCTTTTTGCATTTGTTCAAAGAGAAATTAAACCCAAAAATGTCCTGGGAAGCTTCAGAAGCTGAATTTCCCATCCATTCTTTGGAAAGGACCAAATTTCTGAAGAGACCTTTTCTATATGAAAACTTTGACCCAGCTCCAGCCCCAAGCCTCAAGACCCAATTGCTGTCCTGTGACCAGATTGTCATCTGGTGAATGGATCTGACCCTTAACTCCACTAATACGAACTCAAAGCTTGCTTTGCCCTTACAGATTCCTTCCTGGAGATAGTTCAAGTCACATTCTCCTAATACCTCCTAGATACTCTGAGCCAAGGGAAACATTTGAGGCCTGACTCTGATCTAATTTACCCTACTTTTCCACTGAAATAATGTCCAGGGTGTTCAGTAAGCTGCATGACAGCTGGAACAAATATTTGATCTTGCACCTTTCCCCAGGGAAGCTGATGTTTCTCTGAAAGCAGTCCCAAAATCAAGCTGTCAAGTTTACCAGTGATGTCGTGAAAGCTGAAGGCATGCTCCAAATAATATCAGAGGCATGATTTGATTTAAACATTCAAGTGTTCTCTTAGCAAAGATCAACCCATTCTCAAATCTTGAGATAGATCCCAATGTGGCAAGTGGGCCAGAAAAAATTAAATTACTTTGACATTAGTTTGCTTACTAACTACAGAGTAACACTGTCTAGCACTGTGTCATCAAACACCCATCTGTGTGTGTACATACATAAGTACTTACCTACTCATAAATATCCATCCCTGCAAGTGGATTGCTGTAAGTAGGATCGAGTTTACAGCTTCCTAGAAAGCTGAAATTGAGGGTCTTTTTAAAAATAAAGGCATTCATATGCCTCCATTGTGTCAAACTCTACCCGCAATCTACTTTCAGCAAATCCAGTGTGTTGCTCATGGGTGCCACAGTTAGAATTTTACTCTGTTTTATCAACAGTAGCCAACCCAAACTAGAGTTGCTGTCTCATATTTAAATCCCCTCCCCTCTTGACTATCTGCCGACCTTCACACTGTGTAAGTATCCCCTTTGGATTGCTGAAGAATGAGCAATTCATAAGATAGAGGATCAGTGTACTTATCTCAGTAAAAAAAATACAGGAATATGGTTTATTTCCTAACTCTTAATTATACTTGAAGTCCCATGGTTTCCAACTGCACCTCAGTAAAATCACCTCAACAAGCTCATTGGCTGAAGCCAATTAGTGTGTCATGTCACAACAAAGACATACTTCAAAGACATATCCCTTTGAAGGCTATGATGAGAGTCAAAGAAAACTGAATCCATCATCAAATAACTCTACAGTCCTTTTTCTAAAAAAACCCTATCTCTTACTTGCTATAAATTATTTAAGAGAAATCCTGCTGATTTTGTTCTCTCTCCTTTTCTTTTTCTCTACTTTGAGAGTACTTAATTCAGCTCCCTGTCTGTTTGACAAAGACACTGCAAATGCAGCTTGTCTTCCTTAAAAAGTGGGAGAAGAGCCCTTGCTGCATTGCTCCATAGCAGACCCTCATTCTTAGAAGTAGTGTTACGGCCCAGACAGAAATGTACTGATGAATTTAAATAATTTTATCACACTGAGGAACAACAATGAAGAATAAGAACAATTTATTTTCCCTCCAAAAAAGACCTATGGTTGAAACAAATAAATTTTAGTAGGGGGTGGAAAAGAGACCAAACCCAAATTCCACATGAAGATAATAGCTTTGTTAAGCTCATTCTTCAAATGTGTTGAGTAAAACTTCATATTCAGAATCAGAAGTCAGGTTAGATGATATTGGATGTTTTGGAAACAAGAGTGTTCTCACTAATTCCAAAACATTATACTCACTAGGGCTGATTGAAAAAAACAGATATTTCTGGTGGAATTATTTTCATTAAAATGAAGTTTCTATGAAATAAAAATATTTATTAGGAATGTGGCTAGGAATGTTAAAATTACAGTTTGATTTCATTCTGACTCAGTTCTCATATGATCTTGAAACATTATTTTTGCATGTGTTGCTTTTCTGATAGTAATCCAGGATTGGAGTCTATCATCTCAACCAAACCTTCTTACTATTTAAAACTTCAGGATGTTTACATTAGTTATTTCAAGCTCTACAAATTAGCATGTTTTTACATCCTCATTTTGCCATAAAACTTCTGAGAAACTTTTGAATGATCAGTTCTTGTACTGAGATATTTGAAGATATTACCAAAAGTATTCCCCTGTGCAAGGAAAGACCACAGGGTTTAACTACAGTGCTACTAACTGAAGAGTACTAGTAGTCTGCTCTGACATTATAGTCCTTATTGCTACTGAACTTCACTCCACCAAAGAAATGATAGTGTCAAACTTGCATTTTGTTTAAGTATTGAAGGTATTTGAGCTGCTCTTTAATTCAATATAGTCACCACAGATATAAATTCAGAAATCTAGTTTTAAAGTTACAATTGGCTCTGTGGGAAGCAAACATGCATAGCATGACTGATATCCTGCTAGCAAGGGAAAGTGCTCTGCTTTCAAGTCCAGTTGAAATTGCAAATCCAATACTGACACAGAGGAGATAAAGATTTTCAAGTCCAAACATTAGCGTTGTATATTACCACATGTTACAATTCTTGCACATTGATTTTGATTATGAAGATTGTGTTCTGCTCCTGGTAGCTTAGGTAGCTTCTATCCTGTTTTACATTTCTGACTTTTTCATGGCAAGAATAGTTAATTACAAAAATGTGGCCATTTTTCTGATTGTGCAGTTTATCTGAAGGCAGGCAGGTTTACAAGTTAACGGATACTAAAAATAAATAACAATGGATTTTCAAAAAAAACTGATAGATTTTGAGCATTTTGTACTATTCTTCTGCAGGGATGTCTCTTTAATTCTATATAGACAATACACTCAGTTAAAGTTGTGTGCATTTTTTCTGCTTTTCTGTCTAAGAAAAAAAACCTTCATCTGCAAAATCCTGTACATAAAACATGTCAGATTCTACACAGCCTATTGGGAGGTAGCATTCATGTATAGTTTCCATGCTACCTTCTGTTTGCTTGTGCAATTCTAGCCCAGAAGTTAGAATGGGCTTCTTTGGTCATGCAGAGGTCCAGAAAGGGAAGTTAAAGGTAACACTGTAACTTCTAAAATGACTTCTGCCTGCGGAATGCCTGTGCTTCCTAGAAGCCACACTTTAAGAAACTGTACCAGAAGGTGAAAGTCCTCTCCAGAGGCCTCTACAGCCACTAAAGACTGGGCAATTGGAACTTACAGATGACTGCAAGACAGAAAAACATTTGAGGTTCCATGGTTGCTCCTGGTCTGGTGTGGCACGTGTCCATCAGGAGAAGTGGATTTTGGGTCAGGCTAGGATGGAAATTCTTTCAATGCATTTCGCTCTCGGCTATCAGTCAGATGTGTAATCAGATATGAATAATTGCAGGTCTCTCTCCAGCAAAGGCCTGAGGGGACCAGTGAGAAAAACCAGCCACTTGCTGAAAAGCACAATGAAATGAGAATCTAACAGTTCTCTGCTGTCATCCCCTGGCCTTAATTCATACACTAAATCTTGACTTATGAAAAGAGGCTAACTCTTCACCACGATAATTGAAGGAGAGGTGCTTTTTCACAAAAGGAGCACGTGTGTGTGTGTATGGGAGGTGGGGATGAATTTCCCCAAGGAATGTTATCAAGGCCAGAGCAATGAATAAAAACACAGGGGCTGTGGGGGAGAGACAGCTCTGTTTAGCTGACTGTCAGAGCAGTAAACAAGGAAAATTTTAGTTTTTTTTTTTATTTTCTGCTCTTTGTACATCATCAGAGGGGCTTTAGTAACACTGCGTTTGGTAGTGGGTAACGATGCTTGCTTCTGATTTAGGGGCCAACCAAGATGGCTGAGGCATAGACACCCCAAAATACACATGCAGTCTTCGATCCCCTCCCTGCTGTATCCTGCTTGTTATTGTTCTGCAATTATGACACAGAATAAAAGCAGCAGCTGCTTTCAGCAACGAAAGTCCTGCTCTCAATGACCTTGAGTGGATTGAAATTTTCCCTGATTACATGTGTGTCAGAATGAATTGTTTCTTTAAACCTCAGCCTCAGGAGCTGAGCCAGTCATAGAGGGATGGAATTCAGAGATTCTGCTTGCAACTTTTCTTGGAGGAGCTGTAACATCTGTGTGCTTTCAAGTAGGTACCTGTTGACACGGAAGCTTCGGACAATAACACGCAGACCAATATGATCAGGTTAATGCCACTTTATTGCGCAGATAGCTCAGTTATTATAGGTATTCTAGTTCCGTGTACTACGAAGACCAATTCCTGATTGGTTACTCGCATTAAGCAAATCATACATGGCATAATATAATTGGTTACCTACATCCACTCGTCAAATACCTATTGGCTAAATATTCGTGTTTCTTATTCTTACAGCTAATTAAAACTTGTTCCCTGTGTTGCTAACTTCCTACTCAGCAACCAATCACGCTGGAGTGTTCACAGGGTGACTATTTAAGTCTAAATATTCTGCCACAGGTACCTGTAATTAGGTAGGGGCAGAGGGGAAGGCTGTGGTGGATACAGGGCCTTTTTCCCCACCAGACTGATATTCTACCTGGATTAACCATTTGTTCATTTAAAAATTAGAATGTCCTACCACCCCACAGGGCAACCCAAAGGGCTCATAGAAGCCTACTAGGTACTAAGACATGCTGTGCCATCAAGCCTATTGTACTGCAACACACCTATGTCCTGCATGCACACATCTTTTTTAAAAAAATGTTTCTTATCTTGGAGCCCAGAATTCATAATCAGTTATCTTATTTCCAAGACATCTGAGCACATGGCAGTTGCTCTTATGTTTGTGATGGAAGTGCCATACCATCTTTCTTGCTTTTTTCAGGGGTATTCAAACTTTATACTTCCCATCTTGACTGAATTTGTGTCTTGTGACAGGAAGATGGGTATGTCTCAGTTAAATGACACTTGACCTTCTAAGATTGGGGATATGCCTTATGGTATGCTACTTAGAAAGGTTTAATGAGTGATTAACAGATCTTTTAATAGAAGGCTAATCAACAGCTCAATCTGCTATGTATGACTATGGCCATTCCTAACACCATCTGCCACTATGCAAAAACCCAGAGCTTATACCCATCCATCACAGACTTAAAACAAACATTAATAATTTATTGGTCCTTCATAAACTATTCACGAAGAGAAAGTTACTTGGTACCCATTTTTGCTTTTGTCTCTTCAAAAGCTGTATTTTCCTTTGCATACAAAACACATTCCATGGTTGTGTCCAACAGGGGGACAAAGGTCTTTTCACTATTGCTAAGTTCACAGTCAACTCCCAGAGTAGTTTAGCATATAACTATCTGAGAACCTGTTCTGGTGCCATATGACTCCAAGCCTTTGATTCTTGCTTTCATGGGAGTATCCCTTTCCTTTACAATAAGTCTTCAAGAGCACAACCTAGAAGGAAAGAGCCTTTTCTTGCTCAACGGCAGATTTTTCAGCAGCAGTTTCAGAAGCTGCTTTTCTCCTATATGTATAATCAATATATTTGCAGGTGCTGCTGTGACCTTGCTGCAAAGTTAAGCTGTGCCCAGGAATGCTTCCAGTTGTTCCTGTTGCTCAAGAGTTGCTTCACAGTCTTTTGATGCATGTCAGTGAACACTCTCCTCGACACTTCCTCAGTATGGTCTGCAAGATACAAGAGTGAAGTCAACCTGCAGCCACTCTGTTTGCAGGACATGAGACTTCACTAGCACAGACAAGGTCATTCTGTACTAGTTATCCTTAAGGACCATGCACTTCCTTAGTACATGGAATTTAGCAGTGTAGTCATCATCTAAATCCTTAAATGCCTTGTGCATGTATTCCAGGACACATAGACACACAGTTTTCAGTGTGGTAAAAACTGCTTGGATACATCCAGGTACATGGTTTTTTGTTGCAGGTCAGCCTGGTTCTGACCCTGTGTCATTCCAAGTCTTCGTTTGAATCACAACTCTGTCCCTTGGCCAACACTGTGGTCTGTAGGGGGTTGATGAGGTAAGGATAGAATTCATGTTTCACTTCTGTTCTGTCTAACTGCAGACATTCCATCACAACTAGTTGATTCTGGTCCTAGAAGTGTTCTGATCTATCCACAAGCTTGGAAGGGACCCCAGGGGGACACTTTTACACTGCAAGTTCTAAGATGAGATGAGGGGGATCCATCAAGTAGCTGCCTCTGAGAAGGCTTTTCTGTATTGACATGGTTTGGTTTTAATTAGTCAGTTCAAGTAACAGGACCAGCATAATTGAAAGGGGAAAGGTGGAAAGACTCATCCAGGGAAAGCCGTATGATTTCTGAGGGAGAACAAATGAAAAACAGTCGAAAAATGAAAGTAGGGAAACACAGGAGGGCGCTGAGCACTCCTGGCAGCACCCAAAGAAATGGAAATGAGCCCCACAGTTGCCAGGATCCCTAACACAGAATCACAGAATGGTTGAGGTTGCAAGGAACCTCTGGAGGTCATCTGGTCCAACACCCCCCCCAGCCAAGCCACCTAAAGTCGGTTGCCCATGACTGTGTCCAGAGAGATATTTAATATCTCCAAGGAGGGAGACATCACAACTTCTTGCGGAAAACTGTGCCAGTGCTCAGTCACCTCACAGTGAAAAAGTGTTTCCTGATGTTCAGGAGGAACATCCTGTGTTTCAGTTTTTGCCTATTGCCTCTGATCCTGTCCCTGGTCACCACTGAAAAAAGCCTAGCTCCTTCCTCTTTGCATCTTCCCTTCAGGTATTTATATACATTAATAAGACCCTTCTGAGCCTTCTTTCTCTAGGCTGAACAGTCCCAGCTCTCTTGGCCTCCTTCCTTATTGGAGAGTTGCTCCAGTCCGTTAATCATCTTTGTGGCCCTTCGCTGTACTCTCTCCAGTATGCAACCTGGAATACCATTACTGTCTTGGCTGTAAGGGCACGTTACTGGCTCATGTTCAACTTGGTGTCCACCAGGATCACCTTTTCTGACAGCTAGGTGGTTCCCAACATATATTGGTACATAGGATTGTTCCTCCCCAGGTGCAGGACTTCACACTTCCTCTTGAAATTCATAAAGCTCCTGTCAACCTGTTTCTCCAGCCTGTTGAGGTCCCTCTGGATGTCAGCACAACTCTCTACCACTCCTCCCAGTTTTGTGTCATCAGCAAACTTGACAAGGATACACTCTGCCCCATCATTAATGAAGGTGTTAAACAGGCCTGGACCCAGTACACCACTAGTTACTGTCCTCCAACCAGACTTCATGCCACTGATTAGCATTCTCTGGGCCCAGACTTTTGGCCATTTTCAACATATCTCACACTCTGCTCATCCAGCCCATATGTCATCAGCTTGTCTATGAGGTCCTAATGGCAGACAGTGTCGAAAGCCTTGCTGAAGTCCAGCTAGACAACATCCACTGCTCTCCTCTCATTTAGCAGGCCAGTCATTTCATCGTAGAAGTTTACACAGTTGGTCAAGGATGACTTCCCTTTGGTGAAGCCATGCTGACTACTCCTGACGATTTTCTTGTCCTTTATGGGCCTGGAAATGGTTCTCAGGATTAGATGCTCCATTACCTTCCCAGGGACTGAGGTGAGGCTGACTGACTTGTAGTTCCCTGGGTCCTTCTTGCCCTACTTGAAGATAGGAGTGACATTTGCTTTCCTCCATTCTTTGGGCACTTCTTCCAGTCACCACAGTCAATCAGAAATTATTGATAATTGCCTTACAATGGCACCTACCAGGTCCCTCAGCCCTTGTGGATACATACCATATGGGGCCCATGGACTGGTGTATCTCCAGTGCACTTAAATATTCTCTGACATGATCCACCAAGGGGACATCTTCCTTGCTTCATTTTTAACTCCTGGTCTCTGGGACCTGAGATTCATGAAGGCCAGTCTTGCTAGTAAAGACTGAGGTAAAGGTAGCTTTCAGTACCTCAGCCTTTTCCACACCTTCTGTAACCAGGTCCCCTGTCTCATTCAGCAACGGGCCCACATTTTCCCTAGTCTTCCTTTTGTTGCCTAAGTACTCAAAGAAGCCCTTCTGGCCTCCTCATTTGCTTATACCCACTCGTGATCAGTATAAATTTAACACTGCCTAAAGCAGGGTTATTTTATTCACTCTCATGTGAGCAAAGCTTGGAGGAACTTTGTATTACGCCACCAAGAATGTCATCTTCCAGGTGGATTTTAAAAAATACCTGTGAGCAGAAGCAAACAAGTACTGGTCATGCTGAGCCCTTTTTAATAACCCACTACAAATCTGCTAATTAGTGTAACATTCCCAGCTGGAAAGGGGATTTGTCCTGGCCAATAGATGGCCCTCCCTGAGAAGCAAGATTGGGTACTGCTTTCTGCATATCACAAAACATGTCAGGATTTGAACTAAGAACAACTGGGGCTCTTATTCTGGGCTCTGTTTGGAGTCCCTACCCTTTTCTGGAAGTGATGATAGTCCTGACTGTTACCTACCTTCCATTGTTAGCTTACTTGAGCAGCTAGGAGATGTTAATCAATGGTTTTAGTGACTTTGTTTATCTGAAGAGAAAACATAATATTGGCATAATTTCACAATCTGTCAGACCAAATTAGCCAGAACATAAAGAATCTTAGTTAATTTCCTGAGAGCATGGAAACAGCCTTCAAACCCTGCAGGCCGTTTGTCCCACCAGGCTAAACTTTGTGAAATACTGCTGCAGGAGTTGTCTCCCCTCGCTGTTTTGTATCAACAAAATAAAACAAACCCACACTATCACTGAAACAAGAGTAGGACAAAGAAAGCTTAATGCAAACTGAAAATCCACTACAAATTAAACAACATTAATTACCATTAGCTGCTTCACCCATAGGGAAAATTATTGATAAAATGGCATGTTTATTTTAGGAAGGATCATTAACAGGACTGCTGGAGATAGAGTCCAGAAAGGATTGCCTTGTATAGCATCTGAGAATTTACCTTGCCTCTTTGTAAATACGGATTTGATAGAAGTACACATAGAAAACAAAACTAATATATAGCGACACTTACATCCTGACATACCCTATTAGAATAGCATGCATTGATTGTGTGCTAGCTGCTGTTTACAGCTGACTCTGTAGCACTAATGGGTTTTGCTTATGGGTCTGTTTCATTAAAATACATTCCTGACCTTGAATATTGATTAATTCTTCTCTTGGGTGCTCTTCGGAGAGTGCAGTCACGAGTGTTGGGTCGTGACTGCGCTGATGGCCCTTAAAGTCCATGAGTAGCCTCACCTAGAGCCTCCATCCACTCCCTGCCCACAGGCACAGGGGGTCCATTAAGCTCAGTCTTGGGCCCTCTCTCATGCCCTGAACTGTGTTTTAGCAGGGTGGGTCTCCAGGTCAGCCACAGCTGTGCCTGTACCAGGCCATGGACCCTGTTGATCTGGACCCTGAGTTGTGGACTAACAAGCTGACTTGATGTTAGACCTGCTTCATCACCACAAACTTGTCTCACAACCTGGATTCTGTTTTCTTTCCATAGGCTTAAAAAATAAAATAAATTAAAAAGCATGTCATGGTTTGGAACAGATTGGCCAATAACAAATGACAGATGCTCTCCCTCTACCTCTTGCTCCAAGGAGAGGAGGGAAAGAGAGAAAAAGACTTATGAGTTTAGAAGAAACTAAACTACTCTAATGAAATATTAATAATAAAATAATAAAAAGGAAATAATGAAATATATACAATATACAAAATCAGTATCAAGCTCCCAAGATGACAATCACGTAATGACAGGCACTGGGAAAGTCCCAGAGTGGACTCAGTGACAGACAGGAACTGGATTCCGAACCTGGGTCCAGGAATGCACCGCTGGGGATCAAAGGCAGATGGACAGAATGAGTCCTCCTCAGATGTCAGCCATTGAAGAAAGCTGGCAGACACTTTGATCCCTCAGCTTTTATACTGAGCGTGAGTCAGATGGAACGGAATACCCTGTTGGTCAGTTTTGGGTCACCTGTCCTGTCTACTCCTCTTCATAGGTGCGACCCCTCTACTCTTTTCCACTTCCAACCCTCCAGTAGGGCAAATAACAAAGTTAGCTGACCTTGGTTGCTATAGCAATAAGTATAAGCAAGAGCCTCTCTGCATACCGTTCCTGGGCATAATTATAAATAATCAGGTCTTATCTCCCTGAAAGCAAACAGTGTCTCCACAATATGCTGTTAATTTCAGAGAGTTCAGTTAGTTAGAAGAGGCTTAACTGAAAAGTAAAATTCTGAACAGAAAATTGGTTCTGTTTCACCTCAAACCAGGACACAACACCATGATTAAAAGCTGCTAAGCAAAATTCAAACAACAGTTACAACCTATATGTTCCCCTACATATTTTTACAGGGAAGGGAGTGTCGTGTATTTTTAAGGTAGGTTGTATCTAACTCATCTCTTTTGGGCAGTTTCCCCTTAGTAAACTGACTGTAATATGAAGTACCCATTTACTGGTTTTTAGAACACATAAATGGCTGTCAGATTAAAGGTAGTGAAGCTTAATCGTTTCTTATAAAGTCTAAACAACATTAAGAGAGTAGAATCCAAAACTATCTCCAATGTTTTCTCATCATTGCTGTGACAAACACAACTAATGCAATAACATGAGAAAGCAATCCTTCTAAGTAGCTTAAAAAATGTAAAACCCTGTTAATAAAGTTGATTTATTGTTCAGCACATCACAATGCAAACCACTGACATTATGTTGCAGGCAGACAGGATGCTGCTGTGTGCTGGGCAAGTTGTCTCGGGCTGCTTGTTGCTTTGATTCTCTCCTATGACAGTACAGCCTGATGTGTGAAGAACACAGCTAAAAGCATTTACTGCCAGCCTGTTCCCGCATATTTCTAATTTGCCACTGAGGATGCAATGTGAGTTAGTGGCTTAGACATAGAACTAGGAAATTTGCATCCTCTTTTGCTAAGTCTGGCACTGTCTCCTTCTCTGTTGGCCTATTTAACTTTTAACCTTTTCTTAGGGATAGCATCTTACTGTCTAAGTAATGATAGTAACTCACAGCACCTCACCCAAGATAGCAGCTTGAGCATATTTCAATATGGGTAAACATGGGAGCTACCATCAAGCTCTCCAGCAATCTTGGCAAGAAGAAAGAAGCAGGCTATAAAGTTTGAGACAAAATTATGAGTGGAAATCTAGCAAATGTCCTAACATGTGTCCTAACATTCAACCCATCTCTGGCTCTAACAGACTAACTCATGTGCATGAGGTCTCACTGGCAATTACATTGAGACACCTGAGTGAACGCCTGACTCGGGAAGTTCTTAAGACCCTGACTGTTAGCTGTGGGAAGGATCTACTTGTACAGCAGTCTCTGCTGGGCACTGGGCTGGACAGTCATTTAGTCTGCCCCACTATAACCTTTATCTGTTGGCTGTGGGTGCTCAGCTGTGCATCAGAACAGGGCCCTCGTGCTTCGTTTGATCCTTCAAATTAATTAAAATACATGTAATTCCACTCTCCCTACATAATGACTAGAACACCTGTATTAATGGGAGATAAAGTTTCTCATTTCATGTTTCCTTGCTTAAATACCTTGCAGTGATTAAAGTGGAAAGAGCTCCAGATAGGCCCCTATCCTGGTTTGAGAGAGGACTAATTTCTCTTCTAATGCTTGGGGAAACTGCACTTTTAGAAGACTCTAGTGTATGAATTTACGAAAATATTTACTTTATAGTCAGCTATGGTATGTGGGCTTCAAGGTCTCAGTGCTTTTGAGTTAGCCAGGTGCAGGGATGAGGAGGACCGAGACCCTGGCACTTGACCCAAGCTGGCCAGCAGGATTATTTCATACAATGAATGTCACACTCAGTATAAATTAGAAAGTTTGCTGAGAAGTTCTCTCTTCCTTGATGGATGCGATCCTGAGAACTTCTTGTCCTGGCACCGGACCCCTGAGCCCTTCCCTTCCTTCCGAAGCCGTAGTGCTCACAGGGTCCAACATTTGCTGTTCACGGCTGGGAGTGCACAGCTTCCTACTGATAGAATTGGCTGAGTATTCCTTCTATATTTTATATTGGTGTCAGGATCAATACTGGATCTTTAGTATTATTAATGTTAACTATTTAGTAGTATTCTATTAGATCTGTTTGTATTTCAACCCTCAGGTTTCCTTTTTTTTCCCCACAATTCCCCTTCCTGGGTGGGGAGGGTTCATCAGGTGATAAAATAATTGTCTAAATGACAATAAATTGTTGTGGGTTCCTCAAACCATAACAGCTTCCCACCATTTCATATCAATTTAAGAACACTAATATGCTCCATAAAGACACACTGAATTAATTCCACAGCTCAGATTGAAATTTCATTTTAAGAACCTTGCAGTTGAAATTTATCCCCCTATACACCAGAGAACATTAACTTACTTAGGCAGCAGGTACTGACAGGTAATGCAGAAAGAATATTGCTATACATTCTTCATATTCTTCAGGCCCTCCACCTCACTGCATGTAACCAGAACTCTACCTGGATTTGAGCAAAGCATTTGACGCTGTCCCACACAATATCCTTGTCTCTAAATTGGAGAGACATAGATTTAACAGAAGGACCACTCAGCAGATAAAGAATTGGCTGTATGGCCACATTCAAAAAGTTGTTGTCAATGGCTTGATGTCCAAGTGGCAACCAGTGAAGAGTGGCATTCCTCAGGGGTCAGTACTGGGACTGGTGCTGTTTAACATCTTTGTTGGCAACATGAACAGTGGGATTGAGAGTGCACCCTCAGCAAGTTTGCCCACGATGCCAAGCTGAGTGGTGTGGTCAGCATGCTAGAGGGAAGGGATGCCATCCAGAGGGACCTGGACAGGCTTGAGAGGTGGGCCTGTGCAAATCTCATGAAGTTCAATAAGGCCAAGTGCAAGGTCCTGCACCTGGGTCAGAGCAATCCCAAGCACAAATACAGGCTTGGTGGAGAATGGATTGAGAGCAGTCCTGAGGAGAAGGACTTGGGGGTGCTGACTGAGGAGAAGCTCAACAATAAGCGGGCATTGTGCGCTTGCAGCGCAGAAAGTCTGGGCTGCATCCTGGGCTGCATCAAAAGAATCGCGGCCAGCAGGTCGAGGGAGGTGATTCTGCTCTCATGAAACCTCACCAGAATCCAGCTCTGGGGCACTCAACGTAAGTAGGACATGGACCTGTTGGAGCAATTCCAGAGGTGGGCCACAAAGATTGTCAGAGGGCTGGAGCACCTCTCCTGTGAGGACAGGCTGAGAGAGTTGGGGTTGTTCAACCTGGAGAAAAGAAGGCTCCGAGGAGACCTTATAGCCGCCTTCTTGTACCTAAAGGGGGCCTACAGGAAGGATGAGGAGGGGATCTTTATCAGGGATAAAGTGATAGGACGAGGAGTAATGTTTCATTGTGGTCTAGCCTCAGCTGGCAACAAAATTACGAAGCTGGTCTCTCGCCTCCCCACAGCCGTGTGGTGAGAATCGGAAGAAAAAGGCAAAACTCGTGGGTTGAGACAAAGGCAGTTTAACAGAACAGCAAAGGGAACAGGAAAACAACAACAATGACACGGACAGGGGAACATACAAACACGATGACGGTACCACCCCTCACTGCCAGGACCCAGGACACCCCAGCCCGCTCCGACGCTGCCCCCTCCCCTGGCAGCTCCCAGCTCCAGACTGGGCATGGCTCACACGGGATGGAATACCTGTGTCCCTGCTGGAGCCTGGGGAGAATTAACCCTACCCGTGCTGGAACCAGGACACCATTTTAAACTGAAAGAGGGTAGATTCAGATTAGATATTAGGATTAAATTCTTCACTGTGAGGGTGGTGAGGCACTGGAAGAGGTTGCGCAGTGAAGTTGTGGATGCCCCATCCCTGGAAGTGTTCAAGCCCAGGCTGGATGGGGCTTTGAGCAACCTGGTGTAGTGGGAGGTGTCCCTGCCCATGGCCGAGGGTTTGGAACTAGATGATCTTTAAGGACCCTTCCAGCTGTAACTATTTTATGCTTCTGTGATTCTATGATTCTTTCATTGCACTGTCAAGAGATACTCTTTCCCTGTATCTGCTACACACATTAATAACCTGATATATGTGTCTCCACCTCTTCTGAAGCTCAGATCTGGGTAGTGTTAGGCTGAGCAAATTGTGACCTAACATAGTCTCCAGTGCTGGTAATGATACTTGCTAGCCATTCATAATTCATTGCCAGTCCCTACCAAATTTCCTCTCATCATTAGTTAAGTCTTTTTGGCTTTTGATTATCAGAACATTGATGCTGGGTTGTTTCTACAAAGCAAAATTTTCATTAGGGATGTCTGCATTGTGGAGTAACAGGAAGATATTTTTTCTCTGAGGGATCACTAAATTCAGATCTTGGATCTGAGCAGCATTCTTTGGGTGAACCCCAATACAAGTAAAGTCTGAAAGCTCTTCCTGTCTAACTGATTTCTTCCCACCCCATCCCACAATTTGGTATTCATGCCACTGTAACAGCACCGCAGAGTGAGGGCTTGCTCACTGATATACTGTCCAAGGAAAAGGAACAGGACATGTTTTTTTCTGTCTGCCTCTGCTAACCCGGGAGACAATTAAACTAAAACAGTCTTCCCAGGCTCACTCTAGCTATTGCATAGCTGGCTCCTTCCATCAGGTCACACAGAGGGCTGAAATATGAGACCCCCACGCTTTCACCTCCTCCCTCTTCCTTGGCTCCATGCATCTTCTCTGCTTCTATGCAGGACAAAAGCTCTGGTTAATGCTGAGTTGCACAAGCAGGGAGAGGAACAGAAAAGATTCCGGGTGAGCTATGAGCAGAAACTTTGTTCTCTGTTTTGCCATTAGGTAGTGCTCTGTGAACCATGGCGTTACATCCAGGTATTGCTAGCAACTTCCATGGAAACAGCCTCTCAAGAAATCTTTTTAGCTCTTAATTACAGTAGCATAAAAGAAGATTAAAAAAAAAAAAAAGGCAAAAGTATCCATAATGTAAAAAGTAGTCAGAAGGATTTCCACTTTTACTAATAGTTCTTTTTCCTTTTTCTTAGCTGTAGAGAGATTTCATATGGTTCACTCCCACCTCACTCTCATCCATTCTCTTCCACTGGCATCCTCTTAGATAGTATCAAGGATGGCTTCAGCTCTGTCTTAACAGGAAAGCAAACAAACAATAGAAGGTTTGGAACATTTTTTCTTTCTTCACATTAAGTCAAATTTTGTGTCTCTGAAAGAAAAATTGGACAAACTGACACAGGAAGAAAACAAGAGGAAAAGCAGTGGCACAAAATATACCTTGTGTGCCTCACTGACTGTTACTTGGAACCTTACTGCTGCAGGAAGACAAAGCAGAGGAAGATCCCGCTGACCTGTAAAATCACTGACATCATTCAGGTTGCCTCACTGGTCATGATCTCATTATCACATTGCAGAAAAGGATCTGTGAAACAAGGAAAAGGACACCCATGTGAGAATGAAAGTAGGAATAGAGTCTGACAGTCAAAGAATGACTGCAGAGATGGCTGGAAGGAGTCTCCAGAGATCTCTGGTCCTATCTCCCAGTATGGCCACCACCATATCAGGGCAGCTGTGGCTTTGCCTAAATGAAGCCTGAAAACCACACCAATGGAGACAGTCTCCATCTCTCTGGTAACCTGCTCCACCACCCTCCTGGGAAAGAAGCTTTCCTAATGTCCATCCTGAACAATCTCCCAAGCTTCACTTCGTGGCTATTTTCCTATGCTTCCTGCATTGCAGAGGGTATTAGAAGCAGGGTTGTTACACAGAAATCTGCTATTCAGCCTTTCCAGGACTGAGCAGTCTATAAAGAGTGCAGAAACACAGCAGGTTTGAGTGCACCAGGCTGCAGGTATCTTCTGACACATGGAGAGGACTGCAGAAAGAGAGTGACTTTCTGTGTAAAGAGCGGTGCAGTGTAACTAGCAAGGGAAACAAGCTTCCTTTGACAGTGAGAAAAGGGCTGAGTGAGAGCCTGAGAGCCAAGCTGCCTTGAGTCTCATAAAAATCATGAAGTGGAGATCCCCTCAGACCAAGCCATGTCTGAAGTCTGAAGGCAAAAGAATGTGGCTGCAGAGATGAAAAAAGAACAGGCAACTACAAAAAAAAAAAAAAAAAAAAAAAAAAAAAAGAAGAAAACACACACACCAAACACACTTATAAGTACAATTTTATCTCAATTTTTTACCATAGAATAAATATTGACTATCATCTCAGGCACATCACCTAGAGCCTGGTGATATAGTGGACACAATAGATAAAGCAGACAGAGTGGGTGCAACCTGACACTGACATCTCCATTATATGCATTTAGTTGATTGAGTTACATCTTTCAAGAATTAAATTACTGCCACAATTAAAGCAGTTAGTGTTGTGGAAACAATCCCTCAGTGAGCACAGGTACATATCCTAAAAAGTTCTTAACACTTTCTAGAATGAGTGAAGGAATTAATTTACACAAATGAATAAAAATCGCAGGAATTCCTGTAGGGTTTACTGTAGCTTATGCTTACTTAAGGAGAAAAAAAAAAAAAAACAAACCCTCAAGCTTTGAAACTTTTTTTGCTGTGTGGAAATAGTAAAGTGGCTGCCAGCTGCCACAGAAATGGCATTGTAGTATTATTCACAGTAGTATTTATAAGTCATCTGACTGTCACACTGAGTTAAACAACACAATCCAAGATTCACTGATGGCTAAAACAATACTGCTTGGAAGGACTGCAAGCACGTGCACTGCCAACATCAGAAGCGTAGTAAGAAGACGGATGAAAATGGCAGTTGTCTACAGCTAGAGACACCACAAGTTTTAGAAATATCAGAATATTTCTGGGAGTTGGATGATAATACATAGTTAAAAGGGGAAGCAGCTATTATCTGCTTCGTTATTTCAAGACTAATGAAACTGCTTTGGGGAATATTCACATAATTTAAAAGTATACAGTGATCTAAATGTTTTGGATTCCAATAACATATCGTTTGCACTGGAAATTATAACATTAACATTGTTTTGTGATAGTCTGCAAGTTAACATAAACGAGTAAGAAAATTTTTTATAGCTTAATTCCTGGTCCGCATTTTTCATTCTGCAGCTTTGTAGATCAATTACTGGACAGAAACCAACAGTTAATACCGAAGATTGTGTCTATATGAAAAAAAAAGGTTTACATCACTTGTCTCCACTGTCAGAAGTGGTTTGGAATTAAAGGAGGTATTTTATTTTGTCAATCTTGGATACCTGGATATGTTCAGATCCTTTACCACATGATGACTATCTCTTAAACTATCTTCCAGATATTAGGAATTACTTTATGACCTTAGCAAAGGAATGCCCAAGTTCAACTTTATATTTAATGAGGTATGGGTAAAAATGGGAAGAAAAACAAGAGAAAAGAAGAGAAAAAACACACCATGGCAAAAAGGAAAAAGTAAAAACAGGGTTCATTTCATGGCATACACTAGGGTCAAACGTCTGGTTTCATATTTTGATTTCAGCAAACCCTTTAATCTGACTCAAACACTTCTCCTAAAAAAACGTTGTTTTCTTAGGAAATTGGGAGCTTAACTGAGAAGCTGAATGTGATAAAAGGTTGCATATGGATTATTTGTTTGTTTACTGACAAACTTGGTGAAATGTGTGGACGTACCAAAGTATTTTATGTCAGAAAATGCTCTAATATTATAACTTCAACTAGTTATGTTTTTTAATTTCCTGAAGCTTCTGGGACTTATGTCAATTTCCATTTCAGCTGTTGCAAAGGAGGACGACATTTTTCTTGTGTAAATAGACTTGGACAGACTGAAACCTGCTAACTAATGATCATGTTAAGGCAATGTTTCCAAATTAAATTTGATTTCAGTTGAACAGGAAAAGAATTTTTGCACTGATTTCTAAAACAGGGTGTGATGAAATGCATCAAAATTGTTAGTAAGTGCCACATGAACATTCCCTGAATCATGATCACTGAATGGCATGGTTGAAATGTTCCTTTGGGAGAAAAGCATGTGATTTTCTATAGGAATTCCCTGAAACAGCCTTTAAAGTAAAGCAGTCTATTTTTCAAGTGGTTGTGTCTTATTTCTACATCAGAAAGTTCTGGGAGCTCTTATCTCAGTAACACAGCTGTGTCAGCTTTGCCACAGTTTTAACAAGAAAGTCAGTTATTAATGGCATGAAATACAGTCATTTCAGCCATGGTTGCCATCTAGTTATGTGTTTGTTCCCAGTAATTTAACCAAGATGCAAGTTGAACATGACAAGAGGTCTGCATAGGGGGACAGTCTTGACAGAAACATCACTCCCTGACTCCCCACTCCCATGAATTTCCCCTTATTGGGAAGGAAAAGCTACACCAAGATGTTGTTTCTTCAAGATGCGATGCTGTGAAATGACAGAAAAATAAAATGAATAATATGGAGAAAACTCACATTAGCTCTCTCATCCCAGAAGTGGAGATACTGAAGACAATTTGCCCAGACTTCTGCATGAGATAGTGTTACTTGACCAAGTGGGAGAAGACACTATTTAAAATAACTGTGATTTGAAACTCAACATATATGAGAATGCAATGTATAAAGAGATGCATAACTTTATACAACCCTATTTATACAACTGCTCTGGTGTTGATACTTGTGCATCTTAATACTTGAATCCATTCCGCTTGGGAATGAAAAAACAATGGATCTTGTCATCCATCAAGCACATCTCTACATAGTCACTCATATGCAAACCTATGGAAAGATAAGATGCTACTTCAGTGTTACTGCAGAAGATCTGCTGCTGAACAAAATGCCTAAGGGAACAAGAAACAAGCCTCACCTTTCAGACCTCAAACTGTGCTTGTAGATGTCCAGTTCAGTGAAAAGCTATCTGAGAAGTTACTGTATTTATTCAGAAAGCCAAAGAAACAAAAAAGAAATCACACCATCCTACTTCTAATGTTTATTCTTCTGAGACCTACATATTCATTCCTTTTAACTCGTTTAAAAATCTTTCCTTGCCTGTTCTGTCCTTTCAAATGTTCCTTTCTGCCACACTGGAACAAAAAACATGTAACAGTGAATATAACCACCAGCCATCCAACGTGGCACTCTGCCTTTGACATAATTCTTCAGAGGAAGATATACATAGCTTCTAGCAGAGATTTATTCAGGCTTTGACTTGAAATATAAGCTCATATTGACCATCCTCAAGGTCTGTTCAGAACCTCCTACAGCTCCAGCTCTAGCTCTTCCTGATACCCATACACACTACAGAAGCTGTGCCTTTCTAAATCCTTGTCTTTTGTTTCCACCACAGACACTATCTGTTGCTTTAGTTCTATCACAGACTACCTCAGTTGACTCCCTACAGAGGAAACAACCACAGCTCTTTGCCTTCTGGAGCGCTCCTTTTATTTGATGTGTCCAACTGGTGTTTCTGGCTTTGGGCTGAAGAGCAGGTAAGTGCAATTTATTTGCTACTCTAAGGATATTTGGAGCATGATGAGGTTCAATTTATCTGGTCTCTGACTGGCTAAAACTCTTCACTCATACTGACACCATTAATATATTACAACCTAAGAGGATGTTGCTGCTGCACCACATTTCCAGTTAAGATCCATTTATGCCCATTGTATCACAGTTTTGTGGGACTGATATTCATAACTCAGATCATTTCCAGAATACATACTAAACAAGTTAAAATATTGACTTGAAAACTGACATGGTGCATGTACTGTGCATAATGCTTTCTGTCACATGTAAACAACAAATACGTTCCTGAAATCAATTTGAATCCAAACATACACAGTGCCTTTTACATTCTGTCCAATTTCTCACTCATCTTCTGATTATATTCTCCATTGCAGCCCCTGTGCAGGAAAGTATGAATAACACTTTTGTTTATTGCCTGATACAGAATGGAGACCTATTTCCCTGCAGAAGATTTATGATCCATGAGCCATATATTTGGAATGCAGATAGCAGATTAGTTTGGGATTTGTCTCATTCAGAAAGCATTGACAATGGCAATTCATCACAATAATTTCAGTAAAGGATCTTAGCAATGTTTCATGCCACAAGCAGGTGCCCAATTTCCATCCATTAAGAGAGTCATATGATGGAGACACCACAATAAAAATGTAAGCATTCTTATTTATTTAGGATGAGAGAAAAATGTACTTGTGAGAGACATTTATGCTTTGTTTACTTGTGGAGTTGGAACTTTTCAGGAAAAAAGCCTTTCAAGCTGTTTCAAAATTCATTGAATTGGGCAGATATCAGACCTTCAAGTTTCTGTGTTGCTCTGTATAATGGAAAGATGAATTAATCTTCCACGTTCTGACTCATTATAATGCCTAAGAGGACTTGAGTATGACCTTTAATGGAAAGGAATGTGGAAATTCAGTAGACATTGGAATTAGTAACTATATTTAGGTTCCAAAATATGTGACCTGAGATGCAGAACTGGAAGAACTCCAGTACAAAAGCATGAAGACCTACCAGGCAAACAAGCACCTCCAAATTCAACCCCCTTGTCCAAGTGCCTGTTTAGGTAAGTGGCAAAAACTCACCTTTGATCTTCAGAACTGAGCACCTCCCAAGTCTGCATGCTTGTCCTGTCTCACCAGCAAGGAACATCAGGCATGGAATGGAGGCAAATGCCTTAAAATGAATGCCTAAGGAAGGTCAGATGATATCTGAAGAGGGCTGTAGAAGATATCAATAGTGTATCCTTGCAAAGGCAGTGTTAGATGTGCATCCCTAGCAGTCATCAATTGCATTTTATGCTGGTAGTCAATGTTGTGAGAATGTCTCCATTTTGTTCATTATCTTTAATGATACTTCATACCTGAATTCATAATCTTGTCACGGAAACAAATACTTAATCATGTAGATATTCTGTGAAAGGCAACTAGGAATGTAAGTGGTAGAATCGAGTGATCGTATAATCAGAACAGTCCCTAGTAGATAAAAAGGAGTTCATAATAAATGAAGACTGTAGCATCCAGCAGAATTTTGAGTGCCTCATCCTTCCAGGTAGTGTCTGAAACAGCTATAATCACAGTGAGGGTCTAAGCAGGCAGAGAAGCGTTTGGGGCATCCATTCAACTATATGTTGAATGCTTCTGCAGTAAGCACTTTGTTTCCTACCGGTGGCACACCTCTAATTATCAAAAAGACTTTTTTAAAAAAATTTAAAATTTTTTTCTACAGATTGTCCTCTGTCTGGAAAGAGTCCTCCTTATTCTTTGATACTGGCAAATGCATCTCCTCCTCAGAAGCGCTGTTTGTCCACATTATGCATTTAAGGGGAGGACTGTTTTAATGGACCACAGTTCAGGAAACTAAGAGGAGAGGCTATAAGGCGCTGTGGCAGATGCAGTCTACCTGAAAAACCCAGACCACCAAAGAAAGAGGTGACACAACTGACAACTTAAGAGTCCAGAAGCATCTCCACTTCTCCTTTTTATTTCTGGGCAGAATATTTAGGCTTTTTACTTAAGATGAAAAAAAAAAGTTATTTTGAAAATTCACTTATTTCCCTTGGTATTCCAGGGAAAAAAACCCAACACTTCATTTGTATTCCACTCATAAATGCATCTCATATTCCTGTGATTGTCATTGTCCTGCTTGTTTGCCATGCATTTTGTTGTAATTTGTAACACTGAAGAATACAGCTCTGAAGAGCTTTATAAATCTTGCTGAGTGAATAATTTCCCTTGTGTATATGTCACCTTTTGGAAGAAATCCACAAAGTTTTCTGGCAGTAGATCTTTTGCAGTATTAAGACAAGACACTAATTGTCATAAACCAGCCCTTTTCCACATAATAAAAGTCAAAAGCAATATTGCCAACCACGGGGAATAACAAAGTTGAATAGAACAGAGAACTTTTGAAAGCCAGGGTTGGTTGTTTATCTTCAGGCAGAAAAAGATTATGTTAATCTTTATGAGAACTACAGGCAGGATATATAACTTCATATTAGCAGCACAGCACACAGAGAGTCACCATACTCTGGATTCATTGCTTTTAAAGGAATATGCCAAGCAAGATGAGCGGACCTCCAAGGCTGAAGCTCAAGCTTCCTTCCAGTAAAAACTCAAAAGCTTTCAAGTTTTACATGAAGCGTGTATTTTGTCATTCATTTCTCTTGGGTATATTTAACACCACAGTTTTGGGTGCAGTGACCAAGGGTATTAATAGCCCCTGAGACTGCGTAAAGAAATCTCTATATTTAGCCACAGAAGGAAGGTTTCTCTGCACAACCATTTTCTTACAGCACTGTGTCAAAGTTCATGGGCACATACTCCTACAGACAGGAAAAGATGCATTTCAAAAATGTGCAGCTACCAATCCAATATTTTTTCTCAAAGGTCTGTGAGCGCACATTGCTGGTTCAGTTGAGTTCATCAACCAACACCCCCAAGTCCTTCTCCTCAGGACTGCTCTCATCCCATTCTCCACCAAGCCTGTATTTGTGCTGGGATTGCTCTGACCCAGGTGCAGGACCTTGCACTTGGCCTTATTGAACTTCATGAGATTTGCACAGGCCCACCTCTCAAGCCTGTCCAGGTCCCTCTGGATGGCATCCCTTCCTCTAGCATGCTGACCACACCACTCAGCTTGGCATCGTGGGCAAACTTGCTGAGGGTGCACTCTCAATCCCACTGTTCATGTTGCCAACAAAGATGTTAAACAGCACCCAGTCCCAGTACTGACCCCTGAGGAATGCCACTCTTCACTGGTTGCCACTTGGACATCAAGCCATTGACCACAACTTTGAGTCCAGTCATCCAGCCAATTCCTTATCTACCAAGGTGTCCATCCATCAAATCTATGCTCTCCAATTTAGAGACAAGGATAGTTGTGTGGGACAGTGTCAAATGCTTTGCACAAGTCCAGGTAGATGATGTCAGCTGCTCTTCCCTCATCAACCAATGCTGCAAGTGTAATGTTGTAGAAGGCCAACAATTTTGTCTGGCATTATTTGCCCTTAGTGAAGGCATGTTGGCTTTCACCAATCACCTCCTTGTTTTCCATGTGCCTTAGCAGAGTTCCCAGGAGGATCTGCTCCATGATCTTGCCTTGCACAGGGGTGAGACTGACTGACTGACTGTAGTTCCTAGGGTCTTCTTTTTTTCCCTTTTTAAAAAGGGGGGTAATTTTTCCCCTTTTCCAGTCAGTGGGAACTTCACTGGACTGCCACAACTTCTTAGATATGATGGATAGTGACTTAACAACTTCATCCGCCAGTTCCCTGAGGAACTGTGGATGTATCTCATTAGGTCCCATGGGCTTGTGCACCTTCAGGTTCCTTTGATGGTCTCAGACTTGGTCTTCTACAGTGGATGTAGAAGTGGATGGAGAATTCTTCATTCTCCCAATCCTGGTGTTTGCGTTCTGCGACTTGGGCAGTGTGCCTGGAGCACTTCCCGGTGAAGACCAAGGCAACAAGAGTCATTGAATACCTCAGCCTTGCCCATATCCTGGGTGACCAGGTCTCCCGTTTCCTTCCAGACAGGGCCCACATTTTCCCTAGTTTCCTTTTGTCAGTGACATACCCATAGAAGCTTTTGTTGTTGCCCTTGACATCCCTGGACAGATTTAATTCTACCAGGGTTTTAGCTTTCCTAACCTGATCCCTGCAGCTTGGACAATTACTCTGTATTCCTCCCAGGCTACCTGTCCTGGGTTCCATCCTCTGTAAGCTTTCTTTTTCTGAGTTTTTCCAGGAGCTCCTTGTTCATCCACGCAGGCCTCCTGGCATTTCCACTGAACTTCCTTTTCATTGAGAGGCATTGCTCCTGAGCTTGGAGGAGGTGATCCTTGAATATTAACTAGCTTTCTTGGGCCCCTCTTTCTTCCAGGACTTTATCCCAAACAGATACCTGAAGAGCCCAAAATCTGCTCTCCTGAAATCCAGGGTAGTGAGCTTGCTGTGCACCCTCCTCACTGCCCTAAGGATCTTGAACTCCACCATCTCCTGGTCACTGCAGCCAAGGCTGCCCTTGAACTTCACATTCTCCACCAGCCCTTCTTTGTTGGTGAGAACAAGGTCCAGCATAGCACCTCTCCTCGTTGCCTTCTCTATCACTGGGAGAAGGAAGTTATCATCAGTGCATTTCAGGAACCTCCTGGATTGCTTATGCCCTGCTGTGTTGTCCCTCCAACTGATATCGGGGTACTTGAAGTCCCCCATGAGGACCAGGACTTGTGAACATGAGGCTGCTCCTATCTGTCTATAGAGGGCCTCATCCACTCAGTCTTCCTGGTCAGGTGGCCTGTAGCAGACCCCCACTATAATGTCACTTAACCCTGCCCTCCCTTTAATCTTGACCCGTAAGCTCTTGGTCAGCTCCTCATCCATCCCCAGGCAGAGCTCCATGCACTCCAGTTGGTCACTGGCATAGAGGGTGACACCCCTTCCTTGTCTCTCCTGCCTGTTCTTCCTGAAGAGCCTGTATCCTTCCATTCCAACACTCCAGTCATAGGAGCCATCCCACCACATCTCAGTGATGCCAATAAGATCATAGCAGGTGTGCACGTCTCCAACTCCTATTGTTTATTCCCCCTAGCTGTCATTAAAGCCCATAAATACAACTGTTGCATAAAGCTATGGAAAGTTCTGTTTGGGGCATAGTTTTCCAAGCCTTTAATCGAGCTGTGAGTGCAGTATAGACATTCTGATCACAGCTGCTTACAAATATCTTCACTGAAAAATAATTGGATACACGCAAGACAATCTTGTGCTCATTTTCCAGCTTCATATTCCAGTCCTGGTGTGGGCTGGACTGACAAGGAGTGGATCAAGCCAGTAACAGGAATAAATGTCATCTTCCCTTGTGCATATGTGA
Organism: Alca torda; assembly: GCA_008658365.1. Classification (NCBI taxonomy): domain Eukaryota; kingdom Metazoa; phylum Chordata; class Aves; order Charadriiformes; family Alcidae; genus Alca; species Alca torda. Next base: position 20,019,442 of record CM018079.1, on the reverse strand, counting down.
GTGAAAAGGTGAGTGAAAATTCCTTCTGAGTATGAGGTAGAGACATACATTTCTGTATGCAAAAGGCAGACTTTTTTTACCTGAAAACTTTCTGACACATTGACAGAAAAGGAAAGCAACAATTAAAAAGTAAAAAAGATAGGCTAAAAGAATTCCATACAATCATGGACAGATTTAGGTGGGAAATTATCTCTGGAGGTCTCTATCCAACTCCCTGGTCCAAGCATGTACACTGTCATAGCTAGATGGAGTAGGTCAGAGATAGAGAAGTGTTGAAGACGTCTGTTGATGGAGATGCTTACCACCTCTCTGGGCCACATCCCATGACTGTGCCACTCTCCTGGGGATGAATTATTTCTTCCTAGCCCATCAGAGTTTCCTGCGTTGCAAAGGTACCTGTTGGCTTCTCTGAGAGGGGCGTTGCTCTGTCTTTGTCGTGTCCTTTTTGAAGCGGAACTCCTTCAACTTTCTCTTTACCAAGTTGAATAAAGCCTACTCCCTCTGCCTTTTCTGTGATCCAGCTCCCAGTATGCAAGTTGGACTTTATTTCTCTGAGAGTGTATTGCTGGTTCATGTTCAACTCATTGTTCACTGGGACCCCCAGTCTCTGCAGAGCTGCCTCCCAGCCATTTCCCAGCCTATCCTGGCTCAGGGGCTGGCTCTGACCCAGGTGCAGGCTCTGCATTTTTCCCTGTTGAACTTCATGAAGTTCACGCTGCTCCAGCTTGTGTCCCTGGAATCTAGCCAGGTATGAAGGTTGTGCAGTCTTGACAACACCACCGTCTGGTCTAAGTTTCTCATCACATTTGCATTGACTCCAGCCAAAGCTCCTAGGAGCTGAACCCTATCCATCAGAAGAAGAGCTTTAAGTCATTAATATTCTCCTAATGTATAATTTATAAAGTTGTGCCACTGTGTTTTCAGAAGGCTGCAAGCAAGGATAGCAGTCTGGAGCCAGGAAGCTGCTAATTAAGGTATAAGTTAGAAATGCTAGTGGTGTAATATGAAGAACAGAGGGAAAGCAGCAGCTTTAGCCACACTTTAAGACACAAAAGTTTCACAGACTAGTTTAAGCAGTTTCAGTAAGACAAAAATCTGAGACTGCCTTCCAGGAGCCAGTGTTGGCCAGGAAACACCTCTCAAATGCAGCAAGAGAGCAGGAAAACTACTTAAGCCTTGAGGGTTCCCAGCAGGCGTGAAAAAAGGCAGAAGGTGATTCTATATATGTCCCATTCAGTCCTTTGTCCGTGCACCCCTTCGTGCACGTCCTCCCCAACTCCACCCTTACTTAAGCTGTTTTACCTATCAATTGTTCTTGTCTGGATAAGTCCATAAGCCTCTCCTTTGCACGCTGTAGTTGAGACTCTGAAATGTATTCCTTCAGAAACTTGGCTTTTAAATTTTTTGTTTGAGCAAGGAAAATTGTGTACTTTTAAGTAGGTCATTGAATTTCTCTACAACCCAACTCCTTTGACAGAGGCTTATTATTTTTCTGTGTGTGTTTCAGTAGGAAAACACATGATTTCAGAGTCGGCTGGCATGTTTATTTTCAAATATGGAGTTTCCTTTTTTGTGGCTTGTGGAGTTGAATATTATTATAAATTGATCTCCTAGATCTTTTGCTGTTCTGACACTTCTCTTCCCCCTATACCACTCCCTTTTCTCCTGTCCCAGTTTATTAAGATTAGTTTTTCATTTGGGAATTCCAGTATTTCACAACAAGCCTTTTCATCTTTCTCTTTATTGTCATTTCCTTTGTAACCTTCCTGTGTTTTTACCAGTTCCTTGCTCATTCACCTTCTCTCTGCTTTTGCCAGGCTTCCCTATTCTTTTCCTTCGCATTCAAATGTCCACAATTTCCGAGTGCCTTAATTAAATCCCCTGCTTCAACAATGTATGAGCGGGGTCCAGATGATTCCTGCTTTTCAGAGAAAATGTGCAACAGAGCTGGTGGAACCTGTCCATAAATTAACACCCATTCTTGTTTTTACAAACTTTATCACTTGATTCTTGTCTGTCTTGTTTACATGCTGTGAAACATCTGTATTGCATTACACTGAAAAGAAAAATGTGGTCAAATGAGAACAGCTTGAGTTTACGGTCTCTTTTCCTTTGCAATGTTATGACATCAGATAGCAGAAAATCAAAGAACAGTTTCTAGGAATCTAAATTTGAAACTTTTGATGACATTGCACACATAAATCTAGTTAGTCAGCTTCTTTGCTGATTAATTTCAGGTAGCTTCTGGCTTTGGACAACGATGTTCAGGACTTCAGTAGATTTAGACAGTGCTTTTCGGTTCATTTGCTGAGCAATCTACCCTCTGCTTATTGAAAATAAAAGGGTAAATCAGCTGGAAAGACAGGGCAACTTCTGCTAAAAAAGGAAAAGGAGTATTTTGTTCTTCACTTGGAAACATTTCATTTAGAAATTTGGCTGATTGGTGTTTATTTTTAAAGGATGAATAGCCCCTTGAAAACACAATTTTTGATCAAATACAACATTCTGCATCAGCATGTGTATTATGATATGTAGTTGAAAAGAAAAGTGTATGTGTGTGTGTATGTAAGGAAATATCCGACTTTTAAATCTGATTCCTGAACTAACTGTTTTCACTGCTCTAGGGAATGGTGAACACTTCTGCTATTAGCCATTTTTCATCAGGAAGAGAAGAATATGCCAGGATCATCTGAAATGGCTGTCCTGATCTCACATTTTATTATGAGACTTTTCACATCAAATTGTCTCCTTCAAAAATCACTCATATATCCCTTTGCATTTGTTCCAGCTCATTTGACTGAGATCAGCTTTCTAATCATGTTCCCCCAGATGACGAATTCACGCCAGGAAAACTAATGATTCAACCTGTCAACAGATTTCATAGACTTTTGGTCATAGATCCCTTCACTACAGAAAAAGCTAAACTCATCCATGCCTCAGCTATAAAGAAATTAAAAAGTGTCTGAAAGACCTCAGTCTGTTATATTCAAACATTCATTTAAAGCTTTACTAAAAACAACTGCCAATGCTGTAAACATTTCTGGCTTAGCTCCTAATGAGTGATATTCAAATATTGTTTTTTTAAATAATGAAATTATACTTTTTACCATGAAGTACAATAGCTTTCCTGTTAAATCTAAATTAAATCAATATTTTAGACTCTCATTTGAAAGTGTTCCTGATAAGTCTTTTATTACTGCCACATTCTTGACTGCTATAACAATTAATTCCCCACGAGCTTTCGCCTGCATATCCACAATTCATTATTTATGAATTTTGCTTAAAAATTCCCCTTTGCTCTGTTGCTTTGGACTCATACTAGGCAGCCCAGAAAAAGAACATCCTCGTTACTATTGATAGTCTTCTCAGACTTGACAGGGAACTTGAGGTAACTCCTTGCTTATACCACACAGAAGGACTTTATGCCTTTTATTTTTGCCTACTGGCAAAAGCTGAATTACACATTCACCATCAAAACCAATTGTGCTAACTGATGTCCAGCTTGTAGAGAGAAATTTTGCTAAAGGGAAAGGCAGTCCTTTCTTGTCACTTTCTTGCTGAGGTCAGTCACTCAGTAAGGCCCCAACTGGGCAGAGATATATGTACGTGTTCAATTTCATGCACCGTGAAAGTTTCACTCAAGTAAAGTTCATGAACTCATAAAGTAACACATGTAGCTAGATCTTCCAATGGCTGGGGACCTGCTTAGAATAGACTTTGAGGAATTGAGGAACTTCTGACAGTGGTCTGATATATCTAAAATAAGAAGTAAAAAAAACCCAACCAACCAAACAAACAAAAACCAGAGAAGAAACCAAAACATAGGAAGTGCTGCTGACACAGGGCAAGCTGTGCAGCAGCATGCCTCCCTTTACATGAGTCTCTGTCTCCCAGTCCAGAACCACTAAAAGCAAACAAGATAATTCCTAGACAGGATTATTTCCAGTGCCAGAACAGCCCAAGCATGGGCACGAGCCTCTTAACCCTGATAGACAGCTAAAACCACTTTTGCTCTGAAGAGTTTAATGTTTATCAGAAACAAGTTACAGGAGTGAAGACAAAGCTACACATTACTCAGAGTCCATGTTCAGAGGGGGACGCCATGGGAGGTTTGGGCAAGGAGCCATGGAGGCTTTGACAGACATAGGATATTTTCTGCAGGGAACTACCTTGCCAGAAAGTCCCTTCGAGATTTTTCATGTCCTGTAAAACCAAGAAATTGTCTCACTCAAACATTTCTTTTGACGTTAGAGTAACTTCAGACAGTCTTACTATTCAAATAAATGTTTAATCCTTTGCTGGATCCTGCTAAGCCCCTTACTACAGGAATAACTTGCAGCTGTAAATCCAACAACTTCATTTTCATGTCTTGGGAAACATTTCCACTGATCAAGCATCAGTTTGCAAGGTTTTAATTCTAATGATGCACTTTTTTTCTTGTACCATGGGCAAGGCCACAGTCTACAGGTTACGTTAGCATGGCTTAGGAGTATTTTGGTGTAATGAGAAAAAAGGACAGCAGAGTTGCTACCTTGGATTTCAAGAGACCAAACTTTAAGTTATTCAGGGAGCTACTTAATAGAGTACACTGGGAATCTGCTTTTGAGGTCTTAGTAGCCCACAAGTGCTGCTCAGTTTTTAAGAACCACCTCTTAAAAGCACAGGAGCAGGCAATTTTACTGTGTCTAAGTCAAGCAACTGTGGCAGAAGACCAGCTTGGCTGAACAGGGAACTCCTCTTGGAGCTCGGGGGGAAAAAGAATTCTATGATATCTGGAAATGAGATCAGGCTTCACAAGAAGGTTACAGAGCTGTGGTTTGCATATGCAGGGAGAATACATGAAAAAGCAAAAGCTCAACTAGAGCTTAGACTAGCCAGTGTTGTGTCAGACAACAAAAAAGAGGAGGTCCAAAAAACACATTGTGCCGACAGTTGTTGAAGATGGTCAACTGACAAATAGGGATGAAGAAAAGGCAGAGGCAGTCAGTGGGGGTTTTTTGCCTCAGTCTTTAATAATACTAATAGACCTTTTGCTTCCCGGTCCCCTGAGTGGAGGACCACAAGTGTGGGAACAGTGACTTTCCATTTTTGGCCACTGAAACTATCAGCTGAATATTAATAACTCCATGGGGTCTGATGGGATTCATCACAGAGTAATGAAGGAGCTAGCGGATGCTATGACAGAAACCCCTCTCAATGATCTACCAAAGGTCCTTGCTGACTGGAAGCTAGCCACGTTATTCTTATTTACAAAAAGGGTTGTGAAAGGAAGACCCAGGGAACTACAGACCTGTTAGTCTAACCCTCAGTTCCTGGAAACAGACAATGCCATCATCAGGCATAGTCAACATAGGTTCACAAAGGGAAGTCCCTGTTTAACTAATTTGATATCCTTCTATGATAAGGTCATCCACCTAGTAGATGAAGAGAAGATCGTGGATGTAGAGAGAAGGTGGTTATTTTGGATTTATTAGGGCTTTTGATACTGTTCCTCACAGAATCCTTCTGGACAAGTGTCCAACTGTGAGATGAGCAGGTACACAGTGAGCTGGGTGAGAACTGACCAAATGGCAAGGTTCAAAGGGTTGTAGTGAATGGGACTACATGTGGCTATGACCAGTCAGCAGTGGTGTTCCTCAGGGCTCAATTTTAGGGCCGTTTCTGTTCAATATTTTTACCAATGATTTGATGCAGGAGTGTGAACCTACCATCAGCAAGTCTGATGATGATAGTAAATTGTGAGGTGCTGTTGACTTCTCTCAGGGGGTCAGAGGACTTGCAGAGGGATTTGGATAGATTGGGCATTGGGCAACCATCAAAGGTATGAAATTTAACAGCACCCAATACTGCATTCTGCACCTGGGGTGGAGTAGCACTAGGCACAGGTATAAATTGGTAGAAAAGGCTGGAGATCAGCCTGCAGAATGAGATCTGGGGGTTGCTGGTTGACAGCAGGTTCAATATGACTCAGAAGTGTGCCCTGACAGCCAAGAGGGCAAACCCCATCTGGGGTCCATCAAACACAATATAACCAACTAGTTAAAAGAGTTGATTATCCTGCTGTTTTTAGCATTGGTGCAGCCTCACCTTGAGTACTGTGTGCAGTTCTGGGCCCCACAATTAAGAAGAACATTAAAGTACTGGAATGTGTCCAGAGGAGGGCAACAAAGCTAATAAAAGGACTGGAAGGTGTGTAGCATGGGGAGAGCTGAGGACCCTGGCTTTGTGTAGTTTGGAGTGAAGAAGGCCGAGGGATAAACTTATTGTTCTCCTACAGATCCCTGAGGAGGGTAAGTGGAGAGGGAGGTGTTGATCTCTTCTCCCTGATATCCAGTGATAGGACACATGCAAATGGTTGAAAACTGCATCAGAGGAGGTTCAGACCTGACATTAGCAGCATTTCTTTAACCAAACGGATGATCAAACAGTGGAACAGACTTCCTAGAGAGAGGTGGTTAATGCCCCATCCCTGTCAGTGTTTAAGAGGCTTTTGGGCAATGCCCGTAATAATATGCTTTACTTTGGTCAGCCCCGAATTGGTCAGGCAGTTGGACTAGCTGATCTTTGCAGGTCCTTTCCAACTGAAATATTCTATTCTATTCTACACTATTATTCTAGTCTATTCTAATCTAGTCTATTCAGTCTCGGATCTCCTACAAGTCTCAAGCAGGCCCCTGAGCCAAGATAGGTGTTTGGCAGAAACAAAGATAAAGATTAAAGGTGTGAATGAAGACACCAAGGGAAAAAAATAGGCAAAACCCAACCACATGTCTCTTGGGCTGGTCCTGGGGCACATCCTAGAACAGCTGCACAGATGGGTAGCATCATTTTAGCCATGCACTTAATTTCTTTGGCCTCGTCAGTTTACTATATATAACCTCAAAACAAACAGCCAGACTAACAGGCTTTGTCATTAAGAGCAAGAGTCCTACTGGGTTCAGCCATGCAAATAATCAACCAGATTGCAAGGACGTGCAACTACAGTCAGTCTCATGCCTGTTTTTATTTAACTAGTGTTGCCTTAGCCTCAGAAGTTCCAGTGATTCCACCTCCAGCATTTTTTGTCCTTCACTACAGTACACGAAATGTTTTAGACGTCTTTTTCTGACACTTTGAGGCACACGCTAATGGCATATGATAAAAGATGTCATTGATTTTCATTCAGATAAGTAATTTACTCAACAATGCACTTTTCTCTTCTGTCCCTCTGCTACTCACTTGCAAAACAAATCTAGGTGACCCTCCAGTCTCACTTCTGTGGCATAGTGAGATGAGATGATGATGAAAGGGTCAAGTGTTTATGGGTAAGAATCAGGTGAAAGGCCAATAAGGCAGATATCACAGTAACAGTCTGTTATAGAACCACCAAGCAGAATGAAGAGACAGACAAAATATTCTATAAGCAACTAGGAGAAGTCTCGCAATCGCTAAGCCCTTGTTCTCATGGGGGACTTCAAGATGTCTGCTGGAAATACAATCCAGGGGAGAGGATTGTCGAGGTTCCTTGAGGTTGCAGAAGGTAACTTCTGACAGTTGGTAAGTGAGCTAACTAAAGAAGCATCCCACTGGACCTGTTGTTTACAAACAGAGAAGGATTTGTAAGTGATGTGATGGTTGGAGGCCGTCTTTGGCATAGTAATCATGAAATGGCAGAGTTTTGATTCTAGGCCAAGACCTTGGCTTCTGGAGGGCAAACTTCAGCCTGTTCAGGAGACTGGTTGACAAAGTCCCTTCTGAAGCAGTCCTTGAAGGACAAATGAGTCTAGAAAGGTTGGACGTTCTCCAAGAACACAATCTTAAAGGTGCAGGAGCAGGCTGTCCCTATCTGCCAAAGGACAAGCTGGCAGGGAAGAAGGCCAGCCTGGCTGAATGGAGAGATTTTGCTGGAACTCAGGAAAAAAAGGAGAGTTTATGACCTTTGGAAGAAGGAAGAGACAACTCAGGAGGACTACAAGGACATCATGAGATTATGCAGTGAGAAAATTGCATAATCTCATATCTCAACCAGAACGTTATTTGGCTACTGTGGTAAAAGACAATAAAAATGTTTCTATAATACATAACAACAAAGGAGGGATAAGGAGAATCTCCATCCTTTATTGGATGCAGAGGAAAACATAGTGACAAAGGATGAGGAAAAGGATGAGGTACTTAGTGCCTTCTTTGCCTCAGTCTTTAATAGTAAGACCAATCATTCTCAGCTCTCAGCCCCCTGAGCTGGAAGACAGAGACAGGGAGCAGAATTAAACCCCCATACTCCAAGGGGAAATGGTGAGTGACATGCTGCACCACTTAGACACACAAAAGTCTGTGGGTACTGAGGGAGCTGGTAGAAGTGCTCACCAAGCCGCTTCCCATCATTTATTAGCAGTCCTGGCCAGCTAGGGAGGTCCCAGTTGACTGGAGGTTAGCAAAAGTGATGTTCATCTACAGGAAGGGCTAGAATGAGGATTTGAGGAACTGCAGGCCTGTCAGTCTGACCTTGGTGCCAGGGAAGGTTATGAAGCAGATCAGCTTGAGTGCCATCACACAACAGGTACAGGACAACCACACGATCAGGCCCAGTCAGCAGGGGTTTATGAAAGGCAGGTTCTGCTTGACTAACTCAATCTCCTGCTATGACAAGATGACCCTCCTAGTGGATGACGGAAAGGCTGTGGATGTTGTTTACCTGGAGTTTAGTGAAGTCTTTGACACCATTTCCCACAGCATTCTCCTGGAGAAACTGGCTGCTCATGGCTTGGATGGGTGTATTCTTCACTGGGTAAAAACTAGCTGGATGGACAGGCCCAAAGTGTCATGGTGAATGGAGTTAAATCCAGTTGGTGGCGAGTCACAAGTGGTGTTCCCCCAGGACAGTTTTGTTTAATGATCTGGATGAGGAGATCAAGTGCACCCTCAGTAAGTTTGCAGATACCAAGTTGAGTGGGAGTGTTGATCTGCTTGAGGGTAAAAAGTCTCTACAGAGGGATCTGGACAGGCCAAGGCCAACTTAATGAGATTCACCAAGGCCAAGTGCCAGGTCCTGCACTTGGGTCACAACAACCCCATACAACACTATAGGCTTGGGAAAGAGTGGCTGGAGAGCTGCCTGGCAGAAAAGGACCTGGGGATGTTGGTCGACACCTGGCTGAATACGAGCCAGGAGTGTGCCCAGGTGGCCAAGAAGGCCAATAGTAAAAACTGGCTTGTATCAGAAATAGTGTGGTGAATAGGACTAGGGAAGTGAGTATCTCTGTGTACTCGGCACTGGTGAGGCCCCACCTCAAGTACTGTGTTCAGTTTTGGGCCCCTCACTACAAGAAAGGCATTGAGGTGCTGGAGCATGTCCAAAGAAGGGCAACAAAGCTAGTGAGGGGTCTGCAGAACAAGCCTTATGAGAAGCAGCTGAAGGAACTGGGGTTGTTTAGCCTGGAGAAAAAGAGGTTGAAGGGACACCCTACTGCTGTCTACAACTACCTGAAATGAGGCTGTAGCAAGGTGGGTATTGGTCTCTTCTCCCAAGTAACAAATGAAAGGACAAGAGGAAATGGCCTCAATTTGTGCCATGGAGGTTATGACTGGAATTAGGAAAAATTTCTTCACCAAAATGGTTATGAAGCATCGTAACGGGCTGCCAGGGAAGTGGTTCATTTGCCATCCCTGGAGGTATTTAAAAGATGTGTAGATGTGATACTTAGGGACATGGTTAGTGATGGACTTGGTAGAGTTAGGTTAACAGTTGGAATCAATGATCCTAAGGGTCTTTTGCACCTAAATGATTCTACGATTTCAGCTCCCAGAATGGGGCGTGGGAAGAATAAGGAATGTGAAATGCACACTCATAAATCTGCTGCTGAATAGCTCCTCCTGAGCAGACAGCACCCCTCCTCTCTCTTCCCTTACCATGGATGGATAGAAGAAGAGCAAGGAAATTGGATGGAGAAGGCCATGGAGTAGGTTTTGCCCAAGCACAACAAGCAGAGCAGGACTGTTCCCACAGGCCGATGGAACTGAGTCCTGTTGCCTCTGTGGAAGCTTGTAAACACTACTTAGGGCCATTTTAATGGGATACACCCTGATCACCTACCTGCTGTCCTCTGCAGAGGAGCAACTCAGTGTTTAGTACTGTGTCTGCCAAAAATTTCTATTTTGCTGCTACTCCTTCATGCCGGAGGTGTTTTGGCACAGTTAATAGTATTAAAACTATAAACCCATCACTGTGTAACGTGAATAACCACACAAGATGGGTGCCTTCCTAACAATAAAATCCTTTCAAAGCTGGAGTTTGTTCCAAAGAAAAAAGGACCCAAATCATCAGTGCCAAGGCTCTATGCAAGAGATTTACCCTCCCAGCTTCCACTCACAGAAAGTCACAAAGTACTTCCAAGTATCCTAACCCAAATAAAAATCTTTGTTGCAGAAAACTTAAAGCCATGAAATGCAGAAAAATTTTCTGTTACATCTGAGCTTTAGGTGGTATTTTTGCGTTCCTTATTCAGGCTGTTCTGAGGGCAGCATTTCCTTGTAACATAAACTCTTTCCTTATAATAGGTCATCTTTGACATTTTCCTGCATTTAAATTTTTGTGGTTTTAACAGAGGGTGAAACTGAAGCAAAGATGTTAACTTTATGGCCAGAACCAGAGGAAAAGCTGGAGTTAGCATTTAAGTTGTCCCTTAGTCCTGAGGCTCAATTCACACTACAGGTGAATAGATAATCCGTAATGAAAAAAACCCAGATTCTTTATGTCTATCTGAAGAATTCTGGATGTAGTGGTAGACAAAATCTTCTTCTAAATGCTCTCTTGTAGCAGAGAGTAATGAACCTTAAGTGGACATAAAACCAGAGCTGGATTTCTAGTATGTGCTCATCTATTAAAAGACACCGGCAATTTTCACTTCAATCTAACGCCGCATGGCTGAAACTACAGCAGGCTTTCTCCTTCTTAACCTCTTGATGATGTCAACAAATTATCTTTCTGGAACAGACATTCCTTTAAATCTGTGCTAGTACATGTTTTGTTAGGGGGAGATTACCAGGGAGTAGTTCCCAGATTGTCATTCATAATTACCAGAAGGCCACAGGACCATGGGAAGTTGTTCATACTATTTTTATGATGTTTTCCAACAGAACTGTGAGGGTAATGTGACGCATATGATGTTGTGAGGGCTGTCAGTGATCTGAAGGGTTTGGAAAGTGCTGGTCTACCAGTAATTTCTATCCATCAGGTATTCACTTCATGCTTCTTTAGGGGGCAGACATTCAAATGTTTAAACCCACTGACAAATGGAAGAAGCCCAGCTCAAGAGTCCCACATTCAGTTTCCTTTCTGTAGCAAGCTTCTGAACGCATGAACTCCTTTGTACTCCAGAACTTTTGCTCTTCCACTCCTGTTGCAAATGATAGAAATACGGACATTCAACTTATATCAGCAAGCCATTTATGGACCTTCTACAAATGAAGAACAACTCTCCTCAGAAACTAACTTCTCAGGAAAATGTAATGCAAAATCAAAGCTTAAAGCATACCACATTTTGAACCAATTACTGTTGGGAGATCTTTTCCCAATATAGAATCACAGAATCATAGAACCATAGAATCTTAGAATCACAGAATGGTTTAGTTGGGAAGGGACCTTTAAAGGTACTAGTCCAACCCCTGCCACCATGGGCAGGGACTTCTTTCACTAGATGAGGTTGCCCAAAGCCCCATCCAACCTGACCTTATACACTTCCAGGGATGTGGCATCCACAACTTCTTCAGGCGACCTGTTCCAGTGTCTCACCACTCTCATAATAAAAATTTCTTCCTTATACCTAATCTAAATCTACCCTCTTTCAGTTTAAAACTGTTGCCCCTTATCCTGTCACTACAGGCCTTGGCAAAAAGTCTCTCTATATCTTTCTTATAAGCCACCTATATATATTGAAAGGACACAATTACATCTCTCCGGAGCCCTCTCTTCTTCAGGCTGACCAACTCCAGCTCTCTCAGTCTGTCTTCACAGGAGAAGTAGTCTAGCCCTCTGATCATTTTGTGGCTCTCCTCTCAACCTGCTCAAACAGGTCCATGCCTTTCTTGTACTGGGGACCCCAGGTCTGGACACAGTACTCAAGGTGGGGTCTCACCAGGGCAGAGTAGAGAGGCAGAATCAGCTCCCTTGACCTACTGGCCACACTTCTTTTGACACAGCCCAGGATACAATTGGCTTTCTGGGCTGTAAGTGCACATTGCTGGCTCACGTCTGATTTTTCATCCACCAGGTATCCCCAAGTCCTTCTCCACTGGCTGCTCTCAATCTATTCATCCCCCAGTCTGTACTGATACTGCTGTTTGCTCTGACCAAGGTGCAGGACCTTGCACTTTGCTTTGTTAAACTTCATGATGTTCACACAGAACCATTCCCACAAGGTCCCCCTGGATGGCATCCCTTCCCTCTAGCATTCAAGTGCACCACTCAGCTTGGTGTCATCTGCTCACTTGCTGATGGTGTGCTCAATCCCACTATCTGTTTATTTAATAATGAAATTGAACAGCACTGGTCCCAGTACGGATCCCTGAGGCACACCACTTGTTATTGGTCTCCATTTGGACATTGAGCCATTGATTGCAGCTCTTTAGATGCATCCATCCAGCCAATTCCTTATCCATCGAACAGTCCATTCATCAAATCCATATCTCTCCAATCTAGCGACAAGGTGGTTGTGTGAGACTGTGTCAAAAGAACTTACAGAAATCAAGGTAGATTACATCACTTGTTCTTCCCTTGTCTGCTGATGCAGTCACTCTGTCATAGAAGGCCACTAGATTAATCAGGCATGATTTGCCCTTTGTGAAGCCATGTTGACTGTCTCTAATCACCTCCATGTCATCCATATTCCTTGACATAGATTCCAAGAGGATCTGTTCCATGATCTTACTGGGCACACAGGTGAGGCCGACTGGTTGGTAGTTCCCAGGGTCCTTCTTTTTACCCTTTTTAAAAATGGATATGATGTCTTCCTTTTCTCCAGTCACTGGGAATTAGGCCTGACTGCCATATTTTTCTAATATGATTGAGAATGGCATGGCAACTAGGTCAGCCAATTCCTTCACAACCCTAGGATGCATCTTGTTGGGTCTCATGGAGTCACATATGTTCAGGTTCCTCAGGTGGTCTTGAATCTGATTTTATGCTGTGATGGCAAGGTCTTCATTCTCCCATTCTAATAACCAACTTAATGTCTGCAGGAAGAAAATGCTTCCCGTGCCTATAAGACATTTTATAGTTAGTAATGACTTATTCACCCAGAATACATGGTCTACTTACTCTTTTTTGGGAGTAATGACAAATCATGCCCCCTGAACAAGAGGAAAATGTACAAAACATTTTGTTTTGCTAGATACTGTGTCTCCTTTAACAGCGGATCCCAGAATGCTAGACTGAGAGAAATGCTTTCCGTTTACTGGCTTTGTTGAACACTCAGGAGTCATAACTGAGTTTATGCTTCAGGAAGGACTCTGGGTGGTTATTGAAGGCATCAAAGACCACACAAGAGAATGGGTTTCCCCAGTGAGATAATAATTTGGCATGATGGGGATGAATTGTGAAATTTTTGGCTGCAGGCATGAACAGAGTTGTGAGAGGGTGCAGTCTGGAGGCATGGGAAAGTGGGTCTGCACATTTGTAAGCAGGTAATCACTGAAAAAAAAATAATCAAACACCATTTAAGCAATCATAATTTGACCTGTACAGTGTCCATGGCCCCATTTCTCAGAGTTTAGAGTCTATTCAAATGCTGCTTTTCCTATCTCCGTTCACAAACAGGTGAAGATGCTCTTGGACCTGCCCTGAATAATATAAAATGATCACACTCCAGAAACATCCAAAATATTTTGATTCATTGCAGAAAGAATTCTGCCAGACTAATATATAACCATAAATGTGTGAGGATTCAAGCTCTTGTTTAAACTGCACACAGAACCATTTTATGTTACAAAAACCTTCCCCCTGCAATGGCTTCAGTGATAGTAACTGGAGTTAGCTGATTTCTGTTAGCTCTATTAGCTATATTAGTTGAGCATTTTTTCAGTAGGAAGCCAAATCAAGCAACAAGCTCAAGGTTTTTAAACACTTTTGCATCCCACAGAATCTATGTTTACACAGATATTGACTAGAGAACATGTCTCTTTCTGAGCCTCCAGTCTTGACACATAAAACATAACCCACCTTTCTATCCATTAGGTCCATGCTCCTGAAAGTCTGTTTTTAATGGCTAAACCATCAGGCTTGTTGGGAGGTCACCACTTTACGGTCTCTGGTGTATACAGATTATTGGAAAAATACCGACTTCTGGAGCTGGGATACACAATAAACATCTGTGGATCATCTACTGGTATCACAATCTAAAAAGTCCCTGTTCCAGTAAGGCGAGTCATCTCCATTTTCTCCCAAAGCATTTCAGCTCTGCAAACGTTACAGTTTCTGAACTAACTGCTGTGTATTACTTACAAATTTCACTTCATAGGCCTTTCATTTTGTCTGATTAATCATTGATTTTATGAGACACTTGCACTTCATAAACATTACAGTGCTCTCAAAGTTTACTTGCCTACATTATCAGTGTGCCTAAAAGGGAGTTTTATTTATGTCTTTACTGGGAATGGGGGGAAAAGTTCAAAATTGCAACTTTGTTTTTATATGTCACATTTAATTATAATGATCAACTGTGAGCCATCTCTGTAATTCCTTTCTGACACCATGACACCACATCATTTAAAATGTTGATAAATTTGTTAGGATATAATCATAGTGATTAGGGAATTAACCAGCACTGGGTGGAGATTTGAGCTGGAGCATGAAAAACAAAGCAATTTGACGTGACAAAAATATCACGTGAGTGAAGCCCGGTTGACAATCTTACCAGGTTTTAATGTCTTACTATGTGTGCTCAGGGAAAATGCAAACAAGAACCATAAAGAGGTTTTTTTTTAGAATACTTATTCATGCCATTGTCAGTCATTATGCTTAGGAATTTTTAAAGGTTAAACATAAATAGTGGTTGGCATTAACTTAAAAAAAAAAAGAAAAGAAAAAGGCCCATTAGAAAGCAGAGGAGCAAATTTGCTAAGACAGAAAAAAAGCTGGTAGAGTGAGATGGCTGAAGAGTGGCTGAGGGGTTAGACAGGAAGCAGGGCTTGGCAGACCCCTCCACTTTGCATTTGGTTGCAAGGGAGACTTTGAGCAAATGCATTTATTTTTCGCTGTGCCTCAGTTCCCTGCCTGTGAAGCAGAGGTGACTCTTCACGGTATCAGAGGGTCTCCAGAGCTCAACAGTATCCCTAACTAGAAAGTGCTCAGATACCCCTTGAGAGCAGGAAAAGCAAGCAGCTGGATGGACTAACCTCTGAGGAGCAATCAGAGGGCTTGTCACATTCCTTGCTATTGCTCCTAGGACACCCTTTCTACCCATAGGAATATGTTTCCACTGTACATTGGCCAGAATGCTAGAGCCCCTCCGGGCCTACTCTATGCAGACTGCCACTTCCACATGACCCTGGCAGAGCCATAGGTACATTCAGCTCTCCTGAAAAAGTAGCTCCACAGGAATTTGTATCCATCCTATCTCCAAACACAAAAATAGTAATATCTCTGGCAAGTCTGAAAGGAGGGAAATTCAGAATTTAGAGATGGAAACGTTTTCTGGCCCAAAGTGTAAGTAGCCAATAGAAATAACAGCGGAAGTACTTCAAGCCAAGAACTTTCCAGAAATATGTCTCCACAACTTTTCTGAAACCTTACCTGCCATAAGAAGTTGCTTTTGTAACATTTGATGAGAATTAGAGGTCAAAACAGAATGCCACATAAGAGCTTCCCGCAGGACTGAAACTCGCTTTTCCAAACCCAGGACTGTAAAAGTTCACATGTGCACTGTTCGGTGCTTTGGTTACAAACCCCTCTTCCCCAGCTGTTCATCATAACCACCAGAGACTCATGTTATGGTTACTGCGGTTCCTTTTTTCCATCCTAGTCTGGCATCTCCATCATCACATCCATTACTTTTATTCCAAGGCTCCAGACACCACTGCCATTTCTTTCTGCTGGATCATTTCTCTTTCTGTCTCTCATGCCTCTCCCAGTATACTGAGCATCCTCCAAACCCCTCCTGGGGTCTTCCCTGGCTCTGACCATATATTCCAAGATCACCATACTCATTTTACCTTTTCAGATACGCTACCCAGAGTTCCCAGCTTTAAGGGCCCATGGTATGAGGCTGCCTTGTGCAGCAGCTTGTTTATTCTGCTTTTTCTCCATTGGACCCACACAAAGTCTATGTTTACCTAGAGTTGTGGAAAAGGGGCCAAGAGAGAGAACTGATTTTACAAGAGTCCTGTGATGAGAAAAATTATATCATAATCCCTCAGATAGTCATAAGTCTTGACCCCAGGAGAACAACTGGAACTCTCTTCAGGATACCTCCTGCCCCTCCATGCCTGAGCAAATTGTGTTATGCATTGACACCTGTCCTTTATAAACAGAAATATTAAAGGAACAAGGAAGGATAGGGAGTGTCCCTCCACCCTTTCCCATTAAATTGTTCAATGAAAGACCTGTTTGTATATACATTTGCACAGGCTGCATGCCTTTCAGAGATTAAAAGCATTCTCTAGTCAGGCAGAAACCTGACTGAGTTAAAATGTTTGCCTGACTTTGTAGGCCTGTCAGAGTTCAGCTCGTCAAGTTATTAAAGAAAACCTTCAGTGGGATAATAAATTTATAGAGAAAACATTGTAGATAAAATCATGACTTCAGGTGCACTAAAAACCAGAGACCTTGGCTTGCAATTGCTGTTTGAAAGACATTTCAATCCTCATGAATTTGACAGGTTTCAAATATTTAAAATACCTTCCAATTATTTCATCTACTTTGACTATGTTATGGATTACCAGCTGCTGGGCTCCATCCAGGGCACTTTAGCTCAAATTGAGAGCATCACAGCTTCTGATTTCAGCTTTGATAAACAGCTGTCACTATGGTATGTATTGCTGTATGTAAGGCAAGTCTGCATGTGGCCTTATTGATATAGAAAACAAAACGCAAGCCAACTCTGGACAGCAAGCAAACATGACTACTAAATTCCCTGTATGTCTGTGCTGAAAAGCTGATGGGGCTTGAGTTGAACCCATGAAATCCAGTGGGAGATTCCATTTCTGTTACCAAGGCAGCGTCTTGATTTTTTTCCATGTTGGAATTGTTCTGTCCTTGGATGGCAATAGGATTTCAGTTTTAATTCTCACTTGATTTGCACATGGACAAGTGCCCAGGGCAAATCTGACAATAGAGCAGTGTGGGTGAAAGAGACTGAAAGAAGAAAGCTGAACACAGGAAAGAATAAGAGTACAAGGGGATATCCTCTATCTCCTCTCCACTTGACGTATCTCTTAGGCAGGCACTTACTGAGGTGGTGGTATGATCCTAGATGCCTCCCAAGGATGCCAATTTGCCCTTCAGAATGCAGAACAAGATCTTCTTTAATTTTGAACACCAGGAAGAAATTGCCTCAGTGGAAGCATATCTGGCAGCTGTAAGATTTCTTGGATTTTCCTCAGAAGCAGCTGCTTCAGGCCCCCAACAGAGCCCTACCATGATCCTGGGTCTAAGCTGTGCTGCCTCTTCCTACTAGCACATCTTTACACACAGAAGATGAACTTAAACCAGTCTCCTGAAGTTGTGTACAACACACAGTCTTGGAATGCTCCAAACTTTAAGACGAAGTTTAGCAGGCTAAATTTTGCCTGACCTTCATTCCCCTGAGCAAACATGAACAAGGTACCCTGCTTTTCTCATAAGAGATGGCAGAGTCAGTTGATTTGCACCCCTCAGACTGACAGGGGAAGGGGAAAGAGCAGCATTTCCACTCAGCAGAACCCAGAGACAAACACTTTGCTTGGCTGCTCCTGCTGCCATCAGTGTGTATTGTGAATACCACCACCTGTTATTCTCACTGTATCCCACAGCCATAGCTACAAATGTTATTATTGGCCATAAAATTATCCAGTCCATTTTTCAATCTGCCTGCAGCAATTGACTCCCTGACCTGCTGTGGTAATGAATTCCATAGGCTGACTTCACACCACATGAAGAAGTACCTCCTCTAATTTGTTTTAAATGTACCGGCCATTAACTTCATCCAGTGACTCCTTTATTCTTTTATAATATGAGAGAGCAACTTTAACTGTGATGTCCTTCATAATTTAAATACCTTAGTTAAATCTCCTCTATCTCATCTGCTGTCATTGCTAGATATTATTTTAGTCAAACATCTTTCAGGAAGGGAAAATCAAGAGTTAGAGACAGGGACAGATCTGTCAATTTTTACTTGCCACCTAACACGCAATATATAAATAATGCTAGGAACCCTTGTCTTCTCCTCCCTGAGGCTTTTGGATCCATGCAAAGTCCACACTGTCACAGGAGAAGGTGGCCTTGTAGCAGCAACATGGCTCCTCAGATTTTCCACCATTGCTTGCTCCATGCACTTCAGAGAACTGCAATTAGGGTCTTCAGCCAACCTCTCCCACAGGTTGGGTTTGAAGGGAGGCTGTGCCCCAAGACTGCAGGGGGTCCTGCCTCTTCCATGCACTGTTGTGGGAGCTCACAGTTCAGAGCCCCTCCTGGCAGGGGGGGAAGTTGATCCAGAAATGTCCTGGACACAGCCCCCAGTCACGATCAATGGGAGAAGCTGCTACCATGGGTCCATTCTGCTGGAAGATCCCACTGCACCTGGGTGATACATCCAAAGTCTGAGGGCATCTTTGTTCTGGAAAAATAGCACAAAGCAGCCCTAATGCTGCCCAGAACTCAACACAGGCCATTTATAAATCATGTTCCCTTTGTCCAGTCAATACCATCCATTCCTTGCTCCTCAACAGTGGTCTCACAAACTTTCCTGTTCCTTTCATGTCAGTGTTTGCTGAGTATGCTTTTAGAATCATAGAATTGTCTAGCTTGGAAGGGACCTTTCAGATCATCAAGTCCAACCATCAACCTAACCCTGACAAAAAACATCACTAAACCATGTTGCTAAGCACCACATCTACCCGTTTTTTAAATACCTCCAGGGATGATGATTCCACTGCTTCCCTGGGAAGCCTATGCACACATATGAACAGTGATGCAGGCAGTAGTTAGGATCTGTGAAGATTAGGACAGCATCTGAAGTGTGCAACCATAAAGATACCCAGGAAAACTTTTGAGCAATATGAAGACAGCAGGTACCTATCATCATCATCCCCCCACCCTGAAACACTGGTGAGGAGAAAACAATTAAATCTGCACTCCTGTCTTATTACAGGCAAACTGAGATGTTTCAGCAGCATTAATCAAAATAGTTGAGGCCGGACAGGTTTAAAAGAAAATAACTCCTTAAAAAACACAATTTAAGTATATATGTATGAAAATCCTCCTGAGGAGAACCCTGACTCAGGGAATAATTTACATCTTGCCACATCACTTCAGATAAAGGTCAGGAAAAAAATCACTTAAGCAATAATGATTAAGGTACAAGTCATTCCTTAGGGATTAATGCTTCCTGCACAGAACTGATGGCCTTCAGATAGACCTCAGTCTATTAACCCTCTTTGGCTGTCAGTCCTTGGAAATGCCCTGCACAGAAGTTGCTATTGATATTTTAAGTGGAAAAGATGGATCACAAAGAAGCTGGGCTTGTTGGATAGGGATAGAAAAGGCATTTTAATTTTTGAGGCACAGAGGGCATTTCTGGCACATTAAGGCCCTTCATTCAGTCCTGTTGTGTCATCAGCAGGCTGCTCAGCTTCGAATTGAAAGCAGCTTTGCAAAGACCTGCAGCTCAGCTCAGCTCAGCACACATGCATGCAAGGCTGACATGTCAGATATTCCAGACACCTTGGCTGCTCTTGGTTAGTGTGCTGCTATTCTGCAAGTGTAAGCAATAAAGCATGATTTATAGAGTGACAAGAACAAATCCAGCATCTGCCTATGCAATGACTCACTGAGAGTACGGAATCGGGGCCTAAATCAGGAGGGGAGGCAGGCTGTGGCTGGCAACAAAGGCAGCAAACCCACCCTGAGCTAAGTGAATTGCCAGACCTGTAAATGACAGGAATCTGCCCGGTAAAGAAGCAAACCTCTCCCTTCTCCATCACATTCTGAAAGGACACACGCAGCAGGAAAGTGCCAAAAGGAAGAAAGACTGGAGGACCAGTATTGTCAACTCTTCTAATATCACCAGAGGTTTTCCACCCCCACCCTGCCATTTTAAAGCCTCTCCCACAAGATCCTTGTGATTTACTGAGAAATTCAGCTTTCAAATACCACAAGGCAAAGTAAAGGTGCACTATTGTACACAGGCAGATGTACCTTTCTGGGGGACTTGTGTCTTAATTTTTAAGTCTGTCTTGTGGATTCATTCTTTGATTTTTGAGGCCTAATTCACATATGAAAGCCACCAGGCATGGAAGCCCATATAGCCCAGCACTGATGGACAGTCCCTGTGCATCTCCAGGACCTGCAGATTCAGTGTTTAAAAGATCATATATATATGTGGATTAAAAAAAAAAAAAAATCACCGATTGATGGAGAATTCTGGAAAAAACAAGAAAGGGTGGAAAAGACTAAGAAGTTCCAGAGATGCTTATAGTGAAATATCTTCTGCCCTATGACATTCTTTGCAGAAGCGAGGTGAGTATTTTACTGCTTACCTGACTAACTCTGCTCAGCTGTGCCTGGAAACTGTGAAAACATATGGATATTCATCAAGGTGTTGAACACACCTGAGGTCACGAATGCATCTGTCAGCCCCATCTTTATTGTGGGTAAAGCTGAGAAATGTCACTTGCACAAATTTTCATGAAGTGCCTTGATAATTGGCCTGTGAACCCAGGAGTCTGTGAATATTCCTATCAGCTCATTCATAATTAAAAATTACAAGCATTCAATCTGGGAGTTGTACCACTGACAGACATATCAGTCAAGTGTGGGCTTACCATTTAACATCTCTTTTCTAGGCCAACTTCATTTACCTTCCTTCAGGTCGCAGTGAAATGAGAAGCAAGGTTCACTGGAGGAAGGGGAGCAGAACTGATTACCACATGCTGTTTGCTCAGAAATGTGATAGGCACAGGCAATAGTGACCTCTGGGAATACGTGGACTTGTTGAGCTGGGAAGACATGCCCAGCCATGTAGCAGATGTACAGTTCATCAGGGTGTGCCGAGCACCTGCTCTGCTCACCCTCCCCTGTCACACAGCCCTGCAGAATCCTGCAGCAAAGGGCCAGAATTCACAGCTGTGATGTGCTGGAGAAGAACAAAGGAGGATCAAAGCACCGGCAGCGTCCAAAAGGCCCTACACGATCACGCAATTTAGTAAAGAGAATTCCTGCAAATGCACAGCAAACTCCTAGGAAGCAGCCTGTATCCTGTGCTACAGAAGAAGGCATCTTTCTTCCCTGCAAAGTCCCTGTTAACCTGACCTGACTTGGCAGTTGACTTATCTGTCAGAAGAAGAATCAGACAGGTGGCCAGGGGAAAAATCCTGAAATCTAGTGGTAGTACAGCAAACCTGTTCTGTTAAGTCCTCTGATCATACTTGCACAACCAAGCCATATCCAGCCCCTCATTGGTGCCCCCAAGAGCTCACACCATATGCTGAATTTCGATCATGGTCTTTTATCTGGCTGAAATTCTCCTTCCATGGGTTATTGTAGATCCCACACCTCTGTCTTCAAATCTGCTGGATTCAGTGCTTTCTTGAAGCATTGCTTCAAGGCAAGGTTAGCAGAATGGAAACCTATGGCCTGATCCCTGCTGGAGGCGACAATCTGCCTTCATAACTTCTGTCCAAAGCCATGGATGATAGACTGGGGTTTACAGGCTCTTTATTCAATATCACTCAAACCAGGCACCTTGCTATTTCCATCTAGACCAATGGATTGCAGACTGCCCTAGCCAGAAAACCAGCATCTCACAGTAGTGTGGTCATCCTCGTGTGAGGAGCATGCAAGACAGCATCTGGGAGGCACAGAAGCAGGAGAGAAATCAGAATATTTCATTATCCTCAGCCTTTTATAGGGATAAATGAATTGTCCATTCTCAAACTTCCCCTAGGTGCCATGGCAACTAGAAGATTCAAAGTAAATAAATATACGCAGATAATTTAAAAAGGAGTAACACCAGCCTGTTAATGAGGCAATTTATCAAATTAGGGGGAACTGGAAGGCATGCGGTGTGCAGAGGTGATGTGAATTGCCCATATTGTTGTTCCTGAGCCAAAGCAGTGACCACAGCTCTGATGATCAGAGGTGCAAACTTCACCTCCTGGAGGTGTAAGGGAACCAGAGAGGGTATCTGAAATTAGATCTTCTTTCTTCATGGCAAATCTGTCCTCCAAGCCACCTACTCCAACTGCTTTTTGTGGGGCCTGGCTCTGAAAAGACTTCCCAAGGCCCTTTGGGGCCACAGTCCACACCACCTAGGACAAGTGAACCTGTGTATCCTCTCAGAGAAGCATGCAGAGGGCTAAGGTTCAGGTTATAGGATCTGCCTGTGTGAACACAGAGCAGAGAAGACATGCTTATAGAAAAACATCCTTACTGCCACAAACGAAAAAGCCAGTGTGATTTTCACTGTCTCAAAGACCTTCTTGCTATTCATGCAAACTTTGCTCCTAGGTTAGAATATGCTTACATGAACCTTTGCCCACTGGATTTCTGTTATTTGCATTTCTCTGTAGTTGGTGGTAGAAAGACTCCTTCCATGTCATTAGCAAAGTCTTGCTTCAGTGTTTGGAGATTGGAGGGATAATACCACATGGGATGATTAAGTTTTTTTCCATTTACCTTGGATAATCCAGACTGTTTGGCCAGGACTAACTGACTTTCACAAAGCCAATTGACATGTAAGAATATATTGATTTTAGTTATTGAAAGAATGATTTTTAAGGAGCACTGCTGAGTCAGACAAATCAGAACGTATGTACAATCTCAATATTCAAATTTGTTCACACAGCTTATCCAAATCACCTATGTGTCTCCTCTCTACGAATGTCCAATCTAAACCAGTATTTCAATTACAGTAACATTTTACTGTTCTGTTATCCGAGTATCAAGCACTGATTTATTTGGCAGAGTTATTGTGAATTTTATTCCATCAGCAACGCTTGGGGTTTTGTGAAGTGATCACACTGCTGGAGCAATACTGACCTAGAAGGCTTTCTCTGCAACCTTGTAGCTGCTTATTTTTTGTTTTTCTTTCCTCTTCACACAGACATGACTAAACTGGCTGAGCTGAGTGCATACAGCAAAAACACATTAGAAGTTTAGAGGAATTTTTTACTCTTTCCATAATTTCATCAAAGATGAACATAATTTCTTCACAGTTTTGGTTAGATTAATCTTTCGTAACTCCACCCTTCCATGGTTTAATGTTGGGGAATTTTTAAGGTACCCCTCAAGGTGGATTAAACACATGTTTGTGCTTAAATATTATAAAATAATTTAATGAACAATGCATTGGGCCGAGTTCTGCTGCTATAAGTGGTTCTACAAGGAGTCTACAAAGATGCATCACAAGTTGATTCCTTACATACACTGTCACCAGCACCAATCCCGTGAGTGGTTGCATGGGGCACCTCAGCACAGCCTTGGATCCACTCCCCAGCCCAGCTCTCCTGCCCAAAGGTGACCCCTGAACCCTCCCATTCCAGGATGGCCACAAGACAATGCTGCATCTGTTTCTTATCTCATCACCCAGGGAACTGCACTGTCTCTGGCTTCCAGGCAGTTTAACCCCTTCTGCAGTTTGGCCTTCTTGCTCTCCATGCAATGACTCCTCAGTTGCCAATTAAAACTGCTGAGTAGTTACAATCTGAATTTCCCCTTCAATAATCTTATAGCATCTTCAGTTTACACATATGTGATCTACTGATGGATACTTTGCAAGATTATCATGCATGAACTGGTGATAGAAATCTCAGAACATTGTAAATTCAGATTTTCATTCAGTTGAGTGGTACTTCCACTGAGAGTTGAAATTCCTTTTATGATTTCCTTTGTAAAAGCCATCCCACTCTCAAAATATTTTTCAGACTTTAACAGTTATAAAAAAATGTTTAGATTTAATGTAGTCTTTAAAGGGATTCTTGTATTTTATCTATAACGTCCTTGGAGAGGTCATTCTTCTTGTCTTTTTTGATATTGCTATGGAGTTATATAAGGGTGGCCAAATAGCTAATTAATATGCTGATTGTGCATATATGTGCTGATGATGAATATATTTTTGTGGAAAAGCAGATCAATTACAACAGCATGCTATATTGTAATACTTTATTGAAAACTTGCTGTTCATACAAATGGGTTTGAGGCAGTTATCCTATGAAGCTGTGGGAAAATAACAGAAGATTGGCGAGGAGGATTGTAAACACACTGAAGTGACTCGCACATAGGGTGCTGGAAAACATACATCACACTAATTATTGTTTAGTCTTATGTGCTCGCAAGTAGAACATCCGCACTTAGATAACATAGGCCTGTGATGGACTCAGGGACACCTTATTGAACATGCTTGAGGTTCCTGCCCTTCTTTTGGAGAAGATCAGAGCACAGTGGAAAACTACACCCACTTGAACCCTTGAAATACAGGCAAGAACACTAGGTTCAGGCTCTCCCTCTCTCACTCTCTTGCTAACAAGGACTCTCTCGCTAACAAGGACTCTTGTTCCGTGGTGCCTGCATCCCTCACTTGCATGCCTCTGTCCAGGTCCTGCTTCAGAGATCCCCCCGTATGCAAGGTATTGATGTTAAATTTGTTCTTTGCCTTTCATCCGTGTTTTTGTGGCTGTTCCTGCATCCTGCCTGTGTCAGCTCACACAGAAGCCTTGCAAGAGATGGCAAATATTTATAAATAAACACATACATCAAGGTTACTTAATCTTAAAGGAGTTAAAGACAAAAAAGTTTCTCTTCTTTAAGGAGAAACATGGGTTAAGAAAAAGCGGCAACTTCTCTACAGTCTTTTGCTCCCATGAAACTTCTCTATAGCAAGTGAAGACTGATGATTTTGTGCTATTTATGAAGAAAAAATGGTATCAGGAGGAATAAGTACTATGCTAGAGAGACAGACTGGAATGGACTTCTGCAAACTGCCACCTTCAAGCACCCACACAGAAGGCTGGTCAAGTATTTTTTGGCCTGTTTAACCTTTTGAAAAAAAATCAAGGAAGATACAAATTGTGGAAGGAGAAAGCATTTAAAACTATG
Source organism: Alca torda (assembly GCA_008658365.1). Lineage (NCBI taxonomy): Eukaryota > Metazoa > Chordata > Aves > Charadriiformes > Alcidae > Alca > Alca torda. The sequence continues at coordinate 19,994,184 of CM018079.1, read as the reverse complement.
GGATTTACTCTTTGTGAAGAGAAGTCAAGGCAAGCACTTATTCTGACACAACATTGTATGAGCCATTCTTTTTTGTCTTAAGACTCTCCTTTGTAAAGAGCATCCTCTTGCTGCTTTGTACAAGTTCGTCTCTTTTGAAATGTAGACATCTGCCAGTGCTTTCTTGCTTTCAGAAAAGGATTCTGTCTCAGACAAATCACCATCTTATTCAGTAGGAAGCTGCCCTCTTTGGAGATGCTGCAGGTGATTTTTTGATGATAAATCAAATGATCCTTAGCTTTACAACATGGTATTTAAAGCACCTTTGCAACTTGCAGTCAGCCCATGTTTCATATAAAGCATAAACAAGTGAACACTCACATCCACCTGTCAAAAATGATTGTGCAAGGGATTCCTATTGAAAAATAAGGAAGAGTACAGAAAAGCTTAAAGAACGTGTGTGTCACATTTCTGTAAAAAATATTTTTTTCTGGTGGTTGTTAGGGCACTAACAGAGCTTCACTGCCCTGACCAGCTCACATAGGGCATCCACCCACACTCCTACCGATGGGCCTATGAACCCTGTTTAAGCTCAGAGGTGGGCTTTTGCTCCTTCCCTGCAATGTGTGGTAAGTGTTCCCATTTCAGGTCTGATCCTGAATTGTTATTTGGCTTTCCTGGATTGACCTAATTAAACCAGATTTAGTGGGGGAAGGAGATGGTGTTCTAAGCACTCAAGAAGAGCCAGGGGCTGCTGAGGCATTAGGAGGCAACAGGGAAACACCTGTGAATTGCCTCAAGGGAATTAGAATGATCTCTAAAAAGAGGATGTGGCCAACAGCCCAGCTGAAGTGCCTCTATACCAATGCATGCAGCATGGGAAACAAACAGAAGGCATCGGTAGCCACTGCCCAGATGGAAAACTACCTGATAGCTATCAAAGAAACTTGGTGGGATGAATCACATGATTGGAGTGCTGTGATTGATGGCTATAAACTATTCAGAAAGGATAGGGAAGGAAGGAGAGGTGAGGGAGTTGCCCTCTGTGCCAAAAATGGGATCAATTGCACAGAGTTGTCTTTGAAGAACAGCAATGTGCAGGTTGAGAGTTATGGGTGAAAATTAGAGACCACACCAAGAAAGGAAACTCTGTGGGTGGTCTACGGCAGGCCACCCAATTAAGGAGAGGAAGTTGATGAAGAGTTTGTTCTTCAACTGTAGGAAGCATCACGCTTGCAGGCAATGATCCTGATAGGGGACTTCAACCACCTGGAAATCTGTTGGAAAAGTAGTACAGCAAGCTGTAAGCAGTCCAGGAAACTACTGGAGTCCATTGAGGACAACGTCCCAATACAGGTGATGTAGAACCTGACAAGAGGAGAGGCACTGCTGGACCTGTTGCTCACTAATGCAGAAGAACTGTAGTCTTCTAGTGATACACAGATTTCAAAAAAGTTTCCTAAAATGTTTTAAGGATATAGGTGAATTTATAGTAAAGTGCTATTAGAAGAATAAATTATAATAATTATAGCTTGTTTTTAAACTACCAGGGAACTGTTAGTAAGCTTTATCCCATAAAACTAATCCTTAGCAAATATAAACAAATCTACTTGGCAATCACAGCACTCTACCTCTGCAAATCTGAGTGCTTTAGATCTTTTCAATAAGCTGTGCAATGCTTGTGATTCAGGAATAGCACACTCACTCTGCTGACAAAATGTCCAGAGGAGGGGATATCATCCACAAACACGCAGCTCGTCTGGGCTTCTCTACATTTGAGTATTCAGCTCACATCAGCCGCCAACAGTCACTCAAAGCATGCTGTCAGCATGTAAACATGCCATTTGTCCACAATGCAACTAAGATTTAAATTGTTTGTTAGGCAATATTCCAGCTGCTGCTCCTTTCTTGCATGCACTTTGGCAAGACCAGAATAGCTTCCTGCTGGCAGGCTAGGTACCACACAACACTGCCACAATCTGCCTGTGTTATGGCAGGACAGGAGACTCAACCACACACAGAATGGGATGTCATCAGAGCCTGATAAAATTATCAGACTTCCGGAGGGCAAACTTTGACCTGTTCAGAAGACTGCTGGACAAAATCCCTTGGGAGGCTGCTCTGAAGGATATAGGAGCCCAGGAAGGCTGGACATATTTCAAGAGAGAAGTCTTAAAGGCACAGGAGCAGGCTGTCCCTGTGTGCCGAAAAACAAGTAGGCGGGGAAGGAGACCGGCCTGGCTAAATAGGGACCTTTGGATGGACCTCAAGAACAAAAGGAGAGTCTATGACCTTTGGAAGAGGGGGCAGGTCTCTCGTGAAGACTATAAGGATATAGCAAAGCTATGCAGGGAGAAAATTAGGAGAGCCAAAGCGCAGCTAGAGCTCAACCTAGCTACAGCTGTTAAGGATAACAAAAAATGTTTCTATAAATTCATTAACAACAAAAGGAGGATTAGGGAAAATCTCCCTCCCTTATTGGATGCAGAGGGAAACATAGTCACAAAGGATGAGGAAAAGGCTGAGATGCTCAACGCCTACTTTGCCTCAGTCTTTAGCAGTGGAACTAGCTGTTCCCTGGGCACCCAGCCTCATGAGCTAGGAGACAGGGAGGGGAAGCTGAATGAGGTCATCACAATTAAAGAGGAAGTGATCAGTCACCTGCTACACCACTTGGATGCACACAAGTCTATGGGACCGGATGGGTTACATCCAAGAGTGCTGAAAGAGTTGGCAGACGTGCTCACCAAGCCACTTTCCATTATCTACCTGAAGTCATGGTTAACTGGGGAGGTCCCAATGGACTGGAGGGTAGCAAATGTAGCACCCATCTACAAAAAAGGCAGAAAGGAGGATCCAGGAAACCATAGACCTGTCAGTCTGACCTCGGTAGCAGGGAAGATCATGGAGCACATCATCTTGAGTGCCATTACATGTCATATAATGGACAAGCAGGGGATCGGGCCTAGTCAGCACGGGTTTACGAAAGGCAGGTCCCGCCTGACGAACCTGATCTCCTTCTATGACAAGATGACCCGATTATTGGATGAGCGAAAGGCTGTGGACATTGTCTACCTAGACTTCTGAAAAGCATTTGACACTGTCCCCCATAGAATTCTCATGGAAAAACTGGTGGCTCGTGGCCTGGATGAGCATACAATCTGCTGGATCAAGCACTGGCTGGATGGGCGGTCCCAAAGAGTGGTGGTCAATGGAGTTAAATCCAGCTGGCGACCGGTCACAAGTGGTGTCCCTCAGGGCTCGGTGTTGGGACCATTTCTGTTTAACATCTTTATTGATGACCTTGATAAGGACATAGAGCGTATCATCAGCAAGTTTGCAGATGACACAAAGCTAAGCAGGAGTGTTGATCTGCATGAAGATAGGGAGGCTCTACAGAGAGACTTGGATAGATTAGACCGATGGGCCAATGCTAATGGAATGTGCTTCAACAAGGCCAAGTGCCGGGTCCTGCACTTGGGCCACAACAACCCCATGCATTGCTACAGGCTTGGGGAAGTGTGGCTGGGGAGCTGCCTGGCAGAAAAGGACCTGGGGGTTCTAATTGACAAGCAGCTGAACATGAGCCAGCAGTGTGCCCAGGTGGCCAAGAAAGCCAATGGCATCCTGGCTTGTATTAGAAATAGTGTGACCAGCAGAAGTAGGGGGGTGATTGTCCCCCTGTACTCAGCACTGGTGAGGCCACACCTTGAGTATTGTGTCCAGTTTTGGGCACCTCAATATGAGAGAGATATCGAGGTGCTGGAGCGAGTGCAGAGGAGGGCAACAAAGCTGGTGAAGGGCCTGCAGAATAAATCTTATGAGGAGCGATTGAAGGAGCTGGGACTGTTTAGTTTGAGGAAGAGGAGGCTGAGGGGAGAACTCATCACTCTCTACAACTACTTGAAAGAATGTTGTAGAGATGTTGGTGCTGGTCTCTTCTCACAGGTAATTAGCAATAGAACAAGCAGGAATGGGTTAAAGCTGCAGCAGGGTAGGTTTAGGCTGGACATTAGGAAAAAATTCTTCACAGAAAGAGTGGTTAGACACTGGAATAGGCTGCCCAGGGAGGTGGTGGAGTCACCATCCTTGAATGTGTTTAAGACTCGTTTAGATGTGGTGTTAAGGGATATGGTGTAAGGGAGAACTTTGTAGAGTGGAGTTGATGGTTGGACTCGATGATCCCAAGGGTCTCTTCCAACCTAAATGATTCTATGATTCTATGATTCTGTGATCTGTTCTTGCTAACTGGCCCAACACAAAAAAAAGAAGTGATAGCTGTCACAACCCTCCAACAGTAGATGGGAGTGTGACGGACTGAAAGTTCAAGGCATAACACCAACTAATGAGAGTTACAGAGTTTTAATACACAAGGAAACTCAAGCAGAGGTGTTGCCTTTCAAAGGAGTCAGACTTCAACATCAGCTTTAAAGAGGCAAATTATATCTTTCCCCTTCTCAAGAGGAAAAACGGAGAATACCAAGAATGTGATGCACTTGACAGGAAATAAATTCATCTCTCCACACCAAAAACTGAAGGAGGAAGTGGGAAAGAAAGGATTAAAGGATTAAAGTGAAATGGAGAGAAGGAGTAGGGTTGGTAGCCACTTGGTTGAATGGAAAGCATGGCCAGCATAAGACACTGCAAGGGAGGTCTTGAGGACTTTCAAGGCCTGAGACTCCCACCTATTCTTCAGCCAGCTGAAGTTTTGCTGGCTCCTGCTATTTTTATTATTTTTGTGCTCCTGAGGGCCCCTACATAGCCCATTTGTCCTTGTGATGTCCTTGTGATGACCACTGTCCCCAGCATCATGTGCTGTAAGGTCAGATGACCAGTTGTGTCTCCACAGCCCTACAAAGCAGCACAGGCCCCTGCAAACAAGCACCTGCCATTTTCAAGCTGTAACACAAACTATAGAGCTATGAAAAGGGAGCCCAATCCTGGCTTGACAACTGTGTAAACATGGCCCATTTGCCTCAACTGCTTTGAATGACATCTTCCTCTCTAATTAACCCCATCAGGTTAATGAAGCCATCGAAGAGTACCTCCAGTGCTAAAACACCCCCCTATTAGATTAAGTGTATGCTAAAAACATGAACAAATACTTAATCAAGCAATCAGAGGATTTGCTGATCGAGTCACCCCCATCACAAACTCCTTTATGAGATTCCACGGGGGACCTCGACTCAAAATTGCCTTTGATGTGATCTCATGCGTACTGGGAAAACACACTCGTCTTACATCTGCACCAATAAACAGGCAGCACATTGAGATACAAAATCAATGGGAAACACAGAAATTTAACATACACATTTCCACACCAGCTTTCAGCAGGAAGCCAAATGCTTTGTGCAGACTGTCAATATTTAGCATTTTAGATGTGGACTTAACTGGGATGCAGGGACTGACACTTGGGGCAGAGGCATGTCAGGTGTTCAAACGCAGAAACCTCTCCCACATCAAGCACTGCTGAGAAAAGCGTTAGCACCCTCTAGGTGTGCTAGAGGGCTGGAGTCTGTCACTCTACCAGAGGTAACTAACTCCTCCAGTTTCAGGGAGGACTTCATGCAATTGCTCTCAAATCCCCTACTGGGCACAGCCAGCCCAGTTATGACAGTAGTCGTGTAGCTGTGATAACTACATGAGAGAAGGACCTTGAGAGTTCTGCCAGCAGAGCAGATGAGACAGTAACTTTTAGTAAGCACTTTTGGTAGCACGTCACTGGAGAACGAAGAGGCACAGCAATTTGCAGATTACACAACTGCTTAAGCCTTCCATAAGTATTTTAAAAGATAATACAACGATACTGATGCATGGGAAATTGTATCACTTGTATACAGATTTTATCAGCTCACTGGAGTTGAACCACTGGTGCCATACCAGTTTAAATCACTTGGAAATCAATACACAGAGCCTACGAAAGTGACATTGATTTAATTAAGTTGATAAAGACTGAGGCTGCCAGCTAAGCAGATGCAGCTTTGCATGCAGGTGAAAATTGGACATTATTACCCAAATTTCCTTCCAGCTTTGATATGAAATATTAAGTATCTGAAGAGTGCATATTACTATGTGCTTTTGCCATCTGACTTAATACTCCGCATCATGTAGTTGTGCAGTGCACCATGCAGTTACACCAGTCTTCTTCCAAGCCCAAGAAGCATGAAGAAAACAGATATATGGGGCTCTGGAACAAACTTCCAGGAGGAGCAGTGGCAAGAAATATTACTGGTTTCAAGATGAAGTTTGGTGATGTTGTGAATGTGATCATAAGACCCCTGGGAGACTATCTACAATACTCCATTTCTTATGTAATAATCCACCTATATTCTTGGAAAGCTGTCTCATAGCTGACATCTCAGTACCAGTCACTTGCTCGGCTTGGGTTTAGAGCACTATGTAGATGTACACATATGGATTCATCTTATGAAAGATAGTTATATCGAAATCTTGCTCTATGTAGCAAGATAGCTCTTCAGGATCCTTTCTGCGTGTGCATTAATATTAGCGCTTCACCTAATGCTATGGATCCCTTCCATATGGAGGATTTCCTTCTGTTGGTTACGCTTACAATGCAAGCTTTCTATGTAAGGACGTTAGTAGTTGTGGGTACTCTTGCTTTTTGTTTGTGTTTTGCTGAATATGGAGTTGTACAGACACACACCCATGTTCTGATTTCCAGGTGCCCACTGTATCCATGGTATACACGATAGCTCCTTTTCCTGCTCCTAAAATAGCCCCACAAAGCACAAAAATTTAGACACCTGTGCCTTTGAAGAACGGGTGTACTTTGGTCAGTTTGAAAATCTCAGAATTCATGCAAATACAGATAACTGCTTCAGAAATGCCTTATCAGCTGTAAAAGCAATTTAAAAAAAAAGCAAATCCAGGATCGAGGAGGGTAGGGCATTGCTGAGACAGTTGCACACCAAAGAAAGCAGCTAGCCATCTGTTTCTTCTCTGTGGCTTTCAGCACACAATTGAATCTCATCAAGCAGCTCTTTCAAATCATGCTCATTATCACTCTAACCAGAGATCCAGGCAGTGTGTTGTCAGGATGATATTTATGCCATGCTTGCACAGATCCAGATAAGCATGCCATACAATGAATGGGATGGCACCATCTTGTCTCCTGCTCTGTCTTGGCATTCACTTTGCTGTCACAGCCTGGTTTGATACAAGACTTGATGACATTACAGCTCAGTGTGTTGTATGACTGGACACAGTAACAGAACCTGTAACAAATGCGTCACTGGGAAAAGCAACTCTCCATCTAATGAAAATGGCATATGTCCAGGCCCGTCCTTTCAGCAGTCTCAGCAGTTAACTTTGTCAGCCACAAGTTGTTGAGCACAATAGCACTGTCTAGATTTACGTGCTGGAAATAGATCTTTGTCTTTTCTCCTGCGCATGTTAATTTGCTTCTCTCAGGCATATGGTTGCCAACCTAAAACTTCATCCTAACCCAAAGCTAAAATAAAGGATTCCAGTGGTTACAGGGAACATGGGTTTGCTTTATCTTCATAGAAAGGAGAAGTCTGTAGACTAAGTAGGACACACTGGACAGATGCAGTTCTGTAGTGCATCTATCAGGGTAGATCAGTCTAAAGGGAATCCCGTTTGTGACCTCCAAGACCGCTCCATGGCAGGAACAGAAGAGTGGTGAGAGAGGACAGTCAGAAGATTCACTTCAACAGTGCACACTTGGCCAAGGGAGCCCCTGCTAGCCCACCAGAGAAAACAAAAAGCTTTGTTCCTTTGTCTGTGCCGATTTTTCTCTTTATTGTGCACACTGCTGAGTTAAAAACAGCCTCTTGAGTTGGTTTGCGAAGTGTAGTCATCCTGCTTATGCACTAGAAGTGCCTTGCTCTGAATTTATAAAGGTGTTGGCTAGCTGCCAGACCACAACACGTCGCCAATCTCACAGTTCTCAGCCAGACTTCTCATCAGCTCAGATCAGTCCCTTTACAGTGCTGCAGAGATGAGATGAGGTACTGGTTATAAAGTCCCATGCCTGTACTTCTCCATCCTTGTATACTGTATGCTGCTCCATTAAACAAACCAAAACATGGTCTGGACAATTTCTAACTCTCCCCACACACTGATTGCTGTTGACCCCCCATCCAGCAAACCCCATCCCATCTCCTGTATTTTCATCACAACTGGCTTGATGAAGTGGCTTGACCTAAGCCAGTTTGAGCTTTCATTTTAAGTATGCAGCTCAAAAAGAGAACTGTCAGCATTAAGACTTTCTTGGAGAAATGTTGAGGAACATGAGTACAAAAGATGCAACTCCTTCCCCGGTATTCTGTACATTATAATAATGAATTCCTAGGTAGCCTTCCAGTTTCTGTGACCTGCCTCTTTCAGCCAACTTGGCCACTTCTCTGTAAAGAAGCTGTTAAGGAACATTTTGGGATCGCAGATATTATATAGTGGCAGGGAGCAAAACTGGACTTTACATGGAAATTCAGTCCCAACTTTATCAGTGGAGAAGTTAATGCCACTTAAGTCTTTTAATGATAAGATGACACTTCTTCACATTTTCATTTCTCTGAACTTGCTGAACTAGCGATGTCACTTAATGAGGTTTAAGCCATTAGATGACAGCTGGGGGAGTGACAGTTCATATCTTTCACATGAAGCTCAATATGTAACTTTTATATCCAGAGGTGAAGAAGCAAATGACCTTTACAAGCAACTTGGAGTCACTCTGCGAAGGCAGAAGGGAAAAAAAAAAGTTCTTTCTGCAGTATGTCCTAGTAACAGTGATACACCGTTACAGACTGGTGATAGAGAAGGTGAGGTTAGGTTATGGACTGTATTGAACTTTTCATTCAGCTTTTAGGTGGCACCTACATAGCCATAATGGCTTATCAGATGATAACGACTTACTGCATATAGTTTTGACCACCTTCACCTTCCTGTGCACTGACTTAAATTAGAAGAAACACAAGCCCAAAGAGGTGTGATTTCCATGTGGAGAAATATACAGACAAGCTCAAGAAACAGCAACTACAGGGGAAGGTCCCTGCCGATCCAGTCTGGGGGAGAAGTCCTACCTGGCCACTAACCAATTCAGTTGGCTTAACCCTGAGTTAGCCTGAACAAGACAAACTGATGGGACAGCTAAGAATTTGTCTCTGAGTAGTATCAGTACACTGCTCTGCATCTTACCCTCACTAGTTGTGGCAAATTCTCAGTTGCCTTAGGAAGAGGGAAAAATGAAGACCAAATTATACAGAGAGTAAAAGAGAAAGCTAGATGTGGACAGCAGCTTCTTCCCGGGCTATGCAGAAATAGGCAGGAGCCCTAAAGCATAGCATAAATGCAAAATAAACGTTGTGTTTACAGAGACACCCCTCGGTGATTAAGACTCATTTCCCTGTCAGTTCTTTCCCCTAAATATTGACCAACTGCTGTTCTGCCTTTAAACAAATGGGAAACAGACAAGCTGTTGCAAAAAGTCTCCAAACACAAAGTTATATTCCTCCCTTCCCTTCTGTGAATCCAGCCCAATATGTCAATTTGCTTTTCTTAATGGCTTTTTGTTTATTTCCTCAAATGGTTCTCCTTGTGAAACTTGTTAACGTTTTGGTTTAGGTTTCTGGAGACTGCCTGTTTACTCTGTTTTAACCTATTCACACCATACGTCTTACTGCAGCCCACTTCAGGGATAGCAACATGGGCTACCATGGCTCTGAGCATCAGAAGGGGCCAGTTCAGTGTGGGACTGCTCTTCTGACCCCTCTGTTACATATCAGAGCCAACCCATGGGGATGTGATGGCATCTGCCGCAGTTGGCCTTGGCACCCCTCAGCATCCCTGCCTCTCCACAAGGCGGTGACTTCTATGGCAGAGGCTGTTACTACTTCAGAGAGGACTGAAACCATCTTTGATTAGTTGAAAGGTTTTCCCCTCACTCACTGAAGGAGGTAGGGGAGATTACACAGATCTGATTATCTCAGTATGAATCCTCAGTACCACGGAGAAAGAGAGATATTAAGAGCAGTACAGGTCAAACATACAAATGACTTATTCAATCAAGCCAGTGCACCGTGTGACATATCCTGGATGGAAGGCTGACAGCACCATTCCCTGAGGTCCAGGAGGCTGGACTGGACAAGATAAAAAATGGACTGCCAAGACCAGAGGTGATTATGTTAGAGAGGATCAACTGGAAGACCAAGTGGTAGGACTTTTATACGGTCTCCACAAGGAATAATATGGACCATAACTTCAGCATAGATGTATGTGGTGATTCAGGCTCTATATGAGCACCAAGAGAAGACAGGGTCACCTGTCCCATCAGTTCCAAAAGTTAACCACATCCTCTTAATGGCACAGCCCTGCGATGGCATGGAAGATGACTAGGAACATCTTCACACCTTTTGTTCCTCCCTAGGAGATGCACAAGCAGTGACGGGAAAGAAACGCTCAAATGGTTACTGAAACAGCGCTAACTTTGTCTAGGCTGCTGCAAAACTTTAAATCATGTCTGGTCTTACTCCCTGCTGATGAACTCTGCTCCTTGTCTGCTTGGCAGGAGCCTGGGGAGGCAGCTGGTGTTCCTGCCCAACCATCTTTTGAGGAAGCAGGCAGTGCCAGCACACGTGTGCACCAATACCACACTTAAAAGAAGACAGTAACTGCATTGCGGCTGTTTTTCTGGCATTATCTGGAGTGTAACAAAACAAAACCCAAAGGGTTAATTTTATAAGAGTTGATGGCTGTTGATCACAAGCAGTACTTCTTCTTACTAGTGGATGTAAGGAGAATCTTCTGCTTCAAAACATACTAAATACCTGAGTGCCCATTACATGTGTCACTTGTTCCTCTGAAGTGTGCCTGGATGTGTGAGAGCAGTATAAATCTGAAAGTCTCTTCTTAGCTTTAACCCTGATGAATTAATCAACAGACAATATTGAAATCAGTCCCTCCAGACTGAGTGGTATTTACACAAGAAAGAACAGTGGCTTCTTCATTAGTTATACATGGGTTTCATATAATTGAAGTTTCATTTTGTTGTAAGCCCTAACTAAGCTTTAGGTTAAAATACAAAGCCATTTTTGGATGCTAGTACTAATTAGCAACACACACCTTTAATGGCCCGATCCTGGAAACTCTGAGGCCCACAAGTAATGAGATTTTAATGAGACTGTCCTCACAAATGAAATTATGAAGGGGCATTTGGTTTTGCAGAATTGCACCTTAGAGAAGCAGAGAGCATCTTTTCATAGGAAAAATAGCCAGACTGTTTAACAGCAGCAGTTTCTCAAACCAAAACCTTGGAGATACTCTGTTATTAAAAATAAACAAAACTGAAAAGCCTGTTATGAATCAATTATAAAGACCTGTAGTCCAGTAAATTTTACTTTGGAAAATGAGAAAGTTTCAAAGAGAGCAATTCTGAATAACACAACCTTAGTCTTTCCAATTGCCACAATTTTATTTGTACTTTTATAATATAAGTCTTGAGGCCAAGGTGTATCTGGGGGGATTTATACTGTCCTCAACTGACTGTCTCAGACCAGTGAGATGAAATGCCTGCACAAATATCTGTCTGTTCCACTGAGTGCAGTGACACCCTCGAGAGATAGGACAATCCAGAGAGCAATTTGTCCTGTGTTATGATCAGTGTATAAAAAAGGGCAATGAATTACATTATGGAAGAACCCAGTATATGTTCCCCAATGAGGAAGAGAGCATAGACAGCATGGTTGGAGTGGCTACTTCACTTCTAACCTGCTGAAGCTTGAGAGATTAATTCTTCTGTAGTTTTGTACTGGTTTTGGCTGCCGTAGAGTTAAATTTCTTCAGAGTAGCTTGTATGGGGCTGTGTTTTGGATTTGTGATGAAAACAGTGTTGATAACACAGTAAAATTTCAGTTATTGCTGAACGCTGCTTAAGTAGATATAAGGCCTTTTCTGCTTCTCATATTGCCCCACCGGTGAGTAGGCCGGAGGTGCATAAGAAGCTGGGAGGGCACACAACTGGGACAGCTGGCCCCAAATGACCAAAAGGATACTCCATACCATATGATATGCTCAGGACTAAAACTGCAGGGGGTGGAGGCTGGCCAGGGCTGCCGTTGCTGAGGGACTGGCTGGGCATCAGACAGTTGGTGGTGAACAATTGAGGGTTGTTTTTCTTGGTTTTGTTTTTCTTTTTTTCTCTATTTGTTGTTTTCTTTTCTCTCTCTCTCTCTTTTTTTTTTCTTTTTTTTTTTTATTATTAATCTCTCTTTATCTCAACCCAGAAGTTTTCTTACTTTTGATTCTCTCCCCCATCCCAATGGAGGGGAGTGAGCGAGCAGCTGTGTGCGTTTTAGCTGCCTGCCAGGGTTAAACCATGACAAGTTGACTTAAAGATACCAGCTCCCAGAGTAAAATAACTGCACGAGAATTTTGAAAATAATTAAATAAAAGGAGAAAGATGTTTCAAAGGGAGAACTTGCAAACATGAAGAGAGAGCACCCAAAATCCCTGCAGTTCTTGGGCTGGCTTGAGAAGTTTTCTTAAATAAGGAATCATAAGTGTTTGGCAACACTGCACCACACTTTCATGTGCCTCTTGATAATTTCTTCCTCTTCAGTATCCGTAAGGGCATCTTGAAGCAATAAGGATCAAATTAATACCTTGTGGCAACATGTTGCCTGATATAAATTTGACTTTATATGTGGGTTTTTTTCTCTTGCTAAAAGCAGAAGTAGCCTCTGCAGAATTCTTCTGCTGCCTTTGTTGAATAAATTGTACCATATGGAACATGGATTCTAGGTGTCTTCATCTCTCCTCTTTAGTTTCTCAGCATAATTCAGTCTTCAGTGGCACTTTCAACTTAGGAATCAGGTCATGCAGAAAGTTAGGCACAAGTAAGTATGAGTTGCTCCTGAGATTGAAATCTGAGAACTGCCCTGAGAGGGCAGTTCTTTAGTGTTACCATCCCGCAAAGATTCAAACTGAAAGTGCAGAACTCACCCTTTCATCCAAAATTATGAGAGACAGATAATCAAAAAAATGCAATGCTGGCTTGGTGTTTTGAAATGTGACTGGGAGAGAGTGTTTCACACTACCCTGCTAACTGCCAGAAACCTACAATGAGGTTTTTCCTGGTCCTATGGCAGGACAAATTTTTTGAAAAACCTGAAGGACATGAGGCAACACATACAGTATAAAATGCTAGTTCACAAGGCTGAGAACATTTCCCTTCCACTGTAGTGACAGACATCCAGTTAATAAAACATTCATCCAACTCTGAGACTGGACAAACACTGGAAATATTATAACTTCTCACGTAAAAAAAAAAAAAGGTCTCCATTCTGCTTCACTGATGCAGTATTTCATAAAGCTGATACTATCACAATGATGTAGGTCTAAGAGGATTTGGACCAACATGCTATAGGTGGTAGGATACTCAGGTGCAACCTAGGACACTTCAGATGTGCTAATAGCTCTACTGCTATGTGTTACTCCAGCCTTGTCTAACTAGAGGAGCACTGGCTTGGAGCAGGGACTGTTTGGATAAGATGACAATCCTGGCTAGAATTTTGGATGCCACTAGCTTACAAACCATTACAAAAAAGTTTTGCAATATGAGAAAAATCAAATTCAACGCTGGAAATTAAACTCAGAAGCCAGCTTCAGCATCTGAAGCATTAAAAAAAAATCACCGACAAGCGGAACTGCTTGGCTCACTCTAGTCCATCACTGCTCCAGCTTCAGTTCTCACTGAATTGTGCCTTCCTGCTTTCTCACCTTGAACTCACTTTGATATGTTGCATCCATCAGGCCCCATTAGCATGTGCCCTAGTTTTCTGATTTCCTGCAGAAATGCTGTTTTGCCAGGTCTTACCTTCATATATTACAGAATTCATTCCTTAAAATAACATAAAACCTAGTCCCATGAGAATGCTGCATTCCCACTTAGTTTGTGGTATTTGCTACTTCAAGCTTTGTGAGGTATCCACCACAGTACCACATGTTCCATACAGGATGGCATGTGTAATTGATTGCCAATGATGATGGCAGAAGGAAATGCATCCACTTACTGAATGGTTCCTGTCGATTATAAAATATTTTGCTTTGGTAAAATCTTTTCCCACCGCCCTCTCATCTGGGCTCTCTCGGACCTTGGGAAGGACTTTATTAGTCCACTGCCAACAACATCTTGAGTTACAAGATTGCACATTGGACTGGGGGACAAGGAACTGTCAGGTAATCCCAACCCCCTGCACGGATGTCAGTCTTGTGGTTTTGACAAGAAAAGTTCCTGGGGAATGATACCAAAACTCATTAAAGAAGAATCGCACCCAGGACGAAGGCTGTAGGAGATCTTGTACACTGTTTGTAACCACTGTGGTACATCATCCTCTCAGAGGTGACAGAAGTCTGCAGGACCCTGATCCATTCATGGCTTTGGATAAAGGAGAACAGAGAAAAGTGATGACTCCGTTCCTATGGGGATAGACCAGTGGAGGCTAAGCTGTGCTTGCAGGCTCCCTTTTCGTGCAATGGCACAGAAGCCTTGTCTATATTACCAAGATCTTCTCACCAGGGGAGAGTGAAGCACAGAAGTAAGCAGCTACCAGGCAACCTGGGCAATATTTAGAACCTCTGTGGTGGCAATCCAGCCTGGAATGAGAGAGAGAGCAATGGGAGATCATGCCTGAGAAAACAAGGCTCTATGTATGGGTGTGAAAGCCCTGTACAAGCTAAGCATGCACCCTAAGCCAGCCTCCACAGCTTAAGAGGGCGTAAGAGAGTGCACCCCAAGGCAGGAGCTGCTTTTTTCACTGATTCTTCATCTGTGCCAATCTAGGGAAGCGCAGCTACCCCTCACATTCAACCCAATATCACAATCTCTAACCATGAAGGGTACAGTGGAGGGGTGGCAGATGCCTCTGCACTGGTAGAATGTCCCTTTGCATTACTAGAGTGACGTGCAGAGGGACATGGCTCATCAGACAGCTGTTCATCTCTCTCCAAGCACAGAGAAGCGCCACGCTCATGTGCACAGCAGCAATGAGTAGGCTGCGGGAAGGGGGAAGGGGGCAAGGAGAACAGGCACAAACTCTTCCTTCAGAAGTGGTGAGAGCATGATGGTTGTGTGAGGCACGTTACAGAAGTGACAGTCTGAGCTGGACTCCCCTTTTCCCCAAAGCCCTATCCAAAAAAACCCTTTTGTTTAGTACTGAACCTCTGAAACAGGCCAACCACAGCAGACTGAACACAGAGGAGCAGTGAGCTGTGCTATAAAGACTGAATAATGAAGATACTCTAGAAACTATAAGACACTCATCGAGCCCAAGATTGCTTGGACTAGTAGGCAGGAAGTCAAATTAATCACCTAATCATTTTTGGCTGCCCCTTGTCACATCTGTGGCTTGTCAAAGGCACTTTACAGGGTACCATACCCAGGAACCATATCATGTAAGCAAGCTGTGTCTAGCCAGAAAAACCAGCAGTAGTTTCTGCTAATGCACAGTGCCAGCTGCCAGTCCTGCACCTAGCTGACATCTCAGATAAAACCCCTATTACTTCTCAGTGAGGACTGAGCTTCTGCCATTCTTAGACTCCTCAGTTACAGGATCTCCTTTGAATTTGCACTGAGCTAACATGAAGTGGGGACCACTGGAGCCAGATACCAACTGTCAGGCTTATTGGTGTGGTTTAAAATCACAATTAACAGAGCAGAATGACTCCAGCTGTCAGTCCAAGCACTCCCATGACTACCAGCCTTGGCTGGTGGCCTTCCATCCAGATGGTTTTGCTGCGGAACTCACCAGGAGGAGTTGATGTTGACACTTGGCACCAGCAAAACATTCAGAGTTGGTGAGCTTCCCATCCTACCTTGGAAAGTGTGACACTCATTCACCAGGATTACTGCTCCTTGCAGTGCTGACAAAAAGAGTCAAACCATGCTCTCCTATCACATACCTTCTGGAGAGCCAGGGAGTGAGTGAGAGAACTGGGCTTCTGCCCTCTCCTTGCTAGTAGAAACTGTTCTATCAAAAGTAGTAGAGCCACAGTCCGACTTATATTTCAGCTTTGTTTTCCACTGTGCCTGTTTGTCCATCTGTCCTTTCACCCATCAGACTCTCGGTCCTTTACATCTTTGACTTTTCAGCATTGTCAGAGGCTCAACAGTAACAAAGACTGTTCAGGTGATGCGAAAATCAGCAGCTGGGTGACAGAGAGAGGTTAAAATCCACTGAGGGAAAAGCAGACAGGATTCAACCTCTTCTCCACTCAGAGCAGTAGCAGACAGATGGCTGGTCAGCAGGTAGCTGCCACTCAGTCTATTAGTGCACTCAGTTCCCTTCCATTCACACATCGTGCTGCTGGTCCCTAGCCTGAAAAGTAGCAGACACAAAGCCATGTGAGAGGTGAAGAAGGCAAGGGAATAAGCAACAGGGAAAAGGCTAGACCATCCTCTGGGGAGAAGAAATTCAAATTGGATATAAGGAGAAAGCTTTACACACTGAGAGTGGTGCAGTCCCAGGTCAAGGTCCCAGAGAAGTGGTGGTATCTCCACTCTTGGAGTTTTTCAACACTTAACTGGAAACAGTCAGTGAGGAACACAGTGGCGGACATGATAAGTTCTGCAACTGGGCACTAGATTGAGGTGGACAGGGGATTCACGGAGCCAGGAAACCTGAAGAAGAGTAGAGAGCCCTACCAGGAGCCGGCATCTCTTGAGAGCAAGGCTGACATGGCAGAGTGGGCACTGCCAGAAGAATGAGGCACTTCGGACCCTGATGACCCACAAAAGCAGGACTACACTTCAGTCCCCACCCTCTGGCATCAAAACAGAAAAGAGGTATGAAGCTTTAACAACTATTGACACCCAGGAGCAAGGTCTGCCAGGAGGACCTGCACCAGCAGCACACAGTAGATACGGTAAAAAACGACGAGTGTTAGTACTGGGTGACTCCCTGTTAAAGGACATTGAGGCACCAATCTGTCGCCCTGACAGGGAGTCACGTAAGGTATGCTGCCTCCCAAGAGCTAAGGTTCGAGATGGTGCCAAGAGGGTGCCACAACTTGTCAAGAACACAGACTACTACCCATTGTTACTCTTTCATGTGGGCATGAATGACACCACATGCAGGAACCTGGGAAGAATTAAAGAAGCCTGTGAAGCCCTGGGGGTGTAAGTGAAAAAAATTGGTGCCCAAGTAATCTTTTCCTCCATTTTACCAGTCAGAGGAAAGGGAGCAGCCAGAAACAGACAGATAAAGCACATCAGCTCCTGGCTATGTGGCTGGTGCTGTCATGAGGGTTTTGACTTTTACAACAATGGGACATTCTTTGATGAATATGGACTGTTAGAGAGGCACGGGATACACCTGTCTAGAAGGGGCAAGGGAATCTTTGGCAGCAGGTTGGCCAACTTGGTGAGGCGGGCTTGGGGGGTGGGGTCCAAGGTGTCAATGCTCACACCAACTGGGGAATAAGCCAGGCCAACCAGAACAGTGATAAATATTCCGTAGCTGACCCTCAAGATGAGATCCAGAAGGCCAACCAACTCAATGGTGTGAATGGCTGTCGTGTATTCTCTTGCTCCCCTCCAGGGAAGCCCACATGCCCAACTGCCTCTCTGAAACCCCTGTACACCAACGCACGCAGGTGAACCTCACCTCCATCCCTGGAAAGGTGATGGAACATCTCATTCTGGATGTCATCCCTAAGCATGTAGAGGAAAAGAAGGTTATCGCGCGTGGTCAACATGGATTCACCAAGGGGAAATCATGCTTGAACAATCTGATGGCTTTCTATGATGGCATGACTGGCTGGGTGGATGAGGGGAGATCAGTGGACATTGTCTACCTCGACTTCAGCAAGGCTTTTGACACTGTCTCCTGTAACATCCTCATAGATAAGCTTAGGAAGTGTGGGTTAGACGAGTAGACAGTGATGTGGATTGAGAATTGGCTGAATGGCACAGCTCAGAGGGCTGTGATCAGCGGCGCAGAGTCTAGTTGGAGGCCTGTAACTAGGGGTGTTCCCCAGGGGTCAGTACTGGGTCTGGTCTTGTTCAACATTGTCCTGGTTTGAGGTAAAACAGAACCAATTTTCTGATTTGTAGTTTTATTTTTTAGCTGGGCCTCTTCTAACTGACTAAACTCTGAAATTAACAGCATATTGTTCAGAAACTGTTCACTCTCAGAGTGATAAGACCTGATTATACCAAGGAATGGTATGCAGAGAGACTCTTGCTTATACTTATTGCTATAGCAACCAAGGTCAGATAACTTCGCTATTTGCCCTGTTAGAGGGTCAGAAGCGGAGAAGTGTAGAGGGATCCCACCTGCAGGGAGGAGCGGACGGGACAGGTGACCCAAAACTGACCAACAGGGTGTTTCATCCCATCTGCATCATGCTCAGTATAAAAGCTAAGGGATCAAAGGAGCAAGGCTGCTCTAGCTCACTCTTTCTTCAATGGCCGACGTCTGAGGAGAACCCTGTCTGTTCATCTGCCTTTGATCCCCATCTGAACATTCCTGACTGTAGTTCCGGAATTCAGCTCCTGTCCATCGCTGACTCCAGTCTGGGACTCTCGCTGTGTGTGCGGGTGACGTGATCATCATCCTGGCAGCTGGATACGGTTTTGTATATATTGTATATATTTTTTTAAAAAAATTTATTATTCTATTATTATTTACTATTTTCTTATTTATTATTATTTTCATTAAAGTAGTTTAGTTCTTTTTCTAAACTTGTAAATTTCCTTATCTCTTCCTCTCCTCTCTGAGGAGGTGGGGGGGAGGGCCATCTGTCGTTCTGATTGGCCAATCCGACCAAAACCACGACAAAAGTATTCATCAACGACCTGGACAAGGGGACAGTTTGTATCCTCAGCAGGTTTGCTGACGATACAAAACTGGGAGGAGTGTTCTGGGCCCCCCCAGTTCTGCCCCCCCCCAGTTCAAGAAGGACAGGGAATTACCGAAGCGAGCGCAGTGGAGGGCTACAAAGATGATCAAGGGAATGCAGTATCTCTCTTATGAGGAAAGGCTGAGAGACCCGGGTCTGTTTAGCCTAAAGAAGAGAAGACTGGGAGGGGATGTTATCAGTGCTTATAAATTTCTAAAGGACACGTGTCAAGAGGATAGGGCCAGACTCTTGTCAGTGGTGCCTGGTGACAGGACAAGGGGCAATGGGCACAAACTGGAACACAGGAAATTCCATCTGAGTATGAGGAAAGACTTCTTTACTTTGAGGTTGCCAGAGCGTTGGAACAGGCTGCCCAGAGAGGTCGTCGATTCTCCATCTCTCGAGATACTCAAACCCCGGCTGGATACATTCCTGTCCAACCTGTTCTATGTGAACCTGCTTTAAGTAGAGGGGTTGGACTAGATGATTTCCAAAGGTCCCTTCCAACCCCAACCATTCTGTGATTCTGTGAAAGGACTCTAGCTATCTTTGAAGATGGTTGCAGCATTTCAGCAGAGGACTGGGACTAGAAATCTCCAGAGGTCCCTTCCCACCTGCATTACAATGAAATTTGTAAGTAAGTACTGTGTGTGTTTCTGTGTTTACTCCTTTTCTTCTTATCACAGAATCATAGAATCCTAGAATTGTTTTGGTTAGAAGGGACCTTAAAGATCATCTTGTTCCAACCCCCTGCCATGGGCAGGGACACCTTCCACTAGACCACATCCTAGCTGCTGGAGCAGATTCTGTGTTGAAGCAGTCTGCCTGGCACTCCATCTTTCATGCCTACTTTTAAACCAAATTTAGCAGAAGAGCTGAAGTTCCAGGAAATGGAGCTCTTTTGAAATTATGTCAATAGACAGATGAATAAATAGAGAAAAATCTGAATAAGTGCTCTGACACTAAGGAAAGGCAGCCACATGAGTTCAACATTAAACATTTTGTTCAACACAAAAGAAGGCACAGAAGAGAAATATTACAAATACCCCAACTTAAAGAAAAATGTTACCTAGAGCTTGCACCTCCTCAGACATGGACCAATGCACCCAGCAGACATACAGCCATGTGAGAGCATGCTCCATAAACCCCGTTGCACACACTACATTCAGTCAGACAGACATAGCTCCTGAAATTCAGCTCTGCACAGTATGTCCTAAGGGTTAGATCCTTTCAGCTGCCAAGTCAAGACACCATGGTGTGAGCTGCTTCATTGCCTTAGCAAAAGTACTGATTCTAACTACCATTATTCATGGTACATTCTAACCATCCTGTGCTCAGCGATGCCAACTGGTGACTTTTCAACAGTAAAGCATTGATGAAGAAGACAGTAAGTAA
Organism: Alca torda; assembly: GCA_008658365.1. Lineage (NCBI taxonomy): Eukaryota > Metazoa > Chordata > Aves > Charadriiformes > Alcidae > Alca > Alca torda. The sequence continues at coordinate 19,973,934 of CM018079.1, read as the reverse complement.
AGGCAGAGATTTCAGTTCCTACTCACCACAGCTTTATCCAGTGGGAAAATGTTTTGAATACCAGCTCAACAGTGTCCTTTTAAATTAAAAAGAGACAGTACACATAATGCTAATGAAATACACCTGAGTGTCTAGCTTCGCTTTTTCCTGTAGATTCACATTTGCTTGCAGATCTTCGAGCTGGGCTTTTATTACCCAGAGACTGCAAACTGTGCGTGTCACATGAACACTAACTCTGTGTTTTAAATGTCAGCCACTTTCTGACATCTTCTTTGTAATTTATATACAGAGGAATTTTAGCAATCAGCAGGGAAAGGGTGTAGATGAAAATATTGTCAAAGTCTGAGAGTAGTGAAATATATTTCTCAGGGAGAGGGGAAAGGAGAAGAGGTAAAGGGAAAGGGAAAAGAGAAAAGGGAAAAGAGGTAAAGGAAGGTGGACTCCTATCTCTATCTCTGAAGATCAAATTATTGTTTGAAACTCATGATACAAGTTTGAGCTGAAGCATATGTATCAATGCCTGAACAGCAAATGGAGCGATGCACGTCACTCAGAGAGAGAAGCAGCAGTACATTTATTGATATAAGCCAGAGATTTAACAAAGTTTGATGGTGAACGTGACGATGTTTTAACAAGGTTCTGGATGGCAAGGCACGCTTGATTATTTACTGCACTGAGGACAAGATCAGACAGAACTGTCAGGGAGACCCTCCTATTGAGTCACGAGGTTCAGAAAGGACCCCCTTGCTTTCTAAATTCCTTCTCAGAGAGGAGTCTGGGTGCAGCTGGAACCAATCCTATTCCCTGACTTGGTCAACGGTTTATGCCTAAAAGATTATTTATGTGCAAACAATCCTTTATATCTCTTAGCTAAGATTTCAAAGTTTAGCATGCTGTTAGCCACTTTCTGAGGGTCTGTTGTGGCAAGGAAACTCTCAATCTCGAGAACTAAAGGTAACCTTGAGCAGGGTTACCTGAGAGGAGATCCTGTCGTGCAGCCTGCTGCCGTGCAGGAGAGCTCAAAGGGCTCTTGGGCTGTTCACTATTTACGGGAGTAAGATGATTGACCACAGTACCAGTATTTTTCAAGTTAGCCCTTGGCTATTTTGTCTGTCTCCCCAAAATCACGTTGAGCTGGGTGCAGCCATCATGACTACATGCACCCATTTTGACCATCACAGGTGGTTATCACTTGGGCAGAGTTATGGGAGGTAAAGGTCAGGTTGGTGCCTGGGGAGGGGGAGCACACCATCACACTGCCTCACTCCATTCTCCATTCCAGATCGTTGTCTTCCTTGAAACTCTGGCCTGAGCTACACAAGAGTGCAGTCAGCCCCAGAACTGCAGGAGGTATTCAGTTTTGCACCTCTGCATCAAGATGCCCCAACATGAGCGCAGGTCAACTGGGAATATTGTGTCAGAAATCAAAAACTTGACACTTGATGTCATGCTAGTGTAGATGTAATATGTAGTGAGGCCCACACTCAAAGCAGGAATGTCTCTTGATCCCTTCTCATTGAGTAGTAGAGCAGGCCGGTGCTAGCAGAATACCTACTTCCTGCACCCAGGCCAGAGCAAAAGCAGGTGGAGTCAGCTGCCAGACAGCACAATTGTGTTTTTGAAGCAAAGGTGCTGGGTCTGGGCTTTTTCTTTCAGTCCATCTCCTGAGAAGTTAATGCAGCCTCCTTCATCTTCCCACAGCAATAAACGTAAAACCAGGGCACATTTGGGAGAGAACAGCCAGCTATGGTAGGAGGCCAAACTAGGCAAGTTACCTTCTGTGACTGTAATCATGTCTCTTCCTTATGGTTGCCAATATGCATCTTGAGTGTGAACCAGAGATGCAGTGAAGGAGCAGTCCTTTCTCTGAGCACTGAAGTGGGCCAAGTCCTGTGTATCTACCTAGTGAACATTCCACTGAGGTTTGCTTATCCTAAGGTCTTCACAGTCCCTAGCATTGGTCCAGCCTTGGGCCTTAGCTAGGACACAGAGTGGGGTAGGTGGTTTCTTTGTTCTCCCACGCATGGACTGGGAGCACGGGATGCTAAGCTGTGGTCTGAAAAGTTTCACTGGGTTCCTAGTCTTCATTCCAGAGCCATTGCCACCAGTCATTATGAGCTGCCGTGGAAAGGCACCGCCCTCAGCTGCAGAGGCTGTCAATGCCAACAGTTCTCGAGTAGAAAACCCCCACCATGACTGCAGTGCTGACAGTGAAGCAATGCTCCAGTTGACTTTTAATGGTGTCCATCTGCAGTGCTGCATAGTGACCTTATATGTTCCAGATCCAGACTGATGGCTCTGTGTGACTTGTTTGCTCTACCATTTGTGACTGCTGAGAATGAGCCTGCAAGCACTGGCAAGCATGCTGACAGTGAGAACCATATGTCGCAAACACACTTTTCTGCACCACCTGACACCTGCTTTCCTATCGGTGCAGTGAACCAGGCTGCATTCAAGGCTTTGAGAAACCTGTGTGCAGTAAAGGCACATGGGACAGGAAGATTATAGTCATGCTTCCTGGCATCTCTGCAGATCATTTCCTATTGCTGCAATAATCATTCTAATTATAACAGATTGCCAGTACTCAATTTTAGTTTCAAATGACAATCATTGCATCAAAGTTGAATCATATTCTTGCATTTGCTTTTGTTTGCTCAGCCCCCAGCCAGGGCAGGATCCAAAAATCAGAGTCAAATCTATAGTCAGAGCCTGCACAGTCCAAACACAGTCATTTTTGAAGACACCCTTCTAACTTTTGTGATTGCAGAGGAGATCCTAGGAAGGCAGATGTGCATCTTAATGTCACAGTTTCAGGAATCAGAGGAGTCCACAAGAAACTCAGGTCTTGGTTTTCATTAAAAAGGGAGACCTCAGGTCTCAGGCCATACAGTAAAGCTTGAAAATGTCACCCAGGTATTTCTTAAAGAAAGAAGAAAAAAACAAAGCAAGGGAAAAGCATTCCAAATGCATTTCTTCCTTATAACTTGTAACTTTTCAGGTTACATATTTCTTTATAGACCCTGACCTTCTGCTTTTCGAAGAGTTGATGGCAAAAATACTGTGGAAAAGACCCCATTAAATTGTTGGTTTGAAGCAAAGTGGTGGGTGATTATCAGCATTAGATGTGCTGAGTCATACACTAGCAAAGCTAGTGATCCCAGGGCCTCACAAATACTTTGGTGTCTCACCCTCCCTTGGCTTCAGAGGAAGCAGATTGTCTGGTGCTCACAGTGAAATGCAATACAAAATTCTGCAAGTGCAATACAAAAACAGAGACAAAGCAAGGGGCCTCTTAGAGTTACAAGCTCCAGCTACGTGCCTCTGTCTTCTTTCCTGAGTTCTCCTGAATATATTTTGAAGAAATGTTTCTGCTTCTGCTCTGAACCTGGCTTTTGTTTCTGATGGCCAGTTTGCTGGATAGCTGCTTTTATTGGTGTAGATAGGAATAGCTGCATGAGCTCAGTGTTCTGCAACAACAGCAGTGCCAAACTTCCCACAAGCACAGCCTTCGGCTGACTGATGTTCACAAAAATGGAGTGAGCAGAAAGAGCTAAAAGGGAAGTAGCCACAACCTCCCACCACCAGTGGGAATAAGACCCTGAGTTACAGTTTACCATTGATCAAAGGGTCTGACACAAACATCCCTGTGGTTCTTAGATAGGGAGACATAAAATTATATATCAGTGCTTCCTGGCACAACAATCTCATATTCTTTTATGCCCAATGCACTGGAAATCTGCTTTACTTGGCTTTTGAGGCACTGGGTAATCAAAACCTCATGCATTCATACAATACAATCACTGAATTCCAGGTTTAAAGGTGACATAAAATGTAGCCCACCCTCAGTCAGCAGTCTTGTCTCAGAAGACGGCTTCCACTATTCCTTCCTTCTCACCCTACAGATTCAGTTCCGTAGATACAAGAGCTGAATGCTTTCATCTACATGCAGACTACTCAACCAAGGATGGGGTTTACCTGGGAACTGGAGTGGCCAAGCATGGCTTACATGGCATGAGAAGGGAGACTCAGGTGCTCCCACAGAGATGACTAGAAGAAATCAAAACGTCATGGAGGTGACAGCCAGCTGAAGGGAAATGAAAAGGCGACTGACAGATTATTTGCGCTCCCCAGGTTGCACTGAGCCCGGACTCAGACTGGGCCCTGTCCCAGCCCTGGTTCCCATGGCTTCCCACTTCCATGATTTAAGGATTTGGGGTACAATCATTTGCAAAAGACAACCACTTCTTTCCCTTGTCAGACACAAGGTAATCAGCTAGCCTGACAACAGGTTCACAGCTAATTTGTCAGCCTGGTGCCCAACAAAGATAGGGTTGGGTTGGGAAGCTGGTTGGGTTTAGGAAGATTCCCTTCATTGTATGTAGTCCAAAGCCACCAGCCAGGCTGGTTCGCACAGCTCTGACCAGCTCCTTCCAGTGATGTTTCTCGGCTGTGTGGGCTAGACTCAGGCAGCAGCTGTCCTGCGGAAAAATGTTAATTAAGGAGCTGTGAGTTGGGATTTGGGGGGCTAGGAGTTAGCTCTTTTCTGGAACTGAGCTGCTCTGTCATTTGCATGACCGCTTATCTCTTCAGCTTTGTCTGCCCCATCTGTTTTGACTGGAAATTGCAAGAGAGTTACCTTTCCTTGTGATCACCAATGCGGCTGTATCGTAAAAGCTTCCTGGGGAGATATGGCTACTGGTGAATTAAAAGCACTGTATTTTAAATAATTATAAATCAACTGCAAATGTTGCCAGGCAGGAAAAAGAGCCTTGAGTATCTCTGTCATCACCCTGTGGATTTAGGCAGATGATCTTAATTCAGTCCCTTCCAACCTAGGCAGTTCTATGATTCTATGGCAATCACTTCCCTAGTCCTGCTGGACACACTATTTCTGATACAAGCCAGGATGCTATTGGCCTTCTTGTCCACCTGGACACGCTCACATTCAGCCAGCTGTCGACCAATCCCCCAGGTCCTATAATAATGATGGTAAATGAACATACAAAATGAGTGATGCAATACAATTGCTCGGCCCCCAATAACTGATTGCCCAGTCCATTTCGAGCGGTGATCACAGATTCCTGCTCCCCGGCGAACCCCCATCTACATACTGAGCATTACGTCTAAGGTATGGAATATTCCCTTGGCCAGCTTGTCTGTCTGTGCTCTCTCTCAGCTTCTATGGGAAGCTGAAAAATTCCTTGGCTTAAAATAAGCATTACCTAACAACAACTAAACCAGTACGTGTTATCAACATTATTCTCATACTAAATCCAAAACACAGCAGCTACTAGGAAGAAAATTAACTCTATGACAGCTGAAACCAGAACAGGTGGGAAAATGATAATGATGCAAAGTGTTAGAATAAAGCTCATTTTTTAAATCATTCTAAGTTTGCTTAATTACATTAACATTTTTCACTGAATATTAAATTAGCTGGAGGTGTCAGGGGAAATACCCTACACATAAAAACAAAAGGCAAGGCATGGACTACAAGAGCATCCCTTTTGTCTTTCATTGAGCAGTGTAATTAGAATAAGTAGGATTGATTGAGTGTCAGACATCTGCAGGAGTAATTCCCTAACTTCATTAATGCCATTGCACCTGCAGTATCCTTGGTGGTAATTTCTTTCAGAAGTGGTCTACCTAGAGTCTGGTGATGAGCTAGTGATGTGATATGAAACCATCACACAGGGAAGTTGCTCCCCCAGCTGCTGTGCTCCATGTGCCCGTGGAATAGCTCAGTTACATGGAGCAAGACAAAACAAGGGTGACAGAAGGACGAAGGAACAGAAGAGGATCAGTCACAACTTCTGTCAGCTAATGCAACACACCAGGAGTGGACCATGTGGCTCAGAAAGCAGAAGAAATTTCTCAAGAAAACAAGGTAAAACAGATGTGCAGATGCACAATTAAGTTCTGAAAAGATGCTGATAATAGCCTCCTAGTCTGAAAATAACCATTCTCTATAAGCTATGGAAATATAAGGAAGTGAAAATAAGGTAGACATGGTGTTGTGTATTTCTTTCATTTGCCTGCTCAACAAAGAGAGATCAGATCCTTTCACTAATCCACAGTGACTGTAAAACATTGTCCTAGTTTAATCGCCCACTGGCAATTGCCAGGCTCCTTTTGCATGGACCTGGAAGAGCAGTTGGGCTGAGTCCTATCAAAGGACCATCTAGCTCATGTCCTGTCTTTGATAGGGACCAGCAGTGTAATCCTGGGGAAGGAGTACAGGTAATGCTGTGCTGTTTTAGATAGGTATGACAGCCTGTAATAAAATACTAGAACAGAACTCAGATACTGTAATTGAGTAATACTGTCCTTCCAGCACCTTCCCACTTGCAATTCAGAGACTTCCTCAGCTGCAGTTGGTGCTTGAGTCTTCATGGTTAATAAACGACAATGGACTTTTTGTTTTCCATGCATTTGAGCCCTTTATGCAGCCACTTAGGTCTTTAAAGCCTCGGCCTCCTGGGACAAGGAGGTCCATAGTTAACCATGTGCCAAGCATAAAGAATTATTTCTTTTTCTTTGGTTTAAATTGCTCACCAAGGGCTTCATTCTTCCTTTGGGAGTACCTATTGCCTAACCATTCTCTTCAGAGATTCTTCCACTGTAGAGCTCACTCATATACCCTTTCCTTCCAAGGTAAAGTGCTCGGCTATTCAGTCCCTTCTTGCATGTAAATCATTCCATTTTGCAGATAATTCTTGTTATCCTGTCTGTCTCATTTTAAATTAACTATATCTTCTTTTAAGACAGGGGAAGTAGAGCTACCTAGGTGTCCCAGAAGTGTAAGACCAACAAAAGATGGTAAAAAAAACAGGTTTTAATGGTGTCACGAAAAAAAAGGTAGAATGGTAAAAATTAACGGGGATCTTGTACTACAAACACTGCAGCAGACATAACTTTTTACAAGTTCAGGATGTCAGTTGGGAGCAATTACTACACTGTGCATATTAATTCTAATCTTAAAATGGAGATTCAAAATGTGCAAACCACTCACCTAAAAGGTGAGGACACTCAATCCCAGGGAAGATACTTTGGGTGACATCTCAATGCAAAGGGAGCGCTTCTGATAGCTGACCCACTGCTCCAAGGAGAATCACTCAGAATAGGGTCTCCCATGGGGGTCTTTTTATAGCCTGGTCAGAGCTGAACTGTGGTCATCTGTTGGTCGTGGTCACATAGCTTTCATTGGTCGAGGGGTCTCTGAGGTAGGCTCATTGGCTGAGGTGGTCTCTAGGGCTTGAATTTCTGGGGTATGTGGCTGGGGGTTGTTTGCCTACATGACCAGCAGCTCACGCACTTCCTGCCAAACAAGCCACCATGGCCCTGTACATCGAAGTTAGACCTGTGGGGAGGGGATGCTCCTGCCACACTAGTGTATCAGATCTTTGAACCTCAGCGTACAAAATGCCTACAATAAATGAATAACCTGTGTGTTGTGCTCTTCATATCTCCTTGTGCATTGGTGAACATGAGGCTGATGTCTTTGGAAGTCTATCAACAGGACACCCTATCTACTTTTCCTGAGAATATCCCTGCATATGTGTAGCTGGGATTGCTTTTTTCACTTGTGCATTACATTGCCTTCAACAACACTGAGCTGTATCTTTCATGTTCTCACCCATACTATTCTCCAATATCCTTCTGCAGTTCCCTACCATTATCCTTAATAGTTATCACTTTAAATACCTTCCGGAAGGGACATTGTCATTTCACTAAGCTGCTGTACTGTGATGGAGCCACTGGGGACCCAGAGGAAGCTTCAGGGAGCCAAGCTGTCCTTCACTAATACCAGGGTAAGGCTGTTAAAGGCATCCTTGACCCCAGTGTATCTGTGCCGTGTGAAGATTTTAATTTGAATACCTGATTGCAGTCTGTCTTTCTAATGATTATGTATCTAATGCTGGGACAGATAGGGACATAAAATCCTGTTTTCATCCAGTTCAGCCAGTATCAGAAATATATTGCATCCTTCTCTGAGCAAGAAAACTTGTCATACTTGTAGTGGTTTCTGGCATGTATTAGCCATTCCTTAATCAAATCTGAGAATGATGCAGCTTTCCTCTAGGTGAATACCCTGTGAAGCTCTCTCTCTTCTAGCAGTTTGCCTATTTTAATAATCCAAGAGGTTCTGAATGTCTTTGATGCTCCCTGTCAGGGTTTGGCCTCAGATGACAACAAAGAACCATGTGCCGCTCGCTCGGGTCTTCCCAATACGGGTAGGATCAGAAGAAAAAGGCAAAACTCTTGGGTTGAGACAAAGGCAGTTTAACAGAACAGCAGAGGGAACAAGAAAAACAGCAACAATAACATGGATAGAGGAAGATACAAACACGATTACGGAACCGCCGCTCCCCAACGCTCAGCAACCCAACCCAGGACGCCCCAGCCTTCTCCAAGCTGCAACTTCCTGCCCCCTCCCCTGGCAGCTCAGGATGGGCATGGCTAACATGGCATGGAATACTTAACCCTATCCCCACCAGAACCAGGACATTATCCACCCCTTATTCCATACCATTTTTGCCATGCCCAGATCTTACAGGTTCCAATTAATTGCCACCACTTTCCCCTGTCAGATATAGATATATATAGATATATATATATGCACACATATATATATATATATTCATGCAGATATAATGCCCTTAGTTTATGGGCCATCCCTCCAAAGTGTCTGGTGAGTTCATTCAATCCACAGCTTTGGACTCCCTCTGTTAGAACAGTCTCTCAGGGCAGGCGAGATGGTGTGTGGTGCTGGCCTGTTGCATGCTGTATTTTCGGAGCTTGTGACTGGTGTACCCGGCGTGGCTGATGCACACAGACCATGGGCTGAAGATGTAGATCTTGAGGAAGCTGCTGGGCGCCAGCTGCTGGGGTCAGTTCTGATCTCATCATCGCTGTGCTTTACTCAATTTTTCATCAAAGTCCATCTGTCCTTAATTTGGGTGATTCTTAATATAGTACAGCTGACAGCAATTATAGTAACGAGGACATACAGTGACAGTGTTACTTAGCAATCAACAGCATACAATTTGATTCATTGGCTATTCTCACCCAAAATCAGATCCCCATGAGGTACACATTGGACTTCCCCATCCTTCCGCATCACCCACCAAGTGCACCCAGGTCCTTGGGCAAAAGCAATCCCACGGATGGGTTTGCCTTTGCCTGAGGCAGGACTAACCCAGACTGTCTTCCCTAACATATTCTTCATGTGCACTACGGGGACTTTATCCCCTTCTACGGTATGTGGAAGTTTTGATTGGGCAGGGCCAGCCCGATTCGTAGATCCCCTGGTGTTAACTAGCCAGGTAGCCTTTGCTAAATGTGCATCCCAATGTTTTAAGGTCCCACCACCCATTGCTCTCAGTGCAGTTTTTAACAGTCCATTGTATCGTTCTATCTTCCCAGAGGCTGGTGCATGATAGGGGATGTGATATACCCACTCAATACCATGCTCTTTGGCCCAGGTGTCTATGAGGCTGTTTCGGAAATGAGTCCCGTTGTCCGACTCACTTCTCTCTGGGGTACCATGTCGCCACAGGACTTGCTTTTCAAGGCCCAGGATAGTATTCCAGGCAGTGGCATGGGGCACGGGGTATGTTTCCAGCCATCCAGTGCTTGCTTCCACCATTGTGAGCATATAGCGCTTGCCTTGACGGGTTTGTGGCAGTGTGATATAATCAATCTGCCAGGCCTCCCCATATTTATATTTCAGTCATTGTCCTCCATACCAAAGAGGCTTCAAACGCTTGGCTTGCTTGATTGCAGCGCATGTCTCACATTCACAGATGACCTGTCCAATAGTGTCCATGGTCAAGTCCACCCCTCGGTCACGAGCCCATCTATATGTCGCATGTCTTCCTTGATGGCCTGAGGTGTCACGGGCCCATCGAGCTATGAATAGTTCACCCTTATGTTGCCAGTCCAGATCCACTTGAGCCACTTAAATCCTAGCAGCCCGATCCACCTGCTTGGTTGTTCTGATGTTCCTCCGTGGCCCGATTCTTTGGTACATGGGCATCTACGTGGCGTACTTTCACAACCAGATTCTCTATCCAGGCAGCAATATCTTGCCACAGTTCAGCAGCCCAGATGGGTTTGCCTCTGCGCTGCCAGTTGCCCTGCTTCCACTGCTGTAACCACCCCCACAGAGCCTTTGCCACCATCCAGGAGTCAGTGTAGAGATAAAGTACTGGCCATTTTTCTCGCTCAGCAATGTCCAAAGCCAGCTGAATGGCTTTCACCTCTGCAAACTGGCTTGATTCACCTTGTGCTTCACTGGCTTCTGCAGCTTGTCATGTAGGACTCCACACAGCAGCCTTCCACTTTCGATGCTTTCCCACAATCCAGCAGGACCCATCAGTGAACAGGGCATATTTCTTCTCATTTTCTGGCAGTTTATTACATGGTGGGGCCTCTTCCGCATGTGTCACCTCCTCCTCTGGTGACATCCCAAAATCCTTGCCTTCTGACCAGTCCATGATCACTTCCAGAATTCCTGGGCGACTGGGGTTTCCCATTCGAGTTTGCTGTGTGATCAGTGCAATCCACTTACTCCATGTAGCATCAGTTGCATGATGTGTGGTGGGGACCCTTTCTTTGAACATCCAACCCAGAACCGGCAGTCGAGGTGCTAAGAGGAGCTGCACTTCTGTACCAACCACTTCCGAAGCAGCTCGAACCCCTTCATATGCTGCCAATATCTCTTTTTCTGTTGGAGTGTAGCGGGCTTCGGATCCTCTGTACCCCCGACTCCAAAACCCTAGGGGTCGACCTCGGGTCTCCCCTGGTGCTTTCTGCCAGAGGCTCCAGGTAGGGCCATTCTCCCCAGCTGTGGTGTAGAGCACATTTTTAACATCTTGTCCTGCCCGGACTGGCCCCAGGGCCACCGCATGGACTATTTCCTGTTTGATTTGTTCAAAAGCTTGTCGTTGCTCAGGACCCCATTTAAAATCATTCTTCTTCCAGGTTACTTGATACAGAGGGCTTACAATTAGACTGTAATCTGGGATATGCATTCTCCAAAAACCCACAATGCCTAAGAAAGCTTGTGTTTGCTTTTTAATAGCTGGTGGAGACATAGCTGCTATTTTGTTGATCCCATCCATTGGGATCTGTCGGTGTCCATCTTGCCATTTTATTCCTAAAAATTGGATCTCCTGTGCGGGTCCCTTGACCTTACTTCGTTTTATGGCAAAACCAGCCTTCAGAAGGATTTGGACTATTTTATCCCCTTTCTCAAAAACTTCTTCTGCTGTGTTTCCCCATACAATGATGTCATCAATGTATTGCAGATGTTCTGGAGCTTCACCCTGTTCCAGTGCGGTCTGGATCAGTCCATGGCAAATGGTGGGGCTGTGTTTCCACCCCTGGGGCAGTCAATTCCAGATGTACTGGATGCCCCTCCAAGTGAAAGCAAACTGTGGCCTGCACTCTGCTGCCAAAGGGATTGAGAAGAATGCATTCGCTTTATCAATCGTGGCATACCACTTGGCTGCCTTGGACTCCAGTTCATACTGGAGTTCTAGCATGTCCAGCACGGCAGTGCTCAGCAGTGGCGTGATTCAGGCCACGATAGTCTACAGTTAGCCTCCACTCTCCATTAGATTTTCGCACTGGCCATATGGGACTGTTAAAGGGTGAGCGAGTCTTGCTGATCACTCCTTGAACCTCTAGTTGATGGATCAGCTTATGGATGGGAATCAGAGTCTCGGTTAGTGCGATATTGCTGCCGATGCACCGTTGTGGTAGCAATCGGCACCTGCTCTTCTTCGACCCTCAACAACCCCACAACAGAAGAGTCCTCCGAGAGACCAGGCAAGTCAGACAGCTGTTTAACTTCCTCCATCTCCAAGGCAGCTATGCCAAAGGCCCACCGATACCCTTTTGGGTCCTTAAAATACCCTCTCCTGAGGTAATCTATACCACGGATGCACGGGGCCTCTGGGCCAGTCATAATGGGATGCTTTTACCACTCATTCCCAGTTAGGTTCACGTCAGCCTCCAGTACAGTCAACTCTTGGGATCCCCCTGTGACCCCAGAAATACAAATGGGTTCTGCCCCTCTATAGCTTGATGGTATTAGAGTGCACTGTGCTCCTGTGTCCACTAGAGCCTTATACTCCTGTGGGTCTGATGTGCCAGGCCATCGAATCCACACTGTCCAATAGACCCGGTTGTCCCTTTCCTCCACCTGGCTGGAGGCAGGGCCCCTCTAATACTGATCATAGTATCCATTACTCACTTCTTGCAGAAATGACTTGGAGGTTCCTTCAAGAGGATCAGAAGCAAGATCAGGCCTTCTGCTCTGTCTGGGGAGCTGCTCGCTGGAAACTGGGGTGGCACTTTTCCTGGTGGGATCCCCTTTTGTGATTGTCCTTCCTTGCAACTCCTGTACACATGTCCACAGGATCAAGTAGGTTGTCCATCCCACTTCCTCATGTCCTCTCCGTGGTCACGCAGGTAGAACCACAGGGTGCCTCGTGGTGTGTACCCTCTGTACTCTCTCTCTTGAGTGGGGAAATGTCTGCCCCTAATAGCTGAGATGCTGGCCCATACAGGTGGGGAGTAGGACATATTCTCTTCAAGTTGCTGGACCTTACGGGACAGTTTCTCCACAGCTGAGACAAGGGGGGCAAGAGAGACTTTCTTCATATCGCCGGAGCCGGCCAGCCACCTCATCCACCGCTGGTCCCTCTTCGCCTTTCCATTCCATCACTGCCAGTGAGTTGGCATATGACGATGGTGCGCTCCGTACAAACTTCCGCCACATGGGCCTCGTGCATTGCACCTCATCAGGGTCTGTGGGTAAGTCTGCATTGTCCAAGTCATAATAAATCATCTCCCGCACGGCTAGTTCTCTCAGGTACTGGATACCTCTTTCCATGGTAGTCCACTTGCTTGGTTGACATACAACATCTTCACTGAAGGGGTACCTCTCCCTCACGCCTGACAGGAGTCGTTTCCAGAGGCTGAGGGCTTGGGTCTTCTTTCCAATTGCCTTGTCAATGCCGCCTTCCCTAGACAGGGATCCTAGCTGCCTGGCTTGCCTACCCTCTAATTCCGGGGAGGGGAGGGGAGGAGAGGAGAGGAGAGGAGAGGAGAGGAGAGGAGAGGAGAGGAGAGGAGAGGAGAGGAGAGGAGAGGAGAGGAGAGGAGAGGAGAGGAGAGGAGAGGAGAGGAGAGGAGAGGAGAGGAGAGAAAAAAGAAGGCAAACACAAAATAACACGTTGTCAGCCTCTAGAAAGATCCTATCTTCCTGGAAATTACATCAAAACAGAATTTAGCTGAGCCATTGGGCTATCTATGAAATTATAATGAGACTTTGGAGAGGAGCATGGTAAGATAAGTGTAGATAAGGAGGAAAGTGTGGGATCTCATAGATAATGGGGGAAACCTGGGAAATTAAGATGTTGGATGTGTCAGTGTTTGAAACACTTGGAAAACCTTTTCAGTGGAGAGAAAAAGAGGCGGAGAAAAGGGTTTGAGATTACAGGATATAGACAGCAAAAGGTGTGCTCCGTAAAGTCAGTACTGAAGGAGTCTCAGTCAGTACTGAGCAGCCTTAAAGCAGAAAACTTGTTGTTTGGCTTTGAGCTTTGAAAACACACACACACACACACCCTTCCCAAACAAATCCTGCATTTCAGCAAAGCAGGAAAGTAAAAATAAACCTATTGGAACAACATGCTAAAGAAATTGCTCCGTTCAGTCAGCTCCAAGGCAGTTGAAGATGAAGAGCAGAGAAGAAAACCCTCTTTTTTTCATTAGACAAGAGAAACCATTATCCCCATATGTGACAGGAAGGATTTATTAACCAGCGAGTACGTTGCAGGAAATGATGAAGCAGCAGACATCACAGGGCCTTGGTCAAGCCATTCACATTGCTTTTCTTTTGAATGACAAATACCTAAAGATAATCCAATTATCCTTTTATCTTATTACAGTCCAGTTGTCCTACCATTTCTTTCAGGGAAGCATCCTTTCTCCAAGGGGGTCTGAGCACAATTACTTTGTCTCCAGCAGTATCTAACATCTTAAGATTCACATCTCAGGGAATTTGTGAGGGAAAAGAACGCATTTTCAGGACCAGTGTATGAGGGGATTCCTATTCAAACACCACAAAATTTTGGAAATCCCCAGCTAGATGCATCAGTACAATAGATAGGTGGTGAACATGTGAGGAATAAACAGCTGAACTCCCTTTGTCTCCAGTCCAGATTCCTTTCATCCCTGTTTTCTGTTGAGCATCAAGAGTCACAAGCAAAGTGTAAAAAAATCCAGAAACAAGCTACAATGCAGCAGCAATGGAAAAGGAAGGAAACAGGTAGCACTGAGAGGACTAGCTCATTCCACTCACAGAAAACCCTGTATGTTTTTTCTGCTCAGAATGACCTGCAGAAACTGCAACAAAGACCCAGCAGGGTCACAGTTTAAGTTAAAGCCTGCCTCATGCCTGACTGAATAAAAATCCAAATCCTGAGGAGTTTTTAGGAAAAAATTAGTTTCAGGGTCACTGGAAAAGGATGATCTTAGGAAATGACAGATTTTAAATTTTTTTTAAAAGGTTTTGGTGAATTTCTGATGAAACATATGCTTGGCTTAACAATATCCACCTAATTTCTTATCTACATACAGTAGGCTTGTGAGCCCAAGTGCACTCTCCGAAGTCTGGGCCAATGTTTGGGCTGTAGAAGTCCTCTTTCCACCAAAAAAAAAGCCTGGCTCACATCCCTGCTATTAGAGCTTCCCTTTTTCTTGCTACAAAGATCAGTGAGCTACCAGGGCTCCCAGTGCTTCTTCAGCCTGTGAGAGATGGTAAATACAGGACACTTATGATCCTGTGCTCCCAAGCTCAGCTTCACTTCAGAACAAGCTCACTAAAATGTTCCCACTGCTCTGAATGTTGCCCCCTCCCAACAACCTTTCTCTCCTGCTAAAAAAACGTAAAACAAAATAAAACTCATGAAGTTCAACAAGGCCAAGTGCAAGGTCCTGCACATGGGTCATGGCAATCCCAGGCACAAATACAGGTTGGGTGGAGAATGGCTTGAGAGCAGCCCTGAGGAGAAGAACTTGGGGGTGCTTGTGCACGAGAAGCTCAACATGAGCCAGCAGTGCAGACTCACAGCCCAGAAAACCAACTGCATCCTGGGCTGCATCAAAAGAAGTATGGCCAGCAGGTAGAGGGAGGTGATTCTGCCCCTCTACTCTGCTCTCATGAGACCCCACCTGGAGTACTGCGTCCAGCTCTGGAGTCCTCAGCACAAGGATCCTATTGGAACAGGTCCAGCAGAGGGCCATCAGAGGGCTGGAGCACCTATGCTATGAGAACAGGCTGAGAGAATTGGGGTCGTTCAGCCTGGAGAAGAGAAGGCTCTGAGGAGACATTATAGCGGCTTTCCAGTACCTAAAGGGGGCCTGCAGGAGAGATGAGGAGGGACTCTTTATCAGGGAGTGTAATGATAGGACGAGGGGTAACAGTTTCAAACTGAAAGAGGGTAGATCTAGATTAGATCTTAGGAAGAAATTCTTTACTATGAGGGTCGTGAGGCACCAGAACAGGTTGCCCAGGGAAGTTGTGTATGCCCCATCCCTGGAAGTGTTCAAGGCCAGACTGGACAGGGCTTTGAGTATCCTGGTTTAGTGGAGGTGTCCCTGCCCATGGAAGCAGGGTTGGAACTAGATAATCTTTAATGTCCTTTCCAATCTAACCATTCTATGATTCTATGATTCTAAAAAATCTACAGTTTGTTCTGAAAGGGACCAAACTTTTTCAGGATTTCGGAATTTCTTGGACAAGAAGGATTTTATCTTTCAGACAGTGCTGCTCTTTCTGCTCTTTCCCTCTCCAGCAGCAACTGTGAAATTTCAGCCTGCAGAAGTGGTCCAGGTGTTGGAGAGCCACAAAACTTTTCTACTTTCACAGTGATCAGAACTGAGTATTTATTCTTGAAACTAGCCATCCCAAATTGTGTATGCACTGGCTGTACATGCAACAAGATATACTCTGTGGATAAGTACCAACCTAGTCCTGCTGATATCCACCTGGTGTCACCAACTGTAGTGGATCTCTGCTTATTGGATCCCAGTTGTCCTTTCCTTTTTTGGCTGACTCTGTACCTCTTACAGCCTTCAGTAATCCCTACCTTCTTTATCTTAACTAGTAACTTCTCCCATGGCGCCATGTTTAATGTTTTACCAAAGTGCCAGTTTACCTCCGTTCTCATCTCATAAACGTTGGTGACTTCATCAGTTACCAGCTCAGTCTGAGCCATCTGCTCTAGTAAAAGTATGCTGTGATGCATCCTATCAGACTTGCATTTCCAGGTCCTTGGTTACATGTTCCTTCAAAAGTTGCTCTAAAGCCTTAAATGATATTAAGGTCATACTTAAAGGTCTGCAGCTCTCAAGGAGGTTCTTATCCCTCCTTATTTGTAAATTTAAGTATCTCTTCTGCTATTCTCCAGGTCAAGTTGAGAAATTTGTTAAAAACCTCTGTTTCTGACTTGGCAATTTCATGCACCAGATGTTCAGGATTTGCAGTTTATCAGCTCACCCTTCACCTTCAGTTAGTCCACATCAAAATTCCAAAGTCTAATTCCCCACTCCAAGAGGAGCATTTCACTTCTGTTCATTCATTGCCATTTAAAATCTTTACCTTAGTTCAACATCATCATAAAAAAACTGAGACAAAATACCAGGCCATCCCAAATTTATGTCCTCCCTGTATTCAGCATCACTCTGTTTTCCATTGTTCTCCTTTTATTTTGAAAGGACAAACCTTTGACTACTGGCATCAATCTTTTCTCAAGGTCTAATCTGGCACGAGTCTTGGCAACCCTCATTTTACCCCTGTACTTCCTGACTTTTCAGCTGTGACCTTGCCAATCTGTTTTCTTTTCCTTGTAATATCTGTGCTTATTCCTAGTATTTGCATCAAGACAGCTGGTGGTGTTCCTCCCTAGACAGTTTTCCCTTTGCCTGGGGCATGAATTCCTGCTCCTAAACTTTGGCCTATTTGTGCTTGTTCTTCCTTTTAAATTAAACTGGATTATTCCATGATTATATGTTTCAGGGTTATTTACTTCTTCTAATCAATATATTTTATTTTTTTAAACATATTCACTCCCGCCACATACAGCATTGAAATGACTTCATTTCTCAGTTTTTCACTGTGGACCTCACAAAGGAATTGATGACCTGTCATATCCAGGATTATTTGTGTCCTTCCACTGTTGGTAGTAGTTGTTCTCCAGACTACTGCCAATGACTTGACTTAAAATCTCTTCTCCTGACACAATTCCCCAAGAGAGTTTTTGTGTAATGCTGTTATGGAGGTCTATGTTTAAATCCAAACCTGATCGTGGGGAGCCTACAGCAGAACTTTTATGTCATCCCATTCTCTGCTTTTTGTTTGATCCAGACTGTGCCTTGCTAGTGCAAACCAGAACTCTGCTGCTAATGTAAAGCCTTACCCCGCTGCCTTTCCCAGACAGTGCGTGCCACTAAGGACTGAGTTTTCTCCTTGGCTTGTCCCAGTAGGTTTTGCGGTTACATCCAGCCTTGCATCCAGCATGAGTTACTCTAGCTCCTCTTTTTAGTTTCCTGTATCTGGTTGGACAAGATAGAGCAAGCCTGTGTAAGGATGGCAGTGTTGAAGACCAGCACTTGGCAGCATTTAAGTTCCTATTCGGGACCGAGAAGATGCAGAATAGTATGATATCCAGGACAATGTTTTCACCCGTTACCCCACCGGGGCTCATCTCACCAGGGCACTAGTTGCCTTAGTGCCCTGCCAGCTTATGATACAGTGATTTTATAGCCTTAGGCAACACTCAGCCCTCTCGGGCACCGTAGCAATACTGCAGATGGCCAGGGTTCACATTGCCAGTCTGTTACAGAGCTTTGATTACAGCAGAGACAGGTAGATATTATCCTGACTCTCCACACAGCCCTAATGGCACAGCTGGCTTGTGTTTTGCAGAACAGCCTGTGAGGGGTCAGTCTAGATCCCTCAGTACTGTGCTAGATTGTAGGGGCATATATTTCACTTTAATTCTAAAGGTTACAACATAGTGATTATTTACAGTTTCCTGATTACATCTTGGTATGTAAAGCAAGAATCAATTAAGCAATAAATACTTATGAAAGGACAAATTAATAATTTTCCACTCGATTCTATCCCACTAATTAAAGATTTTTCACTATTAAGCTTTGTCTCTTAACATCCAATATGAAGTAACATTTGTCCTTTAATTTTTATATTCACTTAAATCAACTTTAATTTCAGTTGAAAATAATTTTCTTTTTTTGTTTTCCATTTAGATTGGAAACACCCTAAGGGAATTTGTTTATTTTTTCTCTAAAAATGTCACTCATGTTAATTGGATAAATGTTTTTAAATGTGTTGCGCTGCAGAATAATTACAAGAATGGCAAGTTAATTACTTCAAAATTCTAAGGAACATTTCTTTTAAAATTCCTGATTGAATACACTACCCTGAAGAGCAGTTTTGTTTATTTTCAGCACAACAATAATTTTATTTTAATTTCCCAGATCATATGCATTATAGTTTGCAAGAACTTTCACATAAAGTAACAGCTACCACAGAGGGAAACTTCAGTGTTTCAACATGAATATTCCTGTACCATTGGAAATAAAGGCAGTGTATCTAGTAAATCATAATGGCAGTTTGGCATCTTTGCACCTCTTAGAATCTGGGCTTCAGTGATGTGATTTTTGTCAAAAGAAAGTTGGTGGTACAGGAATTCAAGCATTCTTTTGAGAAAACCACCTTAAAATCTACAGTGTCTCCCTTCTCCTAACAGGTCTAGTTCAGAGAGATGAATGTTCCCTGGAGAGGGACTTAACCTCCATGTCTTCCCTCTTGAGCTGGTCATACCTGAGATAGATGTACCTGCCTGAAAGTGCCTGCTAATTTCAGGCCAATATGAAATCTCTATAAACAAAGCAACTTTTTTCTCTGCCTTTTTTCTGGTTTTGCTCCAGAAACAAAAAATAATCAACATCCCCAACATTAAAAGCATTAAATAAAAAAATCAGAGCTCTGTTAACAAGCTAAGCACATTTTGGCTGCTATATTATATGCATGTTATCATCATAACCTTATTAAAGCTATCTTCATAATCTTGTTAATGTTGCCAGCATAACCTTGCAACAGTAACTGAAGTTGTAATAAGCCCACAAATTTTGGAAGTATTCCTTGCCACACATGGTTTTATAAAGCTGAAGTTGCTTGTCACTATTACAAAAGCAAACACAGGCTTCAATATAAGAAAAGTCTTAAACAAGAGGCGCACTGGTGGATGGGGCTTCAGAATGTAAAGAAACTAAACACAGGTATTTTTCCAGACCACAGGTTTGCCCAGAAACAGTGTTGCAACCTAGACAAATTTTCTAGCTTAGCAGTATATGCGGATCCTGCATCATGGCAAGTCAGTGCCCCACTATGTATTCCGCCATAAGCCAAACATGACTTAGGCTTACAACTTAGCAAAGTACCTACACATTTATGTTTAAACACATGGACAAAGCCAACAGTATTAGCATTACTATATACTTCCATGTAACAGCACAGCCGTAGTCTCATTTGTGTCAAACACATCACAACCCTGGAACAGGAAACAGTGCATGGCTGTCTCACACCCTCACTAACTTCTAGTCAAAGCAATCAGATTCATCCCAAACCTGACATTTTCCTTTCCTCCTCACTTTCCATTGACCTAATAATTCAAGCTAAAGCACAGGTTGGACAGGAGAGGGTGCTCTTCTCACTTTCTACGTTAAGAAAAATAGAATCAATTTTTTTTTAATGAGTTACCATAAAGAAGGAAATATCAGAGACCCATCCAGTGCCAATCCTCCCTAATATGAGTGCAGGAGAATGGGGTCCATGTTGAGTTCGCACCTTCCCAGAGCACCAAGTACTAAGCCCCTCTACTACCCTCATCCCTATCCAAACTACCTTTGTGTTCAACTGCCCTTCAGCCTGCCATGAGGAAGGAGCTGCACAGACTGAGCAAGTCAGGGAGGCCTTGAGGACAGGGGGAAGCTCCTGGCATGCAAGCACCAGCATTCGAACTTCAGCTTCAACTCTCGACTAGTCAGCCAAGAAAAAATGCTGCCACAACCGCACACCCACTCTCTGTACAAACAGCAATAATGGCACATGCCAAACCACCAAAGTGGCTGGAGATATGGTCTTGAAAGCACTGCAGAACAGGAAGGGTGCATCTTCTGAGTTAGCCACGTGGCTACAGGCACTGTAGAAAGGAATGAGGAAGGTTCAGTAGTTACTCCTGTGTGGTGTTAGGAAGTTAAAAGTGCTTATTGAAACAGTTAAAGCTATTTAGTGGCCGAAATTACCTTCTGGGCTCCTCCTGGAATATTTGAAATTTTGGTTATCAGACCCTTTATGGTTTCAATGTAATGCAGAGAGTCAAGTAATGAGACCTTTCCTCTCCACTCCTCCTTTTTTGTTTTTTTAAACACTTCCATTGACTTACAGCATCACTCTAGAAATCAGTGTAGACCATCGTTTGGCCTAAAAATTATGGAAAGCTAGAAGGAAAGATTTATGCTTTCTTCTCATGGAAATTTAAAACTCATTTTAAAAGTTATGATGATATGTAATTCCCCAGATAAACTGAAGCATCATAAAACATTTTTTTCCTGTTAAAACAGATTTCCAGAGTGTAAAAAGTATGATCTCTGGTTAGGTTTCAATTTAATTCTATCTAGCTGCAAGGCCTCAATGTATAGGCTGTGGCAGTTCTCCATGCATAATTAAAAGTGTAATAAATCAAAAAGATTACATTATTTCAAACCAGTTATGTTCTCCAGGAATTCTGTAGTACCATCAATGAATCAGTACTATAACTGCCCCAATCGTCTGCTCTGCTATCCATTGCTATAATTATTTTCTCTAACACGCCCTACCCTAGGGGCAAAGCAGTAACCCTGCCCAAGGGATTGAGAAGCTGTAGTGGGGTGTCCCACTGATGCATATCTAGGAAGTAGCCAAGCAAGGCATGAAGGTGTCAGAGACAACGCTACAGTAGTGTGCCTAGAGCTGCCCAGCTGCCCTATGGGGCTTGCATGGGTTTCCTTTCTCACCACTGTGCTGCTGACTGGAGGTGCTCTATGTCCAAGTCATCTTCAAACAGTAGTCCTGCCCCAAGCTGTTATGCATTGTATTTTGCAACACGAAGAGAAAAAAAAGCAAAAAATAGATGCCAAGGTTTGGGGGTGTTCCTGAAATAAAGGGACAGGGCAAATATAGCTCAAGAGTAAGCACAGCATTTGTCCCAAATGGCAACCTTCTAGCCACGAACAGCATGAACACCAATGGACACTTGGCTGTATTTTTGGTACATTCCTTCACCTTGAAAACCAGGTAAGACCCCAAGCCCAAATAACTTCTGAAAACTGTTTCCCGCTTCAGCTTTCCCAGAAAGACCAGTAGACTAAAGAGTACATTTTTGGGTATTTCGAAGATCCCCAGGTCACAGGGTTGTTACGGTCACAGAGTTGTTACAGTCACCTAATGCGTCACCTCTCTTTTCCATGCAGCTTTTCCTATGTTCCATTCCATTTGGGGTTTCCATGGAAACAAGAGATACTTTCTTCACAAATGCCCAATACTGAAAATTGCCTGTATGCATTAATTACCAGTTGTAATTAAAATTAGTGCAACAATGGATCAGTTGCTCTGTACTTTTCCTACTGCATCCCATCTCTAAGGCAACCGTGCCAGCCTTCCTGCAACATTCTCACAGTGCTTCCTGTCCATGTTCAGCAACCTCAGATGCATGTTTGCTCCACACAGAGGGACTGGGAGGCAGTGGTGGATATTGTGCTGTGTTTTACCTCTTTTCCCTTTCCTCTTTGTTTCTCATTTCTTTTGTGCTCTGGTATGGAGTGGGGAGTATTTTTTTACCTTTATGTCATGGATTCACGAGGCCTTGGCAAAATAAAACAAGGTTAGCACTGTATGCTCATCAGGCCTGAATGCTTTTTTCCCACACAGGATGTTACAGACAGACCTGTCTAGTAGCAGTCAGAGTGGCCCAGGAACTCCAGCAAGCTCTGGGATCCCAAGGAGGGTAATATCTATGCTGAAGAAATCACAGCAAGATTTTGACCCTTCCCCAGCCCTCTTCTTCCATTCACTTTCTTACTTCACACCTCTTCAGGAAACTGGCCACAGCTAACGCAGCCTGACTTGCTCTGCAACAGTACATCATAAAAGCAAATGTTCTTCAGGGCCTGGTTTGAGGTAAAACAGAACCAAGTTTCTGTTCAGTAATTTTACTTCTCAGCTAGGCCTCTTCTAACTCTCTGAAATTAACAGCATACTGTGCAGAAAACTGTTCACTCTCAGAGTGATAAGGCCAATGTTTACAGTTAGTGCCAAGAAATGGTATGCAGAGAGGCTCTTGCTTATACTTATTCCTATAGCAACCAAGATCAGCTAATTTCATTATTTGCCCCATTAGAGGGTCAGAAGCGGAAAAGCGTAGAGGGGTCCCACCTGCAGGGAGGAGCAGACAGGACAGGTGACCCAAAATTGACCAACAGGGTATTCCATCCCATCTGCCCTGTGCTCAGTATAAAAGCTGAGGGATCAAAGGGTGAACTCTTTCTTCAATGGCTGACGTCCGAGGAGGACCCTGTCTGTTCATCTGCCTTTGATCCTGATCCATGGGTTCCTGACTCCATCTCTGGAATCCAGTTCACACACATTGCTGAGTCCAGTCTGGAACTTCCCCAGTGCCTGCCGGTGACATCATCCTGGGAGTTTAATACGGTTTTGTATATACTGTACCTATTTCATTATTTTCTTTTTATTTCACTATTAATATTTCACTGAAGTCGTTTAGTTCCTTCTAAACTTGTAAATCTCTTTATCTCTCCTCCTCCTCTCCTTGTGTGAGAGGTCGAGGGAGAGCATCTGTCACTGACCATTGGCCAATTTGGCCAAAACCATGACATCATGTGTGAATGTTCACTCAACTCCTACCTAGATTTTGGCTAACCCATCTCATGCTAAGGCGAGGAAATGGTATAGACCAGACCTGCAAGCTGGAGGGTATAAAATATCAGCTTACCCAAAAAGCTTTTGAAGCATATCCAACAGCAGCTGTACTGCCATGGCTTTTATGCTTCCCTCTATGTGATACAGAGGACACCCACACTGTGACAGAGGAGGAAGGATGAGCATTCTCACCATCAGCTAGGTAACTAATTCTTTTCTTTTGCTCATAGATGCACAATATTAAGAGTTATGGGTTAAAAGTTATGAAATCTTATGATTTGAATGGTGAATAAGTGAATTAACATGATAGACTAGTCTGGGCAAAAGGGAATTTAGCCCCTCTTTGTAATGTTTGTTTCGTATATATTTCTAACGAGCTCATGAAATAAATTCTAAATCACAGAGTACATTGTTCTGTAAATTTGAGAGAGCTGAATGGACCTTGACACCCTGTCCTCAGGAAACCAGGGAAATTTGCCATTGGCTTCAGCATGGAACAAGGCTGGCCCTTCCTTACTGTTTCTCCCGTCCATTGTCATCTGAACTAAGACTTCCTGCAAGACAAATCTCAGCTCCTCTCCATGCTTACACAACACCACATATCTTTGCAAAGCATGTGTCTTCCTGCACTCGCAGCTAGTGTTCTGAAGTGGCAAATATGAAGCATACACAAGCCTACACAAAGGCCAACAGACCCTAGAGCATTGCTTCTACAAACCCTTGTCCACCAGACTTTGGTTGTGCTGTTGCTTCTAATTATTGTGAGCCGTTGTTGGCAGGGCAATTCCCAAAATCATTGTTATGTTCTTCTCAGGATGGGGTCCTGATGTGTCAAGTGCTGTACATAACAAAGACCAGTGAGGCAGTCCTGGGCTTGCAATCAAAAAAAGACTAGCAAAGGGAGCAGAGTGTTTCACTTATGTGATTTTCTCAGATAGAACCTTCTTTTTGTTTAAAATGCACATGCAGATTTTGGTAGGTTATGCAAAGTTTCATACCTTGATAGCAGAGTGCAAACTTCAGATCAAATCCTGCCCTGAATGCACAGTGGGATTCCTACATCTTCTGGGGCAAATCATGGGAGTAAGGGCCCTTTCTATACATGGCGACTTTGTTTCAGCACAAACAGAGTTAATGTTAATCAGACAGGAATGATACAGCACCTTGAGAATGATTTTAATATAAATAGTTCATGTCAAAACCTGCAGAAAAATGTATGCACATGAAAGCTACTAGAGAGGGTAAGAGAGGAGGAAAATGAATTCCCAGAAAAGGTCAGCACTTCACATGATGAGGCTTGGTAGCCGTTGCCATGTTGACAGTACATCAGAGGAGCTCAGTGCGTAAATGAGCCTGGCTGTCTTCACCAGAGCTGGGAGCTCTAAATGGTCCTTTCTGACCATTGGTGGATGAGGAGCTGACCAAGAGCTTATGGGTCACGATTAAAGGGAGGGCAGGGACAAGTGACATTATGGTGGGGGTCTGGAGACCTGGGAGTCCTGGTGGACAACAGGATGACCATGAGCCAACAATGTGCCCTTGTAGCCAAGAAGGCCAATGTCATCCTGGGATGCATCAAGAAGAGTGTGGCAAGCAGGTTGAGGCAGGTCACTGTCCCCCTCTACTCTGCCCTGGTGAGGCCGCATCTGGAGTATTGTGCCCAGTTCTGGGCTCCCCAGTTCAAGAAGGACAGGGAAATCCTGGAGAGGGTACAGCAAAGGGCTACCAAGATGATTAGGGGACTTGAACACCTCTCTTATGAAGAAAGGCTGAAGGATTTGGGTCTCTTCAGTCTGGAAAAAAGATGACTGAGGGGGGATCTTATAAATACTCAAAGGGTGGGTGTCAGGAGGATGGGGCCAGGTTCTTTTCAGTGGTGCCCAGCAACAGGACAAGGGGTAACGGACACAAACTTGAACATAGGAAGTTCACCTAAACATCAGGAGGAACTTCTTTACTTTGAGGGTGGCAGAGCACTGGAACAGGCTGCCCAGAGAGGTGGTGGAGTCTCCGTCTCTGGAGACATTCAAAACCTGCCTGGACGTGTTCCTGTGCAACCTGCTCTAGGTGACCCTGCTCTGGCAGTGGGGTTGGAGTAGATGATCTCCAGAGGTCCCTTCCAACCACACCATTCTGTGATCCTCTGATTCTGTGATTCTGATTCTGGTACAGGCCACCTGAACAGGAAGACCGAGTGGATGAGGCCCTCTATAGACAGATAGGAGCAGCCTCATGTTCACGAGCCCTGGTCCTCGTGGGGGACTTCAAGTACCCCAATATCAGTTGGAAGGACAACACAGCAGGGCATAAGCAATCCAGGAGGTTCCTGAAATGCACTGATAATAACTTCTTTTCAAAGCAATAGAGGAGGCAACGAGGGGAGGTGATATGCTGGACCTTGTTCTCACCAACAAAGAAGGGCTGGTGGAGAATGTGAAGCTCAAGGGCAGCCTTGTCTGCAGTGACCAGGAGATGGTGGAGTTCAAGATCCTTAGGGCAGTGAGGAGGGTGCACACCAAGCTCACTAGCTTGGACTTCAGGAGAGCAGACTTTGGGCTCTTCAGGTATCTGTTTGGGATAAAGTCCTGGAAGAAAGAGGGGCCCAAGAAAGCTAGTTAATATTCAAGGATCACCTCCAAGCTCAGAGGCGATGCATCCCAACAAAGAGGAAGTTGGGCAAAAACACCAGGAAGGCTGTGTGGATGAACAAGGAGCTCCTGGACAAACTCAAAAAGATAAAAAGAAGCCTACAGAGGATGGAATCCAGGACAGGTAGCCTGGGAGGAATACAGAGAAATTGTCCAAGCAGCCAGGGATCAGGTTAGGAAAGCTAAAGCCCTGATACAGTTGAATCTCTCGAGGGACATCAAGGGCAACAACAAAAGCTTCTATAAGTATGTCAGTGACAAAAGGAAACTAGGGAAAATGTGGGCCTTCTCCAGAAGAAAAGGAGAGACCTGGACACCCAGGATATTGACAACTTTTTTGCCTCGGTCTTCACCGGGAAGTGCTCCAGCCACACTGCCCAGGTCACAGAAGGCAAGGACAAGGACTGAGAGAATGAGGTACCGCCCACTGTAGAAGACCAGGTTCAAGACCATCTGAAGAACCTGAAGGCGCACAAATATATGGGACCTGATGAGATGCCTCTGTGGGTCCTGAGGGACGTGGCAGATGAAGTTGCTAAGCCACTATCCATCATATCTGAGAAGTTGTGGCAGTCCAGTGAAGTTCCCACTGACTGGAAAAGGGGAAAAATTACCCTTCTTTTTAAAAACGGAAAAAAGGAAGACCCTAGGAACTACAGGTCAGTCAGTCTCACCCCTGTGTAAGGCAAGATCATGGAGCAGATCCTCCTGGGAACTCTGCTAAGGCACATGGAAAACAAGGAGGTGATTGGTGAAAGCCAACATGCCTTCACTAAGGGCAAATCATGCCAGACAAACTTGGTGGCCTTCTATGACAGCATTACATTGTTGGTGGATAAGGGAAGAGCAGCTGATAATCTACCTGGACTTGTGCAAAGCATTTGACACTGTGCCACACAACATGCTTGTCTCTAAATTAGAGAAACATGGTTTGATGGCTGGACCACTTGGTGGATAAGAAATTGGTTGGATGGTCACACTCAAAGAGTTGTGTTCAATGGCTCAATATCCAAGTGGCGATCAGTGACGAGTGGTGTTCCTCAGGGGTCAGTACTGGGCCTGGTGTGGTTTAACATCTTTGTCGGCGACGTGGAGAGTGGGATTGAGAGTGCACTCTCAGCAAGTTTTCCAATGACAGCAAGCTGTGTGTGTTGTGTCGGAAAGAGGCAAAGCTGTTTTGGCAGAAGATAAACCCCCCTGCGTTCTAACACTCCTCACTGAGGTGGGAGGCTACATGTGGCTGGCTTTAAATTCTGAGTGATGCCCAATTCAGCACTATCAGTCCAATCGCGTTTAATATATATTAAACTATTACGATTTGGATACACTAATAGTGGACTGCACCTTCAGTCTAGTCGTGCTCATGAACTAGCACGGCCACTCTCGAATCTTTGGTCACGTTCAATGAGGAACCAAAACGACTAGCTACTTAAACAGTGCAGTTTACTTAAACAACAGATATATAGGTTCTTAGGATTGCTGGTGATAAATACACTGTCTGCAAAGCATGTGCAAATGAAAGCATTATTACATATATCAAACGTGCGACAAAGTTATAAACAATAGAGCCTGGCTATAAATGTAGGAAAGAGATTCTCTAGAGAAATTTCTAAGTTTCCTGAGAAAGCACTCGGTATAATCTAAGTCTTACCCAAAGGCATCCCTATGCAGGGGAAGAAAGGCTCAGCCGGTCGACTGATCCTGGAAGTCAGTGATGGAGTTCTTCGTGATGGTGTCTCCCCTGGGTATCCCCCCTCTCTCGGGCTATTTTTATACTATTTGTTATCTTCAAGGTGGAGTTTGAGTGACTTTAGTCATAAATACTTTAATTATGATTGGTGTAAAATTCTCTCACTTCACATTTAAAGGTATAGTTTACAAAAAAATCAGGGCACAGACTCAAGGAGGAGTGGTCGCACCTTGGAGGCGGGTAGCCTTTGGGATGGAGGTGTGTTTTGGTATTATAATGACATTATAATGAGCAAAGTTCGCACAAAGGACAGCATTTCATCAAAATTTGACAAAATGTTGGCTCAGGGTGGTAAATGGGCAGCTTATCGGTTCTATAGTACCATCTTGATCCCATATCTGTTGGATCATCACAAGGCTTAGCCATGGAATTTCCATCCCACTCCATTCCCTGTGTTGCTTCGCAAGCAATATTGCACAGGGAATCGCAGATGTTGAATTCTTTGCATGCCTCAGAAGCCTCTAGATTTTACACTTTTCCTTAATGTGTGAACAATGCTGTACCTTCGTATTTTTAGCCAATTTAGCAATTATTCCACAGTGTGGTGTGGTCAACATGCTGGAGAGAAGGGATGCCATCCAGAGGGACCTGGACAGGCTTGAGAGGTGGACCTCATGAAGTTCAACCAGGCCAAGTGTAAGGTCCTGCACATGGGTCAGAGCAATCCCAAGCACAAATACAAGCTTGGTGGAGAATGGATTAAGAGCAGCCCTGAGGAGAAGGACTTGGGGGTGCTGGCTGATGAGGAGCTCAACAATAAGCCAGGATTGTGCGCTTGCAGCGCAGAAAGTCTGGGCTGCATCCTGGGCTGCATCAAAAGAAGCGTGGCCACCAGGTCAAGGGAGGTGATTTCTGCCCCTCCACTACTCTTTCATGAGACCCCACCTGGAGTATTGTGTCCACCTCTGGGGCCCCCAACATAAGAAGGACATGGACTTGTTGGAGCAAGTCCAGAGGAGGGCCACAAAGATGATCAGAGGGCTGGAGTACCTCTCCTGTGAGGACAGGCTGAGAGAGTTGGAGCTGTTTAGCCTGGAGAAGAGAAGGCTCCGGGGAGACCTTCCAGTACCTAAAGGGGGTCTACAGGAAAGATGTGGAGGGGAAGTGTTCAAGACCAGGTTGGATGGGACTTTGAGTAACCTGGTCTAGTGGAAGGTGCCCCTGCCCATGGAAGCAGGGCTGGAACTAGATAACTTTAAGGTCCCTTCCAAGGCAAACCTTCCTATGATTCTATGACTTCCATTTCCTCTGACATAATCCAAAAAGGGATTTTTGACATATTGCAATTAGCATCAGAGTCCTGTCTCCCTGTCCTGTTACCCTCTTGACACCAGACATCATTTCCTTCTTTGAATAAGTGGTTTACCTTTATGCATTTGATCTGCAGTCCTATATGATTCTGAGTAAACAGCTCCTGTTTTGCAGCCCTGTGTAAACCAGATGGCTGCAAATGCTTCTACATATTGATCCCATCTGCACAGAAGTTCCTTTGTCAGTGCTCGTTGCTTCCTGAGCCACACAGAGGCAATTTGACTTCTTGCTGCTTCAGTATAGGATCAACAGTTCTTCAACAGGTGTAAGTACTATGTAATGAGATGTTGAACCTGTAAAACTTTGCTCCCCTGACAAGCTGCACTGAAGAGCTGGGATGACATCTGCATGTGATGCTTCTGTGTGGAAAGTTTTGCTGGAGAAGCTGTTAGTAGTCACATTGATCCTTGAATAAAGCATTTTCTCATCGAGTATTAAAATTAGTCATTAAAATTCCTATTTTAAGTCTATCTTTGGCCCTGGGAGGCTGATTTTGTCCGGAGTCCTCAACTCGCAGAGCTTTTAACACTACCCGGGGTCTATATTTATTAAACTTCAGCACCCTCTGAAAGTAATTTCTAAGCAAAGTGGGGAGATGCAGATTTTGTGCTAGAAATGACAGCAGTCCAACTGGCAGCACCAATCAACCAGAATTACTGCACTATTTTTTGGCTTTGTATACTCTGGGACTGCTCTTGATCTTCCATTCTCCCATTTGCTCCAAATAGCTCAGCTCAGTGATTTGATGGGGGTGAGAGTACCCTATGGGCAGATCTACACTGAGCAACACAGACAAGCTCTGAATCCCCTTATTCAGACTAGACAGTTCAGGAGAGCAAGCCTTGCTAACGGAAATGCTTGCTCCAGGCAGCCTTACTGCTTATTCACACACTGGGAGAGGAGGGCTTTCTGAAGGATCCCAGTGGTACAAGTCCCTAAATCTCAGTGTTAGAGAGCAAAGCAGCTTCTAAACAAATTCAGTGCTTTCCTGTGAGGATGAAAGGACTGTCCTCATTGCTTTAAACTTTTCCTGAATTAAATTCTTGTGTAATACATAAGCCAAGCATTCCAGCATGAAACAGATGAATTCTGTTTTCCCTTCTCAACCTTCTCACATCAGTTGTTCCTTACTTTTAGACAAATGAAGTTAGCAGAGATCATTCCCAAGAGAGGTAGCCATGCATACTGGCTTTCTGCAAAAACCCAGTGCATCATCTTCTTTGAAAGCTCAGTCCATTATCATCCTTTCAGAACTGCAGCAAGAGAAATCTCTTTCAAGAGACACTTCTAACCCAGCCAAGTCAATGTATTTTGGCTCCTGAAGATCATCAGAATAACAGCCAATAAATGAGTATATCTAAATTTTACCAGTTCTTTGTAAATGGGGAATTTCAAAGATGAAGAAGGGGACCCATTCAAACTGGTGTATCCTATCTCCAAATGAATTGTTCTTGGAGTTATTGGAGGGAGAAGAAATTGCAGGTCTCAAACTCAGTAGATGTTTTATCAGGTCAACTGTGAAATATAAACCAGTTGAAATTTCTCAGAAAAAACTTCATTATGATAATTTAAGGCCTTTTCCACTTTTCAGATAGATCCATGCAACCCCTTTTGAAGGTAATAGGATAGGTAATAGGTGGGCAGAATTCTGTCCTCGGAGCTACTATTCAGATGTAGCTAGAAGTACAGCTAACAGATGGAAGTTCACAGTGGACAAGGCCCTTTCAGTCCTCACAGACTTACCTGTGCTCCCCAAGCACCATGAGCTCCTCAGGAGATTCTTTCCCTTCATCATAGGGGTACAAGGCAGGTAGGCTCATTGTGAGTTAGTATAAAATGAGGCAGCAGCCCTGAAGTGCAGCAGAGCTCTGCCAACACAAGCTCAGACAGAGCACGGTTGTTTAATGTTAAGACAACTGATGGAATGCACAGAACCTTTATTAAAATGCCATTGAAAATAAGATCTCCAAGATATTCATACATATAAACAAAGGAGTGCTTTTACATTTCACTTGAAAGCATATAAAAAACATTTTTCCTTCCTATTCTCTCCTGGATGGATAAACAAACTTTTCAAACCTCCCTCATTCTCTCCCATGGGAAATCTGAGACTAAGACTTTGCTTTGTTTTACTCTGGGACGTTGTAACATAAGATGTTGTTTCACTTTGGGTCTACAGTCCCCAGAAAAAGAGAACAAACAAACAGATCAACTGACAAAACCCCAGATTCTTGAAGTCAAAGGAAAACCTGTCATTTCTTGTGGAAAGTTAATATCAAATGACATTTTCTTTCAGGTTTTGAAATCTAAAAATCTGAAGTGAAGTGATATTTAAATTTGGGTTACAACAGAGTGAAAGTACCCATGAAAAAACAGCCTATTTGGAGCAGGGGGAGAATCGATGCATTCCTGTCAGACAGCAAAAGAAGAGCAGTTTGGTGAAATACTCATTCCAGTTCGGGACAGCTCAGTACAGCCTCCCCTGAGAAGTTTCTGATGCAGGGCTTATATCACCTACACCTGTGCTCAACAGAGAACTCTCAACACAGAAACACTGTTGTGGTAACAGTTCTCAGAATCTTTTTCAGAGAGCTTGCATGGCTTTTAAGTTTGACAAAGCTGAGAAATGTTGCCCTAAATAATTCATATTTGTAGTGTAAAGCCAAGGTAAAGGAAGAGCAAAGGATGCACGCAACATGCTCTTCTTCAGTCACCTCTTAGTCACAGCTCCTGCAATGCAAATCTCAAATGATCTTCCTAAATTATGTGCAGTATCTCATTTCGATCCAGAAGTGAAGGTAAAATACCCCTCTCAGCCCAGCTGGATGAGCAGGGGTTTGGAAAACAACCTCCCAAGTACCTGCTGAAGACAGGGGTAGGTTTCCTGTATTAAGAACAGCAAATTATTAAGTTTTCTATTCTCCATCCTCATTTGTGAGTACTTTGTTTTACCTCTCCTGCTTTTCATTCTCCCTCACAAAGACAACAAAATTCAGTAGCATTTTCGCATTTAAAAATTGTTCCTCTCTTGCCCGATGTTGCAGAAGTCTTATACCCTAATGAGAGAAAAATGGACCAAGAACATGGGAGAAACAGTAATATTAGCAACATGCAAGCAAACAGCTTCATCCAGAAGTTCAGACATGTCTACTCACAGGTAATGTCCTAGTGGGATTTTCAGAAATTTTTCACATTTTCACAGATGTCTGCGTATGTAAACATCTAAAGACCTTTGCGAATTCAGGCTGTTTCCGTTACTGCCAGTGTGACTACAAAGTTGAAATAACAGAATAGTTTTAAATCTAGTTTCCCTTATATGTGGAACTTAAAGTCAACCATGGTTCTTTAATGGACTGGGCAAACTATAAGCTCTTGCTGTGCAGTTTTGGAAAAGCCAGTGCATTTCTTATTACCCCTCTGCCTCCAGTGGTTAATGCATTTTCTGCATAGTCCTTCAAACCAAAAGCACATTAATAATATGCTCTCTGATTCCTATGGCTGGTCTCCCTTCTGTTACATTGCTTCTCTGTATTAGAGCCTAGTGACCTATTACACTGTGAAACAGACATATAGGTAGAAAAAGTCCTTTCCTCAAAAGTCATATAACCTCAGCAAGAAAGAAAGAAGGAAAGGAATGTTACAACAGTTCTATTAATTTTTCTAATGGGCCAGTAAATGGTA
The DNA here is from genome assembly GCA_008658365.1 of Alca torda. Lineage (NCBI taxonomy): Eukaryota > Metazoa > Chordata > Aves > Charadriiformes > Alcidae > Alca > Alca torda. The sequence continues at coordinate 19,941,467 of CM018079.1, read as the reverse complement.
AATAGATGCTTAATCTATGATTAGTCAACACTAGGATTGCTGTAGGGATCAAAAGAGGAAAGACTTGATCAATGGTATGTCTGCAGTATTTTGTCAGCATTTATTACATAAAAGGTTCATACAAGGCCCATTTACATTTTATGTCTGCAGATTACCAATAGGATACTGAAATACAGGGCAATTACACACTGATCCAAAAAGGTGTTTAAACTCCCTGTCTCTATTATAGTGAACAGTAACATTGAATAATATCCACCATGGCAGATCTCAATAAGCTTATTTAGTTATGAGGAGCAATGCGGCTAGTGCCACACTTCTCAGTCACAGAGCTTAAATAATTTAAGGCTGGGGCCTGAGACTATGCCCCACCAACATACCTACTAGAAGCCTGTAAAAGAACAAGGAGCATATCTAGACCTTCAGTCTTCATCTTGTGTCCTAGGGCATTCTTATTCTCTAGTTTGACCATCCTGCGTGTGTAAGAATGGAGGTGCAGACTATTGGCACTGGGTTCTTCCATGTGGAGCACAAAATTTTCCAAACACAACAGCTGACCAGGACTGCTGAGCTCCTATTACCCCAGGGGATAGTAAGGCAAGAAGTGCTTAACACCATGAAGGATTTAGCCCAGACTCTCAGATGTTTCCAGCTTTACTCTAAAGTAGTTCATGATGAAATTATGAGATTTATTTTCAGCTCTTCGCCTTTTCCTTGACATAATTGGGATTGGAGGTTTCACACTGCATCTTTCATGCTCATCGGGCCAATTCATCTCAACAGTAATGACATTGCTAAGAACTGGAAATGCATTGTCTGGGTGTCTTACATTTTGATCATACCCAAGTCACTGCAGTGAGAGAAAGTACAACATGCTGAGATCACCTTAGCAAAGAGGAGCAAGTGTGAAAAAGCACAGCCTTAGCCAACTCTATTTCAACTAAACGCAGGGATGAAATACATGGTATTGGATAGATGCCAGAGGAAGCAGAGAGGAGTCAATCAAAAAAGACCTTAAGTAATACCTTGTAATACCTTGTAATACCAGTACCTTGAGTCCCAGAGAATATCGCTTGCATACAAAAAGTAGCCACTATAAAGAAGAGGCAATAGGTTGCCACAGAGATTGAGTTCTTCCCTTCTTAAGAAGTTCTTATCATTTTTTAACAATTACAAGAGCAATGTCTGTTGTTAGCCACTCCATGAACAATGGTGAGAGGATCCAAGGTTCATGGCCTCTGGCTGACTACAATGCTATTAAAGATGAGTAATAATTTATTCCATATTAAACTCAGTTCATTATGTGATAAAATGCACATTTAAAATAAAATGCCATCAGAGTGAAGTGTTCCCTTTGCTCAATCTTATGAGGATGATTAACTTGGTAAATGCCACCCACTGCCCAAAAGGGGACTTAAGAATCCTCAAGTTCTGTGGCCTGCTTTAAGATAAGTAAAGTCAGGCCGCACACTCATTGCAGCAATTGCTGTAATCGATTCAAAGATTAGGAGCATGCTCCTTGAGAGACCTGATGCAGGGACAGACAGGCATGCTTCTCCATAAAGAGATATGTATCAAAATTCTATTAACCCATTCTCTTTCATTAAACTCTGTCCAGGGGAAATTATAAAGCAAGAAAACAGATCTATGCCTTGACACATCTCTAAGTGTGCTCTGTGGCAGCACAACTGCAGCAGCCATTCTGGATGCAAATGATGGTGGGAAAAAATAGTTTCATCAGATTCTCAGCCGGGCAGCTCTGAACTTACACAAAACGAGCTGCTGCGCAGCTTGGTAGTGTGTTTCCATGCTCATGAGATAGAAGGCTATGGACTTATAAATCACAATCCTGGGGTATGTTTTAGTGTAAAACCAATGCCAAAGAAAAAGGCTTTTTCATTGCATGAATTTTTTAGAAGCTTTAAGCAAATGCCAAAATTCCATCCTAAAAAAACAAATTCCCACACCCTGTGAAAATTACTTAAGTGCAAAGCACATGCTGAAAGTGTTATGTCAGCCAGAAATCACCAACTGATCCAATGCATGGCCAAGTCTACAGAAAGGTTCCTAATGAACCGGTGGATGCTGCATTCAACCCAATGTGGGTTGTGGTAGAGCTCTTGGCCTTTTTCTTCCTTTTTGAACACATGAAGTGCAAAGGACCCTGAAACATATCAAAGAGCACCCCTCAGGGCTCCGAGATCAATTGGAAGAAAGAGGCAATATCCCTCAAATGTCTGCTTCACAACACACTCTTATGAGGCAGAGGTCTCCAAGTCACTTCAGGACCACATTGCTCACATTGCAGATATGCATGGTATCTTCCTCATACAAGAAAGATTTTCCACGTGCATGGGTTGGAGAAGCAAGCGTTAAGTCAATTCTACTTAATTGCAGTCATATAGAGAGGAGACTTAACTGGCCAAAACTGAGGAAGGGAGGAGGCTTTTGACACTGCCTGTAAAGACAGGAAGCAAGACAAGTGATTCACCTGTAAGAGAATTCCTGAAATGTGACTTTAGGAGCAGGCTGTTAGGAAACAGGCAGAAAAGCACTTACGGAAATGGGTATGCAGATTCAGGTGTTTGCAATGGGCAGTATTTGTTGATAGTGCTTGCCCCCACTTGATTCCATGCTGGGTAGTTCAACTTTAACCTGTGAAATCAACCCCTTTTCCTGTCACCATAAAGTGAAGTAGCTGACAGAGGACCTACAGTCTGACACCTCAGGGCTTTTCAGCTGCATGTCCTGGTATGAAGATAACCCATATTTAGATGAAACATGACATAAAAAGTACCTGACCACAGGAAGAGAAGTACAGTCTAATGCTTATGGCAACAGGTTGAAACTCAGGCTACCTGCTCCCTGATCACTGTCACAAAACTGCTCTGAACATCAGGTGGGTCATCTCATTGCCTTCTGCAACCTTGTACTCATTGCAAGAATGCGAGCAAGACTACAAGCCCTTTTAGGATATCTGAAAGTGCATCTCCAAGTCACAAAAGGCTTTCCTTGACATCATACACATTAAAAAAGGGCTGGTTTCACCTTGTCGAAACTCACTTTGCTGGAATCATGCCTTATCTAAGGTAGCAGTATGGAAGTCATATCAAGATTGAGGCCATCCCAAGCTGTGTGACAGAGGCTGAAAGGCAGAAACTTGTCACACTTCACTGTTGAACACCTCTTTTCTCCCAGTCTATACAACCAAACTTGAAGACTGCTCCTGCAAGAGGATGCACTTATATCAGCATGCCAGGAATGAGTTTCCTCAACAGTGCCTGGGCTCTGCTTCCCTTGGCACCCAGCTCCTGATTGCCTGGCTGCAAAGGTTCCCACTGGGTTCCTTGTTTCTCTTCTACATACTTGGGCAAGGTCTAACAATAATTAACAAGCAATAATTAAGAAAAAATAAAAGACAGTGGTAGATAATCTGTGGTATTTGTCTGAAGCTGCCTCTTCCTCTTAGAGGTGTGCTGAATTCCCATGGCAAGAAATGGAGATGCCCTTTGCTTTCCCATCCATTGCCCCCTCCTCCTTGTGCTCCCATTACATCAACTGTCCTGGAAAAGAAATATTCCAGCTCCTGAACACTCAGTGAATACAAAAAGCCCTCAATTGGTGGCTATTTCATTAGTTCCCAAGATTAATGCAGGGAATCATATGTAGGACCAGCATATTAAAAATCTCTTAGGAGAATTACAGCTAAGTCCATAGATATGTCTCTGTTACACTAGCCAGAGAATTTGATGGGTGAAAATGGCTCTTTACTGAGGAGCCAAGGATATGCTAGAAAAAGAGAAGATCTTACGCTTGTTGGGCAAGAGCAGATGAATAAAACAGGTTTTCTTGTCTGCAAAAGGCAGAGGGAATCAAGTTTGGGAGAGGGGATATAACGGGTCATAAGTTATCTGCCTTGAATCAGGGAGTTCTAGTATCTGAGCCAGAAATTCCCACTTGTCTTTTGCAGATTCCTGTGTTTCCTTGGAACTTGTTTTTACCCATGTAATTTCCCTGAGGAGATCTGGCATAGTAGGTGTAGTATATTTTGGAGTGCATTTGTGGAGGGTCTAGACAGTTGGATGTTTTGGGTACGGACAATGACAGGGGTGCTCTGATCCCTCTCTGTTTACAGTGACCTTGGGAAGTTGGTTACTGCTAGTGATTTTAGGATGGGAAGGGCTGAAGACAACTGGACTAGCTCCTTCATTGTAAATATGATTGTCAAACACATAAGGAGGGACTTGCAGGATTGAGGTTTCAGTCTGCAATGCCTTACTCTTTTGAAAAGTGGCTTTGAGCTAGGATCGTACAATCAAATGTCGCTCACCAGAAACACTGCTCAGGCTGTTTCAAATTAGCATTTGTAGTGGCCACAGTTTTCTGTTGTAAATTTTAGAGAGAAAGGACCCAGCACTAAATAGGTGGAGGTTGGGAGCCACACACAAACCCTCAGAATAAATGTAATGGACAAGAGGAATAAACATGCTCTGAGGCACATCTGTGTTCAGGATATTGAAGGTTTGAATGGATCCTTCTTCCCTCCATACTCTATTTCTTGCCAGTGACATTCCACCTCTGGCCAACTCCAGGTTCTTTGGACTCTGAAATTCACTTCCCCAGCTCCAAAGAGCCCTGCATCACTCTTTACTTAACTGAACACTTCTAAAGGCTGGCAAATGCTGGTATTAGAGTCCCAAAATGGTTAGTATAGGTCTTAACTAAGATCACGATAATTGGTTAGATATATAGCAAATTATGGCAAGCGGTAAAGCATTCATTGTGTTACTTAGCAACAGGTATACAACAAATTATGGCAAGCAGTACTTCAACTTTAAAAGAAAAGAGAAAAGAAAAGAAACAAAGGGATAGAGAAGGAGAAAGAGATAAAGAAATCACTGGTCCTGGTTCCAGCATTGGTCCAGCCAACAGGGGTTGTTCGTAAGAGTGCTCTTCTGTGTATCCCCAGGGAAAAATCTCTTCAGGGAAAAATCTTCGTTTCAGGGAAAAATCTTCCCAGGAAAAATCTTCTTCTCTAGGGACACTTATTTTCCCCTTTTATATTTGCCATATTAGCATGGCCCACCCCACTTGCCATGGGGCAGCATCGTCTCAGATTTCTCCCCCCAGCAGGTGACGTGTAGCATGATTTGGGTGGGGAGACAAGAGTTATAGTCATATATGTTTAGTATGATCTTGATAATCTTTATTAGCATATACAGGGGTGTCAACTTTAATATGTGTTTCACCGATAATGAGGCAAAGGTCATCCATTGGGCATGGTAGCCTTCTGAAGAGACAAAGAACTACACAGATTCTTGTTATCTTGATTTTACTGTCTTTGCCACGAAAAGCAGGGCTCTGTAAGCTCCCTCCTTGTCTTCATCTGGGATAGCTAGAAAAGTTTTCTTTTCCATGAATCACACAAGAGATGAACAGGTGTTAGCCTTATCAGTTCTTTGAGCAGAAGACCTGGTACTTTCAAGTGTTTGAGATATTCCTCAGGCTCTCACCATTTGTTTCATGCTTCCCTCAGGCTGCTTCTCTCAATCTTTGTTTACAAGTCTTTTACAGAGAAGTGAACAGAGGCAGACATAAAAAACCCTGGGTCAATGTATGTAAACAACTAAAAAACCCTAGAACACCATGTAACACAGTAATTATAGTTTGAAACTTTCCTCAAAACTCCTGCTGAGACAAAGACAAACTTCTGAGCTCTGAAGAAGCACAGATTATATTTATTTGTTGCCTTAATATTTTTCACACTTGTCTGCCCTTGCTGGTTTATCAGTGAATGGCTGTGAAAAAACACTACTGAAAAAAAACCACAAAAGTCTGTTCATGCCATATGTCCAGCTAGTCCAAAACAAGACATGCTGGAAATCTCTCAAGAAAACACGGTGCCACAACATTTCCAGCTCAGCTTCCAGAACAAGAAATCTCACATTTCTTCTGCTTCAATATCCATGGGAAGTCAGTGTGTAAGAAAAAGGCAGCTTTGCAAGAGAAATAGTGCAGTGGGTGAGGGCATGGGTGTAGTCCAAACAGTAATGGAGTCTGACAACATTCTGTGACACAAAGCTTCACTGAAGCAGTAGGAAAGATGAGCCCATATGACTCACCCAATCACCAGTAGCAAACATACGATCATAAGTGATGCCATGGCTCCGGTGGACTGCCAGGAACATCTGGTGTCCAGGTCATCTATCAGCAACAGCCACTCATGCAAATGCCTTTTGAATGTGGGTAAGAGTCATGCCACCCTTTGGCTCCTCCAATGGTAGTGTGATTTGAGAGAATCATATCTTACATGATTCTGTGTCATCCTGCCTACACTGCTGTACTGGGTTTACGTGGCAGGGTTTTGGTAGTGGGGAGGCTGCAGGCATGGCTTCTGTTGAGAAGGTGTCAAAAGCTGCCCCCATGGTGGACAGGGCCTGCTCCAAGACAGACCTACTGGTGGCCTGTGCCAGATGAACTGACCTTGTCTACAACACACCATAGCAAAAGAGCCCTGAGCTTCATTTTTCATGTTTTGATGGAAGAGAAATCACCATAATAAATACTCACTTTGAGCAGGACACAGCCTGGTAGGTACATTTGCAAAGTCTAATCCAAAGAGGAGTAGTGAAACAGAACACTGATTTGAGCTCTTGCTGCTGCTTTTATTTCATTTCAAGTACCTACTTAACAATGATACCCAAATTGCAACTGTCCTTCAAAACAGAGCAATGTTCAAATTGCAACTGTCCTTCAAAACAGAGCAATGTTTGGTTGTCTAGTGAATAGCAACAAAGGAATTTCAGGGAAGTAAATAGGTGGTTTCTAGGGGAATTTGTGGTGTTGATCTGCCTCTTTATGCTTGTAAAAACATGCTAGCCAAGGACAGTCTTCACCTCAGCAAACCGCAACTGTCTAGAGATCAAGTATCTAATTTAAACCAGGGGAGCATCCTAAAAGAAGCATCTTAGAATAACTTGCTCTGACCAATGATCCCAAAAGACCCTGAACACAGAATCTGGAAGTTTTGTACAGTCCTTTGCTTAACAGTCAGACTGAGACCATCTTCCTCTCAATGAACATCAACCCTTAAGTAGAATCATAGAATATCTCAAATTGGAAGAAATACATAAGGATCATCAAGTCCAACTCCCTGTCCCTTGCAGGACCACCTGAAACTAAGTTACATGACTAAGAGCATTGTCCAGATGGTCCTTGAACTCTGACAGGGTTGATGCCATGACCACTTCCTGGGGAGCCAGTTCCAGTAAGCAACCACCGTCTCAGTGAAGAACCTTTTTCTAATGTCCAGTCTGAAATTCCCCTGATGCAGCTTCATTCCATTTCCACATGTTCTATCACTGGTCACCAGAGAGAGGAGATCAGTACCTTTCTCTCCACTACCACCTTGAGGAAGTTGTGAACTGCAATGAGGTCACTTCTCAGCCTTCTCTGCTCCAAGCTGAACAAGTCAAGTGACCTCAGCCACTCCTCATAAGTCTTGCCCTCAAGACCTTTCACCATCTTGGTTGCTCTCCTCTGGACACACTGTAATAGTCTGATGCCCTTCTTACATTGAAATGCCCAAAACTGCACACAGTACTCGAGGTGGGGCCGCACCAATGCACTGTATGGTGAACAATCACCTCCCTCAACCAACCAGCTATGCACCACCAGGACGCAGTTGGCTCTTTTGGCTGCCAGGGCACACCGTTGACTCATATCCAACTTGCCATCAACCCAAACTCCCAGATCTTTTTCCACAGTGCAGCTCTCCAGCCTCTCATCCCCCGATTTGTACACATAACCAGGATTATCCTGTCCCAGGTGCAGAATATGGCACTTGCTTTTGTTAAATTTCATATGGTTGGTGATTGTCCAGCTCTCTAGTCTATCTAGATCTCTCTCTGAGGCTCCTCTGCCCTCCAGGGACTCCACAGCTCCTCCTAGTTTAGTATTATTGCCAAACTTACTTAATGTACATTCTATTCCTGCTTCCAGATCATTTGTAAAAACATTATAAATGATAGGAACATTATCTAATTTGTTGGTGACTATTTTGGCATCAAGAAACAGAGTAATATATACCAATAGAGCAAGCCAGAGATACATATGCGTTTTTTGTGTGAACAAATACACGCTTACTACATGTTGTAAGAGATGGTTTGTAATTTATCCTAAACAAAGCAGTCTGAAGAGACACTTAATGTCTCAAACACTCGCAGTACTAGGCCTTCTGCTCAAGGAACTGATAAGGCTAACACCTGGTTATCTCTTGTGTGATTTATGGGAAATAAAATTGGCACCTGTACGACAAGTCTTAGAGAAACAGAATAGCCCTGGTTTTTCTCCCATGAAGGACGAGCTGTTTCTTTGGAAAGATGCTATGCCCAATGGTGACCTTTGACTCATTATCCGCGAAATGCATATTGAAGTTCAAACCCCTGCATATACTAATGAAGATTATCAAGATCATGCTAAACATATATGACTATAGTTCTCATCTTCCCCCCCCAAATCGTGCTACATGCCCTCCTGTGAAGGCAAGAGAAACCTGAGATGAAACTGCCCCTGGGAGTGGACAGACATAAAAGCAGGAAGACTTTCCTGGGAGAAAGGAAGATTTTTGCCCGGGAAGATTTTTGCCCTGAAGAGACCCTGAAGAGATTTTTCCCTTGGGATACACAGAAGAGAACTCTTACAGCATCAGCCCCTGTTGGCTGGAACAGCAACGCTGGAACTAGGACCAGTGGTCTCTTCCTCTCTCTCTCTCTCTCGATCTCTCTTTCGATCTCTCCTTCTCTATCCCTTTGCTTTTGTTCTTTCCCTTTTCTCTTTTCTCTTTCCTTTCAAAGAAGTAATGGCCAGGCATACCGTTACGGTTGCTGTAATTCATTGTATATCTGTTATTAAGTACCGCTTGCCATAGTTTGTTGTATACCTGTTGCTAGTTAATGCAATGCATACCTTACCCCTTGCCATAATTTGTTATATACCTAACCAATTATCGTGGACCTAGTTAAGACCTGGTTACTAACCTAATAGATGTTTGTATACGGACCTTGATATTTGTCTCACCTTAGTCCACACTGTTGGAGATTAGCAAATCTGAGTCATTTACCCCCGCTCTTTTCTGAGTGGGACGTGACATATGTGCACATGAGGAATTTTTCTCCATGTGAAAAACACTGTTTAGGGCCCAAGTTGGGGCTGTACATGAGCAGGTACCAGGAATTAGCTTTGGGTAATAAAGAGGTGCCACCGCAACTCCTGGCTTGCTGCTGAATGCTGGGGCCCCCTCTTTTTATAGCATAATTCCAAACTGTATTACTTCGTTAGACCATGAATTAAAAATGCCACAATGCAAATAGTCCAAAGACTGAGTAAGAAGAACATCTGTTCTCCAGCATGCAACTACAGTTCCTGGAGGAGCAGTCTGGAAGCATCTCTAATATTTAATTGCAGAGGGCTTGCTTTCTCTGGGCGCTGCCCAACATAGTGCATTGAAGTCTAAATTAGTGCTGACATTAAGCAACATTTGTGGAAGCAAGCCTACATGAGGCTTTTGCATCCCTCTGGGGCAGGCGCCTCAAACACTTTGCAGCAGGACTGCATCCCAAGAGACCTGGTTACTGCTTGCTTTAGGTACAGAGTGCTGTTAACTAGTTTAAGAACAGCTTTTGAGTTTGCCACAATTACTGACAGAAAGAAGGAACCTGCAAGCTGGAGCTAGTTTGTGCCAAATTCAGACCCAAAATGTCAGGACCAAAGGAGGGCAGGCTGAGATTTATCAGATTGGTTTTGAAAGCCATGCATTTTGCAGATGCTGCCCTAGCTCTGTATTTCTGCACTTGGAGCTCTCATTTTGTTAGCTTTACAAATGACTTTGGGATTTCTGAAACCTCTCAAGGCCGCAGCAACCAGGGAAAGATGGCTAATCTGTCAATAGACAGCACCTTAAATCATTCCTGCTGCTAAAGAACATGTGCCACAGAGGTTACAGAGGCTGATAGCTTGGTCTTGTTCTCTGCAGCAGCTAAGCAATAAAAGCATGACATCAGCAAAGTAACCTGGCTGGCTTTTGACACTCACCCTGTGGTCCAGCACTTAAAATCCACTGGGATTGAGCTGTAGCTGTCAATGCAAGGAATACTCTCTGCCCTGCCAAAGTTTTGGTCTTTGCTCTTTTAACACCTACTGCAGCAGTTGTGCAAGGGTCTTCTCCAGTGGTTCTGGGTCAGATGCTCTGACATGCCATGGGAGATGCTCCCCAGCAGCTTTGCAGGATGCTTGTTGTGCAAGTGGAGTTGAAGTTTCCAAGTGAGACATTGCAGAGTCCAAATTAAGCCCATAGGGGCAGCTGTCCTGCTCCACCTTTAAAGGCAATTCCCAGATCCAGCAGCCATAGACAAGATGAAAAGACTTCCTGTTCCCTGCCCTTGGAAGTTTTTCAGAAGTTATAGAGTCTCAGGATGTGGCTTGGGAATCGCTATGAGTTGTGGTCAGCAAGGGGCTCAGCCCAGGAAAGAAGAGGGGCAGGATACATCCACAACTACTTCTCCTAAGGCACTTTGCCATTAGCTGGGGCATCATGGGACTGAGCTCGGAACTTGTAGGGGAATTTTGCCAGCTGGTTCAGTAAAGTCACATTAAATAACTCCAATCAGATATTTGGAGATATTTCGTTAGCAAGTGTCAAAAATCAAAGTATGTCACTATTTCCAAATAGAGAGCTATTAGGACTGTTTGGGAGAGAGGCAGGTAGTGGAAGAACACAAATCATGGCATTTCATTTTTTCTGCATGATTTCAGTGCACAATATATTCAAAAAACACTTTTTTATGTGCTGGAAATTCCCTCCCTTCCTCATCTCCACTATCAAAAAAGCAATGTCATAACACACTAAAATATTGTCAAAAGATCTGATTCTTAGGTGCATTAACACCATGATCATTTTTCTGACACAGAATCAATCTGGTATACATGTACCCTCTTGACTATTTTAAGTTTGCTCTAGAAAGAAAATTTGCACTGTCCTTTTCTGTTAAAAAGCAAAAAAAACTAACGTGTTTCTGGGTTTCCTCTCAAAGACAAGTTGTGTCTCATACACCAAAGGAATACGCTTTGTATATATAAGAAGGAAAGATGTGTTTTGACACCCAGATTCACCGCTGACGTTGTTATTTGGTGACTGTTAAGAAAACTCCCAAACACAGACCATCCTCTGCTAGCAGTTGACAGATGCACTGATTTCCCATCCTAAAGAGACGATGGCCAGAGTCAGGCTGAAGAGTTTGTGTGGAATTTAGATATTGCTTTCCAGAAGTCATGTCCTAGACAGTAGACCAGGATCCTTCCAGAGATCCAGTGACAAGGATGGGAAGAAGACAATCTGCACAAAGCTGTTTTAGAGCAAGCTGTTTACTTCCATCTTTCCACTCACTTTGAATCTACAGACTACCTATGACAAATTATATTAGAGGAATGTTATGAGCAATGTAATTTATGTAAATAAAATCCATTTTGCAAATATGCCTTCCTCAGTTGCTGCTTAGAATTTTATTTTTTTATTAAGAAATTAAGTTTATTAAGAAATTAAGTTTATTAAGAAATTAAGAAATTGTTAGTTAACAATTGTTAAGAAGTGCAGTCTCTCACTCTGCCATGGAACGACAGGTTGGTTATGTTTATGTTCTTAATTCTGCTGCTATACCCATTTGAAAGTGCAAAAACTCTCTCTTGTAAATTGTATGAAATATTTGCAATTTTGCTTCCTCTTCAAAAAAAAACTTTTCTAAAAAAATTCCTTTGTTTAAATTTTAATTGTTTCCACATCATCATCTTGACTGCACTTGCTCTGAATGATAAAAGGCATGCAGAAAAATCCACGTATGCATTATACATTCATTCCCAACAGGGGATCTGTTCTTCCATCATATTAATGCTAAACTTAATTATTCAATTAATTTAGACATCTCTCTGAGCTTCATTCCCCAATTTCTCATTTGTAACATCAAGAGTGAAACCACCAATTGATTGGATGCCTTTCTCCGGCAGTTAGTAAAGTAGTGTGGTTAATTGTATTTGTTAAGCATTTCCAAACCAGGAGAATTAGTGATGGGATGCAGTTATATAGCAGCAGGTTTAAGTTTCTCTACGTTCAACCCAACAGTTGAAAGACAGAATGAAATCGTGGGGGGCGGGGGGAAGGTATACAGAGGGAAATGTGGCACCTCGCTGTTGCATGTCTTTCATGAGTTGGACTGTTGCTAACGTGCATCAGACTGTCAATAAAGATACGATCATTCATCAGTGCAGCACAAGGTCTAATTTTCATGCAAATGATAACACAAGCCAAGAAATGAAAGTCAAAAGACTTTGTTCGTATCACCAGCTGATAACGCAGCCAAGTTCCAAAATCTTTGTTCTTTGCTTTCAAGTAAACGTAAAAGCTCTGCACAGGTCTTTATAGAGCAGAGCTCAGTCCCTGAACGCTTCTAGGATAAAGAAAAGACAGCACTAAGTCCTGCCAGAGCAAGGCCAATACATTAGAATCAGTGACAGATGAATCATTGATGAAGACGAAGAAGTTTCCCACTGACTTAGCCTCCTGTCTGCCCTGGAGCTTAGTTTTCAAAGCTTCTCAACTCTGGCAACACAGGCCGACATCAGTGGGAGTAACCAGGGCTGTACCGTTCTGAAGTCAGACCCAACATATTGACTTGGCAGACATTTTTCATCTGAGCTTCAGTGAGCAACGTACAGTGTTGCTTTCCAGGTTTCACCTACTAATTGCCAGACATTTCCTGCATGTTGATTAGCATCTATCAAATACAAATAAGTAGTACCTCCATTGCATTCTCAAAAAGGCATGCCTCATGAAAATTTCTTTAATTTCATGTTGTTTACCATGAATAGACTTTAACAGATAGCATTAGTGTTCTGATCCTCTAATGCATTTGCTTCAATAAATAGGCTACGAAAAAAAAATCTTTAAATGGCTCTAGATCCATTAAGAATGAAGTAATGTTTCCAAGTTGCCATAATTCTTGTAACAGTTATTTGTTATTTGACATTGTGGTTGTTTTAGTGGCCTATTGTTCTTGCATGCAGAACAATTTCATTTCTGTTCTTAAACTCGTTCTGCAATAATTTGGAGAGAGACTCCAAAAGCCCTGTCAGGAGACACATAGTGATTCTACCCTTTGATCAAACACCAATAGGAAATAAATAGTCCAGAGACCAAAATGTGCTGTGTTAAAACATGCTCTACAATTAGCTTATTGTACAAGATGACCTCCCCTGCAAACATCCTATAACATTTTATTTCTCCTCTGCCATCTTGCGAGAATAAAAATAAATTGAGTGGGAAAATAGTGCTATGTCAGATCCCAGCGAATTGCAAGTGCTGGCAAACTCTGTCTTTCCTAGTACACCACTGCATTCCCATCTGCAATCAATGTCAAGGATTTTGTGGGTTGGTTGTCTCCAGAAACTACAAGGGGAGCACATATACATGACACAGAGAAGATGTGAGGGTGCTATAGTAGAACAATACACTGTCTGCAGATTCTCTTGTAAAATACTTGCCAGAACACCCATCCTGTGAGCATATATTAGATGCTCATAGTTAATTTTTTTATTCTGAAAGGTTATTATCAAAACAAGAAGTAGATAAAACAAGTGAGTTAGGCAAACCACACCTTACAAATATTCCATAATCAAAGCAAGCAGTTCATGGACAAGCAGCTCAGTTATAAAATGAGCCACTGCTAAAACTTTTCTTAATGTCTATGAAAACAGCTAGAGAAATGCACACAGATGCAAAGTCTGAAACAGCTATTCAGCTTCACCTGCTGGATCTCCTAAGTTTAGAGTGGTTCAGGAGAAGCTCATTGAAACATTTCACCAGGCCCACAGTCCAGTCAATTCAACAGCCACACAGCCCTGCATATGGACAGGGCTGCAGGTCTGTGTTTCCAGATGAGGCTACATAGCTTCCCCTGTAGATAGACTGGAAGTCAGTAAAGTGCCAAAGAGCATTGCGTGAAAGTTCTCCATTGCTGGCATGCTGAGCTCCCTTAAAATCATGTAGACCCAAATCCTTTGCAGTTCCCTGCCTGGCAGCCTTGCTGTCTAAGCTCTAGGGACTTGTTCAGGACCTAACACAAAAGCATTCAAGAGGTCTAGCTGTCACAGTGTCTCCTACACATCAAATTTCCCCTGTTTCTCAAGGGATAGCATCCTTTCTCATCCATGTCCCACTATTGAGTTTTCTCTTTTTTTTTTTTTTAATCCCATTATTCTTCTTGTTCTCAGGTGCCCACTGAGTAATTTGTAGTCCTCTTTCATGTTTACACTCTTCCTCCAGATATGTGGAGATTACAAGTTTCCTCCCCCTCAGTTGACTCGTACATAATATATCTAACTCTTTTAACCTTTCTTCAAGGAGGCAAGACACCCAGTTCTTAATACTTTTGGGTGATCTTTGAACTTCAGGACATTTGTCTGTGTCTCTCAAGCACTTAGATACTCAAGTGTGAACGCAGTAATCTTGCTGGAGAAAAGTTAGATCATCCCACCTACAATTTAGATACCTGCCACTTACTGCAATTACTCTTCTCATTTAAGATTGGAATCACTGGGACAGCCCATCAAGAAATTACTTGCTGCTACTGAAAATCCCAGACAGTCGAGCACACAAGTGATACATTATTTCTATAATACAAACAAAAGATCTTTGGCTACTCAGAGATTTTGGACAAAATAAAGACCAAACTTTTAAGGTAATAAACTTTCTATACACCTGCACACATAAGAAACAGAAATAAAAGGAGTACAGGGTGTGCACTGGTGAAAATTAAGACAGGAGTGTTTCCCTCTATCAGCTTCAGGTAGCAGTAATGGTGCAATGAAGGACAGCAAAATCCAGGTGAGATTCCCAGTTAGGTAGCACAGTGGCCTAACTTTGCTCACTGATGCCAGTGAAACTCTCCCGCCAGTCACAGTGCAAGTGGGTTACACTGGCACATCACAAGAACCCCCACTGCCATAAAACACACACACAAGCAGGAAGTAAGATTCGTGCAGTCGACCAAGAGTAGATCAGAGAGAGAGGGTAGCAGAAATTTAACAATTTACTATAACCTTCCTCTCTAGATCACTTTTGTTTCAGCATTTTTTTCTCATGCCCAAAGGGAATATGAACAGCTTAGCACAGAACAATTATTTGTTGTCTAATACATACAATACCTTAGTTTATCACTTTAGCTGGGGGTACTCTGCTAAGCATTAATGTACTTGCCACCCTCCCTGAGATACCCACTGAGCCCCCACCAGCCAAGCATTCATCAGCCAGGAAGGGGTGGGTTGTCCTCTACTGATCCTTGAAGAAAGCTGGTCCTTGATCTTTCTGAGTTGCTGTCTCCTAGCTCTCTTCATTATATTTTTCCTTAGGATTTTATACCTTTTTGCAGCAGTATTTTTCTCTTGAGTCCTTGAGTTGCTAAGTACAAGGCTTTCAACAATTTCATTTCTCTCCATGCTTGTCTTGCATGTCTTCTCTCACTTAGAGCTCGACAGCAGTTTTCTCCATCCAGCTGAGATGGGCGTTCATAACTGTGCTGCAGAGGGACAAGGAGGACTCCTAATTACTTGCATGCACAACTGACTCAGGAGGCCCTCCTAGCTGGTAAGAGAGGAGAGGGGAAAATAAGGACTGTGGGAGAGGGGGCCCAGTTTCAGGAGTGGCAACATGGATGGTAAGTCTCTCAAGCCCCATAAGTGTCCCCTGCACAGCCACATGCTGGCTCCACAGACCTCTGTTACATGAACTTTATTAGAGTTAGTACCTGATGCATTGGACTAAGACCAGCACTCTGTGTATACATACCTAGAAAATTACAGTCCCTACCCAGAAACCTTACCATTTGTTGAGACAAAGCAAGACATAACTGATGGGCAAGAGACTGGGTACGTCAGGAAGGACAGAGGCATGACATAAATCATCTGGTAACAACCCTATGCTGTTCAGGAACAGGAAAACTATTGCACCCCCTGCCCACCCACCACTGCTCAGTGTAGTTTTTTGACTACTCTGAAACCTGGTCCTTCCTCTGTCAGTACTCTGTGATGTGGATTGGTGGGGAACTGGGCAATCAGACCTGTCAGCTAACACAGCTGTCAGTTCTTCAGCTGGCAAGTGAATGATCTATCAGCTAGATGGGCTCAGGGAAAAGCCCCATTCTTCAATCATTGAATCAGATAGCATCCAGCCAGGTTTCTGTGCATCCAGAGACAACCCAGGTCTCTAGGTGCCTTGTTCCTCCCCTGCTTTCTCACTTCTCCCTTCCCTTGATATGTAGTTATCAGTACATCAGCTTTTATGTGTTTCAGTCTTTTATAAATGTTTGCTTTTTTACAGAGATCTTCTTCAAAATATTTTTTTCTTTCCTGCCTTGTTTTTTTTTCCTTCTGCAGTTTCTCATTCTTGCCTCATTTCCTGCTCTCTCCCAACATCACCTTCCTTCTCTGGGAGACCTCAGTTTCTCTTCCCCACCATGCAACTAAGCTTGAAGGGAAGGACCCAGTTGTGCAACTTCTGGATTGAGGAATAAATGAGAAATGTTCTTCTGGGGCAAGCAGGTGGGTGGGCAGGAATCACATTTACCTGGTCTACAGTGTACCCTTTGTCCCATGCTTGATCATTCTTCCCAAAGAGTCAAAAGGGCTGATAACAGAAACTTGACAGCTTTTTTGCTATTCCCTTGGAAATAAAACCCCCGAAATTCTCTGGGGGAAAAAAGGTTCAATGAGATTTCCTACAAGACTAAAAATGGTTTGGATGCAGTTTGGACTGCAGTGCGGGTCCTCCCTGGTTGCAGACCCAAGCACTGCACTCTATCAGTGACATTTATTCTGACCAACCCCTGCACGATCGGCAAGATGTCCTTCCTATGTATGCACACACGTGTACACATTGCAGATGGAAAACCAAAGCACTGATAGGATGAACAATTCATTTGTGGTCTTACAGACAGTCCAGGAGCTGAATGCAGCTGCCATAGCTACATGAACCTGATTTATGCTCACCACACGCATACAGGGTACATTCTGTGTTTTACTGCTATCCTATGGAGGCTCACCTCTCTTTTCTCTCTCAGTAGCAACACCAATTTGACTCAGGGCATCTTTAAGACAGATATAAAGCTCATTGCATGAGACAAACTACACGTGTCTTGTCCTCCTTCCCTATTCTATTAAAAAAGATTGGTCTGAAGCTAAGACCACATGCAGCCACAGTGAAGGCTGGCTTAAGTAGCCAAACCAGAATGGTTTAAAAATTTCATGACTGTCTGTATGCTTCTTCCTTTCGTATGATATGATATGAAGCACTGCTTAGGATTCACTACCTTGGTAGTCGGATGCCTGTTTTGCCTCCTTTAGATTAGAAATGGATGTGGCTCAGGCTTTCCTGCCCCACCTCAAATGATGAGAGCCTGCCATGTACTGAGCCACGGCAAAGTGGGGCCACAAAAATATATTAATGAAGCTTCTATTTCTTCACGTGACACAGACGTGCATTACTCCAGAGCGAGGAGGTAGAGATGTCTATTCAGACACATTAACAAATCATGATTGACCATGGTTTTTTTTCTGATGTTGGTGCTCCTATTGTCTTTCCACTGGAGGCAGTAGGCCACGCTTACCATCGGCTAAACACCCTCTGTTTCAGCAGCAGCTGCTGCTAGTCCTTGCATTTCCCTCTCCTCCATAACCCAGAAAGTCAACACATTCCCTTGGCATATTTACAGAATGGTCTTCAAATTTGTTTCCGTATCAGCAGCTCAGAAAGGGAATTAGCTTAATACTTATTCTGAAAGGAATTCAGCAGAATTGACCCTTAAAGGAAACTCAGCAGAATTTCCCCTTAAAACCTAGTGAATTTAATACATGAAATGATATCACTTTGGTTGTCAGTGGACTTGAAAACAGATACTTACACACAGCTCAGGCACCTGAAGCAATGCATTTTAATACTACAAACAGGCTGTGTTTTTTCTTGTGTGTATTGAATTAAAAGCTTCATTCTATTTCCTTCTGATTTTTTTTTTAATCATGGGGACAATCTGCATTTCCTCCTGAAAATGTAGCACATATTAGCTAGTTGCCTGATTTACTGCGCTCAGCAGCACTTCTTAAAAGAGGGCAATTCCAGAGGGAAGTACATCTCCCATCACAAGAAAAAGATTCAGGGAGGTCAACATCCCATTCCCATTGGCCTGATACCTAGACAATGGGTTCTGTATGTCCATATGGAGGATAGAGCAAAACTTAATTTACTGGCCCTTTTACCACTACTCATTTCGAGTCCTGCTCCTCAACTCATACCTTTAGGGAAGCATTAAAGCCAGGATCAAACATATTCAGAATCACAGGCTCCTGCATGATCATTCCAGCTCCCTAACGCATTTTTACAACATTGCTAGAATAAGCCTCCAGTGCTGAAGTTTCTCAGTACACGAGTTGTGTTGAGAGATGGGTTCATCATTGTAATGGGATATAAACCCATGCCATTAGCTAAAGAATTATAGAAGCAGCTCTTGTCAATCTACAGTTGTTCAGCAAAAAGGTAAGAACTGTCAACAGGAAACCCCCTACTCCTCTCATCTTCCAGGGAGAAAATTTTCTTCTCTTGCATATCTGTTTCTATAGAATCTGTGAGGATTATGTGTATGCAAAGTTGATGCATAAGGAGAACAAGTCCATTATCAATAATGAAATGTAAACCAAGACCTTCAGAAGAGAACATTATATCGTAAATGGAGATTCTGCCTCCTCCCAGGATTCTACACTGTTATTTTCACCAATGACAAACACATCAGATTAATATTTCCATGTTACACATACTGAGAGATTTGCTATCCTGGCAAAGGGTGTTCTTTTAAAAAAAGAAAATCCCCTGAAACACATTCCAGTTTCTGTGTGAAGCCAGAAGGCAGTGACAATGCACCAGGAAAAGAGCCCCACCCTCACAGAACAATGAGGACTGAGCTTTTTGGATACTTAATCTTGCTAGCAACTACTTGGTGAAAAATGGATTTAAATTGACCTGAGTTCTATCAGACACTTCCCAACAGTCCTTTGCTTAGGAGAAGCCACTGATGTCTCCATTGACAGGAGCGTTTGAAATTTTGATTACTGGAAATTTGCTTCCAAAAGCCAGTTTTGAAAAACCCATAATCCCAAAACCAGGGATTTTGTCACAATACTCAGTCGGTGTCCAGAATTTATAATGCACCCTGTCTCAGAGAGATCCATGCTCTCCTCTCGTATCCTAAATGATCTGGTGTCCCTGTAGGCGCTGTCATGACAGATCACCAAGTTGCTGACAGCCTCCTGCCTCAGGCATGATGGGATGATCAGTGCAGGAGTTTTGCCCATCCATAGAGCTGGTGACATTCACAGACTGTCAGCCACAGAGCAGAGACACGTCAGAGGCAGAGATACACCTTTTCTGATGAAATCACTAGTTCTGTAGACAACACAAGAACAGAGGATGTCATTTACAGAGATCTTAACAAGAGTTTTGACTCAATCTCCCATAGCATCCTTGGGGCCAAATTAGGAAGGTACAGACTGAATGGGCAAGTGAAAAACTGGCTGGAGCACTGGCCTTAGTGATAGTGACTGAAGTCCCAAACTCTAACCTGCAGCCAGACACCAGTCACAGCAGTCAGCACAGGGAGTGCCGTTGTTTGAAGGCCTCATCAGCTACCTGAGGAGTGGAAAAGAGCACACTCCCATCACTTTGTGAATTCCACTAAATCGGAGGGGAACAGCTGATATTCTGGAGGGTAAGGTCAAGAAACCTCAACTTACTAGAGGGCTGAGCTGACAAGAAATGTCATGAAATGCTACAAAGGCAAATGCAAAGCCTGCACCTGGAATGAAATAATCCCATGCACTAGGCTGTACTGTTGAGCAATTGTTGTAGCAGCTCTGCAGTAAAGGACATGGGAACCCTGGTAAACAGCAAACTGAACGTGAGCCACCATGGATGGAAGCTCCACTTGATTTGATTCTGAAATGTGAATAAACATCTTCTTTTGTGTTTCCAAAGGAAAAAAACATACTCCTCTCTACTGTGAGTTTGAGGTACATTGAGAATTTCCCTGCGTGTATTAGTACAAGCTGTGACAGCTGGAGAGCTCATGTCAGGATTCCCTTTTCTAGTAGGTAACCACCCCTGAGGATGCGAGCTGCCAGAAGAAACAGGATTAGGGAAACTGACATATTCACGTGTGTTAAAGCTCATGTTACAGGGAAGACGATGAGCCATTTAAGGATTAATCTAAGGCATGTGAAATCTAACACATCCTAGATATGTGCAATGCATATTCCACAGAAGGAAATTCCTTATCATTAAAGCCCAGAGTTGCTTGAAAAGCTTTCCACTGCAGTGTTGCCTAACACTGGTCATTATGCTATGGGTAATTAATGATATGGCTTTGTGCAGCTAAACCAGGGACTGATTGCCTGGAGCAGAGCTTCAGCTGAGACAGTGGGAAAACAAAGGCAGGTGTCAGTTTGTTGATAACGCTAGAGCTGATGAAAAAACATCTACTGGCAATCCAAGCAAAGGCTGAACTGGAGCTGGAAAGGCTGTAATTGAATGCAATAGTCAGCACCTTGAAGAAGGGGGGACGATAGGGCTCCTCATCAGCCCCATTGCAGGCTGAGGAAGCGGCACTTGTGTAAGATGTAAAACAGTGTCTGCTCTGTGCTAAACTGGCATGCACTACTGGTGGATCAGGCTTTGCCAGGGAATGAAGGGTACCACATTGCACAGAAGCCTGGCAGAACATCTTTGTCTAGAGCTTCTCTGACTGATGGTGCCTAACAGCTGCCTGGCAGTGGGCTCACCTGGGCATTTGTGTTGGGAAGAAAAAAGCACAGTTGCAGTTACATAAAAAAGATGCCAAATTTGCATTAGAGCCTCCACAGCTCGGGACAAGAAAAAAACACACACAAGAAAAAAAAATCTCATGGAAAACCAACAAAGAAGCAAGAAAAAAAATCCTTACTGTGACATACTGTACCACTAGTCCCCAGCTTACAATATAACCTAATTCTTTCTCTGAAATATTTTGCCTACAGCACTCTCCATCTTCCAGCTAACCTTATAAAGCATAATAAATGCTTGGCTTCTTCTGGAGCATATGTAGGAAACAAAGAAAACTGGAATATATTACTTCTTATAAAGGCCAGAGAGGGTGTTGTGACCAGTGAAATGGTAAAATGACATTTGAACTTCAGTGACAAACAAGCCTAAGTGTGTTAATAAAGCCCGTGTGCTTTTCACTGATGGTAAGTGAATTTAAGGTAAAGACTGCCCTCTGCAGCAGGTCTCAAGAAAGATCAGACCTGCAAAGTCCACTCATTCCTACCTGTTTTACAATCGAGAAGTCAGGATGTAAGATTTTTGGTTTGTTATTTTTATTTCTGTTTTGTTTCAGATTGAATAAATTATATTTTTCCATTTGCAGACTCAGCAAAGCACAATAACCCTCCAGTGGTGATAGTGTTTAGCAATCATTATGTCAACAATCTGGCTCACCACTAGTATGGATTCTGTATGGATTTCACCCAGAGCCATCATCTGTCAAGCTGCAAGATAGTGTTAGTGCTAAATCTGGTGGCATTCCCACAATATACAAAGCAACTGATTTTCCTCAATCCTCCTCCCAGCCTGGGAAAAAATGTTCAGTGCCAGTGGGAAAAAATAATTAGATTTTCAGTTTGGTTAAGTTTTAAAATCCAAACCTCAAAGATACTTTGAAGAGTTAAAACAGAGAAAAGAAGACAATATGCGTTTCTCAAGATGTACTTTCATTTTTTGGCTTCCAAAAGAGCATTTACGGTTTAACTTACTAGCTTCAGTGTTAGGCTTCATAAAGCTTCATTTTACAGACATTGGCAGCAATATGGCTCAAGGTGTAGCTTTACATTTCTGGCCTATACAGCTTTTTTCCTAGGGCTGCAACACCTCAGCTCTGTGTAGAGGGAGACGGATCAGGGAAGTCATCCTACTTTAAAGAAAATATGAACCACTCCCTTTCCTTTGGTAATGCTTTTTTCAAGACAGTTTGGATCACTCATCTACATCAGCATGAGGTTTTGACCTGTGTCAACCCAACTGCCTGAAGACCCACCAGTGAGACCCACCAGCAGTTCCCCTCTTGGCTTGTCTTGGACGCTGTCTTTATGCTAAACACTAACATATGAAATCAGACCTCTGAGACATCAGAAAGAAACAGCAGCACATGCAGCTGGTGGCAGCAGGAGCCCGAACTTCCAGAGCACCCTGAGAGCACTTAATGGGCCTGATCACCGTCTCCTGCACCCCTGTCTAACCCCACTGAAGCTCAAGCCTGCATATTAACTCCTTTCATGCACTGTGCTGTTTAAATTACCATCAGCAGCCGTGTTGCAGCCAAGCCTTGGGGGCCACGGACCTCATTGATCTGGACCCTGACCCACAGAAAGACTTCCCAACTGGACCCCAGACTTGCCCTGTCACTATGGACTTGCCCGAATGTCACTGGGGTGTGTCTGACCTGGGTTACCATCACTGGTCCCAATTCTCACTGCTCCCAATTCTGACTCACAGACTTACCGTGCCAGCTTGGCCTGGACCTGCTTATCATCACAGAGCTGTCTCACGGTCTGGACACTTTGCTGGTGCTGGCTGCCATCTCCAGGCTGATCATGCTCACCTGATTTGGGTACTGTGGGATGGTCCCTGGCTGGCAAGATCCCTACCCTGCCAATCACATTATCCCCTGCGGCTCCCTCATCCCTGTCCCGTATGGAACAGCCAGCCCCAGCTGCTCTTTGACATTTGAGAAGTAATTGCAGTATTTTTTGTGTAGATAGGAGTCAAGAGCTGATACTTACTTGGGTGATGATAGCAGATCAGATGATGACAGTAGACTCTGAAATTAAGCACACTAGACAGGAAAATCCTGCGCATTGTTCAAGGGCTCATACACAGTTTGGACTAAGTGGTGGTTCTTTCAAGTACCTAGCCTGGCCACAATATGCAGAATTTCTAAATACCTCCAGCAAAAATTCTCTGCTATGGGACACTCATTCTGTTGGAAGGAACCTTTGGAGCAACTGTTTGTGACAAAGAAGACAGCATGCTGTGTGCCCAGAGCAACACATCTCCATGGGATGGCAGTGAATATACGTGCATTCTTATCACAGCCCCTTGGTCTTGCACCATTTCTGATGGCTCTCCGGCTATCCAGAGCTCTGAATGATGCTCCCTGTGGTGTCCTGCCAACCCAAGATCTAAAGAGTGGACACTCTGCAATCCCAAAAATGATGTAGAAGAGGCCAGAGACATTTTTCTGCACAAGTATTTCATGCTGCTGCCAGTAGAGACTGAAATCTGCCTTCAGGGACACTGGATTTTGAATCACAAAAACAAAACACTCCTTGGAGAAGGTGGTACTTATTTTCATTCCAGTCCCAAAACAACAAACATACCATGCTCTTCCAGGAAAAAAGACACAGCTCAGTTACCCTACACTTCGATTAAACATGCTGATTGGGAAACTTCCCAAGTTTGAAAGCAGTAAACTTCTTCATTTCAGGCAGTACTTTTATTTCAGACTTTTTTTTTTTTTTGTTAATATGACACATGCACTCTTTTTAACTCCCTTTACTGCTACTGTCCAGATAATAGAACAAAATATAACTAAGCAAGGAAATTATATTAGTTGGACAAATTATGCCCTTGAGCCTATGGTAAAAATTTTCTAACTCTACTACAAATAGGTTAAAAAAAGGGAAAATACACATTTTGCCATGATAAATGATCTCTTATAGAGGGGTTAGATAACTTGAGCCCTTTGCGACTTTGAATTTCCTTCCTGTCGCAGCCTTGTGGCAGACGAGCGCTCTTCATTGTCTCTTTTCGGTGATAGGAAATATGTCTCAAAGAAGCTGGGTAACACATTCAGAATCTGGTAGGAATGCTGGGGAGGAGCATGACTTTAATAGAGAACTCAGTGTACCTGCTAACCAATGGGTCCATCATCTTCTCAGCCCAGCCTAGAGTCCCAGAAGTGAGAAATGAGCTCAGCAAAGAGGAAAAAAATGAGACAAATCCACTTGTGTCATGAGCTGCAGAACAGGCCTTGAGGGACACATGGAGGTCTTCTGAAAAAACATGGGGGAACACAGATTTATGGAGCAAAGCTCCACACAGCTAAAGCTGACACCCAGCTGTGGGCAAGCTGCAGAAGTCCTCATGTCTCAGTAGCTTGCCAAAACACAGTTTAAAGAGGGACTACGTGTTATTTACGATAACGTGTTTCCAAGGATGACTTTTATAATCACATGTGTTAGTTTGGGAATTGAAAAAAGACCTGTTGTAATATCCATTGTACATTCCATCTTCCCATCCCAAACCATGGTGTTGTACCTCAGTGATGGTAGCAGCTCTGAAAACTTCAGTGCCCTACAAAGCACCATTCAGCTTTTCTGCACGGTATGAGCAGCAGCAATGATAACCCTTTCAAATCTCTTTTTCTTCTACATATGAACAATTTCTTAAAAACAAAACACCTTCTACAGTGATTTGGGGGATGAGATGGGAGAGATGTTTTTTCCTCTCTGAATGCTGTGCAATTTTCTCTGATATGGATGCACCATGGAGAAATATAAGAGGTACAAGATTTTCCAAGTGCTAGGAAAGGGAGATTTTTCTGAGGCATGAGGGAAACAGATATATTTTCACCCATCACGCATGTGGCTCCCTGAAATTGCAGGATTGATATGCCATCTTGTGGACAGATTTGATGTGCCAGGTTTAATCTGCAGTGAAGTTCTACTGTTTTGTATGTGGAAAAAAATTAAATACAACAATCAAAGCAGAGTTGACACCCAGCTAAGCACTCTCACGAAAATGCAAAGCTGTGGCGTATGCTACAATGCACAGTAGTCACCAGCAGGCAAGGTCCTTTCTCTGGCATGGCAGCTTTTCCCTGCTGCTTGTAGGAGCAAGAGTAAGTTTTCTACAGAGAGTGAGAAGTCTTCAGGGAAATCCTTCAACCATGAGATGTTCCCACAAGACATGAAAAACCCTATACCAGCCCCCAGCATTCACCAGGAATATACAAAGTGCAAGAACTCCACATCATCCTGAAAAAGTTACTCATCTGTGTGTGCTTGTGTATGTACATCCCCTCTCTCCACCCCCCCGCCCCGCAATATATATAAAAATATATATCTTTTTTTCTTTTCTTTTTTTGTTCTGTGTTCTTTTTTTTTTTTTATTTTACACCAATCCAGCCACTACCAGGCTGAACAGAGGCTAGGTACAGTGACAGACATGCCAGTTAAATAAACAAAATACCACTTGTGTCATTTGGACTATGTCTCCAAAACAGTACTGACTTTGAGAGCAGATCTGGCATATAAAGAAGAAAGATCACTTAGAAATGGAAAAGAGTAGGCAAATTCAGAGTTAGGGGAAAGTCTTCTCAGATTGTAATAAGTTTGGGCAGATTCATTTTATATGCATGAGTTGGTAACCTGTGTGATATTCAAAGTGTAATGCCGATCACTTCTTTGCAAATTTTTCTGACAATGAAAATTGAATGGATGTGACAGATAAAGTGAGATTTCATACTACAGTGGGTAGTGCTGACTGTGGAAGACACTGACTTCTGTGTCCAGATACACACTCTAGATGATCTTTTTGTTTTTAGTTTACATTACCGAGAGTTAAACACATTCCTGTGTCTCTGTACACTTCAAAACATAGTCCTCAGGGCTGAAATGCACTGCGTAAAAGGCTATGCTAGTGTAAATGTGATTATTTTAATTATGGTTGATTCAGGAGGCAAAATAATTAATTTTAGATAGAAATCTTTTTCCTTTTTTTTTTCCTTCTTCAGAGAAAAATGACAGTTTACAATATAGTTTTGGAGATCTCCAAGTATAAAATTAGCATAGCATAGTTTTTCATATTTGACAAGACCTCTTCTGTATGCAACATGTAACCTCACCTTTTACTATAGAAGAGATAAAACCTCTGCGTTAAATTTTCCAATTACTGCCTGTCTAGTACACCAGGACCATATCAAGTATTTGAGTTTTATTGGGGAAACATAATTACAGTTTGAAAAATACTGTTGAATGCATTCCTATCACATTCTGACTAGCAGTTTATAAGCTAAAAGGAGAAATGCTTAGGGCTCAATTCGTAAGAGCGTTTACGCTTCATTTACATTTTTCCATGCAGTTTACTTGGAAAAGTGCATAAATAATGTGTGCCTTTGAAGTATTATATGAATTTTTGAGCGCCGTTCAGCTTCTCACTCAATATACAGAGAGAGGCCTGCCTTGATCACCTGAATCACCGAGGTAAGTATGGAAGCCCTGTCTTCCAAATAAAACTCACCACTAGAACCAAGACCCATGTAACATACAAGTCCTACTTCAGATCTAACTTGTCCATAATTACCTTGACTTCAACATCCCGAAGTTTACAACAGCTAAAAGAATTAGGGACCTGAACACTGATGGGATTTGGGAAGTTATCTCTGTTACGTGCCTGTAAATATTTGTGAAGCTCTTCATATGTAGTAAAACTCAGTAACATTAAGAGCGCTAAAAAAAAAATAAATCAATCTTTATTTTGAACATATGCCTGCCACTGCATTGCCAGTGACAGAAGTTCAAAAATTGTAACTAGCACCTCCAAAGCAATGACTGTCACTTCGAACATCAAACCTTCTGCAGTCAAGACTGTTAAAGATGTATGCATATTTAAAAAAATCCAATATCTGCTGAGATTCTCTTGAAATAAGTCCAATAACCAGGGCTTTAGGCAAACCAACCACTATCTCAAGATTTGTAAATAAATTACAAAGCTTATGAAAAACTGCAAGAGTAGGCAACCTATCATCTGTTTTTGTTCGTTGTTATTTTTGTTTAGTATTTTTATGGGACTTATTCAGTCATCTTTACAGTCTTTTCAAGATGAGGGTGCTAAATAAATCCTGTAGCACCTGGAGTTCAAGGCATTTCTCAACTTTAACAGAAGAAATCACTGGGGAAAAAACACTTAATAAGTATATTTTAATTTTTTTTCTTAAAAGTTGCCCTATTTAAGAAATTAACATGGCTAATCGAAGTTATAATGAATAAAAAAGATTTCAAGGTGTAACTGTTCAGTTCGAGGGTTGTGGGGGAAATTTGAGGCACAAACAGACTTGGTCTGCTGTGGTTTTAAACGACTGCAGCAAGTGGCAGACTGAAAAATCCCCACATCACAATACACCACCCATAGAAATAGGAGGAAAAATAAATGTTCATATCTACTTTATTCCCATCCACCTGCATTTCCACTTCCTTTGGTGTATGGATCTTGGCCTTTTCTGATCCTGTCTGTCTCTGGCTCCACCCCATGTACACCACTTTCTGCACAAGTAGAATAGTCTACAGAGGGTTAAAGAAAAGGAGAATCAGCCTGGCAGGCAAAGTCTGTATTCAGAAAACTGTCCCTGACATGTCTTGAGGAAAGGCATTGGGCTTCATCCTCCACCAAGACCACACAAGGTGACTGTCCAAATACAGGAAGAGTTGGTATTCTTGAAGAAAGAAGATGACAATGTCTCTCCCCAGTGCCTCTTTAGTCTCCTCTGTAAAGGTTTTTATAACGTTACAATGACAAACGTTATATTTATTACAGGACAATCTGCCTGAAAATTCCCATCATAAACCTGTTTTAAACTGCTTACAGCTTCATCAAACTTAAAAGCATCTGGCAAATATTTTTCAGGGCAAACATCTGAGACTGCTCATTTTGGGGGAGGAAGTTGAATCATTTGGGCCGAAGTTATTAATCCATTTACAAAAACAAAGCTAAGGAAAGAACCCCACCAGTGTTTTCTCCACTTTAAGTGATGGAATCATCCTTTCTTTTGAAAAGCCTTTGTGTCTCTGATGCAAAGTGCAGAGAGCTTCAGACAACAGAGGAAGAGTGGTACATGAAGGAGACTGTCACCCTGGGAGGCGGATGAAGATAAACACAGTGTCTTTTCTAGCACAAATCAGCTGCTCTTTGCCAAAAAATGTAGAGACTTTCTCAAAACAATTTTTCTCCTAAAAAAAAGCCTTGAGAGAAAGAGTCCAAGATGCCCCACAAATACAGGGCAGTGATGAAGCCAATTCTCCCCTGAGCTATGCAGAACATGTATCTCCCTTATGATTCAGCAGTACGCAGTATTAACTGAAATCCAATGGTGGAGCGAGACGTGATAATTACATCTCTCCTTTTCTGTTACCACTACCTGATATCACCAAATCTCTGTAGTGCTGCATGTAGCAACAGCATTTGTAGAATAGCTATACCAGAAGCACCAAGTGTCTGCTAATTTCTCTGGTAATACTGGAAGAAATGGCAAGGCAGCCTGCTTGGCTTGCAGCTCAGCTAGTCCTCTGCAATTATTAAAATAAGTAGTTATGTGTGACAAACGACATCTAAATAAAATAACAGAGACAGTATCTAGCTGATTCTCACCATGCCAGTCTCATCCAAATATAAACATCCCAGCAGCTTCAGCACATCCCACTGTTAAATTATGGGATTATTAAAGCAACTTTTACAGTTTTTCAGGATTTCTTTTCCACTACCTGAACACAGATGTGCAGAGAGTACCCCTTTTAAAAAAATGTGCTGTTCTTTTTGCCATCTATGTCACTGCACTTCACTACAGCAGTAGGAGCCCTCCAAAGTGTGAGTTTATATCCAGTTCTGGTAGGATCCTAACATCAGTGTGAATGGCAGCACTATACTTAATGGGTTGTTCTATGTGTGTGTGAGCAGTGGTGAATTTGTGTGGAAGAGTGGAAGAGTGATGCAAAAACAGAAACACACATGAGCAAAGTGCCTTGGAAAGTCAAAAGGAAGACGCCAATCCCTTTTGAAAGAAGGCAGAGGGAGCCACACAAAAAAAAACCTAATCCATTTTACAACGTACTTTCCACATATACCACTGAAAATACATGACCCTTCCCAGATGCCAAATTTCTGACTGAGGTGGTGACGAGGAGAAAATACAGCACCTCCACCTTTCTCTCCCTATTTCTCTCAAGTGTTACTTTCAGCCTACTGTCTCATGAAAGTCAAAGCAAGGCAGGATCAGAGAACTGGCTTGTTTGAAGAGAAATAACTAGGAAGAGGGTGGGAGAGGTTATTGAGAGAGCAAATTCGCCCGGAGCAGCGAAGGTCAGAGACATGTCAACAATAAGTACTACACAGGGTAATTGTCTCCACTGCCAAATGGAATAAAGCCCTGTTTGATTCATGGGAGCATCTGAATAAAAATGTCTTATTTTCAGGTGGTATTTTTAGATAATGTTCCTTAATTTGCCCACTGAACCACAAAGGCTGGAGAAGATCTCAGAGCACTGGTGCTTCTCATGACAGAGGCAGTGATTTGTTAAAGCTGCTCACTGTTATAGGCAGTGAGCAACACTTTGGAGGGAGCCCTGACAAGAGCAATGAAGGTGGATATCATCATTCAGTGCAAAGGAACCCTGCGGAGCTACCCTGGAGAACCAGCAAAGCTGAAGAAGCTTGGGGACACCTGCCTGCAAAACAACTTACATCAGACCACTGGGAAGTCAGCCCACTGCTCCCGCACAGTAGAGACCTGCTTCCAATGAGCATGCAGGAGAAGGGGAGAGAAGGGAGGGGAAGACATAGAGAGGTAAAAATACAAAACCTAATTGAGTTTCCTGTCTGTTTCCAATCTTAGAAGCTTCTAGAAATGGATAAACTACCATTTGGGGCTGAAAAAGTTGAGGACTGGGTTGAATCTGGACTAAGATATGCAATTGCAAGCCAAGCTGTCAGCTAACAAGGCTCTGGGGATGAGAGACTTCCTGAATAACCGTGTTCATTTCTCATCCCTTGGCAATTCTCTTGCACTGAGTTTGATAATGATTATTGTTTTATTGTAGAAAAGCACCCCTGACAGAAGGGCTTATGCTGCTAAGCAAGTAGTCAATGACATAAGATGGCGATGGAGGCCGAACTTCGGCTCTCCATCCCTTTGCAAAGCCAAGTAACTTCAAAAACCCCATTCTGTCACAAGGTGTTCGGTGGTACGATTACAGGTCACCATATACTATACAGGCAATAAGAGAAGAGGGGAAAGGAAATGGGAAAAGAGACAGAGGGATACCCATGATGGTATTACTAAGCTGCGTCTCCCCTTATCTGCCTTTGGTGTACTGGAAGAGACAGCTGTCCAGAGATGAACAAACTGGCAAAGTGTAACGGTCTTTCAAAGTGAAGTTTAAGATGAATTAATTCAGTAGAGAGCACTATAACATGTAATGTATCCCTATGGAAATGGGAGAACAGGTGTTACTTACTACAGAATAACCATCTAGCACAAGGTTTTACACCACCTTGAAGGATTTTTATGATTGTCCATTGAATTCCAGAAGATGAGTTCAAACGTTTGAGACGGATTATTGCATGCCCTTTCCTGTAGGCATTTTCCATAGAAAGAGAACCATAAAGTGTGTAGAAATCAGATACATTTGATCTAAATTGACTAGTCACTCATTCTGTCAGAAGTAATTGGAAGATACTGAACAAATATTAATTTTCCAAAAAAAAAAAAAGGGGGGGGATCATTTTCATCTGGCCATGGGGCGAGTGAAAAAAATGCTGTTTTCAGGATGAAGTTGCCACGAAAGCAAGAGTTTTCCCTCCTGGAACC
Source organism: Alca torda (assembly GCA_008658365.1). Lineage (NCBI taxonomy): Eukaryota > Metazoa > Chordata > Aves > Charadriiformes > Alcidae > Alca > Alca torda. The sequence goes on along the minus strand of CM018079.1, from coordinate 19,910,652 downwards.
TTCAGTGTGGGAGCAATCTCTGGACGTTTGATACAAAAGCACTGTGAAGGGACAGTGAAGAATAACAAATTTTCCTCTTGGCACCTTTTCTGTGGCAGCAGTCGCCGGATGTTTTCAAATTTTGATCCTGGGTGTGGTAAGAGTGGAAAAATGTTGCTCTTAGGACGTTTGCAATTTTTGAGCCCGGCCCTGGGGAGAGTGAAAATTTCTTGTTTTGAAGATTAAGTCTCCAAGAAAGAGTGGAGCCCCAAGGTTTGTAGGGTGATGAAAGCGCTTCCCAGAAACAGTGAAAAAAAGCCAGAGCTTTCGCTCCCAACACCTTTGGTGTTGGAGCAATCACTAAATGTTTGTAAATTTTGATCCCGTGTCTGGTGAGAGAGAAAAAAGTTTGTTTTGTTAATTAAGTTGTTAGACAAGCATGGAGCCCCATGGCTTGTGAGGCGATGAAAGTGCTTCCCAGAGACAGTGAGAGCAAGCAAGAGCTTTCGCTCCTGGCACTTTTGGAGTTGGAGCAATACCTGAATGTTTGCAAATTTTGACCCTGAGAAAGAAAAACTTTTGGTTTACTGATTAAGTCGTTATGCAAGTACAGAGTCCCAGGGTTTGTAGTACTATGAAAGTGCTGCCGGGGGACAGTAATGACAAGCAGCAGCGCCCCCTGCTGGCACCGTTCGTGTGGGTGCAATGTCTAGACATTTGTAATTTCCGACCTTGGCCCTCTTCATCACAGTCCCCTGGCAGCAGCATTTTCGTATTACCACAAACCTTGGGGCTCCATGCTTTACTTGCCGCTTCATTATCAAAACAATCTTTTTTCACTATGCCCAGGGCCGCGCTTAAAAATTGCAAACGTCCAGCAATTGTTCCCACACCGAAGATGCTAGGAGGGAACGCTGCTGCTCTCCATCACTGGTCACTGGCAGCACTTTCATGTTACCACAAACACTGGGGCTCCGCGTTTGTCTAATATGTGAATCCTCAATATTCAAATCTCAGTCTCGCCAGGGACAAGGTTAGAAACTACAAACGGCCAGAGATTGCTCCCACACCAACAGTGCCAGCAGGGAGCGCTGCTGCTCTTCATCACTGTCCCCTGGCAGTGCTTTAACAGTGCCAAAAACCTTGTGGCTCCCCGATTGCCTAACGACTTAATCAGCAAAACAAACTTTTTTCTCTCTCACCAAACATGGGGTCAAAATTTGCAAACATTCAGCAATTGCTTCAACTCCAAAGGTGCTGGGAGGGAAAGCTCTTGTTTGTTTTCACTGTTTCTGGGAAGTGCTTTCATCATCCCACAAACCCTGGGGCTCCATGCTTTCCTGAAGACTTACTCCTCAAAACAAGAAATTTTCGCTCTCCCAGGGGCCAGGCTCAAAAACTGCAAACATCTCAAGGACAAAATTTTTCCACTCTCACCGTCCTGGGATCAAATTTTGAAACCATTCAGTAACTGCTGTCCAACAAAAGGTACTAGGAGTGAATCTTTTTATTCATCTTTACTGTCCCTTGGTGGCGCTTTCATATCAAACATCTGGAGATTGCTCCCACATGGAAGGTACCAGGAGGGAAAAGTGGTACTTGTTCTCACTGTCTCTGTGAACCACTTTCACCAACCACCAAGCCTTTGTACTCACACTCTCCCCAGGACCGGGCTCAAAAATATCAGACGTCTATGGATTGCTCCCACATGGAAAGTGCCAGGAGGGAAAAGTGGTGGTGTTCTCACTCTGTCTCTGGAACCGCTATCGCCACTCCACAGACCTTGGTGTTCACACTCTCCTCAGGTCCTGGCTCAAAAGGAGGGGAAAGTCCCTTCTGGCAAGAAGGGGAAACTCCCTTCTGGCAGTTTTGGTGTGGTAACTATCGCTGGACATTTGTAATTTCTGACCTTGGCCCTGCTGTGCTTGCAAAAACTTTTCTTGAAGATTCAGACATTAGACAAGCGCTGAGCCCCCAGGTTTGTGGGGCAATGAACATGCTTCCCAGAGATAGTGAGAACCAGCACCACTTTTCCCTCCTGGAAGCCTTTGTGTGGGAGCGATATCTGGACTTCGGTAATTTTTAACCCTGGCCCCGTGGAGAGTGAAAAAAGGTGGTTTCAAGAATTACGTCACCAGGAAAGTATTGAGCAGCTAGTTTTGTGGTACTATGAAAGTGGTGCCAGGGCACAGTGATGAAGAGCAGCAGCGTTCTCTGCTGGTATCTTTGGTGTGGACGCAATCTCTATACATTTGTAATTTCTGACCTTGGCCCTGCTGAGCTTGAGAAATGTTGTCTTGAGGATTCAATCTGCAGGAAAGCACAGAGCCCCAAGCTCTGTGGGCCAATGAAAGCACTTCCTACAGACAGTGAGAATCATAGACTCACAGAATCATACAATGTGTTGGGTTGGAAGGGACCTTTAAAGGTCACCTAGTCCAACCCCCCTGCACTAAGCAGGGACATCTTTAACTAGATCAGGTTGCTCAGAGCCTCATCAAGCCTGACCTTGATTGGCTCCAGGGATGGGGCCTCCACCACCCCTCTGGGCAACCTGTTCCAGTGTCTCACCACCCTCATTGTAAAGAACTTCTTCCTAATGTCTAATCTAAACCTACCCTGCTCTAGTTTAAAACCATGGCCCCTCGTCCCATTGCTACATGCCCTTGTAAACAGCCCCTCCCCAGCTTTCTTGTAGGCCCCCTTCAGGTACTGAAAGGCCGCTATAAGGTCTCCCCGGAGCCTTCACTTTTCCAGGCTGAACAACCCCAACTCTCTCAGCCTGTCGTCATAGGAGAGGTGCTCCAGCCCTTTGATCATCTTCATGGCCCTCCTCTGGATGCACTCCAAAAGGTCCATGTCCTTCCTGTGCTGAAGGTTCCAGAGCTGGACACAGTACTCCAGGTGGGGTCTCACAAGAGCAGAGTAGAGGGGGAGAATCACCTTTCTCAATCTGCCGGCCACACTTCTTTTGATGCAGCCCACGATGCAATTGGCCTTCTGGGCTGTGAGTGCACATTGCTGGCTCATGTCCAGCTTTTCATCCACGAGCACCCCCACATCCTCTTCCATAGGGCTGCTCTCTATCACATCATCCCCCAGCCTGTATTGATAACAAGAATTGTCCTGACCCAAGTGCAGGACCTTGCACTTGGCCTTGTTGAACTTCATGAGGTTTGCATGGGCCCACCTCTCTAGCCTGTCCAGGTCCCTCTGGATGGCATCCCGTCCCTCTGGCCTGTCGACCGCACCACTCAGCTTGGTGTCATCAGCAAACTTGCAGAGGGTGCACTTGATCCCACTGTTTGTAACATTGATGAAGATATTGAACAGCACTGGTTCCAGTACAGATCCCTGAGAGGCACCACTTGTCACCAGTCTCCATCTGGACATTGAGCCATTGACCACCACCCTCTGGCTGTGACCTTCCAGCCAGTTCCTTATCCACCGAATGGTCCACCCATCAAATCTATATCTCTCCAACTCAGAGAGAAGGATGTTGTGTCAAAGACTTTGCAGAAGTCCAGATAGATGATATTCATTGCTCTTTCCTTGTCCACTGACACAGTCACTCCATTGTAGAAAACCACTAGGTTGGTCAGGCAGGACTTGTCCTTAGTAAAACCATGCCAGCTGTCTCGAATCACCTCCCTGTCCTCCATGTGCTTCAGCATAGCTTCTAGGAGGATCTGTTCCTCCTAGAACAGAGGTGGCACAGAGGTGAGGCTGGCAGGTCAGTAGTTGCCAGGGTCCTCCTTTCTATGCTTTTTAAAAATGGGTGCCATGTTTTCCTTTTTCCAGTCACTGGGGACTTCACCTGACTGACATGACTTTTCAAATATCATGGAGAGTGGCTTGGCAACTACATTAGCCAATTCCCTCAGGTGCACCCTGAGAGTGCATCTCATCAGGTTCCATGGACTTGTGTATGTTCAGGTTCCTCAGGTGGTCATGAACCTTGTCTTCACTTACAGTGGGAGGGACTTTGTCCCGCAGGTCCCCGTCTTGTGGTCCTTCAACTCAGGAGATGTGAGGAGAGAGGCTGGCAGTGAAGACGGAGGCAAAAAAGTTGTTGAGAATTTCAGCCTTCTCCTCGTCTGTTGTTAACAGTTTGCCATTCTCGCTTATCAGGGAGGGTACGCTTTCTTTAACCTTCCTTTTCTGGTTGACATACCTGTAAAAGTCCTTCTTGTTATTCTTAGCATCCCTTGCCAAGTTCAGCTCCAGCCACGCCTTGGCCTTCCTGACCTCATCCCTACATAACCAGGTAGCGTCCCTATACTCTTCCCAGGATACCTGATCCTGCTTGAACTGCCTGTGCAGTTCCTTCTTGTCTTTTAGTTTGACCAGCAGGTCCTAACTCAGCCATGCTGGTCTCTTTCCTTTCTTGCTTGATTTCTTACACCTGGGGATTGAGAGCTCTTGTGCTGTATGGAAAACGTCCCTGAAGATCTGCCAGCTCTGTTCTGCCCCCTTGTCCTTGACGATGGTTTCCCAGGGGGTCCTATTGACTAACTCCTTGAAGAACTGGAGGTTTGTTTTCCTAAAATTCAGGGTCCTGACTATGCTCCTTATCTGACACATATCCCTTAGGACTGTGAACTCCACCACTGTGTGATCACTGCAGCCTCGAATCTTGACATCCCTGACATATCAACATGAGAACAAGCAGCAGGTTTCCCTGCTGGCACCTTTGGTGTGGGAGCAATCACTGGACGTTTGCAATTTTTGAGCCCAGCCCTGCTGAGCTTGAGCAATGTTCTGTTGGGGATTCAGATGTTAGACAAGCGTGGAGCCCCAAGGTTTGTGAGGCAATGAAAGTGCTTCCCAGAAAGAGTGAAAACAAGCAAGAGCTTTCCCTCCCAACGCTTTTGGTGTGGGAGTAATCGCTGAATGTTTGTACATTTCGACCCCATGTCTGGTGAGAGAGAAAAAAAGTTTTGTTGATTAAGTCCTTAGACAAGTGGGGACCCCCAAGGGTTATGGTACTATGAAAGTGGTGCCAGGGGACAGTGAAGACTAACAACAGCACTCCTTCCTGGCACCTTTCATTTGGAAGTAAAATGGATGGATATTTGCAATTTTTGACCCCAGGTCTGATGAGAGCAAAAAAAAAATTTGTTTTGAGGATTGTATCATTGGGGAAATGCGGAGACCCATGGTTTTTGGTACTATGAAAGCACTGCCAGGGGACAGGAAAGAAGAGCAACAGCATTCCCTCCTGGCACCTTTCATGTGGGAGCAATTGTACATCTTGTTCCTCAACTCTCAATAGCCCCACAATAGGTGGGTCCTTGGTAGCAGCCAAGTAATCACTTGCTCCCCTTCCTGACGCTATTATGCATACATAAATCTCACAGCTCACTTAGTTGTAATGGTCGAGGAGTTTCCTCTGTTACTTGGTAACGTGATGTCCCTGGTTGACCATCACTACCCAGTGCTATTGCATGTTTCCTCTTATGTACAGCGTTGACTGATACTGGCACTGATTGACTCTGTAGGTCAGCTACATTGTCCGTCACTAAGGTTGGAGTAGGTTTAGTACTTGTTGCACTTATGGGTCCTGTCGTGGGAGTCAGCGAGGTCTGGATAGGATAAACATCTGTCATGGGGGCCAGGAGGGTCTGCATAGGCACGATGGATGCTGTGCAGTGCTTTCGCAGGAGACGGCGGGACCTACACTGGTGGAGTCTGGATTGGATAAATGCCTGTCGTGGGGGCTGAAGGGGTCTGAGTGTCATAGGAGCCATCAGGGTCACTACCTGACGTTTCCCTCTACAGCAGATCTAGCCAGTGGAAAAGAACAAGCCCGCAAAACTTAACAATACAAGCTCGATGACCAAAACAGTTCAAGAGTATTCCAAACCTCTCAAAAACTATTACTATTGACGCCACCAGAACATAAAAATCCTCGAGAGACATCCTGCCCCTTGCTAAATGGCCCTTAATATAACACAAGGTGTAATTATGCACAATGCCCAACAGAGGGCTCCCACCGTCCCCAGGTGACTCCGACCGCGGCGATCAACCAGATGCAATTATGTAAGTGACAAAAGCCGGAAAGATTACAAAAGACCCGATAACACAGCAAAATACCGCTTCACAAGATAACAAGGCGAGGGTTTTAAGTCCACGTTTAGAAATGATAAGCTGCCCTAAACCAGTGACAAAAGGCAACGAACTCTCCCACAGCTCCCAACATGAGCCTATACAGAGATACCAGAGGACTCCAGCTGTATTCCTTTGAAATCACCCCAACAGATTCATAATGACTGTTCGACAAATCCGATCAAATCTGTTTAAAACTTCAACCCTTCAAAACTCTCAAATTAAAGCCTATGGTTCTCCCAGCACTATTTGAATTAAGTGCAAAATATCACATTGAGTGCCAAATTCATTAAAATACCACCTTGGCTGCCAAGGTTTTTAAAATATGTTGTGCACCGGATTTGTTAAAATGCCACACTGGGCACAGAGTTTGTTACGGTCTGAGAAACCCACAACAAGTTATTGTCATTTAAACAATTATTCTATCACTGGATGACCCCCCTTCCCACCTGGGAAGGGAAATCAGGAAAAACAAGGAAACCTGAGGGTTGAAATATAAACACATTTAATAGGATAAGACTTGATAATTAACATTAATAACCAATATTGGTCCTGATACCACTATAAAATATAAAAGGATTATACTCAGCCAATTCTAGTAGTAGGAAGCTGTGTACTCCCAGTAGTGGACAGCAAGTGTAGGACACTGCAAGCACTACAGCTTCGGGAGGAAGGGAACACCTTGGGCAAATATTTGGGCAAAGATGATTCTTCATTCCAGTGGATGTATCAGGTTTTTGGAAGCTGAGGAGCTGATCATCTTGTCATTGGTCCACAGTCTGGACTATCTTGCTTTATCTTTCAGTTCTTCTCTTTGCCCATACTTTGTTTTCCTAGGTTACCTGCAGCACACACTTCACTGATGTGTTGTGGGAGTCATATCATACTCTGGAAACTAAAAGAGAACAGCTGTGTTGAGCTTCTGAAGGTAGCTGATTCGGCTTTCCCAGTGTATTTCTGCAAGTCTCTCTGTGCTGGGCTCCCAGTTTCCTGGGAGCTGAGACATTAGAGCACGCGGCACAGCATCTTTTCTTCCTCAGCAAAGCTTCATAAAAACAGCATGTGGCATTATTATAAGCCATTTTCTGTCTTTCTAAATGCATTTACTACGTCCACTAAATTTCTGGCTTTTGGGGTGTATCTTTTCAAATGTCAGCAATGTGCCTTCCAGGATATAGCAAATCCACGTGCTCTGACAGTTGATTTAATTAAATGTAGGTGTTGGCTAACCAGTACCCTCTCAAACGCTCTCAGCTCCGGCCTCTTGGGGGCGTAGCTGAGGTTTCCCAACAGAGTAGCCATGAGGTTTCCCAACAGAGTAGCCATGAGGTTTCCCAACTGGAAGCAGGTCCTAAAACTGCCATAATCTCTGGTTTTCTTTTGTTTCTTTGTACATGACTTGTAAACCTTTCCTGTACATGACTTGATTTTCTGTCAAGTATTCAAGCTTTTTTGTTTGTTTGTTTGTTTTGTGGTTTGCTGAAAGACCACACACATGCAGAGGGGAAACTGTTTTTTTGAGGATGAGTTCAGGAAGTAACTGTTGTTAAATCTAGCTCCGTTTCATTGAATCTGTTTTAAAAGCCATAAAAGTGTATTCATTTTCCTGTATTCACATTACTTTTGCTAGTTCTTCTTTATAAATATCACACCAAACAAGTTCATTGGGACAGCATGTATCTGTGAAAAAAGATAGCTTTTATTTGTTTCTATTTGATATTTAATCTCTTGTGGGCACAAAAAGGAGGAGGCAGATTCTGTGCTGGGAGGAGCTGAGCATTGTATCCTATTCGCATCAGACAAAAGGGACTCACAGACCTGATGGGGAGACACTGCCATGCTGCCCACGTGCTCAAGTTTTTTGTAGTTTCCTTTAGTATCTGAATAGACTGCTTGAAACACATCTGGTGAGCAAGGTGTATCGACATGCAATTTCAGAATATGCTAGAAAACTGGAAATTCATGAGTGATGAAAATGCCTTTTCTGACTGTCATCTAACCTGGATGCGTGTGTTAACGTGTTCTGAATTGAAGGACTAAGGCTACTTTTGATTTAAATCATGCAGTAACAAGCTGATCTTGATTATTTTTTCAAGTGTTTTTCATGTGAAAGTGGTGTATTTCACCCTAAATCCAGTTAGTATTTCTGGTGTTGAGAAGGCAGGCTTTGTTTTCACATTTTACCATTTTGTTTGCCTGGTTTGTTAGACCAGTCTTAAAGCTCTTTGTTCGGCAAAAGTTCCTACTGAATTTGCAGCTAAATGAGAATGGTCGTATCAGACCTTGTGTGTGTCACTGAAAGAAACATGCCAAGGCCATCCCAAAACTCCAAACCCATTAACACCAGTAGAAAGATTCTTAATGACTTCAGCAGGCATTGGATTAGACCTTTACAAAAAGGCCTAGGACCATTTTTTCAGAGAAGAACTTGCACTCATTTTTCTTATGGATAATTGAAAATCTGTCTATGCTTGCAAATCTAAGCTAGACTGTGTGCAAATGGAGCTTTTTCACTTACCCCTTGTGGTTTGTAGTTTGCTGGTTATTATGTTTAAACAGAGGCGATCTTAAAGAACTGAACTGGTGTGCCGTTTTAGCTACTGTTTCAAGGAATACCTTCTCACCTTCTGAATAATTAGAAACTACGTTTAAAAAGTGAAATGTGAGCAGGAAGGCTGAATATAGGAAGTTTATGGCAGGTGTAACCCTGTCCTTAAGCACAACATAGAAATGACACAATGCAGTGTATAGAGTTTTGTAATAATTGCTATGTGTTTATAGATAACTGGAAAACTAAAAGCTCTGAGATGTCAAATATGAAGCTGAGGTTAAAAAGCTATCAGTTTCCCTAGTGCTTTCCCTTCAGGTTATTAAGGATCATATATAAGCGAAGAAACTGCACTGGATCTATGTGCCAGAGACGACAGAGAGCAGCTAGAGTCAGATATGGGTAGTGTTGTCCATCTGTCAGGTAGATATCAGGGAGAGAGGGAACGCTGGAACTCAACTTGTTACTGAAACACCGAGTATTTTCTTTTTACTCATGAGGAATTTTTCAAATTATATTTTGCAATGCTTTCCATCATCCTTGGTTTTATTTCTTTACTGTCTCCTTAAGCTTTCTAATAATTCTGGGTATTCTTCTATGTCTCCCACCCACTAATCTTATTAACTTCGTTCTTGTCAAAGACTGTGGCACTAGCTGGTAACGGTTGTGCTGCATGAAAATGTAATGAACTGGTAATGAGATGTGGTGCTGGAGCGCTCCCATTGCAGACTCTCCAGATGCTTCATTATTTGCTTTATAGTGCTGGCATGCCTGCAGGCCTCAATTGAAAAGGCTATGGGGAAGTGAGCTTTACAAGGCAGGGAAGGTGGTGACCTTTCGTCTCCTTTCTTTTGCTTTACTGCAGTATTAGCCACTGTGATCCCTGAGACTAGCAAAACTGCTAGATTTGCAACCATTATCATAGGCTTGTTCTTTGGTCTACTGCTTATAGCTGTGTATGTAATGTTACATCAAGTTAAGCTCAACGCCTGATTCAGAGGTGTTAGGAGAGGAATGTGATAGATTAGATGTTTTCCTATTCAGAGAAAAGAAATGCCCGCACACCTGTGTACCCATACTCTGCTTAGGGGAGTAACATGAACTTGCAGACATTCTTCTATTGGGAGAAAAGTGATACCTGCTCATATCTTGCTTGTAGAGGATGGAGGTCGACCACAGAAGAGTGAATGGGGGCTTGATATAATCTGGAAGAGCATAGTAAGTAGTTAGCCTGAGACAGGAAGGATTAGAGGAAGGGCAGATGAATCACAGAATATCTCAAGGAGACCCATCAGGATCATCGAGTCCAACTCCCTGAAGCCTTCAAGAAATAAGACAGCAAGTTATGGAACTACTAGAAGAACACAAGGTGCGTGTTAGCAACTGGGCTAACAAGGCTATTGATCTCTGGGTTACCCAGAGAGGTTGTAGATGCCCCTATCTGTGGAAGCATTCAAGGTCAGGTTGCTTGGGGCTCAGAGCAACCTGATCTAGTTGATGATGTCCCTGCTCATTGCAGGGGGTTGGACCAGAGGACCTTTAAGGGTCCCTTCCAACTGAAAGCATTCTATAATTCTATCTCTTCTTTGGGTTACTTAATTCCACAATTGTTTTTTTTCCTGGAGTCATTCTTCATAAATTTTTCAGCCTTAATTTTTCCACACACGTGGTGTTAAGCTGACATTTGGGCCTTCTCTTTCTCTTAACTTTTAGTGTGAGCATACATTATTTATCTCTTGGATGTAGGCAAGAAAAGCAAGCTGAAAATGCACATTTCTCCAACTTCTTAGGCTGAGTGGCAGCTTTAAAATGTGCTATGTGTCAACATAAAACGGCTTCTAGCACGGGGCTGATTTTTTGTGGCTGGTGATGTAACCGAAGTATTTGGATCTGCCTAGGGAAATTTATTTGTAGGGGCAATTTTGCTAGTAAGAAAGGAATTTCAAGATAGGTGCTGGTAGAATACTATTTTCCAAAGTATAGAGGAAAAACTGCAGGCTTCAAGCAAGTAAGCCAGATGAGTCAACTTAAAATGAGAGTACTTTTTCTTCACAGCTCTGAAGTGAAGGTGGTAAAGGTGACCTCTGTAATGAGGAAAATTACTCAAGAAAAAGTAATAAAAATAATGGTGCTTTTTCCTGAAGAGGTGGAGGATATGCTCTATGCGATCACTGTCCCATCTTTTTCATACCAGCTATTAGTTCCAGTCACGTGGAGTTGCTAGAAAATTAATTATGTTATATTAAGGCCACAGCATCTGAGGCCTGGCAGAGACCCTTTGCCTCTTCAGTGTTATCAGGTAGTGGTAGCAACATTTGTTCACCAAATGGAATATGATTCAGGGTTTGGGAGTGTTAGAGGTAAAGCCTGTGGTAGCAGGATCACCTGCCTGGACTACTGTTAAACTTTTTTGCTTAGCTGTCCTTTTGCCAAGGACTGCTTTGGTCTGCAGTTAAAGCCCTGCTGTGTTCCACACCTGCTGGTTTTATTTGCAACACTAAAAGCCAGACTCACATTGTCTTTACGAGACCTGTTTCCAGGCATACAGCTCTTGAGAGGTTTTTTATTCTGTTTGCTCATCTTTGTGCTTCACAAAGCTTAGGTTCTAAAAAGAAATTACCCTCTGCAGTTTCATTTGGCAGTGATATGAAGCAAGTAGGTAATGGTCCATGGAGCGGGGGTAGTATTGATTGTGTAGAAAGCCAGGCTTTACAGGGGATTCTAGGGTAGCTCTTATATCCAGATAATCTCAGGGCAAGAGGCTTCGTATTCTCAAGACACAGATGGCTTTTCTCAGATGGGAAACTGAATACTCTAACATCCTGACTCTAGGGTAGCATCATTTGGATACATGCTCTGCTTGTGTGTAGGCTGCAACCAGTGAGCTTTCATTTCTGGAATGTCCAATTCCAAATGTTGGTCTGAAGCAAGTTTTAGTTATGTGATGAATTGCTATATAAAGACGAAATGAGTGCTCACCAAAGCTATTACCTTTTTCCCTTCAGACTGCTGACTGTAGGTTAATGTTTTTTCATTTTGAAGCATTAGATGGCAGAGTTGACTTCATGGTCAGTTTGTTTTCAAAATATCCTTAGTCACTAGAAGTAATGAAGGTCAGCCTTGCTTGACAAGGTTGCCAGATGCCCTACTTCAGTGCATTGATGCACTGTGCAGAACCAGTTTAGCGACTGGTTTGGAAATGGTGTTTCTGACCTTTAAATAGCTCACTTAGTGTGAGCAGCTTCATTTCAGACTCTAGCACATGTCAGAAGTGTAGTTCTACTGACGCTGAGTTCCAAGTTGGACTTGTCTGTTAAGCAGGCCGGAGCATCCAATCCCTGTATCACCGTGCAAAACATTTTGTAAGGAAATGCTGGTAACCGCTATTGAACTGAACCCAGCTGCGCCTTACAAGGTACTGAGACACTGAGCAAACCAGCAGAATATGATACTGTAAAATGCTGACTTCAGCTATGGCACTGCAATAAGGAGATGAGTTTGACTAGTGAATTTCAATGTATATTAGTCTAAGAGGAGTTTGAAGCTTGCACTCCTTGATGATTTGTTTACTCGTGAAAACAATTTATCCTTCAGGCCTGTTGTTCCCTTTATGATCTCTACTGCCAGAGGAACTTACTCCCTTCAGTCCTCACAGACACCACTTGGGCAGAAGTGATGCTTTTTCCTAGCAAAGGACATCATTTTAATATAGGTGAGAAAAAACAATTATTTAACTCCTTTGCTTAAAATCAGATATTGCATAAACTGTTGTCTAGGAAATGAGACCCCTTTCAGAAACTATTTTAGGACTGTGCTCAGTCAGACATGCCTTCTGAGATAGCTTACATTTGAGCAGTTTTTAAATTATTCTCCCTAAATATGTTTATCTGTAAAAGTCTTCAGTTAAGTTCCTGAAAACCATAAGCTTTCTTATGAAGGCTGTAAATTTTGTAATGAGCTGGGTCTTTCTTAATTTTTGAGAAGGTTTTGAGAAGGTATTTTTCTGTGAAGATATTTGCTATAAGTCATGTTATTTTTCATTTCCTAATGAATGTATCAAAAGCAACTATCTTTTATTGCTAGTCTATTTCCTGGAGATGATTTGTGTGTTAAATAAAATAACAGTCTTTAAGTAAAAAAAAAATAATCTGGTGGAGCATGTTAGGTGCTCTTGGAGCAGCTTGTGCTTAGACCCTGTATGATGTCTGTGGGTGAAAATTCTGTTAGCTTGAGAAGAGTTGTCGGTTGCAATGCTGAAGTGTCCCCTCTTTTTTGACTTGAGTGGTTCAAATGGAGAAAGCCTGTGGGGAGCTGAGGCATGAAACAGTGTTTTGAAGCAGAAGAGAAGAAGTGATTGTAGGGTTTATCCATTGATGTTCTAATAGTTTGATGAATTTGGCACACTGAAAGCAAACCAGGCTTTCTTCTTTTTATGCAATAGGTAGTGTAAATATTGCTTTCTTGTCGAACTGTCACAGTGGCTGTGATAATAGCAAATGAACTTTCCTTCACTAGCATCAGCCCTTAGCTTTTAACAACCCATCAGATAGTTACTTGAGGCAATCATTACTGTTCTGCTTTGATTTTAAAGAAGCCTAATAGCTGGTAATTATGATAATGACACTTTCAATCTCTGAACTTGCCCCTTGTGTTCACTTGATCAGCATGTATTATGCATTTAATGCATTCTGTTGATAATGAGCATATACAGGACTAGTATTCCTCTGGACCTACTGGTCACAGAGAATTAAGTAATGAAATGGGAAGGATGAGGGTTAAAGGGGAAGGTGAAGATGTTCTGGAAACAACTTGGTAGAAGTGAGGTGAATTGAGCAAGAAAGTGGTTATACTAGCAGTTCACATGGAACTGTTCACAGCCAAGATAATTCCCTTTTTCCTTTTCATCATCCTTTTTCATATTTCAATGAAAGGGGCTGTGCCCAGTTTGGTTTAAAGAGAGTACTAAATACATTGAAGTAAAAACTTTCTGGGTGAAGATCTGAACTGACAGTACTTGCTGTCATCATGCTTCATTTTACCTGAGGGTGAAAGTTTCATCAATGGGGGAAAAGCCTCCATGGGTTCTTTGCCAGAATCTTAAGTCTAAAAATTATACTATGAATTTAAATGCTTTTTTTCAGTTGTTACAGTATGTTCGTCCTGTTTTTCTCCCCATATGTGGTGGTTTTCCTAATTCTAACTCTAAGTGATATTGCTGTGGGTCTTTCTGTGCAGTGCTGCTGAAGGTGTTCAGTCTGCACGGACTCATTTAACCATGTTTACCTTGATATTGCCATGTATCCATTTTCCCTAGTTTAAATCCTGCTTTTCAGGGCAAGTTCCTTTTTTGCGCCAGTACACATTCTACTGGCAGTATTTTGAGCTGAATCTTTTTGGTGTCAGCATTAAATAAATCATTAGGATCATCATAATGCTGAAATGTGCATACAAATGTGACTTTGTATGTCAGAGGTAGTTACTTTGGTTTTAAGCTGTATTCTTTTCCTGTCGAATATTCTATTGTGTAATTCAGAAATACACGCTTAAGAGCATATGTTGCAAAATATGTCCATAGAAAAAACATTTTTTCTCATGTCATCCTGCAGAGGGGATGAAAAGCCTAGGAGTAACGTGCAAATCCAGATGCCAAGATGAACTGTTGTATTGCACAAGAATTTACTTGGTTTAATGGTTAGTCAGAGACATTTTGTTAAAAAAAAAAAAACACACACACCTTAAAAATTTCTATATTCTCCAGAAAATATGGCAATTAGTACTGGTCTGGACTAATGGACCTTTTGTCCTTTATTTTGCAGACTCTGCATTTCAGGACCTCAACCAATGAGAAGCCCTCACCTGTCCACAAACAGGTAAGCTACCCTTCCTGTGTGCACACCTTGGAGCATCCAGCAAACAGATGACACTGTTTTACTGAGACCAGGGCAGCCACTGCAAGCAAATAGTATAACACAGCAATGGGAACTTCATGGAGTGTGATGCAAACAAAGCTGAACATCCTTCTATTCTGTCTTTAGTTTCTGTGCTAAAGTTATTTGTATGTTTTTCCGTCTTTTGACTTCCAGCACAGGTGGTTAGGAGAAATGTCACTGACAATTGGTTCAGAGGTCCAGATAATATTCTGTTCAATTAAGCTTTGAATACATGCTCTAGGGATTGACTTTTATTACAAGGGGAAGAGGGAACATTTGTGTATTAGGTATATGGAATAGGAATTCACGTGTGTAGAATATCGGTTGTGACTCACCTTAGACTTTGTGAGCATATATCCAACTTAGCTAAAAAGGGATGTTGTGCTATCAATTTAGCACCCTATGGAAAGAAGCTTGTACTGCTTCTGACATTTATTTACTTTTTTATTAATAGACTGGCTTCATCTTTGATCTTTCATTTGATCTGAAGCTTAACTAAACAAGAAAGAAAACAATCTTAATGGGTCCAAGACATTTCTTATATCCCGAATAAATAAAAGAAGGTGTTATGGAATTCATCTCTTTGTGAAAGCTGCTTGTTGACTTCTAAAGCTTGCTGCAGTTGCAGCATATTGGTGACATGGCATTATGGAGGCATGGTTTTTGCTAATACTGTTAATGGACCATACTCATAGTTAATGCAGATTAAAAAAAACCACTTAAGTAAAAGTTACTGCTACTGTCTTTTCCAGTTAGGTGCTAAATGAAGGAAAGACTACTTTGTTTTGTATTTCTGAAAGACTTCAGGTTGTATTTCTTAAATATATGAAGAGATTAACTGATGGAAGAGAAAGACGGAAGGAGCCAGAATAGTTCATGTTTTAGGTGACTTTGATGTGACCGATATCACAGGAACCTTGGACTTCCAGAGGGCAGACTTTGGCCTGTTTAGAGGCCTTGCTTCAAGAAGGAAATCTTAAAGGTGCAGGAGCAGGCTGTCTTCATGTGCCGAAAGATGAGCCAGCAGGGAAGACCACCAGCCTGGCTGAACAGGAAGTTTTGGCTGGAACTCAGGGAAAAAAAAAAAAGAGACTTTATCGCCTTTGGAAGAAGGGACAGGCAACTCAGGACAACTAGGATGTGATGAGGTGATGCAGGGAGGAAATTAGAAGGGCCAAAGCCCTTAGAACGTAATCTGTCTACTGCAGTAAAAGACAATTAAAAAATGTTTCTATAAATACACTCACAACAAAAAGAGGGCTAAGAAGAATCTCCAACCTTTATTGAATGCCGGGGAAACATAGTGACAAAGGATGAGGAAAAGGATGAGGTACTTAATGCCTTCTTTGCCTCAGTCTTTAGTAGTAGAGTCAGTTGTTCCCTGAGTACCCAGACCTCTGAGCTAGTTGATAGGGGTGGGGAGCAGAATGAAGCTCCCCATAATGCAAGGGGAAATGGTGAGGGACCTGCTCCAGCACCTAGACATACAGAAGTCTATGGCCAGATGGGATCCACTCAAGGGTACTTGAGGGAGCTGGTGGAAGTGCTCACCAAGCCACTTGCAATCATTTATGAGCAGTCCTGGCAAACCAGGGAGTTCCCAGTTAACTGGAGGTTAGCAAATGTGACATACATCTACAAGAAAGGCCAGAGAGAGGACCCAGGGAACTACAGGACTGTCAGTCTGACCTTGGTGCCGGGGAAGGTTATGGAGCAGATCAGCTTGAGTGCTATCATCACATGGCACATACAGGACAACCAAGTGATCAGGCTTAGTCAGCAGGGATTCGTGCTTTACTAATATGATCTCTTTCTATAACAAAATGACCCACTTAGTGGACAAGGGAAAGGTTGTGGATGTTGTTTATCTGGACTTTAGTAAAGCCTTTGACACCATTTCCCACAACATTCTCCTGGAGAAACTGGCTGCCCATGGCTTGGACAGGAGTACTCTTCACTGGGTTAAAAACTGGCTGGAGGGCCGGGCCCAGGGAGTGGTGGTGAATGGAGTTAAATCCAGTCGGTGGCTGGTCACAAGTGGTGTTCCCCAGGCCTCACTATGAGGGTGAGTTCTGATTAATATCTTTATCAATGATCTGGAGGAGGGGATCGAGTACACCCTCAGTAAGTTTTCAGATAACACCAAGTTGGGCAGGAGGCTACAAAGGCTCTTCAGAGGGATCTGGACAGGCTGGATTGATGGGCTGAGACCAATGGTATAACGTTCACCAAGACCAAGTGCCAGGTCTTGCACCTGGGTCACAACAACCCCATGCGACGCTACAGGCTTGGGGAAGAGTGGCTGGAGAGCTGCCTGGCAGAAAAGGGCCTGGGGGTTGTCCTGGTTCCAGTGGGGATAGGGATAATTCTCCCCAGGCTCCGGCAGGGACACAGGTATTCCATCCGTGTGAGCCATGCCCAGTCTGGAGCCAGGAGCTGCTGGGGAGGGGGCAGGAAGCCGCCGCTTGGGAGCGGGCTGGGACGTCCTGGGTCCAGTGGGCCAGTGGGTGAGTGGTGGTACCGTCATCGTGTTTGTACATTCCTCTATCCATGTTATTGTCATTGTTTTCCTGTTCCCTTTGCTGTTCTGTTAAACTGCCTTTGTCTCAACCCACGACTTTTGCCTTTTTCTTCCAATCTTTCTGCACCGCCATGGTGGGGGTTGAAAGAGCGGCATCATGGTTCTTTGTTGCCATCTGAGGCTAAATCACTGGCTGAATATGATCCAGTAGTGTTCCCAGGTAGCCAAGAAGGCCAATAGCGTCCTGGCTTGTATCAGAAACAGCATGGCCAGCAGGACTAGGGAAGTGACCATCCCACTGTACTCCGCTGTTCCCTGGGAGAAGAGACTGACACCCACCTCACTACAACCTCCGTCCATGTTGTTGTAGAGAGCCATAAAGTCTCCCCCCAGCCTCCTTTTCTCCAGGCTAAACAACCCCAGCTCCCTCAGCCACTCCTCATAAGGCTTGTGCTCTGGACCCTTCATCAGCTTTGTTGGTCTTCTTTGGACATGCTCCAGCACCTCGATGTCTTTCTTGTAGTGAGGAGCCCAAAAGTGAACACAATATTCATCTTAATGTGCACAAAAGGTCTTGGTTTGTTTTGCTGCATGCATTTAGTTTTGTTAGCAAGCTTTCAAACGGTAATTTTCAGGTGCTGGTGATGTGATGTCTCAGTTTCAAATCACCTCTGTAATACGTTGTGTTTGGGTGTGAGTTGAAGCTGTTATGAAATCAGGAGTAATGGGCCCTGAAGGCAGTAGAAACAGAAGCATGAACTGAACCAAGTGAATTCCAAGACTGAACGTTTAGGTGCAGGTTAGTCAGGAGCTCACTAGAAGTAGGAGAAGATATCACTAGCAAATCAGTTACTCTGAAAAATTTCAGTCTAACGTTAGAGTATGAGGCCAGTATGAGATTCAGCTGTGGGGTTATGATCCAGTAGAAGTAGTAGATGGGACAGAAGTAGTTCTTATATCAAATAAGGCTAAAACTGTATATATCAACATTGCTTATCATCTGTGCCACAGAAACTTAAAGACTGTGAATGCACACCTTGGAGGCCATTACATGGAATTAAGAGTAACTTTCCAGGTGGCATATGAGATAAATTGAAACAGCTTTCTCAAGGACTTTAAACAGAAGGCAAATATTAGCTGAAAATTAGCATGTAAATTTCAGTTTGATTATTAGATATAAGTTTCAGTTTAAGAATTGGAATGAGTGGTTTTTCAAAAGGCGAAGAGACAAAAGCAAATGACAATGGCTGCTGCCATCTGACATAGTGAGACTCCCTCCCTGCTACAGCCACATCTAGACCATACATCAGGCAGCATTTTCATAGAACAAGAAGGCTTTTGCCTTGGGTTATGACAGGAAGGGGCAGACTCATCCTGGATTTACTCTGAGTGACCTTGAGAGCATCACATGGAACACTGAAGAAGGTAATGGCAGAGAGATCCTGCTAGTAGGGCTTTGATCATTCCAGGTGCAGCAGCATTCGTGCTGCACACCAAGAGAAAGGGGCTGCAGCCAGAAGATTCTCAACCTGTTGTGCAGACTAGAAACCACTGGCAGGTTTGTTTAGCACATGTGTCAGCTGTTGTCTAGTCTCACTTGGATTTTTTTATATTTTTTTTTCAACCATGATGATTAGAAATTTGACTTGAATTTCTACAGAAAAGGATCAACTTCTGTTGATCCTGTTGTGCCTAGGCCATCTATTTTACATTGCAAAACTGAAGAAATAATTGAGTTGTCACTAATGCATTGTGTTCCAGTGCTATTGAAAAAAGGCAGCATTTAGCACACAGGGTAGAAAGGAGTGAAGTTGTAGTATAAATACTGTGGTGTTGTTTGGAGAAATGTAAGGAAAAGTTTGGCTCAGAAAATGTCACTGAAGCTCCTGTTAGGCTGTTCACCTTTCAGAAAAAATATGAAGGAACTTGTAGCAGTTAACGTTATGGTTAAAGACTAATGTCCAACAGTGTAGCAACTGAGCGTGGATCTTGTTGTGAAGGAAAACCCACTTGCATGCAATCATAGCATCTGGAAAAAAAGGCTTACAATGTGCTACTCAGAATAAGAAGTAAATATAATCTGCCATGTTGTTTATGATAGTGATAACACTTGGGTTAACGGTAGGTAGGCGGCATTGCTAAGAAAATACAGGCCACCATTTAAAAAAAAAAAAAAAAGTCCCCAAATTAACCATACAAAAAACTACTTATGTCTAAACACAGTTCTGTGTTGAAAGGCAAGCTGGTTTATAACATATATCATCTAAGCCAAGAGTTGTTTTGAAGTAGAGGAACAACCTTTTAAAATTACCTGTTTGATCAGAGTAATTAGAGGCAGATATCAAAGAAAATGTAAAGGGAAAGGGACAGGAAGAGCAACCCAGATGAGAAAGTTCCACATTTTCATCTCAGAATGAAGATGAAGGAGTTGCACAGAAGTACTGTATCAAGAAATTTTTTGTTAGTGCAGAGCAAGGGGAAAGGTATAAGGAGGGAATAAACTGCCAAGGCAGGTGGATCAACTGCTTGCAGAAACAAGGGTCTCCCCAGGTATCAAACAATTAATTGGTCCTTTCTCCTTCCCACAGGGAACAATAAAAAACTTTAAAAGGACACAAGTCACCACATGATTTCTCAGGGGCTTGAAAGAAAAAGAGTTTGCAATGAGAGGTAAACTCATGTGCAGCTTGAGCTTGTAGAATCACAGAACATCACTCAGTGAGTAGACACTTTTCAGCGTACCCTTAGCAGTTCCAGGCGGCAGTTGTCAAGGTTTTGTTTCTACCCAATGCTCTCTCACAAGAAGCAGTCCTGGAATCAAAATCAGACAGGTGAAGAGGTGAGTGGAATGAAATTATTTTATGTATAGTCATGCAAAATTCATGAGTTCTGTAGTCATGTATTTAACAGATAAAATTTAGTGATACATCCTGAACACCCTATTTAGAAGTTCTCTTGGAAAATCCTTCATCTTTTCAATAAACGCCTTTTCTATGCCGGATATACAGAGGAAAAAGATGGACAGACTTCTTCAGTTTTAGCAGAAGATCATTTTCAAGCCCAGGGGTGGCCATGGGAGTTGGAAGAGGCAGTTTAGTGTGAGAATGAGAACAAAGGCATGGAAAGTGAACGTGGGAAAAGCATGAGCTTCTATGACTTTTAATTTTATTTCATCTTTGAAATTAAAAATACTTTTAATTTTATTTCATCTTTGGATCAAAAAAGTAAGTTGTGGTTCATATATAGATTATGTGCACTCTATTTGCTATACAATATCGCCCTGAGGAGGAGGGAAAGAGAAAAATACATGGACTTTCCTGCCTGCTGTGGAGCACCTATCATGTCCTTTTTGAGATGGGTTATCTATATAACAGGAACAACAGTGTGATCAGGTTCACTTGAGATGCTAGCCATTGATTTGTGTGGACTCTTAAGGTATTTAAGAGGTTTGCCTTCCCTGACAAGCACTTGTTGTGTTGCTTGTGCCCATGTTCAGTTAAGTCATGACTGCTTTTCTGTTGATGAACCTTGCATCTTAGTGCTGTGTAGTTTGGTAAATGTGACCCCAGAGGATTGTCTGTTGTCTGTGATGAATTAGCGTCATAATATTCAGCAGCTGAGCCTTTGCGGGCTACACAGCATGGAATCTGAATGCTGCAGTTCTTATTCAACTCCTGTTGGTCTGAGTTTCCAAAGTTGGCAGGAGGGAAGATGTTTTCTAGCCCTGTTTTCCCCTTGTGTGTCCTCTTTAGGAGAAAGCTCTAGGAGTGAATGATAAAGCTGAGCTCTCAGTAACTGGTCCTGTCACAGATTTAAGTTCTTTTTTTTTTCTCTCCTTTCTTTGCATGTATGTGCTGGGGAGCAAGAAGGAGGGATATCTTAACAATTTTTACTTCCAGAAAGCTGCTTTTTGCTTTACCTAATTTTTACTGTAATTGCTGCTACTTCTTTGAAAGGGAATTTTGATCCTCAGCTTTAATAACACTAGTAAGGCTAATTTCTGCTACCGATGATGAATAGTGATATTAGGAGTTGTAACTTCATTACAGACCTTCATTTTGGCCCTTGTTATCAGTGAAGCCAGGAACTGTAATCTGTACCCTGGCATGTAGCCCTGAAGCTAATATGTATTTTCTTATTCTGTAATATATTTTGGGACTTCATACAGGTTTTTTTCTAAAAATTATTGTCATGACAATATAAGATAGCTTAGAGGAAAGGGCCATTTTAGACTTCAGTTCTGTATCACTTCTGTTCTATGTCACTTGCGAGGTTCTGGTTTTTGTGTGTATAAATTTTTCTTGATACCTGTTCCTTTTTTCCAGAATAGTTGTTGTCCTTCTGTCTGCCCCTTTATGGTGGAGTTTCATGTTGTCTTCCATCTATAAAGGCGTGTGGCCTTTTTGGCTACTCTGCATTGGAGATTTCATACAGCATTGTAGTGTACTGGACACTTGAGACCAGAGGTGGATCTATATGCCTGATGGTGTGACCCGTCTGCTCCTGCCATGCTGATGCTCAGCTCTGAATCTGGCTGGAGAGAGGCAGGTGCCACCTGCTACAGCTGCTTATGTGGGACTTGGCAGTGATGTGGAAGACTTTCGACACGTACTAGATTGTCTCCAATTAACGCTAGTGTCTTTGTGAATACTTGTCTTCAGAGATCTGGCCTAGGATTACAAAGTTCACTCTGTACAGCATGCCAGAGAGACAGCAGATGGTAATGCTTTCTGTGCCCTCCTAATCTGCTGTTAATTTGGACCAGTGACCTAGAAGCGATGGGCTCTGTGATGCTTTGCCTGTTGTTTGTTGTCTCCCAGCCTACCCACAATCATAATTCTATTGCTGTGGAGAAACTCTCATTGTAAATTTTAATTTGAAGAGATTACGTGGATTTCACAATGGGTGATATCTGATACAGTCTGAAAGGGTGAGGGTTTAGATTGCTTTGAAACTAGCAGGCTTTGGATGCATCCCATCTGTGTGCCTGTGTAGCTCTAACTTTTCCAGTTACAGCTTAGTTTCTGGTATGTACAAAAGCATCCCTGATTAATACATTAAACATCCTGGAAAACACTCTAAGCTAAAACTATTTGATGACAAGTATCATCACAGGCCTTCTTCCTCCTTTCTTCTTCCAGTTTATCCCTCAACTTTCCCCTGGGGCTTAAAGCAGTACAACCTGCTGCTGTTGGCGTGAAACTGGAGATAGCTGTCACTCTGACATGGCTGCAAGGTCATATTAGTATTTTGGGTCATTTGTACTGTATCAGCCCTTGGCTACTCATTAACTTCATGCCTTAAAATGTAGGTGAGACAGAGGAAGGGAAGGAAAAACAAATACTGCAAAGTCTATTGTAATAACTACATAAAGAACAGATGGTAATATACAGGAAATAAAAATGATCCAGTTAAGCCTCTGGTTGATTGCTACAATTACAGCAACTTATAGTGCTACGTGATATGATTAGGTGTTTAGAAACATTCACTTTAAATTTACTAGAGCAGAAAATAAAAGGATTTTACTAGAATTGTACAGATTCCTGCAACTTGTAGCTCTACATTCTTTTTATCGCTATCTGCATAGGATCAGGAGTAATGCGTTATAAGGATGAAAAGCAAAATTGCCCACAGGCTGCATCTTTCGTGATGACGGAGGTTTAATTCTGCTTGCTGCAATTGTGCAGGCAGTTTTGGGAGTTGATGTGTGATGCCTGAGTTTGCGTTATCCCCATAGTGGGTGGTGCAGCCTCGCTTGTGCCAAAGAACAGACAGGAGTCCAAGCCCAGGAATACATTTCCACTAAGCAACGCAGCCAAGTTGGTACATTTGAGTACCTAGCTCAAACAAGTAGGTTTACAGATTTGCATGCACATTAGTAGGTTTCCTCCTTATTCCATTTAACCCTTCGAATGATTGCGTTGCAGGAATGAAAAGTGGAGGATTGTAATGCAAAAGATTGTTTGCTTTCAAGAGTGGATGCATATGAATCTTAGAAAAGGGAATATTCTTTAGGAATAATCCAGCCAGCTCAAATCAGGGTGATGCAGATAACACTCCTGTTGTTCTCGTTGGGTGTATTATGCAAGAAAAAATTAAGTAAGCATCTCTTCATGCTAAGGCCTATTCCTCCGCATTATGAGCACAGGAGCCAGGTGAGTATCCTGGTGTACCCAGGATTTTGAGACAGAGATGGTAATTTCCCACTGGAAATCATTCCAGCTGGATGGAACTAAATTCTGCTTCTGATTTTCCCTTAATCTAATAGGGTTTAACTCCAAACACATTTCTGAATGAATTGCAGGAGGAAATTGAAGTAGATTGGTCTTATTTCCAACCTAGGCAATTCTATGATTCTATGATTTCTGTATGGTGAGGGGCTTCCATCTACAGTTGGACTCGATGGTCTTTTCAACCTAAAGGATTCTATGATTCTATTAATTAGTTGAGTTTTGTACTCTCTGGAAGGGTGCTTAGTGACAAACAGACTAGGAAGAGTGATGAAAGCTTTGTAATGATGAGACTAAAAGATGAACAACAGAAACTGGAGCTGAATTTTAATGTAGTGAAAACTTCTTTAGTTCTATTTTGGAATCTCTGTAAGTTTGTGTTAACTTACATACTTAGAAGAGCTACTGATCCTTGGAGGGGAGAATGGCTTTGTAGTTAAATGTATCTGGCACTTAAACTGTGATCACTCCCAGCGTACTTCTCTTGAGTGTATATATTCACAAAATAAATGAGACCAGATTTGTCATTCCCACCGCGTTATGATTAAAAGCAAAGAGCACAGTCTGAAATGCATTTGAGATCTCTGCATTTTGTAGAGATAAATCAGGGGAAAATGAACCTTTCTAAAAAGAATTATGAAGTTATATTTGTGGGTTTTATTAAAGCAAATGAAATTTGACTCTCCAGAGGAGAATGAAATCCACTCAGGACGTGCAATGCAAATATTTAGTTCCATTGACTTCTTTGAAGAGCGTTTTTGTCTTGTCAAGTCCATTTGTCCTTTAAATTAGGTGCTAATGACACTGAAAAGTAAAGCATAGAAGGACAATTAGTCTGTTGTATTATCTTCTTAGTAAGTAAAAAGCTATCTTTTCAACCTATCATAACCACTAGGCTCCCAGTTAACCACACATTTGCAGGTACTTGGTCACAAACATACTCAAGGAGGAGGGGAAAAATACCCTCGAGGATCATTAGAATAGGTTTTGACTTGTCTTTTATGATGCACGTTGGCGTGTATTGCTTAGAAAGCTGGTCTAGGACTTGAATTTGTGGATCAATTTTTGTCAGAACTTGTGAGTGTTTTAGCTAAAAGGGTTCATTTTGTCTGATTTTACTTTAATCTTGTCTGTGGCTTAGCTTTCAGAGAAATGCTCCTTGATAAGTATAGGAACGAATAATATTTCTGAACAGGGGTTTGCCATTTTACCTGGGCCATTGCTAAACTGTTTTGTCTTAATTCTTCTGCTTCTTGTTTCATACCCACAGGACCCAGAAGGTGGCAATGTCCCACAGCGGGATTATTGCCAGGAAAGACTGCAGAACTGTTCTGCTTAAAACCATGATAGAAATGCAGGTGGCTTGAATTGTGTTTACAGGAGAGAATCACTGATGTCCTATCGTAAACAACTCAGCTGGATAGTGACTCCGGAGAGCCTTTGAGGGCTTTCTTGATGATGCTACTTGCGACAGAGGGTCAAAGGTGCCCTGCGCAGAGAGTCTTGGCTTCATGGTGGTGGCAAATGTTCTGGAATTCGTGTTCCAGTCTGATATTTCCCTTTCTCCTTCCATCTTCTCCTGTTGGGTTAGAAAGAAGCTTTCAATAGACTTAAGATCTGTTCTCAATGGATTTCTGCTGTTGCAGTTAATTTTGTCTCCTTTGAAAAGATCCTGGGTTTGCAGCTTGCCACCCATGCTCAGTATGTGTATGGAATTGATAGCTTTTAGGTAATTACTGCATCTATTACAGTACTTTGCTGTAATATTATTACAATATTTTGCTTACAAACAGGATAAGTAACATTTATCTTTCAGATTGTTAAATCAGTTGCATATCCAGGAAGATAAGGTGTCCGTTCCCGTGGCAGGGGGGTTGGAACTAGATGGTCTCTAAGGTCCCTTCCAACTCTAACCATTCTATGATTCTATAAAACCAAGCAGATGTGCTTCCTGTATTAAATAACGAATCCTCACTTTGTGCCACTAAATGGCAAATGAGCTGTGATGTGCATGTAATTATTCCTTTAATGAAAATGCAGCATCAAGACATCTTCAGCCATACAGTGTGGCTTGACAGTCTTGGCTGACCCAGAGCCTTTCATTAACCCCTTCATGCACACTGCCTTATTGGAACTTTTTGGATCCCTAAAATCTGTTTAAAAATATGTATGTTTGATTTTTTTTTTTAACTTATTTGTTTAAATAAGATACCTGGAGGTGAGATGATGATGGTACAAGAGAAAGTGACTTGCTAAATAGATGGGGAACTGCCTAAAAATTCTCTCGTCAGCCTTAGAAGAGGTTTTTTACACAAGGTGCACACCAATAATACTTGAAACAATCCTTTATTACTGTTACGTGCTCTCACTAGTCATTCTTCTATTAAACGCTGAAGTCTTGAAACTGTATTTCAATAAACATGTCTGTCTTAAGAAGTTTATTGCAGTTTATGGTCAATGACGGTCTCTATATGCTGTTTTTCCTGTAATGCAGAGCAGTTTCAGGAATAAAGTTTTCTCCTAAAAGCTGTCACATGAGCTGCTTGCGGAGGATCTTTTATAGGAGAAGAAACTGCACACATTAAGCATTTGGACCTATGAACACCTCACTGCTTGGTAGTTTTTGTACACTGCTTAACAGTCCCTGAAAATAAAGAAGCAACCTTTTCTTGGAGCTTCATCAACTACTTTGCTTTTTCAGCTGTCTTAAGTTCTATGGGAAATGAACGAGTAAACAGCAGTACTGATGCTGCGGCCTGGTAGAGTGATTTGGAGAGATAAAACAGCACATGTTTGCAGTCAGCCTGAGTCTAGCTTGAAACTGCTGCAGCTCTTTCAGCTGGTTTCAGCTTGTGACTTGGTTAGTGGCCAGTTTATTTGGCTCTAGAAACTAAGAAGTGCCTGCCAAGTTTCCTTTGGAAAGATGGCAACTTCAATATGTATGTTTATGTGTACTGGAAACAGAGATGATGTTTGGTGTGCTGACAGCCCAAGCCTTGTCTAAATAATGTCCTTTTCCAAGATTTTGCCTTCTTAATGTTTCCCTACCAGTCATGTCAGTTTTCTGAGGGGAAAACAGAACCAGGGACTTCAGTGACAACCCATGGGGCTGGTTAGTCTTTCTGTAACTTTTTGGGCTTTTGCCTCAGCCTTAACACTTTGCTTTCACATGCTCTTACAACAAACTTAGAATGCTTCCTTGGTCCCCTTTTTTCTTGAAGCCTGTCCTGATTCTTTTTCCTGACTATTAAAATACTGCTGTGGACGTAATTGACTTCTACTAATAGAAATTTAGGTGGTCACAGTGGAACTGAAAGTACCTTTGTGGGCAGTAAAGAAAAAGGAGGTTACTGGCTAGGACTGACCCTAATAGCTAATTCAGGGGCGCACAGCCCTCCCAAAAGATCTCTTTTGGTGAAGGCCTTTATTTTTCACTAAAAGATTTTTTTTCTCTTTCAGCTTTGTGTATGAATAAGATGTCCAGTTCACTTCCTCAAGCAAACCCACAAAATATGGAGTATAGTATGTAAGGGGAGAATTTCAAAGGTGGATGACGTGTAAGTGTTAACTTTTGCTGCCCTTCAAAAAGGGCTGAGTGTCAGACTGCATTTGAATATACTCTCTTTAGCATTTAAAACAATGGATGTATTTTGGGGACACTTGAGGATTGTCTCTTTTATTGTTAACATGTGTTGATCTGAATGTGCATTTGCAAAGAGAATGGGACAGCTCCCGGATAGTCTTAAATTCTGGAGTATGTTTTGCCAAAGAAGAAATTGTGGGTTCTGACTCCAGGTTCAAGCAAATGTGCTTGGGACTGTACAAAGCAATACTGTCCCTGGTTCTCTGCTCTTCCCAGAGGTTACTGCTTCTGTAGCAACCTTAACAGCAAAACCTGACATGTGGCCAGTTCTTGCTGCAAGCAACTACTTAGTGTATTTAGTTTCCCCTTCTCCTTGCCCCCTCTCATACACACCGTGGTCTGTGCTAAGCTAAAGACCTTGAGCTATCATCTCTATCTGACTGCTACCGCCGACTTTTTTATGTTGGGGTTAGACGTGTGGCAGTAACTTAGAATAGATTTTAAGCACCTCAGCTAAATCTTTAAAGGTTCTCAGTTTAGAGCTCCGAGGCACAGAAAGCACCAACAATATAGCCTTTGTCACACGGTAGGCCTAGGGATGTAGTAAGAAAATGCAGATCCAGCTGGGGTCTCCCAGAGTCTGGTCTCTTGAATTGTTCTTTGCATTGTCCTGTACCTCACAAGGAGTAAATCCTGCAGGGAAACATAAGGGCCAAACATGTAGTAGTTGAAAATGCATGGCATTTTATACTAATGGGTAAGAATGGAACACCAGTATGTGTTGTACTTGCATGTCTGGTCAGGAAAGTCCTCTATCCCTTTAGCATTATTGCTCTGTAAACCAGTGAATGAGCTGTGATGAGCTGTTAGGTGCTTCACTGCCTAGCATTCTCCCAAAAAACAGCATTCAACGTCTCAGCATGGAAATGGCTAGCTGTTCAAAGGACTGCCATCACTGTGAAGCCATTATCTCTGCCTATTTTCTGTGCTAACAAATGCTTGGAAATTCATTTACTTGATCAGTAATTGTCTTCTGTTTGATCAGAGCTATTAAAAAATGGGTGGTCTGGGCTAACAACTGCCTTGAGGCAGAAACTTGCAAGAATATAAAATCAGAAGGTAAACTTACCACTGTGATCAGTAAGTCAGTCCTTCGATTTTATCCCACTTAATCACTTAGGCCTGCATTTTAGAAGATGGAAAAGCTATATTTCAGTACTAATATTCTTGACCAATGATGGGATATCTTCACTTCATGTGCTTATAGTCTTTTGGGAAGCATTTGTGAAACCTTTTCCACAACTAAGTACTGTTGGTATGTCCTGAGCGTAAGCATAAGAGAACTTGTTGGACAGTAGTGTTGATGGTGTTGCTGCAGTTTCTTTGATGAAGGGTGTCTGGTCATCAGGCATAACAAATTGTCAATAGTGATTAATCATAAAATTGGCACCCTTTGGGAAAGGTGTAATTACTTGCTTACTAGATTAATAGCCTACTCATGTTATAGAGTGATTCTGACTTGTCAGTCTTGCAGCTGTCAGTGCTACCAATAATGAATCTAAGCTTCTTGCCTCAGAGGAGTCTTCTCTGATGTGAAGATGGGGAAAGAGTTATAAACTTAGACTGTAGCATTTTCTTCCCCTTAGAACACCAACACTGCAGTGATGTCTGGCACATTCCAGTGTATCCGGAGATGGTAGGGAGCAGGTCACCAAGCAGCAGGATGGTTGAAATGAGGAGAGCTAGCCTCTATGCATAAGTTACCTGGCAGCCTTTTGTGCTAATGTAGTATTTGTGCCACTTAAATTAGAAATCACAAGGTTTCTTCATGGAATTATCACTTTAAGAAGTGTCTCATCCAACAGGAGCTGATGGTTGAAAGAGCTTACCAGACAGGTAATTAATACAAATGAGAGGCTTTGTATGATGATCAAGAGCTGCCTGTGTCTGTAGCAACTTAATTGGAAGGCAGTAATAAGTTTTTGTTTCAACATGTTTATTACATCTGAAAAACGAATAGTTAGTTCTTTCTGATTTCACCAAGCAAGAGCAGGGGTACTGGTTATTTTCTCAACAGTTATTTTTCCACTTAGCACACCTCAGGACTGCATTTTGCTCCCATGATTTCTTTCCCTTTAAATCTTTTAAAGAAAGAGGACCCCATAAGCCTGAAAGGTGTATTTTTTGAAGAAGCACTTGTTATCCCAGTGTCAGGAACAGCAGCAGTTGGAATCATCCTGGATCCAAGTTGCCTTTTACTTTGATATTAGTCAATGATTCAGCATTGAATGTCAAAAACATTCATATAGATTCTTTTCTTTACCTGCCAACTTAGATCAAGGAGAGGGCTGAGAAATGGCATATACTGAATGCATGCTGTGAAAGTTATTTTTTTGGTCCGCTGTTACTTCCCAATGTGATGAATGTTACAGTTTCTGATGAAAGCTCTTAAAGTGCAGCGAAGTTGATTGGGACTGATTCATTAATGATGACTTGGCTCTGTTTACTCCATGTCAGTATTGCATATGAGAA
Source organism: Alca torda (assembly GCA_008658365.1). NCBI lineage: Eukaryota > Metazoa > Chordata > Aves > Charadriiformes > Alcidae > Alca > Alca torda. Next base: position 19,881,221 of record CM018079.1, on the reverse strand, counting down.
GTATAGAGAGGTTATTTCATTAAAAAAAGAAGGGCCATATTGCTTCAGACAAAGGCAGACAAAAGTGCTGCCAACAGAGCTGGGAGAGAGGGGGAATGGGCCCAGAGGCAGCCCTGCGTACAGAGTGGAACTCTGCAGCTCTTTTGCTCAGCCCCCGAAGCCACCATATACATATCTTTCAAAATAAAAAAAAAAAAAGCCAAGATATGCTGCTGCCATCCCTTTTCCACTACTCCCTATCAACATTTTCCTTTGGAAAATAACCAATGAGCCATTTTCCAGGTTTGGCTGATAAAGGGTCAAGGTATGACTTTGATCGAATGTTGCTCAAGTACAGAGTGCTGCTGAAAGTGGTAACTATTCTTTCTATCCCATACTGCATTTCCATCATCTCTCTTTGATCTGAGCTAGTACTCGCATAGCTGCAAGGGAATTGGAATGATGTCTTCCTCTCACAGAATGCAATGATTAAGAATAAGGCATAATTTCAGGTCACATTAGTGAGCTGAACCAACTGACTTTGTAATCATCATCTGAACAGTAAGTGAAAAGTAGCCTGTGTGAAGGCCAGGCTATGGCGAAGCCAAGCTTCCTCATGAGTATCAGGGCAAGCAAGGAGTCTCTGAAACCAGTGGGAAACTTAGTTGTTTGTCTGACGCAGCTGTGAGTGACTTTGTATGGAACAGAGCATTTAAAACTGGACTTGCCACAGGTTAGAGGCAGTTGTTTCAAACTGGAGCTCTGAAGTAGCAGACATCCCCTGGCGATGCTTCCGTGTCTTTTCATGCAAGGTTCCTTTACATAAAATGTCAGCCTCAGTTTGAACCTAAGGGAAAATACAAGGTGTTTATTGTGTAAAAAGACACACGCATGCAAACAGTTTTTCAAACAAAGGAGTAATTATGGGATGACTGATGCACAGGGTACTAATTACCATCAGAAATGCAGTTCACGTCCCTGTATGTTACTATGGTGTTGGCAATATAAAATGTATTGTAACAGATATTTGTCTCTGTCTTCTGTAATGGCTTGGTTGCTTTAAATTTTGTGATGAAGTATATTCTTAACAGTTTGTGTAATTTTTTTGAAACATCTTTGTGATATATAACTGGTTTTAGTTATGATGAAATGTTTGTTTTCTTTATACCTTCTGGAAACAGGCATGGGATATAGCTGAGCTTTCCTATGATCAACAAAGAGGAACATTTTTATTTCAAAAAATTTGCATGTATTAGTAGACAAGATTCTCCTTTTGCTTACCTCTCCTTGTGAACTTACTAGTTAACTCTGAGCCTGACGCATGCCGGGTTTGGATGAAAAGGGGATTTTTTTTTTTTTTTGAGAAAGATAATTTTCTTAAAATGCTAGTTAATCTTCTGAAAGATGGCTTAGTTGTTTTGATGAGAGCCATTCATTTGCATATTGTAAAGGGACAGATGAAAGATGCAGATATACTTGCATTTGTTTTGTAAGTAAGTGGCTAAGCCTGTAAGTATTCATCTCTTCATTGCAACCTATTAGTACATTTTGCATGAAAAAGGTTGTCTGATACTCGGGCTGCTTTTACTTCTGTGTGGTTCCACTAGTGTTTGCTATTATAGGCAGCTTCCTGGATGCACTTCAGAGAAAAATGCATTATAACAGAGATATAATAACATAACATCTTCATAGGTAAGCTTAGGAAACATGGGTTAGATGAGTAGACAGTGACGTGGATTGAGAATTGGCTGCATGGCAGAGCTCAGAGGGTTGTCACCAGTGGTGCAGAGTCCCATTGGAGGCCTGTAACTAGTGGTGTTCCCCAGGGGTCCGTACTGGGTCCGGTCTTGTTTAATATATTCATCAACAACCTGGATGAGGGGACAGAGTGCACCCTCAGCAAGTTTACTGATGACACAAAACTGGAAGGAGTCGCTGACACACCAGAAGGCTGCGCCGCCATACAGTGAGACCTGGACAGGCTGGAAATTTGGGCAGAGAGGAACCTAATGAAGTTCAACAAGCGCAAGTGTAGGGACCTGCACCTAGGGAGGATGAACCCCATGCACAAGTACGGTTTAGGGACTGACCTGCTGGAGAGTAGCTCTGCAGAGAGGGACCTGGGAGTCCTGGTGGGCAAAAGTTGACCATGAGGCAGCAATGCACCCTGGCGGCCAAGAAAGCCAATGGTCTCCTGGGATGCATTAAGAAGAGTGTGGCCAGCAGGTCAAGGGAGGTCATATTTCCCCTCTACTCTGCCCTGGTGAGGCCACATCTGGAGTACTGTGTCCAGTTCTGGGCTCCCCAGTTCAAGAAGGACAGGGCACTACTGGAGTGAGTGCAGCGAAGGGCTACAAAGATGATCAAGGGAATGAAGAACCTCTCTTACGGGGAAAGGCTGAGAGGCCTGGCTCTTTTTAGCCTCAAGAAGAGAAGACTGAGAGGGCATGTTATCAATGCTTATAAATTTCTAAAGGACAGCTGTCAAGATGATGGGGCCAGACTCTTCTCAGTCATGCCTGGTGACAGGACAAGGGGCAATGGGCACAAGCTTGAACACAGAAAATTCCATCTCAACATATAACTGGCTGATGCCTGATGGTTTTGTTTCAGGCTATAATTTTTTTAAGCATCTAGATTTCTCTTTAGGCAAGATAGTGATAATGAAAACCATGATCCTCTGTACAAATGTGAACTGAAAGTGAGGAACAGTTATATGCTTCCTTCTTTGATATAACTCGACTTCTTCTATTTTAGAAGGTAGCTTACGTATTTCTAGTTTTGAAATGGTAAATTAGAATGTAGTTTATAGCTGTAACTGCTGTGAAGTTACAAGATTACGATAGGTACAAGTAAACTGAGTTTCCCAGCCTTGTGACTGCAGGGACAAATTGACTTAATATAACTACAGGTGCTAGTGGAGCTTCAACAGGAGAAAATATGCCCTGGGAAGTTGGGGGATACCAGGAGGAGAGAAAAAACAAGACTCCAGCACTCAAGTATCTGAGTAATTCTTAGGAAGCATAAGACAGGTAAGACTATCCAAGTGAGCTTCTGTAATACAGGTGTAAATCAGCTATCTACAAGCAAACTACTAGAGTGTAATTGAGAGAAAGAAGGAAGATCTGGCTCAGTATTTAGGACCCATAGTTTGCCTGTCAAACCAGACAACTGAGTTACTGTCACCCTTTTTTGAAGAAATCTAATAAAATCTAACATAAAGTGCCCCTGCAACATTTTGAAGAGTAGAAATGTATCTAATATCTGTGAAGATGGGACTTTAGCTCCTTTCAGGCAAGGGAAGGGGAAGATAGAGGCCAAAAATAATCTGGGCAGCAGATACTGTTAAGATGGAAATCTTAGCCTCAAGGAAGATGGATAATAATGTCTGTAGGGAGGGAGTAGTGCAGATTTTCGCAATACGCATTGCTGATTACAGTCTAGAGTTGTATTCTGTGATAGCTCTCACAGAAAAGTTCATTATCAAATTAGATAGGCAATTAATGGATAGCCAAGTGTCAGAAATCACCAACGTTTTTGCTATTGCAGTTCTACTTTTGCATTGCCCAGGTAGAGGAAGGATGAATTAAGCTTTGTAAAACAAGCTTTGTGAATGCAGCAGGGCATTTAGCTTATAGCAGAAGAGGGGACTCACAGCATCAAACTTGCATCGTGGCATGGTCCTGAATGTGCAAAACTGGAGATGGGGAGACAGCAGAGAAAACAGTTTGGGATATTTCATATATGAAAACATTTTGGATCTATGAAGAGGAAGCTTACAAAAATAGAGGTAGTGATAAGCTTTTATAATACTCATTTCAACAAAATAAAAGGATATGCAGGTCTTGAAAATGGCCGTCAAAAGCAGCACCCTGTTCCTGGTGGCTGTTGGGAGTCAACATTTTCCAGATGTGATATGAAAACTAATATATGTACCAAGGTATCGTGAAAAATGACTGTTATGGCCAATCAAGGTAGAAAGCATTTTGGACAGTCTGTGCAGACTCCCAGGTAACTGCTGCAAGGTGTGATAGCTGCCTTGGCTCCTGCTGAGAATAGAAAGATTTAGATGGAAAGAGGAAGGAAGGACCAAGAGGGAAGTCGAGTTGCTCTGTCCCTGGAAGAAAGCTGAGAGGTGGGCAGTGACAGTGTAGTCCCTTGAGTTACAGGAGTTTGCAAGAAGGTCTGCACACCCTTGGCAGTAATATATCTTGACAGCACCAGCTGTCAATCAGAGAAAGATGTCCCAGAGCTGCTGTGCCTGTCACACTTCTATGCTGATGGCTGAGATAAATGCCAGATGCTGGGTTGCTTGACAGTAGAGGAATGGATTGTGGAATACTCACTGCAGTCCTTTTCTTTGCTTATTATAGATGATATAAATTTTCTTAAACAGAAGACGTGTCAACCAGAAAAATTGAGACAGCCATACAGGTTGGGAAAGCAGGTCAGTCGTCTTGTGCAGACACTACTTGTCCAACTTTTGCAGTTTAGATTTTCCACATTAGCTTGTGCGGAAGATGTGTTTCCAGAGATGGATATTTCCTGGCTGCTATCCCAAAGCTGGTGGTGTCAACTGGGAGTTTATGATGATTTTCCTCACAGTCCACAAATGCATTTTTCTCCTTTAGCAAGAAGCAAAATGTAGACACCCTGCCTAAGTCAAATGTTGCATGCAGTTGCCTATTTGGGAGCTTGCATTCAGAAAGAAATTCTGACTCCTTAAAATCAGTGGCAGATTTGTTATGACCTTACATTTAAGTTGTTGATATTTGGGCAAAGGTTGTGTGTTAGTACAAGTGCTGAGTAAAGTATGTAATGATAAATGACATTCAAGACAAAAAATCTTCTCCCCCCCCATGCTTGGATTCATTTAATATTCTTATACAATCATGGTGAAGTACTCAAAGAACATAATCCAGATCCCCTATAGGTCCCGTAGTGTACAATCCTGGTATTGAAGCAGATAGGAATGTTGCCAATAGCTTTTCTTAAAGCAGGACTGGAGCTGTGCAGGTGTCAAGGCATACCGTTTCAATTACTTGTACCTTTCCTGGAACTTTGGTAGGTTTGTATATTATCATATAAGAGTGGTGAGATTTGTCTTGGAGAAGTAATGTTCAGATTTTGTAGATTTCCAGGTGGTTCTGCATAGGAAAGCACACCCAAGATAATACTAGCAATTGTGATTAAAAGGAAATAAATTTATGAAAATAATCATGTGCTTAAGGTTAATCTGTACACCAGATTTGCAAAACTCAATATTCATGACCCTTGATGTGGCCTGAAGTTGAAGTAATCAAGAGTAACAGGTAATCAAGAGTAACATTTTGGACAAAAGTGCAACTTTGGCTTTTCTAGAAACCTACAAGGTTGTAGTTAATTGATGCCAGAATAATAAATAAGAATGAATTTTGCTTTTTGCCCCTCCAAATTTCAAGAATTGCCTTAAATCAATAAGGACAGGTGAGTAAAATTTGATTTGAAGTTCACTCTTGGTGAATTGCAAGTTCATTTTTTTAGTAGTACACGTGGATTGAAAAGATACCGTTTTCAAGGAACCCCCAGCTGTGCACTGCTCTGGGTAGCCTCCTTGCATGTGAAGGTATTGAGGGTTGCCTGGGGAGAAAAATGGAATGGGAACTTTTCAGCACAAAATAGTATGTAGGCTGAGAGGATTGCTTTGCTCTCTTTCCAAGGGTGATTGCTACTTCCTGAGTAAACCCAAGATGGGGCTGAGCCTCCACTAGTGAGACCCAGCATAGAGTAGCTTTATCAGCAGACTGCATTATACCTCTTCCTAGTCATCGACCATGGGAGATGTTTGCATTTGTCAGGATCACTGGTTACTATTAATACCCAGGTGAGGGGAAAGGTTGTATGTGCCGGAAAAGATTTTAAAGGTTTCCTTGAAGGAGCTATGACTGAATTCTTCTCCCTCTTCTCTCACCTGTTCCCATACAAGGAATAGCTGTGGAGGGATCGTAGTATCATGTCTGTATCAGTTGGTCTCCACAGCAGTGATTTGGGCCATGTCCCTATAGACCTTTCGGTTTTGGTACTACACATGGCTTCTCCAACTTGTCTGAGGCCTGGCACCAGTTACCCTGCACAGAATACTTGCCTTACTCTCTTCTGTCTTTCTAATGCCCATCCCTGGACACACATATGGTTACCGCACTGTCAGTGTGAGTCAGACTACTGTACCAGCATGACCTTTATGGTCAGAAAAGTTAATTTTAGTCCTCTGTAGCTTTTGCTGACCCCCTGGTTAATGCCAGTTTTTAGCAATTGCAGTGTATGTAAATGTTGCAGGTAACTGAACTAATAACAGAGATGCTGTGAGCTCATTGTTGCAACGACACAGATTTTTTTATAATTGTCGTTATTTAGCCTCATGTGGCAACAAAGAACGACATAGCCGCTCTCTTGTCTCTCCCCCAGCCATGAGGGAGAATCAGAAGAAAAAGGCAAAACTCGTGGGTTGAGACAAATGGCCTGTTGGAACTTCTGCAGGATAGTGGCTTGGAGTGCTTTCAGCCTTGCTGTAGGACTTCAGCTAAGTAAAAGATTACCTGTGCTTCAGGTGGAAACACTGGAAAAGTGAATACAGTAACGTTTTTCTATGTTGAGATTTCTAAAACAAATTCAAATTTGGAGCAAGATAAGTCTGAATAGACTACTTGAAACATCATCCTCTGTTTTTTGATAAAGCGTTTTGATTTTGGAATAAGATTTTAGTAGTAGTTTATCTATACATAGCTGGAGGAAGTTTGTCTTAGGGCAAAGAATGCTTGCCATATATAGATATATGTATATTTATCAGTATTTCTTTGTAGAAGGATGTAAGTACGTGTATGCTAGTATTTCATTTCACTTTGGTTTTAACCTGTTTTTTGATATTTAAGACCACAAATCTGGAGAAGTCTTCAGGAAGACCTTATTGTGTCCTTTCAATACTTAAAGGGGGCCTACAGGAAATATGGGGACAAACATTTTAGCATGGCCTGCTGCGATAGGGCAAGGGGTAATGGCTTTAAACTAAAAGAGGGAAGATTTAGACTAGATATAAGGAAATAAATTTTTACAATGAAGGTGGTGAAACACTGGAATAGATTGCCCAGAGAGGTGGTAGATGCGCCATCCCTGGAAATATTCAAGGTCGTGTTGGATGGGGCTCTGAGCAACGTGTTCTAGTTGAAGATGTCCCTGCTCATTGCAGGGGAGGTTGGACTAGGTGACCTTTAAAGGTACCTTCCAACCCAAATGATTCTATGATTATAAATCCCCCAAAAATTCTTACCTGGAGGTCTTTCAGGGCTAAGCTAAGGTTATGTATTAGATTTGCTGCTGCAACTTTCTTAGATGTTTTTCCTGAATGTTGTTTGCTGATTTTACTGAGTACCTACCATGACAAAAACATCATGTTGCCTTGGTATTCCACAAGTTTGTCTTGTGTTTGCTTTTTTTGCTTTAAGCCCACGGCCAAAAGAAGAGCTAACATTTATGTTATGCCTAAGTGGAAAATCAGTACCCTTAAAAAGGCAATGGTTCAATTATGCTGTGGCATAACTCACCCTGCAGAGAAAACATGCACACTGCAATGAATTCCTAACAGGTTGCGGTAGCCTCAGGGTGTCTTGTAATCGCTGATCTCTCTAGTTGCTGCCAGAGGGGGTGAACTGGATGAATCGTCACTTTTCCAGTGAAACCCTGTCCCACAAGCCATGGCAATAGTACTGACTGATCTCTTGCCAAACAATTCATTTGCAAATGGAATTGACTGGGGTTTGTACCTACCAGGTACAGAAAGAAGGTGCCGAAACCAGGCCGCAAACATTAGTTTAAAGTTAGGTTTCAATCACCAAGTTGGAATTAAGGCACAAGCGAGGCCAGATGTTGAAAACTCACCAGAACAATTTATTTAACAACAATTAAAAAGGTCGAAGTAGAAAAAAGAGAGAGAGAAAAGAAAAGGAAAGGAAACAAAAAGTGCAAGCAGATAGTCACCACCATGGATCCAGCGACGTCTCGTTGGTCTTTTTCACCCAGGTGAATCACAGGTGGCAGGAGAGGGAGCTCACTCTTTGGTCTGTTTGGCTTCCTTTTATAGTTTCGAAGTGGTTCCAGGAGGAGGTTATTTGCATGCAAAACGTGGTGGTCCAGCAGACAGGTTCCTGTGGTCACCACAGTTCCTTTGCACAAACAGCACACCAGCAGCGTTTCAGGCAAGGTTCCAATTTAGAGTCCCACAGAAGGCTTTTCTGCACTGGCTTTTTTTTCTATTTTACTTCAGTTTTTTCTAAACTCATAAGTCTCTTTCTCTGTCTTCCTCCTCTCCCTTACAGGAGAGAGACTGAGGAGAGCATCTTTCACTTATTTCAGTGAATGGCCCAAACCACAGTTTGGCCACCAGTCTGGTGGCCAGACCACCAGTCTGGCCCAAACCACAACAGACAGTGTCAATACTTAGGTTTGTATGTTCTATACAAAGCACAAAAGTATCTCTAGAATAAAGTATTTCTTGAACGTCCATACTCAGTGGAAATGGTGAAATAATCATTTGACTTGTTTGGCATGGAAAAGTATAAACATTTTTGAGGATGCCAGCTGTCATCAAACACTCAGCACTTCTCTAACAAATCATTCAAGTACCTCTTTTCCTAAGAAGTTTTAAGAACAGAAGATGCATTAAGAAAATAAAGGAGGTAAAGAGGTAAGGGATTAGTTTATCAAAGAGACGTAGGAGAGAGGTGTTTCAGTTGTCATTATCACTTGTATTGCTGAAGAACACTCAGAAATCGAATTAGTCCTGTGTGTTAAACTCTTTGATGAAGAGTCTTGTTTTATTTGCTATGTTCATAAAGAACTTCTGAAGAAATTAAAGCCTAAGAAAATGCTGATGTCTGTCAGATGTAAATCCTGATCTTAAAGCTATTTTCTTGTTGTGCAAGAGTTCTGTGGTTTGAGTCATGCTGCAAGCAAGCATGCTAGGAAGCTAGGTATTTACAGATAATTTGCCAGCATGCAAAGTGTTCTTCTGTTCGGCCTGTTGCATGACCATGAAGATCAGGTGAGAGGGCTTGTGGAGCTCCCTAATGGAAGTGTGGGAAGAAAAGAAATTTGCAGACGATGGCACAGCAGGAAGAGCTAATAGAGAACTCAGTTCAGCAAAGCCCTCCCCAGCGTAGGCAGAGCATGTGTCAGGACAGAAAGGGAATAGAGATAGAAAGATACTCTACTTAGAAGGTCATTACAGAAGCAGGTGAAGGTAATAGTTGCTGAAGGGTTTTGAAGAGGGGAATTGAGGAAAAAAATCTTTCAGAAGTGAAACAAGTTCTTCATGCACTATAAAGCTGGAAATACTGTAATCTAGTCAGAATAGTGTGGGGGGCATAGGATATCTGGAAATTAATTTGTTTTTACAGTAGCATTTTTAGTTTAGAAAGCCATATAATCTTCACCAAATCTTTTGCCAGTGATGGGAGTCCACGTTATTTGATTTGTTTGCAAGTTTATTATAACTTAGTCCTATGCTTCCTTGGGAATTTTTGGTGTTTGAAAACTGGCCAAGACCTGATCTCTGTAGAACCCCTGCTATGAATTAAATGCATTTAGTGATTATTTACTGCTTGTAATTGTGTTCTGAGAACTCTCTCTTAGCTAGTGTTTAAGACACTGTGGGATTCAGGTTGTAGCTTAAGGCATGTAAGTTACAGCCAAGCATCTTGGCTCTGTTTATAGTCAGTGCAGATCTGTAACAGACAATGGAGCTTATTCCTAACTATATAAGTGGAGACAAGGTAGCCTGGAAGCTGAACTCCATTCTTACTGCATCATAGAACACATTTTATGTTCTAATTTAATCAAACATCTTGTAATACCAAATCACGTGCCTTCCTGGGGTAGGAAGGGCTCTTGAAGAAAGGAGGAAATGGTAAAAATGTGGAAACTAGTAGCTTTATAAGAGGTGGGAAAAGGCTTGTCAGAAGGGAGAAGGAAAAATCTTCTACATAAGTCTGAAATTAAGGGGAAAGTGCTGAGATGGATAGAAGAGAAGTCAGGGTTAAGAAAATGGAATTGAGGGATACACACAGGAGAAAGGAAACAACAGCCTCAAGTTGAAGGTGAAGATACCTTTGGGGGGAAGGTAAGTACTAGAATAACTCTTGATAGCTGTCTTGCAAGTAATCAATTACATTTGGAGTAGAAGCATGGGAGAGCAGAGCAAGAGAAGATAGGAAACTGCTAATTATAGGTCTAGACCTATTTTGGTTTTTTGGAATAGTAATGAGGAATCTCTGAAAGAGGAGGAATGAACTGCTGCAGGTCATCTGTCATCACACAGTGTGGTTGTGATGAGGATGGCTTTGTGGTGGGAACATGGAAGTGACAGTCAGAGAAGTGACAGTCAGAGAAGGATGGCAATGTCTCATGGATATACACTTTATTGAGGTCAGCATTTTCAGATATGCAATGCTACTACATCAGTCAAATTGAACATAGCCTTTTCTTATCCCACCTTCATGGCTGTAAAAAAAAGTATCCTTCCATCACTTCATCACCTGCAGGGTTTGCATTGCTTGTTTGGGCAGCGTTCTTACTTGAGGATTCAAGTTAAAGCCTAAACATGTTACTAGCACTGTATTATAATGCACCACTGTTCTATCCCAGTCTGGAAAAACAGGTTTTAGTTTCCTATTAATGAACACCTGGTGGTCTGTTGCCTTCTCATTGGTCTGTGAAAACAAACAAGCAAATGCTGCCCATCCCATCTTAAACTTACTGTTTATAGGTTTCTTGACTCTCCTGAAGATTTTGAAGGGAACCTAGAAGTTTAAAAGAGGTTTAAGAAACCCACTTTGTTAAAAAGAAGAGAGGAAGTTCAGTGTTGTGGTCAATCATCAGGGACACTTGGGGGTTTTGGTTTTTTCACACTATTTGCCCTCTTCTGAAAAGAGTAGGGCTTCATCTTGGCCAGAGGGAGTCCATAAGGGATACTTGTGTCGCATTTAACTCATAAGCAGCTGCTATCCAGAAATGTCCCTGACTGCTTGATCCCAGGTAGTTACCTAAAATTCCAAATGTCAGGTCAGAGAAAGAGCATTAGGAGTCAACCTGGTCACAACACTGTTTATATTCATTAGAAAATTATTTCCTTTGGGGCATTGCTTGCAGATGTAGTTTCTTTACACACTTATGCAGATGGATGTTTTTTAATAGCTTTTCAATATAAAGGGTAGAATGCAACTACTTCTCAGCTGTGCAATATGCCTCTGTAATAATCACCGCATATATACCCTTCAGATAGACTGCGGTGCTGTTAATGTTTTGAAATACCATTTGTATGCTAGACTACCTCAAAGGGAAGAAGAGTACTGTGGTCCCTTTCAGTCTATAATCCTGCTTGCAAAGAAGAGGGTTATATATCACCAAAGCTTCAGCTCCATCTCTTGCTTTCTGTCCTCCTCCATCAGTCTTGCAGCAAGCAGCACTGAAATCCTAGTCACAGATTGCTTTTCCTCAAATGAGGGGCCAGGGACACTGTACAGATTATTTATGGGCAATAACAGCAAAAGGGCTTTGGTGCAAGTTTCAGTTCTTTTAATTTTGCTCATAACTTTTTAGTCTGTTCTGAATTTTACTTCTTGTAATTGTATGGCTCACAACGGGTGTTGAGCAGACATTCTCATTGTAGCAATTTCATGTCAAGCATCTGTCTTAAGTTGAGAATGTCAGGTTCAAGAAGTGCTTAGGTAACTTTTTTTCTGAGTGTTTTTATAGTGCGATAAATTTGGATGGTTTTACCTTTATTTTTCTTTCTAGTAGATAGCAAGAGACACTCCCTCCCAATTTTGAGCTTTATGCCCGAACAACATCAGTTACATGAACCGACAGTAACAATGCCAGTTACAGAACAATGTCAGCTGAGCACCTGCCATAGGACATCTTTCTGCCTTTACATTCAAGGGGAAACAACCTTCTTATTTCAGCTTATGGGAAAATTTATGTAGGGCTAAAATTATAGTTATCACAGCCAAACTGGTAAAGAAAAGTCAGTAGTGCTTCTAGTGAGTTGTAATCACATCAAAGCCAACAGTATTCTTTAAACAACAGAATACCAAAACATAAATTGGAAACAATGAAGAGGCTGAAGAAGCAAATTCTTAAACGTGACTAAGGGTGTAGGCGGGAGAGCTGTAACACAGGATAACAGGAGAACATTGTAGCCCTTTCTGATAATCTTCTGGGGCATATGAAATTAATAAGATGACTGGAGAGAGGGAGTTTAATTTGATGGGGAGGGGAAAACAATGACAAATTATGTAGACGGATGTAAAAGTGTATAACATGGTCTTCAAAAAGAGCAGGAACAGCAAAGAGATCAGCTCTGAACAATTAAGAGTTAAAATGAAGATGAAATTGAGCAAGACGAGAGAGACATTCATGTAGCAAGGAAAAAAACCCTGTAATGGTGAAAACTGAAAGTGTGAAATCTCTCGAGGGAAATAGTGGAAGCCCCAGTGTTTTGAGTAATTTAAATCCGCTTTGGACAAAACTCCAAAACATACTGTAAATAGCAATCCTGTATATCAGAGGAGTGGATGTTCCCACAGTTCATTTCAGACATTTTTCTGGCAGGAGCTTTATGAGGAAGGATTGACTCTCAAGTTTTCTGGAATGGAAAGAGAGATGAGTTGGATCTTGGCTGGGGAGAAGGAAGGTTTCAACGGGGCTTTTTGTTGTGGTTTTTTTTAAGTATATATAAGCAGCTGAGGATCAGCTATGTTAAAATGATCTCCAATTCAGCTCCAGTAATAAAAGCATCAGAATATATATTAACACAACATTTGAAAAAATTATAGAGGAATCATTTTTGCCCCCTTCAGGAGGGGTTACATTATCAGATCCTGAGTTTTCTACGAATCTTTTTTCACACTTTCTTGATGCCAACAGGAATTTTGCTGCTAGTATCTTTGAAACTAAGGCTTATTCCAACTGGTTAAAAGGAAATAAGTGCCGTGCGTCCACGCTTTGAAAGCTCAGTTACCTCCTCTTGAAATTAATTTTGTGAACTGAATTCATTATCTTTGTAAATCTGCAGTGTAACTGTGCATGGACAGGGGAAATAACAGTGAATCTCCAAACCTTAACTTTTTCAGCAAGAAAATGTTGCGTATCTGTTGCAATCTTAAACAATGGTTAAATTATACTTCAGAATGGTATTATACTACATTTTGAACTAATGAAAGGATTTTATTAACCCTGTTAAGGTTTCACTATTTCTTAGTTAAATGTCCACGCAGGCATAGTTCAAGATTGTCTTCTCAAGCTAAGTAGAAAAATGTTCAAAATTTGTTTCCCAGATAATATCTAACTTATCTGTCACTTGCAGAATTCATAAACTGACGTGACAGTAATGGGTGAGAAGGATTCCTGGTATTACTGTAATGAATATTAAAAAGCATAAACAGTTAACTTGAGGGAGGATGTGATTCCTGTGACTTTCAAGGCTTCAAAGCTTCCTTAGGGATAAATTATCCCCTAAGTGTTTGGTTGTGTTTTACTCTGGCTTTCCTTCTTGCTGGATGTCACTGGAAGCAAGATATTAAAACTAGAATGTGTGTTGGTCTGATACAGGGGCACTTCCGAGCATCTTCACTGGGCTCAGAACAAGCCAAACCCTGTCCATTTACAATGAAGCTAATAGTCACCAGATCAAAGTAGCATGAATAATTACATAGCAGCCTATAAAAAGAGCATCCTGGATCCTCTGCCTTCAGACCTGCAAATTTGAGTGATTTTACCACTTCATAGGTGGGAAGTTGAGATGGAAAACAGAATCTTCACCTCTTGAGGAAAATGAAAGCTTATATCATACGCATAAGTCAAGGCTTGAAATATGGCCATGTCATGGAAATCAATGGCAGTTTACATAGGAAAAAGAGCTTTTCCGTTCTGCATATAACTTCTGGATTAGCTTCATCTCACTGGACTGCTCGAGCAGTCTGGGTGGGAGAGGCAAAAGTCTGCCAGGGGTCATCAGTGTTTTGCCTTCATTTCCAAGCACAACACGAGGAATATGATTTTTGTGAAAATGTGACTCACTGGAAAAGCTTTTGGCTGTGATACGCCAGTAAGGATCGTAACAGAAAAGTATCTGCTTTCCAGAGTCCATTACCAATCTGTAGCATGCTAATGGTGGTGTGATACATTAAACGGACTTCTTAAGTAGTCTGTGCATAGGACAAGCATTTAAATGATTCAAAAATACATTATTAAAAGCTTTTTTCCAGTATTAATAAAGAGTATTTGTTGAAAGCTTTGGAAAGCCGGAGTGTGTGTGAGGATCTGTTTTCATAAGGAAAGGCTTTTATAACAAAAGTTTGTATGGCGTTCTTGGTTTGAAAAAAGAAAGAGGATACACCCCTGAAACTACTGTTATCTGTGCTTGTGTGCATTATATTATAAGCCCTATTTCTTGTGGAATTTGTCACATCACGTTTGTCTTGTGTAACAGAAGGAAATCCAATCTAAGGAATGGATTGTGGTATACCAGAGATCTGTGGGTTGGAAGGATTGTAAACCTTTGAGAGTAAAGACTGTTTAAAGGCCTTAGTCTTGTGAACTACACAGCAAATATACATTGCAGCAGATATGGAAATGCTACTTCATTTTAAATTGGCTGAAGTTATGTAAAAGATTCCTGGCAAAAGCTGGGACTGTGTTTTATTTTGTTTTTCAAACTTGGGAGCCAGTTCTGTGGTGATTCCAACATACCTCAGTCAGCATAGCAAACGGACAGATGCGTTGACAGGTCTGGACTTGTGAATTCATACCCAGCACAGTAATTTGCCCATTGCAAACTCATCACCTGACACCTTACCATACCCTTACAGTTTGTAGATGCATCCTGTTTAGATGACATTTAGGGGAAGCACTGGCAGCTGGCCTGAGAGTTATATATAGCTCTGTACAGCCGGGTACATATTTTCAGTTCTGGGTAACTTTTATCAGAGATGACCAAAATCACCACAAAGAAAATGCAGGTGCGAGTCTCTATATAAGGAAGAAGAAAAGGTTAGACTGTTCTTTCTAATGACTGTATCAACGACTAGGCAAGAAAACGTATTTAAAATTAAAATGCAACATGAAGAAACAATCATAATGGCAATCACAGGGGATGCACGAGCTTGCATGACATGGTGTGTATAGAATAGGAAGATATTTTTTTCTCCTCAGTATAGCAGTTAGTTCTGTCTTAATGAGCAGGATATACATCTGGGTTAGGAAGTCACAAAGGGGGTATAATAATACCTAAAGTTTTCAGATATATTTTCCATATTTCTTTTGCAAATGCCTAGTTGTGGTCACTGATAGACTGCTGTCTTGAAAGTGGTCATTATCTGGTAGATATCCTGTTTGCCTTGAGGCTTGGAGTCCTAAGTATGATTTTTTTTTTTATTTTGGCTTTGTGTGGTGCTGACAAAGAAGGCGGCAAATTTCAGCTGAGTTTTTGTTTCATGGTGACCATAAGTTATAGGCTGGGCCATTGGAGACTGAAAGACTCCAGGGAGGTATAGAGCTTGTAACGGAATTGTACCCACCTGTTCCACAGCTCCCGGTAGCAGAACTGCTGTTTGCATGATAGCACCGCACTGAACTGGAAGCACAAAAAGAAGCAAGTTTGAATGTGTGAAAATAGAAAATGTTATTTGTTCTGGCTGAGCTGTTGCAAAACTATAGTTAGGGCTCCCACAGAACTTAGTCTTGGCACAGGATAAAACAGTATTATATTTTTTTGAAGCTTTTCAGCAAGTACTTGAGAGACCATGTAGTATGAAAGGCCAAACCAAGACAATCGGATGGTGAAAAAGATTTTATGTCTTTGCTATCTTCTTAAACATGGTTTGTGTCCGAGGTGGACTCCATAACATATATGATGGCATTGTTTTCAGGTTAAAATGGATGCTAATTGCTAATGAGGTGTCTCATCTGTACAGCTTTCAGTAGGAAGCATCAGCCAAATAGGGCTGGAGTGTGCGTCCTCTCCATAGATGTACTAGAGCTGAAGGGAGTATGGAGTATGCTCAGAGCTGCACTAGGCAGTCAGTCTCTTCCTTGTGATACAGAGGATCCAATGCTGCTGACTTTCCTTAATATCTCTGGTTATTTCTAAAAGCCATTGTAGCATGCTTTGATGTGATTGCTTTCTCCATTCCTCAAGAGCAATGGCTGCTCTTAACTGCAGTGCAATAGAAACACGAGTAGCACCACTGCGCCATATCCACAGGCAAAAGCCTCATGAGCCGATGTGAGTCCTTAGCTCACACTGACTGGTTCTGAGTGTGGGCCAAGGAGGGCAGCGCCTTTGCTTCTCACAGTAACTGAACACTCTATTTTTGACACAAAATAGAGAAGGCTCCAATGTAATTGCTTAGTGGTAGGTAACTGAATCTCTACTGAAAGCGCCAGCTTTAAATGGCTGTCAGAAATGCACATCGACTTCAGAGGTCTCACGTAAGATTTTGTAAGATGACTGTCTCTGCTGCTTTAAAGTAATTTTTCTTTATGCTTGATTCTTGGACTTTAACAGGCCTTAACAGCTACCACAGGCCTTAACAGCCTGTCCTAGGATTTAGTAATAGTATGTAAGAAATTAGGGTAACCCTGTCGAACTAAGATACTCTGGTCAAGTTGTGTTTCTCCCTTGGAATGGTATTCAGGCTGGTACCTTCCCATGAATGTTATTTCTCAAAACACTACCACACCAGACTTTCATAAAGAATCTACTTTTCCCTAGTTTTAACCACTAAGATATCCTCCAAACCCATTCCCTTCTAAATGGCTGTCTTCCTAGCCAATAAGAAATGCAAAAAGCTGCTACAGTCTAGAGGGCACTTATGCCACTCTTTCCGTATGGTCTTTGGGATGTGTATATTGCACTGATATCACAAAACTGAAGAACTAAAATGACTGGTTTTTCTTGCTGGTAACTACCATTTTTAAATGATGTATTTTAGAGAATGTTTATTGGGTGAGTAATAAGGAAAAAACGGACTGCACAGTTCTGACTGATCACCTTGAGAAAGTAATGGGAGAGTCCTGCTCCGAAAACACTGATGCAATTTTACTTCTAGGTTACACTCATGAAGTATTGAGTGTTACCTACAGGAATTACTTGATATCCCTAGCTTAGGTTTGAAAAGGTCAGTGTCACACATAGAGAGGACAGGATTTGAGCTTTCCTTAAATGTAAGATAAGCAAAGAAAACTACTAAAGCTACTTGAAAATAAAACACTAATTACCTTTCTTTCCTTGATTAATCTGGCATGCTCTTGGGTAAAAGTCTGTTGCCTTCTCTTTTTTTGAACCAGAGAAGACAGTTCTAAGTAGTTATTGGTTTCCTGCCTATAAGCAGTGCCTTTTGCATGTCTGGTTTGTCTTCCCACATGTCACAGATTTCCTGTTTATCTTGTGTTCTGCTGTTGCAGGGGGAAGGAAATTCAAATTCTAAGTATTTTTTTCTTTGACATGAGCTATCAAAATTAGGACTAGAAGTCAAAACAATAAACAGCTAGTGTATTGATAAACAGAAGAGGTGAACACAAGGAGGCAGAACTTGCAACTGGCATACAATTGTATTTTAGCAAAAACTAGAAGAGAGTTTGCAGTGCACTGGCAGGATCTCACAGAGCTGCAAAGATTTCAAAAATCATAGCAGATGAGATTAAATTCAAACCAGTGCCAGATAGCGCATGTTGGAAGTAAGAATTATAGCAGTGATGTGGTTGACTCTTATGAGCAGCCAGGAAGAAGAGCAAGGTTTTAATGTTAACAATTCAATGAAAACAGATGTTAATTGCATAGTAGGAGTTAGAGAATTACATATTTATACAGTTAAGAAGATGGTCCGTGGTTCCAATGCATTAAGTACTATTGAAATCTGTGAAGGACTTGTGCACTTAGGTTTCTGGTGAAAGAGATATCCTGCTAGGGATCCAGTTGTGCTTTCACAACCTGGGCAGGTTATTCCATGTGATGAAGGCAAAGCAGATAAGATGTTGCTGAGGAAGAAAAGACCCTGGGCATTCAAACAACACAACTCTGCTGTAACAGCCTGCAGCTAGCAAAACGGGAGCAACTGCCGGGGGCGTGGTATTTATAGGGTCTGGAACAGAACGCGGTGAGGTAGCTCAAGGCATCAGGAGGCCATTGTGATGGCTATGCAAATAACCAAACATGGCTATTCTGGCAGCTGGGGGGCCTGTGGCCTTACAGGTACCCAACCCTGTACCTTTAAGGTACTGCGTACCTGAGGAAGAGGAGGCTTGAGGGGAGCTGAGGGCCCCTTTCCTGGGGATCGCTCCCCTGGGTCCTTTCCTAACGGAGGGACATTTCACGGATCGGCTCTGAAACGTGGGCAGTGCTTTTCCTGTGGAGGGCCAGAATTGTCTGGACTCTACCCACCCGCCCTCTTCAGCATTTTGATGGCCCAGGGACTGTTAAAAATCTACAGGAATTTTAGGATCCTTACATCCTTTGCTACATAAAAAGCCTAATTTTGCTCTAATTCTCCACCTTTGCTCCATATGAAGGGCCGTGGGAAGAGGAGAGGGGTTTGGTTTAGGGAGTTAAAAAGAAAGGCAGGGACGGAAGAAAGCACAGGTCCCCGGTGAGGCCCACGGACCCATCAGGAGAAGATGGCCTCAGAGGACCCTAGACTCATCGAATGCCTTGGGTTGGAAGGGACCTTTAAAGATCGCCTGGTCCACCCCCCTGCAGTGGGCAGGGACATCTCTCACTAGACCACGTTACTCAAAGCCCCAGCCGACCTCCCCTTGAACACCTCCAGGGATGGGGAAACCTCTCCAAGTCTCCTGCTCCAACCTGCTCCAGGGTCTCAGCACCCTCAGGACCCAAGGCAGTCCCCTCGGCCTGCCCTCCGGTGCCCCGGCCCCTCGCTGTCCCCAAGGCCCGGGGCGGGGCCCCCACCACCCGCACTCGTATCTGTCCTGGGCTGCGGAGACCAGGAGGGGACAGAGGAGCCCAGACGCCCTTGCCAAAGTACCAAAAAAGAGAGAGGGAAAGCATTTTTACTCTCACTTTCTTGGCATATTTGGTTAAAAAAGAACTGTGGTTGTGAACCTTGAGAAGAACTAACGAAGCAGGTAGAAGGGGCATCACCGCCCAAGGCCAGCATTTGCTCCCGGCAGACCTGCGGCTTTCTGCTTCTCCAGAGGAACGGCTGTCTCTCTGGCGTCTTTGCTTGGTGTGGTGGTGGTCTCCATGTGCTGCCGTGGAGGGTCTGGCTTCATCTCCAACCTCCCATCAAGCAGCCTTCTCGTCCTCAGGACGAAGAAACCCCACCTCCAGGCCCCACGGACCTCGGTGGCCCTCTGAGGGACTTCTCCCAGTGCAGCAGCCTGACAAAGCCATGTGGTCTTGTCCCCTTTTCTTGGGGCTCAGAGCAGAGGAGATGGCACCCCTTTGGAAGGGGTGGGCATCTGGGAGAAGGTGAGGGACGGGAAGGAAAGACTCACAAGACCCGCAGTCATCAACAAATAATTGCTGATGCTGGGGAGATGGAAAAGGTGAGCCGGCAGGCCGGCCAGGTGCGGAGGGTGGGCCTCCCAGCTAGTGCCAGGTGCGGAGGCCGGACCGACGTTAGGGCGCTGGCTGGGTGCTCCTACAGCCCCACGGCGATGGTGGTGTGGAGGGGAGCCCTGGCACAACGGAGTGGTGCCGAGGGAGCTGTCTTGGAGGTGGATCCACCTCCATAGGTTCTCCTTCATCTCGAGGAGGATCCACCTGCCTGGGTTCCTCCTCATCTGGAGGAGGATCCACCTCCATGGGCTCCACACCACCAGCTACACGAGCGATGGCCATTGCGGCCGAGTAGCTGATGGTGCCTCCCCTCTGACGCCTCCTCTGCCTCCGCACCTCTTGTAGCGTCTTCTCTCTTTGCCCACGCAGAAGCGGGCACCCGCTCGCTTGGCCGTTGTGGGTCCTCTTGCTGCCAACCATCGTGGAAGTCAAGGACCCAGAAGCTCAGCGAATGGGGGGCAACTGCCGGGGGCGTGGTATTTATAGGGTCTGGAACAGAACGCGGTGAGGTAGCTCAAGGCATCAGGAGGCCATTGTGATGGCTATGCAAATAACCAAACATGGCTATTCTGGCAGCTGGGGGGCCTGTGGCCTTAAAGGTACCCGACCCTGTAACTTTAAGGTACTGCGTACCTGAGGAAGAGGAGGCTTGAGGGGAGCTGAGGGCCCCTTTCCTGGGGATCGCTCCCCTGGGTCCTTTCCTAATGGAGGGACATTTCACGGATCGGCTCTGAAACGTGGGCAGTGCTTTTCCTGTGGAGGGCCAGAATTGTCTGGACTCTACCCACCCGCCCTCTTCAGCATTTTGATGGCCCAGGGACTGTTAAAAATCTACAGGAATTTTAGGATCCTTACATCCTTTGCTACATAAAAAGCCTAATTTTGCTCTAATTCTCCACCTTTGCTCCATATGAAGGGCCGTGGGAGGAGGAGAGGGGTTTGGTTTAGGGAGTTAAAAAGAAAGGCAGGGACGGAAGAAAGCACAGGTCCCCGGTGAGGCCCGCGGACCCATCAGGAGAAGATGGCCTCAGAGGACCCTAGACTCATCGAATGCCTTGGGTTGGAAGGGACCTTTAAAGATCGCCTGGTCCACCCCCCTGCAGTGGGCAGGGACATCTCTCACTAGACCACGTTACTCAAAGCCCCAGCCGACCTCCCCTTGAACACCTCCAGGGATGGGGAAACCTCTCCAAGTCTCCTGCTCCAACCTGCTCCAGGGTCTCAGCACCCTCAGGACCCAATTCCCCTCTACCCACCCGTCTTTTTCAGGGAGAATAGCAACAGAGCCCTGGACAGGATTCACATTTGGCTACTGGTAAAATGAAGGTGAGCTTTACCAACAGTACGTGTGAAGCCACACAACCTCCTAAATCACAACAGCTCTCAATCCGTCCCCGTACTGAAGCGCTTTGTGCAGAGCAGTGCTTTCAGTCTCAGTTCTCAGTCTATCCCATCCCTGGCCAGACAGCGACTGGCAAGAATCTATGGCAATTTTGGCAGTCCTGGCAATGGATCAGCTCCACGCTGCTCCAGCCCTACAGTGCATCATCTCCATCCAAGAGTTACAACTGCCCATCCCAGCGTTACAACTGCCCATCCCAGCGTTGTTCCTGGATGCATCTTTCCACCTCAGGAAACATCAGCGGGAGTAGATGGGCTTTCTAACCTTTGTATCCAACACAATGTGTTTACACCTTGGTTTCTGGGTGTTACATTGGACAAAGACAGCACGTCATGAGGCAGGGCTGCTGTGTCTTTCAAAGTCAGCTTTACATTTGGGGGTGGGAGGGGCTGAGGGCCCCTTTCCTGGGGATTGTGTACCCAGGGCGACATGCTGCATGGGAAACTCGGCCCTTCAAAATGCTGAGCACTTTCCTGCCAAAAACAGCTTCATCCTGGGCTCTGATTCAGTCTAAAGTCTAGTGCAATAAAGAGATCCACTGTTGCTTCAGTAGCTTGGTACCAAGCAGATACTGCATCTTCACTTCCTTCTTTCAGGTGTCCTGATAACTCCTCTGGTTATGCTACAGGTAAAAGTGCCTGGTTTACATCAGATTTTCCTTAAAGAGCTGCTCTCCCTGTCCCCTACCCATCATGTCTAAGAAGCTTGGCTGAAATTTTAGCATCATTAATGGCCCATCAATGCTGTGTGAGACACGCCTGTAGGCCAGCGCTGGGGGAGGGTCCATCTGGAATCCATTCCTGGTGTGGAAAGCCTGTACCTGGACATTCGGGACACTGTGCTGTGGGGAGAGGAGGCCTGTGGTATTCCTGAGCATTTGAGACTTCTGATTAGGTCTATCTGTCAGTAGTCCAAACCCTCTGCCCATGAGTTATGCTCTGGCTGGTGGAGGGGACGTATAGAAGAATATCCTGTTGCAAAGGGAGCTTGCTTGTCTTTGAGCCAGGTGAACCCTCATGATGAGGGTTTGCATGATGAACCAAAGCTGAAGCTTCCAGCAAGGAGCAAGTCCCAGCTGAAAAGGAAGTCTCAACTCTTGCAATTAATCTTACACAGCACCAAGGCCTTTTCTGCTCCTCTCCCTGCCCCACCAGCAAGGAGGCTGGGGGTGCACAAGAAGTTGGGAGGGGACACAGCTAGGACAACTGACCCCAACTCAGCAAAGGGACAGCCCATACCATACGACATCATGCTCAGCAATATAAAGCTGGGGGAAGAAGAAGGAAGGGGGGGATGCACAGAGTGACAGCCTTTTTCTTTCCGAGTATCTGTTACGTGTGATGGAGCCCTGCTTTCCTGGAGACAGCCGAACACCTGCCTGCCCATGGGAAGCAGTGGATGAATTCCTTGTGTTGCTTCTGCTTTACCTATCAAAATGTCTTTGTCTCAACCCACAAGTTTTCTCACTTTGACCCTTGCTGTTCTCTCCCCCATCCCAAGCTGAGAGAGATGGGGGTGTTCAGCCTGGAGAAGAGAGGGCTCCGGGGAGACCTTAGAGCCCCTTCTACCCCCTAAAGGGGCTCCAGAAATGCTGGGGAGGGACTCTTGATCAGGGAGGGGAGCCATAGGACAAGAGGGATCAGTTTTAAACTGGAAGAGGGGAGATTTAGTTTAGATATCAGGAAGAAATTCTTTCCTGTGAGGGTGGTGAGACCCTGGCCCAGGTTGCCTAGAGAAGTGGTGGAGACCCCATCGCTAGAGACATTCAGGGCCAGGCTTGATGAGGCTCTGAGCAATCTAATCTAGTTAAAGATGTCCCTGCTTAGTGCAGGGGGGTTGGACTAGGTGACCTTTAAATGTCCCTTCCAACCCAACACATTCTATGATTCCATGATTCTAAAAAGACACAAGGAACTCAGGAAAACTGGGGAATTCTGTTAAAAATTGCAAGGCTGTTATGAAGTCTATGTCCTTTAGGTGAACTTAGCTCATTATAATGTGAAAACCACACCTCCAAATCTTAAGCTATAGTCCTCCTAGATGAGACCTCTACTCACTGAGCATGCATAGTAATTTATGAATATACTATACCCTTAATTCGAAGTGAGACTACAAGTAGACAGTAGGAGCTTATTGTGAAATCATGAGCTGCCAATGATAAGTATAGCATGCTAATTAGTTGATTTTTGTAAAATGTAAAAGCTTTCAATATATAAGCCAAGGTGCGCTACCTTTGTGGATGAACTACCTAGCACCCATCTCTGCACAGACATGAAATAAACAAGTAGCTCGACTCTCTCTGTGGACTGGCTCTTTGCATACCGGTAAAGAACACAGATTTGGGACAACACTCTAACACACATAATAAGAGTACAGGGTCATCAGGCTGGGAGCATCACCAGTCTGACACAGAGTTGGCAAACCCTGTTTCTTCATCTGAAATAGTATGATGTGCTACCTTCCGTGGTTATGACAGTATCCTGCAGTTTTGGTTTCTGAATAGAGGGGCAGAGTTTAGTGTTAAAATCTTCCTTGAAAATTGGAGCAGCAACATACAAACAAGCTGAGGTCTGGACACGGCTGAGATGTAGGGAAGAGAGGAAGGAATCCTAAACTTGGCAATTGGCTTGGCTTGTTTGTTTTAAACTCTTCCTCCTAATAGTGACAGTATAATGCCATCTATGTATTAGGCACTTGGGTCACTTTAAACTTTGCAATACTTGCTTTCTCTTTTGGTATACAGTAATGTGTGTAAAAGATGGGATTGTGGCTAGGGCCTATTTCTGTATAATTTCTGTGGTGGATGACGTTATCCTTTTGTTGGCAAACCAGTAGAAAAGCATTATGTAGGCAATAAATGCCTGTTAGACTTGATGTCTTGCTTCAGTGATTGGCAATCTCTAGCTGACTCTTAATAGATCAGTTCTTATCTTCATGCTGCTTTTGATTCATATAATAACAATTCTTCTAAAACTTCTGTATGTTGACTTGGAAATTTTCTGTGTCAGGTAAAATTGTGGTTGAACTTGTTGAGAGGAGACGGCCTTGGAATGTGGCACTGAGCTTCAAAGAGCTGAGTTTGTAGTGTGTTTTGTAGCATGAGCTAGTTTTCATAAACAGTGAAATTGCTCCTTGCTCACAAACAACAAGTAACCATCTTCTTCCATGTGCGTGGCTCAGCAGCTTGTGTTTAAAGGCATAAAATCCTAGCTTTTCTGTCCAGCTTATTTTCTGTCCAAATCCCTAGGTGGATCAGGGAGAGAGGAGAGGATTGATTGATGGAGTTCTGAGGGGTTGTTTGTGTTAAAAGTTTATCAAACTGGAGCAGGGGAGAAGGAGGGGAGACAGGAAGAGAGAGATTAATTAGAACAGAAAGGGAAAATGTACAGGAGGAACATGTAAGGAATGTGAAATGTGAAATAGTTAGGCATGTGGCAAATACTTGACATGAGTTTATAGTCTTGTCTAGAGAGTATTTCTGTGACCCTCTTCATGGAGAGAGACAACGGTGAATGCTTGGGACACTCCCACCTGCAGTGAGGGCTGATGGGAAGTAGGACCTGGACCCCCTTGCTTCCATTACTGCCTTTCCCTGCACTGCTTTTGCAGTAGCCCAGCTCCAGGACCTCCCTCTGTTCCTTCCCAGCACACCTGCCTTTACTAGCCATGTGTACACCCACCTCATCTGGCCTGCTGCTCTGTGACACCAGCCTACATCCCTATCTAGTCCCTTCTCTGGTGGTGTTCTCCTGCTGACCCCAACACACATCTCCCAGTCAACCCATTGGATTCAGCCTTGACTTGAGTATGAATCCTTTCTTCCCACTCTTCCTCCATCTCTTTTTTCACATATCCTTTCCTTTCTAAGTATATTCCCACTTTATTGACTCTACCTCCTGTAGTCTTTGAAGGTAGCTTCTGAAAAATCAGTCTGTATCCAGGAGATGTGGGAGCTGGTGACTAGTAAAGTCCAAGACAAGGCACATTAATGATGGCTGAGTGAGATAGGAGATGCGTTACATGAAAAAGAAGAATCCCATCACTGCAACTCTCAGCTTGCCATTGCTAAGCATCACGTTTTCAGTTAAACTTCAGTAGCGTCCTGGGCGGACATTCATCTCCTTGTTCTACTAACTGGCATTATTATTATTTTTGCATAACCCATTACTTTTAGCAACATGTAAATGTGGCCTTTCGCTTATTTCAAGTCACCATATGTTTGTGTGGTGACATGGAAAGCCTTGCCCTTTTCTTCTATGAGTAATTTGGGGTGTTTGCATATGTCCAAAACAGTCTTTTGTCTTACATGTATCTTCATGAGTTGTAGGGAAGCATAGGAAAGAATTGTATGCACAGACGAGAGCAGCTGTAATGAACAGAACACATATTACACGTATAGAGTATGGGTCAGTACAAAAAACCTGTGTGATCAAGATGATCCATACAGGGTCAGATCCAAGATGGCTCTAGTCTGCAACCTGTCCACTAACCAATTTAGTGGCCAACATATAAATACCTAGAGAGTGGTAAAAATGGGGCATGCTTAGGTGAGACTTGCCCCAACTATTTTCTGCTCTTTGAGGTATTTTCAGTATGTGGCTTTTTCTCAGCTAGAGGTGGATTTCTCTTTTATTAAATTGTTTGGTCTCCTTTGGAACTCAGGTAAGCATTTAGGGCCCACAGTTGTCTTCTGCAGTGAATTACATACGCATCATGTTCTCCTCTTGATTTTTGACCTGGGTCCTGGTGGTTCTTGTTTGTCAACAGTTGCACTCTAACCAGCTATGATTTTGTATATCTGGTGTCTCACATGGCAGTAATCTTTCAGGTTCCTGTAAAGAAAACTTGTACAGGCAGTCTCTTAAGACTGAGGACAAACCTAGTGACTTAAAGGGAGCATGCAGTGTTGGAAGGGTCTAGTCAGCTGGGTGGATTTGCAGGAGTAGCCTTTAAATACAATTCTGGCTCTTTGGCTCATTTCAAACTGCTCTTTTTACTCCATAATCAGCATTTCTGATTTATTTCTAAAAATCTGATTTGAATACATCTTCTTTTCCTGCTTTCCAAATGTGATTATGATGTAAAGTTTCAGTATAAATGTGTCAGCTCTCTTCTAAAAATATCTGTGTAAAGTTGTAGCTTTTTACTCCTCTGCTAATTTATTGTGTAGTCAGGTGTAGTACTCAATGTTGGCTTGGCAGAACTTGGAAAGCATGACCAGGCCTTTCTACTTTCTGATGGCTATTAACTAAAAGTCTCATTCAAATCCACTGAAAATATTGTGTCGCCTTTTGATCTAATCCATGGTTCCTGACTTCATGCATAACCTCTTAACTGTACCCAAGAGATAATCCCCAATCTTGAGAATCTTAATGTGACCTTAGCCACAGAAACCTCACACTTAACAAATAGGAAGGAGAGAAGTGAGACAGCACTGAGGTTGTCTGAACTACTTGAAGAAAAAACCTCTTGAAAGATTCAGTTCCTGTAACGCCTCATTATGATCAGCATCATGAGATGCGTAATTAGGTGGTGAAAATAGCAGTACCTCTGTTGCTCAAATATCAAGTCATCCGGTACGGTAGTACGATAATATTGCGTCTCTTCTTTTAGCCTCAGCAATACCCGAAAAATCAATTTGGGTCTTTCTTTTATGGCCAATAGTCTTGTAATGTGAGAATTCCTACTAAAAATCTGAACAGTCACTCAGCTGTGGAACTCCCTTTCTGAAATGACAGTTTTTAACCAAACAGGCGACTTGAGAAGATCACCAGAGGTCAAAGCATCACAGTGTTTTGTTTTCAGAAGTGCAGTGCATCTGGCAGCTGCCACTGACATCAAAGAACTTCCCAGTGCTCATATCTCTCTAACAGGTTGTCTAAATATCACCCTCTCCAGACAGTAACTTCTTAATGTTGTTTCAAATGCCTAATATCTCTGAGTTCCCAGAGATAATTGCAGCTGTCAAGAGGCTGTATTTGCTTTCTTAATTTCTGGGCAATTCTCACTAGTTTTTAACAACTGCATATGCCTTGAATTTCATTTGAACATCTGAAGACCTCTAAAATAAGGTATTAGTGAAGACAAAGTTGGAGGTTTTTTGGTTTTTTTCCTACAAGGTCAGTGAAAGAATGATGCTTTTGAATGGATTTCGGTGGGATTATGTCCTTTATTGAGTTGAAGATTGATGTGGATATTTAGCTCAGGAAGTTGCCTGGAAACTGAAGACTCTGTAATACATACTAATAGGTTGTTATCAAAATACACGAACATGCATGCATGATTTTTTGAGTCATAGACTCATGTTTGTTGGGTTCAATTAAGAATTATCAGGATGTTACTGGGGTCATGTGGGAAGGGGAGAAAACGGTTTGTCAGGCCAGGAGCAAGGAGAGATGGATAGACTTAGGACAGTTGAAAAATGCGTAGCAATTGTTGTCAACCAAGTTTCCTTCGGGATGCTCAGTAAGCAGGGTGAAAGGCACCTGTTTGGGGATGTTGTGGTTTCCTCTGTTCTGAGATTCCCCACAGGAGTGTAGGCCTGAGGCAGCAGCAGTCAAGGTTCAGATTCCCCCAAACTTTTTAAATGTGAAGAATGCAGATAAGGAATTTCATACTTCGTATTCACGTCTGCAGCATGAAACGGCTCCTGTTGAGACCAAAACAAAGGTAAAGCTGTTCTCTAAGGCATCATCAGTTTCATGAAGGAAGAGAAATTGTGGCTCCTATAGAGGTTGTCAGAATTGGGCCCTATGTGTTTCTCAAATGGCATTTCACATTTTCTATGCTTTATTGGTTGGAAGCCCTGTTTTTCCCATCTGCAGGACACCCCAGGCTTTTAGGGCAAAGAACCTTCTGTCTTTGATCTACCTTCCTTTCTGTTTTAGCCTCATTCTGCAGTGGTTAGAAATGGGAGGAACAAAACCCTCATCCTCTCTTCCTCTGTTGGTCTGTTTTTCCCCTCCCTGCTGCATTCCTGACTCCTGGATACAGGATGCTAGTAGTCTTGCTCAAGTAGATTGTGTAACCATGCATTATTTTTTTTTTGTATTGGGGGTTAGGGAGGAAACATATGAACGCTTGCTTTGTGACACATTCAGTGTTAATGTCACATTGCAGAACTGTGTCATGGAATAAAAGTAAAATTGCATAAGGAGCATCATGAAGCCACGTGAATACACTTAGAGCCCTTAGTTGCTCCGAGTGGAACAGTTTTCTCAAATTTCTCCATATAAGCTCAATTTATTGGCTTACTATAAAGTTTGCTGCTTGCTGTCCAGTTTGTGAAACTGCTCATAATGTCTCTACGTGATTTTTTTTTTTTTAACATGTTAAGAGACCACAGGCAGGTATTAAGCAGGAAAGTGTGCATGATGGAAGGTCTGCTGATTTTTCATTTCCTTCACTGAGTACGTGCCTTAGTTCCCAATTCTAGTCTGATCTTTCTCTGGAGATGTACATGCTTGTATTTTCTACCAAATTTTTGGAGCTCCATGTATATGAGAAATCCTCTCCATGTTAAGCTTTAACTTCTGTGCTTCCCAGAAATTTTGGCAGTTGAATTCACAAACAGAAGTTTCTAATCTGTTTTTAGATTACTGTCTTCCACACAATGCCAAAGGTTTTCTTTACCTTTGTATTTTGAATGGTCATTCATCCAGTTTGTTCAGTTTGATCTGAACAAAGCCTTTCAGACAAATTTCCACACTTTGAGTACTTCAAACCAAGGTGAAAGTCTGAAATCTTCCAGGTCAGACAACTTTGACAGAGCATTGCCTGCCAAGCATGTACTTCTGAGGCCTAACTCAAGCATTATTTTCAAGCCTGCAGTAGTTTTTACCGGGTGAGAAACTGCTGCTGATCTGTGTTACTGCTTTGAACTGCAACTTGACATGTAAGACTTGGGAAAGACATCTTTTCATGGGGAATTTAGTCTGTCTTGTTTTTTCATATATGTTCTCATCCATCAGAATTTTGCATGGTATTAAAGATGGTTATCCTCAGAAAGTCACTTGGAAATGGTTTCAGTTAAACCATGCTGACAGATGCCATAGACACGACAGCTAAGATACAGGCCAAGCTGAGGCAATGCAAGCACTCACTGGAACACTGAGATACCTCAATGAAATTAGTTAAACAATCTCATACCCTTCATATTTGGATTTGATCTTGTGTGCAGAATGTCCCTTCATGGATTCTTTTTAACATCTAATGAGGAAAACAATAGGTTTATAACTGGCAATGTGATAGATGTTTATGAATGTAACTTGAGATATAAAATGAAACTGTATTTCTGTGTACAATAAATACAGTGAATATTGAAAACATTATTTTTTTAGACTCAAGAGTGAGTCTAATTCAAATTGAAGAGTTCAGCAGACATTTTAATTTTGTAACTTTTCACTGAAAGCGGATGCAAAAGTTTCCCTGGCGACTGTACCACATCCGTGTCCTTGCCATGCTGATGACTTCTGAATGGCACGGCTCATACAGAAGCCACGTATTCCCAGCCAGCTTCCCGGCCAGTTCATCAGGAAGGTGGCCCTTTGGTTCAGGGAGGGCGCTGAAGATCCAGCATAGCCCAAGTTCCCTGTGCAGCTTTGCCTCTGTTGTTTCTGTCTCTCTCAGCTTTATAGGCTGGACTGCTTCTCAGTGCTTAATAATCTATTAGCCCACCCTGGCAGTTAATTTGTGCTGTAATTGATATGCTGCTGCTTAAATGAGAGTGAATGGGAGGATTAGATCATCTGGACAGAGGCTTGGGTTCCCTCTGTCACAGTTGGCTGATGCTGCTGGAGCTTTTTTCTTTTTCCCTGAGGTTCTTAAGTAAACTAAATGATAGTTCTCAGATTTGTGGGCTGTGGAACACGTCACTGTGTGTTGTAGAGTCAAGGCTGACTAGTGAAGGGTGGTGGTGAAGTCAGTTTGCTGAAACCTCCCTTGTAATAAGGTAAAAGGCAAAGGGAGTTGGTCTGTTTTCTCAAGCATGCTGCCTGGCCGTGTTTTCTTGTTCACAGGGGCCGTCAGGAGAGAGTTCAAGTCCTGTGTACATCTGCAGTCAAAAGCAATCTGAAGGAGATTTGTGTACCAACAGGATCTAAGAGAATATTCTGTCTTTGATGGGACTGAGATTGTAATCGGGGTGGAAAGACACATGCATTTTAAGTGCCAAAAAGGCACAACACATAGTTTGTCATCATCAGGTGACATGTACAATCTTAGACAGACAGTGTAATATTTCTGATTATGTAAGAGGAGAAAAAAAGTCTGTGTTACTTGATTTTAGCTGGTTTCTGACATTTTCCAGATTCATATGGGATCAATCCCTCTGGTCATGCAAATCACATTGCATAGAGTGGAAAGCCTCCTGTTGACTACTGTGGACCAGCAATCTGAAGGTGAGCTCTCACCTTGTTAGCCCAGGTCAGAGCTGAAGCTTGTTTGGTACAGTTTTAACATAGCAATTAAGCTATAGCATTCACAAATGTTCCTAAGGTTAGAGAGAGGAGCCTGACTATTTGTGGAGGCTGTTGCGTTAAGCTATTTGTTTTCTTTGATCTATGGAATTGCTCTCACGGGGCAAAAATGCATAAAAAGATGACACAACTTTATTTTATCTACACATTTCTCTTCAGCCTAGAAAAAGCAGCAACTGCACGGAATTTATTAATTTCCTCTTTAATCTCATCCTGAAATCGTCGTTGGTTATAAAGCACTTAGTACAGTCAATCTATCAGGTAACACCTACTATACTCTTCAGTGATAGTCCATAGCAGTTCAACTGAGAGACACTGTTGAGTTATACATATTCTGTGCAGCGAACGGGCCCTGCAAGAGATAACATGAGTCTGAGGGGTGTAAAACTGCAGTGGCTGACTCTGGTGCATAGACCAATGCTGAGCTTTGCCAGCTGAAAAACATATTTTATTTTCCAGACGAAGTCGTCCCTTAGAATGGATCATTTCCCTCAGAAAAGGTCACTTCTGACACAACTCCATTTTCTAACAGGAGGAATGTTTTGATAGAAATTACAAAAAAGAAAAAAATAACCTTTATTTCTAAATCAGCCAGCACTAGCATCTCTAGGGTTAGGAAAAGTATTGCTGGCATAGACAGAAAGTTCCCGTACTAATGAGGATTCAAAAATAGCGCTTAGCTCAGGGCTAAATCCTGAAAGCTGCCAAGCATCTGAGTCTTGTGCTAAATTGAACAGAAGGTGCTCGGCAGGTCTTAGTATCTGGCCTTTACTGAACAGCAGAAAACAGGCCTGACCGACATAAGGTGGGCTGAGTCTGCTCTAAAGGGCTTTGTTCACCACTTGATGGGTTTGTAAAGCTCTAGCAATGGTCACTTGCAGCACTATTCAGAGGTCATTCCTGTAAACAGTGTAGTAAAGCCGTGTAGCTGTTGAAAGGTTATGATTTGGCAGCAGTGAAAAGGAACTTTCCTGCAGCCACTGCCCCGGAAACGTATTGATTGGTGCTTTCTTCATAATTAAAGAGTAAGCTACCTTGTGTGGTACGCATTCAATTGCTGCTTTTACCCAGACTTCATACATATGTGTCAGCTCCCATTCCGTACTAGGACTACAAAGCAGTATGTTCATTAGTCCATGTATGCTCCCTTGGTTCAAAACAATAAAGCACAACCTCATGGGACAGATGCTCACAGATAATAAGAACTCGCCAACTTCCTTTGAAGTCAATGTGGTAGTTGTGTGTTCCACTGTCTGAGCATTTGGCCTAATAAAGCTGAATGTACAGTGAAATCTAATACTTCCTGGTACCTAGACCCTTTAAGAGTTTACAGTCTGACCTAGCCAATGGCCTCAGGAGTTCGTCTTTTACTGGTTAAGATCTTTTTCACCTAGACTGCTCTGACATTAAGCCCAGCTCCTGGGAGAACAACCAAAGGCCATTTCAGGAATGCTAGTTGCAACACTGAAGACACGCTTTTGTATCAGAAGGACAATGTATACTGAGAGGAGATAGACTTTCTCAATTCACACACATCTACATCTGCTTTTCATGTCTCTTGGTATAATCCCTATACTAATTAAAATTAGCGTCTAGTTAATCTACAACTGTTGACTCATAGCTTTGACCCTGCAGTTCTAGTACTAATTCACTAATTCATTTCTTTGGGGGAATGAATATTGTCTAGTTTAGTGCAGATGAGTTACCTCTTTCTATCAGATCTAATCTGTAGGCATAAAATTGCAGGGAGTATATGCAGTATTATTATTTCCTCTGCCTGTGATTGTTTGCCCTGTGGTTACACTCACACGCTGTGCTGCATTGGCTTTGGGAAGTCCACAAGTTGTTACAGAAAATGCTGCGTGTGAACTGTGTTATAGGATGTCCTGGTTCCGGCGGGGATAGGGTTAATTCTCCCCAGGCTCTGGCAGGGACACAGGTATTCCATCCCGTGTGAGCCATGCCCAGTCTGGAGCCGGGAGCTGCCGGGGGAGGGGGCGGGAAGTCGCAGCCTGGGAGCAGGCTGAGGCGTCCCGGGTCCTGGCGGTGAGCGGTGGGACCGTCATCGTGTTTGTACATTCCCCTGTCCGTGTCATTGTTGTTGTTTTCCTGTTCCCTTTGCTGTTCTGTTAAACTGCCTTTGTCTCAACCCACGAGTTTTGCCTTTTTCTTCCAGTTCTGCCCCGTTGGGGGCGGGGGGGCGGTGTTTGAAAGAGCGGCCCCCTGGTTCTTTGTTGCTGTCTGAGGCTAAACCATGACAGGATTAATGTGGAAATAATAGGCTTTGATGGCAAGACTCTCCAGGCACGAATGAGAAATACACTTTCACAAAGATGGTCTGGAAACAGTTATTCTTACAGAATCAGTCTCGGCATTGGTCTAACTCTGGTGGCATTAACTCCCCTGGACTTGGATGTTAGGTGACTGCTGCCTGTTTGCAAAAGCACCGCCTCTGTTCACAGTGGGTGTGTTACCTTCATGATAGCCCCAAATGGCGCAGGTTGTCCTCCAGCTTGTCAAATGAGTGGGCAGGCGTCAGAGTTGCTGTTCTCTGACATTACTGGTTGCACCTGCTTCACATATGGTTTGTTTTGGCACAATGGTGGTGTGGCTAATAAAAGCTCAAATTAAAATTGAATTTCAGTTGCACAGAGACAAGAGACAGTAGTTGGCAGGTTCTGGTGCCTGCCTCCACCAGGGAATTCAGTTCTGTTTACTTGAATGACCATAAGACAACTGTGAAATGGTTGGTGGGGTAAACATCTTCCCTATGGATCTAGGGGATAGTGATCTTTCAAGAGATGGATACTAACTACAACACCCAATATTTTTGAAAGACTTTGCCTCATCACTCAAATAAGTTTCCCTAATGTTTTCTGGATGCTTCCATTGGTAAGGGTGTTTTCTTCGGGATTTCAGGTCTGTCTCTTTATTAAGGAAAACTTGCTGGACTTGGGTGAAACCGTCATGCAAACCCAAACGTGTTTTATCTAACAGCAGTACTGCTGGTGTCTCCTTTCAGTTTGTTTATCTAGGGAAGTGAGATTTTTTTCCTTTTTGACGCTTATTGTATGCTTGTGATTCTTCTCCCCCATCCTGTTGTCACTGTTGACTTACATTTGTAGAACAGAGGGCTGAAGGAAATTCAGCTACTGCATGAATAAAGCAGCTGAAGAGAAGAAAATCCACAAGGAAAGGTTGCAGTATGAGATCTTCTTTATTAGACATCAAAGAATCCCTATGGGAACACAGCCTCTCAAAATGAATTCACAGAAGATTACTTGTTCTCTGCTTAGGGAGTTATTTTTTATTTAACGTTATTAAATGGCAGGACAGCTTCTCTCAAGGGACAGTTTGTTTCTGCAAAGCCATAGCTGAGAAGACCATTCAATTCTGAGTTTCCTTTTTGGCTTTATGTTTTCTACACTAGTAGAAATGACATATAAGACATGTGGGTTTAGCTTCTAATTATGCCCCAAACCCATTCCAGATCTAGGGCCAGTCACTGAATGCCTCTGGGACTTAAGACATTATTTCTCATCAAAGCTAGGGATAAAGTTGTGCTCTTTGTATGAGTTGTGCTCTCATGAGAACTTAGTTTTCTCTTAAATTTCATAGTACACCTTGGCCCGCGGGAGTAAAGCATCCGCGTTGAAATGTAGCAGCTCAATAACTAACACATCTTACCTATAGCAGAGTCAGATTAATTAAAATGTTTGTTTTCCAGCACATGCATGCTATCAGCCAGTTCTGGGATTCAAGATGTCATTGAAGTGCTCTGGGCTGCTCTGGGCTCTTATTTGCCTGTTTGTTAGTTTGTTAAATAGTATACGTGACACAGACTTGTGTACAGAGGGAGACACAGGCAGTGTACCTAAGAGTGAAGACGCCTGGGCAGTAATGGGCAGTGTCAAGAAAAAAATGGAAGTGCAGAGCAAGGGTGCTGTGACATTTGGAGAGAAAATTAACAGAAAGCCCACATGTGTGATGGTTATGGTCATTTAACCATAGTCAGTTTTCTGAAGAGGAGTCATGCTTGTAATGGGGTATGACTGGCAGAGCCCTGTTTGTCCTGGATAGACAGACATGGTAATAGTGGAGTCTTGGGAGGGAATTATTGTCGAAGGTCAGCTTAATTGTGTTTGGTCTTCCTTTATAAACAGAAGTACTGTTTTCTTGTGGAAATCAGGGGAAATATGGGTTGGCTGGAAGATGTAGCTTTGTGGTTTCTGTGCAGCTGCAATTGGTTGCTACACTAGACAGGGTTACTGAAGAGGCTGAGGCTCCTCAAACTTCCTGGTAGTAAATTAGAAACATTGAGACTTCCATTTGTCACTTCTTTATAGTTTTGGAGTTTCTCAAAATTAAAGATCAGGCCAAGCGACCCTGTTGCCTTCTTCTGTTTCGAGAGATACATCAAGAGGTACAAAATGATGACAGTGCAAATTAAGACCCTTTTTTGCTCTTTTTGCTTTAACTTTGAAGAATGAACTAAATTTAGTTCTCTTTTTTGAATTACATAGAGTACTTAGCAGGGTAGACTCAAGAACAAAGACAGGTGATGGTTCTACCCCAAAGACACGAAAGCAGAACCTCAGCTGCAATGCAATGAACATGTTAGCTCATTACTTGCTCGAATACAATAGCGCCTGCACCATGAAACAGGCTTAAAATAAAATCAGTCCTTCACAGTGATGAAAAAACTTGGTCTGGTTTAATGAGATCGGGAAAGTAAAAAAGGAAAGAGGAAGCTGAAGCAATGACAGCAGGAGAAGGAAGTGGAGAGACCAAAGGGTTTTTTTGTGTTGGAGCATAATGTGTACCTAACAGCTGCAGAACTCAGTAGGTTTCCCTAAGAAATTTTATGGGTGAGCTGGCTGTAATTTACTTTTAACAGTCCCAAACACTACTGATCACAGGAGTATTATTAATTTCTTTTGAAGTGTACTGTTGTAAGGGACTTGAGGGTTTTTTTCTGCAAGGGCTATGGAAAACCAAAGGAATTGCTAAATCCAGCACAAGAAACATTCAAGCAGCTATAAAACAAGACAAACCTATACAGGAAGTTAGAGCAGTGTATTTATAGGGGACTACTGTGCTACTTGAAGGGTTTTAATGACAAGAATAAAGAGGTTGTTTTAAAGATGATGGTTTTAAGCAATAAGGCAGTGTGTTCTGCAGAGAAATATCTGGATGGGGATGGTTATGCGTGTGTTCTTACAGTAGCTTGCATAGGGTGGGAGAGGTCATATGAGCAGCCATGTACAAGTGTCCCTGTCCAAAAAAGCTGATCGCTCCATGTGACAGTGGAAAGAATAGCATTTCTGTTGACAGCCGAGTGACTCAGTGTCGTGCTACTTTCCATCTTGCTTTCCTTGCCTACACATTCCCCCTTTTCTTCTCACTTCCTTCTGCCTGGCTTGTAGAGTTTCTAACTCTACCAGAGAGAACAAGATAGGAGCATTTCTTCATGGCCCATTAGCACAAACACTGGCGCACGTAACCAGCTATAGAGAGTGTCTGTTGCCTCCTCTGCCCCTTTTGCCTTTCCTTTTAGTATTTCTTGTCCTGTAGTGCTATCACAGGCATAAGGATTTCTTACCATGCTGGGCTTGTTTCTTTCTGAGTCTGTCCTTCCACAGAAGGGAGGTTTTTTTACAGCAGTTTCCCAGTCACCCTGCCAACCTTGCCTTTCATTACAGTCCCTGTTGGTAGTTGCCTCTTTTCCTTTCCAGGGCTGGTAAGGAAATGTAGCTCCTCTCTTAATTGTGGTTAGCTCCTTGCAGCATTTGCATATGTTGGCATCAGCTAAGGGGCCCTGTTCTCCCTTTCACCATTTATAGCTATTAAGCCCCTGCTGTTTGTTTGTTCCAAGCAATATAAGTCCCAGCACCTCACCACCATGCTTACAGAGTACCAGGGGTCTACGGTTCAGTGTCAAGGTTGCTTTGTGGCAGCAAGGAGAAACTGCCTGGATTCTCTGCTCTCTGTGACTGACTTGGTGTATTTTTTCAGCAAATCTCTGACACACAGAAAAAAAATTCTGCTGCTGTAGCTTAGACAGCTTTTCCCTCTGAAACATGACAGAAGATGGTGCTAACCTAGAGAATATGTAGGCATGCTTAGTTATGGTTGCAGAAAAGCTGATTTGCCATGTAGGCTGGCTTGGTTTCATAGGTTTTGGTAGGAATGCAGCACGTTGCTACACTAAGAAAAGAACTGAGCCATCAGTTTGAGATGCATTAGATTCACACAAAACTATTTTTCACCACATATATCAGGCCTTGTGGTTTAAAAAATAAATAAATAAATAAAAAGATAGCAAGTCATGCCTGACAAATTTGGTGGCCTTCTATGATGAGGTTACAGCGTTGGTGGATAAGGGAAGAGCAAATGACGTAATTTACCTGGGCTTATGCAAAGCGTTTGACACTGGCCCACACAACATCCTTGTCTCTAAATTGGAGTGACATGAATTTGACAGATGGACCACTCAGTGGATAAGGAATTGGCTGGATGGACACTCAAAGAGTTGCAGTCAACGGCTTGATGTCCAAGTGGTAAGCAGTGACAAGTGGTGCTCTCAGGGGTCGGTACTGGAACCGGGGGCTCTTTAACATCTTTGTTGGCAACATGGACAGCAGAACTGAGTGCACCCTCAGCACGTTTGCCAAAAACACCAACCTGTGTGGCACAGTGGACGCGCTGGAGGGAAGGGATGCCATCCAGAGGGACCTGGACAGGCTTGAGAGGTGGACCCATGTGAACCTCATGAAGTTCAATGAGGCCAAGTGCAAGATCCTGCACCTGGGTTGGGGCAATCCCAAGCACAAATACAAGCTGGACAGATAATGGCTTGAGAGAAGCCCTGAGGAGGACTGGGGGGTGTTGGTGGATGAGGAGTTCAACGCAGGCTGGCAATGTGCGCTTGCAGCCCAAAAAGCCAACCATATCCTGAGCTGCATGAAAAGAACCGTGGCCAGCAGGTCAAATGAGGTGATTCTGCCCCTCTACTCTGCTCTCATGAGACCCCACCTGGATTACTGCATCCAGTTCTGGAGTCCTCAGCAAAAGAAGGACATGGCCCTGTTGGAGCGAGTCCAGAGGAGGGCCACGAAGACGATCATAAGGCTGGAGCACCTCTCCTATGAAGACAAGCTGAGAAAGTTGGGGTTTTTCAGCCTGGAGAAGAGAAGGCTCTGGGGAGACCTTATAGCAGCCTTCCAGTACCTAAAAGGGGCTTAGAAGAAAGCTGGAGAGGAACTTTTTAGAAGGGATTGTAATGATATGACAAGGGGTAATGTCTTCAAACTGGAAGATGGTAGATTTAGATTAGATATGAGGAAGAAATTTTTCACTGTGAGGGTGGTGACACCTGGAACAGGTTGCCCGATGAAGTTGTGGATGCCCCATCCCTGGAAGTGTTCAAAGTCAGGCTCGATGGGACTTTGAGCAACCTGGTGTAGTGGGAGGTGTCCCTGCCCATGGCAGGGGGGTTGGAACTAGGTGATCTTTAAGATCCCTTCCAACCCAAACCATTCTATGACTAGTGTTGAGCATTCTATGAGCTCAGAGTAGCGGTGGTAGTTTACACTTTATCTTCTATTTTTCAAAATATGTAAACAGCCTGAGATTTGAGAGAGTGTGTCTTTGCAAATATTTCAACAATTCAGAGGAGTTGTTTGGGTTCCCTCAAGAGGCTTTTGAAATGAGTGTAGGACCTAAACATCTAGTATAATCAGTTAAGGCTTTGAGACCCCACATCAGCTGGCTTATGCTTGATTCTGGTTCAACCTGTTATTTGTGGGGCTGTAGAATCATCACGAGGTAAAGCAACATCCCTGACTGCAGGATCTTACAGTTTCTTTATGTAAGTAGCAAGTTTGAGAAAATCTTACGGTCTTGACTGTGGTTCTGGGTTAGGAGTTCAAACCCAGATGAGTTTTGTTTAGTCATTGATTTTTGTTGTACTTATTTTGCTTAGCCTGGATGTCAGCAAACAAGCTTAGCTCTGAAGGAATAGCCCTTTTGACTCATGGATATTTTGACTGCTACCAACTTCAAAGCCTAACATGAATTTCTGGTCTGACTGGCCAAGTTATAGTCTTAACCATATAAAAGCATATTCTGCTTGGTGACCATCTTCTGTCAAGCATGTTCTCTTCCCTAGAGAAAAACTTGCCATATTCCTTAAAACATCCAGCACATGGCTTTTCGTTAGCCATCATTGCATATAGACTTGACCTTTTTTTTTTCCCCATAAACATAATTATTTCAAAATAACAAGTGCACATGAGTGTCCTTGTAGTACTAGTGCAGTGCACCACAGGTGTACGAGAGTAGCCATAATGGGTGAGAATCAAGGTGCACCGGTCTCCTCCTGTATTTTCTGGCAGTGGTCAGTAGCAATGCTTACGGGAGGCTGCAAGAAGTGGGGCCATGACACAGTGATGCATGTGGCCCAGCACACCCTCTTAGCACTCTGGGACTGCATGGAACAGTAATGTGTCAAGTTCTTTTATCTCAAAATGAATCATATTTTGCACTGAGGCTTAAGAGCATTCCTCGAAGCAGTGAAGATGGCCCCTCCCAAGGCAGCTTTGTGTCAGCAGGGTCACTCACCTTGGATGCTAGCAAACCGCCCGCTCAGGTCCAGGTCTGAGCATTCCACCTCCCCAGCACTCCTGCCCTCAGGTTCTCCCGGGCTCCTTTTGAACATGCCCTCCATGTTTACCTGCATTTAGATGCCCTTTGCTTTAAGTACTCTTTATTCTGTAAGCTAATCACCCCATTCTTACCTGTACCTTCAGCATGGTGAGTTTAGTTTCTGCAGAGAATGTTCTAAGGGTCCTCGTCTACCCTCTAATTTGAAAGGACAATGACTTCATTCAGTGGGATCTTTGCTATGGATTTGAAGTTATATCCCCCTCCCCTACCCTCAGCCCCGAAATGCAGTTGGAAATGTAATCTGGTCTCGAGTAGTGATGTGGGTCCAAAGTTAGTGTCTTGTTATCTGCTTTATATTTCGCTTGCAGTATGGAAGTACTGCATTCCTCTGCTGATAAAAGTACATATGAATTCCAACTAAACATGTAGTTAAAATAATTAAACCTGGGTGCTAAAAGCTGGAGTACAGTGGTGAAAAAAAAAGGACTGACTTCACAGTGATCCTAAGCTTGTATGGTTTACCAGACTGTCTAATGAGAGCTAATACCACTCAACATATTGAGGGCAAAAAAGCAGAACATGTTTAGTTACATGCCTATTTAACATATTCAAATCAGAAACAATTAGTTTCATGATAGCGCTTCCTGATTTTATTCCACACCAGAGTGGCTTTAACAGCTCAAGTCATAGGTATTTTCTTTAGATTTCTGACAGAACGGTACGATTGCTCCTGTTTTGTTGTTTCCTCACATGAATACCTTTAGTCTCTTGCCTTTCAAGACTATTTGTAGCCTTGTTATGTCTATTAGTTATAGTAATTTCTTGTTGTTGATGCTTGCTAAAATGCCCAGAAAGCTTTGGGCAAGACCGAGGCTTTCCTATTTTAAGCAGCAGCTTTGAATTTTTCTTGTGTGCCCACTGTGACCCTCTCAGACTCTTGTTAACCAACTGATAGAGGAAATAAATTTTTTTCCTGAATGTAAACAGTTTGGAACAAATAAAGAAACATTCTTAAATGGGTGCTTTATTTAGTCTTAATTTACCCAAGGACTTCAAGTGTGTTTAGTTTAAAACAAACATGCTGCAATGCATCATCCTCTAAAAAGATGCTGTTTAATGAAAATCACAGGAGGAGTTTATTTATCCTTCTCCTCACAAAATCATGCCCAAGGTTCTGCTTCTCCAATATTCACCCTAATTGCAAGGAACGGAGCTGTGGAGAATATACACAAGCCCCCAAGGAATAAAGTACTTAACGCAGTTATACTCTGATTTTTCTGTGATGGGATGGACAAAGCAAGAGATACCTTTTCTCTTTTAAAGGTGAATTAAACACATACTTCACAGGTTTATTCTAGGCTCTCATTCAAGGAAGGTTTAGATGTTTTTAGGAAACAGGTTGAAGACATAAGCTAGCACAATCGGTTCCTCAAACCAAAGTGTGGTCTTTTGGGCTGTTACTGTCGTTTAGGGATGATCTCAAGAGGTTTATGGGGAAGATGGAGCTTTTCAGCATCAGGTCTGTACTGTATCCCAAGGTACTAGAGGGTCTGGAGCTGTAAGCCCATTTTAATCTTACTGATAGCTATCTAACTAGCTTCACATCTACTATTTAGATCTGAAGCAGCATGCTTTGCTGGGCCTCTTTGTAGATTAATTGATTTGCTGGATCAGAGCTCTAAGGGTCTAATTTC
Organism: Alca torda; assembly: GCA_008658365.1. Taxonomy (NCBI): domain Eukaryota; kingdom Metazoa; phylum Chordata; class Aves; order Charadriiformes; family Alcidae; genus Alca; species Alca torda. Next base: position 19,840,394 of record CM018079.1, on the reverse strand, counting down.
TGTATCAGTAAAAAGTCCAGAACTGCTAACAGCTCTTCCATCTTCTTCATTCGAACAAAATCAAGTCAATGAAAACGTTCCCATTTATTTGATTTTCAGTATCTTAATTCTAAAACACTGGTTGCTCTTATGATCAACTGTAAAGCACTCCAAACTGGACAGGTGATTTGTCAGCCTGAAGTAACTCTGTTGTGGCAGACACTGCTTGTTGTGGCTCCACAGTCTTCTGTGCCCTCTCATGGGGCACACACATAGCAGCTGCAGAGCAAGCTTGAGGAAGGGGTCTTGGCAGCCCACAGTTAAGCCAAATGGAGAATCCATCTGCTTTAAGGGTAGTTTTAAAGTTGTCATGATTACTCGCTTTGAGTATGTATTCTGACCAAGGATGTAAATATTCATTCTGAAAATCCTGAAATCCCTGGAAAGGCTCAAATCCAAAACAGCTTGCACTTTTTCTGCATCCCTTTGAAGGTTTTTCTGTGTTTTCCTCCAAACCTACGATCAACACATGAAGAGCTATTTGCTAATCATCTTTGGGATTTTGTTTGTATTTTCACTAAAGTTATTAAAATAAAAAAAAAAAAATGGGCATTTGTCTTCTGCAGGGAGGATGATTGTTGCAGCAGCAGGAATTGTTACTTACCGTACACCTCACGAAGGCTAGAGCTAATGAGCACTTCTTAGCTGCTATTGAAGAGCTTTCTTGGTTTTTTTGCCTCACTGTCGGGTGCACGGCATGAACCAGGATTTCATAGGAGGACTCTGTGTGTGTGTGTGTGTGTGTGTGTAGGTGCATGCATGTGTCCCTGGGAGAGAGAAATCTCAGACCTTCCCCTGGCAGGGTTGTTGACATTTTACATGTGTAATGGCAAAGTTGCCTTGGCATTGTTTTTTGTGCTCTGTGCAGTGAATGTCTGTACTTTGCAGCATTTACTTAGAGCAGTGTTGAAAAGCAGATCATCTAGAGTTGATATAAATCATAAACTGAGTCCTTCCAAGGGCAGAAAATGTGCTGGCAGCCTCTTCTGCAAGGAAGTTTTGTTGTTGTTTTGTTTATGATGCTGCTGATGTTTTGTTTACGGGAGGATTCTGAAGGTATCTCTCATCTCCTGGTGATGATTAAGAATAAGACTATTCCTGCATTATAGGGTTAGAAGTCAATGGACTTTTGAAACTTCTTTTTCTTAGAGTACGCTGGGGGCAATGTTACCACCTGACTGTAGTTACTCATTTAATAATGATGGATGCTGTCACTGAAATCATATGAAGAAGAGTCGTTGTATATATAGTGCTCTCTGTTACAGCTGTCCCCTTCAGTGGTAGGATATACGTCTGGCTGATGGAGGGAGAGGTGAAACACAATTGTTATGGATCAGAGTTATCCTGAAATCTCTGTGTTTACTCTTCTCTGCCACAGCTTTAGCAGCATTACAAGAAGAGGACCCCGTGAGAAATTAGTCAGTCTTTTTCCATGTCTTTCTATTAGATTTCATTAAAATTGATTTTTGGAAATTTGGAGGCAGGGTCAACAAAAACCACGTTTCTCCCTATGAGGAAGAGGTAAAGCAAGTACCTCCCAGACAGTTGATTTGCTACTAGAATTGTACTCCTGCTTTTGATCTGCATTTTCAGGAAGAGAGGTTGCCCTTGTGGATGTTGGTCTCAGGCATACCTGCTGAAGCTGTTTGATTTGCAAATGTCATTTACATGTGAACTGGGTGAAAAAGGCAGCATACAAACAAAACCTTTGCAGGCAAAGAGGCTGTGCAGATAGTAGACACTTATTCCATGTATATTTAAGGTCTGTTTTGTAACTGCTGATTAAAAATAATGACCATTTCTCCCAGAGCAGTACTGCTGCTTGGTCAGTAATAGTGCAGGTCTGTGCGTGTGTTCTGCATGAGTGTTGCTCCACATGCTTCCTCAGTGGGTTATCTCTGACAGTAGGAAATCCAGAGCAGGTGAGATTTAGGTCTACTCTCTGAAGCACAGGATGGAGAAAAAGAAGGCGATAGTGACTAGAAAAAGGTTTTGGAAACTACTGTTCCAGTGCTGCAACTCATGCAAGGGAAGGTGCAAGTATTTGAGGAGAAATAGCCAAATAAGCAAGGAGGAAGAAAGAGAATGCAAGCGCCTGGCACAGAACAAATTAAAGACAGATTTTGGAAAAGAAAAGGCAAGCATGCTTGAAAAACTCCAGTTCTGTTTTAACTTACAACTAAATTGAAAATTGTCTTAGTAAAAGGAATTGGTTTCTGAAATACAGCTTTGTGGAACTGGATTGTAAACCATTTTTCCCCTTCTTTTTCCCCTTCTAAATTGTGTGATTATCAGAGATGAACTTCTCAAAACAGCGTCAGAGATTTGAATGCACTCTTCTATTAATGAGCCATTTCACAGCAATTACTCTTGATGTGTGTTGGTACAACTTGGCAGGAAATTAGACTTCATTCCATTTACGTATATTTTGTGGCTATAATGGAGCAATCTATACCTTAGCTAGTGTCTAGACCACCCTTGTGTTTGGTGGAGAGTCACTGTTAAGGTGCCATTTGTCTGATCTATTTTAGAAATCTGCTTCCAGAGGCAGTGATCTCACCTGAGAAGGTGGTCTCAAATATCAACTCCTGATAGGAGCTCAACATATTGGAACATATTTGTATTTAAGTGAGAGGAATCATACTTTTTTTCAGCAGCAAGACGCAGTCTTAGGAATCTCTAATTCTGTCTCTTGGACTGAGTTTTTCCTTATCTTATTTCAGAAGCTCTTACATTTTTATTTTTTCTTCAGTTTTTAAACCCTTGTTTACAAGGTACAATGCTCAGCAAGGCACAAAAACATGACGGTCAGTGAGGAAGTTGTGTATCTAAAAGTTCTTTAGTTTGTTTGTGGCTCAGTCCTCTGAGATTGCTTTGTAGACCTCAAACACAACTGCTGAGAATGAAAGTTCATATAAACCACAAATTTCTGAACGGAGCCCTTTTTTAACTTTTAAAAGCCTGGTTTATGCTCTTGGCATGTAAATTTGGCTAAAATTAACATATACAGGGCATAAGACTCAGGAAACCCTTTATTTTCCATAAGAAATAAACATTCATATTGACCGGTTAAGGAGCAGTTTTCTCAAAGTTTTTGCTTTACGATGCTGATAACATATCACTCAAGTTACATAGTGCTTGGATAGAAAAAGTCCTTTTTATGAATTCAGCATGCCATTTTGGGGCCAAAGGTAAGCTTAAAGTGTGACTGTTGTGGGGTAGCCAGAAGCCATTTATGTCCTTATGAATTTTTTTTCTTTCAGTTTTGAATTGTAGAAAGTTTTTTTTGTTTGTTTTTATGCTGTTACATAAACTGAATGTGTCACTTTGTCTGTTTTTCATTCTGCATGCAGTGCGATTTATTTTTAGGATTATTCTTAAACATAATTATCCAAGTGCTGTCTAATCCTTGCAGTAGTTCTATAGAGTGGGAAAGATGTCACTCGTCCAAATCACAGTGCCTTCAATGAAGTGAATATTCTTCCTTTCCCAGTTTTTGGTCTGGCCTTTAAATGGCATGTCTGCCTCCAGGATGCTTTCCCAGATATCTTATGTTGCAAAAGTAAACAGAGGTTCTCCATCATGTATGTGCGTGTGTGGTGCTTGTACATCATGCTGTGGAAGTGCATAGGTGCCTCACAGCCCCTCTTTTCTGCTCCTCAACCATTTCACAGTATTACCATCCAAACAGCCTGTCAGAGATTTTCAGAATGCATTTTACAATTACTTCAAATCAGCTCTAGCAGTCTAAAGTGATTGAGTCAAAAATGAAAGTGGAAGGGACCCGCGCACATTTAAGCCACCTAAACTGATATGAAAGATGAGGCTACTGTGCAAGCAGTGGTGGGAATAAAGCTAGTGATCAAGCTTCTCTTGGCTGGAGCTCCAAGGCCTCCTCACATCCTCTAAGAAATTAAAAGCAAGGTGGGGCTCAGCACATCACTGACTTGTGTGTTTGTGTGTTAAAGCTAATCCCAGAGGCACTGCAGGTCAGACTTGAGAGGCACTGGCAGAGCTTTGTGTAAGGCATCTCACCTACTCTTTCCATGGTGTGTGCTGTTGTTTCTGGAGAGCTATTTTGAGAACTGAGTGCATACACTGCTCATGATATTTCAGTGTACTGCTCTTCATTGCGTGTCAAGGACCCAAGTGCCATCCTCAGTTGTCAGGCCCTCCTTTACTTTCCCTTTGTCTCTGGTGTCTCAGAATATCACTCTGGGCTGAAAAACCTCTTCCCTGGAAAGCTGTTGTTTTGCCTTGGAGGAAGCTGAAGAAGCTTTTTCAGGAACATTTTGTTCTTCTGAATGGGTTCTTCATTCTCCACACAGAGCTTTTCTTAATTATATGAAGAAGAGACATATTAACTGAAAGGCAGCATGTGTATTTGGCTCTACTCAGCATAGCTCTCTGCCATTTTAACTTAGTGAAGTGCATCTATTTACATAACAGATTATTTTGGGCCAGTTTGTGCAGCAGTTTCACACGCTTTGTATGAAAAAAATTAAGCAACAACCAACCCTGTGAATTTTCTATCTGTATTGAATAACCCAATGCAATGGTTCAGAGAAGACACTGACCTATGTCAGTGTCTGCGTGTCTGGAGTTCTTCCCTCTTCCTCTCTCCCTGTCAAAGTACTTGGCAGGAAGAACCACTCCTCCTTCCTTGGCAGGAAGAACCACTCCTGAAAGCTCTTGAAATGCAAATAGAAAAAGCTAGCAAGAAACCACTGGAGACAAAAATTGGAAGCAGGCACTGGACACACACAGAGTTGGGCATGTGACTGTTAATCCCATGGTGACAGCAAGGAAAGGTTTTTAATGGCAGCCACTTCCTCTCCTTCAGAGTATCAAATTCCCTTCCTAACAGGAATGCGTGTCCTGTTGGAAACAGATTAACTCACAGAGATTTGAGTCATCAGCGTTAAATGGAAATAAACGGTGAAGGTGAAATCCCGTTTTCCCTGGTGATTAGTCTCATTGCCTGGAGGGCTGGTAAGAGTGAACTTGTGTAACACAAGTTACAAAGGCCACAGTCCCCTTTGCTGAGTGCAGCGTGAGTGTGGCTGTGGCTGTGATGCTTAGGAATGGCTGCAGAGCAGAGGAATGGATTTGAAAGATGCTGTGACAACATTTTATGCTCAGGTGGAGTGAATGGGAGACCCATCAGATTAAGGGTGTAATGGAGAGGAAATCATTCATTCTTTATCCTATGCGATCTTTCCTAAAGCTTGTGATGCCTTAACCAAAAGATAAAATGCTGTTGTTTACTAATGTAGCTGTTCCCATCAGATATAACCAAGAAATCTCTGTTAATGACCCTTAGTAGATAAACAGCAATCTTTTTAGACAGCAGGATGCCTACTTTTGAAACTGTAAGCAGATTTACTTTCCCCATAACTTCTTCACGGGTATAATTATTTCTGATGTCCCCGTCCCTGCTGCTGTTTCCATTAGCTTTTTGAGAATGGCTTCAGACACAAAGATATAAATCTATCTTATATTGCCATAAGTTTCTTCTCCTAAAATCAAAGTGAAAAAGCTTCGTGGTTTAATTGGTTTTGTTCTATCAGGCAGTATTGTTTTATCTTTGTATATGATTAAGCTTGTACTGTTAAAGCTATACAAAGGTATTGTCTGTCATTTAGGATATGAAATAACTTAGTTTTACAAAATAGCATACCCCAAGCATCCCTCTGGGTTGTGGGCAGCTTTAGTAGAGGTGATGGTTTCATGTGAGGGTTCTGCTGCCAGGTGTGGAAAGAGAGCGAATTAAGAAATTAAATTAAGAAAATTCACTTTGAAGTGAATCCTTACGCAAGTTGCAAGCCCACAATGGGAGGAAGAAAGACTTTACATGTCATGCTGTGTTTCAGCTGTCATTCTCAAACAAAAATCTGTGTGAAAAACTTTTCCTATAGATATCAGTAATACTGTTCTTACTGATGCTAGTGGGGTCATTTTTCACTTTATTTATTTTAGTGACAACCTGAAAAATTGTGACTAGCAGGAGGGAATTTATTCTCCGCTACACTGCATAATGTAACCTTCTGTGGGAGCGAATTGCTTGCCACAAAAGCATATCGCTGGGAGACAAGTCTCTCAACCTGATGGCTCTGCAGCCTGAAAAAATGGAACAAGCTCTGGGATTCTGTAAGTGGAGTTAGAGAGCATAAAGGAGCTCGTGTGATAACAGATTCGTCACATCTTATTGTGATAGAGAAAGACGTGGTAAAAGAGGGCACCATTTATGGAATACAGATGAGGAACTTCAGCTGTTCATGTCAGGGATGCTGAGTGGTGTGCTTAGAGAGGACTCTAAATGGAACGAACAAGGAAGATGGATTTCATTCAGCTTGACAGGCTGTATTTTATCCATCAGATTTGTAATGATGCTGTTGCTGCTCTTCTGCACAAGAAAGCTGTCCTGAAAAGCCAGGGATACCTAGCGACCTGCTCTCTGCAGGCTAGACATTTTTAGAAAGAAAAAGGTCTTGAATCAAACCTGCGAATGGGGTGGCTTAAATCAAGCAAGCAAATAGATTGCTAGGCAAAATTACTCACAACAGAATACTTTATGAGAAATTAGCCAAGGTTGAAAATGAATTAAAGTAACTGGCTAGTTTGTATGTGACCATTAGAGAAAATAACAGCCTTTGATTCTAAGGGCATTAAAGAACTCATATCTTTGTCCTGAGGATTTAATAGAACAGTTCCTCAAGGGAGGAGGTAGTAATCTGTAATTTAGGAGGGCACAAGCGTAGTGCCCTAGCATAGATAAACTGGACAGAGTGGTGGGTATTCGGTCCTACCTAAGCAAGAAGGGCAAGAAGTTTGTTGTTACGCTACTGCAGCAGCAGCAGAGTCTGAGCCGCCATTTCTCCTCTGCATACCACTTGTCCTCGTGTAGGAGTAACTTCCGCATCACTGCACAATCGTTGGCTCCTCAGCTAGCTTCCAGTCAGATACACTGGGCAACAAGGAGTTAGAGGGGCACCCAACTTCACTCCTTGCAGCAGGGTACAGGGAAGTGCTCCCGGCTCTGGATGCGCACAGTGGCACCAAGCAGAGGGATGCAAGCAGGCTCCTCTGCTGCTCAGCCAAGAACCACCTAATCCTGAGAGACAGATGAAGTGAAATATCACTGTCACCAAAGCAGATGTATTGGCCTGCTTGAGAGCTGCAGCCTGAAAGAGCTGCTCATTTAAAGAGTATTACTGGCAGTTGTCACAGGCTAGAACTGAAGCTGCAAGCTTTGACCAAGTGTGTTTAAAAAAGGAAGATGATCAAACTGCTGTGTGCCTCATATGATTGCTGAGATGAACTGGTGAATATAAAGGCCATTCAGCAGAAAAAAAGCACATGGAGAGCTATTTTTCCTTTGTTTCTCCTTAAAAAAAAAAGCCATCTGCATGCAACAGAAGGTCACTTAGACAACTAGAGAGAGTAAGAAGAAGTTTGCCTCCATCCATAGGAAAGTGGAGAAATAATGGGGAAAAACTGTGAAGCAGGACTATGTCACCCTAGGGGCTGAAACAGAAGTGTGCTGTCTGCCCATTGCCACAGAAACAGGGCAGCTGTATCGGTCCAGCCCCATTTGCCTGTGCTATCCACTGCTTCCCATGGCTGATTAATCTCAAAAGGAAACATAGCTATTAGTAGTTTTTGGAGATTCCATTTGCTTTTCTCAGTTTTGTGTGGCTCCATATCTGTCATTATCCTCAGTAGTAGCCTTAGACTTTTCTAGAGATGCTTTTTCTCCTCCTTCACATCTCTATCCTTCAGATTTGGTGGGGCAGGTGGCATTGTTCAGAATTGCTGCTGTGGATTACCTGGTCCCAGGCCACCCACCCTGGTTGAAGCTCTTAAAGGACAGAGAAGATGGCATGCTTTAACAAAATAGTATTTTTGGAAGACACGATGAAACAAAGGATGGGAAATCTGTGTGTTATTCTTCCTGTTTTGTTGATCAGGAGCTGTTAGTGAGGTTAAATTTGCTGAGAATTGACTGCAGGTGCTCTCATTTCACATGCAGATTGGTGACTGCAGGACTGTCCTCCGTAGGATCCCCTCACATCCAACTTAAGCAAAAAACAATGTCCCCAAAACTATCAGATCTTTCAGACAAGTCTCTTCATTTCACCCCACTGGCAGGAAGCTCTGTCAACCGTAGGATGGGGGAAGAACACGATGGGGTATCATAAGATTAGCTGCCTCAAAAAAAAAAATCTTTATTTTTAATTTACTGCAAGCAAGTTAACAGCTGAGGCGCAGTTACTGCATGGTTTGCACATAAATCCCATTTGACTCCATTTGTGATGAATGTGCTTTAAATTCTCAGTGAGAGAGAACAGAAAAACTTCAGTTTTCCTGATGGCAAAAGTGGTTGGGGGTGGTGCTGCCTTCAAGTATTAATCTGTCAGTCTTCATTATCATCTTATTGTTCTGTGCTAAGCAGTATTAAAGCCAGTGAGTGCCCTTCTCGTATTCTTTTCCAGCTAATTCAGATATTGAGTGGGATATTTATCGGCTGAAGGGCTTCATGTTACTCTTCTGAGACTTCACAGCAGTGAGCTGGAAGAATGCTTCTGTTCCAGCTCTCTTTACATAGCTTCTGAAAGTTTTCATATTAGTTGAAAACAAGCCATTGTTTCACTTCCCACTGATTTAGAAACACAGAGAAATGCTTGCACTCTCTCAAATCAAAGCATATCCCCAACAATACTGCTTGCCTTAATGGTATTATACATACCATGAAGCAAGTGGTATCCAGCAGAAATGGAGCTGCTTGAGAAATAGACACATGAGGTCCTGAGCAGCCACCTGAAAAAAACATGTCAGTCCCTTTGGAAGGGCATAAAGGGCTGGACTTTCTTGCACCAGGATCGTCCATAGAAGGGATTTGGCAATTAGCTAAGGAACTGGCACAGCTGGCAGATCTTGGGCTCTGACCAGTCTGGTGCTACTGGGAAAAGTGTCTTTAACGTTACTGATCATTGATAATGATCAAACCTTGTCCTGTTGAGCACTGGTAAATATCAAAACACAACCATAAAGTAAGATTAAAGCAAGAAAAAATAATTTGGACTGCTGCTAGCTTGCCTAGTTAGGCAGGCTTTTGGTTTGCTCACAAGGTTCTTGGTGTCTGTGTGTGTGTGTCTTTACCTAAAGTTAGGATCATGTCAAAATTTCCCTGACGTCAGGAGTGTGAAGTCCCCAAGCCCTCAAGGGTTAAGTTTGGTTAGATGGTTTTGTTTTCTGGGTTAGGGAGGGCACAGCTACTCAGATGACTAAGCTGGTGAGCTATTTACAGTGGTATTTACAGTGTGCCTATTAGAGTAGAATGAAGTTTCTGAGATATTCTTTTCTTTTTTTTCTATTTGTAGGCCCTTCTGGAGAAAGGACGCTGCTCTCATTTTCTCTGTGGAAATCCCCCTCCCATAATTTTTACAAGCTTATTGCAGTGCTTTTCAGGGAATTTCCAAAGAACCCAGTTTGGCTTCTATTGAAGTGAGTGGCAAAGCTTCAGCCTGCTCTATGAGACAGCTGAGGCAGAGCCTTTAGCTTCTTTAGAAGTTCCCATTTGAAAACACAGTTCTTTTTATCACTTGTACTTTCTTGCTTGGTATTTTAAAATTAGTTACTTGTGGTGCAAAGTAGGATTTTAGCACTGTGGTAGACTTACTGGTAAATAGCGAGCTGTTCTGTAACCACAGTCCCCCCCAGAATTGAGTAACTCTGATTTTCATAGGCGCCAGCACCTCTTATCACTGATAACAAGTGCCAACTCCAAAGCCTCAGTTTGGTGTGAAGAGTTTTCATGGGAACGGGGGCGTATACCAGCAGACCACGTACATGATTGGCTTAGGCAAAACCATGCCTGGTTTGATGAGGAATGCTCACCTGTTGCTGCTTTTTTCATCCCTTTGCTGCATTTTTCTGTTTTATGTCTGCCAAGCACCTGTGCCATAATGACCCCTAGGTGATCCCCTCACATTAATGAACCTTTCTGCTGTAGACTGCAGCCCTGGCCTTAGGAGTGGTGCTTCGGTGGCCTGGAGGAAGCATCCTCTCCTGAGCCGGCCTGGGCATGTGTCTGGGTGGCCTGGCAGGATCCTTCTAGCCCTGGCAGTGTCCTACACAGCCTAGCTTGTCTCTAACCTTCCCATGGCACAGTGCAGTCTTTTATCACACTAATTTGGGGGTCAGATCCTCTGGGAGTTGTTGAGGAGATCATTTAGCCCTTTATAGCCTTGCAGGTGTTATTGCGATTTTATTAATGTAGCTGGGAACTTCCTAGTAAGGAGAGCTGATTTACAGTAAATAAACAGCAAATTGACCAAAACTAAAACTCAGGAGGATGGAGCTTCCTGAACTCTTTGCTGGTTCACAAATGATGGTATTCAGTGACACAGTCAGAAGGAACTTCAAAGCCTTCTGAGTGCTTTAAAAATTATTCCATGTCAGGATGGGCTTTTAACTCCTCAGATTTTGGTAACACCACTTAAATTGACTTCTAACATGTGTCATTCTACCTATCTGACAGGTCTCTGCAAATTTTGACTCTGAAGCATAATGGGTCTCTAAATAATTCCTTAAGGGATAAAAGGAGCACGGGGTCTTTCTGACAAATTATATTTATAATGCCCCTGGTGACTGCTGAGTGAAAGATACTCAAGGTAGCAAGCGGCTCTGAAGCGGGAAGTACTGGCATAGTCAGTCCCTGGTTTCTGTTTTTCCACAGCATCAGACTGTTCCAGCCTCTTGTCAGTAAACCTGAGTGTACTGACTGTATCAGTCGGTTTTATTATTAGCCAAGGGTTACTCTTGGGCAGCGGATAGTTACAGAGCCAAGTAAATACGTTGCAAAAGGAGACATCACATGTAAGTACTAATGGATGTGCATCTGAAATGTGCTTTTTTCACCAAACCCCATTGTAACACAATTTCAGAGCACAGTGCACTCAGCACATTGAAATGACTGAGAAGATGCACAAAGTGGAGTGGTGATGTTTGAGGAGGGGATGAGATTTTGAGCGCTGGTTTGTTACAGAATTAGGTCTCAGGGGACCCCTGGGTCTCAGCCTGGATCTCTGTAGGAACTCGTAAGAGTCCCAAGGCACACTTGGCATCTAAATTTTAAGATGTTCTTTGCTATAGATAGGGATGTCACATGATGTTGGGGAAACATTTGATTTACTGCAACCAGGCAGGGACAACCCAACTTGTATTGGCATCGCAGCCAAGGAGATGTTTATCTCCTGAGGCGCTCTCCATGCAGCAGATCGTATGCTGTCAAAAATTCCTTTGGGCCTCAGGCTCTGACCTCTATGGAAGCATTTCTTCTTAGTCCATCTCCAGCAATATTAGCTACCCACCAGGGCTGTGCAGCTGGCGTAATGCCATCTCCTGTTATTCCTTGGCTGTTCTGAAGTGCAGCATTTCAGGAGCTTTCAGCCAACCTAGCTCACAGATGTAGTTCAAGGCTTTACCTTCGAGTAATGTTTTGAACATTACCAGTGACCTTGCAATGATTTTAATTCAAACTAGATCAAATACAAATTAAAAATGTTTAATTAAAGTGTACAAAGGTCACTGGAAAAAAAAAAAGATAAAAAGCAAGTTTTATCTGCTTATACGAGGATAATGCCTAAAAAGTGTCTCTCCTGTATTTGGCTGCTGTATTGCAGGCACTTTCTGGTCCTACATCCCTGGAAGCTGATGGCCTAACTGTAGTCTAATTAGATTTCTGAGAGAAGGCTGTTTCCTGGTGCAGTATATTTGCTTTGTAGTCCTTCTGTCTTTCAGAAATTTTCCAGAGGTTCCATGCATGTTCGGTCCTTTTTCTGCAGACTTGTTCACTTCTGGCAGCTGATGACTGTGACACCTTCTGGGAAATCTAGATATTTCACTGGAATGTCATCTATCACTTTCTGTATGTATTGAGAACTTTCTGACTCAACAAGGGGTTAAACTCTCTCTCCCCTGTTTCACCCCACACACCTACTCTGGGGAATATACAGTGTGTCATATCTCTTGAACTGAACTTCATGTGTGTATCAATATTTATATCAGCTATAGGACTAAATGCCAGAACCAAGAATGAATTCATGCAGTTCATTTCTGAGCATTGGATGAGGACAAACATGATGATGATCAAACTTCCACCAGATTGATAGCTTGGGCAATGGACTCCCTCACAGTCTGTCTTGGAGTGCTGTTCTTTTAAATGCAGAAGTCTATGCCACCTCTAAATGTGGCACCTGTGTAGGTTTTATTTCAGGTTTTGCATCATGTGAACTCCCAGTAGCTGCGTTTTGCTTTGCATTTGAATGAAACCAAACCTTTCAAAAAAAAAAAAAAAGCTCAGATTAAACTGTTCATTTTCATCCTTTTTGTGGTTTGATCATATGAAGTTGACATATTTCCCATGGTTTCTAGCCAAAAACATTAATCTAAGGTTCATCTGAAACTCAGTAAAAATTCATGTGGAATTGGGCTCAGATTTTGAGGTGATTTCACTGAATCTGGACTCAATTCCAGGGTTACAATGGAACCACGGTGTGTAGTGGAAAACACCTGTTTGATTAAGTTTCCTGCCTACCTCCTGGATATTTAACTTGACAATTTAACTAGCATTCCTGTGCTTGGAAATAATAATCCCCTGCCAGTGCAGCCTGTGCTGCTAAAACTCATCTTCTGCCAGTATAACTGTGCATAAATAAATTTTTCTCTCTGTCTGTGTGGGAATGCCACCACCACACAGCCTTGGTAAGCTGGCTGTTGTGGCCAGCTGTACCAGGATGCTGGCCAGTCATTAGGGAGAAGTAAATGGCAGTTTGCAGCTTATTGGATATCAAAGAGAACAGGCGCTGAGCAAATAGTCCCCACATCCATGCCATCACTTTAAGTAAGAATGTGCTTTCATGGCTGCCTTAAATTAGTCTAGATGTATGCACTGCTGCCAGAAGGCATGCAGTTCTGGACCTCTCAGTGGCTCTTGCCAGCTTAAGTGGCTTCAGGCTAGTTGTTCATCTTCAGCTGTGGCAGTACAACTGTTTGTGAGACAAAAGGATGAAATGGATTCTGGGAGGCTGACCCAGAAATTTTCCTGTCAGTTCTTTTCCATGTCCAAGCAGTGTTCCTACCATGGCTTCCCAGACAAGCTGTATTGGTACAACTGTAGGCCACAGATGAGCAGGGAATGAGCTGTTAGTGGCAGAAACTCTTAAAGCTGGTGCTGCACTGAGAGAAACGGCCATGGCAACGAGGCTCTTGGCTCTTTTAATGAGTTTCAAGACAGGTTCTTTTTCTCTGTATTTGCTCCATGTGCACAAATACTGTTGTGCTGCTTGTTATACTTTTTACAGCATTTCTGTGCTGACTACCACTGACCTCATTTAAACAAGTGCAGATTTGCTGTCATGTGTTTGAGTGCATGATCAAACAGCCATGGTAAATGTAATACCAACTGTCAAGAAGATTTAATCATCATATGAGGTGAAACATCTCCCACTAATGATACAACCTAATCAGAGGATGCTATTTTGCATGCATCATTGTCAAATGCTTTAATAGTTTTAGTCAGAAGGCATATCAGTGATTACAAGCTGCATGTCATTAAAATTAGTGTAATTGCACTAAAGGAATCATAGAAGGTGACTAGGTTGGTCAGGCAAGACTTGCCCTTGGTGAAGCCATGCTGGCTGTCTCAAATCACCTCCCTGTCCTCCATGTGCCTTAGCATAGCTTCTAGGAGGATCTGTTCCATGATCTTCCCAGGCACAGAGGTGAGGCTGACAGGCCAGTAGTTCCCAGGATCCTCCTTTCTACCCTTTTTAAAAATGGGTGCAATGTTTCCCTTTTTCCAGTCACTGTGGACTTCACCTGATTGCCACAACTTTTCAAGTATCATGGAGAGTGGCTTGGCAACTACGTCACCCAATTCCCTCAGGACTCTGGGATGCATCTCATCAGGTCCCATAGACTTGTATATGTTCAGGTTCCTCAGGTGGTCACGAACCAGATATTCTGTTAACACTCGGAGGGACTTTGCTCCCCCAATCTCTGTTTTGCGGTCCATCCACTCGAGAGGTGTGGGGAGAGAGGTGGCCAGTGAAGACTGAGGCAAAAAAGTTGTTGAGTATCTTGTCCATTGTTACCAGTTTGCCATTCCTGCTCATCAGTGGGGGTACGCTTTCTTTGACCTTCCTTTTCTGGCTGACATACCTGTAGAAGCCCTTATTATTATTCTTTGCGTCCCTTGCCAAGTTCAGCTCCAGATGAGCCTTGGCCTTCCTGACCCCATCCCTACACAACTGGGCAACGTCCCTATACTCTTCCCAGGATACGTGTCCCTGCCTCCACCGCCTGTGCATTCCTTCTTCCCCTTTAGTTTGACCATCGGGTCCTGACTCAGCCGTGCTGGTCTCTTGCCTTCATTTCCTGATCTCATATACCTGGGGATCGAGAGCTCTTGTGCTGTATGGAAAGCATCCTTAAAGATCTGCCAGCTCTGTTCTGCTCCCTTTTCCCTGAGGGCAGTTTCCCAGGGACAGTTTCTGGAGCCTTATTACACCTCAAGAGTCCTAGGGATAGATGGAGCCTACATTGACTTCAAAATAGGAGCTCTAGTCTGCACTGCAGTAGTTACTGTCACAACAGTAGTAGCAGTACAAAACTAAGGGAACTTGGGAGTCAGCACAGATTGGTTTCCCTATAGTGTGCAACTAGACATAGCTACAAGAGTGAGGTCTGCAAACCCCACTGAATTTACTTTGAAGCCTGTATGTTACTTGAAGGGGCATTAGAAAGAACCACCTGTTCCTAGCTGGACAACTCGCTAAAGCACCTTAAGCCTACACGTGACAGTCTGCATCCATCCCATATGTTGGCAGATGTAGCTTTAAGCTCAAAGGGGGAAATGAGGTTGTTGGGTGGGGGGTGGAGTGTGGGTGGTTCTTTGCCCAGTAAAATTTTTAAAGTTGCCTTTGTGCTGTCTAGCAAATTTTTCCATCACTTTCTGCAGAGTAAGTGTATTTTGCAACCAGTGTTCTATTTCGTCAGTTCCTCTTCCTGCTATGAATAGCAGTGGCAGTTACCTGCGGTGAAGGCAGCTGGCATGGGACTTACCAAGGTTTTTGGGAGGCACTTGCTGATTGAAGACTGGAGGGAAACTGAGCCGGTACCTCGGGGGAAAGCACAGTTCACCTTGGTGCTGACATACGCGCACTGTCACTAACAACACAGCTTGCCATGCCCACCCCCAGGCAGGGCTGGAAGGTGTTGAGACAGAGCTCACAGCTCTGAACATGACTACTACAAAAGCAGGTTCATCTCCCAGGTGTTGTTCCATTTCCTGCATGTCCAGATCGGCCCTTTGGCAATTACTGAAGAAACCAGCCCTAGCTGAAGGACAGTATTCATGCCCGGTGCTGAGTGTAAATTCTATAAAGTATTAACGAAAGGACTTAGAGCAATTAAGCCCCACCATATCTCACATCCTGGGAGCCAGTCAACGTTGCAGCATCGCAGTGGCAAAGAGAGTGTGCTGTTCAGTCTGGATCTGGGTTGCAGGAATAAAACTCTCCCTTTGTGCCCAGAACACAGGCAGAGTTTGGGAACTATTAAACTGAAGGAAGTGAGCAATGGAGAGGGAGGCAGGCTTTCAAAGGAAGTGTGTGGTGGGATGGTAAAACACAAGCAAAGCAACTATGTGATATCCAGAAGGGATCAGGACACTGATTGGATCCACATGGCACAACAAAGAGTAAGAGAAATAAATCTGCTTAAATGTGGGCGGATTGAGCTGCGGCATTAGGGAGACCTAGCATGTCTTTCACACAAATCCTCATCCCTTAGAAGCAGGAATTCAGCTCCATCTCTCTAGCAGCTCCCTCTAACTTCTCTGAAGCCTTCATATAGTTCCTTAGCCAGAAGCCTTCCCCAGTGTGTTCTGCAGACTACAGTAAACACCTCACTTCTAGTCAGGATTCAGCTCCTTCCTATTATTGCTTTTACTTGCTTTTTCTCTCTCATTGCTTCTGCAGGGCTACACGTGGTCTCAGGAAACGGCTGGAGAGCATGATCCAATTAGAAACAGAGAAATCACCTTTTCTGTTCCATGGTACAATGGTTCCCTTCTTGCACATCAGAGACAGTTGTATGTGAAGGACTCAACATTCTGTTGCAGTGTACCCTATAGTTTTATAAGGTGATGTAGCATTTTGTGATAGCATCAGAACTCGCATCCTCGATTTCTTGTGCTTAAGGAATGGTTTGTCTGTCTGCTTTGAAAAGGCAGTAAAGACTGTGGAGCTATCTCAGAAAAATGCTACCTAACTCACTTTGCTGATACATGGTGGAGTAGAGGCCAAATTTTGTTAGTCTATATTAATGAAAAATATATCCCAAAGAATACTGCATTTTACAAGTCCCTGCATCTCTCTTTGCCTAGTTGCATATGCCACAGAAAACCAGTAAGCTCCATTTAGAGCTACTGAAAAGTACCACATAGGAAAAGATTGCGGTTTTTGAAGTTGCTTCTATTACTCTTGAACAATTTGAATAATATCATTTTTTCATGTGCTGCATGATTTCTAAACTCAGAAACATATATGCAACTTGAAATTTAATTGCCATTATTACCATTTGCACAAAAAAAATACTACAAATTAAAATGTTTCTAAGTACAGTTAATTAAAGAAAGCTTTGAGAAATCCCAGCCAGCAGATTATTTTTAAAAAATTTCTTTTGAATAAGCTATTGTGTTTCAATGAAAATAACTCCATAGGAAGTCCGCTACATTTAGTTCTGTATATTTTCTGCAGAATAACAAGATTTTTCTTGTTTTTGAAATATCACTAGTGTCCTAAAAATCAGAAATACTGACATCAGTAAAATAATAATCATTAATATTATGCTGTCTCTCTCATCAGTATAGCTATTCTAGACTTAATAAATGATAAAATGTCAATTAAAAGGGTGTTTTCTTTTCCCGCGGTGTTTTCTAAATCCCAGCATGGTAAATTCTTTAAATTAGTGCATTTTGTCTGTTGAAAGCATTTAGAGAGATGGGAAATTTACACATTTATTGTTCGGTATCTCAGTATTAAAAGTAATAGTCTTTCTTACAGCAATGCCAGAAACTAGAGGGGGAGAAGGCAATCTTGTAATTATAGCAAGCCTTCTCTGAAAGTGTCTGTCTTCTTGAATTTTGACGCTGGCATAAACAGGAGTAAATTGTTCTCTGTGGGTTACAAATCTCCCCTATTAGAAATGCACACGACAACCATGGAGGAAAGGGTGGTTTGGGAGTGCAAAAAAAACCCATTCTGGTCCTCCAGACCTTCTGTACTCCAGCAATACAGCTTCCAGGCAGAAGCCAGTTCTCAGCTAGGAGACTGGAAAAGGGGAAACATAACCCCCTTTTTTAAAAAGGGAAAAAATAACCCCCATTTTTAAAAAGGGAAAAAAGGAAGACCTACAGGAACTACAGGCCAGTCAGTCTCACCTCTATGCCCAGCAAGATTGTGGAGCAGATCCTCCTGGAAACTATGCTAAGACACATGGAAAATAATGAGGTGATTGGTGACAGCCAACGTGGCTTCATTAAGGGAAAATCATGCCTGACGTTGGGGTTACAGCGTTGGTGGATAAGGGAAGAGCAACTGACATCATCTACCTGGACTTGTACAATGTGTTTGACACTGTCCCACACGACATCCTTGTGTCTAAATTGGAGAGACAGGGATTTGACAGGTGGACCACTCAGTGGATAAGGAACTGGCTAGATGGCCGCACTCAAAGAGTTGCGGTCAATGGCTCGATGTCCAAGTGACGACCAGTCACAAGTGGTGTTCCTCAGTGGTTGGTACTGGGACCGGGGCTCTTTAACATCTTTGTTGGCGACATGAACAGTGGGATTGAGTGCACCCTCAGCAAGTTTGTTGACGACACCAAGCTGTGTGGCAAAGGAGGGACAGGGAAGTGTTATCGTATTATCCAAGGCAACATGGTAAACTGACATACTGAACACAAGCCAGATTTGGAAATGTGCATGAAGTAGAAGGAAAACTCCCTGGAGTTGTGCCTGATTTCTGTGATTAATAAATTACTCACTATCAGGTGGTGGTGTAGAAACTCATGGTCCTTGTCTTCAGCTAGGCTACCGTGTTCAGCAGTTTGAGTCCTGTGGAAGGGAAGACGACCTTGTCACTAGCAAGTTAGCCTCAACGTTAGAAGACCAGAGCTTAAAAATGCTTAAATGATTCATAACTAGGTGTTTTCCTGATACAGATACCTAGTTCTGAGAGCTCCAGCTAAGAGAGTGTCTTAACTGAGCAATGATCTTTTGAGCAGTGTGTTTCTGAGGAAGCAACTGGGCACCCTCAGTGACTGCTGCTGCCGGGACCCAGCCATCCACCCCTGAAGGAGAAGGGTGTGGGAGCCCTGGGCTTCATTCCCCCTATGGATTATTAGTTTCTGACTCTGTTAATATCAAGTTGTAATCCCTAAAGAGTGCTTGGAGAGGTGCACTGGTTAATGTGCTGGATTAAGCTTTCATTAAGCCTGTTTCTCATTGTTTGACTAGGGCAATTTGGGAAATTATGTCCCCCTGCTTCACCTGGGTATTTTTATCTCCCCTTTAATGTAGATTAATCTGAAAACTTCAGAGGTCATAAAAATAAATGTTTGTAAGGCCTTGACCAGAAAGGAACTGGCTGCCACCATATGACATGGTTTTTATATTCCCCAGTAAAGATTTGTGCTTACTGTTGAGTAAAAATTTTGAACCATTTTTAAGACACCAATAAATAGCAGTGCCCCTTTGAGGATTGTGTTCCTTTGGATGAAAGAAGCAACACTCCTAAAGCTTTCTGAGCTGCTTCTGCTGGGTCTGATCACAGTGTTTAAAGCCCATCGCTTCCTGTTCCTATGGAGTGTGTAGCAGATTGGAGTGATGCTCCAGAGACGTAGGTGATGGAAAAGCTATCTCTATAACAGATGGTGGTGGGAACCTTTCCTTGTTCAGTTTAGTTAAAATCAGACACAGCTCTTCTGAGGAGATGTGGAGTATGGTTTGGGTTTTTCTAACTTCCATAGAAGAACACACAAGAATTCTCATGGCAACTAGGATCAGCTGCTGGAGTTATGAATTTGTATGAAGGGCTTTCTGGCAGCCACATTAAATTGTGCCTTTAAGTCCACATATCAGCTCTCCGAAGTAATTGTTATATCATCAGATGGTGCAGATGGGTGATGTGTTGCAGCACTGGCTGCCATTTAAACTTCTGGGCTCCTACAACAAAAGGTTCTTATACTTTTCAATGTTTTTGAGTTTGCAGTTTATTTTCCACTCACGGTCATGCTAGTAGGTAGAAGAATTATGGAAGGAAGAGAAGGGAATATTTTTTCATGACCCAGGACTCAGTTACAGTATCAGTTTTAACATCAGTTGGATTTCTTTACATCTTACTACTGGTTCTAGCTTCCAGGCTATTCTTCACACCTGTGGCTTCTTTGAAATGGCCTCTAAAAACGAGCATCACCAAGAGTTCACCCATCAGTGATGGATATCTCAGTCCAAATGGACTCATATTATGTCATTCAGCGATACAGAAGGCCAAATTCTGTTCCCCTTTATGTGCATCACCTGCATGTCTTCAAGACTCACGATGAGAAAGCTGTAAGCGTTATAGCAGAGGTTGTGCACAGGTAAATGAAAGCAGAATCTATTCTGTAGAGTGCAGGTAAAGTTTGTTGGTAAACACTTCTGGAAAGAAATCCCATAGGTCTCAGTCAGTAAGTTCATTTTATTATAGTCATACTGTATTCTTCTCCATGATGTTTATTGAAATACAAATTCTGTAATTTTCACCTTAAACTCCATGGCATTGTAGAATACCAGAATCCAGAGTAAGTTCCTTCTCTAATCAAGTTAAATAATTAAAACTATTGCAGTGATCATTCACTGATGATATAACCACCATCTCTCTCTGCTAGCGTTGTTTTTATTTCAAGAGGCTGTGTCCTACTCTGCAGCTCATCTTGGTGCTGTGAAGTCTGGTGGTTGCAGTTGTAAAGGATGCTCATAAATGTTCTCCTAACTGTTGGAAACTGGTTCGGGAACTGTTTTTCATTTCTGGTTCTATTTTTTGAAAGCACACCGAACTGTGTGCATGATGATGCCCTTACTTTGGAGCTATGGATTGTCTGACAGTTACATAAAATAAGCTGGTTTTGCACTGAAGGGCTTATCCTGTAGGAAATGGAAAAAGGGAAATGGGAGGATAGAGAGGAAATGATGCACATACAGCTACCGAAAGCATCAGTGACAGAACCAGGAAAAGAAATTTGCTCCTTGCTCTCTATTTCATTAGAGCTTTCAATACCAATTGGCAACATTAGCTCCAAGGTTTCATGAAACATCTTTTCCTTTGTCCATGTTTCCTGACAGACATGCACCATTCAGTTGTGTTTTTCTGCAGTTCTCATCTATATGATTTGCAGGGCGGACAAGGCCTGTGGCGTTTATAAAACTGGAGTCAACTAATCTCTCATATACTCTAATGAAACAGTATGTAATCACATACCTGCCTTTGCTTTTGAAGCTGGTCAGTACAGGCTTGGGGTTTTTCTATGTGCACGATCCAGAGACTTTTAGCAGAGTTTCATGCATATGGATTTCACACTGTTCCTTGCTGGCATACTTCCCGTTTGATTACAGCACATCTGTACAGAGCTTAAGCTGCAATAAAATATTTCAGTGAAAACTGTACACAATGACCTCTGATTTTCTCTTAGGAACTACAGTCCCCCTTAATTATCTTCTGCAGCCTGGAGTTTTGTTGTTGCCTTTATGGTTGGACTTCTTTTTAGCCAGTCCACCCTTGTTTATCCAAATGCCCTCCCTCCTTCCCTTTCTCAGATCATAATGTTTGAGGGCATTTCTTAAGACGTGGGAACCTTCTTAGAGCTTTGTGCTGCCTTAGTCAGAATACTTTTAGGGATAACCTCTAATCTGTGTGAGTAAGTAACAAAATAAAGCCCTTAAGTCCCTGCCTGTACGCAGTCAGAGGAAGAAAAGGCAAGGAGGCTTTAGCCATGGTAGCCTGATGACTGACTGTTCAGCAAAAGCAAAAACCTGTTTGGCTTTGATCACCTCAAATATTTGTGTTTGCCAAGAGAGGCAGAAACTTCTGCATGACTGTGTAGAACGCCACCTGCTCATTTGGCATTGTGAATTGTGACTAAGCCTACTGTTAAATTAATCCTGGCCTCAAAGAACGGTTATTAATTTTGCAGGAGGAAGTATTCTCTTACATAGATTATCCTCAGCAATCCATATATATTTTTTAATTTCTTATTTCTTAATCTGAATTTAGGAAAATTCTCCCCCATGCTGGAAAAGGAAGGTATAGGCCAGGCTCTTAATCAATATAATAATTCATGCTCATTCTTCAGAAACAGAGAGCTATGCTGATATATAATTGACTACTTGACTAATGGGTAAAAATCAATGTTGTATTGAAATTCTCTAGCTGGAAGCAAATGGAAATTGTTTTGTGAAAATATTTTATTTACTTTGAAATATGAAATAGAAATCACTTTTAATAAATCACAAAATCTTTTTGCCACGTGATCCAAAACAAACCAGATGTATTTTACCAGCTGCACTTTCCTTTGTCTAAACCAAGGCCTACTACATAGGTTCTGAGAGGTATGAGAGTGCCATGGATAACAGCTGGAACCTACCCCTCTGCTTCTTCTTTCTCCCAAACAATTGCTTAAAAATACACTTGGGTCATATATACATGCTTCTTCCTGTAGCCATGAAACTTAGGTAAAATGAAATGATGGAAACCTTAGATTTTTTTGCTTTTTGCTTTCTTTCAGTGCAAGGAAGCAAATATTTCCATGCTATAACATTTCTGGTAGAACCTTTGGAGCTGGCAAATTGAACTGAATTGCTGAAAAATGGCAGAACAATTCTGGCTTTTGTTGCTATATGAAAGGTGAGTACAGCGTTACTCCAGTAACTCAGAAGACTGGAAATTGTGGCACTGCTGATTTCCAGAGGCTTGCTTTCAGATCCTTTCATAATAACTTATGCATTTAACTATTGTTGTGTTTCTGAATCCTGACACTGTGGCCGTATCGTTGTTTAGGTACAAGAAAGAGGCAGGAATTAATTTAAAAAAAAAAACAAACACAACAACAAAAAAACTAAAATTAGATTCAAAGCCTCTTTTTTGAAAAAAAAATAGTCTTATGATTAATTTCTCCTAATTGCCTGTCGTTCAATGGTGTTCATCCCAGCATTAAAGTCAGAGGTGATGAGAAACACCTTACTTGCCTGAGGTTATGCTCTGATAAAGCAGTACAGCTCTGCTAAGTAGATGACAATAAAGCAATAATATTTAAACACTGTTGTAAATCTGAAAAAGAATACACACTCTTTAGTGTAAACGTCCTTCCTTTCAGCCTGTGTCCTACATACCTGTATTCACGTGCTCTGTCTGAAGTACTGTATAAATGTTTAATGAGACTCTGTCTCAGGTCAGCTTCTATTAATGTTGAGCGTGTGCATAACAGTTTGCAGAATCTGAATCCTGGTTTCTGTCACAGCGCCTTTCCTTTCTATTATGCTATAAAAGGGGGAAAAAGCAAACTGCCATTGAACGCTAGTGAACAAACACAGCAGACAAGAGTTGCAGCCCATCATGGGTGTAAAAGTATGCCTGCTAAACAATATTTGAACAGAATTTAAGTGTTCGCTATTTGTTCTGTTTCAAGAATGACTGTTTTGAAGCCATTTCTGTTGCATGAAGTAACATTCAAACAGTTTTCAAATGACTGTTTCTCGCTTATTGGAATGAAACACTGAAGAGTCAAATGATGTCAGTGTAAGATACTAAGCTGGCATTGCTTCATTTTCTACCCATCAAAAGTATTGACCCAATAGCAAGTCTTTGCAGTTACAGTGAATAACAGCAGAAAAAAAATCAATAGTAACTGTTTCTATGCTCTACTCCACCATCTTTTTTCAGGAAAAGAAAGTCTTTGCAGATTTATGCAGGGAGAGATGCCCATCCAAATAGACAGATACATAGCCAGGGCTTCTGTGTGTGGCTGGAGAAGGTTTTGTTTCGCTTAGTTTGATTTTCTGCCTTGTATGTCCTGCCTGTTGTACAGTACCTCCTGCAGTCTATGAGCTCAGAAACTGTTGTTCCAAGCTTTCTGGGAGACATACACCATGCTAAAAAAGGGGTTGAAGGCTCAGCGCCAGTTATTTTTCTTCCTTTGGGTGTAGTAGCTGCTCTGTTGTGTGTGTGCAGGGGGAGGGCTCCAGGAAGGTTTTATTCTGCAGAGCTTTGTAATCCTCCTCTCCACTGGAAGCAGACAGCTGGGGACACAGCAGGCAACCTTTCTATTAAATGGAGAGAGTAGGAAATTTTCCAGTAACACTTTTTTCCCCTCTTGGCCAGACAAATTTGCAAAACTGAAAACTGTTAGGAAAAAGGGTAGTTTTTTGCAAAAACAATCACAGCCTTCTTCTGGGGGGGAAGAATTGAACAAGATTCAATATTTTCTACTTAGTTATTTCTGAATGTTAAAAAAAATAGGGTCTTTTTTTTCAAGACAACCTTTGTTGGTTAATTTATTAAATAAGGTTTTAAATAATACAAAATTTTGAATTTGAAATTTAAGCTTTTAAAAACTATATAAATAAAATTTTCAGTCTGAAATATGATTGTTGGTTCATGAATATACATTTTTTGGGGTGTTTTCAAACTTGTGTTCTGGTTTGGGAGGGATCTTCGATATCTTACAAATACTTGCAGAGTAGGAAAGACATTCCCCATTGTCATGGTTTCAGATGAGATGGGGCTGGCTTTCTTGCTAGCAGCTGGTGCAGCGCTATGTTTTGGATTTGGGATGAAATCAGTGTTGGTAGTGCACTAAAGTTTTTGGTTGTTGGTAAGCCGTCAATGCCTTTTCTGCTCCTCACACCGCCCCCCCAGCAAGTAGGCCAGGAGTGCACAAAAAGCTGGGTGGGTCACAGCCAGGACAGCTGACCCCAACTGACCAAAGGGATATTCCATAACATGTGATGTCATGCTCAGTATATAAAGCTGGGGGAAGAAGAAGGAAGGGGGCAATATTCAGAGTGATGGCATTTGTCTTCCCAAGTAACCATTACACATGATGGAGTCCTGCTTTCCTGGAGATGGCTGAACACCTGCCTGACTATGGGAAACAGTGAATGAATTTCTTGTTCTGCTTTGCTTGAGTGCGCAGCTTTTGCTCTACCTATTAAACTGTCTTTATCTCAACCCACAAGTTTTTTCTCACTTTTACTCTTCCGATTGTCTCCCCCATCCCAACTCAGGGGAGTGAGCGAGTGGCAGCATGGTCCTACTTGCTGGCTGGGGTTAAACCATGGCACTGATGAGCTGCTGGGTGCTGTGGTGACAGTTTTGAAAATGTGGATCCATTCCCTGGAACTTGACAGAGGTCACCCACCAAATTCCTCTCACGTAGACTGTCAAATGGTTTTCATTCGTAATAAATCTTCCTTTTTCTTCACTGACCTACAACTGAACTAACACATTAAAAATAATAATGGCAATATTTGTTAGTTTTTGGGACATCTCTTCATTTACCTTGTCTTGTCTGTTGAACTATAAGCCTATTTTGCAGCACATAATGGTGGAAAATACACCAGGTCCCTTCACAAAATAGCAAGCACAGAGAAACGTATGTGCATGCTTTATCCATAACTCAAAACAAAAGTTGTGGTTTGTGAAGTCTTTGAATCCTTTGTGCACTGTTTGTGGGTAGAGATGACTGAACTGTAGCCAAAGATTTTGAGAGGGCACTGTCAAGTTTATTAAACATCTGGGAGGCATACCAGGTTTCCTGCGAGTCATCTGGCACAGAAGCTTCTTACTATAACCAGTGCTTTGAGGTTTGTTTAAGAGCCATCACTGCTGCAGGTTAGAAGGAAGAATTTCCTCCATGACATAGTCCGACGTGGTTGGTATGGTTGGAAGTGACAGAAGGGAATGTCTTTCAAGTTAATAGATCATCCATTATACCAGAGTCCCAGAGTGGGACTAGGCCCACACACAAGAGAAATAAACCAAGTGCTAGTATAAACTGTAACCAAACATAGTAGGATCATTTTCTCATTTTGATAATCCATTAAAATGGAAACTATTTTGACCTCGTGATACTTGCAGTACAAGACTCTGCACTCCAAAGGTAGTTCAAAGCTCTCCAATTCCAGTTCAGGAGTTCAGGGAGAGTTTATGAACATTACAAAAATCAGAAGAAGGATTGGTTTTGGCTTTGGGAGGAGGTGGTTTATTTGTTTTAATTGGGGGCTTTGGTTTGTTGTGGTTTTGGGTTTTTTGTTTTGTTTTTTTTTTTTTCTTTTTTTCTGAAGACTCCCTTTGTTTCTATTTTCTCTTTCCTGTTATTTTCCCAAACCAGTGAGTCTGTTTCTTGTAGCCCAGATCCCAATTGTATTGCGGTACGGGGAAAGACGTTCAAAGCTTCACTGGCCAGAGATCAGGCCTCATTGTCTCAAGTAGCAAAAGGTGACAGTTCATCCACGTAGGAAAATCTGTCGTTGCAGTCACCCTTCCATCAGCATTTCCCAGCCCAGAGGATGGCAAAGTTTAGTGCACAAGGGTTTTTTAGCTGCCTGTGTGAGTGTAGTGAGTCCACAGAGCATTATTATTCAAACCCTTAAACCTATGCCAGACTGCTTATGTCTTAATGCTGATTCAAGTGTCAGGGAGTGATGGCAGATGTCAGAGTAAATGGGAGGCTGTCAGTAAGGAAATTACTTACCATTCACAGGGTGATTGCTGCAGTCTGTCAGGTACATTTGAGAGGATGTCAGGCTGAAAGAAGAAAGAGTGGGGAGGCAGGAGAGTTGTAAATGCTTCCTTGTCTTGAGGGGTTGAGGGAGATGCCTCCAGCAACAGAACAGTAAATCATTAACCAAACAGAAATAAAGTTCCCAACATCCAACTTTGGAATAATGCTACTAAAGGAGTGGTTTGAGGCTTTTAAAACTTAAGGCACGTGGCATTGACAGTCTTGCAGTTATTTTTTGCAGTTATCCACCAGCAGCAGAAGCCAGATCATGTTCATCAGCAGTCCCGTTTCTCCTGTAGTCATACATCACGTGTATATCATTAGACAAGGTCCTAAATGAGAGCTTTTACCCATAAAGATAGTAACTGTGCATGGTGCGTTATATCTTGGAGATAGTGTGCTTTGCAGTTAGACATACTTCACAATCCATGAGGTTTTGACCTCCCAAGCCACGGTTGGCTTGGGGATCAGGGTTCGGTTCTGTTCTTGGTGTTAGCTGTTCCTGTGCTACATCATCTGTCTTTGAAAATGCCTATGTTTGTTTAAGAAAAGGTGGAATATTTTTCAAATGTGCAGGTAACTGTAAAGATTTATTAGTTAAGATACTTTGGGAAAGTTTTATGTAAATAAACAGGAAACTTAATTATTTCACTCTGGACAGTGTATTCCTTTGTGGGAAGTTAAATAGAGGCCATTAATAATGCAAGTGATTGCAATGAATCAACAACTTCTCTTAGAGATAAAAATTGGGATTAAGCCCTACTGAGTTGGCATTGACCATATCCACTTTCCATATCTCCCAGTTCGTAAGGGACATCAGGAACTAGTGAAACATCATGCACTGAGCTGCACATTTTTTGATGGTTTTGAACTTGTAAAGCACCCCAATAGTACTGGTAAAGTTCATTCAAAAGGAGAGAAAGCCTTTGCTCCTTGCATAAATACATTTTTAAGGTAGGCCAAATCCTGACACTTTTTCTCATAGCTAGTGATTCCACACTGCATTAACGTTGAAGGATTCAGTGTGACTCTCAAGTAAGAAGCAGCCTATAAACTGTCCTAAATGAAAGAGTTGCTGGTTGTTCTTAAGAGCTTGAAGATGCATTTCTAACATAATTTCAGTTTTAGCTGGTTTAATTTACAGATATCTTACTCTCACACTTGCTAGACCTGGTGAAAGGTCAGGGTAATCCACAGTTCGATGCAACGAAAGAGAATGTGAGGCTGGTTGTCCTCCTTAGACAGTCATTGTGACATTGTCCTCCTTAGACAGGCATTGGCATTTTCATCTTCACCGCTTGCCTCACACAGAGATTTCACAGGAAAGAAAGCAAGACTGTGTGATACCTTACAAAGGACAGCCTCAGGACACGTGAGCAGTCCTTCAGATTGACTTTCTTTGTCATTTGGGAGAGAAAATAACGCTCTTCAAGGATAGCTGTCTTTCCCTTCTGTTCTCCGCGCATGTCAGCACTTAGCCTTGTCATTCTCAAAGGTGAATGGCTTTAAAAATTTGATATCCATTTTTATGCATTGATTGTCACCCACTTAAACAACAGAAGCTCAGGTGTGTGATATAACTCCTTTCAGAGTTCTTTGTGTCTGAAGCATTGGCACATGGATTGGGATTCAGGATTTGCATGTTCTTCTTGCTGGCCTGCCGGATGATACAGAATTTGATACTTTTGTGCCTTGCTTTGCTCATCTGGGCACTGCTTACCTCCTTTGCAAATGGCCTTGAGCTCCAATGGAGATACTTCCATTCGAGAGACGGCACCTACAGTTTTTCTACTGTAATATCCCTCCTTAGCTATATTATCACAATACTCAATTTCCTTATCCCATCTTGTTTCTCCCCAACATACAGTATTTGACGCTTCCAAACTTTTGTCAGTTTTTTCCCTCCTTTTCACACTGTCTTGGTGCTAACATGAAGGGCACTGAGAATATAGAATATAGACTCTTTCCATCTTCTCAGCTCTGGTGCCCACTGCACAGAAGGGGGTCACTTCAATGCATGTCCAGCTCAGCCCCTGAAGCCCAGGACTGATACTGTCAGTCTTGAGAGGGTCTGTAAGAATTATGCTAACAAATTCTCACATGTGCTTGTAGGGCAGACGGAGAGCTTTTAGAAATTAAGAGCTTATCTGAATTTGAGCAGTTCTTGCATTAAAGGCAAATTACAGGGAGCGTATTCTTTCAGTTTTCAAGACCTTGTCCAAGGCTTTGTCTCAGAATGTTTTCCTTCAATAGGTAACAGTAACAAATAAAAAATAGCAGTATATTTTTGTCCACCATCTTTTCAGAAAAGCATAAATGATTTCATCTGCATTTTGCCCTAGCCTGAAACAGGCACATGCCACCAACACTTTTAGCTCCCATTGATTAAATTCTGACAAAGTTGTAGACAGCTAAAAACAAAGTCTCGTTACAAAAAAATCTGTTACAGGATGTACTGTCTGCTTACCAGTCAAGCGCCCTGAGTGCTTGTACATCTTAATCCACGCACAACTATTGCACTGTCACATCACTCCATCTAAACATTGAAGACTCTACTTGAATCCCTCTGTCAAATCACTGAAGTATGCACTTAATTTCAAACTTGAAGCCAAGGCAAGGTTTAAGTGGTCTGCTGAACTGATCCCTCTAATCTAAGTATTTGGAGTGTGAATTTAATTTGAAGCAGTTTTTTGAAAATTCGAAGTGGTCAAGAGTTTTGGTCTCTCGTTCTGCAAATGATTCTACTTGTGCAGGTATCTCAGTGATTTCAGCATGAGTTCTCTGCACAGGTTTAAATGTGTGCTAATATTGCCAGACTAAAGCTTACTTTTGAAATTCAGACAATTGACTTCAGGCTCTAAATCCTTCCCATCCATCCATTTCTATCAAGACTACTATTTGTGTATGAGTTTCTGCTGAGTACTTTTTGAAATGCCAAATATGTTGTGCACTTCTTATATAACATGACTTCTCTACAGTGAGTTAAATGCTACTTTTCATTTACTTTGCTTTTCCTCTTATTTAAAACCACGGATTAGTTTTGGCAAGCATTAATAACTCTTAAATGATTTGTAATCTGTTTTTAATATGATCCTAGTTCAAGTTCAAAATGAATAAACATAAGGCTAAATGAAACCTGATGTCTTTCTGCTTTATGCAGGGAAGTGCTACAAACCGGAGGGTAAGGGTTGATGTATTTGCACAGCAACAAGTATTGAAATGGAAAAAGAATGGGTATTGGCTGTTTTCTTCTTTTTTGATGATCCTTTGGAGTACCAGGAGGCAGAGAGCAGCTGGTTTAATGATTGTTTCACGTTGCTCTGACGGAGAACTGTCCCGACAGTTACCTTCTGAAACAAGAGGGAATGTTCTCTCTTTATGCTTAAAATTCAGCATCGCTTAACTGTTTTACAGACCACGCTTGTGTGATCTAACCAGTAAAAGATTACTGGGTAACCTAAGGGAAGTGGCTTTTGGTTTATCACTTGGAAATTATAAACAGTTGGCAGGGGCACATAGCACAAGCAATGCTGCATGGGATCAGGGTAAACCCAGAGCCGTGGGGGAGCCCGGAAGGAGGGGGCAGTGGGTAGGTTGTTTTATCAGTAGACAGATTTTCAACCATGAAACGGGAGTTAGTCCAGAACAGAAGTTGCATAGAGTTAACAACTCTATTGTCAGTATTCCCAGCCTTGGTGATTTTTCTAAAGCTTCATTTCCTCAAATGATGCCATTAAATATTTTCAGCCATGAAACAGAAGTTAGTCCAGAACAGAAGTTGCACAGAGTTAACTCTCAGGAGGTTCCTGGAGTGTGTTGGGGATAACTTCCTGACACAGCTGGTGAGGGAGCCGACTAGGGAAGGAGCCCTACTGGACCTGTTTGTAATCAGAGAAGGACTTGTGGGGGATATGACAGTTGGAGGCCATCTTGGGCATGGTGATCACAAAATGATAGAGTTTTCGATTCTTAGAGAAGCAAGGAGGGGGGTCAGTAGAACTGCCACCATGGACTTCCAGAGGGCAGACTTTGGTCTTTTCAGGAGCTTGCTTGACAGAGTCCCTTGGGAGGCAGTCCTGAAAGGCAAAGGAGTGCAGGAAGGCCGGATGCTTTTCAAGAAGGAAGTCTTAAAAGTGCAGGAGCAGGCTGTCCCCATGTGCTGAAAAACAAGCCATTGGGGAAAAAGACTGGCCTGGCTGAACAAGGAAATATGGATACAACTCAGGGAAAAAAGGAGAGCTTATGGTCTTTGGAAGAAGGGGCAGGCCACTCAGGAAGACTACAAAGACGTTGTAAGGCTGTGTAGGGAGAAAATTAGAAGGGCCAAAGCCCAACTAGAACTTCACCTGACTTGGGATGTTAAGAACAATTTTAAAAGTTTCTATAAATACACTAGTAATAAAAGGAGGATTAAGGAGAATCTCCATCCTTTATTAGATGAGGGCGGTAACATGGTGACAAAGGATGAGGAGAAGGCTGAGGTACTTAATGCCGCCTTCTTCTTTGCCTTAGTCTTTAGTAGTAGAGTCGGTTGTTCCCTGAGTACCCAGACTCCCGAGCTAGTACATAGGGGTGGGGAGCGGAATGAAGCCCCTGTAATCCAAACGGAGATGGTGGGGGAGCTACTCCAACACCTGGACATACACAGGTCTATGGGGCTGGATGGGATCCACCCGAGCGTACTGAGGGAGCCGGCGGAAGTGCTCACCGAGCCACTTTCCATCATTTACCAGCAGTCCTGGCAAACCAGGGAGGTCCCAGTTGACTGGTGTCCAGCAAATGTGACAGCCATCCACAAGAAGGGCTGGAAGGAGGATCCAGGGAACTACAGGCCTGTCAGCCTGACCTCAGTGCCTGGAAAGGTCATGGAACAGATCATCCTCAGTGCCATTATGCGGTACATGAAGGTCGACCAGGCGATCAGGCCCAGTCAGCATGGGTTCATGAAAGGCAGGTCCTGCTTGACAAAGCTGATCTCCTTCTATGACAAAGTGACCCTCTTGGTGGATGAGGGAAAGGCTGTGGGTGTTGTTTACCTGGACTTTAGTAAGGCCTTTGATAGTACGGCTTCCCACAGCATTCTCCTGGAGAAACTGGCTGCCCATGGCTTTGAAGGGGAATACGCTTCGCTGGGTACAAAACTGGCTGGATGGCTGGGCCCAGAGAGTGGTGGTGAATGGAGTTAAATCCAGTTGGTGGCTGGTCACAAGTGGTATTCTCCAGGATATGGACAAGGGTATTGAGTGCACCCTCAGTAAGTTTGCAGACAACACCAAGTTAGGTGGGAGTGTCGACCGGCTTGAGGGTAGAAAGGCTTTGCAGAGGGGTCTGGACAGGCTGGATCAGTGGGCCGAGGCCAATGGTATGAGGTTCAACAAGGCCAAGTGCCGGGTCCTGCACTTGGGTCACAACAACCCCATGCAGCGCTACAGGCTTGGGGAAGAGTGGCTGGAGAGCTGCCCAGAGGAAAAGGACCTGGGGGTGTTGGCCAACGGCTGGCTGAATATGAGCCAGCAGTGTGCCCAGGTGGCCAAGAAGGCCAACAGCATCCTGGCCTGTAACAGGAACAGTGTGGTGAGTGGGACTAGGGAAGTGATCGTCCCACTGTACTTGGCACTGGTGAGGCCCCACCTTGAGTACTGTCTTCATTTTTGGGCCCCTCAGCATGAAAAAGACATTGAGGTCCTGAAGCAGGTCCAGAGAAAGGCAACAAAGCTGGTGAGGGGTCTGGAGAACAAGTCTTGTGAGGAGTGGCTGAGGGAGCTGGGGTTGTTTAGCCTGGAGAAAAGGAGGCTGAGGGGAGACCTTATTGCTCTCTACAACTACCTGAAAGGAGCGTGTAGCAAGGTGGGGGTCGGTCTCGGAGTTCTCCTAAGTAACAGGCGATAGGACAAGAGGAAATGGCCTCAAACTGCAGCAGGGGAGGTTTAGACTGTATATCAGGAAAATTGTTTACACTGAAAGGGTTATTAAGCATTGGAACAGGCTGCCCAGGGAAGTGGTTGAGGTACCATCCCTGGAGGTATTTAAAAGACGGGTAGACATAGTGCTTAGAGATGTGGTTTAGTGATGGGTTTTGTCAGAGTTAGGTTGATGGTTGGACTAAATGATCTGAAAGGTCCCTTCCAACCTCGGCAATTCTATGATTTTATCATTCTGATTCCCTTAATCTGTGTTGCTGTTGTGGGCACTACCATATCAAAAATGGGAAGAATAAAAAAGCATCTGAGCAATGCAGACTGGCCATGTTCTGTGTTTGAATCGTTGGCTTGTAACTGCTTACCTCCTTACAATTTTTGGTCTCCTCTCAACTCTTGCCAAGTTATTCATAACCACTTGCACTACTGCGAATGGGGCCTGAGCAATGCCAAGCACAGCAGACAAATTACTTCACTTGCTTAACGTGATACTTGACTACAGCCCACTGAGCTCTAGCATTTGTCAGTCTTGCAGCAGTGCAGCGCTGCTGACTCACACACAACGCGTCGTTTGCTGCACCACCGGTCGCTGCTCTGGGGTAGTCCTCTCAGCCAGGAAACCCACAGGCCGAGTTCGCTTGTCAGCTTGCACCAAAAGGAACCAGGATAAATGTGTCTGTACATGCTGTTGTTTCAGTAAAACATTTCTGCTTTAATCAAAGATCGTGTCTGAGAATACAGGAATCAAGGGGAGGGAAAAACAAAAGTTTGTCCTCAAATCTGAGAGGGGGAAAGGAAAAAGGGAAAACTCTTTATCTGGATGAAGCTTAAATCTTTTTCTAGTAGATTTCTTGCAGGTATGGCAACAAAAGTTGTCTGATAAAGAGAATTGTAGGGGTAAACAGGAATCAAGAAAGTTAAATAGTTATTGCACTAGGAAACCTATCACAGAGAGGAGATGGAGGTAGAAATATCACAGAGTAGAGCCTGAGGAACACGTGTAGCACCATCCTCTGACATACTCACCAAAGTGGGAAAAGGACCAGAATACCTGTGTAAGTGCTGTGACCTCTGACTTCTCATTGTGTCATCTTCCTTCAGAAATAACATTGCAATGTCATTTTGTTATACTTCACGTTATATGTGGCACTGTGCAAAGGGGCAGAGCGGGCTTTTGTGTGAATCCAGAACTCAAAGACTTGAAAGTAATTTCTAGAATCCACAGTGAAATCACATGAGCCTTTAAGTCCCAGTTCCAGAACAGGAGTTGTGTGGGCAAACGCCCTTTGTGCTAGGGTCCCTTTACTGTTAGTTATCTTGCCAGCTCAGTTATTTTTAAAATAGATTTTTAAAGTATTTGTTTCTAGAGACTGAGTTTAAAGAAATGGAAATGCAGGTAGGTAGGATTGTGTGACTGCCTCCAAAATCATCCTGGACAACGGAACTCAGGTTTACATGCTCCTATGCTTATATGCAGAAATAGTAGCCAGAGGCACCTATCTTTTGAGTACTTAAGTACTGGGGACAGTTTTTCTTCAATTAGTGAAAGATCTGATGCATGTAGCTTCATGTGCAAAGTATGGGCTCTGACCTGGCTGCTGACACTTGGTCAGATCTTGGGTGTTCTCAAGTGTGGCTCCAGCTCAGTGCCCAGTTGCAGTCAAGAAAGGAAATTGAGCATAGGTTGGGAATTGCTAGGAGGGGATGGAGTATAGGGAAAGCTGGCATACTGCTCCCTAAACCCGAGGTTCAGCTATATCTTGAATCGTGCGTGTGTAGCTCTGTTTCCCTCATCTCAGAAGGTCTAGAAGTAGTGCAAAGAGGTTGGTGAAGGATAACAAGGATCGTCAGAGATTTGGAGCCTGTTTGTGGAGTGACGGGGTAGACCTGGACTTTTCAGCCTGGAAAAGTGGTGACTGAGATTGCTGTACAAGAAATGAAGAAAACTCAGAGTGCTCTGGAGAGACAGCGTAGGAGCAAAATGTTTGCCACTCCATGAAAGAACAAGGGGACATCAGATGGAAGCTAGTAAGCCAAGTTCAAGAGAAAAAAAGGACAGTGGCTCTCTGAGGGGTCGTAGTGGATCTGCGCAAGTCCTTTTTGAAGACTATTGTGGATGGGCTGCAGGGGGAACTGGACGAGTACTGGAGAGAAGGATCTGCCGAACAGCACTGGGCTCAGAAAATCCTCTGTGCTGAAGATACAAGCTGGGAGGAAGTATCGCGGATACGTGTCCTGTTCTTCCCCGTGCCTAAGCATTGGCTTAGGACCGCTGCCAGCGGCAGTCGCCGCTCAGGGGCCGCCTCAGCCGAGCCCGGCCACACACGGGCTCAGCCCCAGCTCTGAAACCAGCGCCTGCGACCGCTGCCCGCTGGTGGCACCCGGTGCGGGCTTGCCCGAGCCGCTCCAGCAGCCCCCCCCAAGGGCCAGCGCCGCAGCCAGGACGGGCCGCGATCTCACTCCGCCTCCGCCGGCACCGGCACCGCAGCGCGGGCGCCCCCCGCCCTTCCCACAGCCCGGGGGCGGGAGCGGGGGCGGGAGCGGGGCGGGGCGGGGGAGCACCGCCTCCCGCCGCTCCGCCTGCCGCCCGGCGAGTCCCGGCTGGGGAAGCGGCTGGGGGAGAAGCTGAGCCGAGCCGAAGACGATGCGTACCTGCGGGCGGTAAAGCAGCGGCCGGGGCCGGGAGCGCCTGCGGCCACTTCCAGGTACGGTCCGGGGCGTCTGCGGTGCTCGGGTGTGCGTCCGTCCGTCCGTTCGTCCACCCATCCACCCATCCATCCCCCCACCCATCCATCCCCCCACCCATCCATCCATCCATCCATCCATCCATCCATCCACCCATCCACCCACCCACCCACCCACCCACCCATCCATCCATCCACCCACCCATCCATCCATCCATCCATCCATCCATCCATCCATCCATCCACCCACCCATCCATCCATCCATCCATCCACCCACCCATCCATCCATCCACCCACCCATCCGCCCACCCACCCATCCACCCATCCACCCATCCGCCCATCCACCCATCCACCCATCCATCCATCCATCCATCTGTCCGTCTTCTTGCTAGCGCCGGCAGGATGTCTCTTTCCTCCTGGTGTTTATCTCCTTACTAGCTACCCAGTTCTGTACAGCCAGAGCCACTCATTTCTGTGGGATTTCAGGACACTGGGGAGGGGAGAGAGAGTTCAACCCATCACAAAAAGCACTTGGCAGTGCGGTGGTTGGGTCCCTCTCCCTGTCCCCTTCCCTGTATGAACATGGAACAGGGTCCTAAAACTGCGTGATGTAAGTGATGTAATCTTTCTGTGGCTATAATCCTTGGAGAAGCTTTCCCCGTTTTTCCTGAAGCCCGTCGGTTGAATTGATGGCTGCTTTTTTTGGATCGGAGGGGTGAAAAAGCAATTTGCTAGATTGTGGTTGTAGGGCTGCACAAAATGGGTGTGCATGTGGGACAGAGGTGTGTGTGTGGTATCACTCAAATGTGTTTATGGGCTTCTCTTATGCTGGGCATCTGCTGTGCGTGACTGTGGTAAAACAGGCCCTCTGTGCTGAGTAAGGTGGAAGCAGTTCAGGGGCAGAAGGAGAGTAATGGCTGTCAAATGACCCCTATGTTGTGCTTAGGCCAGACTGTAAACTAAGGCAACCCTAAAAACAAGCAGTGCCTCCCTGTCATCCTGTGTGTAAAGCTAAATATAGCACTGAGGCATGAGGAAAACTCTTTCAGAGGAGTTCCCCTGAACAGAGCAGAGGAGGGCTGATTCCTCTTAAAGGGGAAGAACGGCCTGAAAAATCGAAAGAGCCATGAACAAAGAGGTACTCTGGACGTCAGACAGACAGCTATCCGTCCAATTGAGAAGTGCTGAGAGGGTTGCTTTCAGTGAGATTACAGCTGTAATGTAATGTGATGTGGGCTGGGCTGAGATAACATGCCGTTTGTGGGAAATGGGGACTTGGGCAGGCAGGACTGGGTCTCTAGTCTGTCCCTTTATTTTGAAAGCCAAGAACAGCATTTGAGGGATAGGTCCCCCAGGCTTATCTTACAGCTTCCAAATGAGATGTCTTGGAGAGATGCTCATAATCAGCCGAAAATCAATGCTAAGCATACTCAAGACAAGTAGCTAACTGGTGAGCTGTGCTGGAGAGACCTAATAGGTAAGACCCAGCTCTGATTTTGGATTAGTGATGGGGATATCACTCCTTTAAACAGGCAGGACTGAAACAAGCCACTGTAGGTTTTGTTAACTCTTTGTAAAAGAGGAAAGAAAGGGCTGGTTTGTCTGGGGTTAAGCTCGCAGCAGTGCTACACACCGAGTAAAACGCTTTTTTGTGCAGTACAATGAATCCCCGTTGGTTCACGTTCTTCATGGTTTCTTTCTGCTGAGGTTTTTGGGGATAGCACAGTGTATCGTTACCTGTGCCCCAGTTGTATGAGTTATCTAAACAGTCCTTGGGGGATGCAGTGAGTCACCGTACCTGTTCGTGGTCTGCAGGGTGAGCTGCTGTCACACTGTCAGAAATGACAGGCATAGTTCAACACTAGAGCCCCATCAGTGAACTGAAAAAGCTGAAAATATGGGAGTTTATTTTTGTAACTCAGAGTAGTTAAAACGTGAGTTTTTCTTGGGGTGAAGGTAGGAAGGAACTGTGTGTGGATCATATTGCCAGTTTGTGCTACATCGCTGAAAGGGTCTGGCATTGTGACACCTACTAGAGCTGACAAAATTGTGTGGGTGGGATATTTCTTGGCAGCCTTTGGCTACATGGCCTCTTGGGCATTGGTGTTACCCTTGGAAAAGTGGTACAAAGCTATATGGTTAAAACTGGGGCTCTCGAGCACCTCTGAAATTATCATCTGTAAAAGGTTAAGTGATGTTTGGGGCCAAAGATGCTGAATGCTCCTGGTAACAGGGATGCATTGTGGCTCTAAGCTTTTCTGAATATCAAACTCTAGGTGTCTTGTGCAAAGAGAGGAAGTGTAGGTATTGGGTGGTTCACACTCCAAATATTTCCTATCTAAATCAGAGGGTTTAGAAACTTCTTTTTCTATGCAAGCTCGCAGTCAGTCAGCTGGTACTGATTTTAACTCAAGTGTCATTACACTTAGAAAACGTCCTGGGAGCTCAGTCAAATGACTTGTAAAAGGGCAAACTTGTGGTGCTCATTTCAGTCTTGCACATCCTTGATGTGGGTGTGTTGTTCTTTGCAACTGTGTCCCTGCTCAGTTTGTAGAGCTCCTTCCATTAGCTGTGATCCTTCCCACTCATTTAGAGAGATTAATGTCAAAGCTCCAGCGTTGAGTAGGGTAGCTGTCATAGGAGATTGCACTTAAAGCATAGTCTTCAGAAGACAGCTGTCGATTTTTGGAGATAGAAATGATCCAAACCATCTATTTCCTTATATCTTTATGCAGTGTTTCTAAATGAAAAGCTAATTTTGCCTTTGTCTCAAGATGTCTTCTTTTTCTTCAGTCATTTGAGCACTGTTCTGCTGTTCAGTAGATGGTTGGGCAGTACAGAAAGCAGCTGTCAGTTGGAATAGGATGCCTGTGTTTCAATGAAGGCAGAATTTATGATTGCTCATACTTAAGCATATTTTCCCAAATGTTAGTAGATACACAAGTGTACTCTGCAAGCACTGACAAGTGCCCTTTGCTTGCTGGAACCAAGCCACATCATCTAATAAACACTTTGCTAGAAAATGAGCTTGCAAACAGAAGTTCCAGAGTGTACTTTGCAGCCGCAGCAAGTACAATACATAATTTACAAACAGGAGGCAAAGACTCTACCTCTAGCCGAAAGCTATTGCTAATTTCTCCTCTATTATAGCTGCTGTGAGAAGTAGTATTAAAAAATATAAAGCACTACAGTGAGGAACGTGAATGGATGGTATTCAGTATGGCTGTATTTTTAATTGGAAAATGAGCAGGATCATGGAAACAATACAGCTCAGTCTTCCTAGGCGGCTCTAGAATAGCACTGCGTGACTCAGATCCATGTATTCTGACTATTTTAGTTTTGACTCATTAAAATGCATCTTCTCCCCAGAGTAAAATGTTCCTCGGGTCACCTGCCCTTCCCATGGGGTCAGGTACTCTGCTTGCATCTTGTCACATCTGGAAATAGCACCAGAAATACCAGGTTACACGCCAGTAGAGAGATGAGCCTGGGAAGCTGTGAGTCTGCATCAGCCAGAACAATGAGACATTTAGATTCA
Organism: Alca torda; assembly: GCA_008658365.1. NCBI lineage: Eukaryota > Metazoa > Chordata > Aves > Charadriiformes > Alcidae > Alca > Alca torda. The sequence continues at coordinate 19,802,324 of CM018079.1, read as the reverse complement.
TAAGCAATAAGACAGAGGATAAATATGCTTGAGTCAGATTGAGGAGTGGGATATTCTCTGAGATAATTACTCTGATTGATACAAGGCCAGGTGCTTTCCCCATGAAAGCAGCATGCTGACCTGACAATACCTGCCCATCAGGGCTGCGAGTTGATCCTCCCTTATACATCCTGCAGGGATTCAGACACTATCAGCCTGTGTTTACAATGATCCTTTCACAACCCAAGCTGGTATACGTTTGCTCAATACCATACTTACTGTGTGATGAATTAATAGGTGTAATAGTTTCAAGGCAAGACTTTGTCCCATCAATTGCAGAGGGCAAGGGTCCACCTTCAGTCGAGCATGGGAACTGCTGCCGGGTCTTAAAGGCTGACACAAACCAGTAGATGCAGCATGTAAGTGGTGGAGATTTCTGCTGTGGCCCTGCCTAGACTCGGGAAAAAACTTCTCAGTCAGTTTGGCTAGACTGTTCTTCTCAATTTCCCAAGGAGCCAGTCAAGCTGATTGGAGGAGCCAACTGTTTTAAAGGTCTCCTATACCTCAGACCCAGCTCTGGGCTAGAAACCATTGACTGATGTTCAGGGTGTGAGGCAAGTATAACTGATCCGGATACAGAGCTGTATTTTTTTCTTAACTCCAAAGTGGGACCATCCCTTTTTATCATCAACCTAAACATTTGAAGGTGTATTTTTCTTGTTGTGGTGGTTTTTTAACTGAAGTATTTCTACTGCAGAAACTCTAAATATACTGCTTTCAACCTGCTGTATGTCTATAAGTGTCATTAAAAATTCTGTACTGTTCATGGAAACGTAAGGTTTTAGTAAATGGAAAAACAGAGATTAGGTGAATTGTTCACCTTAAGCCAGCATTTTTTCTGCATCATCTAAGTGGAAAAGAGATGTTTGTCAATGAGGTTTTAGGTAGAACCAGTTAAATGAAATTAAGTACTGTTATTTAACACTATTGCAGCTTGCTGTTGTAAATTATAACTTGGCTATCTGTTATGATTATAAAAGGGAATGGTGCTTTCTTCTGAAGTGTGTTGTAGGTTTCACCAAAAGGCCAAGCATGGATGTCTGCAAAGAACAACAGCTTTTGCATTCGGAAAGTGTCTTCCTTTGATGAGGTTGAAGAAGGAACCGTGTCAAGAGAGCTTCGTGCTTAAGGCTAGTACTGTGCTTCTAGCATTAATATAGTGTGATACATCTTCTGTACCCCTTTGGAAAAAAGATCTTGGAACTTAATGAAAGGAAATAAGCCCACACTAATCCCTCTTTGTACTGTCAAGCAGAGGAATGCAGTAATGAGAAACTGAGTGACTTGACTAAAGCCACTTTAGGAGCTTGTAGCAGCATCAGAAGCAGATCTAAGCTCCCAGTTACCATGTCTAAGTACTGAAATCATGCTTTTTCTGTTGACTGCAGATGGATACGTAAACAGTTCTTGATCAAGTTGGTTGTCACTATGAACTAGTTCGGACCCACGCTTAGCTACTGACCGTGCAGATAGAGAAGGTGTATCTTTTGGCCTGGACCACCTGAGGTGGGTTAGGATTACAGAGGTTCACATCCCTGTCTCATAAAATGGGTCATATTCCCCAAGCTTAGTGGGAGTCTAATACCGCATTGAAATCAGTGATACTATTCTGATGATAGTGTAGGGGAAACTGCTCCTGTCTCTATTGACAACATCAATTTTCTGTTTCTTCAGTTTGAAGTATGCAGGAGGCACAAAGCGTGCTACGGAAATGATAACGTCAGGGTTCTGATTCACTAGTGGGGATGGCATAGCAGGGATGACATGCAGGTCTCAGCTGTCCAGCCCACCCCACCCTACATCCCATTCCTGGACAGCTGAGCCATAGTGAATCAGCTGCTGAGTGACTCGTTTTACAGCATGATGTTTTGAAGTTAATTATCACTGCTGTTCGCTTGCCTTAAAACTTCTGACTGCAAACTGCAGCAATTCATCAGCTGATTGATGAGCAGCAGGTCAGCTGCATGGGAGGCTGGGATGGCAACCTCCTCAGATCTGTAGAGCTTTGCATCCTGCTGGTGTATGGGAGACCAGATGGAGCCAGTCTGCAGCTGGCTGAATAGACAGGTGGGATTTTAGTCTTTTATGACGGTAGTATTTAAGTACCCTCTGTTCCCAATAGAACAAATGGCAAAACTCTTCTGTACTTCACTGGGTGCAATTAGGGGAAGGATGTGTGCTTATAAAAACCTTACCCTAAGTTAAAAAAACATAAGACTTTAGTAGCACGCTTGTGTTTTCTTTGCACGTAATATACTTGTACTCTTATTTCAAAGCTCTCAATTTTGCCATCAGCAATTCTAGCCTTTTTCTCAACACTTTTTGCTGGCCACCCACTAGGTTGTCTGCCTTTCCTGATGGTATTTGATTTTGAACGAAATTTAACATGTAGGACTGAGGAGATCATATTCAGCTTGTGCATTGGTTTAGTTTTTTAAAAAGTGCTTGGACGACAGTTAATTTGTGAATTTTTCTAAAGGAAATAGATCCAGGGGAGGTGAAGTTGTTTCTTAATATGATCCCAGTATTGGTTGTCTATTAAAACTTCTTTACTTTCAGTCCAGCTGTCTGCTCATAAATTTTTGTAGAAAAAAGTAGCTACCTGCCTTGTCTGTTGTTTAAGATGGGCTATATTTCATTGCATGCTTTGGCTGGTCTGAAGCCTTTGTGCATCCTTATATGTTTCATTCATTCTGTAAATCACTCAAGCTGTATAGGAGTCACTATGGAGCATACAATGGACTGAACTTTTCTAGAATCTCTGGTGGCTTGTAACTTATAATTACTGCTGTGCTAATCCATCATGTCACTTACAACAGATACTTATCCTGTATGGCTCATGTTTTAAACTTCTCCTCTGAAACCAGAAAAAAAAAGATGTGTGATTATCGAAGAGATACACAAGGTTAAAAAAACCCTCACATTTATGGGAGAACAGCCTTATTTTGAACTGAAAAATTAATTAAAATGTTAAAAGGACATCATCCAGATGAAGAAATTGTCCATAAATTAAAATATAATTTACAAATGAACTTAATAAAAAGCTTAATCAGTCAGTGATGGAACACGCTTCATATAGTGTCTTTTTTAATAATTGTGGCTTCCTTAGTTTTAACCTACAGATAGAAATCTCAGCTGCATTGTGATCATGGTAGGATACAAGTGTGCTGAGAAAGCTAATATGTGCTACATGTGGTCTTCTTTTCATATTTTGTGTTTCAAGGCTGCTGCTTTTGTGTGCCCAGCAATACAGACAAATGGTTTCATGTGTTTTGGTTGGGAGGAACTTATGTCCTACCCTCTCCCTTGGCCTGGGTAGTTTTCCTGCAATTGGGATTTTTGCCATGATGTAGTTTGCCTACGTGTGCTTGTCTGCAGCGGTGCTGTGGCATGGCCACCCTCAGCATCATTAGGTTCGTGTCGCTCTTCCTGCCCCACAGAAGAAGAACATGGAGAAAGGGCAGAAGTGGGGTTGGTTCTGGGGGCTTAAGCAGGGGACATGGATTTACAGCACAATGGCATCAGGAGGAACTTTTTTGTTTTCTTCCCTTTTTCCACCCTTGCAGATTTTGAAAAATTCAAGGCATTCTTAACCCCCCTGCACTTTTCATAATGCTCCCAAGCATATATACAAATGCATTCATATCCATCACACTTTCGCAGTTCAGTATCCAAGGGTCCTTTCTCATATGTGAGTGATCAGTCAGCAGTGCTGCATCTGTCCTTCCCACATCATCAGCTGGATCTGTTTATAGATCCAAGAAAGAGTTCCTTTGCACATTCAGGAGGAAAATGCCTTTGATTGAAATTCAGTTCCTGGTCTGTTCTTTGCTTACTGGGGTTTTCCTTTTTCCTTTGCAGCCTGTTATTGCCCGAGTAATTCTTTGAGAACTTGACAAAATTGTTCATCCTCTGCTGTTCTAGTGAAGATGAAGAAGTATCTCAAGGCTCAGTCAGGCCTGCCTCGGGTGCTTGCTCGCCCTGCCAGAGGCTGCAATTCACTGGTCTCTGCTGTGTGCAAGATGTGTTTCTGCTGTTACGTCACTGTCTAGCAGTATCACCTATGGATAGTTTTAGTCCTCTTGTTATTCTGTGATGGATTCCTTCTGAGTTGCTCTTTATCTTGCTCTTGATTTCAGGAAAAAGCCCATGTCACTCCTCTTTCCATCTCCTATGTGAGTATGAAATACCATTCTGTACTCCGCCTTTTACAAGATACAGTTAATAAGAAGTATTTCTAGGAAGAACAATATATATAGGAAGGAACTGTAAGTCAAAGTTGCTGCTGAAGTCACACTGCCAGAATTGTGTGGCAAATTCTTCATGGAAAATGGAAGCAAGAAAACTTGAGCTGGGATAGTTCTGTGATCTTATTTTCTGCAATTAAGGCATTTAAAACACCGACCTGGGTTTTTTTTCAGATTTCTTATCTTCTCAATAGTTTGAGCTGTAGAATTGCACTTTACCTTTCAATGCAAAAACCAAATGCTTTGTAAGAAAAGCAGACACACCCAGCTGTATGGAATGCAACCAGTGGCCTCTGTGTCTGGTATGCTTTTGTTTTAGGTAGCCTGGGTCATTGTCTAAAATACTCCACACTTTCCAGAAACAATTAAGAGAGCTGGATGTTGCTGACAAGCACCTAGTCCTTACTTCCTTTCTATATATTAAAGCTGAGGCTTATTCTGACTTGCTCAGACTTTCCCAGGTTGGTGCAAGTAGCCCTTTTCCCAGCAGTCTTTTATTTTGCTATGGCTCAATTTTGTAATACTGTCCTTAGCAACAATGGGAGATGGTAATCACCTGCTAAATGTGGTTTGGGGTTTATGGTGACGCATGAGGTATGGTGGAGCGGCTCTGAGGGGATATAATTGCAGACCTGAGGTTTGCATCTTCTATGAGGAGGTGTGCCTTGGGACTCATAACAAATTCAGTCACCATTCCTCTGGTTGAGGGACGTAGTATGGGAGATACCTCTACATAACAGAGGAGCTGAAAATGTTTGGCAATGGCTTTAAAGGCACTTTCGTGGCTACTACTGAACCCTCAGTGGGTGCTTCTACAAAGGATACAAGCTGTCCATATTGTTGGTTTTGTTGTGTACACCTGAGCTCTTTAATGAAAACAAACCAACGCAACCTTCCACTATTGCTAGTAGAAAACTGATTTTTTTTCTATTGCTGATCATAGAGGTTTGGACAAGCACTTGGCAGCCTGGAAGCTATGTCTGATTCCTTTAGTTTTGCCAAACTGGAACTCAACTCCTGCAGGAAATGGTGGCGTTTTGAGCACATCATCTTTGGCTTGCTAGTTACACAAGTGTTACTGGGAAGATTGAGGCTTCTTTCCTGTCAGAGGCTACTCAAAGTCAGAATTTGGACCTTAATGCCCAAGATCTCATGTTCTTCATAAGGATACTAAAAGCAGAATAAATGTTTTATTCTTCTTTCCACAATGCAGACAGTTATCGACTTCTCGCTGTCACAGGAGAACATCACTGGTAGAGAGCCAGGAAACTATTTCATTGCTCTTTCCTTCAAGTCAGATCTTTAACCAAAAAAAAAGTCACTCTTTTCCTTCTTAAAAAAAAAAAGAATAGGAGAGAAAGAGGAGAGATAAATGTTTTCCATGTTAGTGATAGCCAAAGGTTTCCAAAGCCCAGTTAAAAAGTTCCAGTTTTCATTCTCAGGACGTCTTTTACTGGGATCATATTTCCTGACTTTTTTTTCTAATTCCTGCTTCTCAGACATAGTATTGTTGTGGTTTATCTATACCTCTGCTCTATATGCCAAGGATGTGTGGACCAGATTCTGCTCTGTGCCCAAATTTCAATTCTACTCAGGTTATTCTGAAGACAGGGTTTGGTGTTACGTGTTTATCTCCTAAGCTAATTAAAACTAAGCATGCTGCTTTGGGTCTCCACCTCTGTATAAAAAGCAGCAGGAGAGCCAAGGTAACAAAGGAGTCCTGCTGGAAAAAGTACATGTGTTGTATGAATCATCGTGTTGGCTATGCTGTATTTATATCTGTCACACTTTGATATCATCCCTTTTCATCACGTGGAGAACGTGTCCTGTGTCTTATTCACTTACAAATGAAATCCTCAGTGTCTGAACACAGAACATACAGAACATCTCTTAGCTGTACGACTTGATGTCTCACTGAAGCGGAATTGAACTATCTCTATCAAGCAGTTTCCAGAAATAAACAGCAAACAAGTGAGCAAGTATGTACCTTTTGGGGCCAGACTTTTGGGAATTTTATTTTATTGTTATGAATCAGTATATCTATTTATGACCTGATGACTTTTTTCTTTCCTCTTGGTGAGGCTCTGTGTGTCTCAAATTTAGTTTTGTCTGAAGAAGGACCCATGTGGTCCTGGGTGTAATTGTTTTGCTGAGAGTTACAGGATTGCAAGCTTCAAAAAGGTCTCATTCCCTTTGGGAGTTAGTTGTTAGAATTTAAGCACTACCTGCTGACCTTCTAAAAAGCCTTGTATTTTAATGGGCAGTAAAATATAGTGTGCATGTGTAAAATATGTTGGAGAAAAACCCTTCTGTGATTCACACCTGTTTCTGTTCTTACCATGCTCGGTAAAGGTAATGTATGGTGGAAGTGAAGGTTTTTCCCCAAACATTGTATCGCCAGTGAAATGAGATGTTGCCTGAGTCGACTATGAGTGATGAGGGTTATACGAAATAGCAACTAACTGCTGGCTAGGCTGGCTAAAACCTTTGCAGATTCCAATCTCACACTGAATTGGGCTGTTTTGGTTAATACGAGGTCTGGATTGAAACAGCTACTCTCCTTGTTTTTTTACGGTGCCAGTATTGATGTCAAGTTGTTTTGCAGCTGCAAGCTAGCGTTTCTCACTTTCCCTGGGGAGTAATACCTTGGAGCCACAGGGCTACAAATGTTTGGTGGGTGGCAGTGTTTACACACTGTCCACTGCCACTTGCCTTTTGGCTGAATAAACTTTGCTACCGTAGCTGAAAAGATTTCTGAATTTTGGTGCAAACAGGACATCTTTCAGTGCCAGTGGCCTGCAGAATATTTTGGATTTGTTCACGTCTGTGGTTTGTGGTTAAAACAGGGTGAGCTTTACACAGTATGAAAACCTAGGAAATGCTGCAGCAGGTTCCTGTCAGCTCCTTAGTAATAACTTTGTTTCTTAAACTTTGCTAGCCTTTCAAAGAGTCTGAAAGACCAAGAGTCCTTATGCATCAGAGTGCTGTAGTGTTGCAGAGTGGCCGTGATGGGGTTGCACCTCACCTGCCCCGTGATTTGAACTCTCTTGTATGGGAACCTTGTTTTCCTCAGTCCTGCACCTCGTGCTCTTATTCTGTGGCACATGTGTTTATTTTATTCTTCTTTTCTCTCAATTCATTGGGCTGGATGGAATTGAATTGCTGTTTGAACAGCTGCACAGAGTGACTAATGTCACTTTACAGACATGGAGACTCCTCACTCCCATTTTGATGCAGATATCTTTTGGCATCTGACAGGCAGGATTAGCACAAGTCACATAGGCCGGGAGGCTCTCTTCACCGTCACTCTCTGTCTTTGCAATTGTTTTCGCTTTCTCTTACTGTTTACTTACTGAATCCCTCAGCCTTGTGCTGGTTTGAATGCCTCCATTGTCCGGACACGCTGCCAGCAGCAGCAAGTCTGTGGCTCTCTGTGTGGTGCTTCAGGTCCCCAGGAATCTAGCTAATAACTTAATAGCTTCTCATCCCCACTCAGCTCACTCTGAAAAGTGCTTTGTTGTGAGTTGTGGAGCACACAGATGGCAGCACGCTATTTATTTCCAGGCTGTCACATTGCCAGTTGTTCTCAAAATGGAGTGCCTTTACAGACTCGTGTTTGCTGAGGTCTGTGGCTTTAAAGTGCCTTTTCCCAAATAGGATGCGATACAATGGAGAGAAAAGCAACAGCATCTGCACTTACAATGATGGTTCAGAGGCATTAGCGCTTTTCTCAGGCTCACGGACATGCTCTGTCAATGCACGAGCCTGGCAGCCTGTGGATATTATGTTCTCAGTTTGATCTCCCTTGCCTCCCAGTTGTGGGGAGGATGGGAAGCAGCGTGCGACACCTTCCTGCATTTGATCTGTCTGCTCCCCAAATGCGGCTGCCCCATTAGCACTCACAGCCCAATAACTGCTGTAGTAGTTAAACCCAGCACGTAAGTATTTGTGGTCAAAATTGGGCACAAACTTACTCGTAGTCAAGACTATAAAACCCGGGTTCCTTAAACTGACAGGAATTGCTACTCACAGAAAACAGGGGAGGGGGAGGAGAGGGAAGGAGGGTATGACTCAGTGCTCAAGAAATCAGGGAGATTTTATCTTTTGGCCTTTTCACATACTGCTCACCAAAAGATCTCTTGGGTGGTCATAGCCCCCTCGCCGCCTACCTACTACTCTGGATGACTGAACAGCCTGCAGCACTGGCTGATCTTTTCCTTGGAAAGACATTTTCATTTCACAAGCACTGAGGTGCAGACTGATGAGTAATTGCTTTGTTTTTCCTTAAGTATGAAGAAAATCTGAAGCTGGAAAACACAGTGCTGAATTTTTACATTGTCACAGAATTTGGAGAGAGGCTTTAACAGATCTCTGATTCTGCTCGTATCTTTGGTATCATTGGTGAACTTGAACAACATTGGCGAGCAACTATACACAGGCATTTTTTCCTAAATTTCTGTGGAGCCCCTCAGAGAGTGGGTGGAGACAGATACGCTGTAGCATCAGGCTTTAGCCTGGGTCACACCTGTCACAGTGTAATTGGAAAAACCCAGCACTAATTTACCAGGGCGGAGTTGGGAAATTGGAGCTTTTGATTGCAGTTACGTGGCTGTTGTGTCGCATAAGGAGACTGTCCTCGCACATAACCTCTTCAGGGCTTCACTTCAGCCTCTCTTCCTCTGCTCTGGCTGGGGCTGTGTCAGCCCGTGACAGCCTGAACATGCTTCCCCATCAGAGTGCTGCTCTTAGGTACCTATTGTCAGGATTTGCCCAAAGTTGTCAATGAACATTATGCCACATGCCCAAAAGCTTTACAGAGAGTTTGGGTGCCCAAAACCCGTCGGGATTCTTGTATGCTCCTTCTAACTCTTAACCTTGACCTCTTATCCGTCATTTAATGAAGAAACAGCAAGATATAAAAGAAGTGCCTGGCAATTGTGATAGACAGGTAGTGATGAGAGCCTGTGTTGGCCCTTTCCTGAGAAATCTGCGCAGGCTAGAAGACAGTACAATCTTTACTTCTGTGTGCAAGCAACCCAGGGTATGACTTTTCTTCCTAGTGCAGTACTATCTCTGGAGTGTAGAAATCCTCTTACGTCACACCTTCTGGTAATTATCACGTATCTCTTTTGTGTGTCTCCTCAGGAAAGGATGCCACAGACGCCTCTCTTTGCAGCTATGTTTGACAGCAGCAACTACAACAGGAACCTGTATCAGTCAAAAGAGGACAACTGTGGAGGGCTCTATTACCATGACAACAACCTCCTGTCAGGGTCTCTGGAAGCTCTGATCCAACACCTGGTACCCAATGTAGATTACTATCCTGACGTAAGTCTATATACTCAGGTAACTTTATGGCTAGGCCTGATGTATCTCATAAAGGGGAACTTTCACATATGCAGCAAAAGCAGAAGGTGTCACATCAAATTGCTAAGAAAGGGGTTCAAGTGACTGATCAGCAATGGCAGGATAAACACATGCTTCATGTGAGTGCAGTATGCAGTAAGTCACCTAATGCAGGAAATCTAATTCTTTATTACTCCTGTTGTGAGGTGTGCAACCCTGGTGACTCATTTATAGAGTAAGTACCTAGTATGACTTACTGTTTGATGGATTGTACGTACCATTGACCCTTAAAAATCTGTCAGGCAAGCTGAGGAGAAAAGCATGACCACTGGCGTGACAGGATGAATGTATTTAGTTTAAAAATAAACAGTTTTTAATGCATATTTCCCATTGTTCATCTGAGGTCGACATGTATCTTGCAATTAGCAACTGAAGTGTTGAACTAGTACCACACTGTTCAGAATCAGCAGAGGCTTTACGTGAGAAAAGGACATTGGTAATCTGAGAATTTTTGGCCTGTCTAGATGCATCCATGCACTGAGACATTTTACATAATTCTTAGAAAAGAAGAGTGATATCAAAAGGTCGGGGGGGGCAGTCAGGGATGACTGAGGGATGATGAAATTGCATCTCTGCTTGTTGAAAGGCTCCTGCTGAAGACGTAACTCCGCTTATATTCAGCTTCTGTTACTGTCATAGATCTATTCACGTTTCCAAGACAGGATCTTTTTTAACTTGGCTCAGGGTTAACAGCAGCACAGGACCATGCTTAACCCTAAATGTGTTTAATGTAAAATTTAAACATGTAGCAATTCAGACATCAGTTGGTCAAACGTGATGATTTATTCCAAGTCCCTAGAATTGGAACGCTGTAGAATCTTTCTTGTGGGTGCCATAGATACTTAACTACTGGCAGTGTGGGGAGTGGAGTGGATATTTTGAATATCCATCTCACAATGAGTTCAAATCATGATATATGGAAAATTAAAGCAAAACAAGGAGCCTCTTCCTGTAACCTCAGAATGAGTTACTAATTTTAATTCTGTGTAATTAAGCTATGTAGTTCCCTCTGCTTTCACTCAGGAGACAAGCAATACTCTGAGAAATGAACAGCATTTGGGGATTCTTAAAGGAAGCACAAGGTCATAGTATGCGGTTTACTGAGGTTAGGCAGGCAAACACAGCATAGTAAAGGTGGTGTATGTGCCAAAATTGAGTCAGCTCAACAATCTGGTCAACTGGCATCTTTTTTTATTATTTTTCTGAAGACTATTTACTTTCAATAGCAATGTGGAAGCAGAAAAGATTTCTCTGTTGGTATTCTAAGTAGCTTGGACTTGCAACATGAGTTTCATTCCATTGTCAGCTAGAAAGAGTTATGTAGGCTGGTAATGGCTCTCACAAAGGTTTACTGGAGAGCAAGAGAAGATGAGTTTAAATTTGATTCTGGGTAATTTCAGGTACTGAGCTTGTAATAAGGCGGTGTGCAATAGGAGAGCTAAACGAGTCCTGCCCTGCCTTGTTTTGGTTAAATCTTGCATAACTTGGCTCAAGAATGAATTTATAATGCTGATTCTGGAGCAATGACAAGTGTTAAATTCTTAATGCTGTAGTATTAGCTCCTGACACAGCCACATGCGGAGTTTTCTTCTGCAGATAATAAAGCATTAGGAACTGATCTGTCAGAAATGCATTTTGAGAAAATATAAAACTGGTGGTAATTTATCCCTGTCTCTGTCTTCCTCTTGTTTGCAGAGGACATATATCTTCACCTTCCTTCTCAGTTCACGTCTGTTCATGCATCCGTATGAGCTCATGGCCAAAGTCTGCCATCTGTGCATTGAGCAGCAGAGACTAACTGAGCCAGGCCTGGACAAGGTAAGATCCTTCACTCTCAGGATCTCCTCTTAGTTCCAGTCAAATGTCCCTACCCTGCCCACAGCAACGTGCTCCTACTCAAGAGAGTCCTCAATAGGATTAAACAGATTGAAAACCCAGTACAAGCAACTAGAATTTGACCCTTTATTCACTGACATTCGTGAGAAATTTCCACAGTGCTCAGCCTGTCCTCCATGAAGACTGTTGCAGCTGCTGCACCGTTTGTGTTTGCCAATACATGGGCCAGAAACAGAAGTGCTTGCTGTTAATGGCATATCCTGCACTGACCCTGCAGTGGTTGCTTTTGATTCACGATTCAGTGCCAAAATGTTGGAAAGATGTAAAGATGAATTAAGCACATCAATGGGAATTACACTGACCTGTTTCCTGTGCTTAAGCTACACTCTTGCTACAGTCTTTCCAGAGTGGCTTAGGTTACTGGCCCCCTTGCACAGGAATGCATGGTGTTTTGTGTGTCATGTCTAGAGTTGAAAGGAGGCAGGATGGGGACATTTGGATAGAACCTCCACCCCAGTGGAAAATGACACAAATTAAATTAAAATACTTGAGTACTTCCACTGGTTTCTCACTATAAGGTATAGCGCGTGCATAAGTCTTGGCAGAACTGGAGTTTATCACTTTCGTTGTTGATAGTTAGCCGTAAGTTATGGAAACAGTAATAAATATCTTGCACTGAGACACTCCTGATAATGAAGGGTATCATTCTAAGATTTCCACCTACCTGGGCCTAATTTCCAGGTCAGTGAAGCCAGTGAGAGTCTCTTCATTGGCTTCTGTGGGTATTGTCTCTGGCCTGTAATCCAATGCTGAATTAAATAAAGCTTTAAAATTTAACTGACCTTCATACCCGTATGCTCCACAGTATCCTACAGAAGGACAATCTGTTTCCTTTGGGTTAATTATGTGCTGTATTGGTATTGCTGTTACATGTAATATTCCTCCTTACCATTTTCAAATAGAACTGGAATCAAAAAATTGCACCCAAAATCCTCCAATTGTTGACTGAATGGACAGAGACATTTCCTTATGATTTCCGAGATGAAAGAATGATGAGGAACTTAAAGGAGTTGGCACAAAGAATAGCCAGTGGTGATGAGGTAAGTTGTCTGTGCACAAAGTTATTGGAAAAAAAAGGCATCCCTTTAATGCTTTGCTATTGCAGTTTTTATTGTTGTTAATAACATGGTATGGCTCTGGGTGGCTAAGCTAACTTATTATGAAGGTGCTGGTAGGCAAAAAGTTCCGTCCGGTACTTAGGCCTAGGAAGAAAACACACAGCATAAGCAGATCCTTTTCAACACGCAGGCAAGGTTCACTCCATCCCTAAACACATAATATAATTGCATATTGTGCAGACAGGCACAACTTGGTGGGTATTGGTATTTTTCATTTTAGCAATTCTGCTTGGAAGAAGCTAGGTAAGACACTGGGAAGCCTTGCATATCTGAGAAATCCCTACTGATGAAGTTGTGTTGGAATTGAGCCTCTGACCTGTAGGTCAATATAAGAGTTATAGCAGGTTTGGGAAAAAGTTTCTAAAAGAAAACTGGTCCAGGAAGAATTGTCTTGAGCTTAAAGCATCAAATATGGACTCAGAGGAAGTCTATCATATTCCTTCTTATGGATTGAGCACAAAAGGAAATCACTTGACTCTTTTCTAGTCCCAGTTCTCAGAGAGAAGTAAAGTTTCACGGAGGTCTTATGAAAAATATTCTGATGCTTAACTGATGCTTGTCTTGTAAGTACTGAAATAAACTCGGCCAAAAGCCAAGGTTGATATTTACTTAGTGGAAAGGCAATTAACAAGGTTTCAATAAGCAGATCGTGTGTAGCCGGGGTAATACTAAGATTACAAAGGACACTGGAGCACCGGAGTGGCATTTGGAAGAACTATAAACGGAAAGAGCAATTGCTAAATGGCACCGTGTTTCTAGTGTTCCTGAGGGGCTGGTGTTCCTTATGTAAGCTTCTGAATAAGGATATGGATGAGGCAGCAAATGGCGTGTTGGCAAGCTTTACTGGGAGGAGTTGCAAGTGCTGCCAGAGGCCTGGGAAGATCTTGAGAGACTGTAAACAAAGATGGAAGAGAACAAACCTAAACTGAATTTGGAAGCTGAAATACATTTTGTTGTGAAAGGGGCGGGGGGGGACAACAAAAGAAGATGGGACAAGAGAGTGACGTGCAGTATGGAATACAAATGAAAAAGATACCGAATTTGATGGGCAAGCTTAGAGTTGCTGCAAGATAGCTACAGGGGGCTTTGGACTCTGGAGAGGCAATAGCTTTGCCTTCACTGTGAGGATGCCAGGAGGCACCTTTCCCTGTACAGTACTCCTGCAGTGTTGCTTTGTTTCTGGGTACTCTTAATAGGAAGACAGGGAACTGAAGTTCATTTCAAGGAAAAGTAATAAGATTGAGGACTCGCACCTACTTGAAAAATACTCACTGGCACAAAAAGAGAGAGCGAGCTATTTAGCCTGGAGGAAGTTGAGTTGGTGGATGCAAGAGTGAAATGGCAACAGTGAAGTTTCTGGCAATACAGACAGTTTAGACAGTTAAATCATCTATTGAGGGGAAAGGCAGAAGTACAAACTGCTAGAAAATGAGCACTAGGAAGCAATCTTACTCTGGCAGTGAGCTATAGATCTCTTCTAGGTCTAGCTTTTAGCTTTTTTTTTACTTTGAGGTTGCCTTTAGAAAGACAAAAGAGAAAGCAAGCACTGCAGTAAATAGACTTGCATTATTGTGAACTGCTTGGAACAGTAAATGGCAACTTCCTTGACCTTGCTTTTCTACAGATTGATGGATTTGTGTGAGTCATTACCTCGAAGGATACAAAAGAAGCAGTGTTTCCTATTCCTGGTCACTATAGCTCTTCTACTTGTAGCTTCTTATTCCACGTCCCAAATTATTGTGCTCCAGTATTGTTAAGAGCTACCAGTAAAAGTCCAACTAAAACTGTTCACCATGTTAGCGTATTTCTCCGTCAAAAAAAATGTCTTTAGAAAAACCTTATTTTTATCCCCTTATTCTCCCTCAATTTAATTCCATTGCTTCCACTTTTCCCCCCTCTGTGTCCTGAGAGGTCATCATGCTCATGAGATATTTCTAGATTGTAGTGGTCCCTTTTACTGCTTAACTGACCTTTGTTTCAAGGTACATCTTTTGAAACCTTTCCCATCAGCCATTGCCTCACGTTTCCTGATTAGTTCGATAGAAACATTTGTCAGTAGCTTTTTCTGTTGAGTGTATGTAGTCACACCAAAGCCACGTCCTGTATCCTGGTGTCTTTTCATGTGCACTGACCTCTCTTTTTTTTTTTCCCCACCATGATATCATATAGTGAGATTGACTGCGGAAACTCATTTAACATGTGATATTCCATATCTAGCAGGTAGTAATGATGCTTCCAGTCACTATCCATACCAGACAGAGACAAAAAGGGGTGACCTTTAGGTGAAATGTCCCATCGCTTTTCTCCTGTGCTGTCTAATCCTCAGAGGTTTTTAAATGTAAATGAATATCAGCGTTGTCAGTGTGAATATAAAATCAAAAATGAGTCTGTGGGACAAGTAAGTGGAAAGGATTGGTTTTGTGGGCTCAGGTAGGCTCTCACATCTTTGTGGGCTCTCACATCTATGAGGTGTGAGAGGAAACTGCTGTTTCCTTCTACCTTTGGGCCAAGAGGGTTTTACCTCATCACTGGACAGAGGGATGTTTGTTATGTTGAACTGCTGTTAGGTCAGATGTTAGATGAGATTTCTTGTTCTATTTTGGAGGGTATCTCTGTCAGTTTGCATTTTCTCTGGGTTTTTCTAACCACAGAAGCAGTTTGACCGGAACTAGGTGGTTCAGCTGAATTTGTTGTCAGTTCTGGGTTGACGTGAACCACAAATTCAGGCAAGGTTTGGTTTGGTTTTTTTTGCTTTGAAGCTTAACCCACTGATTATTAGGTTTCACTTTACTGGCTTTAGGATGGTATCTGGAATTTGGAAGAGCAACCACCTTGGGCTCAATTACACAGATCTATCTACCTCAGTCAAGTCCTGCTCCTACTTAAATTTGTCACTTGTGTTAGTTAACTTAAACTGCAACAAGGAAGGGTCGGCAAGGTGAAAGAAGAGAGAGATGGTTTTATTGTATTCTTGTTCTCTGATTTACTGCAAGTTTTAACTGACGTCAGTGAAACTGGTCTTGATTTACTCCAGAGAGAAGCAGGCCCTTTCTTCATGATTGAATGACTGTATATTGCTTTTTCTGTGGTGTTAAGCAGGAGAAGATGGAGTATTTTCATTTCTTGTATTTTGTCCAGTACTTTTCATGCAGCAGGTTATGCGTGTGTTTTCTGCTGTTCCTTGAGCTAACCGGGTCACTATTGAATCTGTGAGATAATCGGTGTTTAAATCCTCAGCTGGATTCCTTTAGGTCTGATGAAATGCCAGTATTAGAAACTTATGTAGTAGAGAGTATATTAAGGTGACAACAAATATAGGTATCAGCATCGGTCTGTTTTGGTGTCATGCAGACTTTTATCCTATCTTCTCATGTTTTGAAAACACCTTCCAATTGTTTTATGTCATGACAGATGTATCGGAAGAACGTTCAGCAGCTCCTCCAGAACCTGATTCGGAAGCTTGCCACGGTTAGCCAGTATGAGGAAGTACTTGCAAAAATTGATGCCACGTCCACAGATCGCCTCACAATTCTAAAGACCAAGCCCCAGTCCATCCAGAGGGACATAATCACAGTCTGCAATGATCCCTACACATTAGCTCAGCAGCTGACACAAATAGAGCTTGTGAGTTGTTATACTTCAAGTATGATTTCATCCTTCCTCTCTTTTTGAAATGCAGGTTAACATAGGATATGACTTGGCTGCTTGTGTGCTTTATTTAGGAGAGACTCAGTTATATTGGACCAGAAGAATTTGTCCAAGCATTTGTACAAAAGGATCCTTTGGATAATGACAAGGTAATTGGAGCAGCTCTGAAATGTGACGTTTAACATCCTGGAGCTCAGGAGCCCCATGACCTGAAAGTGAGGTCCAGCAATATATGAGGACCAGCAGAAACAAGCTTTATAATGAAAATGCTTTAGTATTCGTCTAAAAAATTTTGTTGATGCTTTTTCTTTCTGGAGGACAACTCCTGGAGCTCCAGAACTCAGACAACAAATTGACTTAAATTAACACATTTGCTGTTTTTTTTCTGATTTAAGCTAAGAGAGAACTTAATCCTGTTAATATTTTCTCCAGGCCACCCATGTGGTCTACAGCTGAGAAAGCTGAGTTTAATTTTGGCTTTTGCGTTACTCATTTGCAACATCTGTTCATCCTTTTAGTAAACTTTGCGGCAAACTGGCAAGTGGGGCAATTTGCAGGAAGAGCACACATCACAAAAAGGGGGCAGTGAGCTCTAGATCCATGTGAGATGAAGGGCAAAGATGCAGTGTTTTTAGCTAACCATGCTAGAGTTGTCATCTCCTTGAGTGCTGCTTTTGAGATGACTTATGCTCTGTCAATAAACTGTGCCAAAGTCAGGCACTTAAAATTTGAATTACTGTCCTCCCTAAAACTGACAAACAGAAGAGAACGACTTAAGTTTACAATTTGGTGTTCAGTCAGACAGCCTCTGAAAACGATTTTATAGGTAGAGATCACTAAAACTGCTGTGTGCCCCTTTTTAGACAACCCTGAGATGTGGTGTGGGAATCATTCTAAGACAGAACTAATAGTACTTGTTAGGAAAGGGTGAATCCAATCAACGTGGTAGAGCTGATCTCCCAAAGATAGGATGCAGTGTGTTAATTTGGTGTCAATGACTGAATGTAAAGGGACAGCGGAGTGGGCTGGCCTCTGTTTTCCTTCTGCACTTGCAGAAGGCATAATGTTGTCTGTACTATAATTCAGTGGGACAGGAGCGAGCACTGAAACAGTGCTCATATGCAAGGAAATTTTAAGCAGAAACTTAGCTTTGATTGTTTGCATAAGTTTATCCTAAGTCCTTAAAGCATCCCAGTAGGACTTACAGCAGGTGATGGATTCTGCATGCTTGCTTGAGTGCTTTACTGAGTCAACAGCTCAGGAAGAAGTTACACATGCTCAAATACTATCAGTGCTGCTTTCCCTCTTAGCTTTTTGTCACTTTGTGTAGTTGAGTTATTCCTGGTTACTTGACAGTGTTTTGGGATGGCAAGGTGGAAAGCCAAAAGATCTCTCTCAGGGAAAAGATGAAGATTACACTAAAAATTGCTATTTTTCTTCTGTCTGCAGAGCTGCTACGGAGATCAAAAGAAGACCCGGAATCTGGAAGCTTACGTGGAATGGTTTAACAGGCTCAGTTACTTGGTTGCAACAGAAATCTGTATGGTCAGCAAGGACTTTTTCTGCTATATAAGGTTTTGTTTAGTCTAGTTGTCTAAAACTGTGAAGCCTTTTCAGGTTTGGTGACCCTTTGGCACTCTTGACTTGTGCTCTTCGATTTTTCATTCTCTCAACTCTGTACTTTTTCACATATGGATGAAGTCAGCACAGGGCTGAAGAGGAAATAAGTTCCACGTTTTCGCCATCATACTCGTGCCTCAGCCTTGTTCATTTGCCGCAGTAGTGATGTTGTGCTGGGTTAGCCCTCCTTGGCATAGGAGTGCATCTGGCCTGCCCTTCTCTCCTGTGAATGCCTCTTTTGAATGGGGGCATCGTTTCTCTCCTCTGTGCTGACTCCCGTTTCCGTTCTACTGTTCTTCGTACCCTTCTTGGCAGAGCCTCTTTACCTGTTTTCCTGGCTCTCTACCTGCCCGGTATCTGGGTTGTCTTTGCTGCCCTGAGGGCTTTTGAAAACAATAGTGTGGCTTCCTCTGCATGTAAAGCATAGTGTGAAGGTGTGGTACATGAGGAAAAGACTTTTAAGTGGAGTGTTGTTTCTTTTGGGGATGGGTCAGAGTGCTCTGTTTCTGGCTGAGCGTAACATTCTGATGGCATCTCTTGCAGCCGGTGAAGAAGAAGCACAGAGCAAGAGTGATAGAATATTTCATTGATGTGGCACGAGAATGTTTTAACATTGGCAACTTTAACTCCTTAATGGCTATTATTTGTAAGTATGTGTCCTGAGATGTTTTGAATCCAGTTTGAATCTGGATAAAGGAAGCACGGTGCCTTATACAAACGTCTGCTGCTTAGCACGCTCAGCAGTGTGAAGTTGGGAGGGGAAGTGGTGGAGAATCACTCAATGTTATTGTAGTGTTATGTTGTAAGGAATTATTTACTGCCTTGGTTAAATTACAGAAAAACAAAGTTTTCATTGCAACTGTTCAGAGATGTAAATCCCCACTTTTTGAAACCAGCTTTAGTGCTAAATTGGAATAGAAGCTCTTCTTGTAATATGGAGGATTGACGCCTTCCATCATTTCTGCTGCACCATAAATACCCTAGTGCTTTAAAAATTCCACACCTTTTTTATATTTGATAGGAAAATATTTGGAATATTTTTAAAATTTGAAATGTGAAAACTTCATAGATATGTGCAGTTTTCAATGAAATGTGTAAGAGGCGGTGTTGAGAAAACTCATTTGTGCTTTTTTACTGTATATTCATGTTTTATCAAAACCACATTAAATAGTGTCATAGCATTTTTTTAGAGCTTTCATTCTGTAAGAGATGTTGAGTTTGTTTCCAAAGTTGATTTTACCATTGGAATTTCAAGAAAATTATGAGTCTGATTTCTGAGTAGCTCTGTTGAAAATATTTGCTATTGTTAATAGCTTCTTTGCTTTAGAAATACTTACTAGCCTTAGTTACATGAAAGATATATTTTTAAATACTCCAACAATTTCTCTTTCTTGCATCAAGCTGGCATGAATATGAGTCCTGTGTCTCGGTTAAAGAAAACCTGGACAAAAGTGAAGACAGCCAAATTTGATATTCTTGAGGTAAGCTTTGCCAATATTTGGACACGGAACAGTTAATTTTACTTTCAACCGCTCTAAAATGCAAGTTTGTCTTCATTATGACATGTTTAATTTACTATGTTTGTGTTCTTTATGAAAGCTCTAGAAGATGTAATAAGAATTGTCCAGCCAACTTGTGCTCTTTTGATTTGGAGGAAGGAAATTGAAGTTGTTTTTTTTTAATTCACAAACCCACCTCCTAAGAATTATTAAAAAAAACACCATGTAGGTAACCTCTTCAAAGGGAGATGTATTTGTGGATTGACCTAATGCAGTTCTGCCTTTGAAAATCAAGTTGAGCTGCAAGACAGCTGCCTTGCCCTTTCAGGAAAAATTATCTTGAGCTAATTGATTGCCAGTCACCTTCAGATAGTAGAGACCTTTGTCAAAAGATCATGTAGGTGCAGCATATGAGTTTGTGATTTACCCAACAGATTATTTGCCAACAAGTTAATTATCCTGCTGGAAATGGCAATAGGTTAATTCAGGTCATTTATTAACAAAATAAAGTAAGTATAATGTTTTGTACTTAAAGGAAGCATGAAAAGTTTATTGATATCATCAGGATATTTGACTTGTGTTATGACAACAGATTAAAACTGGATGGCTGCAGGTACCTAACTCTTCCTTCCCCCACCCTTGGGTGGGAAATAGCCTTCCTTGTGTTAAGGGTGGCTGCACAGCTCAGGAAGTTGCTTTTATGATTGCAGCTCTATTTCATTTGACTTTATTATGCAGTCCGGACTTTGCTGGTTAAGAACATGGTTTGTGAGCCATGCAGTCATCCTAGTCATTGAAGTGCAGCAGACAGTCTTAGAGCAGTGAGGTGGGGGCACTAACAGCTTTAGGTGTCTTATCTTGCTTTTCCATTGCAACTGAATTAGCTCTCAGAAACCTACACACTAGGAAGAGCAGAAAATTAGTGCCAAGACCCATTGTTGTCTTAGTTCCATGATTTTGGCTTTTGAATTAAAGCTGAGCTACCTTCTTTGTGGAGAGAGAAAGAACGTCCGTGAAGCCTGTCTTTGCTTTCCTGCCCCTGACTTGTACTGGATCCCTTGTTGTGCTGAGTGAAAATTTTTAAGACAAGATTCTCTTCTGATCGAGTGAACAGATAAAGAGATACTGCAGTACTCTAAAAGGCCCTATTTGTGGTGCTGTTCAGCAGACCTCTTGCTTTTTAAAATAGTTGCTGAAGTGAAAAAGAATTGAGTGTGGTAATGACGGGCTCATTATTTACATTTTTTCATGCCTGGTAGCATCAGATGGACCCTTCTAGCAATTTTTATAATTACCGAACTGCTCTGCGTGGAGCCGCTCAAAGGTCCTTGACAGCTCACAGCAACAGAGAGAAGGTATGTTTACAAATGACTTGGCAGCGTGCAAAAATGAAATGTGCTTGATAAAATGCATGGTAACCTGTTGTCTTGGGATTCTGATTCTCAGCATCTTTACCCCTGGTGGGCTTTTAAAAGAATTAAAAGCCTCAAAACCGAATCCTTCTTTACTGGGAAAGTCTAAATATTGCCTGTAAGCTACCAAGAAAATAAATGGGATGTCTGAGGAAACCAGGTGGCTCAATGAAGCTGACCATCTTAGGGCTGCCAGTTCAGTTTGGCACTGACTGAAAGCTGCAAACATAAAGTGATTCCTTTCATTATTTATATAAAATAAGTACATTGCCTCAGCTCATTTCTTTTTTGACAGAGAACTTTATCTTGGAAAACAGCAATACAGATGGCAAGGTTAAGGACTGAGATAAAGTTGCTAGTAATTTGTTCTTATAGCTGCTACTTGTGCTCAATTTCAAGTGGTTTATGTTTTAGGGTGAAAAAGCTTTAAAACTTACTCAGAAAAGGTATTCTAAATCTCAGATCTAGACAGAACTTCGGTCTAGATCCTGTGGAGTTCCTTCCTGTGTACAGTCTTTAGATGAGCTTTAAATATACTCTGGAGATTTTTAGTGGAAATGGTGAGACGAATCAGGTGTTTGTGTAACGCAGTGGGTTAAAATCCATCTTCTAAATTCAAGAGTGGCTGTGCACTATGTGTTAGTAGAGGTGACATCTTTCTTTGCTCTTCAAAATAAATTAGCTTTTGACAAATAAACTGGATTTGGTCACACATTAATGCAGAATCTCAGTTGTAGTTCTTGTGGAAAGAAGCCAAATAGCTTCCTAGCTGCTCCCCACTTAGAAGCATTGCTCATCAACTGCTGCTAGTATTAGGACTTCATGCTGTGTTTGATATACCTGATCTTGGTGCTTGTAGAACAAACTACCAGGCAGGGTGAAGCAAATCCACGTGCAGTCTGCTGGTCTATATTGTGGTTATACATACGTAAATACAAACAGGGATTTTCTTCTGAGTCCTAAGGATCTGTTCACATATCATTCAAAATACTGGAAGTTTAAATGTAAGATGCTTACTTCTTTTCAGAGAAGAGTGAGTTTTAAGGCTTCAAAGAAAGAACTTACAAGTATTGAAATGGTGCAGCGAAGTCTTCCATGGAAGTAGTGATATTTGTTTTATCCCTAGTTGCAACAAGGATGTGCAGCTGTGAAAATTTTTGTAGGATGCAAATTAAAATACAATCATTTTAAGAACGTAAGAATGTTCCAGCATTCTCCAAAGAAAAATACTTTGATTTGTTCAGTTGGTAGGAAATGCTTCATTTTGAGTCAGTCGGTGCCAAGGTTCAATTTCTTGCAGGAGCTCAGGGAATTGTATTTCAAAAGCCATTTGTGCTGCTATCCCCAAATTTTCCATGCTGTGCTTTAACATGCATCTCACTTCATTTACCAAGCAAGAGGGAGAGCTCTACTAAAAGATACCTTGCAGGAATTACATGTAAGAAGTAGGCACTTCTGAACGCTTATGTTCTGGCATCTGCAAGGAAGAATGAGAAAGTGAAAACAAGAGGGACATGACGTAGAAATGAGATGAGTTAGGCATATTGTTGTTCTAAACATGCCTCATAGCCACAGTGGACAAGCAGTGGAGTGCCAACAGGTACTTTAATTGTGACCTTGAGAGAGCTACATACCAAGAAGAGTTCAAGGTAATGGGAGGAGTTTGGCACAAAACTGGAAATAAAACTATATGGATTAGTTTACCATCCAAGGGATGACTGTCTTTATAGAGAAACATCATGTATTTTTAAATGTAGTGAATGCAAAATTTTTGTGTGGTGAAAGATATCATGCAGATCTTAGTCCTTTGATATTTTGCTTACCTTTTGCACCACCTGTCTTCCTTTTATTTTTCTCTGTAGAGCGTTATGTTTTGATTCAGTACCAGACTGAGAATAATGTCGTTCTTTCCTTAGATCGTAATACCTTTCTTCAGCCTCTTGATCAAAGATATTTACTTCCTCAATGAGGGTTGTGCCAATCGTCTTCCAAATGGTCATGTCAATTTTGAAGTAAGTAGAGCACTGAGTTGGGTATTGATAAAGGGTCAGCCTGTTTAACAGAAAACTGAAGTAGATCATGAATCCAACTTACACTCAAATTCCAGCCTAATTTTTCTCTCCCAGAATCCAGTGGATCTGCTACTTCTCACAGGAGCTGGGAGGTAGTCAGGATATTCACAATTTTTTAGTGGGGAAAAAAGTCAGAACTTTTTCCCGGTACTCAAATTCATCTAAACATTTCAGCTCACAGGTTTATTATACTGAACAACAAAATCATTCCAGTTAGTATTTTAGAGCTGCCTTGTGAATTCCACATGTAAAAGGTGAGTTCATCCTTTGTCAAGATGTGTGTGCAGTATTTTCATACACGTAAGTCACAGATTGTCTTTGAAGAAACGTGATAGTGCAGCAGGGGACAGAGTTTTGAGTCACTTGTCTTTCGGTAGTTCTTCTGCCTCCAATTTTACACTTGTTATCTGACAGTGTGGATTACCCATTGATTTGTTTGCTAGTGCTTTCAACTTTCAAGAAGCCTGGGTTGCACACAAAATTACAGTACATTTCACTTGGAGTCATTGGCCTGAATTAGGCTGGTTCTAAAGCTGTGTGATGATCTGGAATGTACTTTTATTGAAGGAATCCACATGCACTTGAGACGTGTTAAAATTTAATTGAAAGAGTTTATCAACGGATGACATCAACACACTACATGGGGAATGTTTATTTTTGGCATAAATTTCCAGTAAGAAAATCGAGCATTTCAGGTTAACTAATTAAATGGAACATCTGGATTTTGAAATGTCAGTATTAAGCATCTAGAGACTTTTGATGTGATAATTACTAAGTATTTCACTCTGAAACAAACAAGCATGAGCATCATCAAAGTGAAAAGTTGGGCATAAGGAGTGTTATCAGCTCCTTGAAAAGAAACTGAGTGCAAATCATGGTCTACTATTTATATTCATAAGTCGCAACAACTTTACCACAGTGGAGGATTGGAAAGTCATAGCAGTTTTGAAACAGAAACACAAAAGTTAGAAGCTGAGTTGTTGAGTCAGATCACGTTCAATTCTAGCTTAAAAGCCAGGGAAAATCCAAGCCTTGGACTTGAAACCAAGATATGTCTCTCTCTAAAAAATATTCAGGGTAAATAGTACTGTTCAATATATAGCACCTCCTCTGTTTTCTCTTCTATTCTGACAGAAATTTTGGGAACTGGCAAAACAAGTCAGTGAATTTATGACATGGAAGCAAGTGGAATGCCCTTTTGAAAGGGATAGGAAGATTCTGCAGTACTTGCTCACTGTCCCAGTCTTCAGTGATGATGGTAAGCAGCTCTGGACTTCCTGGATGTCTGATGTCACTGTCTACTGCTTAGTCTCTCTCCATGTTAAGTTGTTGCTTCCTCACAGTGAAGAAAGGCTTTGTCCTGTGACATCTTTGTCTGGCAAGTAAATAGTGATTCTCCCTTACAAATGAGAGAGAAAATAAGATTTTTCTTTTTATGTACATGTGGTCTGTGAGAATTGACTTTATCCCTTTTTCTGAAATGTAATGAAAAAAATTTGGTATCTGGTCCCCTAAATATAATCTGAAGTGTATTTATATGGACTTTCAGGATGCTTTACACTAAAGACTACCGCCTGAATAAGAAAACAGGGACTTCACTGATGATTGCTTACAAAGCACCATGTCCCTGGGCTGTTTTTTCTTTTAAGTGTTTTCTTCCACTCTTGTGCTTTTGAGTTTTCACTAGTTGTTCTTTTCCCCCTCAGGGTAGCCTTTGTTCTCATGCACTGTTTGTTAGTATTGTCTGGATGTAATTATAAGCAATGCTATACTTCCTAATGGGATTCTGGAGCTCTAATCTGAGAGAGGGGTAGTACAAGCCTGCTTCATTTAACTTCAGTCCACTTTCCATAGAGAGCAAATTTTAAAATGCCTGTAGGCCTAACACACTGTATTTGCTTCTGATTGCAGCACTTTATTTGGCTTCCTATGAGAGCGAAAGTCCTGAGAATCACGTTGAAAAGGACAGATGGAAGATGCTAAGGTTTGTGTCAGAGATTACCTGCATCAATAAATAAAGAGGATGGGATACAGAGCAAGCATCAAACAGTTAAAACCAAATGGCACACTATGTGTTTCGACAGATGGGGCACAGCATTGGTATAAATCCCCCCCTGCAATCTAAGACTCTTGGAAAAAAGAGAGCAGTCAGTCTTTATCTTAAACCCTCTCAAGCCTTCTCTCCCTTAGGGGATAGGAATCAGAATAAGTAATTTTTTAATCTTAATTTCTTGTGTTACTCAGCATAGGAAAAAATACTTTCTGAACTTCACAGAACTTCAGAAATACTTTCTGAACTTCCTCACAACTACTATACAGAATACTCTGGTTTCCAGGCAGATGTTTCTGCAGCTATTGCATCCCTTGATGTGCCTAGCCTTTCAGACAGGGATGACGTTTGCACAAAGATTACTCTGGGGCAAAAGCATTCATGAAACCAGGTAATGATTTAGAGTCCAGGCTGGGAAAAACAAATTTAAGCAAAATCCTACTTTTGGCTTTTCTTCCGCTGCTGGTTGAACATAGTCTCATCAACTCTTTCATTTCACTAATTGTGGAAGGATACGTGAACCATTATGGCAGTGTTTTAGCTCATGCTTTGCCGACCAACTGTTGGGTTTTTTTAAGTTGAATTCATGGCAGCATTAAAAAATAACCATGTGCATAGATAGGCACAGAAGTAAGCAGGTGTATGAATAGTCTGTGTTTTCACCCCTAAGCCGTACCTCTACTTAAAGTGGAGGTATGGCTCAGAGTCTTAAAGCTACCAATATCCCAAGGAGCTGACCATTAGTCAGATGTTCTTGTCACTGTTGCAGACGGCTGGTACATTAACACCTAGAGGTGCCCATTGATAGAACATCCCAATTCTTCTGATCCACTCTGCAGCACTACAGTGAGACAACCATTCTTGTAAAGGATTCTCCTCAGGCAGTGTTTTTTCTTCCTGGAATATCACAAGGGGGTGTGACAGTTCCATCTGATTAACTCCAGTTATTTTGGGGAGAGAACAGAATGGAAACGTTACTAAAATCAGTGCACAGACACTCTGCATTACACAGGGTGGCAAAATGGACGGACAAAGACACTGAGCTTGAAAATCTGTGATAACACGAACTTCAGTTTCACAGGATCCTTATGCAAGACACTCTGAAGCTGTCTGAGAAGATTTACATCATTCTGATGATTGTCTTTACTTACTTGCGTTTCCCTCTTCCTTTCAGGTCAGTACTTCTGGCCAGAGTCTAGTGCACAAGATAGCTGCTGTTTCTGCCATTGCTACATTATGTGGATTACCAAGGGGCACGGCTTGGTTCATTTTTCTGTACACTGAGTGGCATTCAAAGTTATAAAAAATGTGCAGTCAGTCGCAAGATGAAACAAGTTAACTCAAGAACAAACAGGCAGCCTCTCACATGTGACATACGAGATAAAATCACAGCCCACTCGGCTGTGATTCAGGCTTAAGTATTGATGGAGGACAGCGCTGACAGAATCCTTTGAAGACCTCAGATGCCACCTATGAATCATTTCACACCTGGATGGAATAATTTTCCCCCATCCTTTTGCTGCAGCTTGCTGCTACAAGGACTCTGTGGAGTTGATAGTAGCTTACAGAGGGGAAAAAAAGTCACCTTTCCTTTCAGTGAAACCCAAGTCTGTATTTAAGAACTTCCATTCCTAATAAGCTGAATATAGCCAGGAACTTTGCCTGATCAGGATTGCTAAGAAGGGAAAGGACTGGACACAACAAATTGGCTGCTGGGGAGTGTTTCTCCCCACCACTGTAATGGTGGCTGTGGGTTTTTTGTTATGTTTTTGAGTTGGCTGCTGGTAGGCAAACTCATTGTTATTTTAAGTTATTTAAAAAATATAAAGTAATAAAAATCAAGGCTGTTGTAGAAAACACACCTGCTGCAAAAATATAGTAGCTATGTAGCTTGGACTACAACTTTCAGGGAGGCTTTTCTTTCTTTCAGCTGTTTACAACTAACCACTACATGCTACAGACATTCTTATTTTTACTATACAGTTTTGTTACTCTAATTTTTCCATACTTGACCTTCTTCTTATATTAGGTTGAACAAGCTGACTTTTCTAGAATAGTCTTTGAGAAACTGGTGTACAAACTGCATTGAAATATGAAAGTATGTTTTTATTAAGTCATTTATATAACTCCTTTTTTTTGGAAAGGGTAAGAATGGAGAACACAATCCACTTTGACTGAAGTAGCAAGATGCCAAAAAGAAAAAAAGATGAGGCTTCTTCTCAGCTACAGCTATGAACAAAACAGTCTCCCTGTGTATTTGCTTTATGGATTATGTTTATGACTGTGAAGTAGTACACATCTAATAAGTTCATAGTAGCTCTGAATACTTAGTCACTCTATTTATCCTGCGAAGAACCCAATGGGAAAAAAAAAAAGAAACTATAGCTGTAGATCACCCTGGACACAAAATCACTAAGCAAAAGCACATACTTGGCAGAAAAGGTAGTTGCAATTATCCTGCCACTGTTATTTAAAAAAGAAAAGAAATAAGAATAAATATAGCTATTTGTTGCACTGATTCTCTTGAGTTTTAAGGTAAGCTGCTTTTTATGTTCTGTCTATGCCTTCTCAGGCAAGTATTTCATTTTTTAATTCTGTAAG
This sequence comes from Alca torda, assembly GCA_008658365.1. Taxonomy (NCBI): domain Eukaryota; kingdom Metazoa; phylum Chordata; class Aves; order Charadriiformes; family Alcidae; genus Alca; species Alca torda. Next base: position 19,774,716 of record CM018079.1, on the reverse strand, counting down.
AACATGCTGAAGTAGCCTTCATCAATGGGGATACTGTCCTTAACTACAGCCTGTTTGCTGGTACAAGATGCTGGAGGTTATATATTCCATGAACACCAGCACCAGGGCCTCAAGCCCTGATGGTGGAGGAGGATTCCTCTCTTCCTCTCCCATTCACTGAGTTAGGGTGAAGGAGAAAGAAGAGGCTAAGTCTTTGAAAGGAAAAGACTGCTTCTGCAGTTCACACTTACCTCCTAGCTTTCATCAGGTGAGGTCTTTCCCCTCTTCCCCTCTAGATCCTTCCCCCATTGTTGAGGCTTATAGGCAGGACCTGTTTGTGTAAAAAGCTGGGGAAAACTGTGTATTCCTCTTCCACGTCTTCTGCAAGTAGGAATATAAGGTACATAAACGAGCTTCCATGACACAATATTTGCTATCCTTTTTAACCTGCTTTTTGAGATCTGCTGAAATCGATCCATAGGTCCTGAGGGAACTGGCGGATGAAGTTGCTAAGCCACTATCCATCATATATGAGAGGTTGTGGCAGTCTGGTAAAAGTCCCACTGACTGGAAAAGGGGAAACATAACCCCCATTTTTAAAAAGGGAGGAAAAGGAAGACCTGGGGAACTAAAGGCCAGTCTCACCTCTGTGCCTGGCAAGATCATGGAGCAGATCCTCCTGGAAACTATGCTAAGGCACATGGAAAATATTGACGTGATTGGTGACAGCCAATCGTGCCTGACAAATTTGGTGGCCTTCTACGATGAAGTTACAGTATTGGTGGATAAGGGAAGAGGAACTGACATCATCTACTTGTACAATGTGTTTGACACTGTCCCACAAAACATCCTTGTCTCTAAATTGGAGAGACATCAGTCACACTCAAAGAGTGGCGGTCAATGGCTTGATGTCCAAGTGGCAACCAGTGACAAGTGGTGTTCCTCAGGGGTCAGTACTGGGACCAGTAGCTACTATTCAACATGTTTGTTGGCAACATGCACAGTGGGTTTGATTGCACCCTCAGCAAGTTTGCTGACGACGCCAAGCTGTGTGGTGTGGTCGACACGCTGGAGGGGAGGGATGCCATCCAGAGGGACCTGGAGAGGCTTGAGAGGTGGCCCATGCCAACCTCATGAAGTTCAACAAGGCCAAGTGCAAGATCCTGCACCTGGGTCAGAGCAATCCCAAGCACAAATACAGGCTCGAGGGAGAATGGATTGAGAGCAGCCCTGCCGAGAAGGACTTGCGGGTGCTGGTTGATGAGAAGCTCAACATGACCCAGCAATGTGCGCTCGCAGCCCAGAAAGCCAACCGCATCCTGGGCTGCATCAGAAGAAGCGTGGCCAGCAGGTTGAGGGAGATGATTCTGCCCCTCTCATGAGACCCCACCTGCAGTACTGCATCCAGCTCTGGGGCCCCCAATGTAAGAAGGACATGGACCTGTTGGAGGTCCACGAAGGAGGGCCACAAAGATGATTAGAGGGTTGGAGCACCTCTCCTACGAAGACAGGCTGAGAGAGTTGGGCTTGTTCAGCCTGGGGAAGAGAAGGCTCTGGGGAGACCTTATAGCAGCCTTCTAGTACTTAAAGAAAGCTGAAGAGGGACTTTTTACAAGGGCTTGTAGTGATAGTATATGGGGTAATGGCTTCAAACTGGAAGAGGGTAGATTTTCATTACATATGAGAAAGAAATTTTTCTCTATGAGGGTGGTGAGGCACTGGAAGAGATTGCCCAGAGAAGTGGATGCCCCATCCCTGGAAGTGTTCAAGGCCAGGCTGGATGGGGCTTTGAGCAACCTGGTGTAGTGGAAGGTGTCCCTGCCCATGGCAAGGGGGTTGGAACTAGATGATCTTTAAGGTCCCTTCCAACCCAAACCATTCTATGATTCTAGGGAAAGCTGGAGGGTTGGAAAAAGGGTTAGCTTACCTGTAAAAATAACTTCTCTATTTCCTTCCTTCGCTGTAACACAGTTTGACTACTAGCCTGGTTTAGAAATGGGTTTGTTATTTATGCAGTTGGAATTAAGCCTTTGTAAATAAAAGGACAAATAGCATTATGCAGCCTCCATCCAGATTGCAGGCTCTGTGTGTTATCTTGTGGGCGAGCTTCTTGCAGAGAAAAGCCAGCACACACCAGAGGGATTGCTATGGACAAGACGGCTGCTGCCTTGGCACAGAAGCTGGGCAGCAGGTACAGGAACCTGTGACTGGTGCTTGAAAGGGGAATGCAAGTTCCCTAGCCCTGGGCAAGCCAGAGGCTGCTCCTGTAAGCATTAATGAACTCAATGTTTGATGTTAGAGTGATACACTCTGCACTGTACCCTCTGCTCCATCACTGGGTGCAGCCACTGTGCTGAGCTTTAATTTTGACCATCCTGAGCTACTGTCAGACTGTTGAACTGTTGGCTTGGCAACAGCTGTTCACACCCGTCTGTAGCAAATAAAAGAGAAAATGACTGACTCTTCTATGGCTACCTGCTCCTAGAGGAAACATCACAAACTCTCTGAGGAGTTGCAAAAACTCATTAACTCTACAAGTTGAGTGTTCAGCCAGGACTGAAAATCCCAGCTCCATGCTGACAGATGCTCAGTGCTTAAAGGGGACAGAAGCAACACTGAAGTCTCGTGTATAAATGGCTCAAACAGTACTTAGCTCTTTTACTTACCTCTTTACGGTGCAGAGGCAAAAACTGTGGGTCTTATGGACCCATATGAACCAACTTGTTCATGTGTCTGTATGCCTGGCTAAACCCCCAAGAACAATACCTGTCCTTATTATCCAAATATTTCCTTTTTTTCTCCTACTTGGATAGAGCTTCATGGCATCATCATGAAAGAATAGTTGCGTGCAATACTGTGCAAAAGCCTATTTACAACTGTCATCTCTAAAAGAGCAAGCAAGAACCTATACTTCCACATGGTTTTTTGGGGGTTGTTGGGTTTTGGGGTTTTTTTCAGCCTTCCTAGACAGCCTGTTCTTGACAGAGCTGAAACTGGTACTTGATTTAGCACTGAAAAGAATTTTTTTTTTATAATAAGCAGAATGTCATTAATTTTCCAGGACTACCTTTCTTCTGGGGAATTTTTCCTGTCACTTTGGGTGGCTTTCCTTGTTGTGTGCAGCAGGACCCCTTGTGGGCTTCGTGCAGTATTTCTGCTGGAAAAGAAGAACAGTTCTTTGGTAGTGTACCAGCGTCTGATTTTTCTCTCAGCTCCTCTCTGTCTCCTCTTGGTCATGCTGAGACAGATTTTCCCCCACATAAAGGGAGATGCTAATCCCTAGAGATGCATTCCCTCACAGCTGCATTTTTCCTGCTGCTGTAGTCAGATACGGATAGCCTGCTTCTACCAAGCAACTGCATCCCAACCTGCACTTTATGGCCGTGGGGTCCTGTGTCATGAGCTGTTTTTTAGCTTGAGAACACAGCTGGGAGAGCTTGAGAACAAGGCTGAAATCCTTTCAAGGGAACTAGTCTATTTACAAGGTTACTGTTGTTCGTCATCTGCTAAACTGACATTTCAGGCTCAAAATTGATAAAGTTCACTCAGGTTAAAAGCAAGAGTTTAGTGCCAGAAAGTATATAATTTGACACCAGCAGACACTTTGCCATTATTCCACTGTGCTGCACTAAGCTCTTGTGGAACGTGTTTTTTTATTTCTCCTTTATTAGAAAATTTTAGCTACAGTATGACCCAAAAGGGCCAAGTAAGCACACTGCCTTTCTTTCATGGAGATTACTTTTCAGGAAGAAAAGTGTAAAAGATAATGTGAATAAAGCAGCTGTTTTTCATCAGTTATTTATGTAGCCAAAGCAATCTGAGTGTCAACGGCACCGCAGGGCAGGATTCTCTGCTTTCTGTTAGAGCTTTTCTCCCCTGCCCCTGTCAAGGTTGGAAGGGGAAGTGGTTCTTAGGTGGACCTCTAGCTGCAGCATTTGGAGCCAGTGCATTCCAGAGAGCCACAGACAAAACAAAGTACCTGTCTTGGTGTTACAGAAGGATCCTCTGTAAGCCCTGAAGTTTGGTCAAGTGGTAAAAAGATGAAATAGCTTTCACTGGAAAGAACCAGTAAGCCATCACCCAGTCCAGGGAGCCCTAATAAACACTACTGGGAAGAGCCGGGGGTGGCGGGGGGGGGAAGGAGTCCCTTGACCTTTCAACTGCTTTTCTTTATTGTCTCCTAACTCAGTACATTTACATTTGGGATGCCTCACTGCTTTTTATATGCATTTTTACTGGGAGAAAAGTGTGTATAGAAGACCATCACAAAGAGCTGTGGTTGAAAGTTCAGGGCTGGTGATTCAGAAGGGAGTGAATGATGTGGGCAAAGCAGTTCAGAGACGCTCACCTTGTTGTCAAATAGATCGACCTCGTTTGTATGAATGAATGTTATCAACATCTATTGATAATGCTGTCTCCAAGGACAGAAGTATGTTTTGAAGCTACTGTGGGGGCCATTAAAGCAATCACCTTGATACTTTGTTTTTTATTTAACTGTAAATGTACCGGCACATTTGGACAGCCTACGTTCCTGGGCAGTGCCTTTTTCTCTTTGTGTGTGCAACTGCAACAGAGGGTTTACTATTTACTACAGAGAAACACACTAACATTTTCTTTGCTGTGTCTTTCAGAGCTGGGCCATCTTCCACATTTCTAATCTTGCCAACCTACTCAAAATTGAAAGTATGAAAAAAAGACAGAATACATGTGAAAAACTGTACTTCTTGCTGACCTTAACATACACAGGACGACAGTTTTCACTAGATATTGGTGGAAAGTCGGAAATAATTAGGGCTGGGAGCAAGTCAGTCATTTCAGAAGGAGTTGCACTTTCCTTAGAAGACCTCCGCTTCCCCGGGCAGCTCACACAGTTGCAGTTCTGCTTTTCTGTAAAAGAAGCGAGAGGAGGATCTGTGGAATAACAGAAAAGAGAGTCTGGTAGGAAGTGAATTGGCATCCCTTTCCTGAGACACGCATCACCTAATTGTGGCCCATGGTATTGAATAGAAAGAAGTGCAAGCAAGCAAAGTTTAGGTTACAGTAGTTTGTTTGACGTGCATATGTTGAACTGCAGTGTGCTGACAAAGAAGCTCCACTCATACTTGGAAATACCATAGCGACTCTCCTATAAAGGGAGTCAGAAATATGCTATATCTGCTAGACCAGGCAATAGTGATCTTTTGCTTAAAAGGAAATAACATGAAATTACAATGGGATTAACCTGGTAATATGACAGGAAGTTGACATAAAATCAGAGCAATTAGTAAGGAATATACTTACCAGTGTGGTTAGCTGATAGTTTAGAAAATTAACATGTGAAACATGAGAAAAAACAAGTAAAGGATATATTTATTGGGGTGCACACAGCATGATGTTTCTTGCTACTGCTGCTGCCAGGGTAACAATTTACTCTGATGCTAACAATGGAGAATGTTACCATGTCCCCTCAATTTCTGTTTGAGCAAGTGTATTACTTTTTTGGTACTCATTTCTAACAGTGTTAATTTTTTGAAAAAAAAATTCTTACAGTCCATACAAAATCAAATATTTTCATCCTACAAGGTTCCTTTTATAGGACAGCGTTTTAGGACACAGTACACCTTTTTTTGATGTGCTATTAGATTCTTATTATACTTAACAAAAAGTCAATCACCTTCTTTAAAAGCAAAGCATGCATTTATGTAAGTCCATTTGTATTTCTGTCTATACAAAATCTCCATTTATATAATAGAAGTATATTTCATTTGATTATTTAAATGCTGCTTTTCTTCACAAATAAAACTCTTTCCTTTTTGTTAACTGCCTTGCAAAATAATACTAGTTGCATAATGTCTTGGGTAGAGTAGCAGTTGTATGTTTAGCTGGTTTTCAGTTAATTATTTGTGAATATGTTGGCTAGTAATGAAATTAATATATCAGGGGCTTGGCTTGTTTTTAACAGCTGCCTGGCCTCAGAGACTGAAAGACTAACCAAGGGGAAATGAGCAAAGTAATGTAACTTGAGGGAACCGGAACAATTGATGCCGGTAACTGGGCGTACAGAAAAAAAGTTTCTGTTCCTCAAGATTTTGGACAGTTGATCTGGGAATTTTTTCTGAGAAAAACAAAAATTTGTAGCTGTACATCTTCAAATGCTTCAGAGTATAAAGGGCTCAGTAAACTAGCCCTGTGCGCGCTGTTCATCAGAAGAGGTCAGTGCTCTTCAGCTTAAGGAACTGGTCTGTGACACTTAGCCATGGTACTGTGTTGAATGGGCCAGTCTAAAATGGGTAAAAGTGTTAGCAGGAATGTTAGTGAGGAGGTCAACCTGATGAGACCCTGCTTTTCAGATTTCAACCAAAATTCACAGCAGTGTAAGAGGAAGGAGGTATCGCTGCATTTGCATTGGTGGGCTGCCAGTCTGAAAGAACCTTTCCTTTACAATATAGGCATGGGACTTGGCTCACAGATGAAGGTATCTAAATGCAGGTGCTGGTATCTGAGCTGAATATGTAAACTCTCATTACTAGCAATGGACAAGAAAAGCTATTGAGTGTTCAGTGATGTCTAAAGTTGGCACCCCAGGGGTGTACTTCAGTTGCCTACAGGCAGAGCAGGAGTTCAAGTGCCCTGGGATATCAGATATTTTTCACCTGCAACTGGCAGGCTTGGCTCAGGAGCTAGGGGAGACCCAGATCCTTGCAGAGGAACTGCAGGGAGGGGCTGAGAGAAATCTTCAGCGTCTTGAATGGTACTAGAGGCCTAAGGGGCCTAGAGAGCAAAGTGACCTCCTTCGCCGGGTGTGGGCCGTTACAGGCATGTATTTGCAGCAAACAGAACATTTCAGGCACAGTTCTCCCCGGGAGCCTGGAACCTCATTGGCAGGGGAGAAAGCCAAGCAACTGACCATCAAATAGTGCTCTTTGCATAAGCTGGCAGAATAGTTTTAAATTGCTTCGGCAGTTGGGTTGCTTGGAGGTCTGAAAAGTTAACAGTGAAAGAAAGAAAGGAAGAGTTGCATTTCAGTTAGCTTCAGCATGACTGAGAGAGCATTTTCATTGCAGAGTGTTATACAGTTGTTTTGTTTAAATGCCTTATTTTGCGTCTGCTACTTTTTAATTCAGTTTTAAAACTTGCAGGAGTCCTCTTCCTACAGGGATCACACAGAGGAGAGAGAATATTTATTGCTCCCAGCCGAGGAGAGGTCACTGCCACTGCAGGTGCAACTGGCTGTTCGCTGGTGCCTCTTCCTTTGGTGCCCCTCTCCCTGTAAACCCATTTCAGTCTGAGAACTTTACTGTTTTCAGCTTTTGCCCTTCAATCTGCGGATGGGAAACTCACTGTAGTCAGGTGAAGGGTGCCCTCTTGTGATATAAATTAAACAAATCCAGAGATGCGGGTAGGAGGGGTTGAGGAAGTAATGAAGGTCCACAGCAAGAAATGTGTTTACATTGTGTCCATGCCCAGCAGGTGGAAACTGCTTTATTGACATATTCTTCAACTTCTGTCCACATGTTTTAACTGAGCCCATATTGCAGCTAAGTTCATTGAAGGGGCAGGGGACTAGCACAGCACAGGAGTTTCTGGGTGTCTTCTATGGGATAGAAAAGTCCTCAGCTGTGTACAGACAGAGTGAAACCTGGAACAACTCGCCCATCATGTAACGATTGTCCCAGGAAAAGTCACCTCAGTCTGGGCGCTGAGAGGGGAGCTGTGGAGCAAGCAGGAAAACCCTGCCACACAAGGGTTTTCCTGGCAGGTAGGAAGACTAACTGAAGGAAAATTGAATGACGTAGCATCAGAAGATGGATAGTCATTCCCAGTTGACAAGAGTGGGTTTCCTGGGATGGCCGTATGAGGCATTTTGTGAGAAAATGCAGCTTTTCTTTCTGGTGCAGCGAGAACCCCCGCAGGACACAACCAGCAGCTCAAGATGCCATGAGGAGTGCCGGCAGGGAGTGCCGGAGGAGATGGCTGCTGCCCACGCTGGGGGCCGCTCACATGTGGGGATGTTGGGTATGTGGGATGCTCACATGTGGCCATTAGAACTGGAAGCAGACAGTTGGCGGCCACCCCCTCAGCAGCCATGACAGCAGGAGCCGTTGTCCTCAGTCCTCCGGGTTGCCACGAGGCCTCGCCGTGGCCCGGCCTCGCCTCTCACAGTGGCCTCAGAGAGCAGCATCAACAGACTGCCCACGGGTGAGTGCCAGCCCTGGGGTGATGGGGCCAAGAGCTTCTGCACCTGTTGTGCGAGGCTGCCCCTCACCTCACACAAAGAATAATGGTGAATTGGGAGGGCATCGTCTTGTTTCTGTGGAGGGTGATGGGGAATGGTTGGGAGAACAGACTGGTTTCAGCCTGTGGAGTTTGGAGCTGACAGCAGGAGATGTATTTCATCTGAGGCCCACAGAAGACATGGTATTTTGGCCAGCTGGCTGTCCTGGACAGCTGGTTGGCAGAGCAGTGTGGCACACACACTGACAGAGGTAACCACAGGGTGGCTACTGGTGGTCTTTGGTCCCGTCAGAGAAGTCCTGGTCAGGAATCATTCGCTTTCCCAAACAACGGACAAATCCAGTTTTCTCCCTGATTATTTTCGGCTTATGGTGCTTCAGGCTACTTGAAAACCTTCTGACCAGGTGCATTTTTTGTGGAGTGATGGCAGATCTGTAATCCAAAAGATCTTGAGCGTAAAAAACCCTGCCCACTTCATCTGTCACACCATGTTACCATATGGCACTTCACTTGACTGTGGTGAACGGCTCAGTCCAGCATTTTCTGGTACATAATTTCTAAAGGCGTGTGTGTTTTTGTGTTTGCATGTGTAGGAATGGAGAGGCTTGTGCCGGCTTACAAAGCCCCTTTTGCCTTAGTGTTAATGTATATCTGTTCTAGGTCTTTTGTGTTTGCAAGCCTTTGCTTAGCGTGGGATTACATCCATATAACCAGTGCTTTAGCGCCTAATGTGTTCTACCCGCACTGTCAATTTCTTTATAGGTCGTATGACTGTTTCTGTTTGCCCACGTAAATCTAGCCTGTTATCTTCTGCACAATACTGAAGCAGAACAAATGTGGGGTGAACAAGCCTTCCCAATTAGATGAGGGCAAAGCGAAAGGAAAGTACTGGAGCGGTGTGAGGGAGCACCTTTAACTCCAGTTTGGTCAGCACAGAACAGCAGCTTCACTAGGACAGAGAAGATGCAGCACGTCTCAGAACAATCAGACTGAAGAGAAGTGAGATTCATTGTTAGCCATCCAGTGTCTCAGAGCAGTCTGGGTCAGAACTGAGCAGCCAGACCATGAGACTTTAGCAATGCTGTATTGGACCCTTCTCCATATTGCCTGTGGCTACTGCGCCTAAGAAAACAAATCTTCAGGAAGCCTGGTGTACAACCTCAGCCTGATACATAAATAGTTGCAGTGGATTGTTTTGCGTGTTCTATTTCTCACTGTTAAGGGAGGAACTTTGTCAGGGGAGCCAGCGCACATGAGATTCCCAGAACTGTTCACACATGAGGAGAAGCACTTCCCACCCCCTCTCCATCTTCCTCCAGCCACCATGCTGCCTAGGGGATGGAGAAGTTGTGCTACGATGCTCTCTCTCACCCTATGTGCGGTCCTCGGTGCTTCAGGCTTCCGCTTAGACCCAAACTGCAAAGGGAGAGACAGTATGCTCTATGTGAGACAGTTTGATGTGTCAGAGCTAGTGTATGCCCAGTCTCCAGTTCAGAGTTGTTCCTTCATGTGCAACATAAGCACTGTTTATCATAAATAATGCCTTTCTTTTCCCTGTCAGACTAAGCTAAGATTTAAAAAACCTCATTTATATCTTCCATTACACTTCACAGTCATCCATGAAAGAAGTCAATTTAGCTATGAAAGATCTTTCAGTGGCTCTGAAAACTCAGCGGTACATTATATGATACTATGTCCTTTGCTAATGGATTGAGTTTTGCCAGGACTATTTGATTTATATAAAATAAATGGTTTCCTGAGATGTTTGAAGAGCTGCACAGTTTAGTTCTAGTAGCAGGCTGGGAACATTTAACTTGCTAGCAAGTCAGTATGAATGATAATAGAAAATTTCATCATGAAGACTAACTTCACAGGTTTTCCCCTCTCTGTGTAACACAGGGGGGCTTCCCATAGGAGGAAGTTCATGTGCCTTGAAAGGTGGATCCTTTCCAGGAAACTGAGGCTGTGATGTGAAGCCAATGAGAATTAAACATCATAATAAGCTTTACTGGGGCATATTTCCTAGACAGTCTCATTTCTCAGAGCTTTTCCCTTGAAATATGTACCTTATAATTGGAATAAAGCTAAAAACAAGCAGCAAATCAGGTAGGACACTACAGCCTGTTTTGTACCAACTGGAAAGTTGGATTCTTTGGAGTAAAGAAAGTAAGATTCAGCACATGACAAATGTTATCTTGCTTAATGTCATCTTGCTTAATGACCCACTGAAAAGTGCTCAGATATTCTGGAGATGGGGACAAAGTAAAAAGCAAAATGAAAGAAATGAAAGCATAGAGAGCATGAGCAGAGCTTTCTCCCTGTAATTTTACATCCTACTGAGTCAAAATTGAACTCATCGAAATGTTTCTCTCAGGATTGACCAAATAGGGCATATGATTAAATGTAAATTTTCTCTTGTAATTCCTTTTTTCCTCTAACTGCAGAAGAAGAAGTGGACTTTGAAAATCCCAAACAGAACTCTACTTTGCGTGGGGAAAAAACCCAACAAGCCTGTAATCACCCACATACTTAATTTTTGAAAACAAATACTCAACTACTTGCGGAATGAATCCAATGAGCATACAAAAATATTTTTAGATAAATTCATTCTCCCTCTCTCCCCTCCTCCCAGCCCTGTTTACCAGCATTGATCAAAATCCAAAAATATTTTCTAAGTAAGTGCTGTCTCTCACCGTGTTGCTTCAAATCACATTCTTGCTACTTTTGTCAGGCTCTTCACGTATCAGTTTGATATCACATTGCTTTCACAACCTCCTGTAATCAGGCAAGTCATCTAGCTTACAATTTGGAATTTACTTGGCTACAGAACAAATTCTGTAATGTAAGTAAGCTCATGGCAACAGGCTGGCCAACTCTGCTCCTACATTTCCAGGCGAAAACATCAAAAAAAAAATGGCATTAAAAAAGTCATCTGAAGTTGAGGAAATTACTTGTCTTAGAAACACAGTAAGTTTTTGAAGAAACACTGTAGGAGCATGTACTTGCTATGAGTAGATACATTTTTATATTTGCGGTGGTGGTGGTGCATGTTTAGTTTATTCAGTGTGTATGTAATAAATAGCTGAAACATGACCAAATGTTGACAGCTAAGTTATAAAATGTGTAAAACTGCTGTTGCCTCAGAAGTAGATTAACTGCTCTCTGCTGAGAAGTTAGAAATTACATTATCACAAAGTTCATAATTAAGTTAAAAATAGCTTTTTCTACTTTCTAGGTATTCCCTGTGGGATTCATTCTTTTTGGGAGTATTCTATACATACTGTAAACTCACTTTTGTTATTTCTTGTGTCCTCGCTTGACCAGGTCATAGTTTCTTTTAACACAGTGAATTGGCAAAATAAATGTACATTAACACTAAGGGGAAAAGCACTAAATTTTGCAGTATCAAATGTCCAAAAAGATCCAAATCTGGAGGGATTTGTTCAATTTGATTATGTTTTGGAGAAAACAAGGGAAAATATGGGAGCTCTTTGAAATACTTCAGAATTTCTAGGAACTGAGCACAAGGTGAATTTGAGAAAGTATTATGTCCCTTGGACACTCAGATACTGTATTGCTTATGTAGATGTACAACTCTGAGCATACTCTTTTAAAGATCTGTCAGTTCATCCCTATGGAGATAGGTCTAAACATTGTGTTCCTCTTTGGAAATAGCTCGTCTGTCATAAAGATTTCCTAAGGTTAATAATCTCAGTTAACATTCTCAGATTAGGCTTCCTCCAAGTAACCCATGTAGGACTTTGTTTTAGTTCTCGTAATTTATTCCCAATATTATTGTATTTACTCATCCATGAATCTCTTATTTCTTAGAAGAACTGGAGGTATCAGCAAAATCAATTTTCAGTTTGAACATAACTGAATGAGGGGTAGGTGATACCAATGGAAGACATGAAACATGAGCAGAATGAGAAAGACTCAGAATCATTTACTGAATTACAGAGCAATATCTTCTGGGGCAAATGAGTGCACCAAGTGGAAGCCCTTGTGCTTTCCAGAGTTGACGTAGCTTTTATTTTCCTTATAAAAGAGACAGTGTCACATTTTTGCCTTATATTGCTACTCTATTACTTCTGGCTGCAGATTAGATTGGAGTTATGAAGAACACTGAAGAACAAGTAGGTCACCTGAAGCTGAATATGGTAAAACAGGGTTCAATAATCAAAGCCAATTTTTCTTGAGCCCAGGGCAGCATACTGCTGTAATTAATGGGAGACAGAGGTGTCATTACTATGTGAAAGTCTGGTGAAATCAGACTGTAGCTGTAAGAAAATTCACTTTCTGTAGAAATGTTTTGTCCTGTAAATGTATATCATGAAAAAGGCAGAGGCAGGGACAATACTTGGGAATGTTTTGTGAAAAATGTACTTTCCTCTGGTTTTCTAGCTTGATTCTAAAATAGAACTCAAATTATCTATCATCTTCATACTTCACCCAGATGATCAAAACTGTAATTGTGCAGAAGGCCCTGCTTATTTCTGTCTGTAGCGTTTATTAACAAGATACAATTATGTTCCAGGAAAGGGGATTCTGAGGAGGCTTATGTGGGAGTAGCTATGTTGTGGCTGCAGGTTCAGAATTCATCCCTTGGTTTGCACGGGGTCTTAAACCCAAGCCAAACCACCTTACAGATGTTTATAAATAAGCATCAGGTACAGGCATGTCCCCAAACTCCTCTGAATTAAAAATAATTGCAACAGGTACGTTTAAACAACAGACTGACAATGAGCTTCTGGGGCAACAAAGGCGTTGTGCACAGCTGTGAGACACCTGCAGCCAATCTTCTCCTCCCTGAAGTGTATGGAAAGTGGTCTTTGCCTTTTCCTCTGTACAGCAGAGCCTACACAGAAATACAGAGCCTGAGTTGTTTCCCTGCTTACCCAAGTCAAGGGCAAAACTCTCCAATGGTCTTTGACAGTGGGAGACCAGAGGCTGATGTGGAAGGATATTGCAGGAGGATTGTTTGTTTCAGCGAAGGGCTACGCACAGTGGATACCACAGCTTCACCCCTGTCCAGTAGCTCTGTTACTATTTCCCAGGGTGGATTTTTGTTCACTGTGGCAGGTAGCACTAACTGAAATCAGCTTGTGTTTAATGTTCTGTCTCACAGGATGATCTGTTATGACATTGACGCAGTGAGAGAAGTTACAGCTAGAAAAAGGTTGGAACTGAAACACAAAAAATTGTGCAAAGAATATTAGGTGTTAATCCAGCCCCTTTTTTTTACAGCATTGATATTGTATATCAGGATGGTGGGAACAGGGAAAAAATAAAAAAAAAAAGTAATTTTACAACCAGTCAGACCCATTTCAGAGCACAGACCTGGGACAAGTGCAGGATGTAGAGACGTTTGCAAAATGCATCTATGAGATGCTTAATGCCCTGCGCTGCTTTGCAAACATGGTGAAGTTGAGAGCTCCATTGAATTATCCTGCGTTTGCTAAACAGAGTGTGGCTGTAAAACAAAGCAAAACCAAGGAAAACAGAAAGTTCATGCCAGCTCTGATAAAAATCTACTTCTGCATTTTTTTTTTCAGACTAGAACTTGTTTTCTTATGCGTCCATACATGTGACACAATTTGCTATTTGTTCTAAGACAGTTCTGCCATTGCACATTTACTGATTGCCCATTGCTTGCGGGCTTTGCTGCACAGCTGCACTATGAGTGCTGTGTTACGTGGGGATGGTGGAGTAAGTGAGTCAGGAAAGCTGATTTGTCCCTCAGGTATGAAGAGCATCTCACCTCAGGTAGATCTGCATGGTGCTGTTGTGCTGTTTCTAAAGATAAGGAGAGTTTTATCTCCTAGAGTTTTCCAGATATTCCCTTCTGACAATGTTACAGGAATCAAAATAAGTTAATAGCTCTCAGCAGCAAGAACATGCATTCCAGCTTGCCTCTCTTGAGAATTCCCACAAGAGTCTGGTTTGATTACAAAGGTTGGAACTGAAACCAATGATTTCTTTAGCAGGGAACAGGGCAGTTTTGATGAGACGGTTTCATATGCAAATGTGCAGGGCATTTTCTATGACATTTTCCATGAGCTCCTGAGACTCCTTCTTTAAGTAAGATATTGGTCGATGATACCCTCTGCAGATGAGATGCATCCTGATTTGTTGTCACAGAGCTAAGGCAATTGTCCTCTAATAAAACAGCTCTAAAAATATTTCTTAAGGAGTTTGGTCATGTAAGTGTCACAGGAAAACCCTGCTTGCGAGTAGCCCTCCTGCAGAACCAGTGAGTAATTGACATCTTGATTGGTGATTTAATGGGTTTTGCTTGGAGCACTCAAGAGCTGCTCTCTGTTGCTGCAATCTTCCTGAGTATTTTCCTAGGATTAGGAATATTATAATAATCAGTCTTTGGGTTTTCTTTCTGACTGTGTTCTCTGCGTTCCCCCTCCTCCTCTTCTTTTAATGGGCAAAGTGTACGCCTGCGCTTTTCCTGTAGCACAGAGCCATTCTTCCTCCTTGTCATGTCATTTGCTAAATGTTTTGCCTGCAGCAGTGGGATTTCCTGAGAAATCCCAAGAGCCTAGAGGTACCAGCAGCAACCAAGGATGCAACAGACATGGCAGCACTGCAGTAAGGGCAAATATCCCTTCCCTCCTTTCTTTAGCAAGAAACAAAGCCTGTACTGGAAAACATAAAATGTATCCAAGAAGAAGAGGAGGCAGGGGATTGCAGGCAGTCGGAGGTGGTCCAGGAGGGTCACACGCACTGTCTGAAATCACTGCCTGCTGCAAACTCCTCCTGGCTGTCAGAGGGAGGAGTAAAATGCAGTTACCTGCACCAGGCAGGACTGACTGGAACTGTTCTTTGCAATATGGAGCATCTATGTAGCTGACATTGCTTGGGTGTGTGTTGCTTGTTCTGCAGACCGAGTCCCAGGCTGAAACAGCCTCCTCTTTGGCTCCGGGCACATTTGCATTTGCAGAAGCAATCTGAAGAAGCAATCTGCACCTTTTCCTCTAAACACCCAGGAGCAGCAGGTTCCCGAGGCTTGAGGAGGGGAGAAGATGAGCGCCAAGGTAGAGGAGGAACAAAACCAAAAATAAATCCTTGCTGCATAGCAGAGTTTCGTTTTCCTACCACTAGGCCAAGGTGTATGACCAAAGACCCCGCATCACTTTTTGGGCTTCCCTTGCTCAGCTGCCAGCACCAGCTGGACCACCAGATGTCCGCACTGAGCAGAAAACTGAAATGTAGCCCAGAGAAGACCAGGTGGGAAAAGGAAAGAAGACTGAAGCGTCAGGGAGGTGAAGTGCAAAGGGATGTGGAAGAGCTTATTGCCGGGCCCAGACACCCTTGAGGCAGGGATGATGCTCAAGCATCTCTTGTCTAGTTCTTGTTTCACAGTCCAGGACTATATTCCCACCAACGGGAATGCTGAACTGAGACTTATCTCTTTGGAGAGTGGGAGGAAAAAGGGAGGGTCCTCCAGTTCCAGTTGGTGTAGGATGTGGTGGTGGTACACGTTTGACATCAGTGTTAGGGATCACTACCACGGTTATTTAACCTGGCTGCTCAAAGGTAGGTGCCTGTCTTGTCTGGTGAGATTGGCAGAGCACAGAGGAGAGAGGTGCCCTGCTCGGCTTCTGTGGTGGGATAGGAATCACAGAATGGAACTATAGATAGGAAACCACTAAGGACCTGGACTGATGGTCTTGCCAAGTCCACACAGCAAATATGGCCTGTGCAGTTTTGGTAGTGTGGTGCCCAGGCTGGGGTGTAGCTGGTGCAGGTGTCTTGGCACTGTACTCCCCTAGTCTTCTAGTTCCGGAGCTAACCTCCACCTCAGAGCTTTTGTGTGTGCTCACACACACACACACACATGTGTTTAACAAATCATCTAAATGAACTGCCTGAAGAGACAGATAAAAAGTAATTTAATTACAGTCTTAAATATTCTTCCATCTATAGTGGTGTAAGAAATGCTGTCAGGTCTAATGAATTAAAGAAGCAGACAACTCTTTTACACTTTGTCACTTAGAAATTTCCAGTTAAAATGTGTTTTTTCTCTTTGTGCTATCTATGCCTATGTGACCTCCTATAGGACGCAGATTGCCAGCTGTTTGTCCCCATTGGCCAAACAAGACACTTTTGGCTTTTATTCCTCTCACTTTTTATTGGGTTTGCTGTTTTTTTCTTTTAGACTAATAGAGGCCTGTCACAGCACAGAGGAAGAAAAATCGTGCATGGTCATAAGGAAAAGTCAGTTTTGCTAGATCAAACGAAATGAGCTGGGAAGCAGTGAAGAAAGCTGACATGGTGAGTATACAATCATATAAAGAAGCCACAGAATAAACTATACATGTTTTATACACAAAGACAGAAAAATGTGTGCCTTCACAACACTCTTAGATTTGTGATCTTATGGTCTGAGGAAACTCTGCAATCTCCCTAACTTCGGCTGGCCTTTTCTTCAGATGTAGTACAGTTATACTCCTTATGAGCCAGAACTTCTGGCTTCTCTAGACCCCTGTCTTACTCACAGACAACTTAAATGATCCCTTGTCATGTGCAAGACCTATCTCCAATACTTGCTTCCCTTTCTTTTAATCCCTATAATTAAATTTTATCTTTCCATACTGTCTTATTAGGCTTGGGATTTTTTTTCTCTTCTTTAAAGTGCCATCCTGCAGTGCCTTGGTCACATTAACCACATCCGGGCACCAAGCTACACCTGTGAGATTGTTGAGTTCAGAACACCACGTACTCAACTGCCTCGCTGGATCAAGTGAGGGCAGATCCACGCACAGAACCCAGCTGCCTCACACTTCTTTTCATATTAGCATACTCTTCAGCTTCCTTTATGAATCTCAGGAATGCTCCTCTTGCAACGCAGAACTAAAACTAGTGTTCTTGAGGCACTGTATGTTGTTTACTGTTGCTTATAAATACTTCAGGGCAGGCAACATGTAGTGTATTGTCTCTCTGCTCTCTACTGAGCCAACCTGATTACATATAGTTTGTATCCATTTATTTTCTTAGAAACATTAACACAAAACAGGCTGTGTGCCACTCAAGGGAGCATGGAAAAGCTAAATGAAGAATTTGAACAGGAAAGAGTATACTGTAGAATATTTTCTGAGATAGAGAACTGGTAGTCATTGTGTACTTATTGAAGAGAAAAAAAGAAGCAGTTGTTCTCAAGGTCTTTATAAGGTATTAACATAAAAGTGGTGTGAAGCAAACAGCTTCTATGGTAGCGTGTGGTGTGTTTCCTGGATCTGTTCCTATTAGGACCCTCAGTGAGCCAGTTCTTGTGCTTAAAATGATGTACAGCCTGAAGTATCTCACTGATTCAGACCTTAGGAAACCTCATAACCATGGTCACAGGATTCAGACATCGAGTAGCCAGTTGTCTCTATACCCACCTCAGGGTGACTTTGCTGTATGATGTCAATCGGATTTTGCTTAGAGGGTTCAGTAGAATCAAAATATGTTCTCTGCCACAGCAAATGGTCATGAGTAGTTATGTCCCATGTTACAAAACTCATAGCTAAACAGTTAGTTGCCTTGAACACGTTCTTGTAGCATTTTAATTAGATTGCTATTGTTAAGGTAACATAGTGTATTTAGACAGGCTACAGCTGTATTGTTATAAGGATGTATCTTCCAAGTTGCTACAGGAGAAATGGCACAGGCAGTTGTAACTGGGTCCATGTTAAAGAGTTTCTGGTGTAGTAGTTTGATTTAAATTTATTATATGTCTATAACAGAAAAACATTAGCAAGATACAACACCCCTGGGAGGCTTAGATTTGGACTGTAAGTGCTGGGTCAAATCTTGACCTTGTTGAAGTCATCAAGACAGAACTTCTTCCATAATATTAATCTTCTGTTCATCATTTCGTTTTTACTTCCAGTGCCAAATACAATATAGTTTTGAAGCATCATAAAACTCATATTAAAACTTTTTTGATGTTGAAATTTCAATTTTGAAAGGCTGGCCAGGGATAGAAATTAGTAATTTTTGCCTCCTTAAGGACATTAAGAACATAGAAAATGCCACCTCTCCATAGCACTGCAGGAGAATTTTTAGTTCATTGTCCATGTTGATGATAGATGTTTAACAGGAACCTAAAATTTGCCCAATGAGCTAAAGAGCACAGGGCAATAGCACCGTGGGCTATGCCAACCCTTCTGATCCCAGGTGGATGATCAGGTTGCCTATGCAGCTATGACAACTTGGAGCCTTTCTTCAGCTTGCCTTAACACTGCACAGGCAGTTGAGGTCCATGGCTCTTTTGTTGTTTTTGTTACTTTTTAACTTAGCCATTTGTCTCAAGTGCATGACTTGACAGAGAGTCCCCCATGAGAATTTGATTTGGTGTAAAAATGAGACCCAGGTCAAAACTAGACAAGATATGCATGCAAAAAGTAACAACAAAAGCAGGATGCTTCAGGATGTGATAGTTGAACTAGAAAAAGTGCGTGCCTTCTCATGTGTGCTAAATCTCGATTGCCTCCTAATACCAGAGTAAAATAGCTACTCTCTTTCCATTAAAAGCCTTTTGAGTTTGCCTGACTCTTGCTGCCATGAGTATACACAACTTGTATTCCTTTTTGCTTTTGAGAGCTTATTCCTCTGTGGTGGGGGGGGACAGCAAGTGGGAACTGATCTTGACTCAGTATGTAGAAAGGTCGGCTCAAAGGGCTCTACATATATTATTCATATATACATATAAATGGTTCAGATCGAAGTGGTTGGTGCTGTTCCTGACACCTAATAGCACTATTTTCAGCCTGGGTGATTGCATATGGCCCAGACAGAAGCTCTTTAACATACCAGCACGAACCCTTTAGGTGCCCTCTATTGCTTTGCGCAGGCTGCCCACACCGAGATGGATGAACACCTGCTTTCTGAAGGGAAGCAGTGAATGAATTCCTTGTTCTGCTTTGCTTGCAGCAGCTTTTCCTCTACCTATTAAACTGTCTTTATCTCAAGCCATGAGGTTTTTTTCTCACTTTTACTCTGATTCTCCCCCACTGCAACTGAGGGGAGTGAGCGAGTGGCTGCATGGTTCTAGCTGCTGTCTGGGGTTCAACCACAACAATAAGGCAACATGATGGCGATAAGGCAGGTCTAAGGTCAAACCAGGAATTCAGCCCACAGGTTAGGGTTAAGATCAAGTCCAGTGTTGCCAGGCATGTTTCTACTCAGATAGTAAGGACCAAGATTAAGCCAGGCTGATTAAGGACCTTAATAGTTAGTTATAGCTGTAGCTAAGCTGGAGAATACTACTATTCTACCACTGTACCTGTGATGAGAACTAAAACCTCTAGGTTGAGCTTAAATAGAGCTCCCGGCCCCATGGGTGTAGGTGGAGGCCCCATGTGAGGCTGATCAGGGCCATTAAGGCATATTAGTGTCCTCAGGGCCCGGACAGCATGTCCCGTTCAGAGATCTGCAAGTCAGTTCTGTGGGATCTTGGGCAACTTACTTCTTTCTCTATGTGGGATTGTCCTTCCACCCTCCTTGGGTGCCTTGTCTATTGTAATTGCAAACTCTTAAAATAGGAACTGTTGTTTATTCTATGCTTGTGCAGCAACAAGCATAGGAAGGCCTTCATCTTGACTGAGTCCGCTGATAATGAAGCATGTCGTAGCTGCACACACACTGTTCCTGGTCAGATTCCTACAAAAGCTTATGTGCTGTGCAAACAGTGAACATTCCTACCTCCTGGCCCCACACAGCCTGAAGACCCTTTGTTTCACAGTCCTGCCCTCAGAACCTTTTGCCTCAGGTAGACTTTACCACGGTGTTGAAACGGCGTGACACCGCAGTCAATGCGCCTGTGCCCACCACCTCAGCTGCAGCGTGCTCAGGAACGCTCTGAGGCTGTCACCACAGCTGATAAATGACATATATCTCAATTTATTCAGAGCTCAGGTTTTGCAACTCACTTTTAAAAATCTGTTTCTTTGTGCATTTGAGACAAAAGTAGAGGATAGACTGCCGAGTATTACATCGTTGTTGGTTTGTTTGTTTCCACAAAATCTCGGTTTAACTCTTTTAGTCATGCTTTGTTATCCTTACCAAAAATCTTAGTTGGTAACGTCCTTAATGTGTGAACTCTTCACATCTTTTAAGTCCCAGCCTGCTCTTGGAATCTGTAGTAGTATCTCCAGTGGGCTTTTTAAAATGGATCAGTTTTCTAACAGTGTAGCTTACATGCCATGAACAGTACCAGAAAATCTGTAACAAGTTAAATGAAAACTTACCCTTTGTCTTCAGTGGAAATGCGACTTGTCCTTAAACCTGCATCAACAATAGCTCAATTGTAATGCTCATTATCCAGGAGTTTAAGTGAAAGGATATACCCACTGTAGCTGTGTACTTGCTGATTATTGGGCTGCTGGTGAGAAAATAATTTCTGATGGCTCCTGGTAAGCCAACTGGCTTTCCAGTTCACTTTACCATCAAAGAGCAAGGCCCCGTACAGCCCTGGTGTACCTTAATTAGGGAGCAGCCTACGGACTCCTGACTGCATTTCTTATTGACCTTTGCCACAGGAAAAGAGGGTTCTCACCAACTGCTTCGTGCCTCAGGCAATCTGGCTGAACTGCTGCTTCCCAGAGCAGCTCGCTTTCAGAGCACAAGAAGTCACTGCGACATGTTTTCTCATCACGTGCTTCTCTGATCACTATAACATTTGCAGTTTGAGGTATTGAGTAGTCAGTGAAACGAATGTGGCCAGCGTTTATTTATGATTTTGTCTTTTGTAATTGACAACTCCGTTGTAAGTAAAAGAAAGCGCAGCCCTTCTCAGGCTGGTTCTGTTAACGTGAGCTGCATCCCAGCAGTAGGCGGAGATTGTGGAAGCCATGCTCAACACAGAAGTCTGCTGAATCCAAAGGAGGATTTATAGGTAGGCAAACTGACGTTGGTGCATGTGATGGTGCTGCCTGGAGCATTTCACAGATATGCATTTGTAGAGATTTTTCACTAGTGGGGCTGTCAGGAATTGCACGTAAGAGAGATACCAGCAAAGACTTTAGAGACTGCCTTTGGTATTTCTCCTCCAGTGCTGGCACTTTGGACCAGCAATTTTAAGTTTGTGAGTGGGACAAGACAAAAAGGAGAGGGTAAGTGTAGAGGAGAAAATTGGAGAGCCAGTATCCTAGAGGCTACAAGTTGGGGCTAGACCAAGTCTACTTGACAGTAGGGGAGTTGTGCATGCAGCTGTTGAGCTGTTGTAAAATCCTTTCACGGGCTGTTTGGGTCTAACAGTCCTTGATTTGAAAACAGCTGTAGATACGTGCCAGGAGAGAACTGTCCTTGTGAAACCTGTACTCTGCCAAGGGTCAGTATTGAAGACAGAGGCAGTGCTCTGTTCTGGGGCGAGCTGGGCTGCTCCAGCCTGAGTGAGGACAGACCGTGGCACATGAGAAGGTGTCTGCAGGTGGTGCCTGAGGGTCAGTTTCAGAGACTAGGGGCCGCAGGATCTCTGCTGGAGCTCAGCTGCGTGCCCAGTGCCGGGACCTCTTTGAAGGGCCAGGGAAAGCAAGCAGGACAAACGCTTCTCCACACGGCCCGAGCTGGGCCCTGCATCTACCTGCGAGGTGGAATGGGCTGAGGAGCCCGGCTTGTCCCTGCGGTCCTCACACCGCCCGCCTGGGACGGGGCACGCGCCTCCCTGCCCATCCCGAACACCGCACCGGAGGCTCCCCGCGCCCCGCAAGCCGCTGCCTCTCCCCGGGCGGGGGACGGCCCCACGCCGCCGCACGGCCCCGCGGCCCCCGCACGGCCAAGGGAGGGAGGGACGGGCAGGCACCGCGCGGCCGCTCCCGCCCCCGCCGCACCTCCCGGCCGCCCGTGACGGGCGCCGAGCGAGGCGGGCAGCGGCGCGGGAGCATCAGTCCATCCCTGCCGCCGCCCAGCCCCGTCCTGGCGCGGCGCTCCGGGCCCCGCCGAGCGCGCAGGTGCGGGCACCCCCGTAGACCGGGACCGGGACCGGGACCGGGACCGAGGAGCGGCGCCGGCGGGTGCGTGCGGGGACCTGGGGAGGCCGGACCGCGCCGCGGAGGCCGGGAGGGAGCTGCGGCCTCCCCGGGGTGACGCCGGTCTCCGGCGGGGCGGGGGTCTCGGCGGTGGTGCCGGAGCGGGGCTGGACCTGGTTTCTGCGGAGCGCAGCCCAGGCGCTCGGCGCCCACTGGCGCTGGATGCCTTGGGCGGGCGGGGGCGTCCTCTTCTCTGCCGGGGGGTGTCGGGTCTGCCCGGTTCCTGGCCACGTCTCTGCCACTGGCAGACCCCTCGAAAGAGCATGTGAGGTACCCTGTAGTAAACATAGAGCATGCTCTGGTTTTGCTTTTTGTCTCATTTATTACGGGTAAGGATTGGACAAACCTTGGAGGCGTAAGGTTTTAAGTTTTCTGTTTTAATTAACTACTGTAATGCTGAATTACCTGTCAGTCTTTTCTTGATTCCTGTTACATAGTGGGCCAGGAGATTCCTATGCTAGTAGCCAGCAAAGGGCACCATGTGGAAACAAGGGTCTGTCAGATCTGACTACTTGTTCCATTGTGCACTGACAATTAACTGTGCGTATGCGATGGGAAGACAGAAGTTCCTAACGTTTTCACTCTAGTGCAGTTGTTATATTATGAACTTTAATCATCATCTCTTTATACAGTAAACCTGTTCTGTTTCTGGATACAATCTAAGTAGTAGGGGGGTTTTTTGCCCTGGAGCAGTTACCCTATCCTTTTGTAAAGGTAATTTAAAATGTCTGTGATATCCCTTTTTTGAAACACGGAGATTGCCACTGCAATTAGTAGCAGAGGCTGCTACTGTATTGTATGTGATGACATATTTCCTGTAATCTCCATTTTTACTCTATGTATTGTAACATTTAGTTTAGGTTGGTTGCTGTTTTGTTGTTTTGACGTTTTTTTAATATGGTTGCATGCTGAGCTAAGATCTTTGTTAAGTCATATGCAGTGACACATAGGTTGCTCTTCAGAGTTATTTGATTTGGTACCTCGATGTGTAACTTGTTTAAATTCTTCTGTGTGGTACAGATTTACCTTTATTTCTGACATACTACCCTGTTATCGAGCTGAAGCACCAGCTGCCAAAATGCATCCAGGAAACTGGGGCAAAAGAAAAATATTATGCAGAGTCACAATAAGCAAGACAGAGTTGAGAAGAAAGAGTGTTTTAAGGGAAACTAGACTTGCAGTGTGAGCTGCCTGTTCAAGTATTTCGATTCTAACCCATTGAAGGCTCCAAACCAGAACAGAACTGTGCATCTGTTAAAAGTATGGTTATACTCCCACTAAAAGCAAATCGCTGAAGCTTCCCAATTTCTTTCTTGTTGTCTGATCAGCGTACCTTGTCAGGGGCATGTTCTTACCCGGTTCCAATGAAATGGTAGAAGAGATTAGCTTACGCCACATCACTTGGGGCTCAACCTGAAAAAGTTGTACTTCGTTCATGAGGCAGACCAACAGCTACTTAGGGCCTATTGATGACTGATCACAATAGCAGCATGATTGCTTGGTTAGTGCACCAATACTTTTATAAAACTTTTTTTATTATTTGATGAGGCAAAAATCAAAGTCCAAGGAAACAATTTTCTGTTTCATCTAAGGCAGGTATTTCCTGTGCTGTAGTCTTCTGCAAGAGCAGGATACAATTGAACAGGATTCATCAGGCGCCTGAGAAGGGATTTGGGGAAAAGCTCTATGTGATGCTGAGGCCCAAACAATACAGCCCTAAGCTCATTCCTTCTCTCCTGGTGGAGGTCTGCTTAGGCTTGAACTAAATCAAACTGTAACCTGGCACTGTTGTGGCCCACAGATGGGATTTATAAGCAGGAATTGCTCCCCAAGACTAGTTCAGGGGTACAGTGGCTTAGTGGTTTTTAAACCCTAGACTCCCAAAAGCAATGTGGTAGTTATTTCCCCCCTCAACTTGTACATTTAATACAATCTGACCTAAGCAGCAAGCACTTCTTCCTTGCTCCTCTTAAAATGGTACAATAAAATGTGCCAAAGATAGTGTCCAGGGAAGAAGGTGGATCACTGAAAATCTACTGAAGGCTGCTAGTTGCAGCATGTACTTGGAGCATAGATGTTCCGACAGGAGTCCAAAGTCTTTTTTTCCTGGTCACTTTTCATGACTAGACAATGGAAAGGGGTAATTCCCCATAAAAGTCAACTGTTCCTTGACATCAGTGGCTGCTGTTACACTAACAAATGTGAGCCAGTTTTGAATGATTAAGAGAGCTGCAGAAACAGTGCCAGCTGTCTGCTCTTGGTAGGAGTAAATTAGGCCTAACTGTGCTACCCTGAATTTGTCATCAGCAAAAGACAGCAAGGTTGGTCAAACTTTTGGAGTGATGTGTGTATGAGGAAGGACTGAGTAAGCTAGACCTTGGCGTTCTGGGAAAGAATTCAGGCATACGTTCAGGCAGAGAAGTGAGACAGACATTCACAAAATAGTATAGAAAAGGTTAACAGAGATAAGTCTTTCTGAAGCTGGCTTCTCCTAACTTTGATATCCCTGGTTTTGCACTGGAAGGAAAAAATAGAAGGAGGTAGTTCTTCATTCAAGAAGCAGACCCGTGCAACTCCTGGCTAGGGTCCTGCCAGGGTCTGCAGATATGAAGTTTATAGCAGTTTTAGAAGGAAAATGGGACAAGTACTACGATTAGAGATCCACTGAAGATTAAATAAACGTATCGAGCTCAGGAAATCTGAAATTTCAGACAGTATTTCAGTCAAGCAGCCTATATGCTCATCATGTTAATACCTTGTCCTGGGCATCTCCTTATGGCCATGGTTGGAGATAGTTTAAAAGCTAGCCAGACCCCTGTTCTGATCAGTATGACTGTTCTTTTATGGTCATAACCCTTAAAGTTTTTTTTTTAATATTATTAACATATATTCTTAATAATCACATATCCTTTATGCCAGGCAGATACACACCCACTGGTTAAATTAGTCTGTGTACTCAATATACTCAATTCCTCAATGGGGAAGGGACCCAACTTTTTTTTTTTTTGCTTCTAACAATTTTCTTGCTTCAGCAGTAGAGCTGAAGAGTAGAGCTCCTTCCTGCTGTTTGTTTTGTCTTCGTTAGGCTGACAGAAGCTTACACATCTCTTTTTCAACTCACAAAAAAGAAGTGGTAGCCATCAGATCTTTTGCTTTATATCCACCAACCTACCTACCTCCTCTCTTTGCCCTTTACTCCTCTGACTTTCAGGACTGGAAAGGATGAAAGCAATCGACTATGTTTACTATAGTTGTATATCTCAAATTCAGCTGCCAGTTAAATACTAAATTCATCACTTACCATTCCATTAAATTATTTTTTTCTTGTTGCTGAGGAATAAAATAAAACTGCAATTTTATTTTCTCACCTAGGTCTCTGGACAAAATGGGGAATGGATCAGTGAAACCCAAGCATCTGAGGCAGCCGGATAGACACATAGCAAACCTCTCTATTGGCTGTGCTGGCAACCGTAAGTTTTTGAAGGACACAGGTCTAGGCATCAACGTGATCAATGGGCAAGCTGATGTTCTTTGCAGCAGGTTGCTTGAACTGGAAAAGGAGCTGAAGAAAAAAGATCAAGAGTTGCAAGAGGGTCAAAGTCGTGTTGCTGAGCTTCAGGAACAGCTGGCTATGCAGACTAAGGTTATAGCAGAACTCACCAAGGAACTTCAGAGCAAGTGTATACAGCTGAACAAGCTGCAAGATGTTGTTAGCACTCCAGGAGAGCACTTTCTTCAGCCCTCTCCACTTAAAGTGGCTTCAAGGATTCAAGTCTCTGCTGATAGGAGGAGAGGAGCCAAGGAAGGTGTATCTGCAGAGCCGACAACACAGCTGTATGATTTGAACAGGCAAGCTAAGTTTTCCTTTGAAAAAGCAAGAGTCCAAAAGGATTCCAGGTGAGCTCGTTTCAGGGAGATCATATGCTTGTGTTACAAGGATATTACTTTTATCACAATGATATTGTCTCCTCGTGATGAATCAAGATTAAAGTATCTATCTTTTTTATATAGGCTTTGTCACTGTGGCAGTTAGATGCTGGTTGAGTTTGTGTGCAACTTTAACCAAGAATCATCACCCACAGGCTTCAGATGAAGAGTGGTGGGTAGCTTCTGTATTTTAGTTGAGGAAAGTCTTATAGTCTCCTTGGGATTTATCTTTACTGCCAGCTGAGCAGAACCTAAGCCTCTTCTCAGGTCTAGGTTTGCCTAGTGCTTGCAGTGTAAGCTATACTCTGGAGCCCTGATGAGCAGAAGGCTGGATGCCTTCACGTGGATTCAGATTCTTATTCCTATGGTATGGAAGGCTTGGGAAGGAGCAGGTGGCCCCAGCTCAGCTCTCCCAAATGCAATATGGACACTGATTCTGAGCTGTGTACAAAGTTTATCAGCCCAGTTTCAACTCAGTCTAGTGCAAAATATAATGAAACGTTTTGTATGGTGTGATTATCCTTTTAGCAGCTTCCTCCTGTCCTCCAGCTTCTGACAGTCATGATGTAGGAACCAAATTTTACTTGTTCCTCTTTGAATCCAGTTATACTTCTAACCTCTGCAAGAACCAGAAATATGAGTTTTTCCTTAATGGGAGTTTGAGCATTGAAATTTTAACCAAAGCCTGAAGATTTTAGAGTTTGAACATGGTATATGAAAGCAGATCTCTCAAAAAAGTCTTTCAAATGGAAAATTTTTTAATCTCTTATCCTTTTGCAGTGGTAAGAATCTAGATGTCTCAGTATCTGTAGGACTTGGTTCTCCATATTTCTGTGTCCTTCTGGAGCATGCTATCACCATCAGCAGTATTTAAGCTGCCTATATCAAGTCCCTTCCCATTAAGGGCTCAGGATCATGACCCAGTTATGATATCAGCTGTTATTGGTTGGGGAAGAACTGTCTTGACACTTGACATTGATGTCAGTCGCTGAGGGGAGCTGCTCCAGAGTTGGCCCGACCCAAAGCAGAGCAGCAGATCTCAGCACACAGGCGGTTTTCGTGAGGCATAGAAATGCCAGGGCCAGCGGACCTACCAGGAGCCAGCAGCTCTGGTGGGAGACGCTGAGGAGGCTGGGGCATTGCCAGCACAACCACCACCACCCCTCACCCCCTCCGCCTGTAAAAAGCAACCCGGGTAGCAAGAGCGACCAGGACCATTGCAATAGAGTGGGCAAACAAGGCGTAGGGTGGCAGTTTGCATGGCGGTTTGCATAGCAGTTCGTGTGGAAGGGCGTAGTGACCCTGCCATCTCAAGAGGTGAGTTCAATTGATGGTTGTCACCCTCTCAGAAGGAGCTTAACTGTGGTATCCACCCAGTGGAAAGCTATGTCCTCTGCACTCGGTAGAATGGATGTGGCAATCCAGCCAGAGCTCCCACAAAAGCATGCAGCTGTCCAGGTCTCAGGCTGCAGGGAGTGCCAGAGCCTTTCACTGGTAACAGATGGCAGTAGTGAGAACTGCTGTGTGAGGTGGACGATCTGCTCAGCCTGGTGGCAGAGCTATGAGAGGAAGTAGAAAGGTTAAGGAGCAAGAAGAAGAAAGAAACTGGAACAGCCACCAGAAAAAAGACAAGATCAAGGAGATCCTGTATCCTCGCTCCACCAGGTTGAAGGCAGTAGCTTAAAGGAGAGGAGTGTGCAGAGGCAAGTCCACACCCAGGGTGGCAGGTGAACCCCCTCCTTGCCCACCCCACCTTCCCAGGTGCCTCTATACCACAGGTATGAGGCTCTGGATGTGGAAGGCCAGTCAATGGATAATGGTCCATCTTCAACAGATGTGCTGCCAAGGTCAGAAAGGCCTACCTCCTGTATCACAACCACCCCCACAAGGAAGGAAAAACAGGTTATAATTGTAGGCGACTCCATTCTGAAGGGAACAGAGAGTCAAATATGCCAGCCGGACCCTCCTCCTAGGGAAGTCTGCTGCCTCCCTGGGGCCCGGGTTGAGGACATCACTAGGAAACTTCTGAGCCTGGTACAGCACTTGGACTACTACCCATTACTCCTTTTCCATGTGGCTGGCAGTGAAGCCACAATGCGTAGTCCAAGGGCAATCAAAAGAGACTTCAGGGGTTTGGTTGGGATGGTTTGTAAGGGAATGTGGAGCACAGATTACCTTTTCCTGTCTCCTTCCAGTTGCAGGCAGCGACATTGGAAGAAACAGGCATGCCCAGTCTATCAATACATGACTCCATGGCTGGAGTCACTGGCACAATTTTGGGGTTTTTTGGTAATGGGATGGCCTACATGGCACCAGGCTTGCTGGCATCAGATGGGATTCACGTTTCTGAAAGGGGCAAGGGGGTCTTTGCTTACGAGTTAGCAGGGCTCATTGACAGAGCTAGGCTTGAAGTGGGAGGGGGATGATACCAGGCTTGCCTGTGACAAGCTGTGACACACCAAGGTCAGAGGGATGGGGTGCTAGTGAAGACCCTCAGCCTGTAGCTCTGAGATGTGCTGACTACACTGCAGCACACTTGGAAGTCTTATGGACATGAGCCAAGGGCTCCTGAGGTGACATGAGCCAAGGGCTCCTGAGGTGACATGAGCCAAGGGCTCCTGAGGTAGCAGGAGCCAAGAGGGAAACGCCAGTGAAATACCTCAAAGGAACTAAGGGGTGTTCCTCTAAGGTGACACGTCTGATAGCGCAGCTGAAGTGCCTCTACACTAATGCAAGCAGCATGGGCAGCAAACAGGAGGAGCTGGAAGCCACCGTGCTGCTAGAAAGCTATGACCTGGTTGCCGTTACTGAAGCTTGGTGGGACAAATCCCATGACTGGAACACAGTTATCAATGGCTACAGGCTGTTCAGAAGGGGCAGGAGAGGAAGGAGGGGTGGAGGCATTGCCCGCTACATCAAGAAATGCATAGAGTGTGAAGAGCTGTCTCTGAAGAATACCCATGAGCAAGTTGAAAGTCTATGGGTAAGAATAAGAGACTGAGGCAACAAAGGGAACCTTGTGGTTGGTGTCTAGTACAGGCCACCTGATCAAGGGGAGCCTATGGACGAAGCTGCCTTACTCCAGCTACAGGAGGCATCATGCTCGCAGGCTCTCACCCTGCTGGGGGACTTCCAGATATCTCCTGGAAAAGTAGCACAGCAAGCTGTCGGCAATCCATGAGACTCCTGGAATGCATTGAGGGCAACTTCTTAAGCCAGATAATAGACAGCCCTACCAGGGGGGATGCGATACTGGACCTGTTGGTCACCAACGCAAGTGAGCTAATCAGTGATGTCAAAATTGGAGACAGCCTAGGCTGCAGTGACCATGCACCATTGGAGTTTGCAGTCCTGAAGGATATGGCTCAGGTGAAGAGTAAAGTCAGGATCCTGACTTTTAGGAAAGCAAAATTCCGGCTCTTCAAGGAGTTAGTCAATAGGACCCCCTGGGAAACTGCCCTCAGGAAAAAGGGAGCAGAACAGAGCTGGCAGATCTTGAAGAATGCTTTCCATAAAGCGCAAGAGCTCTTGATCCCCAGGTGTGAAAAATCAGGAAAGGAAGGCAAGAGACCAGCATGGCTGAGTCGAGACCTGCTGGTCAAACTGAAGCACAAGAAGAAAATGCAGGAGGCAGGGACAGGTATCCTGGGAAGAGTATAGGGACGCTGCCCAGTTGTGTAGGGATGGGGTCAGGAAGGCCAAGGCTCATCTGGAGCTGAACTTGGCAAGGGACGCAAAGAATAATAATAAGGGCTTCTACAGGTATGTCAGCCAGAAAAGGAAGGTCAAAGAAAGCGTACCCCCACTGATGAGCAAGAATGGCAAACTGGTAACAGTGAATGAGGTAAAGGCTGACATACTCAAGAAAAAGTTGCCAAGACACACTCCATGATATTTGAAAAGTCATGTCAGTCAGGTGAAGTCCCCAGTGACTGGAAAAAGGGAAACATTGTGCTTTTTTTAAAAAAGGGTAGAAAGGAGGACCCTGACAACTACTGACCTGTCAGCATCATCTCTGTGCCTGGGAAGATCATTTCTATAAGAGCTAACAGCAGGGAGGGGGACAAATCCTGGAGAAGGATGCTATGGCAAAGCTGGCCCTGGATGTTGAAGAAAGGCGCTAGTCCTACTAGCGGTGGGGACCAAGAAATACCTCAACACCAGAACAGTTCTGTGGAGCTGTGTACCCCTTTTTAGTAGTATTCATCAGGACAGTGACTGACATGAGTATGGGATGAAATGTCTTCTGTCCTTTCGGGACATCTAGTTGTTTCCAGCAGCAGTTCTCAAAAGTGGGGCAGGTACAGAAGAAGCTGAGGAAAACAATGGAGAGAAAACTGTTAGATACTGTGCTTGGATGCCCATGAAATGAGCAAGCAACCGATTGGTGGTTATGATACTCATGTGTCCTTCGCTCTGTGGCCAACTGCACCTTTTGAAAACAGCATAGTGTTCTATATTCTGTAGTTCTGGAAGCTGCTCATTTTAAGTATCAGTTTATGAGCCATTACTGTATTTTATTGCCATATTGTATGCATGATGCAGGCCAGAGTGAATTAAATAAGCAAGGTTGTTTTTAGCAGAAAATGAAGTTAGAGCTTGTATTCTAATAACCCTGTTGCTTTGAGCAGAAGCTAAGTTATGGTCACTATTTCTAAACACAGTCCTCACCATAGCTGCTTGATTTTATCTTTCTTGCCTCATCTCATTATCTTTACTTATTTCCAGTCATTATATAGCTAGTAACATTGTAGGTCTATTTACTTGCCTCAACTGATTGTTCATTCCTGGATTTTCCTCAGGAGATTTTCCCACATAACCTATTTTTGATGATAATGTTGCATTGTTTTATAAATGCAGGCAAGAGTGGGCCTTAAATGCAGCAGTTTTTTAATTACATTCATTTCTGGCATGGATTCAAGGCACTGCTTTATAGGAAGTCCTTGACCTAGAACATACACAAGTCAATCAGAACTTATAAATTGCCCAGTGCGTATGTACAGCCAGCCTTGTCTCGGTTGGTTAGTCATTATTGGTGGATTCATCCACTGTTGATTTTTCCACATTTTCTTCTTAAAATCCAGACACTGGGCTCTTCCACCAGGAGCTCAAGACTGTTCTTGTCTTTACAACTCACCCATTTATATGTATTTACTACTGCAGGAAATGATGCAGAGGCTCTGTCTCAGGGAGCAGCAAGAACAGGGTTGCTCCAGAAGAGGAAGTGAACCAGGGGTGTCTACAGCACAGTCAATGCCCTTACTAACCAGGGTACCATCCCACAAAGTGTGGACAGGGTAGGCAGAGCAGGGTGGTGATAACAGGGTCCACCAGGAGTTTCACAGAAGAAGGGATCAATTGGATGCAAGCTCTAACTGAGAGACAGAAACAAAGTATTTAAAATATTGGGCCAATACCCATCCAGAAGACAAACACAAAATCAATTATTTCTATAACATAGCTCAGGCAAGAAGTAAATGCCTAGACTAAATAGAGCTTAAATAGAGTATGCAGGCCAATGGGCAGAGGATGTGTGGGTGGTTGTCCCAGGTGAGGCTGATCAGGGTAGTTAAGGCCAATTACTGCCCTCAGGGCCCTGACAGGCTAGTCCTTGTTCATTGATGGGCATACTTTACCTGCCTTTTGCCTGACTTCTATGGATACCCTGAAGCTTTTCCAAAGACTTTTTGATGGCTGTAGTTTGCTATATCATCACCAAGATGCGATATGAGTTTATTTCCCTGAATGCTGAATTTCAGAAAGCAAAGAGGTCAGTATTAATGGCTGCATAC
Source organism: Alca torda (assembly GCA_008658365.1). Lineage (NCBI taxonomy): Eukaryota > Metazoa > Chordata > Aves > Charadriiformes > Alcidae > Alca > Alca torda. The sequence continues at coordinate 19,742,780 of CM018079.1, read as the reverse complement.
CTATATCCATGAGCCCTTGTGTTATATTTTTACTTCTAATTATACCCTAAAAAATTCCTAAAAGCAGTAGAGGAAAGGGCCTGATTTAAGAAGATTCTCTCATGTCTAGTCATTCTTAAGGAGACATATTTGGCATCCCACATGAGTAGACTACTACAGCGTCTTTACTCAGGTACGAGCATTTATGCTATTTGTTGTCATCTGCACAAAGAAAGGTGGCACAGAAGAGGTAGGAAGAGTTTTGCAGGGAAGTTGATGCAGGGCAAAGAGCTGTGCGGGAGGGATCAGCACTAACCTTCCACCTCCACACACACCTTTCCTGGACTTATTTTGTGAATTTTGGGACAATGTTCAACAGGTACTTTGCAAGCTGACCTTGCGATGGTGTCCTGATCATAAATTTTCTTAGTAGCTATGAACAGGGAATGCCACAGGATCAATGTTATTATGCAGGTGCGAGGGAAGTTCTGTGTTGTCATTTTAAAAATCACATTCATTTTCAACTTGCTTCATTTTCCCCACCACCACCATCTTCTAACGTTCTCCTGAGAAACAGCAGCACCTGTTAATCATGTCTTTGCATACTTTTCTTTCCTTGCATCTTTCCTCACCACAAAGGAGAAACTCTTGATGAGGTCTTAGTACCATCATTGTTGACTTTAACCTTATTACTATAATCAGTGTTATGTTTTTGCTGGATATTAGAACGTATTAGAATGTTAGAAAGGTGGAGCTGATTTTATAACAAGTTGCCGTTCCTGTGCAGGCAGTAGTATGTGAAGACATACTTTTCATATTTCTTTCCTTCAGGTAAGCAAGGCTATATACCTTAGTCTTGCAATGGGGAAAGAATATGGTGAGAAACAGTGGAAAACTTTCTGGGGACCATGTCTTCTACTGGAAGCCTCTTTACATCTAACCTGATGCTTTCTGCAGGCAGAGTCACTCACACAGGAGGAGAGAGGCCATAGTGTGGCACAGCTAATGGGATGCATATTAATTGCAAGGATTGTAACATTTGTCAGTGGTACTCGTCACGTGAGTGTAAGACATGAGAGGAAAGATCTTGAGAGGAATGGATGCCTGGTGAATAGTACACTCCAACCATGCTGGATCTTTTAAACTTTGTGGGGTTTTTTTGTTTTAAATCAGTGAGAAGAAGCTCATCATGGATGCCCTGAATAAAAATCAGTTCTTGAAGAGACTGGAGCCTCACCAGATCCGAGATATGGTGGAATGTATGTATGAAAGGACTTTCCAGCAAGGGAGCTACGTCATCAGACAGGGAGAACCAGGCAATCACATTTTTGTGCTCAAAGGTGAATACTGCCTACTCATACAACTCGCTAAGTGCAAGAAATAGGGAAGTAATTTAGAAGTCATTGCAAGAAACCACCATGATGATGTTTGTGCTCTTAAATCATTTATGGTGGCCCTGCTGAGGGCAATGCAAGTTTTACCTGTGACCTTCATGAAACAGAGTGAGAGCAACGAAAAGTGCCTTAGAAACTTGAACCTTGATTTAATGCTATTTTGTTACCTCTTTCATTTCTGAAGGCCTAGAGGCCAGAAAATCTTTTATGTTGTAGGTACAGCCAACCCTTTCTTCTCCAAAGGAAAAGCAGGTATAATTTAAAATACAGAAAACTGCTCAATGGTAAAGCCCCTTCTAAAATAAACTTACTTGTCAACATTCAAGAGAACTTATACCAGTTTTCTGTATATGGGAAACCAAGATACGAGGGTCTTCTCAAAGTTTAGACTTTTTTTTAAAAAAAACAGCTGCTTGTTTTTTCTGGGGGAAAAAACCAAACAACCAAAAAACAAGCTTCAGGATAAGAAGACTTTCCTAAAATCATGATAACAGGTCTGAAGTAATCTCAGTGCAGTCGTCTGTGCTGACTGCTGCCAAGCTTACACTCAGATCTCAAATTACAGATCAGCCATAGTGGAGCCAAAGTTTAACACCCAAAAGTTGCTCCTAGCGACAATATTCTCTTTCATCATCTCACCATAAAAAAAATTATCAGTATTTATGATTAATTTGCATACTCATCAATTCTGGACTACTAGAAAGCCCAGAAGCTCAGGAATTAGAGTTCGTGCTGTAAGGTGTATGTTCTGTTGAGGCAGGAACATGTAAGCCAGGAGCATACTGGTATAGCACATATTCTGTCTTCATATGGATGTGTTAGTTTGAAAAACTGATGGTGGAAGGAGAAAGAGAAGGCAAAATTTGCAATGGGGTAATCATATTCTTGTTAGACAAAATGATAACATTTTGAAAAACAGATGAAATAAATATGAGGAAGTTGAGCACCTGGAAATTTTTCTGGCACGTTAGGCCTCTTTCGAGGAGCCAGTGAGTGTCTTGGAGAGAAGAGGGCCAAACTTTCAGAACACGTTTAAGGGAAGATTTTTTGGGGCCATAACCTGTGAAGGAATTCAGACTTCTTTGACTTTTGATGAGTCTGTAGTCCTTTAAGAAATTGTCCTTGACAATTTCTTAAAGGAGGATTTAATCTGCTTTTTTTTTTCCTGCCCTCTCCTTTGCATTCTGCATGTATATACACATACATGTGTATGAACAGACAAACCTTGTAATTCTCCTGTGATCACTATTTTAAGATTTATTTGTCTACACCACACTAGGCTATCTGAACCAGTACTGACTGGTTTTTGTAGCAAAAGTTTATCCTATCAGGATTTAGACTGGCCCTTTTCCATGGCCTTTTTAGTGTTGAAAAGTTTCTCTTAGCTTTCCCTCCCTTCCAGAGTAGATTTGTAGATTAGCAATACATGTTAAAAAAAATAATGTCTACTGTATTGTACGTGTGTTTCAAAGCACTGTTTGCATCATTGCTCCCATTCCTGTGTTCCAGGGAGTGGCGAAGCCAGAAATATATCGATTTGTTTTCCCTTCACACTGTGCAGTTGAGCTCAGTTTTAATACCTATTATCCTGATGATTTTTGGCAGAGGGCAGTCTGGAAGTCTTTCAGCAGAACAAACTACTCTCCTCAATACCTGTGTGGACAGCATTTGGTGAACTAGCCATTTTATACAACTGCACACGGACAGCCTCTGTGAAAGGTACCTGAGGTTTATTATAACAACGTTGCTCGAAACAAAAACTATGTACTTTGGTGAGGTCCCTGTAATATTCAGATTTTCTTTGAAGTTTTCATTTTATAGATATCTCCATGTCTTGATTATCTACAGTAAGCTCACGTTTCCTTCCTTGAGTTCTTTCTGCTTGGGAACTCTAATAATACTATGCCACGAGTATAATTCCATCTCTAGCATGATCTTTGATAAACAACTAGGTATCTCCAAAGTGTGCTGGTTAGACAGATCTGTGCCAAACTAATTGCTAAGGGAGGATTATGTTTTAATGTTGAATGATTTAGTATCAGCGATGGTCTTTGACTCTTGTGTTCTTGTGTCAAATGCAACCCTGAGGCTGAAATTACAGTGTGTTTTTAATAGAGCAGAACCACGGTGTTTTTAATAGAGCAAATAAAATACGTAGGTATTAGTTGCTTTTTTACTTCTTTTAGTTCTGTATCATTAAGTTACTGAGTCTTGCCAAGATTCATTTGCACCTGACATTTGCAACTGGCACTCAGGAGAAGACTTGAGTTTGATCTCAAATGTGTTAGTGGCAGAGAGAAAACTTCTATGTGAGACGTGCTGCTTCTCTGAGGCAAACACTGGCTCTTGCTTTGTTTTTTCTGTCTGACCAGGATGGAGGAGTTAAGTGTTTCTTTGATACAAGGGTCCCTCTTCCTGCATAAGACTGGGTATTCATCCATTAAGTACCCCTTGATTCCTTTTCTAACCTGCCATAATTATTCTGTGACAGACCAGTAAGTGGCTAAATATGGTTAAATTAATCATTTTTCCACTCTCCACCATTCCATAAATATTACTTGTGTTTGAAGGCAAATTTCTGTTCTTGTTTAAATCGGCAGTAAATATGAAGCATTCATGTTGACTTAATAAGGAGCAAATGGAATAAAACAAGAAGTTGTTCACTTTAAAAGCTTCTGGTCTTTCTTTCTGCACCCAGTTTAAGCACTTAATCATTGTTGGCTGTGCAGATGGAAGTTATTACACGTAATCTGTTTTTGATGCTGCCTGATAAACAGAACAACATCAATAATGTGATTATTTTTCTTACTAGCACGCTGTTTTATTTGAATATGTTCCCTATTTTTCTTTTTTGCCTGCTGTGTAGTATTAGCAATATTAAGTAGTGTTTCTGCATAGTAAGATGTCATGCTACTTTAGACCTTTGTTAACGTTAATTGGTTTTGAGGTAGGACAAGAATTGTCCAATTGTGGACAAGAAAGGGTGTTTGAATACTTAAAATCACTGCAGAATCCCACCCTTCCCCAATAGCTTTCCTGTGTTTCTTGTTGTGGAAGAGCAGTACAATGCCATAACTGAGCATGGCTAGTAAACACGTATGTGAAAACCCTTTCTTGATGCTGGATCTAGTGACACCCTTTACCTACGGTCTTTGAAAACTGACAAGTGAAGAACTTTACCCAGACAGCATTTCAATGGCTGCTGCTACTCAGCAGCATATTTACATGCAGTAGCTGTATTTGAAACTGGGAACGTGACTTGCTCTTGTGTTTCTGAATTTCTCTTTCTCTATCTCATCTTTGAGATTACTTTTTTCTAGCTATATAATTGCTTTATTTAGTTAAGGAAAATCATTTGCAATAGCTTGGATATTTGCTGTATTTTCTTCATGCAAGTTGAACCAAAAGATGTTATTTAGGAGAAAAACAAAACCAAAGCAATACCTTTGTTCTCCCTTCCAGCATCCAAAAATATTTTTGAGCTATCTTGATAAATGGTAATTAAGAGCATAGGTGTATATCCGATGACTGTGCATCATTTTAAACCTGTATTTTTCTTTCCTGTAAAAATAATTTTGTTTATGATAAGTTGAGGAAATCAATTGCTCCAATTTTTTTCTGTAGCTTTGCTTTACCCCAGAGAAAACAGTTTTGCTTCTTCTTACGACAGAATGAAAACTGCTGAATATGGTGTGGCATCTTTCAAAAGAAGAGATAAAATTAAATAGAATCACCTTACTTGGCTTGAAAAAAATAAAGTGCAATGTGTTCTGTTGTGTCAATGATTGCACACAAAAACCACTTAGTGGTTTGCATCTTTAATGCTGGATCTTATACATGCTTACTGTATTAATATTTTGATTACCTTTTGAAAGATCTTCATTAATGTTTTGATTACCCTTTTTTTCCCTTATAAAATGGCTAGATTAGAGGAAAACTCTGAGAATCACAGCATTAAATGAAATGAATTTTATTTCTTGACCTCTGTTATTTCTATCTTATTGCGTATTCACAAAGATTTTCGTATAATCTGAATTAGAGATGGATCCAAGACATAGTATTCAACATTTACCTCATAAGTTTTGAAAAACTTCGGCCAAGTTTATGTTTCTTTCAAATCGGCTCCTTTGCAGTTTACAATGAAGCTTTTGAGTGCAATCAATGACTATCTGTCATTAGGAGTAGACCTTCACAAGCATTCCAGCCCTGTTTGTGCTCATAGTAACTGGCTGGGTTACTCAGTGTGGAGTTGCGTAGAAAGTGCTCTATGGAGGAACCATTTGGAAATGATGCCTTACTTTAGTGAGCATTGTTTAAGTGTGAGCTGAATTCTTTTAAAAGTCTGCTAGATAGTTTAAAATTTGGCCTTGGGCATTTTGAAAGAGCTAGTCTATCTTGTACCATGACCTGATACTGTAATATCTTCCATCAAATCATTTGGAAACATTGATTTCGTTGTTGGTTTTTTGTTTTCTTAAAAGCAATCACCAATGTTAAAACATGGGCATTGGACAGAGAAGTATTTCAAAATATCATGAGAGTGACAGCACAAACAAGACAAGAGCAATACAGAAACTTCCTAAGAAGGTAAATATAATGCATTTCTAATACTGGCATGGGCACAACAATATTGCACCTGTCTTATAAAGACAGAGAGAAAAAGGCGCTCTTAATGTAAAGGGCCTCAAAAATCTGAATATTAGCTGTCTTGATTTTTTTTAGGTATCACAAAATAATTTTTCTCATTTTGATTGTGTTTCTCCTGTATTACATTAGGAAGCAGCAACAGGTGCTTGAATGTTTTAAGTAATGGAACAAATGCATAGGAAGATTACATGGCTAGAGGTTAAACCAATATATTAAATAAATAGAGTTAAATAAATCCTCCAACTAGGAGTTAATTTGCTGCTGGAGTAGATTAAGAAATATTCCCCATGCCTTGGAGACTTGAATATGAGAACTGCATGTCTCTCAATTTATGAACTAATTCCAACATAAATTGCTAGGAAATCTGCAGAGACAAATACTTCTCCCTCCTGCAGGGAACACTGAGAGTCATACAGTGCTTTTCCTTAGGAAGGGGGTCAAATCAGAGGTTCCAAACCATAATTAGCTGACTTCATATTTTCTTTCTTTAACAAAGAATGACCACTCTATTATAGCTTCAAATCGAGATCTCAAGCCTGGCCATGCATAGAATGTCTTGTGTATTTTTGCATCCATCTCCATCTTTGATTTCTATTACTACTTCTTTGCTGAGCCTGAGTAGCTAGAGAGATGTATAATTTCCTGACTTTTACAAGTCTCAGTGCTCAGGGTGGGAAGTTTTTTCATTCTTACCAGCAAGTTCACTAAGTCATCACTGTAGTTGGATTCTCTTTTATATAGTTGTCCAAGTAGTCCTGAAGTTGTTAGCTTTGTCTGATTTTGCAATCTCTGCAGTGCATTTGAGAATATATTATTGAATTACTATAATGTCTTGATTTTGCAACTAATGGATTCTGTATGACTGAAATTTTAAATTAGTCCATATGCTTGCTTTTTCCCCTACTGAAATACAAAGTTGATTTACACACTGACCGTTTGCCACATTTCTAAGTTGTAAGTTTTGTGAGTTCTGTTTGTCTAAAAAACAAGATGAGAATGCGCAAACCTTCCAAATTAAGATTTAGTTGTATATTATGTGTTTTGTATAACACCACCAGTTTAGCTAGTTATAAAATATAGTTGTACAAAGTGTATAGATGAGATCGTGAAAAAAGTGTTAATGATAACTACTTGTGGTTCTTTTTCTTTTGCATTTCTGTTTTCTGGAAGTGTGTCCCTGCTGAAAAACTTACCTGAAGATAAATTAACCAAGATCATGGACTGCCTGGAGGTGGTAAGATACTGTTAAGTTTTTCTAAATAGTATTCAGTAAGCTTGCAAAATAACAAAGAAGAATAAATAAGTAAAAACAAAACCAAAAAACAATCAAGCTTTTTTTAATATGACAGTATTGGGAGTGGTCAGAGTGGAATTCCAGATTGTCAGCAAATAATAACATTTAGTGGCATAAAAGTAAGTCCTTCGAAGAGTCCTTCGATCTTCGGCATCAAAGGACTCAAGCAAGTAGATAAGAGGATCTATAGCCTAGCCTTTGTTAAGACTAAGCACCAAGTTACTGTCCAGGTCTCCAACTCTTTTTTGGTAATTATGCTTTACCTGTTTGCAACATGGATATGTAATACTTTCATGTGCCTTAGACCACATACACTGCAAAATACAAGGGGCAAAATGGCTGTAGGACTTCAACATATGAAACCAGCAAAATATCTGTGTGTCTTAGGGCTGCATCTGCCAGCAGCCTTTGGAGGTAAAGGCTTGATATGTAGTCATAGCTCTGATGTTTTCCAAGAGCAGTGGTAACTATTAATGCTTTTTGTATAGGGAAAGTCTATAGGAACCCCAGTCTTGGAACAGGTCTGCAGGTGGAGAACAAAAGTTCCTCACAAAACTAAGAGCCTCAGTCCCAACGAGTCGGAGGAGGCAGAGTGATGAATGGCCATAGCGCAAGGGGATGAGGAGATCATGGTGTTGATTATGTGAAACAGAAAATGGCCTTAGCACAGCAGTACCCTAAGCGGTGACTTTTTTTTTTTGGTTGGATTCCTGGCAAGGGAAAACTTCTAGGGAAGTTCTGCTCAGAGCAGAAAAACATGAAGTGGTTGTTTCAGCCTGGAGAAGAGAAGGCTCCAAGGAGACCTTATACCTTATAGCAACCTTCCACTACCTGAAGAGGGCCTACAAGAAAGCTGGGGAGGGGCTGTTTGCAAGGGCATGTAGCAATAGGACAAGGGGCAACAGTTTCAAACTAGAGCAGGGTAGGTTTAGATTAGACATCAGGAAGAAGTTCTTTACAATGAGGGTGGTGAGACACTGGAACAGGTCACCCAGAGAGGTGGTGGAGGCCCCATCCCTGGAGACATTCAAGGCCAGGCTTGATGAGGCTCTGAGCAATCTGATCTAGTTAAAGATGTCCCTGCTTAGTGCAGGGGGGTTGGACTAGGTGACCTTTAAAGGTCCCTTCCAACCCAACACATTCTATGATTTTATGATTTATGAGGAGCAGATCACAAAGCTGGAAGTTAACATGGAAAAAAATGCTTGATTGAAAGTTAAACAATTAGATAATGAAAGCAGGGTTCCTTAGCAGAGACAGAAAAGATGGTGCTTTGGTAGCTTGCAAGAGGTGACTTAGGCATTCCCACTGAGGTGTCAAGCCCAGGATTAATTCTGGAAGTTGGATTTTGATTTAGAACTCTTTTAAGAGCTTTTGATCTTTTTTCCCCGACATTTTCCCCTGCTTCATAAGGATGATACCAGTGTTAATATTTTTTTAAACAAATAACATGCGGTTGCATTAAAATATGTCACAGATTGGCCACCATGCTTTGTATAGGGGAATGCTTGCACATTATCATGGGATGCAACATGTGCAGGAGATAGGCAGTTAAACATCAATGGAACATCCAGATGTATTAAGAACTCTGCATAGTAATTAGAATTTTCAAAGAGGCTAATGATATATTGGACAATATTCTCTCTCTCTTCTCCTCCAACAGGAGTACTATGACAAGGGAGATTATATTATTCGGGAAGGAGAAGAAGGAAATACCTTCTTTATAATAGCAAAAGGAAAGGTAAGATATAATACACCTAGCTTCTAAAGTAACATATACAAACACCTGTATTTCAAAAACTACCTCGATGGTGTGGTCTTCAGTAAAAACTGTGCACTGATTTTTTGAAGATACTGTTAAGTTTGCAGTACTGTAATAAAAGCAGGGTTTCAGAGATTCAGGGAGCCTAATTTTCATTCACAATGAACCCATGTTATACTGTTCTAATTATAATGTAATTAAAGTATGTCCTGAAGCCTCTTGACACTGTAGCAGAGATGTTAAGTCAATTTTTTGTAAATGAGATTTGATCCTATGTCGTCTCCTGGATGTTTCAGTATCTGATGGGCAAAATATGGATTTGTGAAATGTCTAAGAGATAATGGAGTCCTAGGTTTAATGGAGAATGGCCTCTGAGGTGACTCAGGATCTATTCCTTTCATTTGTTACTCCCAGAGGAGTAAAGCAGCAGCCATTATCCTTCAGCTGTTACATTGGAGGCTGAGACAAAACTCTAAAAAATCAGATCAGGAGAATTTTCATCAGTAAACTTCCAGTAGGGGTTTCAAGTTTCCAAAATGTGTCTGTGTCTGGAGATGTTCTGGGTTGTTTTTTGCTAATGGGTGTGGGCATCAGCAGAATGTCCGCTACTGTGGAAGCGGAGTTTCATGAGGGGGGAAATGTTAGTTAATGTTTCTGGAGGCTATCTGTTTATCCGAGAAGATTAAAAGCTCATATGATGCCTGCCCACTCTGGGAACTGAAGTCTTTTTCAGATTTTCACTAAAGTGCAATTTGTTTTCATCTTTTTTAAAAGGTATGAGGAGAAAATGTTGGAGGTGGGCAATAATGAATATATTAATTTTTCCATCTCTCAGCAAAAATTAGAGAGGTGTCAGGTAATGTTTCATGGTTTTAATTTTTGAGAGGAGGGAGTAATTATATATATTTGTAACCCTTTCTGCAGGATTGCTGAGCTTAAGGCATTTATGAAATACATAGAAAAGAAGGGGAAACCATGCTATACTTTGAAACTTACCTTGTTACATTTTTGGTCCTGTACTTTCCAGGTGATAGTTACCCAGAGTACTGCAGATCACTCGCAGCCTCAGTTGATTAAAAATCTACATAAAGGAGATTACTTTGGAGAAAAGGCTCTCATTAGGTTAGTTCAAATTGTCTGATTCATGATGTACAGTATTTTAATTGACCTATCACTATGTGTCGGATTATACAACTCATGGCTGGTTTGAATATAATATTTGTTTTGATTATAAAGTCAGCAGGTGAAGGCAATAGCTGAGTTTGTCTTAATGTTTTGGTGTTTGCAGAGAGAACTTGAAAGTATACCCTGTCACCTACCTTTGGTTTTCCCTGAAAAAGTCAAATCCTGTCCCTCTTTGCATTGTTGTTTATTGTTTATATTTCAGTAAAAGCTGTTATGAAAACTTGAGCCAGGTTCTAGATGACTCCTAGCATGGATAAGTTCCATCATTATTGGACTGAGCTGTTGTTTCTGTGCTGGTACTCATGATAGTAAGAAACAGAGAAAAGGAGTACAGAGAGGATATGACCTATGAGCCAAATGACCTATGAGCTCATATAGCAGATATTTATGTGGGTGATTGAGTAGGGATTGTTTGGTCTCTGGAATGTTTTATATCTGAGGATCATTTCTGAAATGAGTAGTGAATCCTGATGTAATGCTAATTACATCTCATCCTAATTTCTTGGAAGGTTGCTAAAGGAAGTTATGTTTCAAATCATAATGAAACTGTAAAAAATACTGTGCTATCCAATAATAATGGCTAGTAAAATTATATAATTGGGTGTTTGGTTCAGCAATATTAATCCAGATACAGGCTGCAGAGGCCTTTGAGGAGTTTCACCTATAGCAGCTGTGGCCCTCCATGAGTACAGGGGTATTTTGAGGATTTTGATATGCTTCTGAATTCTTCTAATCTGTTTCAATTCTTAGTGATGATGTCAGATCAGCAAATGTTATTGCAGATGAATACAATATGGAGTGCCTCGTTATAAATAGAGAGTAAGTATCATGCTACAGTTTAATGAAAGACTTGCATCCTCTTTCGGTAGGTTAACAATAAGATGTGACTTCACTGTAGGGACAGTCACAATGTTTTCTTAAGTGAATACTGAACAAGTGGTTATGCTTTTGGAATACTGAACTGTGGCTACGCTTTAGAATGCTTTATTTCTATGCTTCATTTATGCCTAATGAAGAGAGGCTGAGAGAAGGTGCAGGAGCACAGAAGCTTAAGAGTAGTTCAGAGTTATTCTTTCCTTTCTCTCCTTGTGGTGGTGATGTTTCACATTTGTTAAGTGCTGTTCATTGGCTCAGGGAACAACAAATGCCCCTGTGTGTCCCTGGTTTCAGGATGTCCTTTTGTTCAGGGGGACATGCAGCCAAATTCATGGTTTTGTCAGGTAGAGGCCAATTTTAAGTTGGGAGAGGAGTGGCTGGAGATCAGCCCTGCATAAAGGGACCTGGGGGTGCTGGTTGACAGCACGCTCAATATGAGTCAGCAGTGTGCCCTGGCAGCCAAGAGGGCAAACCCCATCCTGGGGTGCATCACAGCATAACCAGCCGGACTCATGCCAAGCTGGTTCCTGTGGTAGGAATGGCGGAACCACACTTAATAACCGCAGCGTGTGTGGGAGGCAAAGTACACCCAGCCTGCTCCGAATTATTTAAACATGATAGGAAATGACCTGAGGAGATCAGGCAGTCTGTCTCCCTACCCCCTGACAAATGAAGTAACTTCAGCTGGTTACTACCTCTTCAAAGCTCTTAAAATTTGTACTGTCAAAGTGAGAGTTTAATGCTCAGTCTGGATTATGACTTAGAGGCAAGTAAAGCCTTAGTGCAGCAGCACGCATACTGCTTTCTTCTCTTTCCACTGTATGTTTGTTAGTTTATACTGTTTCATTTGTGTTTTCAGGACATTTAATCAAACTGTTGGAACTTACGAGGAGCTGCAAACTTACCTTGAAGGCTATGTGGCTAATTTGGCCCGGGCTGATGAAAAGCGACATGCAAAGTAAGTCAAATCATTTGTTAGGCATATCTTTAGTAGGTAATCATAAAAAAGAGTTATAGATATGTAAATAAAATCATGGATGGTAGTTAATGGAAATGGGTCCCTAGGAATGATAACAATCACTACAATAAAACTGTCTGGATATGCTCATAGAGTCCAAGAATTTTTTTCTGAAACAAAAATTACATAGAATCTCAGTATATGGACTTCCAACCACAAATTCACTCTATCCCAAGAAAACTGAACACAGAAGAGACATGAAAGTCTGCTCAAATAATTTTTTGCATTCTGATGGTAAATTCTTTGACTGGTAAAACCATCAAAGATCAACTTTAACTCCTGATTGAATTAATGAAACTGTATTACTGTACAAAAGACTAACTGGCATTTTAAATAGAAATAAGCAGGCATAAAAGAAACAATTTATTTTTAATGTTTCAGTGTAGCACTGGTGCTATTAGAGAGTTTGCTTTTAGCTGTGGACCACACTTCTTATTTCATTTGCCCCTGATTTCAACATGAGCACTATTGGAAGATCAGCAGAGTATGTTTTTCTTCTGTTTAGAAACATAGCTCTGTTTTTATTTCTGATCATTCTACTGGAACTGGTACACAGTCCTTCAGAAACTGGTTCTCCAACTTGGAGTGCCCAAACTTTTGCGTCTGACTGCATAATTAGGAACCTTACCGTGGATCAACTGTTGATAAAAGTACTGTTCATTGTACTCAGTGAACTTCAGTAACATTTCACTTCTAATTTAGTTCCATAGGACGTCCAGAAAGAAAGTGCTTCTGCATAAAATAAAATTACGATTCTGTTAGGAAAAAAGAAAGCTTTTCTTTTATTTATTTATAGGAGTATTAGAGTACTGTGGTACAGGTTGCTGGCAAGGAACGCACTAACCTGTGTTACTTTTCTTAATGCAGAGGAAGATCCTTCTGTGGACAGTCGGCCAAAGAGGTGTCTTTGGAGATGATAGAGCTGAAGGAGAAAGTAGCCCAGTTCTCTCCTTCCCCATTCCAGAATTTAGAAGTTGTCACAACTCTGGGTGTTGGTGGGTTCGGAAGGGTTGAGCTTGTAAGAGTTTGTTTTAAACATATTCAAGCAGTTCTTTGTCTTAGATGATTGATTTAACTGCTGAAAAATGTGAGGGATTTTAATATTCTGCATGTTTGTTACCTCAGGCAGAGGTAATTCTGTATAAAGCAATACACAGTTAAAAAATACTTTCAGGACTTAAATGTTCAAAGAAACAAATCCATTCTTGCATGCCGCCTTCTCCTGCTGTTAAAAGTATCTCCCTGGTCACTAGACTTATGTTCATCAGTTTGTGCATGTGGAGTTTACAGATGTGCCTACTGGCATTGTGTTCTCTGAATTGCAGGCCTTTCCCCAAGATTGTGCCTGGACCTGAAGTAATCTCCAGCATTGCATAGTCTGTGTTGTTAGAATTGCTTTGGTATGCCCCACAGCAACTATAATCAGTGTGATCTAGCTCTGAGCTGTGTTGACTTTGAAATTTCCAACAACTTGTAATGGCTCTTTTGAGTCATATTCAGAAGCATGAACAGCCGTCTTTCTGGGATGCAAAGAGCCTCATTAGACTAAAGTTTTAAATTCCACTCTCCTTTGGCTGAGTAGCAAATGTCTGAAAAAAATGTGAACTCTTCTTGTGTAGGCTGCTGAAGGTAGTGGTAGATTAAAGGAGACTATGGCAGTTTAGTGAAGTCAATAATTCTTTACAGTAGTTAGACCATCAATTGTTTTATTCCAATTCATGCTTCACAAAAAAAAATTTCCTCACTGGTTGACTGACAGCTTGGAATTTCTGCAGGATCACTTGAATAATAAGCTAAGATTTGAATTCTCAGCCAGCTGTAGAACAGCGATACCTGCTTCCTTGGTTTCCTAGAAGCCCTGTTTTAGCTTCCATATTTTTTTATTTCATATTGGATAATATTTCAGTGTAATGCAAAATTACTTGTAAGCATTTTTCATAAATTGCGTCTGCTTTTTTTCTTTTGTATTATGCTAGTGTTTAGAAATCCTAAATTGAAATTGGGACACACTGTGTATAAACTCATTGTAAAATATAGTACCTATCCAAACTGCTGCTATTTTGTACACATAAAATGAACATAGGGAACATTTCTTTTCATTTTACAAGGGGGGACTGGGACACTAAAAAGGTCTGATGCTTGACTTAAAATTATACAGAACAGTTCTGCAGAAAATCTGGAATTTGTCCCTCGTTACAGTAATCAGTTTCAGTCCTGTGCTGTGTTGAAAAAGGATATCAGTGTATCTATTGAGAATAGATTGGTAAAACATCCTTTCTTTGCCTCACGTGTACTCATCATTTTTATTCATAGGTTAAAGTGAAAAATGAGAACATGGCTTTTGCTATGAAGTGTATAAAGAAGAAACATGTAGTGGACACCAAACAACAAGAGCATATCTATTCTGAGAAGAAAATCCTCGAGCAAATATGTTCTCCATTCATTGTAAAGTAAGTTGACCATAAGATTTCCTTGAAAGTTGACCCACTGGACAGCATTTTTAAGAATAAGGTTTGGCATATATGAGTTCTGGAAAAAGACATTGCAAGTCTCACATTTTATTTTACTTTTCCTAAGTTGCTGTCATTTGTCTCCACAGACTATATCGCACATTCAAAGATAGTAAGTATGTATACATGCTACTGGAGGCTTGCCTTGGAGGGGAACTGTGGAGCTTGCTTAGAGACAGGTAACAGCAAAGTTATCTTTGTGGAACCTTGTCCTTTAAAATAACCAGTCAGCTCAATATGTCTGCTGAGTAGGTTCTCTATTCAAGACCTGTCCAATGAAAAGACATTTCGTTCTGTGTTCAACCACATGAGTGAGGTACTGAATGTCAGTGCAAAAAAGCTGTTAATATTCTGGGGTGTTATGTGTTATCTAGTTAATGAGCAAGGCATTTTTAGAAGTTAATTGTCTACAAGGATAGTGATTATTTCTGTTCCAGAGGCAGCTTTGATGAAGCCACTACCAAGTTCTGTGTTGGGTGTGTGACAGAGGCTTTTGACTATCTACATCACATAGGAATTATCTACAGAGACCTGAAGCCAGAAAATTTAATTTTGGATGCTGAAGGATATATAAAACTGGTGAGATGTAATCCTTCTGTAATGTTATCCTTTTGTGCTTGTATCCTGTTTCCTTGTAGGGGGGTTATAAATAGACAGCATGTAATTATAGTATCAGGATCCCAGAGCTTAGTAACCCTTATACTTCAGTAGAAAAGAGGGAAATCTACTTGTTGCACAGTGAGAAACAAAGGCATTGCAAGGCACAGATAAACTGGGGATTTGCAGGCTCTGAGAGCTCTTGCCACATCATAAACAGCAAAAATAATTTCTCCCATCAGCCAATCTTAATGTAAAAGCAGGAACCACATTTCCCAGGTGCAGAATTACCTCCCCGCCCAGCCTGAAGCGATCGTAGGTTCTACAGTATGTGTGTAGAGAGGGAACACAGTAAAGAGCTCCTGCCATACTTGACTCTGACCATGAAAAGTCCAAAGAGAATACCCTTCAAACATCCACTCTGAAGACAATGAGAAACCCACCATTTTCCATGGACTGTAAATCTCATGTCCGCAAGGAAAGCATGGGTTGTTCTATCCAAAAGAAAAATAATTCAGGAAATTACTCATGAAAATAAATGGATCTGCTCTATAACATTCAGTAATCCAATGGAATTACTTCTTTCTCCTTCACACCAACACTGTGTAATTGTTTTAGCTGTAAACTGGCAACTCTGAGATCTTTGCAGGAGATGAGGGTAATTCAGACTTTAAGACTTCCCAGTGCAAAACACCTCCGCGTTATACAGCATATGTTGATTTTGACCAGGTTGATTTTGGCTTTGCAAAGAAGATCGGATCAGGGCAGAAAACCTGGACGTTTTGTGGAACCCCTGAGTATGTTGCCCCTGAAGTCATTCTGAGTAAAGGCCACGACTTCAGTGTGGATTTTTGGTCCCTTGGGATTCTTGTGTATGAACTCCTTACAGGCAGGTAAGTGCCTTCTACTCCAAGTTCTTACCTTGTTTGTTTTTAAAAACATTTTCAAGGTTATTTTTAAAATAAACAGTTTGGGTTATTTCCCATCAGTAAACAGGAATGACTTGCAAAATGATACTTTTTTTGCCTCTTATGTGTGTCTTATCTTCCATCATTTCAGAAACGCCACGGACAAAATGTGTTTCTCAATTCTGGTTTATCCATCTAAGGGAAAGGGCCAGACAAATGGCTGGTGTAGGGCTCCTTTAACTGATGATGATGTTTCCCGTGAGGAACAGCTGAAAACAGACTGTTCTTTTCCCCTTTAGTGGGTGACGGGGTACAGTGTGACGGGGTGAACTGTAAGCAGGGCTCATTCTTTGCCTCCACGCACACTTCCGTGGCGACTCTTTGTGAATGCTCAATGGTAGTACCACATGGAAGCTTCTCTGAGTTAGGCTGCAGCAGAGCTAGCTTAGAGGGACACACATGATCATGCCTTTTCCCTGGTACCTACAGGCAGCTTCTCAGCTTCACACCTTTCTAATATCTTAAACAGACTGAACAGGCTGAAGAATGTAAAACTAGGTCGGTGAGGTTTTTTTCCATATTCTCAAGTATTTGCTTTGATGACAAATGTCCATATCTGCTCTTGCCAGCCATTCCATTTATCAGTGTTGCTTTCTTTTTCTAGTCCACCATTCTCTGGGGCTGATCAAATGATGACATATAATTTGATTCTCAAAGGCATTGAAAAGCTGGATTTTCCTAAAATAATAACAAGGCGACCTGAGGATTTGATTCGCAGACTCTGCAGGTAAGACGGGCAGTTTGTGGCAGAGCCTGGGTGTAGATAGATGGAGCTATTTAAGATCCAGACTAGAGTGTTGAACTCCTGACAACTTCATTTAAAATTGTTATGCCTAACACGGTCTATTCTGATTATATTCAGTACACATTCATGCCTCTGAGTGTGTGTCACAACTCAGCCTGGAGAGGTATCATGTACAAATGCAGGCTCTGGGCTTTCTCTGTAGCTGTGAATTTTTTCTGAAACACATCTTAGGGAAAACTTTTTAAGTGTGGGCTGAGGAAAGAGCTAAAGAAGTTAATTTTATTAAGTAAGTGCAGTGTTTTAAAAAAATGCTTCAAAAATTACTTAGGCATATAGTTCTGTCGCAGATGAAAATATTTGACACAGTTATGATTTAGCAGCTATTCAAAATTTATTAATAATGTAAGGTAGATTGAGAGGTTGAATTTTAGCAGTACGTAATCATTAACCGGTTTAGGGGTTTACAAAGTGAGTAAACAAAATAATTGATCAGCAACTGCGTTACAGATTCAAAGATGGCAAGATTCACACTAACTTACTAGAGAGTATTCTGAATCAATACATATATGTATGAGTAGAGGTACAAATCACAGATTAATACTTTTATATATATATATATGTATATATATATAAGCAATGCATATAAGTGCAAGCGCGCACACATACATACAGGTCTCCAATCAGGAATTTCTTAATAGTGGGCAATTCTAGCGAACCAAAAGGTGCCACTTCTAGGTCCTACACGTGCACGGATGGACAGAAAAGCATCCACATCCATAAAGCTAATGTGTATCTCGCAACATATAAGTGGAGAGGTGGATGAGAGAGACAGACTAGCCTATAGTTAAAATTTCCCGTTCTCTTATTTAGGGTAAATACTCATGATGCATCGGCGTTCCTCAACAGGTGGTAGTTGAGGCTTGAGAAGGGTCTTCTCTCACCCTGCCCTCGAGGTGTCAGCCTGAGATATCTCAGCTCAGGGGAGTTACTGGCCACAGCCCACTGTGATCTAGAAGAACTCAAAGTGTCTCTACTAGAATTGCTACTTATAGGCTCCGAGACAATTGACTTTCGTCAGGTACTTTTCCACTCCAGCCCAACTCAGATGATAGTTATGCAACCCCAGAGCTTGCTAGATCTTGGGGTCCTGGCATCCCCCCCTCTGTGGCCACAATCCATATGGTGTCAGGAGTGATCTGTTATAGTTATTATCTTCAAACGGTAGGAGCCATGGGGACTAGGCACACTACAGTGTTCTGGTCTGTTGCTCTCTACCTTTTCTTTCATGTTAGACCATTATGTTATGTTCTGGTCCATTGTGTTGCTCTGCAGCCCAGGTTGGGAGGGAGATCACGCCAAGTACCGAGTGGCCTGAAGGGGAGGGGTTTGCACCACCACAGTCCACCCTGTGACTAAAGTCGATTTTTCTCATCCATAGAGTGGCAGTGTGGTTGCCTCTATGCCTATAAGCAGGGAATGCCTCAATCCAATTACAATTTGAGGGAAATTTGTGTTTGGCTAGTTTCTCAGGGTTTGGTTAAATGTGGTTAGGTGACGTTATATACGTGGGGAAATTTTTGCAGAAATGTAATTTCTTTAGCCATCCTCCAAACTGTAATGTATAAAACAATAATCAACAAGAAGCATAATATAACAGCAATCAGTAAGATCATGATAGGATGCAAACCAGGTTTAGTGTTCAGGTTTCTGTTGAAGACCATCCAAACAGGACTCACCACCATCGGTGTTCTCCATCTCCTTTGACTCTTTTTAGCACTCAATGATTTCACATCTCGGCGGGCTGTGATAAGAATCTTTTGTCCAGTCTCTCGTGCTTGTTGTAGGAGGTTAAGTCAGTGTGGTGAAGGAGTTGTTTGATTATAGTTAGATTCATCCTGATAGGTATGGGTTGTAGCTCACAATATGGTGTGTAATCAAAAGACAAATGATCGTGAATTGTTATTGGTACAGAAAAGTTAGTTAAAATCACAACCAACAATCATGGAAAAGTTGCATACACATAAGTTGAGCCGATTGGTTATGTAATAAGCAAGATCATCAATCAATAAATATTCACACAATTCACACACAATCAATAAAGATTTCAAAGTGGCAGATTACCCCTCTACTCCGCTCTCGTGAGACCCCACCTGGAGTACTGCGTGCCGCTCTGGAGTCCTCAGCACAAGAAGGACATGGACCTGTTGGAACGGGTCCAGAGGAGCACAAAGATGATCAGAGGACTGGAGCACCTCTCCTATGAAGACAGGCTGAGACCGTTGGGGTTGTTCAGCCTGGAGAAGAGAAGGCTCGGGGGAGACTATATAGCGGCCTTCCAGTACCTAAAGGGGGCCTACAGGAAGGATGGGGAGGGACTCTTTATCAGGGAGTGTAGCGATAGGACGGGGGGGGGGGGTAACAGTTTCAAACTGAAAGAGAGTAGATTTAGATTGGCTATCAGGAAGAAATTCTTCACTGTGAGGGTGGTGAGACACTGGAACAGGTTGCCCAGGGAGGTTGTGTATGCCCCATCCTGGAAGGTGTTCAAGGCCAGGCTGGATGGGGCTTTGAGCAGCCTGGTCTAGTGGGAGGTGTCCCTGCCCATGGCAGGGGGGTTGGAACTAGATGATCTTTAAGGTCCCTTCCAACCCAACCATTCTGTGATTCTATATTTTGTTCTGTGTCTAAGAAGATGTCTTGGGCTTCAAGAGTGTTACTTTCACAAATGAAACCTTGTTGTTCTCTCACAGTGCATGTGTTTATATCAATTGTTTGCCACTTTTCCTCCTTTTGATAGGCCCATACTCTATGCTCTAAAGTTTATAGTATAGTTCCTTTGTGGTTCAGTCTCAAAGCAATGATTGGGTGTATAGTGTACACCGAAGCATTGTGTATTGTGAGAACAAAGGTGACAATCGTATCACTTTCTGCATGATAAGTGAAGCTGATCAATTGCCACCATGATTGAAACTCCTTTTCAAAGTCTGAAGCATTGTTCAGTAAAGGTAAAGTTATGCCAGCAATCCGAGTTTTGTTCTTTTATTTTATAACAGTTGGTATTGTGGTGTTCCAGTATGAAAAAGCCAGTATAAAATATTTTAATTTCAGTTGGCCTGCGGTACATGGATCCATTGATTGCCCAGCATCCAATTTGTATTCTCCCTCCTGCCATAGCTTGGAGTTGAGCCATCCAATGAGAGTCATTCCAACCCCGTTCCCCTTTTGTATATACTTTCTGCCCATGTAAGACTAAAGTGGAAAGATTTAGGCCTGCCTTGCTTAGTGGTGTTCCAAGACTAGTGCATGATCCCACAGATCTTGTGTGTGGGCCATTGAGTATACTTACACCAATGAGCAAGGAAAGAGAGAGTGGGGAATGGGCGTATATCCATTGTTGCCATTGATGTATGTCCCAGCAGATCGCTGCAGTGAAGGAGAGAAGGAGTAGGCACAATGTTGTGAAGATGCCAATATGGAAGATGAGGATTGCTTCCACTGTGCTGTTAGTGGGATCATTGGAGACATTGTTCATTCCCACAATGTCATTACTGGAGTTCATCATTTCTGTTAAAGAAAAAAAAAAAAGAACTGTCTCAGTGGGGAAGGCCAGACAGGTTACCCCTTCTATGCTGCAGGATATGTCATATGCTTTTCACTAGGGAGCCATAAATTAGCTTTTGCAGTTTGGCACACAGCACAAGTTCCCATAACTGCAGTAATTTTAACTCTTTGCCATCCAGGTGGTAAACCTAACTTGTCAGCATCCTGTTGTATAATAATTGAAATCTGTGCTGCAATATCAATTAAAATGCTTGTTAATTGCTTTCAATAACCTATTGGAATTAAAATGAAAGAGTTATTTTCATTTAGCTGTTGATAAGTTTCTACTTGCCAAACAGGCAGGCTCAACATTATTAGTTTTGGTTTTGTGTTTTATAACTGGTCGTAATGAGGGGAGAAAGGGTTATTTCTCTCTCTAGGAGCTGGCGACGGAGGAGTTGGAGTGTTTCGATAGCTGTGTTTCTGAAATGTTTGAATGATCATCAGAATCATCATCAGAATGATGTTGCACCACAACAAGCTCCTACAGAAAGCGTAGGGCACTTTAAGACTTACTTAATCCCACTTGAAAATTTTCAAAAAGGTGGCATTTCAAAAGGGTCAGCGTAATTCAGAAGGATTAGTGCATAGTGGCAAGCACAACCTGTGGCTGGTGACACTGTTGACTTTGAACTCCCAGCTCCAGTGGGATTTCATCTGTGGCACTAGGAACAGTATGCACCGTGTTTGTGCAGCAGAAGTGAAAGGATCTTGGTAATGCAAATTTTGGTATGCCTCCTTCTGTATATTAAAAAAAAAAAAAAAAAAAAAAAAGGTGTGCAACTAAAATTCAACCAGTTGATTTCCCTCTGCTGCTTCTCACAGCAGTGACAGAGTTTTGGCTTCCTGGAAGGTTTCTCCATCCTCAAAGGAAAAGAGCAGTGAGCAACCCCTCATTATGGCTTTTTATGAGACCAGAAGTTACATGCAAGTTCCATCCCTGTGTAACTGTTGAATGCAAGCAGTTAGGACTTATAAATGCTCTTTTTAAAAAAAATAAGAATATTTTTAAAAATCTTATCCTTATTCTTCTTCTCTTTTTTTTTTTTTTAAGGCAAAACCCTACAGAAAGATTAGGCAATCTGAGGAATGGAATTAATGACATCAAGAAGCACAGGTAAGTGAAAGAGACTACCAAAAAGAAAATTTGGTTTTTAATTTGAAAATATTTTTAATATTTTAGAACTCAGTCTGGTAAACGCATAAAACTCCAGGCAGATTGCGTTAAGAGAGATCTCTGTTGCTATCAAGTATATTTACGACTACAGCAAGCAATGATATAAACACAGACCCTCAGTATGGTTATCTAGAAAACATCTTGTTATTTACTGGTTTTGTCGCAGGTTGTTGATGTAGGAGTTTAATTCATTTCTCAGAGAAATCAATGCCAGTTCAGCATCTGCCTTTCAGACCTCCGGACCCTTAAACAGTTGCCTTTTAAGAATGGTAGTTAAGAGCTCGGGAGCAGTATTAGGGTTTCGTCCCCTTTGTCCTAACAAAGAAAGTCCTCTGTGGGTTAAGCATTTCCTACCTTTTCTTTTTATCTGAGTTGTTTCTAAGCCCTACAGTTTGTGCTTGGGCAAAGAAGTGCTTTGATTTTTCTGCTTGTCTCCTTCTTCTCTTGCTGTTGAAAGAGGGTGGAATTCCAAGGGGACAGATATGTTTTTGCATGGCTGTGCTTATGCCTCTATTAACCTGCCTGTAACTTTGGCACTTCTATGCAGAGAAGACGCGTTGTATCTGGTCCTGAAGCTCCCCCTGCTACCGCTCCCTTGCATGACACTGACAGTGTGCTCAAGTTTCATCCTTCTAATAACTGTACTGTCACATGGACAGAAGTTGTCATGAAAAAAGGTCCTATAGCCCTTGTTCACGTGTTTTTCAACTGTTAATAGTATAAGGACAGAAAACAATCCATCTTTCTCTCTTAATCTCTCCCTGTCTGTCTCTCATTTCTTTTTAATCAGGTGGTTGAGTGGTTTTAACTGGGATGGTCTGAAATTGAGGAAATTAACATCACCTTTGAAAAGAGAGGTATCAGCTTTGGCTTTCAATATCATAATGCTTTACTAATATAAAAATGCTTGACTACGAAGAAATAACTGATGGTGAGAGCAAAATTTCCCAAAGATTATTATTATAGCTCACCACTTTTAGTGGAAATCGAATGAAAGAGAGAGCAAGCGATACATTGCTTAAATTCAGTTAAATAATGGAAATATTGTTCTGCCTGTGTACTTTGCATGAGATTTTCAGCATTACTAGAATAAATGGTGTTTGGTCAAAAATGAATACTGAAAAAACATATTTTCCTCTGTAATGGGCACATTATTAAGATTCACTGTTCACATTACTGTGCGGAGTACAAATTCCTGTGTTCTCTTACTATTGAGTTACAGCACATCATTGAATAAGCTTCCTGGTTTAAATGGCCCATTTCTCTTTGCCCTAAAATGAAAAAAAAAAAAACAGGGTAAAGAATGTGAAACTCACTTTGAACTCCATTTGAAACAAAAAATAATTCTGAGACCTGCTTTGAGTGTAGATTTGCTCTTAAACAAATTTGAATCAAAATTGTATCCAGTGTGGCCCAGTTCTCTTACTGACGTTATAGGGCTTTGGGTGAAATCTAAGATTTGATAGTATTTGGGGATTGTTTTTGTATAAGGAGGCCGATGCCATTGTTATGTTATACAATTCAATTACTGGAGGTTTATCTTTTAAAGAACAAGGAAATGAGAAGTCATGCAT
Source organism: Alca torda (assembly GCA_008658365.1). Lineage (NCBI taxonomy): Eukaryota > Metazoa > Chordata > Aves > Charadriiformes > Alcidae > Alca > Alca torda. Next base: position 19,719,454 of record CM018079.1, on the reverse strand, counting down.
ATCATGCTAGCCTTTCATTCCTCCACTGGTAGCAACAAAAATGATGCATAACCAATGGAGAGTATTTTCAAAAGTTACCTTCTGAAACAACCATTTGTTTGTGTTTTTAATGTCCTAGTTGTCTGGACCGACTGATTACAGCTACTTTGACAGCTATCCACCTGAAGATGGAACCCCTCCAGATGAACTTTCAGGCTGGGACAAGGATTTCTGATGTATTTTTCTTCCGGGACATTTATAGAGTCTCATAGGTGTCAGTTCTAAACCTGCTCTTTTGTTTCTTGCTTCAAATCGAATTACATAAGGTTTGTGACAAACACGATGTTCCTTGAAGGATAGAAGACTATAGCAACCAGAACTTGTTTGGATAAGGCACCAAAATCTGTGTGCATCTCTTTATACCAAGGGCATGCATTTAGTCAGCAGATGTAACCTGAAGGTTTTTTGATACCCAGTGTCTCTATAAACATTTTCAGACACTATGGGATCGGGTTTTGCCATTGGAAATATCACTAGCTAATATTTTGATATTAACAAGATTACCATATGTCTTTATTTTGAACAGCAAGGATGAATATTGGAAGCCAATAACTCTGTCAACTTTGTCAACTCCTGACGCTACATTTCTTTTTCATTTTATCTTAAGTCTGCTCTGTGTTTCGCTTTTTCCCATAATGGCCAGTATCGCATTGATCCAGAAGTGTGTGGAAAAGAGACTTTTACTGAAAGGTTGATTTGATCTGATGCTGCAGCTAAAAGGTTATCGATGTGGAAGCTGTCTCCCTGTCGGTATAGTTTTGCACCAGGTTGAATATAGGAGACGGGGTATAGCAGGTGAATGAAATCCAGTAGGAAACAAGGTATATACATAATAAAAGTTGCCTGGAGAAGCAGGCTGTGGTATGTATTTCCCTTACTGCTTCAAAGACCCATGTCCATTTCTTAAAATGTTTTGCTTTTACGTAGTGTGAAGATAAAAGATGGACAAAAAGCGTTTACCTTGCAGGAAAAAAATATGTAAGTATACAATCATATTTTTTCCTTCAAATATATTTTCAGATTGTTTTCATTGACATTTTGTTGAAGTGCTACATCTGTTCACATCAGTGCTAAGCTCCCACCCATTTCAATGTTCCAGTTGGTATCACTAGATGTGAACTATCATTTCAAATCATGTTTCATCAGACATCTTATTAACATGTAATTATTCTGAGTTTTAGTTGTATAGAAGGGGAGAATAAGAGAGCAAAAACTTGATTTTTTTTTTTCTCTTGTAAGGATTTCTATTCACGAATCAGCTTAAATATTCTGTTTTCTTTTGACCACCTTCCCTTCTCTCTAATGGCTACTAATGAGGTTTAGAAAGACAAGAAATTCCAAGCTCCTCTCAAAAACAACATAAAAATACAATTGTGATTTGCAGCCCAATTTTTTGAGCTCTGTCTTCACCTACTTTGGTACAAGCAAACAAATTGCTAACCAGAACCATCAAACAGCCTGAGTGAGGGAGGCCAGCAAACGGCTAAGATAGTCAGGAGGCTGACACGCGTGCCCTGTGAGGAAAGGCTGAGAAACGTGGGCTTGTTCAGCCTGGAGGAGGGAAGGCATCGCGGGGACCGTACAGCAGCCAGCCAGCGCCTACAGGGAGGTTATTGAGAAGACAGCGCCAGGCCCTTGATGGAGCTGCACAGGAAGGAGGGGTCATAAACTGGGACAGGAGAGGTGCCAACTTGACAAAAGGGAAAAAGTGTTTCCCCGGTGAAGCAGGATCCCAGACAGGTTCTGCAATCTCCTTCCTTGCAGGTTTTCGAGAAGGGACCAGACAGAGCCTCGAGCAACCCAAAATGAATTCCGTGTTGACTCTGCTTTGAGCAGGAGGTTGGGTTAGAGACCTCCCGAAGTCCCTTCCAGGCTGAGTGATTTTATAACTGTAGGAATCAGTTTCATCTGTCAGCCGTTTGTATAACCAGAATATAGAACAATGCATGTTCCTGATGAGTTTATATATGCCTGGGCTTTGCCACTTAACATTTAAATTGTTAGAACAGGGGAATTAGTTTGAAATGTTGTTTGGATAATAAACGCAGTTGGATGTTGTGCATTCTTGGTTTATAAAGAAGAATTCTGTTGCACTCTGTGACGAACCACAACTGCTGTAGCAGCAGGGATGTTCCTGGGTGTCATGCTGCACTTATGAGATCGATGCATCTGCAACCCCTGCTAGCATTTGTTTCAGCTCCCACTGAGACAAAGCCCAATCCAAATTTCGATATTGAAGCTGCCTCAGCACACTGTATTTCACATGCTGGATGGAAAACCTCCCAGGCAACTTGTAATATGTGCTCAGGGTTTCGTTACCCACGGCTGCTGGCTAGACTTCCTAGCTGCTGGTCACGATTTATCCCAACTGGGTGAGCAAGGGACTGCCATAGGGGTAGTTCCATGGTTTGTTCCATGGTTACAATCATTTTTTTACTGCTGGGTGGCCATCGCTTTGACAGCAAATCAATTTAAATGGTTTTTATAACATTCAATCCAAATAAAGGCAGTAGAATATTTTCCATTGAATTTATTGAAGGTTGGATCGAGCCCTTGGAGGAAGACACTACATGTTTAGCTGGTTTTGTTTCCCTGCCTGGTTGTAAACTATTGTGGAAACTTGCAGCCAGCAAAGCCTGTGCAAAATGGTGGTAATTTTTCCATTGTATTTATCGATAGTTTTCTTATATATATATGTATAAAAATAAAAATAAGTGTATATATTTATGTTTTTTAAGTGAAGAAATGGCCACATAGCCATAAGAGCCACAGCTTAGCACAGTTAGCATTAAGTCTGTGCAGCTGTAGGATATGTTTTCTTTATAAAGCTTGTTTACCTTGCAGTGTGTGCAAATAAAGTAAGCTTACAGTGCAACGGGCAGGACATCCATTTTTTACAATCGCATTCCGTGCAGCAATCCGGATTCTTAGCCCTAAATTAGACTGCTTGATTCCACATAGTCCACATGATTCAGAAAAGACTGAGGCAGAAAAGACTACACTAGAGAGAGAGTCCCTGATGTAATTTCTTGCAGCGTGTCCCCCACTCAAGACTATATTTTCCCTAGCAGACGCTGAGAAAAAGAATACATAAAAAGATACAATGAATGAGGTCACAGATCATTTTCTATTTACGTAGAGTTCCCATGTACAGTTGATTCATTTTATTTCGGGCATGTGTACAGTTCACTGAGCTGAAGCTTTCCAGAAGCAGAAGCAGAAGCTGATACGGTGCAGGCTAAACATTACTTGAGCTAACCCAAACTGTCTTAGACAGACAGATGTACTTCAGACTGCAACTCAGCACCAGTGGAGTCATGCTGTTGTAAAACAAGAGGATAAATAAACAATTCAGGCTCAAGTAGTTTCACAGAGATCACGGGAGTATTGAATGGACAGTTACGATGATGATCAGATTATGCTGATTTTTGCTTTTTCTAATTCAGTGAAAAAACTGACTTTGACATTCAGGTTTTGGGCATGCTGTGGATACGTTAGTAATTGTCTGAGTTCGCTCCCTGGTGTTCTCATCTGTGTTCTGCCTTTCTGCTGTGTCAGCTTTGCTTTCATTGTATGGCTCGTTGAGAACCCCAACTATAGCTGTGCTTTTTCCCCGCTGCTGCCACAAGAGAACATGCCTCGGGAGGCAGGAGGGATGATGTTTTCCTCCTGACAGACAGCAGAGATGGGGAGCAGTTAGCCTTGTCTGGGTAGATGAAAGCACCTTTCCCCAACCAGCACATCAGAGCAGAGACGCGGGTGGGCATTTCAGAGAGGCACGTAGGCAGGAGCAGCAGCAGAGTGAAAGAGAAAATTCCCAGACGTATATAGTTCCGTCCAGTTTTTAGTGCAAGTGATGAATTTTTATACCGTGTCCTCACACCTGGCCCTTCAGGCTTTGAGAAGGGTGAGGTTGGCTGAATGTGTCGTCTGTTAATACAAAGGGGAAGAAATAACCTTACTGCCCCAAAGGTTTGAATTCATACTTAAAGGGGGTGTGGGTGGATGTTAGAGAGTGTACGCCTGTAAGATTTTTGCATTGAATGAGAGGAAACAGCTGTCCTGACATTTAGAGAACATCTTTGATTTTAGGCAGGATTTAACAGATCTCATTTGCAATGAAAGGGAGCTGAGAGCCTTTTCTCCTCCCACCACTCGACAAGCCATCTCTGAACAGACACAGCTTTCCCCTCCTGTGGTCCCCAAGCGTAGTGTAGCGGTGAGGAGAATTTTTATCTTTATTTGACAAAGTGGGAGCCGAAGCCCTGAGAGATTTAAGCCCTTCGGTGTTTTTTGAAGTCCCTGTAGAGAGCTGTGTGTAGCTTTGGGTTTAGGCACCTCTGATCGTGTGACAATTTGACTTCCTCGAGATTATTCAGAAAGTCAGGGAAAGAAGAGACAACTAAAACCGGCCTTCTCAACTGTCGCAGAGCAAGGCAGCGCAAGACTGGCTCTCCGTATCGCTTGAGTTCCTTGTGCCTTGTCCTTGTAGCACAGTTATTTTGTTTCCTGGCGTGGGTTTGAGCAATTCTTACTGACTTCTTTACTTCTTGATCCAGGACTGAACAAGCAAGAGTACATCAAGAGACACAGACAGGCACGCACATGGGAATATGCCTGTTTTATACAACATTGTTTGACAGTTTCGTATCTCACCACTGAAGTGGCTGCGTGTCCACGCTCAGATAAATGGTTCCTATGGATGTGGTACTCCTTGAGTATGTAAGACCTGTTGAGGTGAAAGGCCAAGGAAAGTGGATTTGCACTACATTATTACCAACATATTTTGCATGTGGTGCAGTTTTAGGGAGAAAGGGGAGGCAGCGCTAAAGAGGTAGAATGCAGCAACAGTAAAACCAGATAATTCGTCCCAAAGGTGGAGAGCAAGGAGGAGGTTGTGCAGATAGCAGATGTGAAAGCAAACGCATTTGTAATCGTGCACAGCCATGACCTGTATTCCTCAAACCTTTATGTCCCTGTGGCTTGGGAACCTGTGTCACCTCCAGGTGGAGAGGGGCAGGGCGTTACTTTGAGACGCAACACAAATTTACTCGGTAGGCTGGGCCAGCAGGGAAGGATCGAGCAGTCGGAAGCATCTTTTCCCATTGGGAGTCAGTCTCCGTTCTTGCCATCAGAGCCAAGAGATGAGGGCCTGTTTCTTCTGTATGTTGTGTACAAGGTGATGCTAGACAGGGAGTTACAGGTTCAAAGCAAATTGTCTTGCACACTAGCCACAGAAAAGGTGGGTAATCGTTTTCTCACAAAGCCATGATCCGCACACAGATATTTCCTGGTGGTCTGTTTTGGGGATAACAGCAAGACAGCAGCAAGTTTTACATCGGTGCTCAGGTGCATCCTTTGGCAGAACTCCCAGATGTGAGGTCGTCGTGACTCCTGATATGATGGGGCTCATGGCTGGTTGGCGGGAGTTGGGACAAAGCTACTGAAATAAGGTGAACTCCTGATCCACAGAAGTCAAGGGTACGGTGTGGCTGACCTCCACTAGCCAGCATTTCATCCATGTGTGGGAGCAGAGAAGTGGCAAATGTAATTATAAAGCGCGTCTGATGTTCTTGCAGAGCCAAAAGCTGTTACCTGTACCAAGCTGCAGGCCAGCAACTTCAAAAGACAGAATGAATATTCCAATGAAATTATGGGGCTAATAGCAGGAGGCTCAGCTGCTGAATAGTCTAGGCAGTCACTAGGGAAGTAAAGTCCAGCCCTGGTAGATTGTTTTTCCATGCTGTCTTGCTAAGCAAAGGCATTCCAGAAAAGTGAAACGCACCCTGGTGGGACTTGAAAGGTCACTCAGCAAATGTTGCACAGTCACATTACTGTAGTGCCTGGCTGCCGAGAGCCTACGTTAGAGTTGTTTCTGATCGGCTTCCCTGCCTGAGAGGAAGAGCGACAGAAACATGCTGGACCTTATCTTGAACTAGACGTCCTCTGTGGTTCATCGCCCTGCTGGGGACAAAGCGAGAGGGATCCGCATCCTAGTTCCTTCAGCTTGTGCATCACCTGTCACTCAGGGGGCAATGTCCTTGGATGCCAGACGCAGGTATTTTCCGGGGGGACTGACTGCCCTTCTTCAAGGCAGCAGTCTCATTCGCAGTGCGATGACCCCCTAGCCCTCCCGTGGGGAGTTAGAGAGCTGCAAGGTACTTTCTCCTCTCCACTGTATTCGGGAAGATGTAGTCTGGTGCTATCCTAAGAACGGAACACGCTGTAATCCTAACAGAAGGCAATGTGGGGAGAAACCCAGCCCTCAAGGCCTACTGTGCAGCTCCCACTTTCCTAGGGAGGATAAGAGGTGTGCACCTCAAGAGCATCAAAATTACCGTAAAGGAGATTATTTTGGTGATAAGAGTGTTACTCATCACCAGCCAGCTCACCTTGAACAAAGAAATGGGACACACTGGTACAAAGCCGAGGTTGCCTTGTCAAGCTCTATGAAATCTATTTTGCAGGAAGCTTCCCACAAATTGAAGATTAGATTTAGTTATTTTAATAGTTTATTGTTTGAGCTTGTAGCCATTGTCACACTGAATTTTATAAACTATGGATTTATTTGTGCAGCTGTTACAAGACACATCTATTGGAAACTACTGCATCTGTTTTTCCTTGCAAGGCCTGATGTCTACTGAAAAATCCCAGCTTGGTTCCAGATTAGCAGGTGGCATCCCCCACATGTCCTAGGCATCCCCTGCGTGTCCTAATGACATCAGGCCCAGGAGTGGACCAATGGATTAAAAGATGAACCCCCTATGGTGCAGTCAGCCTGTGCGCATCACTGCTCCTGACTGTCCTTAAAGTCAAGACAGGAGCCCACACACCGCCACACCAGAGACACAGCCTCTGTTTCATTACCAAGACACAGCAGTGAAATGCTCTTTGCTGTCTGCAATTGTCTGTCTTTTCAGCCAAGGAGAAAAGTACAGCCTTTGTCTTTCAGTTTTTAAGCCCATCTGATTTGCACACAGAGTGTCTGACTCTCCTCCTGCCCTCAGAGGGAAAGCCAGCCCCGCAGTCGCATTAGTTCAACTCAGCCATCGTGGCGGCGCTGGTAGGACGAGGTGTTTGTGGGAGGGCAGAGGTACCAGTGGGAGGCACTCAAATCCACACGCTCGCTGTCCTCCCAAAAGGTGGCTGCTGCAGGCCTCCTGGAAATCAGGCGTTACCAAGGTCTGGGGCTGTAGTGACTCATGCGAACGCTCGATTCATTTAACCAAGTGTAAAAGCCAGGCTGGCACGCCATCGGCCCCACAGATCCATCACACGCTTTTTCATTAACGCTGGCTGCAAATGTGTGGTCCATTTCCACGGGCAGTCATGAACATTAACATCTTGTCCAAGGCAGCACAGCTGAATCATTCGCATGCAGCAGGATAAAAGCTCGTGGCGGACAGCGCGTAACACAATCGTCGTCGTGTGCCTGGAGGTTTCTTTGGGTTTGGATTTGTTCTGGGCCAGTTCCTGCAGAAGGTACTGCTTTGTGCTTGCTGGCCAGGCAGGGCTGGAGGCAGAGGGAGATGTGTGAATGGATGCTCACATGTGGCGAGCAGATAGCTGCTATCTGCCTAGCCAGCTATCTGCCAGTGCGACCTCCTCTGCTGGACAAAAATTGCAGGATTAATGGCATCCATGCATGAGCACCTGACACTTATGAACACCTCATGAAATTATGCATGAGCATCCAATTATTTCACATGTGAGAGCCCTAAAAGTTCATGCATTAGTGCCCAATTAGCTCACACACGAGTGCCCGATTAATTTATACCTAAGCATCCAATTACTTCATGCTCAAGCACACAGTTTATTTACGCATGAGCACGGAGATACTTCACGCAAACATCCAATTGATTCATGGCTGAGTGCTCGATCAGCTCACACGTGAGCAGCCATGTCTAATATGTGCCCCATCAGCTCATGCGTGAGCACCTGTGTAGTACACACATGAGTTCTGGGCTGGACAGAAATGGCAGGGTATAGTCATTGGGGGCGTCATGTGCCAAAATGCCAGCTGGCAAGAGAAGCCCATGGACCACTGCTTGGACAGAAGAGGGGGAGCTATGAGACAAGGTGCCATGTGAGAAGCCGTGCAATGAGATCACAGAATAATGGTTTGGGTTGGAAAGGACCTTAAAGATCGTCTAGTTCCAACCCCCCTGCCATGGGCAGGGACACCTCCCACTAGAACAGGCTGCTCAAAGCCCCATCAGCCTGGCCTTGAACACTTCCGGGGATGGGGCATCCACAACTGCCCTGGATACAAGATAATTAACATTAATAGCACTAAAGAGCCAATATTGATACCGATACCAATATAAAATATACAATGACTATACTCAGCCAATTCTATCAGTAGGAAGCTGTGCGCTCCCAGCCGCAGACAGCAAATGTTGGACCCTGTGAGCACTACAGCTTTGGGAGAAAGGGAAGGGCTCAGGGGTCCGGCGTCAGGGCAAGAAGTTCTCAGGATCGCACCCATCAAGGAAGAGAGAGAACTTCTCTCTCAGCAAACTTTCTAATTTATATTGAGTGTGACATTCATTGTATGAAACCTGGCCAGCTTGGGTCAAGTGCCCGCGTCTCGGTCCTCCTCATCCCTGCACCTGGTGAGCTCAAAAACGGTGAGACCTTGAAACCCATAAACATAGCTGGCTATAAAGTAAATATTGTTACAAATTGAGACACTAGAGGTCTCTAAAAGTGCAGTTTTCCCAGCAGCTCAAACCAGGACAGACTCTTCGCCAGGGAGTGTAGCAATAGGACGAGGGGGAATGGTTTTAAACTGGAAGAGGGGAGATTTAGATTAGATATTGGGAAGAAATTCTTTACTGTGAGAGCGGTAAGACACTGGAAGAAGTTGCCCAGAGAAGCTGTGGACGCCCCATCCCTGGAAGCGTTCAAGGCCAGGCTGGATGGGGGTTTGAGCAGCCTGGTCTAGTGGGAGGTGTCCCTGCCCATGGCAGGGGGGTTGGAACTAGATGTCCTTTAAGGTCCCTTCCAACCCAAACCATTCTATGATTCTATAAAAGGACACACACATTTTAAAATGCACCGAGGTTGAGGGTTTTTGCCAGACCCCGTGACCACGGCACATCCCGCTGCCAAGACAGTTGTCCTACCCTGAGCCTGCCTCATCCCCTCCCCGCCCAACTACAGAGGGAGGACTCTGGGAATAAGGGTTCTCAGCCTGAGACAGGTACCCTCACTGTGCTGGGCAGAACACATCTTTAGGTCAAAACACACTACATTTTTGCTGTTATAGGCCAAATAGGGTAAAATTATAGCTCTTTCATGTTGTATGGCTAGCTCTTTTGAACTTGGAGAAATTAAAGTAAATATGTTGGGGCAGATTTGCTGACTAAGCCGGTGCTGTGCAGAATTCACCACTTTGTCATTATATAGAAAAGTAGTAAGATTTAAAATAAACCCAAAGGTTATCTCTTTTGATATTCTTATGCTGGTACCAGTGGTGTTAGATAACTTCCAATTTTCAGCCTACATATAATTTTTTCTCATTGCAGGTGTTTCTCTTGGCGGTGTTTAATAACTTTCTGATTCGCAACAGTTCTGTCCCTTGAGAAACTCAAGGATTAAACAGCTACTATTTTTCCTGAGTTTTACCAAAAAATGCCGAGTCACATATACATTCCTCTGGCACTAGCAGAACAACTCTGTAAGTAAAAAAAATGGAGCAAAACAAAACAGAAGCAATTTATTCATCTGTTTCTGAATTTATATCTTAGCCCCACAAGCAATAGTTTTGGCATTCAGTACAGTCATAGGAATGAAAAAATCTCCTGTGTGGGAGCAGAAAGAGCAGCTGGGAGCGCACGGGAAATTCCTGCCACACGTCTGTCACCAACAAAAAAAAAACCGATTTTCCCATGTACCCTCACAGGGACACCATGGTTGTCTCGTATATTCCTGGCTTCCCGGGACCACCTGGTTCCAAGTCTCCAGTCCTCCATCCAGCACATATCGCACCAGCTCTCCCCACGGCCAGTCTTTGCACTGCAGGCATGGCAGTAAAGGGCTGGGGGCACAGCAGCCCTCCCTTCCTTCAGCTGACAGAGGAGAAACAAACAGCAAGACAAGAAAAGCTGCTCTGCTTTTCCCTCCTTCCCTTCCTCCCTCCTTCCCTCCCTCACTCCTTCCCTCCTTCCTCCCTTCCCTCCTGCCTTCCTCACTTCTTTCCTTCCTCCCTTCCCTCCTCCCTCCTTTCAGCAGCACCCGGTCTCAGCAGAGGACACACGTATGCTGGCATGAATACCTTGTGAACTTGAAAACTTAACATGAGCCGCCTTTTCAACCACGGTATTGAAGTGACCCTTCTCACACATACAGAAGCCATTTTCTTTGCTTTTAAATGCATCAAAGACATGCAGCAGGCATAAGGAAAGTATTTCTCTCCATTGCAGGTAGCCGTTAGATAACAGAACATACAGCAAAGGGGACAAGGGCGGTATTGACTCAGACAGATTTAATGAACCCTTTTTTTGTTTCCCACAAGTGTGGGCTGTGTCTTCAATTAAGCCTTAACAAGATGATGGTGCACTTGGCTTCTCAAGGGCAGGTCATACTTTGCTTGACATCTTTCAAAATTTGAGCAGATGAGAGGTAGGTGATGGAGCAGGACCTGCCGGGGAATACTCTCGTCCTGAGAAGGTAAGTACAACCAGGAGTCAAGGGATGCTACGTTCCTCTCCTACACACTCAAGCCGAGGTATTAAAAGTCTTAGCACCCACCAACAAAGAAATTTTGGAAGAGAACCCAAAAGAAATTTTGGAAGAACTGAAGACTTCCAAACCCTGGTACTGACCCTGTCGCCCAAGCTGTGCCACTGCTTTTTTTCTGACTGTTGTCAAACTGTTGCATTGTACAATTGCAAGATGTTTTGCAAAACTGCCCAAATGCTTCTCGTCTAAATCACAGCTGTTTTTCTAGTTCCAAATGCAGAATGTTTTAAAAACATCTCGTAAGGTAGGAACACGAGGAAGTACGTGCAAAAAGCTAAGGATTTGACTTGACCGCACGCTGTACATCTTCCAGCCTTGCAGATTATCCATTGAGTGCTTAGAGCCCACAAATTACACCAGCAAAATGAGCTCCCGTCGGTAATAACCCAATGCTGAAGGCACTACCTTACTCACACAACTGTAACTTCCCAAACAACCTTATTTTACAGAGGCTATCCATACTAACATTTTTGTAAGAATGAATGAGGCATACTAGGAATCCGCTCATGCCTTTTATTGGGTATGTTTAAAAAGTTAAAATGCCATTGTTTCCCCACGGTCTGACGTTTCCCTGAAACCATGCAGAATATAGATGAAACTTAGTCCTGAGAAACAAGAAAACCCTGTCACCTCTGGTTATTGTGTTGTTCCAGTTACATAGTGGAAAAAAAATAAAAAATCAGCATGCTATTAGGCTTACTATGGTTTTGCCCATCTATTTCTGCAGTACACATCCATGAAATGTTACAACTAGCAGAAAGCTAGTTTGAAAGTTTTAAATTAAATTAAATTAAAATTTTAAATTAAAGTTTTCTTAGGAAGCAGTTAGCACGTGGGTCTATGTGCAAAAGTGGTTCACAGGCCTGTCCTTGTAGAAGAGATACTGTATTTTCAGCATTTTTTCTACGCTCAGACTTTCCAAAAGTCAAGAAGGATTTCCAGGAAGATGTGGAGGAGATAAAGCAAAAGTGATTCACAACTGCTCTAACAGTTCTCCTACTCCTTTTAATATTCATCCTTCTCCTAGTTATGGTGGTAATCCCGACATGAACTTCTAGGACCTCATTCCTCATGTAAAACAAGCCCAGAGAGCTGCTCAGAAAGCCCAGCGTAACTTCTCCCCAGGATAAGCACCATGACACAACTGCAGAGGTGAAGTGATCGTGTCTTACACACCTTTAGCCCGGACCTGCACAAACCCCACCCGAGGACAGCTCATCACTTCAGCCAGATGACAACAGATGTAATCATCTTCCACTTGCCATACTTCTCCGTCAAAAGAGAAATTTTGGGCCAGCTGGTGATGATGACACAACTAGGTCACAAAGAAACTCAGAAATCACGTACATTTGTCCTCAAATGTCCTTAGAGAAGTCCTCATTTTTTAGACACATCTGCTCCTTATAATTTAATTTTCAGTTTTGATATCACACTATTGGAATGGACACAAAGAAAAATAATCACACTGGTGAGAACCCGACTATCGGTACAGCCCAGCTCTTTCACAGCTACAAGTGCTCCAGCTGCCAGTTGCTTCTCTGGCTCTTTGCTTTTAACCAGTGACTGCAGCAACCGGGAGTGGAGAGGGGGGAGAGGGGGGAGGAGGGGGGGGGAGGGGAAGGGAGGGGAAGGGGAGGGAGGGAGGAGAGGGAGGGAGGGAAGAGGGGAGGAGAGGGAGGGGAGGGAGAGGGGAGAGGAGGGGAGAGGGAGGGAGGAGGGAGGGGGGAGGGAGGGGAGAGAGAGGAGGGGAGAGAGAGGAGGGGAGAGAGAGGGGGAGAGAAAGGGGAGAGGGAGGGGAGAGGGAGGGGAGAGGGGAGGGTGAGAGGGGAGGGGAGAGGGAGGGGAGAGGGAGGGAGAGGGAGGGGAGGGAGAAAGCTGCTACCACAGTTTCTGGCAAACTGACACAGCCAGGCCTGTCCACAGAAACATCTACCCACTTGTTTTAGTATCTTGTAGACTGAGACCATCAGCCTGCCCAAGAGATGACGCCTGTTTGCACACACTGAAGTGCTCTTACCCTTCCAGCAAAGCAAGATGCAAGTTTTGTCTCTAATTACAATTTGCTGTTTCTTTTTGAAGAACTACGTGACAATGTTGTTCTTGCAAAATACATACGGGGAACTTTGCCGCCTCTGACTTCAAGCACAAAGTTTAAGAGCAGTTATAGGTGACAGACATTTGAAGCAAGAACTAGCGCTGGGCTTCCACAGGCATAGCACAGAGCAGTGACAAACCCAACTCCGCCACCCCTTTCCGCTATTCCCAAGCACGGCAGCATGGCGAGAGCGTCATTTGCCAAAGGTGACTCCTGGCTGAGAAACTGCAAATTCCAAGACTGAAACTGCCAGGTCATTAGGAAGCATTCCTCCTCATCGCTCGTGGGAGCCAAAATGGAGAACCGTTTGGGCTTAATTTCCCACACATCTGGAAACGAAACAGCTCAGCTAATAAAACACTTCATTGCTTACACAGTGAGAAAGCAAAGCTGTCCAGCGATAACGACACTGCACCGGGAGAAAGCCGATGGCTCTTATGTCACATTTGTCAGGGAAGTATTAGATGCCTGCTTTCATGAGACTTCAAAACAGAGCTTCATTCTTCTAAGACGAGAAGCTAACCCAATTCAATACTTGCCTGTTGCTCCCCGTGCTATGCCGGGGTGTAGCCTCACCGAACTCCGGAGCAGTAGCTGGTGGTGTGCAACCTACCCCACCCCCAAAAACAAGCTGAAGACCGGATTCAGGGTGTGATCCAGCTGCAGCTGGAGAAACAGAAAGTTAGCTAGGAAGTTCCTTCAGTAAGTCTATGCAGCAGAGCTGAGCCTGAGCCTCTTTCCATAAGAAGTTTATGCACAGCCCAGGGTGTTGTGGGACACGGTAAGTAATCAAGAACCAGAGTTGCGTTTACAACCCGGTGTTACACACATCTACCATTAATTCTAATAGCATCTGCTGGACATGCCCAGCATGGGAGGGAAGCTGGACAAAGCTATGATCTTCACATGTCATGGGTGAAGGAACAGAGACCAGGGACAAAACTTACATTCCTGTAGTCAAGCGCATTTGAGAACTACACAAAGACTGAAAGATATAAGAGCTTAATACGATTCTTAGTATGTCTAATATGCTGGTATGTAACGTAGAATATGCCACAATCTTCACGGCAATTACTGGCCAAGCATTGCAAAGCACAGGTTAAACGGAAAGAAGGTGAAGCAGCACGCACACTGCCTCCCCAAGCTCATAAAACTGTTCTGAACACGTAAATCAAATCCATCTCATACTTGTCTGATCAACCCATTTTTCAGTCCTACTTAAGTGCTACAAGGACTAAGCTTAAGGATCGAGAAAAGGACTGGAGACTGGCAAGTGTTTGCAAGTGGTAGGAGGCAACTCCAAGTGACAATTCCCTCCCTGCTCAGGGCTTAATTCCACTCAACTGTGAGCAAAGTTCACAAGCAAACGACCCAATTTTCATCTATTACTACAAAGGAAATAGCAGATGCCTATTAAACAAGTCATGCTTCAAACTCCCTTCTTTCTGAAGGGGCCATAATGGCAAATGAATACTCTCATGTGGACCCGTTTGGTTACAGCGTTTGCTGTGCTAAAAACAGACCACCAGTTAGTCTTCAAGACAGCTGGCCAGTAACCCTCCCTTCCAGCTCCAGGTTTTATTACATCTCTTAGGTTTTTTTTGTACCTTACCTTTCACAGCATCAGCAGACGCTACTACAACAGCAGGCATGTGCTACAGCACACCCCAAGAGGTGCCACCAGGCCATTAGACCACACGTTGACATTCCCTACAGCTTTGATCGTGTAACATCCGTTTCTGGCTGGCAACCTTTCACATCCGATTCCAGTTCAGAAGGACCATCAGAACTTGACTAGAAGCAAACCTTAAGTAGGGTAAGAACCCTTCTTCATCTGTGTCCAATGCTAGGCAGATTTGCCCAGTTCCATATGCTTCAACTGTAACACATAGATACAGATACCTTTACAGCTCTACTCTGGATTAATTATCAATCAGTACTGTGAAGAGCAAACCTGTAATGTGCACGTAGATTTGAGTGCAGAAGCTTTCATTCAGATATAATGAGTTTTCAATGTAAGCCAGCCTGTAAAACTGGCTCCTAGAACTTCTGCTGCAGAGACAGAACGGCAGTTTAAACACAGGTCTGCTGCCTCAATAGGTGAAAAGGTACAGACTTAAGCTCAGTTGCAGCAGCTTGCTCACAACGTTATCTTTTTGCGGCATTTTCTACTGCTACTTCAACAGGTAAGTGATCAACAGCTTCCAAATGTAATTAAAATCCAGTGTGTGCTTACTGGTTATCTGTTATTTCCATGTCATATGCTGTTGGGAATTTTCTAAGACTATGACAGCTGCTGAAGATAAACAGTAGGTAAAATTATGCATATTTTCTGAATCAGAATAGTCTAAGATACAGAAAATTATTCCTTGACTTTTGTGTGGACTCTTATCGCCATGAGTCACCCAAGTCTACTAAATTCCCTGGCCATTAAAGTTAGAGCTAAGTAGCAGACTTATTCTGTGCAATGCCCAACAGCCCTTTCAAAACTCAGTGGCAGGTCACCCATTAATGCTGTCCAGTAATTTGTTATTAAAAAAAAATAATAGATCACACAGCAATAGGGCACACGGAATAGGAGCGACAGCTTGATCCAGCCTGCATCTTCTGGAATCCTCACTCCTTGCAGACAATCTCCCTCCTCTTAAGTAATACATCCAACACAGCTCTTGCTCACTATTGCCCAGCGAAGGTCAGAGTCATTAATGCTGGTACTTCACACCCCTTTCTCCTCTACCTGCAGCCAGGCTACTATTAAGTGTTCCTTGAAGTGCAATGTTGTTTCTATACTATGCTCAAAAAACCCAACCAATTACATCTTTGTTCTGTAAGGCAAAAAAAGAATTGGTTTTAGAAAACAAGTCCTCTATATAATCTAGTAGTACCTAACTAATGCCATTCCTTCAATGGCACAATACCAATACGCGCTGTAAAACACAAACTGCTTTTCTGATTCAAAAGTTACACGTGTGTCTCTGGTCTTGCAACAAAAAGAGTCAACACAGGTTTATACAAAAAGATTTATTAAAAAACCAGTAAGACACTACTACATCATGACACTGTCACACTGGGCTTCTGAACACAAGACTTGGGCTACAATACTGAGGAAGGGGCATAAAACAAATGGATTCTTAAGCATAGCAATTAAGAAATAAGACTGTGAAAGCAATTTTGTCTTAATGAAAACTCAATTAAACTTCAGAGGGACTCAACGTCTTACTTTCAATTCATGGACTTGATACAAAAATTAGTTTAAACTGCTATTAGCAGGTAGCACGTGCCACCTCAAATGAATCTTCAAATGAGAAAATACTGGGTCTCCACCTAGAAAAAATAAAAAAGAAAAAAGTCATTCTGTGGAAATTGACAGCCGTCAGAAAAGTTTTTTTGTTTGTTTGTTTTTTATTAACAGACAACTGCATTTTAGATAACCCTATTTCCCACTCTACGTAAATATGGTATATCGACATTAATCATGTAAATATATGCTTTTTAAATTAAAGCTGAACAGGAGAGTCCATGAGCTGGAAATCCACATGTGCACCAATATTGAAGACAAGTTTTTCATTGTATGCTGTAAATTTACTTAGAAAATGCTTCTTGTCTTAGATGTTACAAAACATCTGTGATACCCATAACCACCACCAAAGCTATTTTGGTGGATGGACCTTTTGGGCCCAAAAGTTGCATTTAAGAATTGTGCCGACCCACTATAGAATATTATTAGCTTAT